>CM056830.1:10209588-11702088 GCA_029853015.1 Chelidonichthys spinosus | reverse complement strand
GATCAATTTTACCTTCAGCAGAGAGGGAGAGAAAGAGAGCGAGGGGATCAGCTCCCAGAATGTGTCTATTATCCTGCCTCACCAATCAAACTGTTGTGTCAGTGCGTTACCATTGTATAGTCCTGGGTCCGTTTGCTACTGACTGTGGCTGCCATATTGATGACTAGGTTAGTTTGGGGCTCTGAGGACAATAGTGCTCTGGAGCCTCCACAAAGCGTGAGGCTAATGCCCCCCTTTCAGCTGACACCGTCCAGCTGCTGAGTGTGCAAGGCTGCTGGGCAAATGGAGTGGCGCAGGTCCAGGGGGCCCGGCCCTATAAAAACACAGGCGAGGTTCTCTCCCCCGACATTGATTAAACTGGATCTGTCCCACCTCAGTACCGTTTGTAAGTATACCAACACACTACCACAGAACTGGGCTAAGAAACGGCAATCAGGGGACAGCGATGTGTACTGGGCTGGAGCTCCACAGCCACCGAGACGCTGCCCATATTGATAGATAGACAGCTATGGATGCACTTTCAATGGGACTCGAGTTGCTCGAGGTGCTGCTTTTAGGGGAAAAAATGGTTCAGCAGTCCGTTTAACAGGACAAGCTGGCAAGACGATGCCTTACTGGTGTGCTTGTGTTAACATCATACAAACAGTAATGTGCTAGACATCAGGCCAAATATGGTTAGCATCTCCTCTTAGCAACGATCTGTCCTGAAGGTAGCATGTGTGGAAGCTTTCTCTTATACAGATAGGGTTTGCTGTTGTGGCATGTGCTGCATGTAGCGGTAGCAGAATTTATGAGCAGGAGACATGTCTGTGGTCTTTGACTGGATATGTTTGATGAAAACAGAGACAAATCTGTACTGTGTAGTAATGAAAAAATGATGAATGAGTTGGATTTTTCACTTCTTGTGACAACCTTGGGCAATATTTCTTTTCCAGAGAAAAGGTGCAACAGTATACTCTTAGCAAGGCAACGGTGGTGCTTTTAGCTTTAGCTTTTAGCTTCTATCAAGCTAAAATACAAAGATTGAAGTTGTGAGATGGTTTAGAAAAATACCAGGTTCATTCACCTGTGATTTTGATTTGACTTTCCATCTATTAACAGTTTTTTTTTTTACTATGTCTCTTGTCAGAGAGTAACCCCAAAGGGAGAAACAGCAGCCATGAACACTCAACAGATGGAACAGATGGGCCAGTTCAAGATCACAGTCTGGGAGGAGGAGAACTTCCAGGGAAAGCGCTGTGAGTTCATGCTGGAGTGCCAGAACATCATGGAGAGGGGCTTCAACAAGATCCGCTCCATCAAGGTTGAGAATGGACCGTAAGTCATCACTGTTGCTTTTTTTCTTTTCCTTCATTCCTTTCCTCCAGCTAGTTTGGCATTTCACACACATCACAGAAAGCCTGCCTCTAATTCATCATGAAACTCTTTTTATAATGTTAATACATACAGTATTACATTTCTAGAATTTTTGAGTCATTGATTTGCTATAATCTGGTTAAAACTGTACCTAACTGCATATATAATATTAACATGATATTGAGTTCAATTTTCACAGTATCTTGATCTGCAGTCTTCCTCAAATACTTTATTAAATACACACTGCTGCTTAAAAATACCCCCCTCCCCCTTCCATAATAATATCTAATAGAATCACATTATTTGCTTCTCTTCCGATTCATATTTTATCTGGTTGAAAAGGTCTGATTAAAGCAAACGACTGCTCTCAGAATAACAAAAAAAAACAAAATAAAAAAACAGAAATTACAGCCTAGGTGTTATTACATTCCCTCTTGGCATGTATCGTTTGCATGTGTGTGTGTGTGTGTGTGTATGTGTGTGTTGTGTGTGTGTGTGTGTGTGTGTGTGTGTGTGTGTGTGCATGCAAGTGTATCCTCGTTGTGATACGACTGGCTGTGTGCAGCTGCCGGCTTTGAGCCAGAATGGCTGACTGACTGGCGATCAGATAAAAGCCCTGGGTGCAGCAGCAGCAGCAGCAGCAGCAGCAGCAGCAGTATGTCATGTTTGCTTTGTGCTCCCAGTGACAAAAGCAGCTGCATGTTGTTTTCCACTCCAGGCCATTCTGTGGCCGTTGGACGGTGTCAGTGTTGTTGCACCAAAAGTGCTCTACATTCTACCAATTTCTTATTGTATGTATTGTATGTGTAACATTAACATTTCTATCACCCCCCCTCCCATCCAGCTGGGTGGGTTATGAGTACCCAGAGTTCCAGGGACAGCAGTTTATTCTGGAGAAGGGAGACTACCCTCGCTACGAGGCCTGGAGCGGAAACAGCAGCTACAGAACCGAGCACATGCTTTCCTTCAGACCCATCAAGTGCGCTGTAAGTTACCACGTCCTTATATGTCCATCCTTCCTGCTCTCTAGTCAGCCTCTGACAAGTTCTGTAACCGGCTGACCTCCCTTCTTTCTCTGCAGAACCACAGTGACAGCAAAGTGACCCTGTACGAGTGTGAGGACTTCCAGGGCCGTAAGTTCGAGATGTGCGATGACTACCCCTCCCTACAGGCTATGGGCTGGTGCAGCAAGGAGGTGCCTTCCATCAAAGTCAACTCAGGAGCGTACGTGATACACCTTCCTTCCTCATCTCCTGTTTTCCTATTTGAAGATTGAGTTATAATCTTTGTTGAAATGAAATATTTCTGTGATCTGACCTTGACTCACTCTCTCTCCGTGCAGCTGGGTGGCCTACCAGTTCCCAGGTTACCGTGGCTACCAGTACATCCTGGAGAGAGACAGACACCAAGGCGAGTACAGAAACTACAACGAGTACAGCACCCAGGCTCACACCAACCAGGTGCAGTCCATCCGTAGGATCCAGCACTAAGCCTTCCTTCTTCCTGCCTGACTCAACCTGAAAGAAAAAACAAAAAACTCTCCCGTTTGTCAACTTGAACCCCCAGACAGACCGCTGTCACAGAGCAGTAGACGGACAAACTCTTTCTATCACTCTGTGGCTTCACATGCATGGATCTCTACTTCTACCATGCTAAAGCATGTTCTTGAAATAGGAAATAAAGGCTTTTCTTCAAAATTGGATACTGTTTGTCGGCATTCCTTTTTCTTTTTACAATGATCACCATAATTGAATAAATCGAAATCTGATTGTTTTGCACCTTGGCTGTGACAGTCATAGAGCAGGTGCACAAGCATCGAAAAGCCAGAGCCCCTTTATTCACTCTTAGCCTTAGAGAGCAGGCTGTTATCGGAGATAGTTTTTGGGGAGATTTGATTCAAATCTCTCTGTTAGGCCTATAGGATGTGTAACATTGTTCTTGTAAGACTGTATTCTTATTTCCAATAAACAAGAGCACGAGATCACATTTTGTTTCTATTACTGGTTCTTTGACATTTTGCCAAAACGATGAGGAACGCGAGGAGCTGCAAGAAAAAGAAACATAGTCTGCTTGGCCAACTTGCCTGTCTAGCCTGTCTATTTTAGAAGGCATTCAAATTCAAGTTTTCTTGCTCTTGCTTGCTTCATCTATTCGATCAGCATACATACCGTGTGCCAGACACAGAGGACAATAATTACTGTAAATACCTCAATGGGCTGACAAGGACGCAGGCACTCCAGCTTCTCCGTGGTGTTGGCACACAAGCGTTGTTTCATTTCTCGTAAAGCAATTCAAAAGGGGCCGGCAGAGGTCCTCTGAGAGACAAATGTCATCATAAATAAATGTATAATTCCAACCGTGATCACATATTCATAATCAGATGACTATTTTTGCACTCAGGCCGTAAAGGCATATTATGTGAAATAACATAACCTAACAACATAAACCACCAACAAAACCCATTCATGTATACCCATTGTCTCTGTAAGCTTTGCAACAGTTATTTTTTTCTCAAACCATTTATTTAGCATCACAGATATGATTTGAATCCATAAAGTTTAGCTGAAAATGAATCACCAAATTTGGAGGTGAATGGTGAGTTAATGTTCAAAATATACTACTTTTGCACATTACATTGATGAGTTTAACCTGAGTGAAAGTCGTTATCTCTAACCCTTATTGATTCCCTTATTATATCTTGAGAAATCATAAAGGTGATGTAGATGCAGCAGAGAGAAGCTGACTAGACAGGATTTTAAAGCTGCTTCTACCGAAACATCAGAACGAGGCCCTCAGTATTAAGTTTAGCACAAGTATCCATAAAGATCCAAGATCTGATCGACACAAAAGAGGAGAATAAAATATAAACCCCTGCTTCATGTTTTTTTCCGAGGATGATTGTGATTCTTTTCAACGTCAGGTAGCTCCGCACTTTGTTTGTTTATTGTAATGTGGCACCATGATGTTTATCTTATGGTCACATCACGTCACAGGGATCCTGGAGTGTGTTTACCTCCACACACACTCCTCCGGTCCGTCCAGGACGTAGGATTCCGTGTTACACGCCCACAAGCGTGCACCGGCTCGCTGTCCCACACCCAAAAAAACAGGATCTTTTAATAAATGTGTAACCATGCACACACACCTTTCTCAAACATACATTCCTCTGCAGACTGATTAAAGCAGCTTTCACCCCGGCTGCTAGAGGAGTGACACTTGAGCCGAGTGAGCTGCAGTTCAGAGCACCGAGGTAAGTTACAGAGGAACTCTGCATTGGTTCTTGGTGACAGCTATAATTTAACGGGGATATTGTGACTGATTTTAATACAAAGATGAATTACAGCAGGTTGTTGAAAGTGACGGATGTGTTAAACAGATGAAATTATGCTAATAATCCTAAATTGATTCTATCTGTCTTGTCACAAAATCACTACAGGGTCCACTGTAGGCCTTACATTTACACAGCTATCAGCAAAGCACCCGAATGATTCACTCTTGAATTAGAATTTATGTTTGTTAATGGGTTCCATGCAAGATTAACATGTTTTATTCTCATACGTGCATATTTGCCTGCAGACTATCTACCATCAGATGCTGACTTCCGTCGTTTTTGACATTCACTCTGAATTAATTATGAATTCATAATTAACAAATGAGGAAACGGAACAAGTGAATGTTTTTCTGATGCTTTTATGCATTTGTTTTCTCTCTATCAGTGGATTCCTTGCCTCATGCTGATTGCGGACAGGAGATCGCCCACCTATCTTATCTACCACTGCATCAGTGGATACAGTCCAGCTTTCGAGGCTTGTTTTAAGTTGCCTGCGACTCTTTACTTGGACACAGGCAGCTAAAGCAAGTCTGGGACGCCAGTGACACACCGACAAAGCCAAGGCCTGTGGAACCGCCACCATGCCAAGACTGGGAAAATACATATTTGAGTCCAGGAGAAAAGAACACGGGAAAGATATTATCTGTTTAATGCATTTTGGATTGATCGGTTACACAAGCATCTATGCCGCATAGCCTAGAGTGTGCTTATTAACCTGCGTGTGTTTGCATTCGTCAGGTGATGCATAATAGAGCAAACCCTAAACAGATTAGAATGATTAGCAGCAGTCAACACAGAGATATGGAAAGTATGATTCAAATGAATGGTTTTCATTTGGGGACATGTATTGCAAGTTAAATTAAACGTATCATTTAGAGAATTAACTGTAGAGATTTTCAGGTAACATTTTTTCAGTTCAACAGATTTTCTAAGTCTCTTGAAATTTGAAAAAAAAAAAAAAAAAAAATTCTCAAAATTGCTACCTTTCCCAATAGAAAGTCATAAGAATCTAACCATAAATAAATTGTGTTTCAGATTTCTGGATTGATCAATCTGTGGTCCTTCATGTCACAACATGGAGCCTATTTATTGCATTTTCTACAAGACAAACCACAACAGATCCCAGCAGAGATGAACATGTATGTCAATGTCAGTGTTTAAAAAAAAAAAATGAATCTATGGCCTTTTCACCTTAATGAGATCACTTCCAGAGATCTAAGAAAACATGGAGTGAGAAGAAGTTATGATATGCAACAAATGTATTAACCAGAATGTTGCATTTATGTGGTCTTAAAACATGAATGCTTTCAATATGGACAAACCTTTATCATGCCACGGTTAACATGAATTTGAACCTTCACATTGCACACCATGTTGATAGATTTGTGTATTTATATGTGATAAAAGTCACCTTCCATAGCAATTATTTGAATGCAATTAAATCACAGTGTTGTGTTGTTTCATCAGCTCCGTTTGTATTCATCTCAATGTTATTTGCACCTAGAAGTGAGTGTGTGTTGAGTTGTTCTACCTGTCTTTGTCAATGGGAAAACCGATTCATTTCAAATGTTAATAAGAACACTAGCTACGTTCTGCCCGCTGAGAAGCCATATCAGGGCAATAGAGCGCGTATATCTCCGCACAGTCCACTGCTTCTGAAAAAAACACAAGAAGTAGGAGCGCGCACGATAACGTCAGTGAGCGCGAGCGCGCTTTTTAGTGCTACAACGCACAGATTGAGGCTATATAACCTTAAACCCACAAACAGAAGGTTAGGGGGGGATGAAATGTCCTTGCTTTCTCGTGCGCACTGAGGCGTCCCTTTCAAGGTAAATATTCGTTGCCCAACATGAAATAGGTCTTTGTTGTTTGCCGAGAGGTAAAGAGGCGGAAAAGTGAGGAGGATCTGAACTGGTTTCCATGTCAAACACTTCAATTCACCATAGAAACTCAGATCTTAACGCGGAAACTTTATTAAACTGTGATGGTGGATTGATAAGGGTCCAATTTCTATCGGCCTCTTTTTATTGTGGGCACCAGGCGGGCTGACAGAGGTAAATTGCTCTTTTAATTAAAGCAATGCACCAGGGGAAATTGCTGTCTGAATATTGTCTCAGAGATGGGGGCCACTGACAGTTGCCTGGAAACTTCAATCTGTCCACCCGCATTTATTCCAGATCACAGTTATGAGATAAAGTTTAATAAAAATCTTTTCCCCTCCGCCACCAACGAAATGAAATCCAACCCATCCTGAACAGTCGAACACAATGAGACAGGACTGCGAAGGAAACCTCATGTTCAACATGTATCTCTCAGGTTCGTCATTTTAGTCCTAAAGCAGGGAGGAATTAGGCTTTTAGGATTGTTTAAATTGTGCCGAGGGTCGGCCGTGCCGAGGCGACGGACGGCGCTCCGCTTCCAGGCCACAGCATTGTTCGGGCTTTTCAATCTGAAAGCCCGTCTGCTCTTTTGTCGGAAATCGGAAATCCTTTTTCCTGGACGCGTTTCCTGGCTCCTCGGAGAGGAGACCGAGACGGCGACACGCTGCTTGCGTTACACTGGGACTGGACGGCCATGCAATTAGGATTTTAATCCATTTTACCCTTGCTAGAGATTTTACCTCTTTTTTTTAACATTTAAATTTCGTTTGAATCACCAATTTTACGGCATCTTTTTTATTATGTATTTTATTCTGTCTCTAAAGTTGATTTATATTTCACGAACTTGGTCTTACTTGTTAAATGGAAATGGACCAAATGTAAAACAATATTAAAATATTAGAGTATAGATGGCTTCTTAAAATGGATCATTTATAGGCGATATTGAAATAGATAACTGGGATAAAGTGCTGGTGATGCTGACAATGTGTCTGTTTTGATTTCAGATCCAACAGAAAATCTGTTGAAGGAAAGCAAAGGAGCTTCTTGGGGTCCAATAAACACGGGAGTACAAAAAGGTAAGAGGATAAACTGTAATCAGCGTTATTAGCGCCATTATTTCATCGTATTATGATATCAGATAATTATTCCAATGCTCTAAAACTATATTTGAAAATGATTGTATATTATTTCACCATGGAAGAATGAATACACAGAAGGTCCCTTTTTTATAATAGCAGGATTAAATGCCTTCAAGGCTAATGTAATGTAATGCAATTTAATGTGTGTTTCTGTTATTAAAACACAAAGCCGTAATTAATGCGTAAGGTTTGTTGGTCACATATAATCATTTATTTTCGGGTGTCGAAATGATTTAATCTCAATTTTGTTTCATCCATCCTTAAACGCAGAACTAAAATATAAAGGAGACAAATTAAATCAGGTGGATTAATACGAAGCAAACATCCCGATCTGTCTACAGATCGTTGTCACTGATTTCATTAAACTGTGATGGAGTGCTCATTGACTCAAACGGCCATTGACTCCTCTCAACGAGTTTATTTTACGTTTTTAATACAAATATAAATTATTATGGAAAATATCTGGCATTTAAAATATAAACACCTGGGCGCCTACAATATATTTAAAACTAGGAATGAATACATTCAAGAATAGCATCTGGTTTAAAAATACAATTGGAAGATATATTTAGTCCAAGGGAAATATGATCTGCTCATGATGCACAGAAACATGCCATTTTATTAACATTATTTTATTTACATTAACATTTTATAAATGGCATGTTTGAAATACAATCTGCACAGTGCTATACTTGAAGAAAAAACAGCTGTATCTATCAACATATTCTTCCAATGTTTTATTATTATTATTATTATTATTAATATTATTATTATTAATATTATTATTTGATAAAAGTGATAAAAGACCAAATGGCAAATCCGGTTCGCAGATGCGCCATTAACACAAATAAATAATATAAATCAAACGTGGTTTCTATGCGACTCCACTAAATATAATATTTCTGTCTGTGTGTTTGTGATTTCTCCTCATCGTCTCCCGCGCAGGCAGCGGCCAGATCCAGCTGTGGCAGTTCCTGCTGGAGCTGCTCTCCGACAGCGCCAACATGTCGTGCATCGCCTGGGAAGGCACCAACGGCGAGTTCAAGCTCATCGACCCGGACGAGGTGGCCCGGCGCTGGGGGGAGCGCAAGAGCAAACCCAACATGAACTACGACAAGCTGAGCCGGGCGCTGCGCTACTACTACGACAAGAACATCATGACCAAAGTCCACGGCAAGCGCTACGCCTACAAGTTTGACTTCCACGGCCTGGCGCAGGTGTGCCAGCCGTCCACCACGGAGCAGGCCATCTACAAGTTCCAGGGCAACTTCTCCCCGATACCCTTCACCGGGATTTCCAAACTGAACCTCATGGCTCCCGGTGTGGGGCCGTCGGGTTTCTCCTACTGGCCCGGGGCCCCTCCGGCGGCTCTCTATCACACCCACAACCTCCAGCCGCCGGGGCCCTTTGGCACCGTGTCTCCGTCCCACATCAGCTGCGTCAACAACATCAACAGCCTGACTAACATCAACAACCATTACAACTGACTCTGATAGACGAGCCGGAGACGTAGACACCGCAGGTAATACAGCAACGGACGGAGAGCGGTGACGAAGGGTTTGCAGGTGTTTGGATTCATTTGGTTAGACATGTTTTTAGACGTAGGCGCGGGGCGGTTGTTTCGACAGCATGCTGCGTTCACACGCGTCATTGTGGAGCCGATGCTGCCGAAACTACCGTCGCAAGCAAGACGCCGAGAAAGACTTGTGTGTATATATATAAAACCTTTCAACTAAGATATCTTTTCACGAGCGAATTGTTAAATCCATCAAGGGGTCGCCTGCTAAATTACGCACAGTGTTTTAACTTTTACGCACGCTATATTCTATAATTATTTATATAGATATTAAGATGTAAATTCCCCAAATATTTAATTTTATGAAATTAAACCGGAAATCTACGAAAGTGATAGTCTTAGAGATCCGTTTTCAAATTGAACAAAAATAATAATAATAATAATAATAATAATAACCTATTAATTATAATGCAATACGGAGTGTCCGTTTTATACCTATCAGTTGTCATCCTTGTTTGTTCCTTAGCTGTCTCTCATCCTCCTTCCGGGAGTGCTGCGGTTGTTGATACAGGTGGGTGCATTTGCGCCAATTTGCCATCAGATCACCAGTTATTGTTGGACTATTGGCGCCATCTCGTGGTTGTAGCATGGCCTGATGCCCGTTGGACGTTATGACCCCCTCCTCTTGATTTTAGTAAATAACAGCACTTAATAACAGTCACCTGAAATCTGTTGTCACTCAAAGTTTGCTTAGAAGTCATACTACGCATATAAAAATCAAACTTGCAATAAAATAAAGCCAGTACAGACGCACAGGGTTGTCGTGTGTGTGTGTGATGTGTGTGTGTGTGTGTGCGTGTGTGTGACTGAGCAGAATAGTAAAAGAAGCTGTGAATGTGTAAATATTGTAGGCTATTGTAGAGTCAGGCTCAGGCTGGCACTGCTTTTTAGTGATTTTGGATTGGATTACATTGCTTTCATTCACACAGCTTCTTCTCGTAGCCATAACTGTTCCAATAATTAAAAGATATGAAGTAAATAAAAACACACTGTTATAAATAACGTCTCTCTGTCGGGTCTTGTCTGAACGTGTGCCACAGTAACATCCATTCTCATTGCTCTTGCTGTCCCAAGTTTTTTCCACAACGTATATTTTTTAAATGGGTTTGTTGTCATACTTGTTTGAATGGTAATACATTATCTGATGGTGATGTTGGGAAAATAGTTATATGAGTTAGAAAGCAAAGAAGTGTTCACTCCAGTGTTGGAGTGCCTACGGAAATGATGTCCCTAAAATTACAATTTTGCTGTAAATAAACCCAACAATACTTAGATTTTATATATATTTTAAATGTAGCAGCCAATATGTACTTGGCCTATTTGGCCTAGGTATAGCTTTGTTTAGCAATCCTAATGTACATATACCAATAACTATCCGCTTTTGTGGTCACTTCTAAATGTATAGCATTACAGCAGCGAAACAAAACATGTAATACAAACAACAACTTCAAAATTCCTGTAACATCAGGGAATCCCATTAATAGTCATCATCATGTGTTGTCATGTCATTTTGTCCGAACTGTACTTTTTTAAGGTGAAGTTTACTGCTGTTGTTGCTGCTGAAAAAGCCAAATGACAGTAGATCTGGTCAGCCACAAGGGGGCGCCATAACTCTTCCTACATCAAAGCACTGTTTACATAACCAGGTGATAACAGACTTGGTCTAATATAGACCTTAGAAGCATCTGCAAGTTACTGATTAACCTTAATGATCCGACTAAGCATCACCACACAATTAAATGGACATGGGAGTTTCATACCCATTAGGCTACATATCAATACAAAATAGTGCCTCCGACTATAATAAGCGATCATTGACAAAATACTGTTGTAACTGTAAAAGCAGTGGCAGACTCAGGCTGTCTGATGGTCGCAGGCTGAACAAATAGAAAGCACCTCTGTGTTTTCACCACTGGAAGGGCCCACATCTTCTAGGGCTCTTTTACCTCATCATGTCTAATGTTTTAGAAATAATCAGTAATATGCATTTTGTTCCAGGGGCATGCAGTGCTTGAGTTAAATGATAGACTGGTGTACAATCACACATGACCAGTGAGCTGAAGTTCAGCAGCTGCACCAGTTTGTTGGCTAAACCTTGTCTCATTTTTGTCCCTTGCCCCTTTTGTCCCTTCTTCTTATGGTATCCCTGGGTGTGAGAATGGGTCGGCCCGTTTTAACGGAGAAACAGAAACGGGAAGTGTTTGTGTGCGTCTGAGAGTGTGTGTGTGTCTGTGTGTGTCTCTGAAAGAAGAGAGAGTGAGTGACTCATTCAAAACAACAGCATTTGTGTATGTGTCCTGCATATTAACAGAAGAGACTTTGGGGTCGCTATTGACAACTGAACTCAGTGTGTGTGTGTGTGTGTGTGTGTGTGTGTGTGTGAGAGAGAGAGAGAGAGAGAGAGCAAGAGAGAGACTGCAAGTTGGACAACAGAAAAAAGGAAGGCAGGTGTGTATCCTGGCTGGTTTTCTCTCCACGGGGATTGGCTCACTTCCACTACGTTGTAATTGTCTTCTCTGCCAGCTCTCCTGCCACTAATCTGCTGCGTCTATTGTTGCTGCTAAGCACTCATCCTGGTCTTGCGTAATGAACTAGGTGGGTGTTTTTGGCTGCGAGCCACAGGATTAACAGTGTGAATGTACAGGACTGAGGGTTGGGAAGAATACACGAGGAGAAGAGGGAAGGAAGAGGAGAATATCTCACTAATGGTACTTAGCAGCACTTGCAACGCTTTGTGTCCTAAGCAATTACAAAAAGAAAGGGAAATGAATGCTGTTTGTGACTCACATCAGACCTCAGAGTGTGTTCTCAGTCATTTGGACATTATCCTCATGCAATATATTCATGATGAGACGGAGTCTGTCTGTGGGCTGTCCTCAGGACGTGGGCTTGTCGCTGACTCAAATCGGGTTTAAGGAGCTTTATTTTATATTCACGGTAGTAATATAGCAGCAAACGACTATTTTCTAAGAAAAGATGTGGTGGAGTAATGTCTACCTGAACAGAGAACAAAGTCGTACTCCCGCTGTGTGTGTTGTTATCTGAGCTCCTCTTTGCTTTGCTCACATATAGCCACATGGGCTTCACATGCGCTTTTAGTCCATGTTGGTTTATGTGAGCATGCTCCCTTGGTTAACATTGACAAGTAAGCATGGCACCCGTTCTCTCGTACCCCCTACGGTTAACACTGTTAGCTCTGTCAGCACATTCGCTGGTGTTTGCTTTTAATCCTCCTTCTAGTGGATCGCAAACCAACGTAGAACGTATCTCATACGTATCTCATTGCTTCCTGGTTACAAAGTCCCCAAACCAAGAGAACGCGTGTTCCTTGAACATGTGTTCCTTGTGCAGAAGTAAAAAGAGAGTGTGCTTGTTATTGAAGTCTGCGTACGTCGAGATGAGACTCTCTTAAACTTGATATTTCTGGCTAGCTCCACCTGGGCCACTTATTTAAACTGGAAGCAGCTGGACATTAACAACAAGTGCACCCAGAACCTTCTTCTAGCTTCGGACGCAGAGGTGATTTTTATATCAATGCGTGAAATTGAATGGCTTTTATTTGAGTAATACAGTAATTTAAATCAAATAAACAACACAGTGATTTCACAAGGTTGAATACCTAAACCCAGATATTTAACAGTCATGTAGAGTGTTTTTACAACCCGTTTCAATATGAACGGCAGTGAAGGGCGGTTCAAAGAGGTTGGCTGAGCTCTACTAAAGTACACACTGCAAACACTGTTTTTTTACGGTTACTTACTACTACATGCTTGACAGTATGGTGTCGTGATTTTTAAAGGTCACTCCTACTTATTATTTTTGCGTGGTAATGAAGCTTCCAAACTCCAGGATGTGCATTCAGGTGATAGTGGGAAGCTCTGGCATCTGAGAGCTAGGTTGCCGCACAGTGTTGCATCTGTGGGCTATGAGCTATTCTATTGTAACAATCAAGAAATTAAAACAAAGTCAACCTTAAGGAAATGCGAATTTTGTCTTTTCTAACAAAATGTTTGCTGTTTTGCAGCCTCCTGGCTCATGAGTAGGAGGCAGGAAGTTGAATTCTAATCATGACTCTGTCAGACTGAACTGTGGAAAATAAAGGTGTAAAATGATATGTTAAAAGGTTACAGTCACTGCAAATAACTGTTTGTGTTACTTACCTTTAGTTAAACACATGAGTCGCATATTCAGTGATAAAAGTCAGATCCCTCTGACCTACATAAGAGCATCATAAGGAGAGGCAGGGGGCTTTGTGTGACTTTGTGAAGTGCGGCAGTCAGTGAGTCATTCTTCCAGCCAGAGAGTGCTAACGTAGGCTCCGCTAAATTAGAACAGCACACCTACGTAGTGTGGAAATAGCGGTGGGAATAAGAGGAGGAGGGAAAGAGATGAGTTGAAAGGTGAAAGACTTTTTCACAGAGAATGCTAAACGGATGATAATCATGCAGATGTGGTGTGAAGTGATTCACTGGCATATGAAGAAGAGAAAAATAACATTGAACACTGTGTAGGTGCGCAGTGAATGAATGAATCAGTGCCGTTTCATATTGTATAACAACGTGAATGGGAATGTGTCATATAAACAAAGCAGCAGTTATATAAGATACAGTAGCATGACCTGTGCCACCGTTCAATGAACTGAGCTAGTAAGTAAGTACAAATTCTACGGCAGAGTTTTCCCAGCTGAGCCTGACTTCATCATGCTGTGAATGTGAAGAACGGCTGCTTCCCGCTGGAGTAATCTAGTTTAAGAGATTAGCAAGTGGTTATGTAGCAAGAGGGCAGCAAAATAGACATAATCCCTTTTGGGTGCTACCTCAGTCGGTCTAGATTTGGTATTTTTTCCACTCGGGGGAGGCTGATGAATCGTCAGAGAGAATCCCTTTCCTACAAACAGTGACGTAAACCCGGGATTGTGTACATACTGGTAGCAATGTTATCTTAATTCACTTATAAAACAATTAAAAAGCCCATTGTCTGCTTATTTGAGTTATAGTGCCACTATATCAATGTCAACATATTGCCTTAAGTAAAAGTACTTTCATGAGTGGTGATAATACTAAACAATCAAGTACTGATTCTGCAGTAAAGTTCTGTCACTGGCATATTAATATATGTGATACTACTAGATTGTTAATATTAATTAAATGTGTAAGCAGTATTTTACAGTGATATTTGGCTGAATTGGAACTACTTCATATACAGTTAGTTTGGCCAGAGGTTAACAACGAAGATTAATCTGACAGGTCATAAGATTATTAATGTGGAAGCAAAGAACATAAACAACGTTTTTTGTGTAATGTTTATCTTACCTCTATGAGTAACTTATTCAACCAAAATGGAGAGTTTTGTCTCTTTTGCGGAATGACAACCCATAGACACGACAGGAAACTGTCACAATCCATTGCCCAAATTAGTAGATAGTAAAATAACGTGAAGCAAAAACACCACAAATTCTACTTAAAGGTCTACTCTGAAGGATCTGGCGGCATCTAGTGGTGAGTTTGCAGATTGCAACCTACCGAAACTTCTCCCGTGTGCCAAGCGTGTCGGAGAACTCCGGTGGCTGACATGAAAATGCAAATAGCCCTCTCTCGAGCCAGTGTTTGTCTGTTCACCCGGTCTGTGCAGATATAAATGGCTTGTCCTAAAGAATACATACTAAAGAATACATAATTCATATCATACTACATTTTTGCCAATGCATTCCCATAAATGCTACACATTGTACCTTCCCCTTTCATAGGAGATGGCATTTAACATTGCTTTGTCTTTCATCCTGTTGCAACCTTTCAAGTCAACAACCTTGAGAAGGTACTGGTGCTGTGAGACACATTGTCCTTAAACACAATAAGACAGGATACTTTTTGGAGTGATTGTTTTCACTACAATAGAAAATAAAACTACATACACTATAAAAAGGTGAACGTCCTACATCGGTAATGCAGAGCATGAACTGTGGTGTTTGCATCTCTTCCAATACCGATGAGAAGATAAAGAGGGCACATCTACAGCAGCACCAGAGCAGCAGTAACTCAGAGAAGACTGGATGTGGAGGAGTCAGAGACACGGCTGAACCGACTCACAAACGCTGTGTGCATGTCTTCAGTTGACAACCACAGTGTGTATGTGGTGTGCAGTGGTTCGGCCCCCGCACAGGCCCACACAGCTTACTTTGTCCAGCTCTCATTCACTTACCTACCCGTTACTATAGAGACACGGCGGAGAAGAATGCAGAAGGCAGGCTGGCAGACATATATGCAGGAGACCTGGGCTGAATTTTAATAATAAAGAGAAGGCTGACAACACTGCCCTGGGAGGCTGTTACATAAGTGCTGCTGCAAGATTCTGCCACAAACGTGTAAAGCCTTGAGAAAACAAAACAAGACTATTGCAAAAAAAGCTAGTTTGACCATCGTAATGTGTTGTTTTACACCCATCCCTTTAGCTGTTTGACCTCACAGATCATGCAACTGTGTGATTCTACATGAAGTTGAAATGATCTGGATGTCATGCATCATCTGTGTTTAAAAGACATGTTTTATTAATTAAAGCGGATAAAGATTTTGAATTTCAAATTAATTTTATAGCATGCTTACATCGTGTCTATAGCACTAGAAATTCATGAAGTGACGATATGTTTTTACGTGAGTATCATGCCATTATGTTAGGTTGGCTTATTAAAAATGCCCCCATCACTTATTAATAAGTCAACATACTGGTACACAATATGCAACAATGTAAAAACTAGATGCTAGTATTCATTCATTTTAAAGGGCTTAGTTAAGAACAAAATTCAAACTTAATGTGGCTACATTTTCACCTCAATGGTCATTTTGAATAGTTTTGATTAATGCAAGGCAACTTTGATCCTATTTTCACCAGACTGACATTAGATGGCAGTAACTCCTCCCTATCCATCTTTTCAATTACCTCCTATCTGTCCACTCTAACTATTTTACTCCTGAACCCTTTCTGCATCATGACTTTGGTGTAATTTTATGTCTGCCTTCCTTCATTCTGCTCTGTAAGTGATACTGTATGTCCCTATAAGACATGCACAGACAGAGAAAGACACAGATAGAGAGAGGGGGGAGAGAGAGAGAGAGAGTCACAGGCAGTTCTGAGACTGCAGCAGATTCTAACCAATCACATGAAGGAGCCCTCCAACCCGTGTGGCTTATTCATAAAACAGGAGGAACCCTTATCAATTCAGCTCCATTCTCTTACAGCATCAGTGTATCAGTGCTATGAATGAATGAAGCTTCGGAAAACATCCTGAACATTTTAATGTATTAGATGTTAAAATACTTCCTCAGTTTTGCATATCTGGAAATCATTAGTACTAATGTGTATAATAACATGAGACTAGTTCTTCTGGGATGCATGCAGATTTCCCAGAGCACATTTTTCCAACGCACTCTCTTACTGTTTGGTCTCCGTGTTCCCATTTCATGATGTGGCCCCGTTTAGAATATCCAGGACACAGACAGGATACTAAAAATATCCGTTTTTTTTTTGTGCCAGTTTACCTGTGTCAGTGCATTCAAAAAGCAACTTTTTTCCAGAAGTTTTTGTTCCATGGCAACCACTTAAAGACTCATGAGCTTCATTCCCATGGCAACCCATGGTATCATCCCAGTAAGCATATTCGTCATGGACTTATTTCTATTGCATAACCATGTCTCAAGGGTTCCCTGCAAATCAATGGATTAGCGGGTGGAGTGGGGATAAGAGGATGTCCAAGTTAATTACTGCTTCAGCAAACTGAAAGATTTGTACAAACATGGGCCGTAAGTAGTGCACTCACATATTAAGAATAATCAACAAGCAAACAAAAATACGGGAGAGACAAGAAGTTTGTATTTATTTCATCATTGTCACCAGAAACAATCACTGTATTGACCTTTTATTAACATGTAAAGAGAGTGAATGCAACTGTGTGTGCAACCACAGACAACACACACAGTCTAAATATCACTTTCCATAGCTGACACATAGCTGAAAAAAGAACCGTACAAAAGATCCGATTCACAGATGATCTTCGTAGAACGAGACTTTATGACATTGACTGCATGGCAAACTCTTCAGTGCCTGACAGGAAACACTGGTATACAACTTTGTTAAACCACTGTGCAAAAACGTCAAAGGTTTGTTCACGGCTGTGCAAATTAGCAGCATTATATTGCACTTTCCAAGCAACGGGCTCACAACACGACATCACAACGACCACTCGGAAGCTTAATACTGAATGCCTTATAAGCTTGGTTTCAGAGTTGGAGTCAAGTCACATTTCTCTTATAGAAACTGCAACGCAAACGATAGTCACCTAACAATGAGTCCTTCACATTCAATATTTACATCGTGACGAAAAACCCTTCCTGACTGCACTGAAACTGCTCACAACACACTTAGAGCAAAAGCAATCATTTGAGCATTGTTTTTAATTCTGCTTGAAGGCAGATAAATATAAATCAGAGAGCACATCTAAAATATGGAATTTGTACATGTAAACCACATAGATCCAGTCCAAGAATATAGGCTAGTTGGCACATATGAGATCTTATAACAATCTGTTAAAACTCTACATTCCATTCAGTTATATTGGCCTCTGTAATGTATTGGAAACAACACACAACAGGGGGCTTAGGTTGATAATCTTGCTGTATGGCCATCTATGGTGTACCGTCGATCTCATCCCAGGGGGGAAGATGCCCCCTTCACTAACCGTACATGTCCAGCCTTCACCCTCATGTTCAACTTGAACCAAGGCCCGATTACAGGTCGATTTATCATGGCGGTAGGCAAAAAAACAAGTGAGTTAAATTCAAAGCGAGGTGGTTTATCTGAAGAAACTGGTGGTTTTGATCACATCATAACAAGATACCCAAGCACTTGTCACCTCTGTTGCCCATAGGGGAATATCTACCTGTCCCCTTAGAAACATGCTTCATCTGTTGCATGTTCAACAGCTTAGCTATCAGCTGGTAGAGAATCTAAAATAGGAAAAAAACACACTATGCTGTCCACCTCTAAGGCTTAGGCTTATGTGCTGAATGTGTACCGGGCCGTCTCTTGTCCTCTTAAGCCACTGAGGTGACTCAAATAGCAAAGGGAGCGGAGGTCAGCACCTCGGACAGCTCCGCCTCTTGACTCCTCACGGAGCTATTCTGGTTCCCGGAGCTCACCTCACTGCGACATCCACGCACCCACCAAGTAGGCTAACCATGAATGGATGTAGGACAGCGATGCGCACAAAAAAACCCCCAAAGGTGCACAAGACAGAATTGGAACAATATTAACAATTGGCATGCATTTATGAAATGGCCTACACTGTATACAGCCTAAACACCACACCGAGGTTGTGTAACATCATAAGAGAGATAGCCGGCCCGGACGTTTCGATGTTGTTGATGTTTACATTCAAAACCACCGTTGTGTGATTTCGCAACACATTCATCGTTTTTTTTTAATGATCATTATAAAACACCAAGTGTCTTCGTTTCGTCAGCGGTCCAGGTTCGCCTCGCTCGTGTCTCGCTGGTTCTTGAGGTCCTGGAAGACCTCGGTGAAAAAGTGCGGGTCCGCATTCAGCTGCAGCATCCTGGCGCTCAGCCTGTCGATGATCCGCAGCGACGTCTCCCAGAACACGTCCTTGTTCGACTCGTTCATGAAGGGCTTGAGCGGGTAGGAGATCTCGTTGCCCATGTAGGAGTAGGCGAGGTACAGGCAGGTCTGGAAGGCGCCCTGCAGCTCGGCCGGGCTGCCCACGCTGTCCGCTATCGTGTCCTCGCACAGCAGGTACACGAACACCACGTTGGCCGGCGTGATGAAGCCCTGGTCCTGCCAGCCCTGGAGCAAAAGAGTCCGGTCGATGTTGCGGAACCAGAGGATCACGTCCCCGCTGTTCAGCTCCTTCAGCTTAAAACACCTGCGGCACACGAAGTCCCCCAAACAGCGGAGCAGCTCCCCGGTGGAAGCCTGGATGACGATCCGCCTCGGCGACACCAGGGACAGGTTGCTTGGCTGCTTCTGGACCGTGGACAGCCTCCCGTTCTGGCTGAGAGCGTTGCCGTTCAGCGTGGGGACCGTGGGCACCGGGACCGGGATCGGCGCTTTGGGTTTCCTCTCCTCCTGATGCGTCTTCCTGATGTTCTCGCTGTTGAGCTGAGCCACCTGGCTGGACGGGGGCTCGACGGCGGGCAGCGGGTTCGGGGTCACTTTCTTGGCACTCTTCTTGGCCGAGTTGGCCACCAGCTTCTTCCAGGAGAGAGACACGAACATGGAATGCCGCTTGAGGCTCTTGTCGTTTTTCAGCCCCTCTGCCGCCAGCTCGGCGTCCATGATGGACGCCTTCTTGGTCGCCGGGGAGATGGAGAGGACGGTGCCCATGTCTGCAGCGGAGAGATGCGCGCTGGTATGTGGACGCTGCTGCAAACTTCAACGCAGTGTTGTGCAGGGTGAGAGGCGGCGGAGAGCAGTCACGACGACGACGGACACTCCATTTCCTGGGCGACAAGGGGACGAGGATGGGGCCAAGCTTGTATTCCAGCAGATAGTCAGCGCCTTCAGCGGGGACGCGCTGCGACACAATCCGACGGTGGAGCTTCAGAGAGAGATTAGTCGCCGCTGCGTTAGGTGATGGGTTTAAACGAGCCCCGACTGACGGCGGAGGCAGCCAATCAGGAAGCCGACACACGAGCCAATCACCCACGGGCTGTTGATTTGAGTCCTATAGGTGTTTACAGGATGCAGCCTACAGGTGTAAGACGCACTATTCTGGGTCGTGTGCACTTCTTCTCCTCGAGTCCAGTTTGGAGGGCTATTTATAAATGCGTCCCATTTATTCTTTCAGCAGTCAGACATGTAGGTCCAACCAGAGATGATCGATGATGTGGTGCATGGGCGCTAGCAGGGGTGTCAGGAGCCCTGCCTGACATTCATCGGCAACACGTCCCTCCTAAAGAGAAAAATCAATCAAATAAACTATAAAAAGGGGGCAAAACACACTGAGGCACAAAATGACCACAAATAGACATAAAAGACCACAAAGAGAGGCAAAGATCAAACAAAAATAATGTCAAACAAGTGTTACCAAAATGATTTTAACATATTTGAAACCGCAAACCCCAAATAGAACATAACATTTGAACCATCTCATTTTCAAAAAGAAACATCACCTGCACATTCACTTGTTGCCAAAGGGCAATAATGCTTGTGTGTGTGTGTGTGTGTGTGTGTGTGTGTGTGTGAGAGAGACTGTAGCCTACATTTAATAACATGAGACCGTTGACCTTCAGGCTGTGATCTTTAACTGCAAGATGTCTGATCAGCTCTTAGAAGTGTCTGATTGCCTGTATATGAGATATCCCTTTGACCACTACATGGGTTTCAAAGCTTTTATTGTTATGATGACTGAAATCATTTCAAAGCATCTTGGTCTACCACCCTACTCTGGTTTTGCTTAGTGATTCTATTGACCACAGTTTTAATCCTGCAGCCAGGTATCCTGTATGTCAGGAAACTCCATGGCTGATCCAATTAGCCTCAACAGAACTGGTCCCTCTCCAGCGAGTTACATGACTGCTGTCTGTGTGATCATTCAGAATGAAGCAGAACAGATACAAATAGCGTTGGAGGTGTATGGAGTCTTTTCTGACAGGTAAATCTCTGTAAAATACATGACTTCTGATTGCATTCTTCTCATTGCATTTTGAGATATGGCTCAATCGGTCCATTTATTTAATACACATTTTTTTTCAAGAATATGGAAAGCTGTAACAGAAATATCCAACAGCTTCTTATAGCTTTTCTTCTCTTCCTTTTTTCCTAATCCACAATCATTAGAGCGGTTCGACTGAATTCCTCTGCCGTCACTCTCAGTGTGAATGGCTTGAGCTCAGCACAATCCAGGTAACATGTAATGTGACATCAAATTTGGTTGCAATTACAAATGTACAAAGTCTTGGTAAAAGGTTGAAAACTAAAAGCAGACAACATAATATGAGGTACATAGGTGTAGTTGCAAACACACAAATGTAGGTGGTGCTGAAGAGTTACACGTGTATGTTGTCCTTTACTGGTTTAACAGAGACGCAGGATGTAGGCTAATTGTCACATCTGTTTGCTCTGTTTAATATGTAACAAAACAAATCTAGACTATAAATAACCTTCCCCAGGGATGTTTCCATAACTTAAACATGGTGTGTATCCACTCTGTCATTTGCATCTTCTCCAAAGTTCAGAGGGTTCTTGATGGTCTATGCTTCACCTTTCTCAAGTTTAATGGACATTGAGTTGGTATTTTTCTTCTTGTTCCTCTTTTTCTTGTTCATTTTTACATCAACAGACACCCTCCGTATAATCTAAATCATCAACACCTTCATATGATTGATTGATTGATTGATTGATTGATATTATTTTTTGATTTAAGAGACAGAAACATAATCCAAAGGATAACATGTTAAAATGATGACACTTATTCCCAACATGGTCCTTGGTGTCAACATATAAAACACAAAAACAAAGAAACACCAGAACACTGACATCAAACACAAATCCAAAAGTAACCAAAGTTATGAGATTAAAGAAAAAAAAACACACATCAAGTAAAAGCATCAATAGGGCAAAAATAGACATGATAAATCAGATTCCTCATACTGTCACCTTGTTCCATAAAAAGGTCTTAACCTGACTTCTAAAAGACTGTCGACAATTTAAAAGTTTGGTGACAGGTGGCAAACTGTTCCATAATAAGATACCAGTAAAAGAAGGTATTGTGGCTTCATTGTTAACTCTGGGTACTGGAGCATGGTGTGCATTCAACAAGTACCGTGTTTTTCAGCTTGATTTAATCATTATATATAAGTTACTCAATACAGGCCTGACAATCATTGTCTTACAGTAACACCAGTAAAACAGTCAACCAAAACCACAGCGATGAGATGAGATACTGAAGTGAAGGCAATTTAAACTTTTCAAATTCAGATGAAAGACAATAACATCCTGAAACTGTAAAGTGCCACCCATTTCACACAAATCCGTTTTATCATGCCAACCTTTGATGTAACACAACATTAATCAGACGGTGAATAGATGGACCTCTTTCATCACAAATCAAACAAAACGCAGCAGGATGTTACAGAGGAATAATCTAAATGTATTAGACTTGAAACATCAGGCTTATATCACTATTTAGGTCCCAGAGAACAAAAGAAAAGTCTAGGGATCATACGGTCTGGTGATGAGGGTGGGAGAGGGTATTAGTATTTATGTTGAGTTATAATTTAGTATCTATATGGCTACATTCAGACAGGCAAACGTAGCCAATATCTGATTATTTTTTCCACCTATGTGACTCATATCTGTTTTTTTTCTTCATAACAGTGAACAGCACAAATCCCACCATTCTTATTTGGATTACGTTCATATGGGATCCTAAATCTGATACTGGTCAAGAACTGATCTGGTTAGGCTTCAGATAATGCCTTTGTTGAGACCAATCATCATCCTGGTAGAAGTTAATGGCCACTACGGCAGCTCCTGAAGGGGTATAGATGCTGTGATAGCATGAGTTACATCTGGAGAAGTTTGCTCATTGAAAGAATGCTTTCAGGCATGGCCTTTTCAAATGATGGCTTTTCAGAGGGTACTTTGTAAAACCATCACCTTTAATGACTGAGAGGAGCTGCAGAGCTGTGTGATAATTGTCTGTGGGTTCATCTCTTCACATGGACATCTGATCCATCATTTATGCAAATATTGATTAGTGCAGCAACACATGTAAACCTATCTTTTCTTTCATTAAATACACAAAACAGTTATAAATGTCATTTATTTGCTAGATGATGATACAAAGCACTTCATTTTATTCTGGTTGGTGGCTGCCTGATACATATATAGAATCTGAGGCTAATTAACCAGAACTCATTGCAAAGTTAGTAATTAGGTTAGTAATGTCAGTTACTTCAAACATTTGGACTGCTTCTTTTACACATTTGTGTTACAGAGGAGTGGGAATAACAGGAGACAGTCATTGGAGGTCAGAGAAGTGTGGCTCATGTATAATGATAGAACAGGCTGGCAGAGGGTTTGAAAATGAGAAGGATGAGGCTGACAGACAGTAAATCCCACTGGAATGAAATCCGCCAACACATTAAATATGGACATTAAAGAAATATGTTCGAAACAAAATATTACAAAGAAAAATAAATAATAAACTGCAACAAATTCAATACATAAATCTAGACATTTACATTACTATCCTTTTATAGACAGTCTCCACTAAGGGGGAGATGTTTTCTGTTCCAGATGTTCATTCATTTTATTCATGTCACGATGAATAAACTGATGTGTAAATTAATCAGATGCACAGAACACCCAGAGCTGTCTACAAATCTGAAAACTATGAATTTCTATTGAACATGATTTTTACCCCTCAGAAGGAATAACCGGTAAAAGGAAAACAGCTTTTAAATTAATTACATTTGGTCTGTCCGAGTATAAGGTGAAAGTAAATGCCTCATTGCAACACTTCCCTCATCTTCACCTCCCTTACATGCTGCACCATACCTACCGAAAATATGTATGTAATATAACCTGGAGTGATTTATGCATATTCACAGCAATATCAACCTCACCATGGTGTTTTGCCTTGATTATCAAAGTCTACTGCTGACTGAGCTGATGGAAACAAATTCAAAACTTCATCAAAAATGTCAGCTGCTGTGTGCATATTCTGTATTATGCAAGAAGATACTTAAAGGAAGGACATTTAAAAGATTCTCTCTCCATTTCCTGTGGCAAGTTTGCCCCCTGATGGTGTGTTGGTGATATTGCAGCAGCTGCAACCATTTCCATGGTCTCCTACCGTAGGTGCTTAATGTATATTCAATGCAGTCCCTCTCAGTGTGTCACAGGACGTAGAATACATCTCAGCTTGGTTGGGACACATATTCTCTAGCTTTACAAATACCTTAATGACTATTGATGCAAAATGTGTTATTATATGCTGTTTATTTATGGTACTTGCCTTACCAATAATACAAGCTTGATATGGTTTAAAGTTCAAAATTATTTAAAACTTTAAAACTTCCATTTTTAATTCCCAAATAGAGTTCTCTTTAAAAAAAAGATGTCTTAATTTCATAAAAAAACAAATGTCACTCTGTAAAGACAACACATTGTCCATCCATGTCCTCTCCAGCAGATGTGCACTGTAACATGAGAAAGTTGAAGAAGTTAAAAAGTACCTCAAGATTTTATTTTCAAAAACATTTTATTTGAACACATACTTGCAAATTAGACCCCATGAAATAGACTATTCTGAATGTGCTTTGGTTATTATGCTTAATCAATATTGGAGGGAGGGGAGTGTTTTTACTCTCAACCTGTATATTTTGGGGAGGACAAGAGACAAAATGGACCACTGGAGGGCACTCGCTTCCAGCTGCAAATGAGCCCAGAGCGAGTGAAAATATTTATCATGAAGGGCTCGCTGGTGACATTTCCTGTCAGCAGACATCTTCGCCACCTCATCCTAACATTTAATTAGTTGGAGTGAAACTGTGGGATGGCATATCAGGCACAAGGCCTGAAGAGAGGAGGAGTGAAGGTTTCTGAAGCCGCTGACTAATATGTGCTTTAGTGACAGAATTCTCCTGTCAGCTAACTCGGGGTCTGCCAGCAGGACAGGGGGAGTGAACAGGAAAAAAAGATACTGTGATGTTTTACATCCTTTGTGTTTTATTGTTGTACACGTATACAACATTGGCGCACAGATAGACATGTACAGAAGGTGGAAAACTAATGTTATATGTAATGAAATGAAAATATTCACTTATATAAAGATACACTTTTTGTGTAACTCCCAGGTAGATGTTTTCAGCCCAGAAAGCACAACTCTGCATACAAGCAATGCACATTGAAATGAATTGTGAAAGAACATCTTCATGTATTGTTTCTGTTCTTAAAGGGTGACTATCTGGAAAAGATTATTTTCGTCATGCAACTCAATATGCTGAACTCAATAGGTGTCTATTGAAGGCTGCATAAATAATTTACAGCCTTTGACACATATTGATGAAGGTACGGTAAATAGATTTTTCTGTCTGCTGCCTTTTATTGACTGTTTTGGTCTACCGTCTGAAAGCAATCTGCCTCTGTGATTGTGTGTGTGTGTGTGTAAGTGTGTGTGTGTGTGTGTGTGCTGAGCTGCAGATCAAACGGTAATAAAGGGATTGGGTGTCGTGTCTTATCGCAGACATGTCTGTCAAAGCTGGTGGGAGGGATTAGCATGGACAACGCAGGCAGGTGGAGACAAAATGCAATCTGAGGGGAGAGTGAGAGAGCGGCAGGTGGGATCATACAAACTGAGACACACACACACACAGGTGGGTCACTATGATTGTCAAAGACTTGTAAAAGAGCTGCCTCTCATCTCGTCTGCAGCTGCATGGCCATGGGGTTGCTGATAATGGTGCACACACACACACACACACACACACACACACACACACACACACACTCACACACTAGACATTCACATATTTCCCATCCATGACAAAGCCGGATTGTTAACACCACTGAATGGAGCAGTTCATACATCATAACGAGTCATCCTCTCATTGAGAAATATGCAACTGCCTACACTGTAGCTCTTTTGAGCTGCTTACTCACCTACATGCTGCTTATACCCCGTCATGCTAATGCATTCAAATCAGCGGCAATTAAAACTGTTGTAGTGGAAAGCATCTTTACTTAAATAGTGCAAATGTTAGCACCTCATGTGACATAATCTGCAGCAGCAAAACCGTACCAGCTGATGAAATTAAACTGTGGCACGGCCAACAGCTCCGAGCACACTAAATACACAGGGTTGTGTCTTTTAGTACACAGCTGGATATATTGCTCTATAACGGCTCAGTTAAAGCAAACTGTGGACGCCAGCTTTGAAGCAGGAGCTGACAAAGCCAACGGGGTCACCCTGTCCAGGCACATGTAACATACAACCACACAAAAGCAGCATCTGGTGTTAAACAACCCGACCTGCTGCTTCCTATTGAATCATGTAACAAAAGACAAAACAGAGATATCAAAACAGGGCTTTAATTCTGTACCCATTCAATCAAACACAGCCAGGTGATCAAAGGCTGCGATTTCTCTCTCTCTCTCTCTCTCTCTCTCTCTCTCTCTCTCTCTCTCTCTCTCTCTCTCTCACACACACACACACACACACACACACACACAAACAGAGTTACCGGTGGATGTGGACCTTTCCTCTTACATTTAACCAGCCTGTAGTTCTGTTGTGGCTCATTGCTATAATTAGAACAAGCGGATGATAAGCTTTCAAATGCTTTGATGCTCTTATCTGGAGCAGCCAAAAGGCGGATGGGGACGCACAGACATAGGCTGCATCTCATGCATGCATGCATCCCACACACACACACACACACACACACACCCACACACACAATGGTGTAACAAAAAGTTGTTCTCCATGTATTAACATCACGTAAGGACCAGGTAGAAAAGTATTCCCACAAAGAGTCAAACAGAAATGCTCATCTGGAAATGATTTCTAGCTGATTATGGGGTCTGATAGAATTTACCTGAATGATTACAATAATATACAACTTCCACTAGAGGTGTTTAGATGAGCGTTTTGGGAGAAAGCAGTAATACCACAGGCCAAGCTTTTGGCCTGTTGCAAACAAGCGTGTTCTGAATGGGTACAGCAATAGCTTATTGCAATGATCTCACATAAGAGTATACATTTTTTTCCCTGTATGTATGGAGTGCCCCTTCATGATGTTAAAGCCGCAGTCGGCAAGTCTGGCAGATCGAGTTGACTCAGTCAAATTTCGAATGTTTACAACACTCAGGCCCCTCCCCCTCTACCACCGAGCTCCTCCGCTTCCTCCCATCGAGTGCTCGTCAGTGCGCGTGCATCAGATACCTGTGAACGCGCCCGTGTCTTCTGTCATCGATGAACGGCATGGAGTACGCCCTACACAGAGGTAGGCTGGCTAACTTACTCATAGATAGCAACTGCTAACGGCATTTAGCGTAGCCTAGCTTGAGGCGTGTGCCTGTGATATTGTATTGCACCAACTGTGAACTGCACTGAGTGGACAGGAAGATACGGGCGCGGAGGACTTTTGCAAAACAAACAACAAGTTCTACGTGCACATAGAGGCGGGTTCTAAAACACGAAGTACCCCAGGCAGTTTTTGGGCTATTATTCTTCCATGTGTTCTTTCGGTCCAGGGAAAAGAAAAAAACACACCTTTGTCTGTAGATTTCTCCTAAATTCATAGAGTGAAACTTAGTGCCACTGACCAAGCATTGGTATTTGACAAGTTGGGATTTAAAATATGTTGAAATAATCATTAAAATCTTTTACCCTATAAACCATTAGTGAAAATGTATGGAATTTTACAATACATATCGTTAAAAAGGCGGTTTCCTCAAAATTCCACTGAAATTCTCATCATCGCAGCTAGAGATCTTCACTTCAGTAGAATTCTTTTTTTTACGTACGACTTTGTTTGTATATATCATTCATAGCCTGAATTATGCACCATTTTATTCCTAAAAACAAAGTGAAAGTTGTTTTTTCTTTTCATGGCAGTATTTTCTGATTTAGAGTGAGTGAAAAAGAGAGATATCCCAAATTCCCTGAATTCCTTTTCATCTTGAAATGTTTGCAAATTAGTGCATATTTGATAAGAATAGTTGAACACAAAACGTCAGTAAAACTTGTAATACAAACTGTCTTAATTTAATCCTAATTTTGAGCCACCTGCTGTAGCTCCACTTCAGGGAGAGTTTTTTGTGAACAATGATTGTTGTTTGCATCGTATTTATAGCTTGAGAGTTCAAGAAGTGCACATGTGATACATGACAGTTCAGATGAGGTGAAACTACTCTTCATACCCACCAGGCTGCGCCCTTGTCTGGCTGTTGAGCAATACTTTTTTAGCAGAGTAGTAGCAACACACACACACACACACACACACACACACACACACACACACACACACACCTGTGTGTACCTACTTGCATGTGTGTGTGCATGAACTACATTCATAGACAGAGTTGAATGCCAAGTCTTCGCTAGACAAAACCCACACTTCATAAAAGCGCCCAAGTACTGTAGATAGCACCGTGACACACACACACACACACACACACACACACACATCTCTCTCTCTCTCTCTCTCTCTCTCTCTCTCTCTCTCTCTCCTCTCTGCTTGTCATCAACCCCTGCCTTTGATGGCATGCTGTCTAGTCCTACCATCCCCTCTTTGTTCTTCCAAAATAAACCTTTCTCCCTTCCCCTTCCCCTCTCCTCCTCTCCTCAGTGTCATGTCACACTTAGTCTTCCAGGCAAAGAAGATACACACATTATTATTATTATTATTTTTTATTATATAACAGCAATCATCATTCTATTGTCTTCAAAAATGGCCTTAATTCATCGACACTGTTTCAATTCTGGCAGGGTGCCTCCTTATACATTTTCTAATATGTTGCAACCAAAATACTGCAAAATGAATGAAGAGCTTTGCCACTGAATGCAAGTTTTGTGATGGATACCATCCATCTTTCCCTGAAAACTGGTGATCAGTTTCCATCCATGCTGTCCTTGTGCTTTAGGTAAATTAGACTCGGAACAAGATAAGCCCCTTTCCGCTCACACCCTAATTTTCCTTTGGCTGCATACAGCATCAATGTTAAGGTTCACACGCAGGTTCAAATCCAATGTGTTTCACAGTCGGGAAGGACTGCAGTGCTGTTTACACAGTAGGGAGATTCCTGCTCCATAGGACCAGAGTGTTGAGGCTTTGATGCTCAATAGGAGCTACTGAAAGAGAGCAGGAGGAGGACGGGGAGAGAGTCGGGTTGGAGATAGACGGAGACTGACGTGATGATGACCTTCTTAGAGTAACCTCGGTTCGCTCCGCTTGGAAGCTTCACAAAATATGGGGAACAGATGTTTCAATGTTTTTGTCTGTGGGCTTATCGTGCCCACAGGGCAGAGCCACTGATCTGTCCTGGTTTTCTGTGAGTTGTATGTGTGTAAATTCAAAATAAAACTATAGATTCTGCATTATGTATGTTTTTAAGGAACTCATCACTTGCATGTTATTGTACTTTAAACATTCATTAAGTTGCAGGTGTGAGTCCAGCTCACAAACTGGAAAAACATTTGTGCTGCCATTCTAAACAAGACAAAGACGATCCACTATAGCAATATCCATTTTAACTGCAACAAGACACAACTGCCCCGTGAGCTGCAATGCAAATAGACCCTTTTCAGCCCCCCTCTAGCCTCTGGCTGTTGTATTTTCTCTGAGCCAGAGATCAGGGAGAGCTCCACAGTTCTGCGGCTGCTGGCCAGCTGGCTGATACATTTCTATCAACTGGTGGCCATCTAAATTCCCCTCCCTCCCACATCCTTCTCCCCCCTTCCTTTTTCTCTACGTCCCACCATCACATCAACACAAAAATATATGCGTCAATGCATTGAGTTTCTTTTAGTGGTTTGCCACTAAGAAGTAGTGTTTATAGGCTTTGTGTCATTTATATGCCATTCAGAATTTAATTTAATAAAAGGCTGGTTTCCATCCAGAAGTCAGATATTACCCATGTCTCACCAGCAGCAGATGGCAGCATTGCATCCCACATTTCTCTCTTTCTCCATCTTTGTGTCTCGTACTCTTTCTCCCGCTCTTCAAGCTGGAACACATGACATCAACCCCTGCATTCTCCCATGTGAATTACCAGAGTCCTCACCCAGGGGTAAGGAGTCATCCAAGGAAAACAAACCATAGCAACCAAAAGGCTCTATTACTGGAATGTGGGTTTGTTACACCCACAGTGATCTACCATCTCTTCAACAGGTGCTGCAAATATGTGGAGGACAGTTTTTCATTAGTTTGACACGTTTTACATTTTTTTTAATTGGCTGTCACCACATATATTAAACATTGGAAGGAAGACTGGACACTTACATAGAAAAATGTACAATGGAATCTCAGCTTTTACAGAGTGGTCAAGTATTTGGCCTACTTAAATGTCCCTTTAACACAAAATGCCTGCCAGCTCCTGATTTACAGCTCGGTAGATGGCCCTGACCTCTAACTCCCTGCAAACAGAACACCTACATTCATTTCAGTTACTCATATGAGATACCAAATACACATGAAAAAAATTACATCTACATCAAGCTTCATTCTACAGCTGAAAATCATTTGCTCCGATCGTGTTTGATTTGTTGTTTTTGTGCGGCAGCGTCACACATCACACAGTAGGCAGCGACACGGCCGAGCTTACTGTAGCAGACAGATCACACGGCTACTGCTAATGTGGATCCTGTTATTGCAAGGGCACCCAGAGGAGCATTTTAGCCCCACAGCGGGCCTCCTTCGCTGGTCTGCTATCGTCCCACATCAGCCCTGGGCTCCTTGATGTGGTTTGGGAGGACATGACGGGGCCGAGCGGGGCCCAAAGTGATCAGTCGCGCAGTAACATCTGAAACCCATTTCCCCACAATTAAAGAGAGAGAGAAACTATCAGGACCAAACATCGCCCGTTTCCACGGTATCGAGTCAAACATTTGCATGTGTGCGTGTGTTTGTGTGTCTGTGTGTGTGTGTGTGTGTGTGTGTGTGTGTGTGAGCTGTACCTCCCCACCACAATCACTCACAGACACACTCACACACTTCGTTCCCACCCTAAACAGTGACAGAGCATTTCCAAATGTGTTTACTTACAAAGAAAACCACTTGCCACCAAAAAAAGAGAGAGATATTAGGACTAATACAGACAGACACATAAATAGGGAGAATAGAAAGCAAGGAAAGAGACGGGAGATTATTTACAGTCTGAGGTTTCTAGCAGATGGTGGCAGGCTTCGTTTCTTACTGTTCACCTGTGCTGCTAGCGTCGCATACAAAGTGTTGGCACAACAGAGAAAAAAAGATTCAGAATATGGCCGTTTAATGGCCCTCTGTCTCAGATTCCTCTCCGCCATGTGTGTGTGTGCATGTCCGTGTGTACATTTGTATGCTATGCGTGTTGAGCTGCTCCGTCTGGATGCTCATCGGACATCAAACACAATAAGGCAGCGAGTGGAATGGAGCTGATTTTTATCTCCAAATGTAATCAAACCAATTCAACCCACTAAAACAGAGCCACATACTGTGTCTCTCTGCTACACACACACACACGCACGCACACACACACACACACACACACACACACACACATTCTCTCCTACTCCAAACCCAGACTCAAGGCCACACTCTTCCACTCCTTTTCTCAGTGCCTCCTCCCTGGTTCAGATCATTGGTCATGCTGTGCTCGCTATGTCCTTGGCCCAGGATGTACGGCACAGTCATCGAGTGCTGCTCTTTGCTGTGGTATCAGTGGTCGGCCATTTTACAAACATCCTCCAAGAGAACCTGTCAGTGAAGTACTATCCAGTCGAGCCAAGAGCTGCAGCTTCCCATGACCCCTAACTTTCATGGGGTTGCGTTGACCTACTGTGAACCCAAAGATGACCTTTCTGAGTAACTGTTGCTTTTTTGATCAGTATGTCCATTATGAAGCATGAAAACGATAATATCAGTCCATCCTGTGCAGCTACTTTTCATGCTCTTCAGGGTTTTTTGGGGTTAAGTGTTCTCTGATCGTCTTTGGCCTGGTGGCACTCGATGATGTGAGCATATGTGTGTGTGGGTAAGCGGATTGGATAGAGAAAAGGAGTGCATGAAGAAGGAAAAAGAGGTTGTGTGTGATACAGAGATGAGCTGCGGGATAAGTACTTGATCAGTGAAATGTGGATAATACCTGACAACTACGGGGTAAAATGTCACATTTTGATGAGAGAAAAGCTGCCAGAGATAATTTCTGGTTCATGGACCTTGGACCTTAGATGTTATAGGTTTGTTTGACAGGTTCAGGTTTTTTTTGTCGGCTTAGCCTTCATGAAAATATCTGTGAGAACATCAGACCTTGTTGAATCTCCTTTAGCTCTTTGATCGTGTTTGAATGAGCAAGTAGGACTGCGTGCCCGAGTATGTGTGTGTCCGCACATGCATTTTCTTGGATAAGCAATCTTTTGTTGGCTGTAGTAGTAGTAGGACTTCTTTATACAGAACACATCCCAATGAAAAGCAGACAGCAGCAACCAAACCACTGAATTGTGATGAGGTAAAGAGGACAGAGAGAGAGAGACTGACAGAGAAGAAAGCGAAGACGGAGATAAAGCCAGAGGCAGATAGAGACAAACCAGAGATGAGGAGGCAGAGACAAGTTAGAGAGCACTGAGATAAAACCTTGAGAGTGAGAGAGAAGGCACAGGCAAGAGTCAAACAAGAAACTGAGCCAGATCATCATTGTTTGATTCCTCGCTAAGACAAGCATAGTCTAAGTATCCAGGCGTGAGCCATTCTTTCACTGGCCTTCTCTGAAAATACCACCACAGGGAGAGGCAGTCCTTAACCTTTCACCTTTTGTAACTTGGCAACAGCCAGCTATCATCTCCTATTTGCCAATTTGTAGCTGGGGAAAAATAAAACCACTGAAAAGAGAGAATCACAACCAAATGTGTTTTAGTTTTAGATTATGAGGCTTCCTTGAAATGCTCAAAGTATACAGGTTTTACATTTTGGGGATTATTAAAATATATCTATAACCAGGTGTAGGCTGCACTAAGGGATTCAGCGGCCAACCCCTTATGTTTCTGTACATGGAAATATATTCATACCCGGCAGACAGCGAGGTCGACAAAAAAGCTCCAAAAACACGTATTAAGTAAATACACCAATCAGCCAAAATATTTTGACCACTGACAGGTGAAGTGAATAACACTGACTATCATGTTATCATGGCACCTGTCAGTGGGTGGGATAGATTTAACAGCAAGTGAACATTTTGTCCTCAAAGTCGATGTGTTGGAGGCAGGAAAAATGGCAAGCGTAAAAATTTGAGTGACTTTGACAAGGGTCAAATTGTGATGGCTATGCGACTTGGTCAGAGCATCTCCAAAACTGCAGGTCTTGTGGGATGTTGGGATAGGGTGCCCATGCTGACCCCTGTCCACAGTTGAAAGCCCCAACAACAGGCACGTGAGCATCAGAACTGGACCATGGAGCAATGGAAGAAGGTGGCCTGGTTTGATGAATGACATTTTCTTTCACATCATGTGGATGCACTATGGGAAGAGGCAAACCGGCGGAGGCAGTGTGATGCTTTGGGCAATGTTCTGCTGGGAAACCTTGGGTCCTGCCATTCATGTGGAAGCATTGTTGCAGACCATGTAGACCCTTCATGGAAATGGTATTCCCTGATGGCCCTGGCCTCTTTCAGCAGGACGCGCCCTGCCACAAAGCAATATGGTTCAGGAATGGTGTGAGGAACACAACAAGTTCAAGGTGTTGACTTGGCCTCCAAATTCCCCAGATCTCAATCCAATCGATCATCTGTGGGATGTGCTGGACAAACAAGTCCGATCCATGGAGGCCCCGCAACATACAAGAATTAAAGGATCTGCTGCTAATGTCTTGGTGCCAGATACGACAGCACGTCTTCAGGTCTAGTGGAGTCCATACCTCGCCGGGTCAGGGCTGTTTTGGGTGTCAAAAGGGGGACTGCACAACATGAGGCAGGTGGCTCTATGACTGAGTTTCTTGTTTGAGATTACCTTTGAAGGAAATTTGCTTTCTTTCAGGTAGGATGATCTCATACATTTGTACATTCCAACAGAAAGCAATAGCCAACAGCTAGCTGGCCAGTTAGCTTAGCTTTGTACAACACTTTGACACAGGGAAAAGCCAGACATATCTAATTTGTTTAATTTGCAGGAACTAAGGTATTAAAATGAGTAGTTTTACACTTCAGTTCCGCTTAATGTGTTAATGTTGCTGCCTTTGTCCAAAGGCAGGCTAGCTACGCTAAGCTGACTGTAACTTCATTGTCCAGAAATGATAATGGTGAGGAAATGCCAAATTAAGCTTGGCTTAGTAAATCAAATACACAGGTAGTAAGCTTTGGATTTTGTTTAGGGGTGAGGAATCATTCGCAGAAGCTGATAGATACATGGTGTTAATCGTTGGCGCTAACTTTTGCTGCAGGCCCCTTTTGCAGTGTCATATGAAACAGATTTACCTGGCCAGAGTGGAGGACTGCTGAGAGAGACCAGAAAGAACAAGACAGAGCAGTGAGGAGGGGGGTGAGAGAAGATCCTCTGAGGGCAGCAGCTCTGGTTTCATCCAACCACTGATGCTGACTGGCAGCCATGTCAAAAGCTAAGAAGTCAAACGATGCTGATTCGCAGGTTCATCTTAAGGGCATGTCAAAGTAAAGCTTATTAAACATGGTTCTGGAGGGCCAGGAATGCGCAAACACACTAATTCACGTACACACGTTTGGAGGCACCCACCAACACACACACATTTGCAGACACAATTTGAAAAATATATATATATACCCTTAAGTATTGTTACCTGTGCTTGTGCATGCACAGACGTGCACACATTCGCTGTACTGTCTTAACATCTTGACTTTCAGCATTTAATGAACTGTAAAAACTTTAAGGGTTATTATCCACACATACTGAAGATTGGATTAAATCACTGCTAAGACATCTTCCACTGGAGATTATCTCTGTGATGTACAGTAAAAAAAAAAATAAAGTCAGGATTAGACTTTTGGTAGGACACGGGGTTCATAGGTCACTGGTCACAACACAGTAAGGATAATCACATGTCCTCTATTTTTCTGTATGTGGGGTCGTATATGACCTTCTAACTGTTGGGGTCCAGCTAGGGGTGGGCGATATATCGAGTATACTCGATGTATCGCGGCTTGTTCTACATGAGATGTAGTAAATGACTATATCGTGAACATCGAGTGTATGTTGTTACGTCAGTTTCTAAGCCGCTGCGGCCGAGTGTGACTTGCTTTAGCGCAGTGCTTTCCTCTGTCCCGCTCACAGACAACAGAAAAAAAGTCACACACACTAGCTCAATTTACGTCACACACACTCGCCCAGAGACAGATACCCCTTTTCCACCGAGGCATTTTGAGGGCCGGTTCGGAGCCGCTGCCCAATCGTGAACCAGTTCTTCCTGTTTCAACAGACAAGGAGCCGGCTCTCGGCCTGGAAAACTGGTTCCCGAGCGGCCCCAACTCTTTGCTGGGCTGGAATCGGCCCCGGCTTACGTTAGGGGCTGGGGGCGGGGTTGACGCTCAAGGCAACGGGGGAAAATACGCCGTTGCGGAGTGCAGAGTTTTACTAACGTTACTTTTCCCGGTAAGTTTCATTTTTAAAATGTTTCACCTCGTTGCAAACCAACGACACATTTCTGTTTAGTTTACCAAGCTAGTGATTACATTCATAACAGCAGCAACTAGTGGCTTTGCTTCCTCGGGTAATGTAAGTTGATCGGTTCGCTAGCCCGCTAGCGGGATATTGCTAACAACAACGTTAGCATGCCACTTTCTGACTGTCGTTGGTTCACTAAACGTTACCAACTACCAACGTAACATAACATCTGTGTTCGCAGCGTCGTGGACACGTTTGTGATTAAACCGCTGTTCTCTGGTTTGTGTTTGTAGAGCTGTCGGACATCGGCGATATTGAACGGAGGTCCAACCTGCAGTTGACTAAACATCAAACAAAGAGTGCACTGTAATTTATGTTTTGAAATGTAATGGGGTTTCTGCACTTTTTCCATTGAGCTCTGTTTTTGTTACGGGTCATTGAGCTTGAACTCTATAGAAATAGGCTACAGTATGTAGGCCTACATCATGTGGCATTATTTATTTTCATTTACCAGCTGCTAAAAGCTTATGTGCATTTTGCAATTGCCTTGAATAAAAACTGTTTTGTTAAATTTAACTTCGTTGTGATTTACCCCTTTTGCACACAAGTTTAAAATTGTTCTAATAGAAACCACTAATGAATACAGTATAAATAAGAATGGTTTAATGCAGACATATGTTGCAGGGACTACTAGAATCATCATACTGGCGTGACTATGAATCAAAGGGTTAAATTAAGCATTTTTAAGTGCTTTAGAGGAAATGTCAAAATATCGAGATATATATCGTGCATCGCGATATAGCAAAAAAATATCGCAATATCATTTAGAGGCCATATCGTCCAGCCCTAGGTCCAGCTCAAAATCTTTGCCGCGTCGGCTCCATCGCTCCTTTGTAAATTGCATTCAACAGCTGAATGAATACTGTGGTCAGGAACCAGAAAACCAAAACATTTTCCACCTTCCACAAAATTATTTTTTGCTTTGCACCCAATAATATGGAGGAACATCTTGATTCCCATATGATACTGTATCACCATTTTTGGGTGTATACTTTTTAAGGTTTTACTTCAAAGATTTCAAATCTTTTGGGACTGAGAGGTCACTCAGAGTACAGGTGTGTCTGATTATTTGTTGCCATGTAATACCGGTGTATTCGATAGCCTCTCTGTTCTGGCGCCTCAGTGGTGGAACGAACTCCCGACCAATGTCAGGACACCAGAGTCATTTGCCATCTTCCGAAAAAGGCTCAAGACTCACCTGTTCAGACTTCACCTTGACTCTACATAGCATGACCCACTAACACCCTCCCTCGACCCCCCCCCCCCCCCCCCCCAAAAAAAAAAAAAAAAAAAATTTAAATGTTGTCTTCGTTCAATATAATACTTTATACTGGAGTCTCACAGGAGAGAAACAACAACAATGCACACACATGCACACACACATGCAAACACACACACAAATCCGGATGGGACAAGAAAGAATAAATCATCAACTTTAGGTATTTTTTACATAGGGCAAGCACATGCTGAGATTTTTTTTTATCACAACTTTAATGAGAATTTCTTGTGTCTCAGCATTGCTGTCAGGGCAACTAGAAATGTTTGTAATAAAAGGGAACAGAATGGGGGAAATGGGACTTTGTCTAACACCCAACGTGGTTCATTCCATTTTCCAGTGGCATTAACTGTACATCAACGACATTCTGGGGTGTGTGGAGACCACATGTCCATAACATTCTGCTATTTTTCATGAAGCCATAAAAATGCTCCATTATGTTTTAAACATTGCACTCCGTTTTTATGTTCATTTTCCCTCTGATGAGACGTATAACACTGGCATTACATCATTTACAGACACAGACATCTCTGGCATCAACAACATCCCAAGCTAAAACAAAGATATGGTATTCAGTGGTGTTACACTTCAGACACTGGGACCGGACTGCCAACACATCATGCCTTAATGCTGCAAAAATGCTCAACATGGTGGTTGTGCACCATGATTATTCGTATTTGATCTTTGCTGAGGTTACCCAGTGAGGGGTGATCAGTCATTGGTTTGAATGGTCCCTGCCTGGACATGTCTTGGCCTGTCCCTGTCCTGCTGCAGTGCTTCTGAATGACCTGTAGAGGGAGGAGTTCTCTATGCTCTTCCATGGTCTCCTCTTTCTACCACAGCTGACTCTGTAACACCTGCTCTCCAGATGTCTTCTTCCGCAACAGGAGAAAACGAGCTCAACTTTCAAACTCTGTGGTGCTGTTTTTCAGTCAACCACTCTCTCTCTCTCTCTCTCTCTCTCTCTCTCTTACTATCCTTAAAAAAGTGTACAAAGGCGACCTTCTTCGTGAACTCCCCTCACCTTTCTCGTCTCCCCTCTCTCACTTTCTCTCTCTCCCGGCCCTTCTTTTCCACGGCGTGATTGTTTCCACAAGTCTTTATGATGCCCAAGCTGCTCGAAGCGAAGGTGAAGTGAAACATCACCTGGTGACGGAATGCAAAAGACACAAGGGAACCTCTTCACATCACTCCATTGCGCCACTCCCACCCATATGCCTCCTCCACGCTCAATATAGCCGCTTAAACTGACAATGACGAGGTGTCTGTTTTTAATGCCTCTTTTACGCACTTCAGCACCCAAGTGAACTGTGACTAAATTAGTATATTTTTCTTTCAGGGTGGAGAGAAGGAGGGAGTTACCCCATGCAAATGTTCTATGAGTCACATAATGATTCAGAGAGAAAATTAGTCTTAACTTGAAGAATGGATTAACTGCGAAATGTGAGTTACTGTCAAGCCGGAGAACGGTAACAATGATATTTTAACAGCAGCCAGGGAAGTGTCCTGTGATTCTAAGTTGTTGGAGTGTAAATCCTTTGCCCTCGGTGTTCCCGTGTGTTTGTAGTAAATCTGCACGCATATGCCCTGCCTTTGAAGAATCGGCTACTAATCCTGTAAGCCTGTCAGAGAAAGAGAAGGAGGGAAGAGAGAGAGAGGGAAGCAAGGCAAAGAGAGGGAGAGATACCTTCACAAGGGATCAGAGAGCATGTACTTGTAGCTCATGATGCAAAACTCTGCAATGATCGGTTTAAACATTCAGAAAAATGCATTCTCATATTTTCATAGTTGGAAAGTATAAATAAAAATAAATAAAAGTAAGCAACCAAGAGTGGTTCAACAGATGTTGATGCTTCAATGTGTTTTGCTGTATTTTTGGATTTCAACAGATTCTTAGATATTACACACGATTTTTTATTTACACCACCACTAAATGGCACACAAATAAAGAATAGCAGAAATGGCCAAAGGGGAAGGCCAGGTCTTTAATATTTGTCAGGAGAGGGAAGCCACAGGGAGGGTGTTTCCCTCTGGCCCAGGGGCCGGTGCTGTGGTGACCGCTGCCTGCCTGCCTGCCGGGGCGCCTGTTCGCAACGATGTTTGATCCCGGGAGCCCGAGATCCCTGGAAAAGCTGAACTCCATTTGCCTGAGTCGGTTGACTTCTGGAAGCAGAACAATCAAAGTCAGCAGCGGATTGGCCCCGACTCTGTGCAGCTGCTTCGGGAGAGCGAACACCACGAGAACCGCTCAAGGAACCGCTCGGGGAACCGCCACGGAACCGCGTGGAGAACCTCGACATGTGTCATAGCCACAATTTACAGAGTTGTGTGTTGTGAAACAGATATATGATACCACGACACTTAACAAAGTTATTTTGGAAACAGTATATAAGTCCTACCAAGTACAAGCGATGCTGCAGCAATGTGGATTTTGTCATTAAACCATGCTCTCTGCTTTGGTTCACATACGGTTGCAGGAATTTCAATTTATCTTCTGCATTGCACACCGTCATGCCTTACGGTTTTACCAAACAGTAGAGAAAAACATATCCCAGGCATGCATTGGACTGCTCTGTGGTAGCGTACCACTCTGTAATGTGCAGCGTACGGTGACATCTGATAGTCACGTTTTAATAAGTTACATTTTGAATGTGACTATTGTTTCCATCCGGATGACTAATACTCCTCAGTATCAGTCAGTCAGACGAATGCAGCAATACAGAGAGTAGAGCTTACGTAGATCTTTTCCCATAAGCAGTCACCTCTAATAGTTATTAAACTGCCTCTTTGCTAATGATGTGATTTGTGGGTGTATTTGTATGTATACACAGTTACAAAGTGTTGCGTGTGTGTCTGCGTTCCAAAAGCAGAGTTTCTGCGTTTGTCATTCACAGAGTCAGAACTTCCAGAAGAATTGAACAAAAGGGAAAACAAGTCAACCTAATAATGCAGACAGTGTGTTGGGTTTAAGGGACAAAAAGCGGTCGTCCAGGCATTATAACATGAGATGTCAAACCCACCTCTGCCACAATGAACACAAGCTGGACTTAATCGCACTGTTGCTACATGGGAAAACACAACACGTCTAAACAAAAAGGCAAAACAATGGAATGCGTTTAAATAATATTACAAACTGAAATCAAATCAGTAATGTTGGAAGCAGCGCTGATTTTTTCTTTTTTTACAGGACCCAGATTCACTGTTGCTAAGTGTATGTCCTGAAGTAGAGATAAAGGAAACAAGGTAGGCTACCTATGTCTGTGGAATTGTAAATGTCGTAAATGCATTTCATCCTTGTGTTGGATTTTATGTCTGTTTAAAGACTTTCCGTTATGCGTAGTACAGCATTGCAGAATCATTGAAATGTAGCTTATAGAAAGTGGAAATTCATATGATGCAAAAACATGCGAGAAACACATGAAGACAGAAGGCCAAGTCCAAAGAGAGATACATTCCCATGAGATTGATAGTGATGGCGGTGTACCATAGGGGTTTAGCAGGGCAGCTGTTCCTAGTATCTCAAGAAAATAATCCCAGGCCACTGTCATGATACACAAATACATAATGATCAGTATGGCCACATCGGCCCATCAAAAATCAGACCGTACACACAGAAGACTCCCAGACATTCGTGGTGATGCGTGGAGCCTCATGCCCCCGTCACCATGTGTGGAAGTAGTGCAGAGGCAACCACATCAGGGTCCTATGCCCCACCCTGCTCACCCACGGCATCCAACACACTCACAAGCACACACACACACAAACACGCACGCACACACACACACACATACACACACACACAAACAACCACGCACACACACACACACACACACACACACACACACACGTCTGTGAGCACATAAATGTTACAAGAATGAACACAGACACAGACAACACTTTTAACCATAAATGCAAATGCACTCGCAAACCACACACACACACACACACACACACACAAACAGATGCATGCTCAGGCTGACCATAGACATATGGAACCATGCAGGGGTTCAAACCAATACTGTTTTTCCAACTAAGATTTTTTCTCTGGTTGAATCTGGTTGATGTTACTGTGGTCTTGGTTGGTTTTAGAATGTTTTGTAAATCTAAAAAAAATGCCGTGGGAAAGGAATGCAGCTAGAATTTGAATGATCATCAAAGACAAACATTAAGCACCATATTCAAATGTTTAATGAATGTTCAGTGAATTAATGTTTTGTACATTGTTTTACTGTGTTGTAGTTCTTTTTCTTGACTTGGTGACCGAAGCACTGTAATGCAGGAATCTCAAGATTTTCTTTACTTTATAATTTCCCTCAAGACTCAAGGTGTTGTTTTCCATATTTTATAGAATTCTGTGCTTTTTTTAATAGCACATTTAACTCTTAGTCTATCTTTCATCATCAGGCCTGATTCTATCCTACCAATGGATTTACCCTTTATATTCATTGACACAAATTTGTTTATGAGCTTAATTTTTTTTCCAATTTTAAAAATGTCATTCCTACATTCCCTGGTACGTTAGACCAACATTACTTTCAAGTTCAAAGCTTTCATTTAGGTATCAGCATCTTCATATCCTTTTACTGACTATCCCAATAATCCAACTAATTTATCATTTAAGTATAAAAGAACATAAACATGCAATATGACATTTAGCTTTTGCAGATGTTTGAAGCACTTCAAACTCAAACCTGTGAATCCGTGTGTCCACTTCAGATTCTCAGGCCCTGAAACCATTTGGTGAAGAGTGATGGCGACCCTCTTTGACCCTGTAGAGGACCTGCAGGGGTCATACCTATTAGAGTGGTTATAAACTCTTTCTGGTATTCTTTTTGTCTGTAATTAAAGCAATAAATTACCCGCTGATGGTGGCAGGGTGTTAATGGTGGCTTTATGGAGCCAATAACATGCAGGTGCTGCTGTTGGGCAGATGTAGATGTCTTCTGGACAGTGATTTGTCATAGACATTATGACATTATTTTAGATACAGTTCATTGTAACTTATGTAGTAGCTTATTTATTTATTTGAGTCCCACATGTACTTAAAATAAGCTATACACATTTTACAATTGGTTTATTTGGTAGTTTTGAATACATACTCCGTATGATTGTCTTTGTGATTATGACATTTTGACTTTATTCAACAGTGTATGGTGCAGAGTGCAGAAATCCACAACTCTACAGTACAATAATAAGTGATTACAGTTTGTATTGGGGAATGATTTCAACATCTGAAAAATATTTCTTGACATTAAACTATCTAACATTAGAACCTAAAGCAGATATTCTTGATCCAAACGTGTATTCCTCTCATCTATTTATGTAAAGCAGTCATAAAATAATGAACTTTGAAAATATTCCGCTTTGTTTTCCTGATGCAAACATAGCAGTAGGGATATTAATAATGAACAGTTTTACCTGCTATCAGTTACACAGTTAAATTAAATATTCAAGATAAAAGGCTAAGAGACTCAGAGGAGCATTGTCACTTAAAGTAGAATAGTGCTGGTCCACCTTAAGTTGAGTCCAGCTTAAAAGGTCAGCCAACCTTAAGTGTTCTGGAGCCAGAGCTTTAATTTAAACATTTTTAAACTTTATTCCTGACGTAGAGTTGTTGCTAACTGTGGGGCTAATTGCTACATTCACAGCTGCACTATTCTATTCAGAAACACTTTCTGTTATTACTTGAAATCCTTGTAACATAGCCTACCACTAGCAATGAATAAATGAAATCCTCTGACATTAAAAAGAAAGAATAAAGTAATCTGTGGCTGACCGCAGGACTGTAAAACCCCTGTCCAATCAAAAAAGGTTGGGCTGGAGAAAATAATTGGACCGCCTGCCTGTCTGTCAATAGCTCCTTTGAGAATAGCCTTTTCATTGCGGGAGTATCACGCCTTTTTCCCACCCCATCGGCAGTGTAAATGGTCAATGAGGCAGAAAGGCGTGACAGAATAATATGCCTCAATATTACGATGGCAACGGAGGTAGTCACAGAGCCGCATCAGGCAAGAGGCGAGACAAGGCGATATGGTGTTCTTTGTAAACGCTCCGAGCCTCCGAGGCGGAAAAGACGTGACGTGGTGAAGAAGTAATATGTGTGCGACGCAACCCTGGGGGATTTAAGAAGCTCAGGACATTGATCTGAAGAAAATAAAAAGCCGGTAGTTGGACTCCATTGTATGCATTGATATGTTTATGATGCACAGCAACTTCGCTTGAGCTTGAAAAGTCGTGTAAATGTACACGACGAGCAAAAGTACCTGCACTGCCCTTCCATTGTTGTTATGGTTTGCTGGGGTCTGGCATAAATTTAACACGTCACACAGGCTCTGACGTGCCACGCAGGCACTGATGCGGTACGTCACGCCCACTCGTTCCGCAAAGCTGGGGTGCTATATAAATAGAGACACCATTGTTCGATATAAACAGTCCGGTTCTCTCTCTCTCTCTCTCTCTCTCTCTCTCTCTCTCTCTCTTCTCTCTCTCTCTCTCTCTCTCTCTCTCTCTCTCTCAACCAGACACCTGCTAACATTTTTATTGATAGTTCCATCTTTTATACTCGGAACGTCCCATCTAGAAACCAACAGCATTAATGCCCTCAAAAATTAACGCGTTAATTCCACAAACTAATCAGCTTACATACATTTTGACAGTCCTACTAAATAGTATACATGTTTGTGCTGGATATAGTTGTAATTATTGAGTGGTAATTAATACGTGTTCCTGGATATATTTATCTGTCTCTGTTAGCTGGCAGCTCTCCAGGAACAAATCTACACTACACTGATGGTAGCTAAATGTCAGGCCAGTGTGCGGAGTGAAGTAACCGTTTGACTTAATGGAAATATTGACCAAGTTGTCAACGTCTCACCCTCAGTCTGGACCTCTAGTCCGCTCGATAAAAACCTTCCCATGATACCACATGTCCACACACACACACAGCATGATCACATTTTCATCAGCGTCTCTGTCTTGTATGGTTGCCATGGCTATGACTTGCCCTTATTTCAACCGTAACCAACCTCACAGGCATCCAAGACCAAAGAAGTAGTATGATAACCAGTGACTATATATTTCAGAGACAGTCAGCTTTGTTCTTCGTTCCAGTGCAGTGATTTAAAGTCCGAAAAAATATGAGAAAATACAGGAATTATGCTTGATGGCCGGCTCATGGCTTGGATGTTTGACTCTGATTTAGTGCAACATTTGTTTTTCAATAGAAGGCCTAAATGAGATGTCATCGTTCTCTCAGTCCCTCAGCATTGAATAAGTTGTGAAATGAGGATCAAATCTGAAACAGAAAATGTCATGATTATGTTCCACTTCCTTGGAGGGATTTTATGTTTACATTATGAATTGGACAGGTCATTTTCAACTCTTCATTATGTGTCAAGGCTCCATTTAGGTAATCAAAACAACTTGCTTTGGTTGAATGGGGGAACCTTAGACCACTTAACCAATTTGGCTGAGGTGAGGGTGAGGGTCAGCTGAAATCTCTGAAGAAAACATCAACTTGACTTTCGAGTGACTGACAGACTGCCTTTTTAATGCTAGAGTATGATTTTGATTTTCTGCGATTGATAAACGTACTATTTCTTGCTCATTTCATGAAATACAAGCAGTTAGTTCCAAAAAGGCAAATTAAATTAAATGATGCAAATAGAGCAATCATAGATATATAGAGGTTAAAAGACTTGTTGCTCATGGGAATTTGGACACCCTGATGTAGCGGGTTATTATTCTGTTTGGTCAGGTAATGAAACATAGCAAAATAATGATGCTTATCTCAATCAGAAGCTACATGCCAATTTGTCAGGACTTGCTGCCTCTTTGTAAAACAAGTTCCTGTGAGAAAAGACTTTAAAAGACTCCCCTCCATCACGATCATCTGGATACAATTGTGTCATTATAGCCGACTCCTGTCTACGAGTGAGGGGCTGTTAAATACCCTGATGATAAGGCTTCAAAATGAACTTTTATTTTCTCAATCTCCCTCTTCTCCAGACTCCCTCTCTCTCCTCCAATCTCAGGCGCCACACAAGAAGCTTGGGAGTAAAGGAAAGAAGGTCGCTTCCATCACTGCAAGTGGGACCTCATTTGACTTTTGACCTTGTGTGGTGACTGGTTCAAGAATGGTGACTCAACACAGACACACACAAACTCTTACCGTAACTCCGGCCTCTCGTTCCCGTAACATTGCCAAATAAGTGAACAGCTTGCAGTTGTGTATAGTTGCAAAACGTGCTGGATGTCAAGGAGCAGCTGTGGCAGTTTTACTGGAAAGACTAATGCAAAGCCTAGTATGGTTTGTGTTAAACCACCTGGTGTCTAATGTCTATTTATCAAGAGCACTTTATTATAACAGCCCATGATCTGCATTATACCTTTATCATTCCTAGAGTGCGACGTTTGAAAATATTTTATAGTACACCAGCCTCTTTGTGCCAAAATGCCTATAATTTTCCCTCTAGTGAAAAGAGAGAGGTTCTCCTCTATTCTTAGCAGATTGGCAATCTTAGCAGAGAAAATGACTCAATTAACATAACTATAGAGATTTTCTCATTCTCCTCCAGCATGTTATGACTGTGTGCTAAAAGTGTTGCTTTCATGCAAATGTGTGTGAACATGTGGGCACGCACATCTGCGTGTGCATGTGTGTGAGTAGATCGTTTAACAAATCATTTTCTCTTAATCCTGAAAAGTGACAACCACTCATTCACCTGATCTTCCAGTGGACCTCACCCTATTATTTGGCTACAGCACATGGCCTTCCCCCTCAAAGCGGGTCAGCACTAACTTCTTCATCTAATGACTCCCAAGTCATTACTTAGTCTGCCCCTAGAATCAAAGACTTCATCCCACATGTAGAGCAATTTATGTCCATTTTAGACACGTTAATGGTCAGAAAGATTTATACTGGTGACACAGTATAAATATAGTTCATTCTATCGAGAGAAAGAGCAACAACTGGTCAGTCTTTCAATTTTGTACATAAAGCTGATGAGCGGTGGGCAGAGGATTTGGTTTTCACAAGGTTGCCTAAAGTTTTTCTATCTGGCATTGATATTCGGGAAACAATCTCATCCTGGGACCCAGGCCTCATGAATCATATGGTTCATGTGGTGACCCACCAGACACAAGCCTGTGACTCATTTTGGGTAATGGCATAACATCCAGTGGGGTAGCTGGTTGTTCTTTGTCTTTGTCTGTGTATCAACAGTATTTTAAGTGTATATAATCTGTAGATTTAATGAAATATATAACATTTTCCTTCAACTGTTGTCATAACTGTCTGACCAATTTGTTCAAATGACTGTACGGTTCTGAATAAAAAAAAACTGAAAGAACTAGAATATACATTTCCTGCTGAAATTGTGTTGGAATGCTGATTGCTAGAAGGCTGATACTAACCTGCAGTGCAGGCTTTAATGTGCAAGAAGAAGGTGTTGCAGTATGAATAGTTGGTGAGAACGGGTTTAATCAGTATGAATAGGAGTTTTTTTAGTGTTTTTGAAAAGCTAATTCTAATCTGAATGGTTTGCTTTAAATTTAGAATAATGTCCACAATGTATGAATGATGTTGAAAAGTATTAGGGTGTTTCTATCTGAATGACATTGTCCATCCGTTGATGCCTGTCAACAAAGATAAATGAGAGCTCTAATGTAATTTAAAAAGCATAATTTTGATCTTGCAATTCAGATTTAAGACTTTTATTTTGAAGAGGTGAAGAGTGGATGGGATGAGGGGGAGAGAGACAGAGTGAGACTATTTGATGTTTGTGTATTTTATTCCTCAAGAACTTGATGAGACAGTTGAAACTGTAGAAATATATTTATTCTCTGAAACTCTTATTATGAAAGTTTAATCAACAGAATCAGATTGTCATTGACCTCCATGGATTGGTTATTCAATAACATGCTACATCATGATCCCCATACAGAGTTACAAATAATTGTTGTATATCGCTTTTATGCCGTATATGGCTGCTATGCCTAAATGTGGAAGTGTGTTGGATTCCATAGTTACATGTCTGCGACCAGCACAAGATTAGTTTTCACCAAAACAGTATCAATCAATCAGTCAAATTTTATTTGTATAGCCCTTTACAATAGCCAGACAGTACCGAAAGTGCTTTACATCAAAGCAATAAAATGCATAACAACAATACATAAACACAAGAAAGTGCTACAGTGCTGCAAGAAAACACAAGTGCTACTAGTGCTGCAGGGTGTTAAAGGCCCTCTAAAAGTGAGTAAAAACAAGCAAAATAAATACACCTGAGAGCAAGAGTATGTATGTAGAGTCAAAATTGTGGCATTGGGAGCAAGTTTAAAATATTTTTTGATCATTTTTTACACCTGCTCTACACTCCAGTGATGATGTCATCCACTCTAGGTCTGAACATTCAGCGTAATACACACTCATTATAAATCTGAAATGGTCCGGAGAACAGGATCACTTATAAACTGTGATCATTTATAAACTGTAGAAGATATCAAAACGCTGAATACACATTTAGTGAATACACTGAGTTAATACACATACGTTAATTAACTGGTGTGCACAGGGTAAAAAGAAATTAATACTGACAGGTACAGACCTTCAGGCTTCCTAACACAGACATGTGAATATCACATGAAAAAAAAAAGGTTTAGTTCTCCTTCCTTCCCCACCTCAACAGCTCCCACTGCTACTGATTAACAACATCCTGATGCCTGTGTGTGATCAGTTCTGGTGTGGGATGACAAGATGACTGCTTTGATCACACCATCACCTCCCATGAACAGACACAGCTGGTCATGGTGCTCTGTGTGTGTGCACTGTACATGTGTGTGTATTGTAGATGCTCTACTTGAATGGCATGTCAATGGAAGTCTAATACACAGCATGAACAGCTGAGTTATTCTCTACAAAAGAGGGGGATGCTCATCCCAGTGACCCTTACAATGTCATGTTTTTTCAAATGCTGGAATGGTGCAATTGAGGCTTGGTTACAAAGGTGTGATTCAACAAGACCTTTTTCAAAACACGAGGGGGCATTGATTCTGCTCCGCGTTCTTTTCATAAACCAGAAAATCCTTAAGACAAAGCGAACTCCAAGGAACTCAATATTAACTTGTACCTTTTGGCATCAATGAGGACTGCTTCCTGTGTTGATGTGCAGATAGTGCTCATGCTTTTTCATACTCTATATGTGACTGTATGGCCTTGATTTTACACTTTAATACTGTGTCATCAAGAATGTATCCAATACAAATTCACCAATTAATGCATCTTGTTGTCTATGATCACAAATGTAATCATCCGTCTTGCTTTCCAACAGCTACATGCCAAACAGCATCCGTCTTCCTCCAAGACCAGATGGTAAAAAGTGCACAACTACAATTCTGATAACTTGTGCCAGCTGAGACCATACATTTCTGAGACTTCGTCTGGCTGAGCTGGATGACTTCCTGTTGGCTCCACATACATAATGTAATCTGATCATATGGCTTTAATAGACCATCCAAATCATATTGGACCAAATTGATCAATTCAAAAATATTTTTGGGTGTTTGTGTCACCCAGTCACAATGAAAAAATGCTTATAGGGCCTATGTGCCACATGCTGCTGCCACCACGTTTGGCCTCTATGCCCAAATCATCTCACAGCCCATCACAATGCCTGGTGCTTTGTTAAAAAAATCAGTTGGCAAGTTATCAATTGTTCACACAAGAGTAATGAAAATGGTGTATGAAGGCCATTTTACGTAAAATTGATGGCTGCAGTGGATGATTTAATCAAATTATACTATTGTGGCATATACCTTTGTTTCCCGGGGTTCTCACAGCTCAACCCATTGTAGGGACACGGGTCGAATCACTCTCTTGGCATAAGTTTTCCTAAAAGGCTGTCGGTAATACTGCTTTCTGTTAGCCAAAGAGAAGAGAAGCGGATATATATGTCGATATAACTATATTTCACTTTGTGGAATTCAGCAGTGCTACAAACCAGTCAGCAATGCTCACAGTTTGTTAGGCCTCTGTTAAAAAACCATTTGCTCCCACTGCAAACCCATGGCGACGGAGAACATATGACAGATATTACCCCGCTTTCTTTATATAGACATAACTGTGCCTAGCCCTGCCCAACACTTTCTTCATGGCCCCAAACCTGACAAGCAAAAAGAGGGACATGCACACACACAAATACATTCAAAGATGGAGTCATTAATACATGTTTCTGAGAATTACATATACACTAAAGAGAGCACGTGGGAAGATAACTGAAGGAAAGATCAGAGAAGGGGAGAGAGACGGACAGAGTGAGTCTGGATCTGAGCTCTATAGAGGAGGGAACCACAGAGAAAACCTCTGTGGCCAAGGCATCCATCATCCTCATGTTACTGCGATGGGAAGAGATTGCTGACCTCACCAGCAGATGTGCTGCCTGCTAACTGGGCTGGGCTGGCCATGGTTGGGCAGGGAAGGGACTGATGAATTTGCATGGGCATACTCATCCAAGTTCTTCAATGGCTATTTAGCCTAAAGACACTTAGCTAGTACACTGACGCTGAGGGAAATATACATTTTCTTTTGTAGGGTTATTTAGGAAAGGCAACGTACGGGCTGTGTCTGAATGTAGCAACTTGATTTTTTCAATATTTAACCTTATTCTAGCCATAACCATGCAGGACAACATTTATAAAGCTATCACTTATTAACATGTTTGTTCTACTGAGCAAGCTGAGCAGATGATGGGTTGCACTTCCAAGACAGACAGACAATTTACAGCGCTGACAATCGGGATGGCAAAATTATAGATAGGTAGAAACAAATTTGGACAAATATGGACCAAGGAGGATGTTGAACAACTTACTGGTGCTGGCAAAGATATAAAACCTAAACCCCACAACCCCAATCCCCGCCATGGAGACCTGGAAGAGAACTGAAAGAAACAAACTCACAGAGAGGGAGAGAGACAAGAGCAGAGGCTAATTGTACTATAGGATGAATATCCAGATCCAAAACATCTGGAACGCACCACCAAAACCCTAAGTCAGTCCTTTGCTTTGTACTGCATATCCGTGACACTCGCTCATGAAGGAACTGCTCATTGTGTAAAGAATGTGCATTCCTCTGTGCTAGAGGATATGAGAATGATTTGAGCCATGACAGTATCATCACATCTGGATTGACCGCTCCAGGATTTTAAATTAAAAACTCTACTACTGGGTTACTCAAGTTTTTATTCTTTTTCTCCTTCTGTGGGCTTCTGCACTTTTCCTTCAATTGCTTCCTCATCTTTCCCACCTTGCCTACTTATGCTTGTCGTTATTCCTTTTTTGTTCCCCCTTTTTAGGTATTTAAGTCACCTTGCACTCTCCTTTATCTCCATCCATCTCTTGATCCTACCGATCTCCCTCACTTCTCTGCTGGAAAGTCCCCTTAGTTTAGCAGTGGCACCAGGAGCTGCAGCAGCAGTGTTTGGGTCACACTGGTGAGGGGAAGGCACGCCACTGGCAGCTGGCCTACCACATGAGAGGACTTTGGTGAATGCATGTATGTATGTGCATGTGTGCGTGTGTGTGTGTGTGTGTGTGTGTATAATAATAAGAGCCCTACTGCCTGTCAGCCGCAAGGCAGCAGCTGCTCAGGCCCACAGATTAGAGGCTTGCACTGCACTGGATGCCCTTAGTGAGTGGTTAGATGGATGGATGGATGGATGGATGGATGGATGGATGGATGAAGCGCATATACATGATGGGAAGGGAAATCAGAATTCAGGGTCATTTGTCTTCAAGTAGACAAATGGATTTCTTAATTTGTCACCGTTGCATTCTGGTTCTACTGCATGAAGATGTTATTAGTTGTAGCTTCAGATATTTAAATATTAATTCCATGGGTTGGTTGAAATGTTCACCTCCAGCCAACATATTTCCAGGTGAGTCATTTGAAAATTAAAATGCAGTTGATTTACATAGTATTTCGCTAACTCCACCCGATATAATACACAAAGGAAGGAATGCAATGAGCAGCATAGCTTTGTCTTCAGCGTTGCCAACTCTCACGCTCCTGACGTGACAGTCACGCTTGCCGTGACAGCGTGAGATTGTATGGTGAAAGCATGAGTGTCACCAGCGTGAGAGTTGGCAACTCTGTGTATTGCAGTGTAGAGCTAGTCAGCACATGTTTTATTACTTTGTTAAATTGTTACTTGCAAGAAAACATCCCAAATCCAGAGTATGACATATTATATTAACCTAAACTCTGACATAGGAGCATTTCCTACCTAGCATCGTGACACTCCTGAAGAGGGCTTTTTCTTAAAACCCTTAACGCCATTCAATAATGTAGAAAACTCTTGGCTACAACTGAATAGCCAATTAGCCAGATATGCTAATGTTAGCACTCAAAACTCAAGTTTGATCCACTAAATTGTTGAGAATTTCAAAGCTATGATTGGACAATGGCTGTCTGAGCTACAAGACGAGTCAAACGATTTAAACTTGGGGGGACAAGAAAATCGACAGTATTTTATATTTGTTCAAATCCTTCCAGCAACCTATGTTTTCTTGACAAGCACCCTCTTGCAGTTATCCAAATGTCCTCTGTACATTAAACTAACCTCAAACATTTAAAAACATTAAAAGGAGGCTGGTGTGATTAGTAGTACATACCATAACAGTGATGTTTTCCTTGAGCCCTATTATTTTTGGGGGACATTTTTGCTTTTTGTAGTGTGTCAGTTTTATGAATGTTTTAATTGAAAGTGAGTAAGTAGAATAAATCTAATAAATGGATTTATTCTTTCCATCTGACAGCAGCAAAACACAGCAAATCTACCCTGAATTTGATTTCCTCATCATTCATCTCTGACAGTGAAGTAATTGAATGTCTCAACAAAAGTTGTATTCAGTCAAGAGTCTTACTTGCCTTTGCTGCTCATGAAATACTATTACTGTGTGCCAAATATTAGTCATACATCAGGCCAGTCATACAGGACATGTCATCCACAAACTTCTTTCCTCACTTCCTTTCCTTTGATGACACAGTACAGCACAGTCTTGAGTAAAATTGAACATGCCAAAGATATCTTCTGTTGATTTCTAAAAAGCTTATTCTTTCAACCCAACAGTTAAACCTTCGAGTGTATTACAATTATTTGGACGAGCTGAGATGAGGTGGACTCTACCAGCAGCACCTGATGGACAAGTCATCACACATCAGCTGTTCCACTGCATTGTCATTTTCATGTACTAAAACTGGATTCAATGTTGTAGGTAGAGTAGGTATCGGCCGTATATCCCACCTGTGCATGAAATCTATTTTAGGGTGGAATTCCCCTTTAGGCGGGAGCTATCAGTCATGTGCCAGTGAGGTATCACTTCTGATCCTCTGTTGTGGTTTCTATGGGTGAGATGAAGGCTATTGCTGTGACACAGGTAAGAAGGCAAACTCTTAAATGCTCCCTCTGTGTCTGATCTCTTTGTTTCCTACTGGCACACATGTGCATGAGTGGAAATACACACACACACACACACACACACACACACACACACACACACACACCAATGAAATACCTGCAAGCACCCACCCACACACACCCACACACACACACAAACACACACACTGGAAAACACATACATTCATGCACGCACCCACTGTTAGTGATACCTGTAAGAGTATACTCTTTATGTCATAACCCCAATAAAAGCACTGCCCTCCAGATGTCTGGTGTGTGTATCATTGTGTTGGGCAGATCACGTCAGATGAATGCCCACTCGCTACATCAGAAAGCATTCTCAACATTACACACACACACACGTCATGCAAGCTGTAATGGTGTCAGTGGTAGAGAGGTGGTGAGGCACCAGCAGTGGCCGCCTCGTACAATAAGGAATGCTCTTCATAAGACATCTGGTGCAGGTAAGGCTGTAACATGGTCCAGTATTATGTCATCATGTTCAGGTTTTGCAGATGATGAGGGGGGAATTTTCGTACACCTCATGCTCACACCATGACATACATTGTCTCATTCACTTTGATACACAAGCGCAACAAATTCTGGAGATTAGTTTACATGTAATATTTCAATATTAGTAATACATTCATTATGGGGACATGGGGAAAATGTGCCAAATGTAATGGCAGATTAATCTGAGACAATATTTTACACATTGAAATAATCTGTGTGGTACCAATCAACATACAGTTTGGCAAGCACTATTCTGTGGTGATCATCATACTGTGATGAGATGTTCAAATATATCTGAAGGCTATTATTATGTTAATCAAACACCTCATCAGAAAACTGGTTGTCTTGCCTTTTTGGCTACCAAAGGGTAGCAGTGTGGTTTTGTTGATGGTCCATCCACCACTTTGGTTCCGACTGTAATAACCACAACGTTCTTGGTCACAATTCCATATTTGGCTTTATGACTAAATACTAAAACTAATGACATTCCCATCAGACATTCCCTCAGCTGTATTGTGTTTTGTGTTAATTCACTTAAAGATATTGAACATTATGTTTGTGTAGCATTGAGAGTATGTTAGCATGCTGATGAAAGCGTTAAGGTCTAAGCACATCTGCACATAAGTACATTCGAATGGCTGGAGACTCTCATGTTGGTATACAATTAACTATAATAGCATCTAAAGTGAGCAATCAAAGATGGAGGTCAAATAACGTTTGTTCACAGCACACAACACCCACTATGTGAAGGCCTTATATCTTCATTTTCAATTTGCTTTGTTTTTCCTGTCCACACGAATGTCCAACATTTGTGGTCATTTTCTGATTTCAAAACTACATTCGCAAAACATAATTCTGGGATGGACAAAAGGCCAACAGGGCAGCAAATGCATTTTCGTATAAGCCCGCTGTGTATATATTAATGGCCATCATTAACAAAAAACCTAATCAAAAGAAAGACTGGATGCATCTGTCTACTCGTGCCTTAGGTCTCTGGTCCCTGGTCTGAAGAAATACATACTTTGAAAAGTTGTATGTGTGTGTACATGCATATATACATGTGCACTCAAACACCCGCCTTCAGCATGGGGCAGGTTTGAACACTGGTAGCAGTCGGGCCTTGGCACTCCCCTTCTGACATGTTCAAATCTGTCCTCATCACTGATTCTCCACTTAATCTGCACCTGATCGCCTCTGTCTGTCACATCAAAAAGAGAAGGGAGGAGAGGCCGGAAGACATTATCCATTTTGTCTGAGCTTCTATAATATGATTCATTAACACAGTAGCCTACTAGAAGTCAATGGAGCACCTCTGAGCAGAACTAGAAGCCAATGTAACAGCATCTGTAGGCAAAAGGTGTTGGTGGGGTGGGGTGGGGGGCAGTCACACCTGTATGAAACAGAAGGTGAAAGTTTTAGGCTACATTCCTAACACTTTTCCCTTTAGTTAAACACATGGAATGTACTGCTTTTGCTTTTTGTCTGTAAACGAGTGACAAACTGTGTGTGTGTGTGTGTGTGTGTGTGTGTGTGTTTCAGAGGGAGCAGTTAGAGGCACAGACCTGTAGGCTACAATGCAGACGAAAGCTCATGACTGCTTCTATTGCAAAGCAAAGCGATATCAAAAGTGAGGAGATGGAGATGTGCTTGTGCACTCAGACATCAGTGTTTTCCGAGTGCATTTCTGAGTCATATGTTTTTAGTAAGAAAGTGTATTATACAGGATATACAATTCTGGGCAAGTAGAACGAGTGCCAGTGAGTAAGGTCAGGTGATCCAGCCTCTTCCCGGGACAGCTGCCCATGTTGTAGCGCTGCAGACAAGGTTGCCCTGCGGGATCATGGGAGAGGAATAGGAGGGATGGACAGGAGGGTAAGGAGGAGGGAAGAATGCAAGGAATGAAGGGTGAGCTCAGCCCTGCAGGTCTGTGCAGAGACAGCATGCGCAGTGAACTTTATGTAAGGTACTAGAAATGGCCTAAGGAGACATCTTTGCCTCCGCACAAAGAACTCGCTACTGATTAACATACATCGCATCAACTTTCACACCCAATATTTGACACTGTCGCGGCCTCCGTAGAGAAGAATCACAATATGTGCTCTCACTTGCTTGTATCCGTGCAATGGCTCCCTCCATTCTGACACTGAGGTCACAAATGTCAAGATGGCTTGCTTTTGGTCTGTGTGATTTTGACCAGGAGCATTACTGGTCAACACCAATGTGTGAAATAGACAAACGAGTCATGACAAGTGACTCACATAAGTCTTGTGATTAATGACACAGCTGATTGCCATTAGGTCTTGGTGGCAAACGAGTCCTCTGGGTTACCTCTAACGTCTTACTGACTGAAGAGCTGCCATTAGTGCTATAAAAGCTTGAAGGAGACCAAGGGTGTAACATCTTAGAATAAAGACCATTCATTCTTGAGAATTGTGGATAATACCACTCCTGATATTTACAAACTACAAAGACAAGGAGGAAACCTATTTTAAGTCCGCATCAAGGCTATGAGTACAGCTGAGAACAGTTTTGGTAATGACCATGATTGAGACTAAGGCCATGACGATAAAGATTTTGATCTTCATTGCAATGGATAACTGGAATTCCTCTGCCGTGTTGAATCTCTGCACCATAATGTCTTATGAATGATCAGTTGATGTGATGGTGTCCTTCATGAACAATGTTTGAACCCTTAATTGGGATGTGAATCAGTACAATGTAAGGTTTATAAGCTACATGAACAACTTAACTCAAAGGGCATATGATGTCACAGTATCACTCTTGTTCCACATTGGCATCACTAACATACTAAACAGTATGCTGAATCAGCCAATCAGGCCAGACCACCAACAGTACCACTAAATACTGAGTCACAGGAGAATATCTAAGGAATTAAAAGACTACAAATGAGAAATTACCCATTAATGAAGTTATTTGGCTAACCACTAGTTTTCAGATCTGTCTAAAGAACCATACACACACCCTTTCTCTGAGGCTTAAAGTCTGGTCTGGTAGAACACCGCGGATAGCAGTCCATCATGGGTCAGCAAAGAAGAAGGTGGAAAGGAGAAGGTCGTAAAAACAAGCCTCTGAGCCTCTTAAGATTAAAGGGTACCGCTGCTCCTCACATGTTGCATTATTAATGTCAGAATTAGTAATTATACTGTCTCAGATGTTTTCAAGGCTTGGTCGATGATGCAGCAATTTAACTTTGGGCAGATCATTGATCAAACATGACACCAGCCGGGATCGTAAAGGGCAAAGGATGAGGTCCATAAAACTACAGTATAAGAGAAAATAGATAGAGAGGGAGACTTAAATAAAGACACTGAATGCCTGGTCCAGCATGCCTGTGCCTTTACCCATTGATTTGGGGGGAGATCACAGCAGCAAATTAATTTGGTGTAGCAGCTGGCATCACGTCAACAAGTCTGGCAATAATGGGTCCCACACTTTGCAGCAAAATTCAGCCAGATTTGGAAAACAATGTCCATAGAAACACCACCAGTGTCCAGGTACGTTGCCTCGAACTGGAAACCTTTGGATGGATTGCACTACTTGCCACGACATACTTGTCTCAGTGGAGGAAGTGGAAAGTGAAAAGTTAGCGTGCCTTCTTGTAAAAAAATGTCTACACTTGTGAAATAAAGACCATGAAGTTGAAAAATAAAATTGTTTTCCTTTAACTGCCAATGTATTCACCTCGAATCCCTCTGTCCTGTATGAGTTAGCAGTTGTAATGATCAACAAGCACTTCGCCTGTATTGTGTAGCTGTCAACAGTGTGGGTGGATAGAAGACGTCTTGGCCTGCTGAGTCACAATTTTTCTAAAACATCCAAGATTCTTGATGGACAAAGAATGAATAGCATTAGATTAATACAGGTATGCCAATTCAGCAGTTTCTTTTATAATATCAATACAAAAAACTGCAGATGCATAAAAAACAGTAGAAGGATGTGGATGAAAACTTCCATGGTGGCTGCATTACTTTATATGTGGTGGTTGGAACGGTGGGTTGGAAAGAGTTTCCAGCAATTCAAGAGAATGCGTGACAGATGAGGAAAGAATGCAGACACGAAAGACCACACATTAATGGCACAATCAGTACATTCCTTTGTTCGGGGGCAATAATCAAGATATCAGCCATCCTCAGATGTTTGTTTTTTTAATTAAAAGCTGAGGTCAGTTGCCTGAGGTACAAAACATAGTTTGACATCTTGTGAAATACACTCATTTGCTTTGTTGCCAAAAGTGAGATGAGAAGATTGATGCTACTCTGAGGCCGATTTGAAGCCATTATCTTAGCTTAGCATAAAAACTGGAGCATGGAGAAAAAGGGGATTATGGCTCTGTCCAAATTATAACAAATTCACCTCCCAGAACCTCAGAAGACTTTTAAACTCATGTGTTTATCTAATATCTCATATCTATGCAGTGAGATATTCAAAAAGTATATTTTTCTAAAATGTGATCATATTCGAAGGACCGTTGTAGAATCAATGTTATAAGCTTCATGAATCTTAACAACAGCTAGAGTTGATCAGTTTGATCAACTTTCAGGTAAGGAATTTACAAATCAGGCCAGCGATGGCTGTCTTACACCACTGGATGAGCCCATGTCACGCAAATATTTAATATCTTATATACTGTTATCATGTACACTGTCTCATGTTTGGTCATGCACTCAATCTCCGTTTTTGTCCGTACTTATGTGTACATATGTGTATATGAAAAATCATCAGTCATTGCTCAGGCACTCTCCTGATTCAAAGTCCGCATTAAGCCAAGGTCGGCCCAAATACCTGCAAACATTTAGCTTTCTTCTACTTGGTTAAACTCAAAGTTTCAACCAGTTCTAGGTGAATCAGAAAAGCTAAAGGTTCCTTCTGGGGAAAACCGCTGGACCAGTGGGGTTGGCCCCCTTCCATTTATAGCCCTTGTGAGGACATGTTTGACCCTCGCTGATCAATATTTTAGGAAATTGCTCCTTGTGTCACTCCCCATCTCCCTAGTTGACAAGGACGTGATTGCAGTATGTGTGTGTGTGTATGAGGGTTGAGTTAAAGTAAATGCGTCAGCAGGCCCATAGCATTTCTCCCCACCATCTCATTCCCTGTCAGGCTTTGAGAAAGTGGAACTCAAATCCAGTGGAGCAAGTGTCAGCTTAGGTCGAGCGGAACATGTTGCAAATGGTGTTAAAAGCATGTACTCGTTGGCCTCTGCTTTTAATAATGAATGAGAGAAGGCCCACAAAAAATGATCCCTGTTTCCTCTTCGATCCTTCCCTGGTGGAAGAGAACATGAATTAATAACACAGATCAAACTGCAGTGTTAGCGCAGATCAAGTATTTGTAAAGAAGCTGAAAGGACTATATACAAGACAGGTCCTATGAGATAATGTGGGTGTGCCAGCATGTTCCCTGTTCCTGTCACATTGAATTTTAATTTGGAATGGAGCAACTCTACAAGGTATAAGAACGATGAATTAATTATCAAAACACAAGACCTATCTTTAGACTCAAATGTCTTGGAAAAGAGTTTTCAAAAGCTGTGTTCATAAAGTTTAAACTGGAATACTTGCAACGGAAATAGAATGGAAATAGCAGTTTTCTGGAGAATGTACACTACACTTACAAAGTTGTTCAACACATTCATAGCCTCAGATTGTTGGTCTGTCCTCTATCCACTAGTTGTCTCTGATTTAGCCTTGTATAACTTCATTTTAGACTTAGCGCATTAGCATAGCCATGTAAGCTGATAGGGTATATGTCTAAAACGACATGAAAACATCACGGATTGCAATTGTTGCACACTTGGATAGAAAATTACTTCCAGGCATGCATACGTTTAAACTTCTAAATATTTGCATTGTGTCAAAGCACATATATCAAATGAACAAAATCATACAACAAAATAATACAGCATCTGTCTCTTCATATTCCAGTGTCCATGCATTTTACAAATAAAACATTTCATACACTAAAGTAATGAATTGTCATGCATGTCCATTAATATGCCCAACATGACTGTGGGTCCCACTGAATGCTTCCACAATTTACTAACCTGCTGGCCAAGCAGTCTGTACTGAACTTGCGCTCAGTATAACTAAGTTTCTTGAAAGCACTTGGTGATTGACAAATGTACAAATTAGAGGCTCTACAGACAACAAACAACATAGGAAACAAACATTTTTGTGACATTTCATTGACATCTTGAGGTATTACTTGTGAGAGTCGTTAGTGTCATTTGTCACTTGAGTCACTAGTGATGTGACTCATTTGTCACTCGCTAGAAACCGCAGTATTTACTCAGTCAAGTTGGGTTTGTTGCCTAAACCCAACTGCCTGTGAAGACGGAAGTTTATTTCTAAAAGACAATATGAATGAGTGCATATAGTCAAATAAACGCTAAAAGGCTGTGCAAGTTTTGGAATGACTTTGAAGAGTTGGTTGTGAGGTTGTATCGGTATGACATCCACCGGACTTTCACAAGTCCAATGTCAACCCACAGAGGCAGGCGTGTAAGGTGCGTGTCACATCCACAAGTGATGCAGGAGGGCCGAGAGAGCGACATAGTTTGAAGTGTAAGGTCACTGACCAAGCCTCAGTATGTGACAAGTAGGGAGTGAGAATGTGTTGATGTGTGTGCCCAAAGCGTACGCTGTTATAATGCAGAATTCAGTGTTCTGCCTCCTGAGTTTACTTGTAGGGACTGGTCCCCCACATTCGTTCTTTTCAATCCACCCTTGAGGGAAAAGGCAAAGAGAACATTTATTCCCCATCAAGCTTGTAGCAACTAGCTGCCTTTCTGTCTCCTTATCTTCAACTTCCTACATGTCTTTCTTTCCATCTTCACATTTCACACTGCCTTACTGTCTCTCTTTCTCTGCACCTCACTCGGATTTTTGTCTGTATAATTTGGTGAAAGTAACCTGTGTTACAGTGATACAGTTTAAGGTGTCAATGATAAAGCCTCAAGAGCACAGGAGTGTCACAACAAATGCACACCTGGCTGCAAATGCTGTATAAACATGTGCATGGACAAATGCTAATACACAAACATAGATTATGCTAGAAAGACAGAGACATGCTCTCCCTGCTATCTCTTGCACACATACTTGCACACACACACACAGACACACACGCCCAACACTGCAGCTTGATGTTTGCATGCTATGGTCTTGTTACTTCTGGGAATACGCTGAATAGAATTCCTTCAATAGTTTATTTACTCCGTAGATAACTGAGGTATTGAAATGTACTTCACCAGTCATGTTAGAAAACAACATCAATTAAGCAATTCAAGTTTGGATTCAGGTTGGCAGTTTTTAAATTTCCCCACACATGAAAAAAAAAATCAATTAGTTGATAATCGTTTTACCCGTCAATTTTGCTCCGCACTGTGAAGGCACACATGTCGCTACATGTTATGTAAAGGCATAGTTAGTGTCCACTTAGGCATCATGCAAAACAACCTGACCATGTCTTTGAAAACATTTCTAATAAGTGATACAGACCTGCTAGATCATGCAAAGGGATCATAACACAATAAATCTTAATCACCATCATAATGTTGTTTCAGCTCAAATCTGCACTTTGGGACCTGCTCTCTATTAGAAATAACAGCCACTGTTGAAATAAACTCAACACACAAGTCCAGGCCTGGTGTTTCTTTACAGGCAATCGCTATTCTCAGGAAGATTAATGGTTTTTTTCCCCTTCTTTTGAGTAATCTGATATTAAACAAGTATTTATCAGGGATAATATCTGTTCAGGTTTTGAATAGTCTTATGATCATTTGGCAGTTGTTTCTTTCCACGCAAGATGAAATCATTAAAGCAGAACAAAGAGACTTGAGCTTTTTGATTGATTTCTGCACAATTACTTCTTACACATAATAGAGAGGATCAACTGAACTTTTATTTGGCAGCCATTGAAGCCAACTAGTGGCAGAACCCAGCAGGGATCTCAGGAGGTTTCTCAACCCTGGCATTAGATCGTTGTTGGCACATAAAACGAGCATGCATACACACAGCCTGTCACTTAAATGCATGTGCCTGCCAAAGGAAATTTGCACAAACAAACAAGCACGTGCAATTCACATATGGTGTTGTCATCGCAAGAACAGATCCACAAATAAACTATTTATACATGTAGAGACGGAGATGAAGAGCTGGTTCTCTTAAATCGGTGCACTAAAAGATGCACTATGCATCCTGAACTCAACATACAGATGGTGCACTGGAGGGGAGAGAGGGAACGGTGAAAGGAAGCTTCCTTTTTTTTCTCCCTGAAAGCGAACAGTGTGTTTGGATAAGAATAGGCCCAAATGGCTTTGAAATAGCACCTTTTTACTGCACATCTGTTTACTTTGAAAGTGTATCTCTTGCATTCTTACACTTGACTTGGTGACTTCATCGCTTCCCCCAGGGCAGAGAATATATAAGTGAGTCAGGACGCTCAACAGGATTTTTCTCTGCACGCAAGCAGCAACTGGTAAGGGAGGGTCTACACTTGACCACAGACTTATGGTCTTATCTCTTCTGGGTATATCTTAAGGTTCCTAACAAAACATCCAGGCTATGTGCAGTCAAAAGCAATTACTGTAATAGCTGTAATTAGAATACGGAGGCCAACCATTCCAATGATGGGTCTTTTTTTTTTTTTGTTGGTTTTTCAGTCAATGTGGAAAGAATAAAAGCCTCTGCACACTTTCTCCACAGCGGATTTGGCATTTCATAGCCCATGTCCTATACACAAATACATCCTTCCAATCGGGGCAAGAACCAGTTATAAACTTTTCAATCAAAATGTAGCCACGCCCTAAAGCATAGTCTTCTATTTTACTTTCAAAGGAACCATACTCGTGCAGTATTGAAGAAGACTAAAAACTTGCGATTGAATGTTTCCAATGTTAACTGAGGTAAAACTGAGAAGTAGTGCCATTTTCACGTTGATCAGACTTCTTTTTTTGCAACCAGAGGAGTCGCCCCCTGATGGCTATTAGAAAGAATGTAACCCTGAGATTGCTGCATGAGTGTTATTCCACCTGTGAAAACAAGTGTATAATGTCTTCCGGCACTACCGAGGAGTCTAAACCAAGCCTACAAATAAACAGACCTCACATTTATAACAGAGAGGCTACAAAACCGTTGAGTTTGAGATGTGAGTTTTTACAAGGCAGGAAAGCTCTAACAACACCATTGGGTTATATTATGGGAAATGTAGGATACTGCGCCGATGAGGCTTGAGCCAAAGGGTGCTTTCACGAGCCAACCATTAATCCATGTAATCGCTAGGTCAAATCTACCCCGGTTGCACTTCATATGGGCATTTGTGAACATAGCAATCTTCCTCGGGTGTGGACCAAAACAAAAAAAAATCTCAATCTGATTTCATTTGTGTGCTGTGAAACCGAACCAGACTAAATAGAAAACTAACAAAAAGTATGAATTTCACTGTGATTTGTTCTATCATGCTGGTCTATCACTTTTGAAAGAGCCCATAAAGAACTTCGGGGTCCTGTTCTAAATGTAAGACTAAGAAAACCTCATTCATCAAAAATCCCATTCACATCTGTAACTACTAATAATGAACACCCACAAATCGTGCTTTGGAATGGAGCCTATATGTTGTGTGGGCCAATTGAAGGCCACTTTTATTGATATGTGTCTACGTCACAACTTGACAGAGGAGCGAGGTCCATGAAATGTTGAATGAGTGATTGCATTGAGGAGAAGGTAGTGGAACAGAGGCCCTCTTCAGCTCACTAGTGAGGTTAAGTGACGTCTCTTTCGGTGTCACCCATGGGATCTTATTTTGGAAGAACATTTCTTTTTTTTATCCTGTTTGTGTGGCACCATGAATAACAAACAGTATGTCAATTTAAAGGATCTTTTTTTTTAAGTCAAGGAAGTCACAGTTGGCATAGGTTTGTTATAGTATCGCTTAGATTTGTCTAAAACCGGTAAGTGAACGTTTCTCATCTCATGCAATGTACGTCACCAACACGGCCATTACCTTGGCATGAAAGCTAGCAAGCTAACTTAGACATGTTCCATGGACAAGTGGAACCTTAACTGTTTTATCCAGCAACTACTTTTATGAGATTAGTGAAAATAATGGAAGACCTTTTGTCTGAGTGAGTACACACCGGTACGAAACACAAACAATGAAGCTTCAGCAAGATGTCACACAACATTTGTGTGTGTAGTCTTATGTATTATATATATATTTAATTGAGCTGGATTCACAGTGAGCAGCAAGAGGCATATCGCCTGGGATACTACAGTGTTATGCACCAAAATCAAACTACTTTGTTGTGATTTAATAGAAATAAACAGATAAAAATGATGCTGATTGGTAAATAATCTGAACCCATTGTTTGTTAAGTCTGCAAGACGATAAGTTAATAATTGTTCAGAGCTCTGAGATAAGCATCCTAAACTATAATAGCATACAATAACAAACGGATTCATCATTAGTATGCTGATGGCAGCTGACAAAATAAACTGTTCACTTACCAAATCTGCTTTCATGTATTTTATTATTCATCACATTAAAGCCCCTTTCAATATTATGGTCTTTCTTTATTGTCTTACAAATATTAAGTTATCCACAAAAATAAAATAACTTAGATAATAACCATATTAAAACATAAAAATACATACATACATACATACATTACATTTATGACTTGAAAAAATGCATATTGTTGATATCTCCCAGAGTTTTCCTGGACACAGTTCTGTATGTGCAAACTACTTATCAGAATCAAAATAATCTGTTACAGTGGTAACACGATTCCAGATTTGTTTTTATCCTCCTCTGCTTTCAACACAGAAACACATTTGCTTGAAATAAATTACACTGTCTGATAAGGAGCCTCCCTCATACATGTTTCTTGAGACCAAACATGATATTCAAAATGTGCGTAGCCAGGAAGTCCATATCAACTTTTGTCATTTATACACTTTGAAGTTGACATCAGAGTATCCCTATATGACGTTTCCCTATTTAGCACACAACGAAGTGTGTGGAAGGTGAGTGTAGATATATCACAAGAAGCTTACAGTGTCGCACACAGTACATTGCATCACAAAACAGGAAACACTTGATTGATGGCAGCTTAGGATGTTTATAGTGTGAGGAACCGAAGCCTGTTCACGCGCGCTCAGTTTCCTGAGGCACTTGATCTTTATTGATGGCATTTGTGCAGCATTATTCACTTTTATTTACAATGCTGTGACGATGAAAACGGTACTTGTTAAATGAAGGTCTACTGTGCACTGTACTCTGACAGTCCTCTTACATCACATACCGCACGCAACAGACAACAGATTAACACAGACTTTTTGGATAACACAATGTAGGACAATGTATCTGTGCTCGGTCAGTGCTTGTTCTTACTCTAATGGAAGCTGATTTTATTTCAACACCCTCTGTTAGAGGGGAGAACATGGCTTAAGTGTCTGATATGAGGAATCGTACCAACACTCAGACCTTCCGATCTGTGCTTCCATTAAAGGAACTTCCTAATTCCAATAGTCCAGTCTGTCTGGGGACCTGATGTGGATTGAGGGTTGTCGTCACTGTATAGCAGGATTACACATTATGCATACAACATAGTAACATTGACTGATACATCTACACAGTGTCAGTTGAGACAGACAATCCCCTGCTGTATTAAGTGGTGTTACATGATAGTTGCTATAGACATTGAGATTTCTGAACCGCCCTTGAAAAAGGCACTAAATCCTTAAGTGCTCCAGGTGTGTTGTGCTGTGTCAAATCCTATGCATTGTGGATCCTGATGTGTGAAAATGTCTGTAGTCATCTCCGCCTTCCCACCTTATATACTGCTGGTGCTATGAAGCAATATTATTTTCTTTCCGCATGCAATCTACCGCTTACTTCCTCTTTGCCCAGCTGAATATCATGCAGCTGTATATCAGTCAACATTATGCTGATGATACAACAATACTTTTTCCAAGCTTTCTGAACTGTGGCAGCTTTAGACATATCCCGCATGTGCACACTCTTTGCCAACATGCACATCTATCATTGTGCGGGCTCAAGTGCTTCACACTCAATGTTCTCCATCTTCTAGCAAACAGCAGTCCCCCGCAAAAAAAGGTTTTAGGGAAAAAAATATTTCAGTCATATTCCCCTTTCAAATGGACAGTCTTGATTTTTTTTAAAACAAGTTTCTTTTTCTTTGTTTTCTTTATATTCTTTTATTCTTTACAGTCCTTTAGTGCGTGTTTCTTCATTTACAGACACTGACCCACTCTGTTATCCTGCATTCTTCACACACCACGTAGCAGCACCAGTGAAACTTGCAGTTGCAGCGTTCGCTCCGCGTCTGCTGCAGGATGTTGTGGCCTCTCCCGCAGCACAGGCTCTCACAGTTGTCCATGCCAGGGCTGGTCTTGTTGCAGATCCGGCCCTGCGTGCCCGCCGAGTCCGATCCCAGGTCCCGCTCGCAGAAATCTGGTGACTTTTCAAAGTAGACCAGCTCATTGACGCTTGGCCGCCGCCGATGCGTATGGTGGTGGTGATTGTGGTGGTTGTTCTGATGATGGTGATGGTGGTGGTGGTGGTGGCTGTGGTGGTTATGGTGGCTGTGGTGGTTGTTGTTGTGGTTGGAGTGGTCGAGCTGCCCGGTGTTCCGGTTGTGAGCCTTGATAAGCGTGGCCACGTGGAAACGCTCTTTGAGGATGGAGCCCACCACCCGGAACTCCGGGGTGACCTGCCAGCAGGTCTTCAGCTGGCAGCTCCCCGACGTCCCGTGGCACTTGCATTTCCTTCTCATGTGGTCGAGCACCACCTGCGAAACACACAGATGGAGGCAGAGAAAAAGAGAGAGAGTGGGATGGGGTAAGGAAGTGAGCAGAGGCGAGGAAGTAAGAGCAGGGGGGTCGGAGGAGGAGAAGAAAAAGAAAAGGAGAAGGATTAATGACTTTCTTGTTTACTGGCTACATTTGAAGTTGAATATATACAGGTCCAGTCTGCTTGTCATATTTCAAACTGATTTTTTTTTTTATGTGTTTGTTCTTCTAAGCACGCCACCGTATAGTAAATGAAACATAGTGCCCTGGAGGAGTTTTGGTCCCCGCATTTAACAGGCCAGGTGGTCTGACTCCAAGCCTGTTGTCAAACATACTGATATCAAATAACACAGATGGATGCAGGCATTACCCAAACAGACAGCAGTGTCATTATTCATCTTTTGGCATCAGGTAATAACTCAACGAATGACACACATGTAGCAGCACATCGGAGCATTCAAGTACTTTTATTATTGCATTTTCACTTTAAAGGGTAGATGCTGGCCAGTGAATCAATATCAGCAGCCAACATGTATCGTTTTCATTTTATTACGTTGCAGGAAACATGATGGACTTGTTCATCTAAATGTGCAGGATTGTGGGCCTGTTTTAGCCTTGTTCTTGCAAATTACAACAATTTAAATCTCAGAAGGGGGTCTTCAATGCCTTTAAAAAAAGGTTGCTGGTGTCTAAAGTATATTTGCATTAGCAAGCATAAACATGACATTTCCAGTTAGACCAAGATGACTAGCACTGCCTCTACACACGCAGGTACATCCCACATGGCATCCTGTCCATTCCAACGATATTTCCTCAAGACTATGTATTTATGTGTGTCTGTGTGTGCTTATCAGTCATCACCAGATCTAAACGTGAAGATAAATTACCAACAGGAACATCAGGCCACCCAGAGTACTGACAGATGCTGCTGCAGTTGCCACCCCTATCAACACACAAATGCATACACACGCACACACACACGGTGGACACTTGCACAGTTCAACACATTCCATACATTTACTAGCAATAATGCTTATCTCCACACGTTGTGCTCTGAGTGATCCATACAGAATGAAAAAGAATCGGCATACCACAGTTATAACTAGTTTAAAAAACTAGTCCAGGACTATAATGTTCATGCTTGTGTGTCATACTGCCTGAAACTCTCCCAAAAATAGCATTAGACAGAATATTTTCCTTAAAATTTATGGAGGAATCCCCTGGATATTTAATTAGGATCTCATCCAATAAAGAAGCAGCAGTTGAAATGTAAAAGACAGAGGGAGAAAAATAGAGACGGGAGAAATAAATCATGTATCTATTGAGCGTGACAATCCAGTGGCCCACTTGTAAAAGTCCAGGTCACTTTGGGCCAAAAACTGGATTCTCCGGTGGCTGTGGGCTAGGTTTGCATGCTGTAACGCTCCACTACATGCCGTACGGTGGGTTCCCTATTGAGCAAACCACAAGCGGTGTAAAAAGGGAAAAATAAGTCCTGTTCCCTTGCTGCTCTGGACCGTGACTAAGAGATGGGTAAGAGAATGTGGTAGTGATGAATGGAGCTACCTGACTCATCTGTTAGGAATGAAGAATGAAAAAAGAGTTGCAAAAGAAAACACTTGTTTGCCACCGAGCCAATATCAATAGTCATCAGTTACAGTTCAAAAGAAATGTTAGGAAATAGATTTTTTTATTCAATCAGGTGACTGCTGCAAAAACGTGTGCAGCAGAGAAGGCTACGATGCATCCATCTGGAGCTGCAACCAATTATTCAAGACATACGCTTTAGCTCAGAATTGAAGGCAATGCAATGAGTTTGGGTTAGTTTATGTTAATATTGGTTTCTTACATGTATAGACACATGTTTATAATCTGTAAATATGCTTATACTATGATACGTTTATGTCACTATCATTCATCAAATCTGCCGGTAATGTAAAGTGTTTAAAAAACGAAATGTGAGGAACATGCATGCTGCAGCTTTAAATCATTTCAATGGTGTATTATAACACTTACACAAAATTAAACCAAATATTTTTCGAGAAGCATACATTTTGGATAAACATGGCCCTACTGTTATTGAGAGTGTTGAAAACAACATTTAAAGAAGCTACCTTCGGCGGTGAAGAGAGGCTGTAAGTCTTCATAGTAAACAACATTATAGCAGCTCAAACAGCACTTGCACTGAGTTCAGATTGCAGCGTTTGGTTGGGTTTTTAGGGCAGAGGCGACCCCAGAATCACAAACGTGCTGGCCTTAAACACACAGCGAAGTCTGTAATCATAAAACTCTCCAACCCACTTAAACCTTAAAGGGACAAACTGACCTAGGAGTCATAATTGCATCCACATTGCTTCTGTTTGAAGGTACATTCACAACAGGATAGGGGTTTCAAAGGACAGTAAAACAACAAAAACAGCCGTAAAGTAAAAATTCTAGAGACATTTTGTCATATTTTGGCAGGGGAAGAATAAATAGTGAAATCGACCCGGGAGATTATGAACCACAGCAGCATGACACAAAACAAAACGTCGTTTTAAATGTCTTCAAGTGTATCAGAGTAAATAGGTTCCTATAGGGCAGAAACACCATATGGAAATGATCTCTCTAAAACTCTGATACCTCCAGGAGTAGCATGCCTGGTTTCCCTCATGTTTAGAATGCAGCAATATGCGGACAGTGATCACCCAATCATAGTTCAGCAACCGTAGCATGGCCGGCCTGGCAGCGTGCATCAGAACTCCTTTCCAGCCTTTCCAAAACACAGGAGTATAAGTGTGTGGAATGGATCCATTCAGCTTAATTGGCAAGCTCGCTGCAACTGATACACAGTTGTCATTTCAGAAAAATTCACTGAGTAAAGATGAGAATGCAGCTTTTCTCAACTTCTATCTGAAATAAAGGACCTGTAGTTAAAATGCAGAATGTGTCGTGGTAAATCTGCCACTGTTGTAATTGTTAAGTTCATATACTGTAGGTGCTGTGTAAAAACAGAAAGCTTGACAGAAGCAACAATAGGCCTCAGGAGTGCAGCGTTTTTGAATCACTATAAAAGCATAATGCTGCATCCATATGCTTCTCAACATGTTACCAACAGCGAGGCCTGCAGCAGCAAGTTTTCTTTTAATTAATATACATTTTGTGAGTTCTGTTTTAGGATGGATTTATCCATTAAGACAAATATAATGCACATGCTGTCTGCGGCTCCTAAAACCTCAACAAAAGAACATAATTTGGAGTGATGAGTAAGTTGTGCATCGGGAAAATATTTACATTTTTCACGTGGAGTTGGAAGGCAGACAGGTCCAATCCAAACCCATCACAGGTAATAGGGAATAGGGAAACTTTCTGGCCTTGCCATATTAAAAGTGGTCTGTGGTCAGTATGATCTGATTTAACTTAATGGCGTATTACATTATCATTTTTATTCACAGTATCTGGCAAAATAATAATGCTGACTGGTTATTGATGATCAGGTGACAGGTTTGGGATTTTCTGGTGTCTTCCTGTTCCTTGTCACCTGTACCTGGGGGCTACTCCTGACAGAAAGAGAGAGAGAGGCAGCAACAAAACATGTTGTTCGCCCATCTCTTTGTCTCTGATAATCTAACTCGACTTCTGCGGAACGGGAAGAAAAGTGATGCAGTGATTTATTGTTGCCTTGTTGTAGACCAAGAATTAGCCCCGGGGACGCTCGGGGCTGGTGGAGGAGGGGCTGGGTGGTGGAGCTGAAGGGGCTGTACAGTAAATGTGGAGGTGAAGAGTGTTGAGCGGCAAGGAGAGAAGAAAAGAGGAGGACTGGAGGGGGAGGTGAACTTTGGATTATTTCGTTGCTGTCCCTAAACCACTTGATACAACTTGGGTGTGTGTGTGAAGATGTGCGAGGGCGTTATCATGAATCACCTGGCCTACTAGCTGACATTCCATCGTGGCTCAATGCTGCTGATATTAGCCACATGATATTGTGATCAGAAATCCTATTTAACCTCGTCGACTGTCTTGGAAGTCTGAGCCCGAAATATTATGTCTCGCACAACTTGAGACATTTTGTACAAGCTATAAAAAACGTGCTTGAAACAAACACTTTGCATAACTTACTGTCAGCTACAGTGGTGCATGTTAATGTGACCAGACCACTCAGCGGTGGCCTGAAGTCTGGGTTGAAGAAGAAGAAAAGAGGCTACCATGCTGAACGACGAAATGAGAGCAGATGAAACAAGTGACAATGATATATAGTACATGTGCCATCGCCACCCTCCGCCTCACGTTACAAGCACGCTGAGAGACGTAATCGCTTCAAAGTCAATGGCGGTCGGACCACAGTTAGAAACACACATCTGGCAAGTTTTAATTGGCTTAGAGAGTAAGACAGAGGCTGCTATAAAACAACCCCAGACAGAGATCAAATGCAACATATTGGTGGCAGATTCGGACTGCAGGCTACATAATACAGTAGACCGGGGAAAAGTTCAGCATACTGGGGTTGAACGCAGCAGACTACCATGCAACGAAGAGGAGTGGATTAAGTGAACTCAAGATCAGAGCTGGTGTCTGGCCTTGTTACCACAATCTGACGCTTTGGCTTTGACTGGAGAGCAAACAGCAGATGGAATCAAACGCCAGAAAACAAGAGCGGAGGAAGAAAGGGCGATGACATGTTGATCCGGCTCGCCAGCCAGGATTGAACCACAAACGTCTCAGTTACGTGGAGTAGTAGAACCAGGGCGACTGTGCTCCCACACACATTACTGTTGGTTTATTTTTACATTACACGTGTCCTGATGAAGTTCGCCATTCACTTTACAGTCAATCATCAACATTTTTGTATTTTTTTGTGTTCAAATAAATTAAAAAATCAAATTTTTTTGCATGTGGTGCACAAATTCCCTGTAGCGATAGTCAATCACGATAGTCAACGGCTAATTTTCAAAAACGCACAAGGGCGTTTTTTATCCACTGCATTAAACTGTGATCCATGACTAGAGAACGCAGAAGGTGAAGTGTTCCCACGCTTAGCCTGATCTTATCATCCTAACTAAATATCCGATTTGGTTGAGTCACTACGGTTTCAATGGAAATTCATTTGTTGTGATGATTTACAGCTTAGCTTTGATTTCTGCGGCATGACACAAATAACACCAACATCTTCCTTGTTGGGATCCCATCCCTGTACACTCTGTCAAACTGTGTAGGTGTACGACGTGATTAAACCAAAAAGTAAAACATTTGTTGCCTGTCCCTGTTTTGTGGAATTGTTTCTTTGAACTTAATCATTGGCTAATTCCCGTGTCATCACCACTAGCCCCTTTTTGGGAAAATCCTTATCTTATGCCTCCGTGTCCCACAATCGACCCGTCTTGCCAATATACAGACGACTAGTCTGCATGCTGCCGTGTGTTTGTCAGTTCAAAGACAATCTACTAAAGGACCTTTAAAGCCAAGCAGAAAGCCAAGGCGATATCAAAGCACACAAACAAATCCCACAGCAGCACATTAAGCCCAGACATCACTTGAAACAAATCAAACGCCTCTCTTCAAAAGAACAGTTAAGCATATGCAGACAAATGCACACGCACACGTGCAAACACAATGACATGCAATTACTGAGCAAAAGCATATCTAGTGAGAACCCCATTACAGTGTGTGTGTGTGTGTGTGTGTGTGTGTGTGTGTGTATTTGTGTGCAGTATTTACTCACTGTTAATTGCACACAATGTCAACGGCTCTTATTTAGAGACTCTAATAAAATGTTATTACCAGCATAAGCACTTCCACCTGCTAAGCTTTTACTATGAAACATTTGCCTCAGTGTATATTTAGAGTTTGTGAGTAAAGGAGAGGCATGTGCATATGCACATGCACGTGTGTGTGTGTGTGTGTGTGTGTGTGTACAGTACGTGGTGGGTCAGATCAAATGCTCTGCCGCTGTACTGTCAGGACTGTGGAATGCTCCGTACACCGCTGATGATATGAAACACCAACCCCACTAATGTCTCTATTTTCGTTTCCCGTGTGGGTTCTGAATTGATGAATTAACGTGAGCGGGCTCCCAGAGCAGTTTATCATCGCTTCAGGCTTAAATCAGGCATACACAGTTGCTGGTTTGTATCAAGCCAAGAGGGGGTGATGCTCTTAGATTCATTATGGTTTAAATCAATTTTACAGGAAGTCTGTGCTCAGTGATCTGGTGCTTTGACCCCACATAAAATTTTTATAACATTTCGTTTGGTGGCATCTCAGCTCACAGCACATTTCTCTAAGGTGTGTAATCCAACCGAAAGTCCTTTCCTGTGCCACTGAGCATCACATGCAGATAACAATAGTATCAGCTGATGCAGTAGGACCTGGCATCACACAAGAGTGATTCCAATGTTTGCTAGCTGATGTTATCATACAAGGGTACAATAAGATAAGTTGCTGTGTGTCTTTGGTCCAAGGGGAACCATTGCCATACAAAGACAATGGCTATGGAAATTGGGCATTCACAATCCAGTCCACCTGAGCCTTAAAATCACTTGCTCAAGCTGTGAAGATGGTGCAATAAGCAGTGCAGCCGAGCAGATGAACATCTCAGTCATTGACCATGTGAAATAAAAAAATATGTTTCCAAATGATATGCCTGTGTCACTGTGCTTACTGGTTCATGTCAATTGTAACAAAATCCCTATCTTTTGTGTTCCTATATCATTTTGATTAATCAGCTTTATCGAATCAAATTCAATTTGCAGCAACCGAATCGCTCCCATCATATGGAACAACACATGGGCGTTAGCATGGGGGTCGTAGTTGATGGAGGTGTATGTTTGTCAGACACCAAAAGCTTTATTTAAATTTCTCTAGGAGGATGGTTACTGTAATGTATTGAAGTGTCTTTCCTCTAACAACACAGGTGAGGAAGATGGGGCAGAGGCCAACTATCAGATCCAATCAGATCGGAAGGATTTGATTTCAATCCCAATTGTAGTTACGACCTGCCCATGTGCACCTCCACTCCCATTTACTGGTACTATGAAGATCACAATGAGGCAGCAAAAAATGCCAAAGAAATAAGACATAAGCGCCTTCATGAACCTAACCCTTGAGAATGATTTGGAGAAAGTAAGGGCAAAGTATTCAACAGCAGACTGGCTCCATTAAAAATGCGCAAAGGGGATTTAAAAACAAAAGATGAGATGTGTAGTTTATTTCCTGAAAAGGGGGATACCATCCCTCTTCACTCCCCCGTAGTCAATCCCTGATGGTAAATTGTAATTACCAGACGACGATTGCCAGTAAAATAGCAGACTGTTGCTGAGCCAGAACTGTCAGCACCTGCCTAATGAACAGGCAGGATTGAACAGAACCTCTGCATGGCTCTAAGCTGTGCAACACGAACGGCGGAAAGCGAGGCAAGCATTTGTTTTGAGGTGTGATCCCTAAACGATTCAGGAACGCTCAGGAAAGAAAAAAAGTTGGCCGAGAGTTTTACTGCCCTGGTGTTTCAATATCATATGTAACCACTTTAAACACACACCGGTAGTCAGGTTTTTAAAACCACTAACTACCGAACAGTAGCTTGTTTTGGTTCCCCGCAACGACATGCAGGGCTGAAGTGTGCATCTTTCCAGTAAATGTAGAATTCTGACTGATGCAAATTAAATTCATATTAATCTGAAGAAAACTTTTAGAATTATAAATCAGTTCAATAAATAGCCTTTCATTTTCTAGGCCTTGAATATTATATATATATGAAATATATATTTTTATTGACATGTTTCAATATTTGTTAGAAAAGGATGTTGGTGCTTCAAATGTATTTATTTTTTCCTACTTACTAACTTACTCTTACAATTCTCTTTCTTTCCCAAATGTAAACAAGCAGCTGGTAAAGTCTAACTTTACATATCGATGGCGTTAGTGATACGCTGACATCATATGAAACTAAACCTTCCCTTTGCATTAATTTCATGTGCTTCCTTAGAGTACAGTATTATTGCTCTAATCAGCCCTGCTGGAGAGAATTTAGAGGAGGCAGGGCAGCACAGGGGGAAGAGGGGAGGGAAGGAAGGGCGAATCTCTTTCTACTTTCCGCCCCGGTGTTTGAAGTCTAAAATCTTTTGCAGGGTTTTAAACATCTGTTTCCAAACTGCCAGCAGCCACTAATTAGGGCTAAAAACAAGACGGAACGTCGTGAGAACCCTGGGGTGGGCATGAGGCGACATGCACACCCCGCGAAAAAAACACAGCATTCCTCTGCCTAAAGACTACTTCTCTGAAAAGGGGGAGTGGGGCAGGGGACGGAGGGGAGGAGTGGGACGGAGGGAGGTGAGGCGGTGGTAGTGTCAGGTCGGTGGGAGGAAAAGAGATACGGGAAGTGTAGGCATTATTTTGAAGTCCCACCTGTCAGTCTTTTCTGTTTGATTCTAGGGGTAGTGTGTGTGTGTGTGTGTGTGTTTGTGTGTGTGTTTCAAGGTCTTAGAGGTTTTTGTTGCGACTTTCTACAGCATTTGAAGTGTCTATCATTAAGCTCACTTTTGTAAATTTCTCCAGGATTGACCTGGAGTCATTTTCTTATTCCTGTGAAGCACTGATGTATAACCGGCTTTACCAGAGCTGATGGAAGATTTTAAGCTTTGAACCCTACCAAGGTCATCAGGGGTCATCAAGCTTGAGTCGAAAGACAAGAGGCAAAGGTCAGGAGCAGTGGTTCTCATTCAGACCACGCTGGTCGTAACCGGAATCATTTCCTAAAACACAAGATACGACCTCTTTGATGTTGTTGACTTTGAGCCAAAGTTTTTCTCGTTTGTTGGATGCTTCAGTTTGCTTAGCCGGAAATTTCGGCACGGCATGCGGAAAACCACATAATGTTTTGTGAGGAATCTGGGAGCCACTATTCAGTCATTCTAAAGAAGCTTGTGGAAATTAAAATAAGGTGCAGTCAGGATCAGTGCCCGTTTTGTTTTCTCTGTGCTACTGATGACACATTCAGATTTAGAATCTTTTCCTTCGCACTTGGTCTTTGATAAACTTGTTCGTGATGTCACATGATTTACTTCATGAACTTCACTGTTCTCACACATCCCACTGACAATTGTATTTAATCACAGAAACCCACCCATTATACTGCCAAAATAAGCCAAAACAGAAGAGAAACATCTTTCTCTGCAGCAATGATTCAGTTCTTTTTTGTTCTCAATATATGACAGTGATATCTTTCTTTGCCTACGTTTTACCAAACAGAACTCAGTCTGTAATAGTCTCTCATCATGTATAATTGAGGTTATGCCTAATGTATAGGCGGCATTTAAATGTGAGGCTAATAGGCTAATTGGTGTCTGTGTCATCGTGTCTTCTAAAAAGGGTATTATGCAATGTCAACAGACAATGACGATGATATATGACCCTCTCCGCATGCCATCTAAAAATTATGGTCTCATGATTTGAGTGGGAAGGTATGTTAACTGAAGAGGTTTTGACATTTTGACAGGATACACTACTGCAAAAAGTACAAACTAGCAAGGAAAGGCGAAGCAGGATCAAAACTGTTCTGGATGTGGAGCGGTGTGTAAGTCTGCCGTCATCCATCAATTATTGGGAAGCATTGGGTGGCCTCAAGAGGTAGAGTAAAGACAACATACATGAGGCCAAACTGTGACCCTGCCTGTTACCAAGTTTCATAAACGGACTTATGTGCACACAGAGAGAAGGGCCCAAAAGACAAATTACTCTCTTTCCTTGGCTCATAACCTCATTACTTCTCATGTCATATCACCTCCCACCCAAAGTTCATACTGCCAAGTCCACAGCACTGGAATTTAACAGTTCTACATCTATGATGATTTCTTCTATTACAGCCACTGCACAGAGGCCAGCTGTTGTGGAGTTCGGCTGATGGGCTCCACATTTGTGTTTTGACTGCATAATCAAGGAAACCAGAAGTAAACTGCTGAAGAGATACAGGCCTAAATTACTCAAGAGGAAACTGGGAACAATGAGCAATTTACTGCCGCTTCTTGTTCCACCAAAACGCTGCTTTATCATCAGGGCTTATCACTGTCATTTACATCTCTTTTCTCCCATTGCCAAGACAGAAACCTCAATGGAATATGCTATTATATCTGCATTTAAACCTAAATGTGTTTTAATAGTTAATTACTACGGCAACATACAATCTATATTTGAATTCATATTTAAACCTGTACTTAAGTTGACCCTTTAGCTTGGTCACAAATACCAACAAAAACATAAAGCTGTTGATTAATATTGTCTTATTATCATTGATAATTGTCTTAATTACAACATCATGATTACTATAAGATAATGTATAATATGAAATGTCAGTGTGATATACGTTAAACTATTGGTAAGGAATCATCGGTTCGTGCCATTAGCAGTAGCAACTAGCGTTCAGGCAGCGATTACTGATCAATGGGTCGGGCAGTTCCCCTGACCTCAGACCCCAAAATATGAGTCGTTTTTTTTCTGCCATTTTGGATTTAATCCAATAAACAAAGTATGTTCTTCATCCCCACATGTTGGACTGAGGGCAAACTGGACGATCCAGTGACTCACTATTGCCTCTCGTGGTTCAAGTGATATTTCAAGACAGGACGGGCCTGGGCTAGCTGGTTAGCATACTTATTTCAGCAGATATCTCTGCAACACTATCCATAGATGTCTTTGCCATAACGTCAACACTGTAATCTTTACATTCTGTTGATGACTATTTCCTCTTTTAATGTTTTACAAACCTTTTGCCAAACCTGACAAGGGCAAAAGCTCCATCTGAACCTTACGTTGAGTTTACAATATGGTTGATTGGACACATAATGATGGTTTGCCATTTCCCCATACCCCCACCTCCACCTCAACCATAGCATTGTTTTTCTTTTGCATTTTAGAACTTGAAGAAAATACACTAGCAATAGCAACCAGGGTAGCAGCCTCACACCCTGTCTCTTCTTCGTTAAAGGTGCAGTGTGTAGGATTTGGTGGCATCTAGTGGTGAGGTGGCAGATTGCAAACCAATGGACCTTCTCCTGTGGCCCAGGTGTATAGGAGAACTACAAAAATGTGAAAAAAGCAATTGACAATCTCTATAGTAGGTGTTTGGTTTGCCTGTTCAGGGCTGCTGTAGAAACATGGCGACTGGCTCTATGAAGAAGACCACATAGATATAAACGGCTCATTCTAAGGTAACAGAAACACAACACAATTCTTAATTAACTGCCATTACAAACAACGTCTGCTGCCCTGTAGGGACACACACAACAAGTGTCCACCAGTAGAAAGCAGCACTGTAGCATTACTGTTGGCCCAGTTACACTCAAACCATCCATTCACCACCTGTTTTATTTTGTTTCTTTTTCTTTGATAAATCATATTAAAGATAGTGTGATAGTTACATTCATAGTGGAGGAAGATAACGTCTCTGTTTTACTTTAACCCCTCAAATATCTTATATCTCCAACAGTATATCTTTAACACTAGTCAATATGTCGTAGCATAATAATACCAACAGTGTTCTTTTCTTCACAAGAGCTATTTTCTATTTAATGGAGGACTTAAGTGAGTTTAACTTCATAAAGTTGTGAGAGTTTTTTTTTAAATGGTAACAACTGAAGCAATAAATTCCTGGGTGACCCAGTAGTCGAGTGGTTATGGCGCATACCACATGGACACGAACGCCCTCAGCAGCGAGTCCCCATTTTGATTCCTGACTGGCCAGTTAGCTGCATGTCTTTCCCCTATTCTCTTTTCTCAAATTGTCTATTTCCACTGTCGCTAAGAAATTAAGTCTTAAAATGCCCTAAAAATTATCTTTAAAAAAGCAGCAAAGGCCTGACCGTAAGTCCGGGTGTGGGTTCGAGCTCCAAAAACGATTCCTAATTGCCATAATGCAGCTGGATATAATCTTTCATCAGACCTCCCCTTCCTGGTAAATGAACGTCTTTCAAATTCCATACAACCAAGAGAAACGCATGCACTCGAACACCCACATCCTCTTTCTTCCCATCCCGTCCCAACTCACCTGTCTCCCAACTCTATTATTATGCAGCCTCATGCGGGCATGGATGTCCTTGTAGGTTTCGCGGGCATCCAAGAAGTCCCTTGAGAACTTCTCACCGAATTCCACATCCGGACTGCACCCGCCCCACTCCCAGGAGTCCTGGGGTCCCGGCAGGTCAGCAGGGAAGTGCTCCATGACGCCGTGCACCATACCCTTCCCCCTGTGGATGGCCTCCAGTTGCAAACGGTGCAGTTTGATGCGGAAGGCCTCCTCGTCCCCACGCCGCTTCTCATCACAGCTGCACGCCTTCAGTTTGCCCATGGAACAAGCGTTGGCCACTGCGTGCACGACGCCTGCTGCTGCGATGGCGTATGCAAAGGCGCTCTCTCTGAAACCTGTGGGGTGAAAGGTCAGGAGAGTGGTGTTGTTATATCGCCTAACGTGGAAGTAGAGGGGATATAAAAATCTGTCACAATCAGGAAACAGGTTTTGGGAATGGAAAGATTGAGGCATTTTGTATCAAAAGAAATGTGTCCCAACACAGTTTCATTGCTACGTCCACGACAAATTTTCAGTCACAAAGTCAGTTACTTAGAGGAAGATGGAATTTAAAATTCTCTAAAATGACACAGTACTTCACTGCGATGTCCAATATGACACATAAAGAACTTATGAAGGCCGATACAAAGGCTGTGTTATATAATGGGACTTTTTCCTTTTAAGAAGCCGCGACTAATGATCAATAACCTCCAGGCAAAACAAATCAGTGCATGTGTCATGAACCTGTCATGTAATGAGAGGATTACTAGGTTGATGGAGGATAACATTTGATAACAATCCAAATTCACATTACTAAGGTGCTGTTTACAAGTGTTTGTTTTTTTTCATTGTGTTACTTTTTCTATTTTTAACTGAAATAGCATCAGGAATTGCAACAAAACGCTTTAATTCCCCTCATTAAAGTTGGGCTATAAAACTGCTGGATGCAACTTTAAGATGTCAAGTGATTTTCCTCGCCCTAAAACTGACTTTAACAACAGCCAAATGAGCGAGACAAAGGCATCTTTTAACTTCTGTTAGCGACGTGTCGAATTTGTGAGTGCTCGCCTTGTTTCATTCACAATCGGTAACACTGAAGCAAAAGTGCTTCCTCGATTCGATAAAGATGCACATAAGAGTTTATTCACACGTTTATACTGCATGCCAGGGCTCATAAAGCCTGGGGAAACATCTGGGACAATAGCAATTATGTGTTCCAAACACTTGCGTACTTTGTCTCTGCGGGCCATCTGAACATTAGCAGACCACCACCACTCCCATCAGAGGAGTCGCAGAGGACCCACACACTAAAAAAGGCTGAGTCACCTTCTTGTGTGTGTGCAACTCACTGCTGTCTACTTACATGGACTATCTATACAAGTGGGTAGAATGGTGTTAGGTCCTGACTTAAACATGTACTAAACATCCAACCTCTGCCCAGCTTTCTGTATGATTTCCTCCACAAGTGTTCCTTCACCCATTACCTTCACCTTCATCCTTTCATCTTTGTCCGTCTTTTCAGGGACCAAACTACGCCTGCATGTGTTTAACTGCGGCTCTCGCCTTGTAATCACTTACAACCGGCTCAGACGAACTACTGCATGTCGAGGAGGCGGTTAAATGTCTGCGTGCATGTAATCCCTGCGTACGACGCGTGGCCGCTTCTGCCTTTACAGCGAAACACATCCCCCGTCTCCTCGACAGCAGGTCTAACTCGCACGCGGCACATGTAACCATGCAACTCGACCACAACCGATCTGTAATTCAGCAGACGAATGTCACAGTGCTCCTCTCTCACACACATGCACCGGCAATATAACACACATACAGCACACATTCTCCCTGTCCATATTGATATATTTCTGTGACCGGAAAAAAACCCATGTCAAATTGTGGAATCCGTGAATATTGAAGGATGAAGTGCGACAACAACGTTTGCACTCGTACCCTCGACAGTGTTTGTTGTTAGATCTCAGCTTACTGCCTGTGAGAGTGGTGCCCTCAGGTTCTATAAAAGCAGCTCCACTGGCAGCCACTTACTTGTGTAGAAAACAGTGAAGATTAGAATGGAAACTTGTAAAGAAAACATGAAAAGAAACCACTTAGGAGTTTATAGCACACTGCTCGAAGGGGAAATGATTCAGGCTCCTTGTTGGAGTCAAATAAAAGGCGATTGACTGGAACTACCCCTTTCAGCTCTGTTTGATGTGTTTCCTCATTTGTATATTTAAGTCAACTTCATATCATTTTGTTTTTGCGAGGTATGATGTCAAGATTTACACAAAAAAAGTCAATTAGGAGAAAACGAGAAATTCATCAACACAGCAATTGACAGTCTATAGTTCCTCCCATGCTACGGTACTAGAGGTTTGTATTACTAGAAATGCTACTGTCAATGTGTAATAAAAAAAACTCAGTGAAAACCAAAGCCCTCTCATTTGAATGGAGCCAGTCTGTCAAAACAAGGGGCTCTGGCAAATCAACGCAGGGTTGTCTGTGAAAAAAGTTGAAAAGTCTGAACTTTTGTTGCAACACAATTTAATTCGGCAAGGAGACCGCATCAACCTTAAACAGGACTTAAAAAGCCCCCCACCGAGGGAGCCCCCTGCACCACTTTAATGTGCGGCTGTTTTAACGCTGGGCTGTTTCTTTCAGTCTGAAGCCCTGCTTAAATTGGACCAGATACAGATTATTATTTAGCAAGGACCTGCAACACAACCTGCACCTAAACCTGCCTTGCTTTATTTCACCACAATTGGAACATTAGCATTTACATGTAGTGATATTTGTGTCCACCCAATGAACGCGAGTCTGATATTCACTCTCCTTTTAGCTCTGTTTTGTCCTCCACCAACTGAAGAAAATATCCGGCTCTTCGGCCGCTAATTGATTCACTATGTTCACAAGCTAGTTACTGACTTTGTCTGCTGTGTGTCTTGTCTTGTGTGTTGGGAAAGTAGCACATAAGTTGAGCAGAACTTTATTTGCTGAAAACAACTTTACTACATCTGGAAACATTAGAAAAACAATGAGCTTTAAGACCCTAAAACACTCCGTGGAGTGAAGGGGAAATACAGAATTGGTCGATCCGTTTAACAACAAACAAGTAGTCATTTGATCCATGGTTATTATTTATTATAGCATATATATATTGACTCATTAACTCATAATCTGCCCCCCCAAACCACCACCAGCCTAACACCTTGACTCACACAAGGTGGGGAGGAAGTGAAAGGGATTGCACTTAGGCACATTCTTATACATAGAAAGCCTGTTTTAGCTCTTGCCCCGCTCTGCAACGCAGGCCCCCGGAAGACTGGGAAAAAAATCAATCTAACAAATAATTTACCGGCTGCGACACGCCCGGCTGAACTGACGGCAGAGGAAGTGACAAAATGAATTAAATATTCAAAGGAAACTGTCACTTTGTGTTACAGAAACCGACTAAACAGGTTTATGCTTTTGCCGCCGAGAGTTGGGAAAGTGCTGAGAGCAAATTCACAAGCACTTGCACTGGCAAGGGAAGTAAAAGCATTAGGAACAGCCCAGCGAGGGAGGACACAGACACAGTGACAGAGAGAGACGGAGAGATTCTCCTATTTCTGTCTATCCATGTTTTGCCCAACGTCCTCTTTAGCCTAGTTTTTGATGCAAGCTAAACGGGAATGCACATGGGCCCACAAAAGTTATCCGAATCCATCAGCAGAGAGATACGTGGCAGAGCCAGAAAGGATCCGAGTGGCATCTGATGTCGTAAAACTAGACACCCAAACAAACACTGAGATGCAGAGTCCCCGATGTGCAACTTTGTAGAACATCAGATGATTTGAGAACACTATGTAAGAATATTTAAACAGGTGAAGTTCTAATCCCCAAATGGTATTTTATTTGGATCTTGTTTTACTAGAATGGCTTTCTGCTATAGTGTAAAGATAGATAACATATATTCATTTAAAAACAATACTAGCTGGGGGCAATTACATTGAAGATGTGTGTTATACTCCACAACTCCACCTAATCCCGTCTCCATGAGACTGCCCCTCCACAGTAACCGCACACGGCAATGACGGCAACATGCCAACTTGCATCCATTTTCTTTTAATGTTACTTCTGCTGAGCTTCTGTGAATGTATCAACATGTAACAGATGAATCATCCAATCCAAGTTGTTTATGACAGGGGTTTGGAGTTTCTGCACCCGAGGCGAACCAGGGATGCCAGACAACCAGCAACAGCCGCTACCAATAATGAGAGCCTTTCAACTATCCAGCAAGGAGTGAAAGTAATGAAGGTGTGGAGGCAAACAGTAGTTACTAGTAAATAGCTCTTTTTTCCCCCAAGATCAACAGAGATGACGGTTATAAAGTCCCGAGTGAGGGTTCCAAAACAAAAGTTGCGTAATTGCATCGCAGGCAGATTAAGGAGAACGCAGCAACAGCACTTCAAGACAGGTCTGACACATTTAATGTCTTTCATTTTTTTTTACGATGGGAATTCCATCAGCAATTAAAATACACGGTCTCATCATTTGCTTTTACATTTTGCACACATTCAAATGAAACCCAATAAGTGCAATTCGAGAATGTTGTCCCAACATGACAAGGTGATGTCAGTAAAAATGTATTTACTAAAAACATTTTTGAAGCCTTATTTATCAGTCATTTCTTAAGATTTTGATCTTCATCCACCCTGGTGCTTTGACAAATTAAGAAACTGATGCCTTTTCCAGTCATGAACTTTGGATGAATCGTTCTTAAAGGGCTTCCCAACTCTAAAGATCCTCTTTCCTTTTTTTGCGGCCTACTTGTAAAGCTCCAAGCTCTACGAATCATCAGAGAAAACTGATCCGCAAGAGATTTGGTAATCTTGAGGTGACTAACTGCTTTTGAAGTCAGCTGCCCTTTTGGGCGAGCTACGGAAAGTTAAAAGTAGACGCCAGTCTGCTCTAGTCACTAAGAATAACCTTACCATTTGGAGGACACCATACCTGTCACTCAAGAACTTCACCTATGAAGGAAAAGTATTGATAACCCTTTGGCTGTGTTTAGAGGATAATATTATGCCAATGTTTGTTTAGGACATGTATCTTTGTGGCAACTAATCTTTTAAGCCAACTCTTTCAAGATGTCCTATCAAAGTGTGTTTGAGGGTGAAACCACAACCTGTTTGAAGACCAAACTTAAGCACGCCTGTACTTCATTGTTCTTCTTTTTTCCAACAGGTACCTTGTGTCGACATGTCACCCCATTGCCCTTGAGGTTTTGTATCGTTGTCGTATAACTCACCTCTTTTAAAGACGATGCTGTCGTAGGGTATTTTGTTCCGAGTCTCCAGGCTGGAGCAGTTCCAGCGGTGGCCTCTGAATTGGTGCTGGCACTCGTGGATGGCAATCTGGATTCCCTGGATTGCCGAAGCCGTCACATCTGGATTCCTCATGCACACCTCCAGCTGGCGCCGTGTCAACCCAGGCAGCGTGAGGCACACCGTGTTGGCATTCAGGATCGGGTCGATGTTGGGGAGCTTCAGGCCCAAGATTTCATTGGAGTATACCCTGCATGGAGCACAAAGGTCAGGTTATTGAAAAGATGGACATACAATTCAGCAGGAAAAAGTCCAGTTTCAGTTGCTGTTCCTTGCCTGTTGAAGCAATAATTCAGTACCAAACAGACTTGGCTGTCCCCAATGTAGCTGATTCCTCTAAAACCTCAACAATACACATACTGAGGGTTGCAAAACCATCTCCACATGGTTTAAATGAAAATGCACTTGGAGCTTTTTTTTATGGAAAGTTGTCACCAGTTTAAATAGAAAACTGACGTTGATATTAAATGTACCATGCTTTGCTAAATGCAGGTTCTGCATCCTGATCTTCACTGTGAAGCTGCAAGATGGGTCAGGTGAGTTGAAGTGAGGGATAAGGGACTTCATAGGCATGAATCCAATAGTCCTTGTAACAGTTTGGTTAGTTTCAGCGACTTGCCAACTCTCAACGTAAAAAAAATCCCCTCAGGAAGTTGGCATGTAAATTCGATGGCTTTTTAGCTGCGAGGTGTGTCCCTACTCAACTGTCTGTTGCTTCTGTTGCAGATCAACCATGTGAATGACTGGGATTCGGCTGACAGGGGTCACAACTTTGTTCTCCTTCACAGAGAAACAGCACCGGCAGTAACAAAGAACTCACATGCTGCACTGATGATGGCTTTAGAGCTGAAAGGTGCCCTGCTTTTTTTTCTCTTCTTTTTCTTCCCATTATCATTATAAGTAAAACACAGGTTTGTGTGTTGCAGTGTCTGTATGCATGGACACACGCACATCTGTAAGCACACGTGCTCACACGCACAAATCGCCAGGTGTAGGGAGGAGTGTATGGAAACACACACACACACACACACACAGGCACACACACAGCTGCAGAAACTCTGCAGACTATTTCTTTCCGTGGTTACTTCAATACAACTGCAAGTTTCTCTTCTGTGAGCCTGTTCAACAAAGAAACACACTAACAAATTCAATCTCTGTGACTGAAAAAGCAACCAGTAGTTTTGGACTATAATTACAATCTAAAGCACAACATGCCATGACATCAAATGTCGTTCATCTGCATATTGGTGCCCTATTTTTTAGGTGGCATGACATGTGGAACTGTGTGCCTCTGTAATTCCAGTTTTTGTTGCTACCTGTTGTGTCTCCTGCTCTGACAGGAGACCTGTTCCAACAACTGTCTTTCCAAAGGTTTTTTTTTTTTTTTTTTTGATTTGCAACATTGTTCAGGAATGACGGGTGCATGGTAAGCGGGTAATTAGCAATAGAGCGTAACCTTGTAAAAAATAAAAGTAGACTAATATTAGTCTTTTCCGTGTTCTACATGTCAGCGCTAAGCCCTTCAGCCAGAGTAGTGTGATTTAACTACTGCTTGCATGAAGGAAAGCTGCATTTAATGGGGATAATGTACATCATTATTTAATTCATTTAAACCAACAATTTGGGCTATGATGAAAATAGATACATGGGTAAAGTTGTTAAACAGATTTATGAAATAGAAAAAAACCACAGAGAATAACTTTTTCCAATGTGAAGTTATAATTCATATTAAACTCAAACTCACCTTTTATACAAGAGACAGATGGCCACCAAGACGCATGTTATTCTGAGGACCGAGTGTTCCATGTTGTGCCTTGTAATTATGAAGAAGAAGAAAAAAAGAAGAACGTTTTAAAAATAAAGAGACAAGAGTTTAAAGTCCAGTATTCCGCCTTAAAGTTTAGGGAGGAAAAAAAAAAAAACAAGCAAAGGGGGTCAGGTCAGGTCCGGCTAAACGTTGGCGCTGGACTTGACAGCTCCGACGACGTCCAGATGTGCCAGCCAGCGGCGGGATACTCATTCACAAAAAAAAAAAAAAAAAAAAAAAAAAGTTTCATCCACCTTTCAACTTAGGCTACTGAATGGAGGGGGTTGCTACAAGTTTGAGGGGGGAGGGGGGAGGAGAAGTCAGCGTTGTCTTTTATCCGTACACATCCCGGTATATCTCCGCCGAGGTCTTTGCATTGGCGTAACATCCGAGAGAGGGTGAGAGACAGAGACGGCCGGACCGAGATATATGCGCTCTAACAGAAGTCTGCTTGACTGGCGGGGATGTTTCGGTGCGCTCCGATACTCCTCCAAAACTACTGCACTTAGCGCTTCGCCAGCCCACTTTGTTTTTGCGTCACCCGGGGAGAACACGAGCGCCGAGGGAGGTCAAGTGTCTCGTTAGAGCAGGATAGAGATCATTTTAGATAAGGAAACCAGGAACACTTAGCCTGCGCCCTCTATGCGAGCTGGGACGTTTTTTCCATTCACAGGAGGAGCGGCGCGCCGAGGAGGATGGGGCGCAAAAGTGAGGGACACTTTGATGAAGACGGGTGTGAGTTGTAAGAGGAAGTCCTGAGAAGACTGACTTTTTTTGGAAGGGGAGGGGGGTTGCATCTGTGTAGGCTACAATAGCACACTTTTTAACCAGCTGCTGAGACAATTTAATTATTCATTTACCTCCTTAAATTCACTCCTAACTATTAGTTCTTGGCTTCATGTGATCTTATTTATCCTGAAGCAGCGAGGTTATTTCATTTGCACCCTGAATGACATTGAGATATATTGCATTTCATTTTTTCTTTCACTGATGTTTTTAAGAAAGGTCAAGATTGAGCCGTAGAGGCTGAAATATCCTGACTTTTAGTAAGCCCCAAAAACTCTGCATCTTCCACTTCCTGCAATGCAACAGCATATTTTCATTACACCCTGTGTGCCTGCTAAGCCCCTGTTTGCATCATCAGGGTGGGTTATTTTCTCAGACCCTAGTAACCCCTCTATGACATGATGTTTTCACAGGCTGAGCACTGCTAACAATTGCGAGTCAACTGATTTTGATGTGGGAACAGCAGCAGAGTCGTCCTTTAATAATATTGCATACGAGCAATAATATGTGTATTGAAGTGGGCTTGCAACTGTAGAAAAAGTATCATTTAAAAACGAGCGCTTGTTAAAATCGTCGGCTGAAGTTCCCATTCCTCTCTAACCTTGCCTGTGTGTCATGGCCTTTAATCTTTCAATTTAAATGACTATAAAGTATAACACAAAGCTCCCTTGTTGATGAAGACCACATGATATCACTCATCTCAGTGCTTTATGAGAAGCCTAGAATAAAGATTCAGAAACCACAAATAAAAAGGTTTTCCCCCACCAGAGGAGGGAAGGAAGCATTCTGCCAGCGTGGAGTCACCAGAGTAGTAAAACACAACATGAGTTTAGCATTCAGACGCAATTAAGTTGCCATACACAAATTTAGAAGATCAGGGCAACAATCCCACATCAATTTTTCTCCCAGAGGGATTCATCACAGCACACTGATCTGGAAAATTTGGCAGAGGCGCCAACTTTGCGCTAAATTATTTCAGGGCATGTGAAGTGTTAGTCAACTTAGCGGTTTTTGTGACCTTGTGTTTCAGTTCGACAGCGGGGTGTGTTGCATGCTATTATCTCGGTCTTTCTGTCTCTCTGGCTCCCATGACTGATGATAAATTAATTTCTGAATCACAGTTCTATATTAATATGACTCATACATAACTCCACTTGAGCCAGTGAGGCAGCTCTATGAACTAAGACATTAATGTGATCTCTTCAAAAGAGAAAATTGAATCCATAAGCAGTAAAACACACCGTTCTCAGGTTAATGTGCTCACTGGTTTTGCTGCTATGGCTTTACTTGCTCTGCTGTGACCAGTCAGTTCTACAGGCTAATCTTAAGTGATGCTAACAACCCTTAGCTTAAAGTGGCAGTCCGTAACATTTGAATCTATTTAATTGTCTTTTAAGTTACTTTCTATCAAAGAGTGGGTTAAAGCAATGGTGATTGATCTTAAGACCCACTAATGAAAGTGAAGCGATGCGACGGAGCGGACCCACAATTAATTACGCCATAATGTGACACAAGTCCATGCCAAGTCAATGAGATCCGTCAACGGAAGGCTGTAGTGTGTAGTGGCCAGGCTTCCTCTAGTCTAAAATGTTTGACCAGGTACATTTCATTACTGCTGACTAACAATGTAGGCTCAACAGCCAGAGAAAGAAAACCAGTCAACTTCCAGTCTGAAGAAAAAGAAACAAAAATCTAATCAAAGTGAAGAAGGCAAGTAAACAAGAAGCAAAGTGACCGCCAATGAGGGAAAACGACGGACCTCCTTTCAGTATTGAGCATTTGAAGGCATCACGCAGATGAGAGACAGTTGACACTGTTCGGTGAGGGAGATGAGGTCCCAGAGGCTCGTCTGCAGTTCCATCTACAGCCAAAGAGGCCGCTAGACGCTACGGATCTCAAATCTTATGGACTGCCACTTTAAAAAGAATTAAAAATACACTTATAACCTTATAAAAATGACACGAATGACTCAGTGTGCTGACTTTTTGACTCATTTATACCACAATTGTCACTTGCAGACTCTCTTTAAGTGACCTGTTCATATATTGTTTAAAGTGGGTCTATTTACAGTAACTGTGCAGATGCCACTGTGGTCACAAGTAACCAGTAAACGCTAAACAACACAACTAGAGAAGAGTAAACTCAGCAAAATGTCTGCTATGAGCAAAATCTACCAAAAAAAATGTACAACACTGGCTAACGTTAGCTCCCATATGCTAGTGTTCATATTGATAAATTCATTTTTTAATGTCCAAATGTCATAGTTTCGCTAAATAGGACAACGATAATGTAAATGTATCATGATTACCTTTTAATGTCTCTTCATCGAACTTTAGATTTTTTTTACCATGTCTACAATGAGTATTTTTTTATTTAATCAGATCTAGCTTTTCATCTTTTTATTGTAATTTTTGAGGCAATGTGGCTTCAGCAAATTCCTTGAGGATCAGTAAGCTCCACCTGTTTTTATTTAAGCATTACTACTCCAACAATGTGACGGGGGTGATGACTTTGGGGCCTAACTTTTTTTTGACCTGAATGACAAGTGCAGGTCCCAGCAGACAACGTTTCGTTACACACATTACATATTCATGTTTTGTACCCTATTACACATTATTTATATTGAAAAGGAAAATGTGCACATGTACATGTACATGGACACATAATACACACAACTTCCACATCTGGAGTCGTGGGTCTGCCGTCTTACTCTCCCGGCCACTTTGTGTGTGTGTGTGTGTGTGTGTGTGTCCCTCCCTCGTGCACACACTCACACTTTTATTATTTCCCATTCTTCACCGGAGAGTATGTTCACTTACATTCGTTAAAAATTATATGGGAAACATTTCAGTGGTAGTCCCACTTCGACTTGACTTCTGCGTCTGGAGACGTGAACTTTATTTTTGGCAAATACACATGCCAGGTTCACTTTTTGTGCCTTTTTTTGTTTTGTTTTAACATAATGTTCCTGCAGCCCTTGAAAACATGTAGTATGTTTTTATCTTGCACTGCTTTCTCTCACTCTGCTGCGTGAAATTTGAACCTGCTGAACATTTAATTCAATAATAAAGGAAAACACAGAGTTTTCCCAACAGCGTCGGTATTTTGTGCAGTTGCGGTGTCTGGTTCAATAGAAACTTTATTGTCCTGCAGGGAGAGACACGGCCGAGCTAAGTTTTCACAGTCTGGTAGCGAGTGGCCATGTAAACACATTATGTCATATGGTATTTATGAACATATAGTTTCTGGTCTTGTGCAATCAGACTATTAACTTTTTAGTGTGGCAGTATCACGGAACAGCAGTGATTTACAACTGAAGCGGAAGACATGGAAATATAAGACTTTATCTTTATGTTTGTGCCGTTTCTGTCCGACACATGTAGTAAAATGTGAAGTTCCTGTTGGGCTGAAGACCTAAATACAGTAAGTGTTGACACTGGACTTCTCACGTGGCCTTCGCCTCAGGCTCAACATAAAATCTCTCACACCCAAGACAGTGATCCTTCTTTTCCAGCAATCTTTCCCTGTAATAAATAGTAAATGCTTTGCTATGCGACGTGTAGCATGAAATGTAGATTACGCGTTATAGAAAGCAAGGCACTTCCAGCAAATGAGACCCATCACACTGTTTTTTTCCTACTATACAAAAGTGACATTCAAAATGTTTGATGGAACAAAACTACCTTAACAGACTTTTTGGCAAAAATCTCTACGAGATATGCAGATTTTAATCAATTTCTTTCATCAATAGTCCCTAAAAATACTAGCAGTAAGAGTCAAGAAAAACCACGATGTTGGTGCAGTCAGGATCAGGTTCCACCATGATCCAGGCAAACCTGCGAGACGAGAAAGGACGAGGACTCTGGGGAACACATAAAGAGAGCGAGGGAGGGAGAGGCACAGTGTGTCGTTATAAGTCCCCCGGCAGTCATCGGCCTATATCAGCATAAATAAGCACTGGTTCAAGGCAAACCTGAGCCAACCCTAACTATAAGCGTTGTCAAAGAGGAAAGGATTTTAAATTGTATTCTGGATTGTACAGGGACTTTGTCTAGTGAACATCAAGTAATAATTTTACCCCTAAACATGTATAGTTTGTACTGGCCTACTTAGTAGGTAAATATCCACTTTCACCAATGGCTATATATTCAACTATTATATCACGATTAATTTTAAGTGTCATAGAAGTTACTGTTTTCAATCAAGCGCCAAAGCAGCAATGAAGTTGATGAAGAGATAAAAAAAAATTAAAGAACGGTTTAAAACGGCTCTGATCCAACTAAAAAAAATAGTTAGACATTCTTGAGAAGAGCTGGATAAGCGTCAATACCACTCTCATTCTGTATGCTAAATATTAAGTTATCACCTATTCGTTTCACTGAGCACAAAGACTGGAAACAGAGGAAAACGGGTTAGCTGTTTCCAGTAATTGTCCAAAGCTAAGCTAAGCTGAGCCAATCGGCTGGTGGCTGTGGCATACAAACATGTGACTGCTATCAATCTTGGTGTCTGGCTCTTGGCAGGAAGGCGAATAATTGTTACGTCCCAAAATGTCAAGTAACAACATGTTTCTCGAGACTTTGTTCCCAATGTCCACTTGTTAGGATCCAGATCGGTTCCTTTGTGACTTCAAAGTTCAACTGCATTGCTACGTTCATCCTCGTTTGAAAACCATGGCAACGTTGGTCTGATTACCTCTGTCACACTAGTACACTCAAAGGTGTTGAAAAAAAGGTTACTGCCTTTTACACTGTAGAGGGTTCCCATTGTGTCTTGACTTTGGTGAATTTTACATAGTGCAGTACTGAGCTTTCATTAGTATGACCCCCCCTTACTGCCATGAACTTCATTGTTGCAGAAATAGCAGAGTGGGTGTCATGGTTACTTTCAATGCATCTAATGCATTTAATGCATCATGCACTGGACAATCATGACCCAAGCCTATATCCCCCGCATACATAACAAATGAAGATAAGGCTTTCTGTAGGCTACCTCACTTTCTCCAGACCAATAACTCTGTTATAACTCTGATAGTACAGTGTGTCGTACATTAACTGACAGAGGTTGTGTCTGTCACACCCTCGCTCTGTGTCTCTCTGAGAAAAGAGTTCAAGCGAAGTTCATGTTTCTTGAAGAGTTTTGGACAGAGTTGAGAAAAATGAGCAAAGCGGAGCAAAGCGTGGCAGAGCAGAGGTTAGTCAATTACAAGGCTCAACTCTAGTAACAAACTAACAAGCAGATCCTTTGCTCAGTGTACTCGTAAAGTGAATGTGGGCGCACAAGGCTGTCGATAAGCACGGATGTTTGGATTTTTTTTGCATGCAGGGACAAATGTGTTGTGATTCTGTGTGAAGGGCAGGGCCGGCTAAACCATGCAAATTATACAGTCAGTATTCTAGATAGATGACATCTGTGATTGAAGTGTTTGATAAAGAGAAAAAACATCAAATGCAGGCGTTTTTGTACAACGGTGTACTAGTATTTAAATGGAGGGGGAGGACAATATTCAGAGAAATAACTCTGAATTTTCTATATTAAAGTCGTACATTTACGAGAGAAAAAACTCAGAAATCTTCTGAGATTTAAAGTGGTACATTTTCCAGAAAAAACTCACACATTTAGGAGAAATACAACTTTAATATTCTCTGACTATATAGTCATAAATGTGCCTGCAGAGTATGACCTAAACAAATTATAAAAAGGTTTTTTTTTTTCAGAATATTCTGTGGGTTCAAAAAAATTGTCTCATGTTAGTACGTAATGGCATCACAAGTTTGAGACTTCCCCTTTAATATTCTACAAAGTACTTATCTCCTGCTGTACATAATGTCTGTCTTCCAGTGCCAGTAACGCATGCATACTGTTAGAGTCACAGAGCTGTTTCCTATCATCTTATCTGTGTAGCGATCCCCATGCCGAGACACCGGTGTGGTTCTAATCTATTTAAAATATCCTGGGATTGTGAGAAATGGCTTTATTTTTGGGTGATCCTGACGATTCAGAGAGAATGTGTACAGAGAACACATGACTGAAGGGAGGAGAACCTCCGAGGAGGACCCTTTAAACAAAACAGGCACCAAGGAGGGATGCAGGATTATTACTTGGGTTGTATTTTTTTGGGAAATGGAGAAAGTGTTAGAAAGTCTCTTCTAGATTCCCGGATCAAACAAAGGCACTACAGTAACTGTCAACTAAAAAAATTAAAGCTTCTGACATTGCACTGGGGCAAGTAGAGCAGTTAATTCAGTATCTTACTGAGGTGCTCTCTAAGGTGAATGATGCCCTGGATCTCAGCAGTCCTTTGGAGAACCTCATCCTTAAACTTTGTCTTTCGTTATTTACGTTACACTGAATCAACTCTCCAAGCAATCTCACGCACTCAGCAGAAAAACAGACCAAGGATATGTGTTTTGTTGATTTTTTCTCTGACATGTTGTGGCATGGATTAACACAGGGAAACATGCTATTCTGAATATTTAGTCTTAGTTCAAAATGCCAATATATGTGTGGATTTACGCACGCACGCACAACACACACACACACACACACACACACACACAAACACACACAAATACATACTCACCCAGTCCAAGAGCTTGTTTTCCTTCCTGCCTCACTCACTGCGTATCTCTAATTGGGGATGATTACGACATGTTTGCATGCTATTGTGGTCTCAAAACATTTGTGTGTGTGTGTGTGAGTTTGTGTGTATGTGGAATGTGTTTTTGCGTGCGTGCGTGTTGAATTCAACTAGGGAGGTACGAAAGGTACAAGACACAGCCACGCCAAGATTGTGTTTACAAACCCGTATCATTGCTTCAGAGCAAGCTTGGCGTATGAAGAACAGCTGGATAATTATATGGATTACTAAACTAAAAATGTCAATAAAAATCTCCTCTCCTTCTCTTTCTGGCTCACATACAAACTTCAGCTCTCTCTCACACACACACACACACACACACACACACACACACACACAAACAAACAAGTACAGTTAAATGGTTACACAGGCTGAAAAGTCGAGCTGACTGAAACCAAGCCACATAAAGGAGTCCCACTTACATTGCAATGCTGCACATGTGCAAGTCATTAATGCTTTATTCTCAGATTTTTTTTTATTTATTTTGGTGTCTTTCAATTTGCTATTACTTGCTTTTAGTTGATATATATATTTTTTGATCACGGTTATCATTACCAGCAGTCCTCCCAGCATAGTCTGAACAGGACAGAGGCGTCTACTGGAGTAAACCAACTTTCTGCTCCAAGGACGCCATCTTGTGTTCAAAATACAAAATGAATAGAGCATTTCAGTCCACCATGTGCACCAATGTATTATCCTGCAAAACAGAGGTCTTAAAAGTATGTGCGTGTGTGTGTGTGTGTGTATGTGCGTGTGTGTGTGTGTGTGTGTGTGTGTGTGTTGTGCATTTCTTACTTAGTTCCCCCAAATGGAAAAGATGCTCTCGACGCTGACCACAAGTTGCCAATGCACACTTGCACACTAAGCTGGTTGTCTGCTTCTCATCAAGGCATTCCACGACTGTTGTTGCACAAACAGCCATGTTTATTGTCTCTGTCCTAAAGAGAAAGAGACCTGCGCAGCCTCCACACAGGAACAGACGCTGAGCCAAAGCAGCCACTATAGACAGCAGCCCCCAACCCCCAAACCCCAGTCTCCCACCAACCTCTGGCGGCCATGTTTTTACAACCCAAGACAACAGAGAGAAGGGGAGGAGACGGTTGTGGAGTTTGAAAAATGACTCAAATGCAAGGAAGATGTGACAAGAGAGAGAGAGAGAGAGAGAGAGAGAGAGAGAGAGAGAGAGATGTGGGACAGATGGGGGAACGAGATGAGTAAGAGCAAGATACATTGTTTATCCGCCCACAACAATGATGAGGGTCAATGAGTGTTTCTCAAGGCAGCAAGTGTTGTTTCAGGGTGTTGCAATGATGACAGGTTCCTCCAGGAAAGCACTCGTGTTTTCTCATACAGTATATTCCTGAAGGAGGAGGGGGAATTTTGCCAAAATACATTTTTAAAAAGGAAACCATTCTAGCTGAGGGTTTATCTGCACAGCCATTTATCTGACTTAACACTCGACTCACCTTGTGTTCGGGGAACAGCCCAGTGCATGATAACTCATACTCTGGGTGTCTTTGTTGTACATGAAACGTCATTAAAGCGTCCCGAGGCAAGCTGAGCCTAAAAGATGCAATGCTGTGCACAAAAATGGACTTTTAAGCCTCTTAGCACCAGCAGCCTAGTTGGGTGGCCCGTGGAAGGCAGCAGAGGAAGGCAGCAGCTGAGCCGTCACCTCCGGGGCCTGCATTAACTCATAAAGATCATTGTCTCTTCCAAACACGCCGAGCCACAGTGGAGGCCATGCGTGTTCATGCGGATGTGTGCGTGTCTCTATCTTAAAAGCATGAAAAATGATCCTTTCGCCTGTGAAAGAAGTAGATTGCTGCATTTCATGGTCTGTATTGAACACATTTGTGTGTGTGTGTGTGTGTGTGTGTGTGCGTGTGTGTGTGTGTGGCGTGTGTGTGTGTGCGCGTGTGTGTGTCTTCCACTCCTATAATTACAGTCATTGGTATCAGATGAAACCCCACACTGAGTTGATCTCTATGTGCCCTTCGTGTAAGCAACATCTCACTGCTAGATTGATGGAGAATTGGAGGGGTTCACACAAATGGAGGAGCATTATAGTGTCGAGTTACCTCTAAGTCCTCTCTCTCTCTCTCTCTCTCTCTCTCACTCTCTCTTGTTATCTACTCAGTCTTTCCCTCCTTTCCGTTTTCCTCTTTTCATTAATAATTTTCCCTCCCTTGTCGCTCATTTCACTCCACTGGCCCACTCTTTAGTCATTTTTATAAAACCTCATGCCTCCATTTCTCCTTGTTTTTCTGCAAGTGAACACGCACAAAAAAAACCCAGCAGACCACCTACACTCCACTATAGGAGATAAGAAATAGGAGGACTTATCTAGTCTAAGGAAATGACTGTCTGCAGGTTAACACTATAGATCCATTTACAGTGGCAACCCCTCATTAATGCTTTGTGGGAGGTTACATTTGTGACTGTGTGTGTGTGTGTGTGAGCAAAGACACAATGTTTCATTCCTCAGGCACTATTTCTCTCTTAGAGGGTCACATGGAAAAATACACCCATTTGAACCTGGCCATGCACTCCCACACACACACACACACACACACACACACACACACACACACACACACACACACACACACACACTGACTGACAGAGACAGCCACATGCAGCCACATCCACAGATGCCAAAGGACTACCATATTTATACCAATGCTTGAATAAATCTATCTGCTCACTTGTCTATTTTCTCTGGCTTTGCCCATGCAGCAATGAATGCTTGCACGGCTTAAAGACAGGAGGAGAGGAGAGGGGAGAAGAGGAGAGGAAAACTCAGGAGAGGAGAGGTGAGAGGAGATGAGAGAGTAAAAGAGATGAGGAGGAAAGGAGAGGAGAGGAGAGGGGAGAAGAGGAGAGGAAAACTCAGGAGTGGTGAGAAGAGATGAGAGAGTAAAAGAGATGAGGAGGAAAGGAGAGGAGAGGAGAAGAAAACAGGAGATAAGAGGTTTGATGATGAGAGAGTAAAAGAGATGAGGAGACAGGAGAAGGAAACAGAGGAGAGAAGAGGAGAGTAAGAGGAGAGGAGAGGGAAAGGCAGCTACGCGAGGGTAGATAGGAGGAGACAAGAGCCGACTGGCATTTTCCTCATCTTTGGCCTCCCTCATGTCTTAAACACAACTGCTGGCCCAACTCTGCTTCACACCATCATGCAACAAATTCCTGGAAAATATGAACTTGTGTCAACTTGTACAGCTCAAACTAATAGAGGCCGACCCCCCCCCCCCCCCCCCTTGTTGTCTTTCTTAAGCATAAACACCTCAAAACAACATCTTTTTTTTTTTTGCTGAGTGGCAAAATAATCGAGTCAAGGCAGAGTAGGTGCAGAAAGGATCTAGTTGTGGTGATAATCATCACTGAAGTGAACACCTAAAATAAATGACACACTCACACAATGTCTGGAAGACCTCTGGATGGAAAAAGTGATAGTTGTTATTAATGTTGTCTGTGAATGTGCAATGTGTCAGCAGGTTAATATCTCTGGTTTGTACTGCTTCCTCATGCAGGATATTTAGTATGAGAGGTTTGATGTGGAATATTTCTGTCTGGTGTGGGCTCAAAGCCAACTTTAAAGTTCAAACTGACACCTAAAAATGTACTGAGCTCAAATATGCTATGTAACTGTTTTGTTTTCCTTTTGTCTGATACTTACAATCAGTTAATTTTATGTGTGCCCCATGTAAACATGGTTCCAATAATGAATTTTAATATACTCGTAATATTTACACTCGTAAAGGAGTGTCTCATCACCTCAGTCTGCATTTAGGGGGTAATTTAAACACACAAGTTTTACATTTTATTTGAATAATTTTCTGAATGTGAGTCACACACCGTAGTTTTATGCTAAATGAAAATGCATCCTTGATATGAAATTATTTCTGAGGAATACAAAAATGAAGAGCATAACAAAATGCGAAGCCAACATGACAAAATGTCTTTTATGTGTACAATGTCTTTAAATGCCAAAGTTGTGTTGTGTTATGTAGTTGTCCCTGAAATGCTTAATTGTTTCTGGTACAAATGCCTTTATATGCGTCTTCCTTTTCTTCCCTTCTGCTACATTCGGTTGTTTCCCACCAAACCTGGTTGGAATATTGTCCAAAAGAACTTGGAATGTGCTTAATTTAATATATGCTGATATTGATATGGTCTTCGGTTCATGTCCCTCGACAGGTCTGATAAAGAAGTTCACAAAAACAGACAGCACTGTTGTGACTTGAGTCATTCTTGTATTCCCATTAAAGGATTGTTACAGAAGTTATAGCTATCAATTATATAATGATGTGTAATGTTAGCCCAATGCATCACACAAACATCAGCTCATGTGACTACTGTTCCAGTAGCACATGAGCTGCATGTCATCATGAATGACCGAACATGTACAAATATTTAATGTGATAGAAAAGAAATCATGGCCCTATCATAACAAGTGAGTGTGAATTTTTTTTTCATCTCATAATAATGTTAGATATATGTGCACTCTTAATAGACATACTCTTCGTTGCTTAGTAATCATCCTAATAACGACTCAGTCTGTTGAACTGGGTCACTGTATTCTTTTTAATGACAAGACCGCAGTCAGATGCATTTGATTTCCACCCTTCAAAACGCTGTCATACAGCACATATTGAAAGTAAGTATGTAAATATGAAACAGCCAGGTCTGACGCTTGACAGCTTCCTGAAACACAAACACCACCAACTGTAAGACAAGATGACTCTGAATCCTAACAGCCTCAACAGAACAAGTGGAGGCAATGCATTATTATAGTCCTTTACATTGTCTGGCAATAAAACGTAAGCGTAAATGAGATGACAGATTTATGGGGAACGTACTTCCTCTGGAAATAAACAAATACAAGATCTTGTCTGCCTCACACGGAGACAGAGCGTCAAAGAGCAGTGTGCTTTTAATAACCAACATAATGCAGTTTAACGTCAGACAGCAACTTAAAGATATAGGCCTATAAAGGGTAATGTCAACTGTAGGATATGGTGATAACTGGCCAACCTGCACGGACACACAAACAACACTTCCACGCACACTTTCACACACATCTTGCAAATACAGTATCAAACAAAAGCTAACATCCAAAGTGCATCATTAGCCCTGTATATCATATAAACAAAATACATTATATACATTATGTCATGTAAATAAAGGTTTTCTCTTTGTTTGAATAGACAACCTGCAAACGGTTTTATTGCCAAGCTATTGAGGAAGTCCACGGCAGCCATTGCGTCCAAAGTGCTTCAGAGTGAGATGGGAGTGAGTAGTCTTGTCATCATATCTTTATATAAATAGCAGTCTTTGCTGGCAGGCCAAGTCCACACCTGCAAAACATGGTGTTGACAGCGTTCTTCAAATATGATAATGTCACTGTTTCCCTTTTCTTTTTGTATTTGATGTGTGATAATCACTTAAAGGGTACAGTTACTGTAACCGATTGACAATAACATTTGTTTTTTTAATTTGTGGTAAAATGTAAAGATGCGTGTTTATTGCTAAATGCACATTTCATAATATCTGATAGTCTTGAAATGACAGATAATACAATGAAAAATCCTCAGACCCTCAAAAGTAAGGATGGCTCTCGTAGATTAGCAGCCAATGTATACAACCTACCGTTTGCTAAACCTCTCCCAAACAGCAACTGTCCTATACTGTAGCTTAGCAAAAATGGCAGGTCTATCAAGCCCAGTAGCTGTAGCAAGAATGATGCTCCACAAATAAAAACTTTGGTGGTATGTTTTTTCCCAAAACCCAAAAAGACAAGAGTAAAAGTATAAAGAATTGGAGGCTGCAATTGTTAGCATGCTTAACTAGCATAGTTAACTAGCAGTTACATCCAAGCATTTTTCTTTTTAGCTAACTGTTACTGTTTTAAAACAAGTCAGTACTTTCAACCTGCCCATCATACAACTTGATAAAAGCTGCCACTTACATTTGTAACTTCACACTGGAAAACTGAAGCCTGCCTTTGTCTAACTTTGGCTAAAAACAAGGGTCCATTGTTACAAAAACGACTGAGACATTTTCGCAGTAGCCTAAATCCTGCTCTGTAAACTGTACCATGTGAGAATGGGAAGCTGGACAGAAGTAGTAACAGGAATTAATCCAGGGAGGTTTAGCGAATGGTCAGTTAAGGGAAATCCAGGACCAAATCAGGTCCATCAGCACATGGTGAAGTCTGAAACCCTTTGGTGTAAGATGGCAGCCAGCATCAAGGTCTGCTGTTCAACTGGTGGTGGATGTGACACTAAGAAACTTCCCCTTTCATCCAGATGGAAAACACACATTTTCACATTCTTTGGTCCTTAAAAATAGGTAGTTCAGAAAGAACTGGTTTTCTCTGGAGACCTCTTTTAGTCCCCCTGCCTTTTTGCTTCCACGTGGTTGCGTTTACTTTCTGTACCTTTTGAGCTTTTGGGCAGCACCTCTTACCCTTGGAATCAAACAGAAATGGGATCCAATACTATTTGAAATTAACGTTTTGGGGACATTATCTAAATGTGAAACAAACGGAGACAAAAGGATCACCATGGAAATCCAAACCCTATCCTTCTTTCACACTAGCCAAACGAAAGCAAAACCAACCTCAAAATGTCACAAGAAGCAACAAAGTCAAATTGACCGCCGTCAACCTCAGTTCATCAGTTCGTCAGTGACAGAGACTAAGCTCTTTTCGGACCAAGCATTTCTTGCACTGGACCACACAACACCAGTGGAAACGACACAGACAGTTCTCCTCTAACACCACCGTTTCCTCCCGGTAGCCACGCTCGCAGCACAGCAGGTCACAGCCGCTGATGTCCATGGCCGTGCTATTGCACATGCGTCCCCGCGTCCCCAGTGAGCCAGTTTTCCGATTCGCGAGGCAGAAATCGGGCGACTCATCGGAGTAGATCAGATCCTGCTTATCCGGTGGCTTTATGTTCTGGCCGACAGGGATCAGGGTCTTGCCGTCGTTGCCGCCCATCACCTTGGAAGCACCGTTAAAGCGCTCCAGCAGGCGGTCGCCCACCTCGCGGAAATGAGGCATCTTTTTCCAGCACGTGCGCAAGGTGCACGACCCCGACAGACCGTGGCACTTGCATTCTGTCCGCATGTAGAGCTTCACCGCCTGGGAAAGAGAAAACGTGGAGGGGTGGGGTTGGTTCGGGGGTTTTTGGGTGGCAGGGGCAAAGCAAAGAGGTAAAGGAGGGCAAGTGGGTGATAAATAAGCAGAAGAAAGAATGAAAGTTGATCAAACAGGGGAAAAAAAGGACAAATGAAACTTTTAAACTTGTACCCTGAAGTGAAACAGGACCACTTTTGACGAATGAAAAATTCTCTTAAGAAGTAATTTATTATTGTGTTTTCATGATAAATCACGGACAAAGCCACTGGATCACACACATGCACGTGCCTGCACACACACACACACACACACACACACACACACACACACACTGATAGATAGGTAAGATAAAAGCAGACGCTATTCAGAAGGAATTTAACTCCCCAACCCCCCTCTACCTCCATGTTGCCTCTGGCCTTCCTACATCTAACAAGCCTTGACAACAGATCATTCACTTATACTGCACATAATTAACCCATCACACACACACGCGCACACACACACACACACACACACACACACACACACACAACAGATACTTGCAAAACATGTGTACATACGCATGCACACACATGACAGCAGGCTTATTTCTAACCTCATTTGTGTGCACGTCCCTTCTTTTGTTCAATCGGTTTGTTTTCCATAATGCTACAACTGGACTGTGTCCCAAAATCCACCCCTTTCCTCTCTACCTGCCTTTGACCCGAACCAAAGTGAACTTGTGTAACGCTTCGATTTGCTCGTGCATGTGTGCAACATTTCTGCGAGAGGGTGAGACAAACTAAGATGAAACAACTGACAGCTAAAACCAAATGTGATCTGGCATATTTACGGCGCTATATTTCCAATGAGAGTTATTAACTACTCTCACTTTATCGCCACGCTTTCGGTAGCATGTTGCCTCGCCGGGGCCGTGCTTCACTCCGGCGTTCGTACGGGCAACAAAGAGGAACTTTAAACTTCTACAAAGGCCGTGGAAACGTTAGGAGCTACCTGCCTCGGAGGCTCGAAAACAAAATGTGTGGCACGCTCGTGTTTTTGTCTTTCAGAAACCTGATTCTTGTTAGAATATCCGCTTACGCCACTACACAAATATGGCTGGGGGCGATGTTTTTCTCTTTTGCGTGGTCGTTGGAATGATGGAACATTCCACAGGACAAGCAACACCGTTGCTGCAAAAAAATTTTGAGTGTAGTGAAATATCACACACCTGTCTATTACAGCACAGTAGCAGTTATACCCCCCACACACACATTAACACGACACACACACACACACACACACACACACACACACACACATTAGAGTAGTGTTTAATCTATCGAACTATACCCATTCAAGATGTAAACAGGCACTGCACAGTCCTGAAACTCTTCCTTACCAGCCGCCCCGCCTCATTGTTGTGCAGGTCAATGAGCGTCCTGATGTCACTCTTGCCCCGCCTCCTCTTGGCATCCATAAACTGTTTCGACTTCTCATAACCAAACTCCACATCGTCGCCACAGCCCCCCCACTCCCACTTGACTCCGTCTCCCCCAGAGGGGGAGGACGAGGACGGCCTCGGAGGTGCTCTGTTCCTGGTCGCCTCGCAGCCACACTGCAGGAGGTCTCCCATGCTGCAGGCCTGGGTGACGGCGTGGGTAACGCCGGCCGCCGTAATGGCATAAACAAACGCCGTCTCCCGGATATCTGCGAGGGACAAGCAAAAGAGAGGTTTTAGTTTATTGATTGATTTTCTAAGTTTGGTTTGCACACTCCAAGTCCAACATATTCACAATATAGTGATATCTGATGACATATTGAGACATCCGTTCCAAAGAAATAATTCATAATCCAAATTTAGACTGTCAACATTCAAAAGAGATGATATGAACTTGCTAAGTCAGCCTCACTGCAAGAAAAATAAATCAAAAGCATAAACCAACAAAATGTTATACAAGGCTATACTGTATGTTGGAAACTAAACAGGCGGTTTAAAGCAGGGCCATTCATTTGGAAGAATAGATTTTGGAAAATAAGAATGGGTGGTCCAAATATACTAATGCAGTCAGGCGTTTGCTCTTTTCATTTCACCATTTTCAGCACCTTCATTATGACACAGTGACAAGACATGCACATGATAAATACATAAACATTGCCACACTACATTCAGATATCTGTTGATCATGCCCCTACTCAATCAATCACAGGATAACAACTGGGGAAAAAGAGAGCACCACAAGTGACAGATGCTAGTTTCCATTCATCCATCTGTCCCTCCATCCCCAGGATAAAAGCACCTTTCTCTCATTCCTGGTCCATTAATACAATCACAAGAGCAATTGGATCGGTGGTGCTGAGAGGATGGCTATTTCTCCCTCTCTTATGCACGCTCATACACACCACAGCTGCGGGTTTATTTCGGGTGCAGAGCTTAACACTCCTGGCTGAAGGCATGTCCAACCACAACTGCAAATTGATTGTCTGTCCTCGCCCGTGGCTTCCACATCATTCTCGTCCTTGGCTCAACACGTCTTTATCCTCAGTTATTGCAGCTATGAAAGAATCTCAGAGCCCTACTGGGCTGAATGCTTCGTCGTAAAAATCGTATGCATTTTTTGGTCCTCTTTGTCCAATTCAACCTGACTGTCTCCATGACTTTTCCTTCATGGGGAATCTTTATTGATCCAAACAAATCTAATATCTTATACCTTCTAGATCAAATCATTTAAACCTCTGTGTTTAGTTACTGGGATTCAATGAAGCTTGACTTAGGAAGAAAATAGTGAGAAATAAAGGATGCAGCTGGTGATATTCTATATTTTTTTTATTATCAGCAAATCCCTTGAATAGACTGAAACTGCCACTCATCAAATACCGGAGTGGTCAGTTAGATACCAACCAAAGTGTGGACTATCATGCTCTTTAAACTAGGTAAGTTGCTCTAAGCAACAATGGGTTTACATTGGAGTTAGTTGAAAGCATCGTGCATCGCTATCAGACCCTGAAGGCCACTGACCAGACGTATTTGACGTGTTGGGAGTGAGACCAGGTTGATGCTACAAACAAGTAGCCTGATGAAGTAAATTCTATGAACCATAAAACTCAATTTCTGTCCAAAAACAATCAAAAACTCAGAGATGAATCATCACATTGCTCTGAGTGAGAATTTCCATCATGTGTGTGTGTGTGTGTGTGTGTGTGTGTGTTCATAGGATTAGTTGGCAAAAAGACCCAAGATCCCAATTTTGCCTAGAAACAAGCAAGCAGTGGGAATTGTTCAAGACATCGATGACTTCAACGGCAGAACTCTGCCTAGATAGATGAGAAACGAGGGACTTAGTATATGTATGTGTGTGTGTGTGCGTGTGTGTATGTGTGTGTGTTTGTGTGTGAGAGTATGAAAGGGAGAATAGCCACTTAGCGAGCCATTGTATGTGTGTGCGGAGACTATGGGAAGGCCTTTTAAGAGCTGGAAGGCGGTTAGCGTGCAGTCACCACCGTCAACACTGCCAACTCCATATCGCATGATTCAGTGAATGGGATTCATTAGGAATGGTAACACGCACACACACACACACACACACACACACACACAGAATTGGTGGCGTGCGATGAGACCTGCACACCCCGGCGCGCTGTAATATCAATACCAGCTGTACACCCCAACACCCAGAAACGTCTCCAAAGTAGTCAATATGTCTACATTTGTGTGCATGTCAATGTGTGATTTATACTTTTATTTAATGACATTTCACAGTCAGCCTGTCTAGTGTTTTTCATGTTGATGCGTGTTAAATGAACAAGGCCTGTAGATTTGATCTCATGGTCTGTTTGGGATTTTGCTGTGGTTCGGCACAAATCACTTAATTGTATTTGTGTTTTACTTTACATGTAGAGCTTTTGCAACTGCGTGTCTGTGTGTGTGTGTGTGTGTGTGTGTGTGTGTGTGTGTCTGTGTGTGTGCTGCTCAGTTAAGACCACACCTTGCTGCTCCTGCTGTTCAGCAGAACGGAGCTGAGATTTTCAGGAGCAGCTAGATACTCAAAACAAGATGTGTCATCTCCAACCCTGCCTGGATGCATTAAGAGACACGTGTGTGAAACATCAGCACACAACTCGATATCAGTTCAATATGGTGATGACTATACAAGCATGTGTCCAAACAGGCTGAAAACCTGCGCACATGTCCTCAGATGCACTGGTGCTACGCCACAGCTAGTGCAAGAAACACACATAATGTCATCTTGATAGACGTTTCATAAAAAATGAAACCAGTTATCCATGAAATCTAGATTTTGGTTTATTAAAAAAATATCAGTAACCTGGAACAAAATGTCATTGAACTAAAGGTGGACGCAGATGGAGAGAAAGCCAAATGTCAGGGAGAAAGAGAAAAATAGTTGAATATACAGAGAGAGGAGTATTGTTATGTGTTAAATAAGCTATCAAAAATCCGATGATTTGAGGCTCCCTGTTCATATTTTCCTCGGAGACATGAATTCCAAACAAATTCTCTGCCACGGCGGGTGTCTGGGCCTGTCTACGTCTGCTTCTAATTCCAGAAAGCCCTTCTGCATGAATTGGCACATATGATTTTAATACTGTGACTTTTGGGATATCTAAAAGCTGAACGTTTAATATAAAATCACCTCACAGTGCAGATAAGCATAGTTTAAAAGCATATTTTTTTCTCTTATTATTTCCAAATGAAAGAGCATGCAGTGGACACGATGAGAATGCAATGCATCCTGCAGCATCTCCTCTGCCAGAATGTCTTTGGGAGAAGCTGTCTGTTGTGGCTGAGGCTGACTGTGAACACCATCAAATGAGATAAATAAGAGTTACCAGGGTACCCAATGACTGCAATACTTGGAGTGATTAACATCCATTCATTTCGAAATGACCTCCCAAGAAACACAACAGCATCACCCTTTGAGCATGTGCCCCGTAACAACATCTGTTTACGCTCAATTGACAAAGCCCTCTAGCGGCTGTAGTTATGATGGGAAGCCAAGAGGCTCAGAAGGTTGAGCGGGTCTTCCGCTAAGATCGTCTGTCCTCAGAAAAAATACTGAACCCTGAATTTCCCACTGTGCCATCGGATTGTGAATGTGCGAATGATTAGATTTGAATCTGATGAACAGGTTGGCATCTTGTATGGCAGTCTCTACTATTAATTAGACTCATCATCATGTTCTAGATCACAAGTGTGTGTGTGTGTGTGTGTGTATGTGTGACATCAAACCTTGTCTACCGAACGTTTTAGTACAGCAGTTACGTTCACTTACTACAAACACCAGGTTAAAAGGAGAAGACACAAGTGTAAAAAGGTGCAAACATGTGTGTACCTGTCTCGATACCTGTGTGTCTCTGCCTGTGTAAAAGATTAATGAGAAAATGTTTGACACGATTGATGACTGGTTTAATTACTATGCAACCACTGTACAGCCAAGAGCAGAACAGCAGAGTCCTTGTTTATGCTGCAGCAGTACCACACACACACACACACACACACACACACACACACACACACACACACACACACATAGTGACTTTCAAACACCAGCAACATCCCTTATGTGATCCCCAGCATCTCTGTACAGTATGCTGGTTGGATCTGCCAGTCTGACACTTAAACACAGTGGATATCAAGGGAGGGACTGATACCAATTAATGATGAGTAATCAGTAATTTGACCTTGTTCTGCAACAGAATACAGATGAAATGTTCAGAGGAGAAAACAATTTGATTCCAACGCAAAATGAATTGCCATCATTGTGTCGACACATTCATCCATTTGCACTTTCTGTGATAAAGTCGTGAGACGGTAGAGTTTCAGTAATGTTGTGGAATCCACTAAAAACCCCTATAATACACACACACACACACACACACACAAACACGCACACACACACGTCCACACCTTCCTTCCTCCTTCTCTTTGCTTCAAGTATCTTCATGCATAAGTGCGTAAGTCAAAAAGTGCACATTTGCACCATGCCACATGGATATCTGTGCATGTGTTATTGCAGCCATACAGCTTAGATTCAATGTATTTGATGTTCATCATCTGAGACCTTAGAATGAGACACACACACACACACACACACACATAGACACTTGCATGCTGGCTGTCCACTCCTCATCAGTACAGCTTTGTTTACACTGTGCAGTTATAACCCTGACATAAGCAATGAAATATTCTTTGTCCAGAAATCCATCTCAAAGTTCCACGAAAAGCTCTAAAACCAGTGGTATCATAATCATTGCTTTGCAATGTTTTCTGCACTAATCCAATATCCAATGGGAAAATTCCAATGACATTTGGTCAAAGGAACCACTGCGACGCTAACTTCTGGTTTGGCCTACAAAAGGACTTCATCCCAACAGGGCTCTTTTTTACCGCTAAATAAAGTATGCACTCCATAGTCTGAGGGGAGGCAAGGAAGACCTTCATGTTAACAGCTACTATGTGTAGTATTTGAAAAATCGTATTTCTTTATTATTTTTCTTTTATTCAGTGGGATTAAAAAGTAAGCAGACAAATAAGAGCACATTATGTCCACATATGACCCGTGGACACAGAGATGAATAGACTCGAGGCTACGGTCTTTATTGTCTAATTTCTCTACAAATAAAAATGCTTGTCATTAAAAACACTAAGAGTCTATTATCACCTCAAATCTAAACAGAGGTCAATGAGGCTAAGTAGACCACTTAGAGAGAGTGAACGTTAAATACAAAGGCACTTTTATTTTGACATTTACTGCTACTTGTTCATGATAAACAGCCATTACGAGAAGATCCAGGTAATTGAGGACAAAGGCTTCAAAACAGCCGAGCACTTTGGCCTGCCTCATAGACAGGCAGGAATTTATGATTAATTGCTAGTCTATCTTCTACTGGTAGATTCTTGTCCTTTCCCCTCTCTTACTCTCTTCCTCAATCTGTCTTTGTGTCTGCATTCTTTTTTGTCCCTCATTCTTTTCCTGTAAGACACACCAGAAGTGTCAAATGAAAGAAAAAAAAAAACATGATTTTTATCCATATAGTCGGATTCAGCTCCACGTTTTACTGACACACGTTTTACTGACACTCTGATGTGGAGTGTCCTTTAATGTGGCATTTCATTATATGGTCCAAGATCAATTATAATTAAACAAGACTTAGAATGATCATTTCCCAAAATATCCCACCTTTGCTTTCTGAGCATAAAAACTATACAGTAAATACAGATCAGCTTCCTGACTGTATCATACAACTGCTTCCTTCAGGGATCTTGAATATTTTCTATCAGTTTATAAAATATTAAATTATCAGAATGATCTAACATGGAAAAGTTGGGCAACTTTGATGTAATATATCCGGATGATTCAACATACAAAAAGAGTATTCACTGTTATATTACAGCATGGAAAATGAATATGTCAATGTCATGTGCCACTTCCTTGAGTTATTAATGAAAGGCAAGCACAAAACGATGTGCATCTTCTAGAAATGAGAACCAATTTGGGTTTAATAACATGCTGGAGATGTTGTTTTTGTATATGAATATGGGTTGTTCCCTGTTTGTTGATTAAACACAGGGATAAAGGCTCTCTGTAATACCAGTCAAAGAGCAGACAGGCAGCTCTCTATGAATCTAATCATACAAGAGAAAAAAACCAAGACAGTAATTGGAGAGGACCCAGCGGTGACCCAACATCAGTTATATTACAGACTTCAAAGAGCTGGAGGAAGATGTTAAGAGAGATGTTAAGAGAAAAAGGCAATTTTAGCTGATCATTTCAAGCATGCCCAATCTGATGAAGAGGAGAGTCAGTCAAGTGTGAATACGTCTGGTTTGAAATACAACAGCTGCCCTTGTCTGTTGGAGTGCCATCAGACGGGGATCTGACCTCGAGTTGGCGTAGGGGCGTCAGCTGCGGTCGTGAGGTCATGGGTTCAGATCCTAAGGTACTCACGGCTGGAAAATGGGACATGACAATATTTTTAATGCGACGTGAAAACGACGTGAAAGGCTTTTGGAAGAGTTGATAGAGAGAGCCACCAAGATGATTATGGGAATTTCCCAACGTTAGTCTCGGTCAAGGGGCAAACATCTATAGAAATGAGTCACATGCAAGACTTTTCATGTTTCTGAACGAAGCCAAACATCTGGTAGGACCAATTTAACACAAAGTGGTCATTGCTGATTCTTATTGATGCCTGGGTTAAAGTAACAAAAAAATCAATATAGAAAAATGCTTATTTGCCTTCTAGCCAAGAGCTGGATTAGAAGATTGATACCACTCTCATATATCTGTCCATTGAATATGAGGCTACAGAGGAGAAAGCTGGCTTCCAACTGAGCAATTTCACATCTGAAATAGATTTAGTAGATGTATAGTAGACGTCGTTTTGTCTCTAGTTTAAATTCAGCTTTTTCATGGCTGAAAAATGATTTTCTTTTTACTAGACATCGAGTCTAGTCGTTGTTTCAAGGTCTTTTCAACATTTATGCATTTTTATTGATGTCTTTAAAATATGGTCTACATCTGTGCTATACGCAACTCTTGATATAAGAGCTGAAGCCCAGAGGAGACGCTGAAAAGACGGCTAGTGCTCAGTGGGTTAGCTTCGCAGAAGACTGGAAACGGAGAATCAGCGAGCCAGGCACTGTCCAAATGTTTGTTACCTTTGGACGGTGGATCGTGGATACAGTAGCTGCTTCCCCTACTTTCCAGTCCACGCTAAGCTAGGCTGCTGGCTGTAGCTTCACATGGAACAGATAGGTGAAAGAAAATCTGAACATCTAACTCTCCGTAAGACATGAATATTTCCCAAGATCTTGAACATTTGCTCGTATGTATAAATGGCACTCCATACTAGTACTGGTGGAGACATGAAGGTGGTTAAGCAATACACATCCCTCCCTTACTCACCTTGCTGCAATATTTTGCCAAAGTACTTGTTGTGGCTAGTGCAGTTCCACCGCCGGTACCTGAACTGGTACTGGCACTCCCTGATGCCCAGCCTGGCTCCTTTGGCCACCTCGCTGACGATCTCTGGCTGAGTCTGGCACAGTTCCGCCTGCTTCCCCGCCAGACGCTTTGCCTTCCTGCAAATGCTGTTGGGGTCCATCACCAGCGGACTGCCCACCGCCCTGGAAAAAAACAGTTTTAAACAAACGTTAGAGACGAGAGTCATCCCTCAGACACGTGATAGCAACGGCAAGTTTTTCTTTTCCGGTGAGCGACAAGTGTTAAGTTAATCGCAGAGTAAACAGTGTGGCTGAACACATCAGCAGCCACGAACCAAAGGCAAGCTCCGTCCTCTCTGCGGCTGCCGAGCCTGCCAACTCTACCCACCGCTTCTCGGCTGCGGCGACAATGTGCTTCTTGAGAAGGCACGTGGGTGGACAACGGAGCACTGAGTTTCCCAGAGGCATCTCGGCTCTGACGTCAGATCCACAAGTCTCTATTTTGCTATTGGACTGCGCCGGGGAGAACTGTGTGGTCCTCACCAAGCTGGAAGCCAAACAGTTGGAAGCCTCTTAACAGACGGGCCGCTTTACAGTTAATCTTAATGCTAAGTTGACTTTGGTGAACCAGAAGACAGACTTGCTGGATTTCCTGATGATATAGCCTCTTTGGAGATTTTTTTTAGTTTAGTTAAGAACTTCACCGTTTAAACTACACATTTCCCTCGAGTGGCTGGGACAGTTCCCAGATGGAAATGTTGATATTATATGACTAAAAGAACATACAATTAGTGTTTAAATGTGTGGCAAAAAAATAAATCAAGCATGTCTTGTATAGCACAAATATTTAAAACATTAAAATATATATAAAACACATCGTGAATTTGATTAATACAGACCCTGGACCTCCTCAGCAGCTATGACAGATGAATGTATATAATAAAGAAACATAGTTTACTCTCACTCTTAATGGGAAAGAGGGCCTTGGCTCTGCCACTTAGAGGGACTGCCAGCATCTGTGGCCACTTCAGTGGCATAACAGGAAAAGCGGCTTTATGAGATGAATTTATATCCATTCTTTTCCTCATCTCCCTGCCTTAACTGTCCCCCACTCACCTCCTCTGTGCTGTTGACTTTATTTATATTCGATTCCCTTTCTCACATCCCCCCTTTCATTTACTCCATCTCTCTCATCACTCGTCTCCACAGTTGACTTTGAGTCTCTCAATCTCGACAGATGTGATCCATGGCTGCAAGTTTTACCGTCAGAAGGCAGAGAGATTGAGAGCAAAACTTTTTTTTAAAAGCAAGAGAGAGCAAAAGACTACCTCATAGGTTTTCATTCAGCCTTGTCCCTGTTAATCGCACCGCCTGATATCATTCATCTGCTACGAGAGTTTGTTTTAAGAAGCAGAACAAACACGCTCACCAATCCCCTTTCCTGGCGGTCTGATACCGAGTGAGACATCTGCACACAAACACATGCGCGCATATTCATACTTGCACAAAAAGTTGCACAAAATAGGTTTTGAAAACCTATCTATTTTTATTTTGATAAAGCTATTTATACGACAGACTAACATTTCAACACACGATTAAATGAAAACACCATTCACAGGGAATCTTACATCAGCCTCTTTGCCAATAACATCATGGAAAAGGAAGATCCAGAGGCAAAGTGCCCAAAGACTGTTATCCACCAGGACTTAAACGTGTGATAATGGCAGACAGAATGGATTATGGTTTCCTTGTAATCTATTAATTCAATTTGTCCAAAGATTAGGGGAAGTAAATGTACCTAATCCTACAGTATGAGCCATGATATCTGTGTGATAATTATAGAAGATAATACGTTCACATATATACATGCATGCAGAGTCTCCACACAAACACACACACACACACTCCAGGGACAGGCATTCCTACTATGATTATTGAGAGTGTATTGACAAGATCGCTATGGAAACAATTCTGTTATGTGTGTACAATGTGTGTGGGACTGTAAAACGTGTGTGTGTGTGTATGTGTGTGTGTGGCAGCCGCAGAGATAATGAAATCATAGAGACACACTGTATGTGTTAATTAGCAGGTACAGGTACAATACTTAGCAACACATACTCCCTCCCAACAACCACTTATTATATGGCTACCCACAGCAATCAGACTGTGTATGTGTCTGTGTGTGTGTGTGTGTGTGTGTGTGTGTGTGGAAGTGTGTGTGTGGAATGTGTGTGTGTGTGTGTGTGTGTGTGTGTGTGTGTGTGTGTGTGGAAGTGTATCATTCTCTATAAAGTATGTGTAGATTTTTAAGGAAGTGAGAAGAAACAATTGTATGTTTGCTTGTTTGGGCCTGTTTGTGTGTGTGTGTGTGTGTGTGTGTGTGTGTGTGTGTGTGTGTGTGTGCGTGCGTGTGCTTGAGTGTGTGCACATGTCAGGGGCAGCGCCGGGAAGCCAGCTCTGTCAGCAGCTTACAATAGCCTGCGTGGTTTTTACAGTGGGAGGTGTAGAGTTGTAAAACTAGTGAATGTACTGGATGACATTTGGATGGAGTCCTGGAAGCAGACAACAGAGACAGTTACAGAGCTTTGACAAAAAGAGAAATCTTCTCTTATGATCTCAGTTGCACCAAAGCAAATAAGTCAACTGGTGAACGAGATAAACTGCTTCTCATGGAGGATCAGATGCAACGGTAACAGTATACCATGTTTCTCCCTGACTGATTGTATACTACAGAAATGTTTATTCAAAGTTTTGCTTTCTCATTGTTCAGATTCCATGATTGACATTCACACTGGAGATTAGTCCTGAAGAATACATACTGCGTCATCATCAGTGTCAGCAGTATCTTCTCTATTTCCTCACTTCTCTTAACAGGCCACAACAAATAAGCACAATGAATGCACATGCAGCCATCTGTCACATCACACAATTTAATTCATTTCAACAGTATCTTTCAAAAAATGAGCAGCTACAAAACAATTGCAAGGGGAACGAATGGAGAAAGATATTGGCCAGAGCAGAGACACATAGTAGGACTTGCTTTGAGGCTAATTTCATAAGTTACCATTGCTTAAGTCAGGTGACAGGGTGATGTGAGTCCTAACAATTAAAACAGATATCAAATGGGCACAAAGTGTGAAGCCCTTCACACAGCAGGATGAAGGCATCCCTTCCTTTTGGTTGAAGTCTATTTTGACAATCCCTGTCGCTGACTAAACTGTCTTTTAGAAAGCGAGCATGATGGGAGCAGAAATGGGAATGTAATTGGAAAGTGGGGTGAACTGAGGTGGAAAATCGCATTGCTGGTGAAATACCCAAAAAAGGGGGTGCAATAATTGGATAATAGGATGACAGTAAGCGGCCAGCATTCTTGCCCTTGTTTGGAGATCGGTAGATAAAAGTGTGCATCCCTGCGAGGTTGAATAGGATATGGGAATGCTCCATCATGGAAAGTGCAAGAAGAATTGTGCTTAATCAAACTGATCAGTGCTAGGGGGGACTATGTGTCTGCACAGTGAACATTACTAAAGAAATCACCTATCTACTTTTCTTTTCTCGTTTGGTTTCCATGGAGCAACGGGGGACAAAATGGTGCACGTAAGTTTGCATCTTGTCTTTTATACGATACACACCTATTGGCCTGACTCAAATCCTACTGAAATATCTCATGTTTGTCTCCAGCTCCCCGGCCTTCTGCAAGCTCAATGAAACAATAAGGAACTATCTACGATCCATCTGTATATGCAGTACCCACAAGCAGAAACTCTCTCTGTTGTGTAGGCATACAAAGTACAAGAAACTACAAAGCCACACAGTAATCAGATCCTCTTCATGCAACTTGCTACTGTTGTTTATGATACGTCTCTTGAACAGATAACTGAGTGCAAAACAGCATCCAGGATGTGCAGTCATTGATGTTATCAGGGGCATTAAGGAAAAACCTGTCACGCATGGATAGTTCTTCATGATGATACAGTCCCGAAACAGAGATGGGGGGTCATACAGTGAGAGATAAAGCAAGAAAGGGCATACAAATACCCAAATCAATGACAGGAGGACCATCCATGCAGCTACCACCTGCAACACGTTAACAGCTGGTCCAATCCAAATCTTCTCCTTGTGGTTACTTGTATCGCTTGAAATATTGAAATGAGATCATATCAGTGATCTGCTTTTGCTTCTGTTTCTGTTTGTCATTATGTTGTCAGCAAACTGGGGAGAAAAAATCCCAGAGGTTTCATAGAAATTCATGCCTTATCCAGTGTTTTCTGGGCCCTGAGCGTGGGCCCTGGGTCAGAAAGAGATTAAACATCGGTGCTAAGAGCGACATCAGGTTTCATTAAGGAACTCACGGCACCATAGATAAAGTTTTGTACTGTACGAGGGCCCTTCTTTCTTTTCTTTTTTTCACTCCGCCCACGAATGAGTGAATTTCATCCCTCCTTAATCCCTCAAGTATGCTGGAGATGAAGACAGTCACGACAAGCACTTGTCTGAGACGCCAGTGTGTGAGAGAGAATAAGAAATAGAGACAGCTAAAGAGAGGGTGTGCAGAGATAGAAAGGTGGGGTCGGGATACAAAGCGATAAGGTTAGTAAGGTGATAAAGAAATGCAGATGAAGGAGGACACACATGTAGAATTTGTCCGACGTCTCCAAAAAGACACAGTGATGGCCACTAATTCAGCACCTTGCCTCAGACGGTTTGAGACTGCCTGTGGGCCCCCAATAATTACTTACCCTCTTTTCTTGACCTTGCAGTCTGGAACACGTCGATCACTTGACATGTTTGATCATGTTGTTTTCGCCGACGTGAGGCAGGGTCGTGAACAAAACGTTTCACCGCATGATTTGTAATGCACCCAATTTAAAAAAGTAGCAATAAAGTGTGACCAAAGGGGAAACCGACACCGCCAAAGCAATTTCATGTAAGGAAAACATTCACAAGTTTGTTCTGTTGTATTAACTCTGTGCAGTGGCACACCCAATAGCACTGGCAGCCACGAGGTAGAAGCGATCCAAGAATGGATATTTTCCAATGGAACGCAGGGGGGGGTGTATGTATGTTTGTGGTGCTCATCGATAGCTAGGAAATATGGAGAGCTGGAATGCCAAGTTCATATGAAGGCTGGTGCTTTTTTAATGGACATCTAAAGAGGCAAGTATGGCAATCATTACATTAAACATGTAAAGTTTAATTTACGTCAATTTTATTTAAAGTGTCATTCCATAACAAAAGTTATCTCAGGACAGGTAGAGCAGGACGACAAACACCCATGATTTTCAAAGTTAATGAAGGAAAAGCATTCGGCTTGGAATAGCTCTGTTAATAGTAAACAGGGGCTCATACTAATTATTTCCTTTAGCTATATTAGTTTTATATTATTTACAATGTGAATGGTGTCTTTCAGAAAATTAAGTGGTATGAATATTTGTAAAAGTAATGGTATCAAGTTTTTCCATTAGATATTAGTAAAGACAAACTCATCTTAACCACTGTAGAGAATTCCACCTGGAGCTTTGCATAAATGTGCCAATAATATGACATTATATGTCTTATATGTGTTTCCCTGTGAGACATTGTACGACAACATATCAGAGGCCACAGATGGCAAACGGTTTTGCACTCCAAAGGTTATGCCATGAAAAATGTTCTGATGAGATTTTCTTTAAGAACTGATTAATTGTCCAATTTTAAACCTTGCATTTCACCGTTGAAGGCAGTATGACAAACGAGAGCAGCTCAGAAGACTGTGCTTAACCCAGTAACACAGCACAGTAACATGGAAGGCAAGAAAGAACAAGAAAGGACTCCGAACAACAGCAACTCCTACGTTATCTGATAATATTACAGTTACATTTCAAGCTGGCTTCTGCCAGCCCCCAAACTGTGAACACTGCTCTTGCCCCTCTTTGTATAACTGTTGAGGCATTTTGACATTTCTTGGACCACGTTTACCTACTGCCTTACATTTCTGACACTGGAACACATTTAAAGTATGAATGCCCACAAAAACACACACACACGCACACACACACACACACACACACACACACACACACGTATAAACACATTTAATTCAGTCCTCTCCCTGATGCCAAACCCACATCGTCATTTAATCTTTATCTGTACCCATCTTCCTGGTCCTGATTAGACATAGCTTTTCAGACCATGAGTGGACAAGATAAGATCTGTTACAATGAAACTCTCCTCTGGTGATGATGGCAGTTCTGACTATAGAGTCTGTGAACACAGTCTGTGTTCATGCGTGCGTGTGTGTGTGTGTGTGTGTGTGCGTGCGTGTATTTTCCTATAACTTTACGACCGAATGAGTGCATTTGTATATCTCAGAGTGCATGTTCAACAGATTAAACAGATTAACAAGGATCCGACGGTCGGAGATGTATTTGGACTGACACACGCACGTAAACACACAAAAGAGAAACACACACAAATGTAGTGTGTGTGTGTGTGCACCTGTAGGCCTGTGGCACGCTGCAGGCTGGCTGTCGGCCAAACTGGGGCTGTGATACACACATGTACACACACATACACACACACAGACGTAGAGCAAAGTTGGCCCTGCTAAGCACCGCAGTCAAATCCAGTATAAGAGAGCAAAGGCATTCCTCCCTCCACTGAGTCTCTGAGCTGTGCTCTCTGCTCTCAGGCCAAATGATTAGAGCGCTCTAATCAGCAGAGGCTCTGAAAGGACAGCTATCTCCCCACATTTCATCTCCCTCGCTCCCTGTCCATCACTGCAGCTCTCTCTCTCTCTCTCTCTCTCTCTCTCTCTCTCTCTCTCTCTCTCTCTCTCTCTCTCTTTTCCTTCAGCGACAACCTATCTGTACGGCTCAAGACATTGAAGAGGAGCGAGCATGAGACAGAGAAAGAGAGATGTATGATGGTATGTCCAGCAGCTTTCAACAGAGACCATCATTGTCCTGGCAGACTGGGGAGCGACCCGCAGGTGTGGCTTCACCCTAGCTGCACCACAGTCAGCCACTGTGTGTGTGTGTGTGTGTGTGTGTGTGTGTGTGAGTGTGTGAATCTGTGCGTGGATGCATCCACATGTGTGTCTGTGAGAGCCAGCGAACAAGTGAGCAAGTGAAAGAAGATGACAACGTATGTCAGTGCGGATAAAGAGGAAGTTGCTGATTTGATTCCCTTAATCCACTACAGCTTTATTTTCAAATGAACGTCCGGAGTTGTGTAGAATGCGCCGCCAGCAGAAAGCCACAGTTTTCATGTCGTTTAACACAACAGCTACTTAGTCTGAGCCTCTGACAAGTTCAGCTTCATAAAGGATAATGTTTCACTTGTGTTTTATTTCTTTCTTTCATCTCTTCCACTTGATCACACCACGGATGGAGAACCCACCGTAAAAACAAATGATGCTTTGGTTGGTAATAATGATCCATAAGGGTCAATGTGCAGAATTGTATTATGGTATATGTCTTCTCATCTTTCTCTTTCGTGAATTGGATTCAACCTGGGATTTAGTTGGACGACATTGTAAATGACTGACCCCGGTATCGTTTCCCCTCTTTCTGTCCACAGCACAGATGGGCTACGAGCAGCATCAGGCTAAACATGACGATGCTCTTCATCCACACTGAGGCGGCATTTTTCACACCTGGAAACCTTTCAGGCACTGTCAGCGGACGTGTTGCAGTAAAGTGACGACAATTTAATTGAGCCCTCCCTGTGGTCAGTTACTTTTAACACCAGTATTGACGATAATATTGACTGATTGTGTCATAAAATAGCAATTCAGCACCGCAGAGCAAGAGCTTGTGTTTTGTGACCAGGTAGCCAAGATCTAATTACTGTTTCAAGTTCAAATACAGCAGAATAATGTTTAAAATGAAGAGGCACTAACAATGATGGAGAGCATGAGAGGACAGGATGGAGGTTTACCCAGCTGAGGCTCAGCAGAGTACAGGACGTCAGCTCTGATGCATTATTTTAGTTACAGATGTTGCACTGTTCTGGCGTCTAAGCGTGGATGTATTTGTGAAAACATCCTGAGAACATGAGTGTGGATGCACGTCTTGTTCAGTGACACCCCACAAAGGTAACCTGCTTTCCCAGAGGAGTGAACGAATATCCACCCCACATTTACAACAGGAGCATTGTCCATTCTTTTCCATTCCAAATCCAATCAGTTCTGTATCTATGTATCTATTAATTGATCCTCACACTGGCGATTCTCTAACTCTAATAAATCCCAGGTTCCCTGTGTTTACCTCCCAGCTATAAGGATTGCAATGGAAAAGTTTGATTTCAGAGACGTGTCTTGTGAAGCTGCTGGTCCATCTACCAGTCATACAAGGACATTCAGCAGACTCACACAGCCGCGGTGACACTACAACCCACATTGACCTTGACTGGGCTGTGAATGAACAGTGGGAGGATTCGCTGGGGGGAAAAAAAAAATCACAAAGCTTCACATTCAAACGCTGCCGCTTTGCACAAGTGTGCGTGTGTGTGTGTGTGTGTGCGTGTGTGTGTGTGTGCGTGTGTGTGTGCGTGAAAAAGAGAGAAGGCAAGACAGAAATATTGGATGTTGTCTAATGAAACGCTGCACACAAGACAGTGAAAGGACTACACAGACAGACAGACAGACAGACAGACAGACAGACAGACAGACGAGGACGGACGGAGACCCACATGGACAGAAAACATGTTATCAGCAGATCTACAGGGTCTGTCTGTCTGTCACACACCTTGCAGAGCTGAGCCTATATGGATTGTTTTATGATGACATATCCACTGCGCCTAGAGGGCCACCTGACATTCCTGACTGAACCCCCACTACACACACACACACACACACACACACACACACACACACACCAACTCCACCGATCTCCCTGTCCTCTCTCCTCCATGTATCACTGCAGGCAATGAACAGCAGACACCTCTCTCACCACCCTGTTTCTCTTTGTCCTTCACCCTGCGGACCCATAATTCCCAGTCTCATCCCAGTCTCAACATAGATTTGACTTGAGGGTTTTGTAGTATGTAAGCAAATATTAAATTTAGTTTGTATGTTTTAATATTAAAGACACGGACAGAATGAAGTCTGAATAATTGTTACTGACTTTTATTTATTCTTTAAACTTATGCATCTTTTTTTATCAGTATCATTCATGTTTAGAGATTCTCTATATTGTGTTTTATTCTGTTGCAGCCCGGCCAATAAAGTACTTAGATAAGCTCTGTGAGTGCTTATATCCTGTGCACTCCCGAAATGCACAGGCAGATGGAATAACACGTGGTAAACACAGAGCACTTACCACCAGAGTCCGATGATATTGACCGGACAGAGCAAGATAAAGAACAGGGCCAGTTGGATCCGGGAGAGGCGAACCGTCATGGTGAACGCAGCAAATCCTCAAGGAGATTCCCGGGCAAACGTTTAAAGCACTGACGAGCTCAGCCGACACCGAGTTGGAATATTTCTTAAATACATAGGAGGTCCTTGCTTTCTGACCGTAGCAACAACAAACACCAACAACAAAAATCACTGGAAACTGTCTGTCAACAAGAGCGCAACAAGTTCCTCATCCAACTCCTCTTCTGCGGGGCGCATCTTAATGCGCAACGAAGTTGGTCAAGAGGCTACTGGAGAGATGTCCGCTTTCAAAGGTGTGGTTAACCTCTTCATCGTCGTCCTGCTCCGTGTCGCAGCGGTCCGAGGAGGCGAAGTGACTCGGACAGCGAACTCCTCTCTGACGGCGAAACAGCGCGCGGTGGCTTTGAGGACGCGCGAGTCCCGCCGCTCTTCAAAACAATGAAATTATACTGAATCAAATGCTTTTCCCCCCCCGTTCTCGGTCTTGTAAGTGCTGCTGGGTGTTGGTCGTGTCTCGTGGACTCGGTGGACTGATTGTCGGTGCGCACCGGCTGCAGGTAAAGGGCGTCCTCGTGCGCCGAAGTCTGCCGGTTGTGTTTTCTTTGGATGATAAAGGGAGGAAAAAATGCGCTCGTCTTCTTCCACCTCGGCGTGACGTCGCTCCGGGCGAAGCGAAATCCTCGCTGTCACTCAGAGAAGGAGAGAGAAAGAAGCTGCAATTAGGTTCAGGAGGACCCGGCTGAGGGCGGAGAGGGAGTAAACACACAGAGAGAGAGAGGGGGGGAGAGGGGAGAGGGAGGGAGAGCTGTCATGCAGTGTGTTTACGGTTGACCCGAAATCAGAGCTTATGGAATGAGGTGATGTCATCACAGGTGTGGTGGTTACCTTTCTGATATGTGTGCCAGCATCATGGCATGTTCTCAAGTCATGGTTTGATGTCTTTTTATGTGCTCTCTGCACTGGAGAGGCGAAGTTAATCAATTGCCCCCAAGAAGAATTGTTTTGTGTGTGTGTGTGTGTGTGTGTGTGTGTGTGTGTGTGTGTGTGTGTGTGTGTGTGACTGGATGGTGTTATCACATATCTGGCCAAGGGCATATCCATTGAAATCCAACACCACTGTACTGTAGTCGCCAGCACACCCGACTTCGTTCCACTGCAGTGATGCAATCAATCACAAGTGTAACAAAAGGCAGAAGTCAGCCAGTCAAGTACCCGAGTCTTTCACGAGGGTCTCTGTCCCGTTCACGTCTGCACAAACCGTAGCCTCGGCTGGAACTGGGGTTTAAGGTTGGCAATGAAAATAGTGTCGACTTCATCATTTTAGACACATTTTTCATATGTAATTGGACAGGATAAAGTCCCATTTTGCTCAAAGTGAAGAAACGCTTCGTCTCAAAGTAATTGTAATTTTTGCCCATAGTCTGCAAAAAATATGGAGTCCCACCGGAGTGGCAGGTTTCATTTATTTATCCAGACTTTTCATCCATTGAAATATTTTTGTGTGTCAGTGCCATATGCAAGGGTTGAAACAACATGAATCAAGTCCATTGAAAACACAATGGCGTTTTTGCTTGATGCGGTCCATTTAGATGGTGTATGCTTCACATTGCTGCCCACCAAAGCACGCCGTCGCTTTTTTTAGAGCTTATGGTGCATTTTCCCCAACGTTTTCTCGGACACGGTTCCCATTCATTTCCCTGCAGCGTGAACATCAAGTTTGCTTGAGGTAAATTGTCACATTCAATTTCATGCTTTCTATTGGTCAAAGTATCATGTAGTGTGGTACGGTATGTGGCATGGAAAATCAGCTGGAAAGACAGATTCATGTGCTGTTAGAAACACCTTTCTTTTTTTTTGGGGGGGGGGGGGGTTGACCTTATCCTTAAAGAAGTGAGCATATTTTCCTTTTGTCATGACTCCATATTTTTGTATTGTCTGTCATTTAAGTTTGATGTTGTGAAGCTGTTTGGCAGAAAAATATTAAGGTGTCAGAGCTTTTCATCATCATTTATGTACATTTTGACTTCATATACGCATCCGTTTTAGACTTAATGGTACAGTTTTTTCTCCTTGCAGGATAAGTCGGACACTGATAGTTATAAGACTGAAGATTGACTTTCAGTGTGGAGTATATCTCAGAAACACCTTGAGGAAATGTCTTCAAATTGAAATCAATAAGTCATGCTAATTATAACAATTTCACACAAATGACTAACAGGATAAGTGATGACATTTTGGACAGAAATGCATGTAAACTGCAACATCACTGGTTGGTGGAGGCATTGCACAAGGCCATAATTCTAGTTTAATTTACTTCTCATTATTCATTCATGACAGCTTGGGAAAATCAGCCTCTGGTTATCTTGTAATGAGGCCTTTCTTAATTCACCCTATTATTGTCTAGGGCTCTTCAGACGGGATGTATTCCTCCAGGTGTGACTCCTTTAGCTTTCTGTTGCTACAAAAACAATGTTGAATGTGTTTTCCTGTAGCAAAAATACACTGTTTTATATTCAAAACGTATCCAAAGTAATAATATTCTTACAAGCAAGCGTTTACCTTAACTTTATTTCAAACCGACGTCATTTAGTTGACCTTTTATTCATTCCCTCTCTTGTTGCCTCTATCTCCATTGACCTGTTTCCATCCCTTGCATATCTCAATTTAAACATGGTTAAAACAAGGTGAATATTTCGCATACAGTGGCTGAAACAGATACTATTCTGATGTTGCAGCTTCCCCTGGAGAGTGCCGTATTGATATGTGAACTGGGACCACCCGTAACAAAATTAGAAAGTTATGAAAATTGAGTTATCTCTCGGTGACCTATAAATAACTGTGTGGGCATGTGGGCATTGTACTGGCTGTTCTCTCTTCACATCTCGGTCAGTTCTTCCCCTATTTCTTTCTTTCCATCTTTTTTTTTGCCTGTGTCTCACTCACCCCCAGGTTCTCTCTCGTCTTGTCCCTCTTTCTGCTGGGTGAGTGTTTTTTTTTAGGGAGGGCTGATTCTTCATACTTGGCTGAGGCTTTATGGACAAGAAAGATCTGATTTCAAAGTCCGGCAGGGTGTTGGGCCTGGGGTCTTGGCTCACAGCTTTGGTTGCCTGCTGGGAGGAGACACTGCACAGCCCCTAACCAGATGGCCATCAGCCCACATACAGTAGATTTATATTGTACATTATGTGTATTGTTCAAATCATAGAAAAAGAACAGGAGTGGTATAGACATTGAAGTTGTTTCAGTGGACCTTTGACTCGTACAAAAAAAAAGTAAATTGTTGTTAGTTGTTATGGTGACAATAGGTCACTAGGAAGAGATGTCTGGCTAGTTAGCTAGCTAGCTTTTCCTTTTCATTCAAGTCAGTTTAAGTCGGTATGTCAATTTACTTGAATATGATTTACTACCTACTTGTCTTTACCGCCAGACTCACTGCTGCTCTCAAAATTATAATTTGACATTGTATATAATATTGTCCGTACTGCTGAATGCTAAAGGCACTCACAAGCTAGTCTGTCGTTAAATTAAAGGTTTTGCATTGAAGGGGTCGATATTCCAGCTGACACAAATGTTGGAGTTTCCTTAAATGCACCCAATGATTGACTTCTCTAGTCTGTGCTTCACTGCATTGCCTCACACAATTACAATTAGAATACATTGAGTTGTTCAGCATTAAATTAGCACCGCTCACCTCGAAATCAGTTCAAATATGCAAGGTATGATTTGGCAGTGTAAGTGTACAAAATCTGTGGTTAATGTATGTATTTGTGTTAATGTGTGAAAACCATCAGTGTGGTGTTTCTCTCACTCCTCTCTGCCTGTTAGTTTTGCAACAACAGCCTCAGGAGCAAGAGGTTCAGCATCCCGCTATAAGACACTAAAACGGGACAAAGGCAGCCAACACAGGAGCTGGGACCCGGATTCTCTGGTTTAAGCCTAGTCTCTCTGCCCTCCCTCCCTCTCCCTTTCCCATGACGCCATGTTGACCTTAAACAGCTTTGTGATCGACTGGAGTTCCCTGAGTGTTTCATCTTAATAATCGCGCTCAGAGTGGAGATATGTGACATGTCCTTCCAGTGTGTATAATACATCTGCAGTGACTTAGTTTCAGTGTTGTAAAGGAGAACGCCCTGATTGATACGGGAGCTTCACTCGGAGCTGCCAATAGTGGATTTTTCTGTTATTACATTTAACTTAAAACATGGTTTTTGTTCCGTTAGATGATTGGTAGTTGAAGACAGGAAGAATGACAGGCGTGACATACATGATTTTGTGTTTTAGAGAAAGAGAAGAATGACGGGCATTTACTTGTGACTTGAGAAAAAGATTGGACTTGATCTCACAGCATAGTCCACATCTCATGTGTCAGACCTTGTAACACACTCCTAATGTTCTCTTTGCCATCCCTAAACCCCAACACTTTGCATATATGTTCAGTCAACCACATTTACTTAACTTCACACTGGTTTCACACAATTACAACTGGCCTGTCATGTGTGGGCTAGTTGCTGTTTCAGTATAAATGCATTTGTTTTTTAGTTTTAGAAACTGGCAACCATGTTTTAGCCATGGTAGTGGCATGGGACTATAGATGGCAATGTCAGTGGTTTCAGTCCACCTCTTTGGTGAAGAGTGCATCGGTCGAAATATGTAAATTTTTTATTCACGCAGGGGGTTGAATGCCCGAATTAGAGATGGGAGAAGATTCAACAAATGAAAACTACAACTAGCGTATTATCCTAACCACCCGATCAATAAACACCCATAAGATGACAATTTGGCCCATATAAATAAAATAACAACAATAACCATTAACAGGCATCCTTAACAAGGCGTTGTCACAAGTCGTGATGTATTTATTAGAAAAAATAAACGCATAGATCCTTGGGAAGTTAAACTGGCATGTTTAGCATCATCATTTAATGACAAAACACTTGTGACATAGCACAATAATTTAAACAGAGCAATTTAGAATATTAAACACACGGCATCATTCAAAGCAAGTTATGGTAGTTATTTTATTCTTGTAAATATATGACTTATAAACTTGTGCATATGCAACTTTTTTCTAGTAAATTTGTGACTTTTTTCTCTGAATATTGCCCCCCTCTCTTGGCTCTGTTTTTTTTTTCTGTTTTTTCCCTGGCGATTTGATTACCGAATATATCTGGGGCTTCGCATCATGCACAACGCAGAATTATTGGTTATATCAGCCATAATTGATGAAACATTGTTGAACACACATTAAGAAACTATTTACAAAGCTGTCATACCACAGTTAACAGGTTTAAATGCATAAAATTAATTATTGTTCCATTCTATTCAATGTATCACAACATCCAGTGAGCCACAGTATACATTGGCCCACCTAAATGGAACAGGGCCATAACTGAGGTCATTAATTTGTTTTCCCTTGCGATGACATGTCAAAATGGCTGGTGTGAAACGTGCCTATTAGCAAATGCTAGTATGCTAACTTGCTAAACCTAGACGGTGAACATGGTAAATCATTATTGTCATTATGAGCATGTTGCCCTGCTATTTGCATAAAGCTCAAAGCATTGCTGTGATGGATCCATAGTCACATTCACCAAAACCCATGTTGATTATACCTAAACTAACTGTACCCTGACACAGTACCGTCCTGCACAACAGAATGTCCACTTTCATGTCACAATACTATAAAATTCTGTTCCAAACTGCACTGGAATACTGTATACTGAATACTGTGTTATATTGGATCATACTGTGTTTGGGAAATCTCATATGAGAAGATTTATCTGTACAGAAAAAAATACAATTGGTTGCAATAACTTTTGGTTTCCCCTTGGGTCCGTCACTGATTGAACTGAACGAGCATTGGGCCGGGTTATGGAGTGTTCCCTCCCTCCCTCCTCCACCTAGGAAAAGCTAACAGGCCTAACCCCTGTCCTGCCACACCTATCATACAACTACACACACATTCCCCCTCTCACACTGCTTTCATCTGGGCGTGAAATGGATTCCTACTGTCTGCCAGCATCTATGGACGTGATCCTCGTTCACCCTCCTTCTCTTTTCCTGTCTTTCTTTTTTTGTACCACTCATGTGCCCTTTTGTTTCCACAGAAAAAAAAAAGGCCTCGCCCACACTGCAAAAACCACAAAACACATTCCCGGTCGGTTATGCTTGAAAATAGATTAAAAAAAATCCCATGGAGCTAATATTTTATGTCACAACTTGAATTAGATCTAAATCAGAAACACATGATGGTCCTAACCTTTTTAAAACAAACCACAGTCATCCTTGGAATCCCCAGGAGAAAGGCATGTTCATGAAATTCCTTCATAACTGGCACACGCATGGTGAGAGTGTCAGAGAGGTTGTAGTATAAAATATTGATGCCTCCCGCTGACACATGATTTTACATGTCGAGAAGCAGAACGGAGAGGAACTGAAGTTATGCAAAATGATGGTCTTGTTACAGCAAGTAATGAAAGTAAAGCCTTTTCCATGGCACATGGCTCTCACTGAGAATAGCTGCAACCTGTCAACAAAAGCTACATCATTTGGTGGGATTCCTATATATCCTGCTTCTCTCTCATGGGGCTGGGCCGGCGTCGGCTCAGTGACCCTATCGTAATTGGACACAGATTACTTGGGTCTTAAAAAACACTCGGAATCAACCAGCTGACCTATTATCTGGAAGAATGAGTTGCGAGTCTGCAGGGAGGTGATGGGAAAGAGTTAAACCCGAAGCTTCCAATGAACCAGGTACAGATCATTTCTCTGTAACATCTTATGCCACTTGAATTGCCAGAGGAATCTCAATTGTTCAAGTGAGCTCTGGTAGAATCTCCTCCCGCAATACCATATTTGTACACAGGGCCGGTGCAGAGGAAAAGGCTGTTTACTTGGTACCTGTGCTTGTAGCCGTCAAGTTTTATTAATGCATAACTTGAAACTTGTTTTTTGAGGTTTATTGAATTGCTTTAAAAGTCCAATTCAAAGCACAAGACTGGAAACGCTGTTGATAAATTCTAGCGCTAACTCCAAAAGTGCTTCACATCTGCTAGCTTTGACAGTTTGAGCAAATTGTACCGAGCAGCAGGAGTGGAATGTAACTTGCTACATTTACTCAACAAGTGTACTTAAGCACAACATGTGGGATACTTCTTGAGCACTTTACTGTATTGTCCTCTATTCTTTGTCTCTGTATTTATTTGACAGCTATAGTTGCTACTTACTTTGCAGATTGAAGATGCCCTGTGGCGCTTTCGACTGCGAGTATGACCGATGGATTCCAATGGATTCCTGGTTTTCCGCTCATCTACAGTTAATACAAATTGTGACAGATTTTATTTTCAAAAAAGGAGTGAAATTAGCTGCCTCTCACTGAGTTTAATTACTGTATACTGGATCCTGTGTTGAGTATATAGATAGATAGATAGATAGATAGATAGATAGATAGATAGATAGATAGATAGATAGATAGATAGATAGATAGATAGATAGATAGATAGATAGATAGATAGATAGATAGATAGATAGATAGATAGATAGATAGATAGATAGAAAACATTAAAAGGAAACACGTTTTTGGGGTTTCTGCTAGAATGTGTTTGTGTGAATTATGTTTAAATGCTTTAAATGTTAAAAAAAAAAAAAAACACAAAGTTTTTCCCAATACTGTCTTTTCTGCATATACTTGTCATCTCGGTCTGTCCGAAGCGTTCCCTTTAAGCCCCTCCTTCTAAAATAGCCCCGTCTGCTCTGATTGGTTTTCCGGTCTTCTGCATTGGTGCTGATACCATCTTTGCAGCGGCATCGCTGATGAGTGTGTCAACTACACAAAGTTTAGCAGCACGTCTATACGGTGACTGTAGTTGTGACACATCAACCTTACTGCAATCCTAGAGCAAATCTCACGTTCTATATGAAACCTTTAAATTTAAACGGAAATCTTTACATGCTCCACCAGTGTTAAGCTTCCACATCAGTGTGTTATTCTTATTGATTATTCCAGAGAACCACTTTGACATCTTCTGTCCAGGTTTCAAACACTTGTAGTGTCGGTGTGCTGAACTCTCCCACTAAATCTCACAGTGAAGTTAACTATTTGGACTCTGTTATTTTTAATCTAATAGCAGCAATAATTTAGGCAAGACGGGGACGGGGTAGACATGTTCTCCAAATGCGTCACATCCATTTGTGAGTAATGATAACATCACAGCTGAACTTTTGATTATTAGATTAGATTTGGCCAAAGCTGGATGTGATGTTATTCCCATACACCGTGTGTTTGTGTGTACACATGAACGTGTACTCGAATGTGTTATGTCCAGTTCAGTCCAGTTTTTGTCCTTATGTTTTATTTTAAATGTCCGGAGTTTGTAATGAAATTTCAGAAGTTCAGTTTTTGTCCCAACAAGTTCGGTGCTTAGTGAGTTATCTGAAGATCGTGATTCCTGATGATAAAATCGGCTGATTTAGATCCAGAGAAACTTTTTTGGGGAGGCTGAAGAAATAATGACGTTTGTCTCAAATGTTGTACCGCTGCAGCACAAATGTGTTTTTCTCAAGAACTGAAAGCAGACTATATTTTTTTTACGCACTCTTCCACTTCCTTCACATAACACACGCAGGGACACACAGCCAGAGTTAGTATTCAGTGTGATTCATCAGCATTACTGGTAGAACGGCAACTTTATTATAACAGATCTTATCTGCTCTGCCCTGCTCACCATTTGAAAGCTCTGGGTCTTTAAACTCTTTCTTCTTTGTCCAACTCATGTCCAGAGGGCTTGTGGTGTTGCAAAGAGATAGAAGGGGAACCGGCCAGATGGGTAACACACACAAACATGCGCACACCCACACAAACACACACACACACACACACACACACACACACACACACACACACACAAAGATTGTCTTGGAGATATGGGACGCAGATGACTTTCGGATCAGCCTTCGTACACTACTCCGGGTCGCCAGCCACACACAAACACAGAGCACTCGGTCTAGAACCATAGCTGTTTTCAACGGGAGCCCACCCTTGGACTGACCAAACTCCAATATCAAAACCTATGCTCATCACAAAAACAGGTAGCCCACCACCTCAATAATTACCACAAAAACAATAAAAACATTGCTGCGCATCACTCAATGATAAAGTTGTCATTCGTCAGACGAAAGATAGAAACTCTATTTCCAGGTCTTGTGATTCCATTATGATGCTCTGTACTTGACAACAAACTTTCTGACAGGTTCTCTGCTGTTCACTGCAAAATACCCACTAAGTCTATACCCTTTGGATAAATTAGGTGACTTGAGGCAATGCGAACTGCAAGGAAGGTCAGTCTGTTTGTATGTAGCGCCATCTAGTGGGAAGTGTTAAGCACTGTAGATAGACACTACAAGACCAGGAGGGCCAGGAAATCAGCGTCAGCCAATTGAGGTTATTAAGTTAATTATGATTCACATGTTAAAAGTTGAAAACACTCAAACATGGACAGATGAGCTGAAACAACTTAGAAGAAGAGTAGCTTCATTTAGTGATTAAAGATCAGTGTAATTGTCTGATAAGCTGCCCTTATCCTTCTTCATCAATGTCCGTCATCAATTTGTTATTGCTTTATTCTAAGTAATTATTTAAAAAAAACATTTCATGGTTGCCATATGGTGAAGATGTTGTTCTTATTAATGGCTTATAACTGATTTATTTTATTTGTGTGTTTAATGTATATATATATATATATATATATACACACACACACACAAATAAAATAAATATATATTTATTATATTTATATCAGGGCTGCACGGTGGTGTAAGGGGTAGCACTCTCGCCTCACAGCAAGAGGGTCCCAGGTTCGATCCCCGGGTCGGCCCCAGGTTCTTTCTGTGTGGAGTTTGCATGTTCTCCCCGTGTAAGCGTGGGTTCTCTCCGGGCTCTCCGGCTTCCTCCCACAGTCCAAAGACATGCAGGATGGGGATAGGTTCATTGACAACTCTCAATTGCCCGTAGGTGTGAATGTGAGTGTGAATGGTTGTCTGTCTCTACATGTCGGCCCTGTGATAGACTGGCATCCTGTCCAGGGTGTACCCTGCCTTCGCCCAATGATAGCTGGGATCGGCTCCAGCCCCCCTGCGACCCTGAATACAGGATAAGTGGTAGAAAATGGATGGATGGATGGATATATTTATATCATTATCTTACTTTTTAAGGTCAAAAAGAGGAAACCACACATCTCTGGAATCAACAATATTACCCCTATTTTTATTGACTACTATTGCTAATTGTCAAAAAGACAAAACATAGCAACACTGAAATAAATGGAATCGAGGCCTCAGATTTTAAAAAAGGAAGAGGACTAAAAATGCAGTGCAAAAAGCACAACACAATGGCTCTGTAAATTGTTGTGTGCCACAGATTGGTGAATGAAGTCAGAAAAAGACACAATTTTTATATAAATTGCCGTCCTTTTGTATCCTCATGCATACACAATTCTAACAAATCCGAATGCACAAAACCAAAGGTCATGTCTTCATACAGCTGCAACATCATTTAGAAAACGTTCCTGTGAAGAATGAGCCTCAGAGACTAGGAAAAATAGATACATGACTGAAGCAGATGGGATGGAGTATCATGGAAAAGAGGAAAGTTGAGGGGCAATAAGGGAGATGGTGAGACTTATGTCCTCGCTGGTTCCTTTATGTTCCTCAGGTTTTCCGTCTCCTCTTCAGCCATGGCTTTGCACATCCTTCTGGTTCTAATGGAACACACAATATGTTAGCCATTTAGTATACTGTATTTCTATCAGTGAGTGTATGTGCAATGTGTCTGTCTTCACCTGGTAGAAACAGGTGGCAAGATAATTGTGCGGGGGTGTGCTGTAAGGACAAGCTCTCCTCTGACAGCTTCCATCATCAGGTTTTGGAGGGTGCTCAGCAACACATCTTCACTAATGTCAGCAGGCACATGCGGCACACACGCTTGTGGTGTGTTGTGTGTTTGTGGCCTGTTTCCCGAACGTCCTGCAGTCCCGTCACTGTCCACGGTGTTGTGCTGTTCTTTCTGTCCCACTGTCCCACACAACAGAACATGAGGTTTGAGTGCAGGGTGAGAAGATGTGGGACAGGGACAGGGAGGGAGAGGGAGAGAGGCTGGAGTGGAGGAGAAGTGAGAGGGACTAGTTTCTCGAACCCGGTAGCTGAAGGGCTTTAATGCCAAAGTAGTCAGAGATTGGGTGAAGGCAGGATCATTGAGGATGCCACTGGAAAAGGAGAGAGGGACAAATGAATACACAAATGCACTATTTCTTGCACCATTGATCTTAACTGTAATATTCACTATATTGTTAATCTTAAAATCCCATCGAATGTCCATCAAATTTAAGTACGTTCACTCTAGTGCATAGGTCAGGGTGGATGTCTGACTGTAAGTATTAACTGGAGGTAGCTGGGTGTCTGTGTAAGTGTTACCTGAGCAGAGAGGAGAGTACATGCATGGCGACATCTCTGTTGGGGCCATGTGTTGCGGAGGACAGGCCAGCAGGAAGGGAAGTGCTTGAAGCATTGGATTCTGGTTGCTGTAGGCATCTTAATAAGAGCACAGATGTATGTAATGAAGATCAGGCTCTTCTGGATGCTTTACAGGGGTCACAGCTTTCCTAAAGTTTCTGTATAAACATGAGCTTTTACATAAAAAAGTAAGTTCTGTTTGTCTTTGTGCCTGTGATGTAAAGTGTGAACTTAATATGCTTTACCTATAGCGCTCCTTGGACTGGTCAGGAGGCCTGCGGGATCGTGCTGTTACCCCGAGGTGCAGCAGAGCAGGTTGGGGGCTTTCAGGGAGCTTCCATGCGTTTGCTGATGCTCGTTGGGCCCGCCGCTCTGCTCTTGTTGTCTTGGTACATAACGTGGACGTTGTATCACAACTACCACCGGCACAGATAGGAGGAAGAGTCTGTGAGAAAAAGAAAGTGAGACATAGAGGATTTGTTTAACTGCATATCTATAACTATATTTTCTTCAGGCCTAATATTTAGACCAAATGAAGACCACCTTATATTTCCTGAGAGATGACCCTCTTCTTACTTGAGCCGGTACAGGTTCCTGTTATAAGACATAGGGTGAATATGGTGAAGCAGAAAATCACTTTGCATTTGAGGAAGGATCTTATTTACCAGAACTCCTTGGCTTTCTATCAGATTTGTATCCATGATAGTGAATTCGTATTGCTGTCTCTCTTTCTCTTCCTCCCAACGCTGCAAAGCATCATAATACTGAGTCAGTGCGGCCTTCTGGATAACCTGGGGAGGGAGGAGAAAACACTGTGAGTAACATCCATACTTGTCATTGATGTCATTGAATACTGGACTTAGCTATTAGCACTAGCACTGCTGCAGCACCTGGCAGATGACGTCTAGCTGGTAACAAGTAGGGTAGTCGGTGGAGGTGAAGGTAAGGACACAAAGGGCACTCTCCCCTGGACACAAACTACCTTGTTCTGGATGGATGTGCACCACCTGACACAACACAAAACCACACAGACAGAAAACCAACCTACTATGACACAATCCAACAAAAAAATGATTGAGGATCGGCTTGTTTCCTTCTCAAAATGTTTATGTGTAAACTGTGAATCTTAAGTTTACACATAAACTTAAGATTCACAGGCTACACCTTCCTGTACCTGCTGAGAGCTCGGCTGCTCCCATGTATAGTGAACACTGTCTGTACGCGACACATTGGTCAGGAAGAGGATCCTTGTAGATCGGGAGCACAATGGGATGTCGCCCAGAGAGACACTGTCCTTAGACAAGAATACCACCTACACACATGACGATGAACACATTCAGCCTTACGTGGTCACAGACCAAAACCAGAGGCTTATAATGAATAGTCTCATGATATTCAAGTTAAGGTCAAGTTAAGTTATATTCAAATATGATTTGAAAAGACAAGAACCGCCCTCACCTGTCCCGGGAAGGGCGCTCTCTGCACGCAGGTTTCAGATGCCTTTGTACCACTGCAGTTTAATGGGTTTGTGGAGTAACGTATAGGAGAATCAAACCCACAACCTTCAAACCTCACCAGCATGGAGTCCCCATCCTGGACGTGGATAGGAATATCTATCTGGTGATACACAGAAAAATCGGACTTAAAATCACAGGGATATTAAGGTACTTTGTCAATGGTACTGCTCAACCCTTACATGGTACATCTTAGCCTCCAATGGCGAGAAGATCCATTCCAGCGCGGCCGTCTTCCCAGGTAGGACCTCTCCCTCTGGATTGAGGCAGCAGAGCACTGGATGGCCAAAGTTTTCCACCTGCAGCTGTGACAACACAGCCGCGTCAACCTTATAACGGACCGGCACCGCGCCGCCATTGTGTAGTTCATACACCTGCAGGACAAACACAGATATTACACATGACAAATCCCCTTGTTTAGTCTTCTAGAGAAGCTCAGGTTGTAATGTTAACAGTTAGAGAGGAACATTCCAGTCAAACAATGGATTTCCAAACACAGCTATTATAGATTGATTTAAATTTTAGATTGTAATGGTCAGTTGCTGCCTAGTGGATCAAATTTATTGTGAGTTATTTGATGGAATCAGTTAAATAACAATAATGATAAATCTGTGGACCCTTTGGAGTTCATGTGGAATATTATCCTATCAATAAGAATGCAATGCATTTCCTTATCGGCTTTGTGTTGGAGAAATCAACACACCTGCCTCGGCGGAGTACAGTCCTCAATGGTTACAGAGGTAAAGACATGTCGCTTGGAGGCAAAGTGGAGATAGGGCCTGTCTCTCTCAACTGTCACCCCCTGAAAGTTCAGCTGCACAAAGAACCACAACACATGCATGAGGTTAACATGAAATATCTAGCAAATTTGATTCGACCAACATGCTCTGCCTCACCAAGATCTCTCTGACAGAAAGTTTGAGCACGACAGGAAACCGGTCTGTCCCTACGAAGTCATGGCTGTGAAGTTCAAAGAATCATAATATTGTAATAAGAGTCACATAATTAGTGATTTTAGACAACACATATCCTTGCATAGCAAATTGTCTGATTTATCCATCTGTCTTATCCTGCAATAATCTCAGACCTATAGCTGAAGTGTACTGCCCTCTGCTGGCCAGGGAGCAAAGTTCCAGAACGGGGTGAAATGCTGAACAGATGGTTGTGTTGAACCTGTCAATGAGATGAAGACATTATGTCTGTTTTTATTTAAAAAGGGTTGTGTACTGAAATGTACCCATCTCAGTCAAGTTTATTCACATAGTTTAAAATGTCTTCCTGTTTTTAAAAAAAAAGAAAAAAAAAAGAAAACATGCCTGACCTTCATCTGGTACAGTTCAGTTCTGCTAAACTCTCCGGTCTCAGCCCAGTGCTCCAACTCCATCTGTTGGTCCTCTGGAAACAAGAAGGTCCTAATATGGAAGAGACGGCCACAAATCAGTAAACAAAAGTTAGTCAAAAAAAGAAAAAAGGTGCATTCAAATTGTCCCAATCAAGCTCTACCTCACAGTGTTACCCATATGTTAGTCTGCTTTCGACTCACCAGTCTGCAGAGATCGAGCCAGGGTTGTGAAACCTCAACACAAAGACTGAGGGCTGAGAATTCACAGGAGCGGCACTGAAGTTGAAATCCAACATGGTTTTGGTGAAGACGGAAGGACAACTGCTCAAACTACATGCAGGAAGAGAAGATGTGGTTATGCACATATATATAATAGTTCAAGTATTATTAATTTCTCTTTTGTAATGAAGAAACAATCAAATCATTATAAGGAATCAAGCAAAAACTGGATTTTTTTTCATTTACAGCATATGCTGGTTGAGGCTGTCCAGTGAGAAGAGTTTCCATAGGTGCTCCTTACTGAGTCTTCCCACACTGCCACTACCGCACACATCAACCACCTGTAGGGTGGGATGCACACCCCTAGCTAGCACTTTACACACTACTTGGGGAGGGGATGGCATAAATGCTGGGGAGAGAGACAGGCAGATACAGAAAGGGAGAGAGCAGTAAGTATCACGTAATAAAACACACATTCAGGTGTGTAAAGTTGCTGTTTTCTATCTACCACTGGCATTCATCATCTGGTAACTGATGGTCCAGAGATATTGGGCCCGCCTGTGTGGTCTGACAGTGGATCGGAGAACCATTGTCGAGTGTGAGGCAATGGTTCCGCTCTCACAGTCCAGCTTCAGGGCTAAAGGGCCAGAGAGGACCGGTAGTTAAGGACAGGTAGGTATAACATGTTGTTAAGATTTATTTTTGGAAATTGTTGCATATTATACCTTTAAAGGGTTTATTGGTCATAGTAATGCTAAGGTGCAATTGCTTTACGAGCAGTCAAATAGAAAAAGCTACATTTGTGTTAATTTGCCTTACTGACTACTGCGCATGCTAAATTAAAATACTCAATATCAATATCATGTAAATACAGAACACAAACGACAGCAAAGACTCCACAAAAGAGAATACCATTTGGCTCAGTCTCAGGGTTGTAAGTGAGTTCCTCATCCAGAAGTATCTGCTGTGCAGAGAGACAAAAGGAGACAGAACAGGGGCTGTTGTTCACAAGTGGAACATGAATGGACCGACAGCTTCCAACCAGAATCTCCCCCACATCCAGAACCGCTTTCTCTGCCTGGGAAGGAAACAGAGATGCACTCACTGCTTTGTTCGCTTCTTTTCAAGAGTCATTTATGCTCCAAAAGGCAATTGCAACAGACATTTTCTTGAAAATGCACATACTGCTCCAGGCTATGCACACATCTATACAGCCATCTACATACACACCTCTATGAAGCCTTTGGAGCCCATCCCCACCACTCGGAGGGTAACATGTGACTTGTTACATCCAGGGGTCTGGATTGGCCAGAAGGTGAGAGTAGGTGTGAGTGTGTATGTTTTTTCCACCAGTGGGCTGAAGGACCATATCTGGACCTGTAATGTCAACCAGTCACAAACAATAGTACAAACAACAGGTCAATAAGGTCAGCTGCAAGGAATTTGTTAGAATCCGATGCATTAAGCACGGTATTTGTTTGTGTGTTTTTGTTCAGTCTCTCACTGAGCTCTCATTAGGTTGCAGTTCACCGGCATCTGGCTCCACAAAGATAAGCTCCTGGTCTGGTTCTGGAACGCTCCACTGGAATCTATCATAAGAGACAATCGCAGAAAGCCAGCTGTAGACAAGATTAATGATGCTGGGATAAATCCAGACGGCAAACAATACGCTGAAAAAGCAGTGGAATAACAACCGTTATGGCAACCAACCGTAGAGGTAGGAGGCTCAGGTTCCTGATGTGGTGGGAGCGCCGCGTCCGTGAGCCCACCGCCGTTGGCTGGAAATATAAAGTGCCGTCTCCTTCCAGAGACACACACAACTTTTCCACAACACTAACAACTGTCAGTTCCTAAAGGACACAGAGACAGATGCACAGGAAAAACAATAGCCTGCTATCACAGTGTGTTAAGTACTGCAGCGTATGTGCTGTGTTTCTGTGTAGTGTGTATGGCACCTTTGTGTGTTTAGCTGCATTGAGCTGAAGGTGTAAACTGAACCCGTGTTTGGGACTGTCTTCTGTGGGAGTTGTTCTGAGGGTGAGGATTTGGTGTTTCCCAGGCTGGATTAAACCACACCGCGGCACGACAGACACAGATTCTGCCAAAGCAGGGTTTGAGCTGTGATCCAGACTAAAAGTGAGGGGCAGGTCTCCACAATTCTGGAGGAGCGCTGTCCGATAGGAAAGAACACTAAGGGCTGGAAACACCTTGAAAGAACAACATCATACAGTTACCAGGGCATTATCTCTTCATGGTTAGCAGTGTTACAATCTCCTTTATACTGGCTTCAAGTGAAATTTTGGCAAAACTATAGTTAAGATATTCTGTAAGATTTGCGTTCTTTCTCATGCTTGTGTCTCACCACTCGAGGGGGCTTCAAGGAGCAACATGGGATGAAATGCTCTTTGCCCGGCTGAAAGGAGTGGCCTATGACTCTAACAGTCACACACCAGGGTGGACACAGCAGCCGCTCCTCTATGTGATGAGTGTCCTGCAGCATCCGGGGAAGAGAGAGAGAATGTGTTGTATGGTAATGTTATTCTTTCATAGCGGTACTTTTAACAGAGACAAGAGATACATTTTGAATAAACGTTACCTTATAGTATGCAAAGCACTCAAGTTGCGCTCCATGCAGAGTATTAAGCTCCTTGGGGTCATAGGTCACTCTGAATGAGGTGGATTTCAGAGAAGCCAGGTCACATGATGAGGGAGAGACAGTGAACGGAGAGTCCTGGGCAGCAGTCCACACCAGGCTGGAGCGGAATCACATGCAACAAGCAGATTGAGTAAGAAAAACAATGAAACAGATATTCCAGTTACATTTTATGTAGAAATTAAAAAAACGTATTTAAAAAGCAGGCACTACCTGAGTATCCCCCTGGTGTGGTTGGAAATGGTGACAGCCTGAGAGGAAGTGGCTGAAGTCAATATTTTGTGAATAAACAGAAGCTCACTGGGCACCACAGATACATGCGGGGACGATAAAGAGCAGCAAGAGAGGTGATCCATGAACCCCAAGCAGGATTGGTAATATTCCTCCATGGGAGATCTCTTGTCTGGTCTCTTGTGTGGCTGCGACAAAATGACACAGAGAGAGTCAGAGAGAAAAAAACATCTAAACAAATCTTTCATCTGTCTTTGGAACTTTACCTCCTCCACAGGGCAGAGCACTCCCTGTTGGTTCAAGTCTACATTGTGACCTTGCTGCATGGCCGTCAGAGATTCTGGCAGGTCCTGTGTGGGAGACCAGTGGAGCTGGTTAACAACCAAGTGCTCAGGTTTCAGTATCGCTGGCTGCTGGAGCTCTGAGTGACAGGTACCAATCAGATCAAGGAATATGGGATCCTGCGGGGAAGAGTAGGTTAGTAGATGAGTACTGATGATGCTTGTGTGTGTTCTGTGAGTGTGTATACATCTGGATATTGGCTCCTACCCTGTGCAGTATGATACATGCCACTCTCCTGTGATGTGCAATAGGATGCCTGGGCCTAAAGATGGCCTTCAGTGTGGTGTGGCTATGTGGGCACACAGTGCCACTTGCTGGCTGGATGCTGAACACACTGTTTCCACTACAGTCAAGGTCCCATTGGTAGATAGCCTCAGCAGGTGCAGAATTAACCAGCTCCACTGTCTGTTCGACTGTTCCTCCTTCCTCAACACAACCAAAGTCCACCACAGAGCAGGACAAGGACACTTTGGGACCTAGTTACAAAAAGAACCATTTTTAAATATTCATCTAGTAGTAGATACAATTCCTTTTTTCATTAAAAAATGTGGATGTGATAATACACTAGTGAGGTGAGTGTGTGCCTTTATGTACATCCCCTACCTACACAGTTTCCGGTGAGTTTGAGTAGAATTTCGTTGAGTGCCCCCGTGCATTTTAGAGACAAGTACTTGACAGAGACACCATCCACCACAGCAGGAGTATGGGTGACTAAAACCCGCAGTGATTCACCAGGTGCTACCTTACCGCTGCTAACATCACAGCTGAACTCTGACCCCAATAATGGGACCCCATTGAACAGTTGTGAAAGAGAGAAAGCTGCAGTTACCTGGAGACGGGGCAAAAAGAAGGATGAGAAGGTCCCTGAGTGTGTACATTCATATTTGTGCATCTTTGTGTACTACTCACTGGAGAGGGGTTGAAGATGTCAAAGGGTTTCTGCAAACTTTGTCCAACCGCCACGGAGCCAAAGTGCAGCTCTGGATCGCACTGTTCTTTATCATTCGTCGTACCTGGATGTCTCAGCTGAAGACATGGGTATTTGGCTGAAAAGGAACACAGAGGCATTACAAGAGGAAAGGGTCCCTATTTACCCAGCATCTTATAAAGTATTCTGAGAGCTTTTTAATCTAAAATCTGGAGATTATTGTTTTTTAATTACAGTACCTAATCCCTGCAGCAGTATAGTGCAGCAGCTCTCTGCCTTGTCCTCTTCTTCTCCAAACCTGCAGTTGGCCTGTTGTTGGTACACAAGTGCCTCTTGTGGTCGGAAGAGCACACTGATGTGACACTTCTCGCCAGGCTTCAACAGGCCTTGCCCGGGGCTCAACTGGAACGGTGCTGCACATTCCCACTGGAAGCATGTCTGGAGTTTACTGTGGGAAGAAGAGTATGCGGCAATAGGGAATAGAGAAGACACAGGAAAGTGAGATGGAGTGATTAGCAAGAGTGAAACGGAGTGAAAGGTGAACGAGTTAAGAGCTTGACATCATTTGTTTACATCTAAAATACATTCATTTTAAGTGAACATTCTGCTTCCTTTCCTCCCAGTATATTCATCCCTCCTGCTTTTCTGCATTAGCCTAAACCTCGCTCATACGTACCTGACGTTTTTGAGCAGGAAAGTAGTTTGTGAGGAGTTTTGAACAGCGCAGTTTGGCAGCAACACAGAGTCGGGTACCTCCAGGGCATGGCAGGGAATGATGGCACGGAGCCACACCTGGAAGCTGCCATCTTTATCTTGAAACTCAATGCTGTCTTCATACTTACACTGTCAAGAGAAAAGACAGGAGAAGAAGATATTGTTACACCTTTATCATGTGGGTAACAATCTTTTTAAAGCCATGCATATATGCTTTGTGCAGTACTGTGAGTCATTTTATTCACACAAGTTCCTCAGCTCAAAAAATTGTGAAAAGACAATAATGGGCTAGAATTGTCTCTTCCTTTTCTTGTAATTGTCCCGTCTCCCTCATCCATCCTCCCTAATTATTTAGACTGAGAGTATCTGACCATTTCTAAGATTGACAACTTATCTGTTTAGCAAAGTCAATTCACATTTGAAACCCCTGTGGCACAATACATCCAAAAACTCTATTAATAGATGCAATAATGTATAAGATTGTGATGCGTTACCCTCTGGAGTGGTCTGAAGCTGACTGGCATGGAGAAAGAAGTGCCTGGGCTGAGAACAATTATCTGGGGAGTGACGGTGGTGAAAAACGTGGACTCAGGAGGCCTGTGAGGGGTGAAAGATAGGATATGATAGCCTGTGGATACTCATCAAATTGACATTGCATTGCTTGGAAGTAAACATTAACCCAGAAAGTGTGTGTGTTTGTGTGAATACCTGAGGTTATACTATATGTGTGTGCATATGTATGACCATGTGTCGAATACCTGACATGAAGCCTCTGCAGCTTGCTATGAATATTCCTCAACACTAATGTCTTGGTGAACTCTCTCCCCAGGTCCCAGTGCTCCCAGACCAGCTCTGGCTTCAATTCCAGCCTTCTTTGGCCGAATGCATGTCGCAGGTACTTTCCACACTGTCTTCTCTGATGAATAATCGGATCCTGGAGAATTTAAAAATATGAATTTGTTTTAAAAAAACTTCAAATGACACGCAAAAAGAAATTGTAATTTGAACATTAAGTATTTCATGTTCATTTCAGAGCCAGACAGTCATACTGATAGCTATATCAATAAAGTCCATAATCTCGCAAGCATCAAATTATGTAATTTAGACTCAAAGGTTTTGGGTTATTGCGGTTATTGAGACCAGTAAGAAAGGATGTAATCAATCGTAAATCAACACATATTTTGCACACTCATTAAGTCAGAACAACTGATAAGTAATACAAATATTAGGTACATTTTAAGTCAGACAGTGTGCACCAGCAGACACAAGCTAATGTGTAACTGCTTTAACTGTTTAAGGACATTCATTCAGACTACAGGTTAATAATGATGCCAAGCTGTTTTATCCAAACTTGAGTTACTTTGACATCCTTCCCTGGGGTGGAGGGCTTCCACGGTGCCCCCGAAGCCAATGGCTCAGGACCCCGAACATCAGCTAACATGGCTGGAAAAAGGCAGAAGGCATTTAGCTAGCATTTGTAAATTAAAATACAAAACAAAGTGTATGGTGGTGGCCTGGCGTTTAGCATGGTTTTGATTATTTATTATTTTTGCACAGTGACACATTTTTTTACAGTCTCACTAGATCTATATAGTAAGTTAAAACATCGCTATCGTTACATCTACGACAACGTAGAAAGTGTTTTGGAATTAGGTCGACGTACATCACCATAGCTATTAGCTAACACGGAAGTAGAAAGCAGATAGCTTAACAGACTACAATAACATTAAACGTGGTTTAACACTTAACGTATCGCTATACCTTCCTTCCTTGCTTACCTCCTTTCAAACGGCAAATAATGAAGTTTGCAAACTAGTGCTATTCATTCCATTTTAGTAGTGAAAACAACTGTCACAAGTTTGTCAGCCCCTGCGTTACCATGACAACAACAAGTTGCCATAGTAAATACGGCAGGCGAAGTGGGACAGTTGCAATTCGACAATAAGGTCGATTTATAAGCTCTAAGGAGTGTTTATATTTATAATAACGATCTTATGACTCATTTGTTTGTGAGTTATTAATAACTTGTGATACAAATATTGTCCAATCATCGATTCAACTACTCAAGCAATCACCCTCCAACTAGAAAGTATCTAGTTACCCTAAATTACATTAATTGTCATTCAGTCTTTTTATGGGACTTAAATGACACATGAACACATGAATGCAACTTTATTTTTCAAGCTTTACATCTCCACAAAAAACACTACTCTTGGCTTTAAAGTGAAATATATTAAATTCTATAATGTTAAATTATATTGACAACATAACACGCTTAATATGAGAGCAGTTTATAAAATACAGGGAAAATGCCTTAACTTTAAAGAAAACTAGAAGACCGTATGTTCAGCCATTTTTGTGTGTATGTTACCTGTATGTGTATGTGTGTGCGTGTGTGGTTTAAACTAAATATAACATGCCATTTCAACAAGAAAATACAAAACAAAAAGTTGAATATTATACAACAAAAAGTACATTTCCCATAGTAGCATTTTTCTTGCCACACGTATACCCTAAACTTTAATTGGCTGAAGATGCATTACATTATGTATGAAGTCTTGTTGAAAACATGAAAAATGTAAAATATTGGTGGAATATTTGTCCAGCATTTGTAACAGACCTGATAACAATGTAACACTGACTCTTGACAACACAAATCTCCAAGTTAATTTCTCTATATCTTCATCCACTACTATGAAAGTGCTATCATCACCCCCATTCATACAGTTTGAGAACATGTACATTCCTATATAAATTAATTAATTGCAAATGACAGGACAGGAACATAAACTTTCAGTACATTTGTACTGTTTAAATCACTAATAAAGCATGCACCAAATTGCCCATTTTAAGTCAGAATTATTTGTTGATCCTGAAGTCATAACTCAGATGGATTACTGACCATTAAACCATTAAATGTCCAAGTACATACTATTATTCTGGTTTGATGTGATCAGTTTTCATATCCGGCCCAATGTGCAGGTGTCAACATAACCTTTTGCTAACGTGGGAGTTCCAGGTGCAGATATGGCACTATGGAAGGGACTCTGAAACATGAGTGATCCTCTTCATGCCACCATGTTCGTGCGCCTGAATGCATTGTCTTCTCAAGAGTAATAAACATACAAGGGCGTATAATAAAGCATGCTGAACTTTATAACTATTGGAAAACCCCACTTCATGTTCTTGGGCCCACCTCCTCCAACTCCTCCTCCGAGTAAGAGCCATAGTTCCCTGTTCCTCCTCCAGCATGCCTCATAAAGCCCACGGAGCCTAAAGAACCAGCCCTCAGCACTTCATCTTCATCATCCCCTTCTATCTCCTCTTCGTCCTCCTGACTCGAGCTGTGGGAATCACTCTGAGGCTTGCCACTGTGACTCTCCATTCCAGTTCTTCTCTGTGTCAGTCAGCGGCGTTACTAGTTCCTTGGCTTTGCGACTTCTCTTCCACTTCATACGTCTGTTCTGGAACCAGATCTTAACCTGGTAGAAAAACAACAAGCATTGTGCTAAGTCAGGGTTCAGGGTGCAAATATATGTTCTCCTTCTTTTAAGGGATTTGTTGCTGGGGATTGGAAGAACGTTAAAAAAGCAGTGCGTCATTGGTGGTAAGCTTAATAACTTAATAACTTTATGACTAGGAAGGACTGGAATAAACTAACACACTAAAATAATATACCAGGTGACACAATAACTCAAGACTGGGATGGAAACTCGTATGAGTTGAAGCAAGGACACCTCTGGAGATGGTAGATGTCCTATGCAGCAACATGTATTGATGCCCGATGGCCATCAAGGTTTCAGCAGTATACAACATGAAATGAAATGAACAGTGCCAACCCCAAGTCTGAGCACTGTCCTTATGGAAAAGGCTATAAGAAGTTATCTTGAGGACGCTGCAGAGGCGTCTGTATTACGTCTAGGTAGGTAGGAGAGAACCCTGTGTTCAGCATAACAGACACAACAGTGTCTTGACCATGGCCTCGCATCGCCTAGAGAAGGAGACACCTAATAACTCTAAGTTTAAAGGGAAACCAACTCATCAGATGACAATTATTAATTTAACACTGAGTTAAATTAATAAATTCAGGTTTAGAAAAAAATTCCCCTGCAAATACAACACATCCTACAGGCTCTGGCTCTCTCACCTGAGTCTCAGTCAGCATGAGTGAAGTGGCCACCTCAAAGCGTTTCGGCCTGGACAGGTACTTGTTGAGCTTGAACTGTTTTTCTAATTCCAGCAGCTGCTGGCTGGTGAAAGCTGTTCTGGGCCGCCGACACTTCCCCAACAAACCTGCCTGGGCCGGGGCTGAGAGGGGAGGACAGAGAGAAGCAGAGACAACAGAGGGATGGGTTATATTGCATTTTTCATTATTTACATTTTTTTTTATCATTTTGAATATGACTGTTACTGTAATTATGTATAGTGGGCCTATGGATAAAAGACATACAGAAGTCTGTGTAAGACAGGAAAAAATAATGAATTTGTCAGATATTTTTCAAATAAATCCTCACAACATCTTCCAGTTTGGTTTCCCCTTCACTGTTTGGAAACTAGACCTATCTGTCCCTCTGTCTTCCTGCCTGTATATCTTGTTGTTTATGTCCGTTAACTTTTATTGCCTTGATGTGAGGATATGGTGAGGATATTGCGTTGAAGTGGTAGTAAACCATCACAGGAGACCATTACCTTAATGAAAACATTGTAAATGTTATCAATTGATTGAGTAGTAGGTCTATATCAGGTGTTACCTTTACCGTCACGTTTTTTTTGTGAGACATTGTAAACGGATACCAACACCAATAACAAAATTGGCATATGTTAAATAACATTTTAATTAAGGGGAAAAGAACCCATGTGGTTTTAATTAGGTCTAAGATGGCAGCTGGAGTTCCTATATCCTGTATTTAAAATTTATATAGGGTCGCCCATAAAGTTGGAATACATGGCAAATGTCTTGTCTTTTATAGCGCCGAAAAAATGTTATGCATGAATTAATTTCACCTGGGCCATTGTGACACATAATGCAATTATTGCACCTGGTCATAAGTGATCACTGATGCATTTAAATTGGAATAAACAGAGGATTGTGTCTGAAAAAAAAAATTATCTCTTAAAATATACTCGTCTAAACTTTATGGGCAACAGTGTATTGTAAGTGAATTAGCCTCATGTATTTATTTTCTAAATTTCAATAAATAATAATAAGAAACATAGCTTGAATAAAAATAAAATGATATTGATATGTGATAAGAAAATATTGAATATTTATAATTGTATCTAGATATAAAACTTTTTATTCTTTAATTTTAATATGTTACTATTTCTTTTATAATATGACAAGATTACAATTTCCTTTTACATATTAAATATAATAATGCAATGAAACACATTATTATTATTATTATTAGCTCCGAATGATACAAAATAATAAGTTATTATTATACAAAAAAAGTTCACAAACACGTAATTTTTATTGTAATCAGAGGTGGATGAACGTCATGCATTTTAGTTCCCTCTCACCGTCTTAAATTCCAGGAAGTAAGTTCGATTAAGTGTAGGAGACAGATCCGCTCACCTCCATACTCCATGAGTCTGGGTATCATCATCCCGGCTCTGATCCAGGGATCCAGGGGGAGCGTCGCGGCCATGGCCCCCTTCAGATGCTCCGGGTATGGTTGGACCAGCTGTCTAAAACCCGGGTACATGAAGGCGGAGTGCTGGCCTCCGAGGGCCGCCAGAGGATACATGGATCCCGTGTGCATTCCGAGGAGACCCCCTTGGTGCAGGGCTGTGAATCCCGACTGGGACAAACTGAAGAGCTGGGACTTGGAAGGGACTCCCGGCCGGACTGGAGAGCAGCTGGTTGGGTTCGGGTGAGGGGAGGGGGTCTCCGAGCCGCGGGTCGACACCGGACTCCCACCGGGACTCCTGCTGCAATACAACCCGGGGGTCGCACCATCACTGTCCGTCCTTTGGTCCGCGTCGCGCGCCAGCAGCGCATCAATGCGAAAGTTTTTAGATTTCTCCATGGTGGGAGTCATTCTGTGAATGATTGAAGTTGGAAAGTGAACACAGTAGCTTAAAGTGAACAGAAACTGGTGTATTCTCACTCCTCTTCCCTGAAGACACGTCTTCTTTCTGACCCACTCTTCCACTTAAGCCCGGGCATAAAAACACTTACTTACTCCAACAGGGAGACATTAGTCGCACCGACCAGCGCTATAAAGTCTGCTGCGCTGTGATTGGCCAGAGCCCCACGAGGGCAGGGTATACTCTTTCTTTTAAAGGGTTAGTCTGTAGGCTGCATTCTTAGATCCGCACTATTCAACACAGCAAAGTTGTATTTACTTAATTTCCTCATTGACAATTATAATAATAATAATAATTATAAGTGCGTATGACTTCCCTTCTTTCTCCTCAGTTATCTGTCTGGCAGTTTTATTCCTGTCTCAGGTGAGACTGAGGTGTAACTTTCTCACACACACTTGAAAAGTATATTGCGTTAATTACTGTAATCTCACTTTAGAGACATGACGAAATTCACCATTTTACAACTACGTCTTCATTAAATTTTATTGCCGGCTAAGGTTGACAGAAACCCAACAGCTCTTATCGCTGGTTGCTGACATGATTATCGGTCATCACCACACCATGGGGGAGATAAAGGGGCAGTAAAGTGACGGAGAGCAAACTCATTTTCTCTCCCCCCACAGGCCGGAGACGCACACTTAGTGTACACAGGTGATGCAAAATCCTGTGGCAGTTGTGCGGCGTTTACTCCATCACAATACACCCCTAAAACTGGATGAAACTCTACAATGCAACATATTCTATCATGAATACAGCTTTGTAGAAGAGCCTTTCCTGTAAACCGAAGCTGATTCCTACCTGAAAGTTACCTCATGTAAGGCTTTCAGGTTCGGTTTCACCTACAGCGTCCAAACTGCATCTATCTGCCACAGTTTAACCGGTGGTGATTTCCTGCTGGTTTATACAGGACTGATAAGAGACCTGCTGGGAAACGAAGCTGCTCTCACTTCAAAGGCAAACACACCAACACCTGCTGAGCTACCCGACATATAAACAGCTTATGGATGCAAATGTGTGTGTGTGTGTGTGTGTGTGTGTGCAGGCATGTTTGTGTGTGTGTGTTATGAGACATTGAGATTCTTCAGGAATCAAATTTCTCCGTGTTGCTGAATAAAACGTTTTTATCGATGTGTTGCTGTTTGGGCATTATCGTAGCATGAACGACATTTGGAGACAAAACTGGTTTAATGATCTGATTTGCCTGAAGTGACTTTGATGTCCCATGTTTGAAGTCATCCCGCAGGAGTCATGTGTTAATGATTTACAGGTTGCATCATCAGTCATGACTGAGAATCACATATATTCCCGTCGACCACAGGTGTGTAATATAATAATAATAATAATAATTATTATTATTATTATTTATTTATATAGGACTTTTCACAGCACAGAGTCACAAAGTGCTTCACAAAACATGATAAGACAAACGGTGTATACAAAGATGAAGAGCAGCCAAGAATAAAACAACGACAGTAATTAACTGCCCTGCAGTTCAAAGGCCTGTCGAAACAGGTAGGTTTTTAACTGCGCCCTGAAAGTTTCAGGCGACGCAGAGGCTCTCAAGTCTGCGGGAAGGGCGTTCCAGAGTCTGGGGGCCACTGAACGAAAGGCTCGGTCCCCTTTAGTTTTGAGGTTGGTTCGGGGAAGAGCGAGGAGCCCCTGGTCGGAGGACCTTAGGGACCGGCTAGTGGAGTAGGGCTGGAGGAGGTCGGAGGCAGACCCATGTAGGGCATTGAAGGTGGTTACCAGTATTTTAAATTGGAATATATATATATATATATTCTATATAATATAGATACATTATATAGAAGGAGGTCCAACTTTGCAAACACTTGTTTTTCATTTGTCATTCTGGTAAAGTTTTCATGCTTTTGTTGTCAAAACCAATTATTTGGATGTGTGAGAATATAATGTTTGATACAATAATGGAATCAATGTATTCCATAATAACCAAAAATACAATAAGAATATCTGCTTTCTTCTATTATTACACGGTCAAAGTCATGTTTGAGCTACAATGTTTTTTGGTCTGTTTTTTTAAAGCAAGAGGAAGTAATTAAATTAAAAATGAAAGGTTATCAAAGTCTATGTGGCATTATTTATGTCAAAATAAATGTTTCATTAGTGATTAGGACGTTTGCTTCCAGGCCCCTGATTGTCAGACAGGTTACAGTAATGTGTGAAGTACCAACATAGGACGTTGTTAAGGACAGCTGTAAAATAATTAATGTGATCTCTTCTGCATTAGATAACGTAGCTCCCCATTTAATAAAGTTTAACATATCTTGCTATCCTAGTACAAATATCATCGTTTGAGATAAGGTTCTGCATACATAAAGGATGCGGCATTTTTGAATTTCCCACCACTGAGAGATATTATGTATTGTAATATATTGGAATTGTGATTTATGGTTATTAGATTGCCAAGCCAATAACCCTAACAAAAGAGTCTTTGTTGTGTATTCATATCACCCATGCACATAGCTTTTATCTATTCACAAATAGATAGCAGTCATAACTTGATACTTTGCACAGTAATGTACTCTGGTCTGATGACGGAACAATCAAATGATTGAGGCCAAGCTATCCAGATATGTCTTGTCTGATTGAAATGGCAACATTGTTCATCAGTGGCATTCCTTCATAGAGCAGCATTTATTAAAGCAGAGGTCAGGAGTCTGGAAAATTCATTTCTGTAAGCAGATCAAGTGTTGTGGTAATATATAAATATAATACACTGATTGATAACATCTAATTCATTTATGATAAGTTGTAATAAGTAAGAGTATGAAACCAAGTCCAACACGGAAGTAACTATTACTCTGCTGAACAGGTTATGTTCGCTTCAGCAGAAGTTTAGCTCGGTTTTTATTCTCCATCATGACTTAATTTAGCAACTTACTTACAGAGGTCATTTGGAATAATAAACTACATCACCAAGATGATGCTACATTTAAATTTGATATTTTTGTATTTGGTGGAAATTGACAGTAAATATAGCTTTAGCTAAGAGGTCAAAGGTTCAGGTAACATTTATTCACTTTTCTTTCTTTTTTGAGGATCTCTCATTTTGCACTGATGAGTATCGAAATTATCTTACATTTTGAAAAAAGAATGTTGTTTTGCACAATCCCACTAAATACAATTTAAATCATCATACATTTTAACTGCATTTATGTTTTGATCTCTCAGGCTACACATATTTTTTTGTGAAGATGCGCTCTGAGGAGGCACACCTCTACAGTCAGGAAACACACACACACACACACACACACACACATACACACACACACACACACATTGACAAGCGCAAAACAAGGCATGAACCACAGAGTCAAAACAGACAAGAGCATGTCTGGGAGACACAGAGCAGCTACTCAGGCTAAAGCTCCTTTCTACCCTTAGTTGTAAAAGAACCATTCATGCTGCTTCTATTCATACACAAATGTAAGAGAGTTTAACCCAGTGGGCGATTCTGTCAGACCTCCGCAGCTAAAAGGCAAAAAGGTTACGCCTCTCTTGCACGGTGGTGCACAGGAATATGGCAGATGCTAAAACAATTTGTTATCTTGTATAGTATAAACATAATTCGACCAAATGATACTGACTTTATTGTTCCCTTTTGTCAGATGCAAATGATTAATAGGACCAGTGTTTTAGTGAAGTAAAATATGACTATGTATCCCAGGAGACATCAAGGCTAGAAGAAAATCCCCAACAGATAGAATATAAAAAAAGCCTGTTGTTATCCTGCTGTCTGTGTCCTATTGTGGTTTCTAGTCTCATATCTGTGTTTGGCTGCTATTGTTCTATCTATTGTCATGTCCCAGTTTGGCCCCGATTGGCCCTAATGGACCGCAGGGGAAAAGAACATTTCCTGGTTGAGTAGCGGTGGGTGTTCAGGGTTGCAAGGTTCAACGTCGTTCAAAATGAGTTGATTAATGACGGCCGTCACAACTGAGACGGGGCCATAATGAGGAGGACAAGAGGGAGGAGCGGAGGAGGAGGAGGAGAAGGGGGAGGGAGGGGAGGGGAGGCAGAAGGAGGAGAGCCCAGATTGGATGATTATTACTTAGCATGTTAAACAGTGAGATGGCAACACAATGAGATGAGGCTTCAGGGCAGAAGTGGAGTTGGGGGGGGGGGGGGGGCACATAGCCAATTAGTCCAAAAGCGAAGTCTGAATAAGAGGAGGAGACAGACACACGTAGAGCTGGTTAACACACAAAGACAGGGCGACGGGGCGGCAGAGCGGTGGCTGCAGAGAGCAGTTAAACATCTGTTGCTCTGAGGGACACTGAGATCGCTCTGCAGGGTCACCTTCCCAAAACACTCATCACCCAAATATGTTCGTCTTTTAATACAAATACATGATGGCTGGAAAGTAGTTCTACTAGATGAGTTCGTCACTGTAAGAAGATTTGAATGAGTGAAAACAATATTTTTCTGTATTTACACTTTTTATTTTTACATACGGATAATGCAACTTGACCTCTTCATCATCCTAAGGAGCAGCTGGGGGTTTAGTGTCTCGCTCAAGGACAGTAGGAGCCAGGTATTGAACCACCAACCTCATGGTTAAAGGAGATATCTCCTTCTTCAGGGAACACAATGTGAACCAAACACAACCTGTACGCATATAAGCTATATGGATTCAGTTATGGGGGCAAGGGGCTACATTTCTGGGGATCCTGTGTAGCCGGCGGATGGAAGACCGGAGTTGGGAGTTGGGAAGGCAAGTCCAACCGGGTTGATACACAAGTAGCCACTTTAAAAGCCAGTTTCTAACGGATGAAAAGCTAAATTGACCAATTTTGGGGCCGATGCACCTCCACTTGGACTATTAACCTGCATTCAACTAAGATTAGTGTGTGTCAAATCTAATCAAGGGAAGAGACTAGTTTCAATCTCAAATGTAACAAATGGTAAAAATGTCACCATGGGTGAGATTAGTCCATTGAAGAAAGTAGCCTACTTGACAGAAAACAATACATCAAGGCATAACAAGCAGAGCCTTGTTAACCTTTTGTAATTACACACCTTTTTATTTTAGTCAGTAAGTCATCAGTCATGGGGTCGTAGCTCATTTGGTAGAGCTGGTGCCTCGTGTACCGAGGCTAAGTCCTCATTGCAGCGGCTCTGGGTTCGAGTCCCACCTATGATCCCTCTCTCTCTCCCTCTTTCACGCTGTCTTCTCCATAAATAAAAGGCCAAGAAAATCATACTTACATAAATAATTCTTGAAAACATTGTTATTGCAACCTACAAGAAAATAGAATTCAAGAACACAATTTTGTTCTTCTACATCTTTTGGAGTGTTCAGACATATAAATCAATAAACCTCAATCATAACTTGCTGATGCTTCCTTCACGTCTTTCCTATGACTATGACTCCTGCCTGTTCCTCATCATTCTCCCCATAACCCTCCATCCTTCCAGAGTTCAAGCAGTTCAATTAGCCTTGTGGTGCACGGACACTCCCACCAATCCATGTCTGCGTGGTTTATCAGCTTGCGTGCATGTGTTTGCGTGCGTATCGTAAGGGTTAAGGTAATGAAGGGGAAACACATATTTCTTTACCATAACCACAAATGACACTGCCATATCACCTCTTCTCCTCTCCTTGCCCCAACACTGAAGAATTCAGATGGAACATTAACTATATTGTTCAAGTGGGGACGATTAAATAAAAAGGCTCGAGGGGGGGAAGCTTGTAACTCAGGGAAAGAGTGTTACAGGTTTCTAGAAGTCATTGCATTGTAGTCTGCAGGGATGTTGTTACTGCTTGTATGTGAGAGTGTGCTGAAATGACCCCGTGATTTATGGCTTGAAAGCAATTTGGATAAAAGAGGCAATAAGCAACATTGGTGACACGTGTCCTCTACAATGACATTTTTCCCCTGGATTGTGTGTCAAGGTTTTTGCTTTACACAGCACTGTTTTTCATGTTTCACCATGGTGTTGACTGAAAAAATGTCAATGCCAATGTCCATTTGAAGATATAAAAATAACATGAAATCCAACAACCTAGCCAATGAGATCAATCTACAACTAATTTTGTCCCTTTAAATGCTAAAAAAGAAGGTTAAATTGCTAGGAGAGAAATAGAAAGACCTCACAAGCAACATAAGAGGTTTTCAACTTAAAGTCCATGATGAGGAAAGGGGAAATATTTGCTTTTACATCTATGAAGAACAAAGTCGCTTTATTCTTTTCATAACTGCTTGATTCAAATGTTTAAAGACAGGACATACAGAGAGAAATAGAAATCCATGTGCTTGTGTGCAGCATGTGTTCTTGTATAGGAGGAGGTTGTGTTAGAGAGGTAATCCAGAGGTTAACAGGGGGGATTAGTTTTGCTTTAATTGGTCGTTCTGACTGAGGCGGGACTGACAGGCTTAGAGGCGGGGCTGTCACTACTTGATGTACGTCGCCCTACACTGAAGATGAGATTTCATTTCCCTAATTGACCCCTCCCCCCCTCGCCCTGATTTAACACCTTCTCTCTTGTTTTGCTCCACCTTCTGCCAGTACCCCCTCCCCCCCAGTTTCTGCTCTGCCCTCGCTTCTTTCCCACCCCAGATGTTGCTTGTCTAATGGCAGCCCGAACAATTTAATTAGTTACAGTGATGTGCAATCAAAAGACAGTTGGTGGACTGATTAGAGTCATTACGGCCCAGATGAACTGCTTGATGAAGAATGATTATTCTCACTGTAAACAGCCTTTGGAAGAAACTAAAACGTCTGTATACACCCGTGTCAGCGAAAATATCAACAGCTGGCAGCCTGAATGTATGTGAGGGTCTACGCCCTGATCCCTGGGCTAACATGGGAAGAGGGGAGGAGGTCCTGGGGGCTATCGGGAGAAGTATAAAGAATAAACAGTAAAACCAAGATCTCAAGTTTTATCCAGGCGTGTACCTGATCTAGAGGGGAGCTATAGAAAGGTGAGAAAAAAATTGATGGGAGGAGGAAAAATTGTGAGCCAACATTATGGCTCACATGAGATGACATTGTCTGAAATGCCCAGGTCTGGGACAGGGAGCAGATCCACACAGTTCAGATGCCTGTGCTTTGGCCTAATGTCTGTCAATGAGCACCTAATGATGTGTGTGCAGCTATTTGCTCTTTCATATCAGTTCGGCAGCTGCTTGAATTCACACGTACAAGCAGACAGACTCAAACGCACACACACCCGATCAATTTTGTTGGCGCAATGATGACTGAGCGTAAAGATAGTGATGATTTATTGTTTTACTCGTTCAAACTTATGCTGCAAGCGTCCTCACTTGTGTTTCTCCTTTCTGAATAGCAGCCTACACGGGACAGATTGATAGAGCAGTTGGAGTGAGGACTTTGGTATTTCACATAATTGTTGGTAGATGTGACCACCAACGTTCAGTTCATATCTCTTAAACTTGGCTTAAAGTTTTGGACACAAAAACATAAAAAGCACACAAAAAGGTGAGGTGCTCTGAAGCTGTGTGAAGGTATTTAAAGTAAATCAATGATAGCTTAAGTAAACACATATTGTCCATTATACTTATGTTAAAGTAAAGTTTTGGTAATGCTTTATATCATGTCCATGTATTATAAACATACTAAGCTTTAGAGCAATAATCATTTCATATTATAATGCATTTTACAGTGTCTTATAAGGCCAAATATGATACTTAATACTTTTTATATCTCATTTTTGTAACAGATTAGCATCATTTTATAATTCATTTTATAATTGCTGTAATTGTGATAATACTTTTTTTCCTATAATGGCCAAGGAAACTTTGTTAAATGAATTTTCACTTTCCTTAATGCGAGCAATAACCATAAATTGTATCATATTGTAATGCATTATGAAAAGATTATGTTTTTCAAATGCAATTATAAAACAATATGATCTTTAAAAAAAAATGTGTCAGGAAGCAACCAGCAATAATGAGGTATGATACAGATAAGACTTATATCATTACTATAATCATTAAAAATGCTCTAAAATGTGGTATGCTTATTGTTATAAAGCTTTCTGAATATTTAGGAGAGCTTTTAATTATGCAGTGCTATCAGCAGATTCTAACACATTATGTATTTATGCATGCTTATAAGACATTATAGACATGGGCCTCAGAGAATGTGTCACCAAACTTGTCTGCTTTCTTTGGGCAAGCAACACTATAAAATGTGTGGAACATAATTTGAGTTGCCACGTTAAACAATCAGCAGCAGCATGTTTGTTTTGTTAATTTCACACTCTTTACTAAAGTGATCACTTGCTTCCCCCATGCTCAGCTATCCACAGATGGTGCAGCAGAACCCCCCCCCCCCCAATCCTTAACTCTCCTCCTCCCTCCTTCTTGCCTATTGACGTGATAATAGCTACAAATTGATGAAGCCATTGAGTGTGCTGGTGACAAGAGGGTGAGTAGGGACACAAACTCTCCACCTCCCAGTAACAGACATTAATCAGAGCCCTTCCAGTCCCCGTCCCTCCCTCCAGACTACCTGACAGACTGCTAGGGCCAGTAATGTAATCCTCTGGGTGTCCCTCCCCGTCTGCCTTTATTTACACCTCATTCCTGCATTCGTCTATTCTGTTTATGTCTTTGTGTCACCACAGCTAGATTCATTATAAAGACAGTGCAATTGGCAAAATGATGCAAACTAAACTAAAATTGTGTGTGAGGAGCAATAACCTGCAAGATGTCATGTTGGCCTACTGAGCTGTTTCCACCTTAACTTGGATTCATTAAAGGTCACGCTTCAAAGCAAAAACAACAACAGAAAAAGACGGTGAGGAGAACAGAACCAATATGACCTCCTTCACCTTTTTAATCCCACGGAGGAGGTGCACGAAATTCATTTTCTCCAAATGACAGGCAGCCTGTTTCCAGCGTTGATGGGTGGTTTCATTTAAATCACAGCATAGATTTATGTCAAAGTAAATTAGCAGCCCGGTCGGCAACGTGTTGACATCTACATCCTAAACTCCCCGCACTCAATAATGAAGTCAGCCTCGGTGCTGAGACGGCTCAATACGGTCAATACGGTTAACTAACCTCCAGCACACTTGGGGGATGTATCTGCCTTGCAAAAACCGCCAAGGTTCACAGTGTGAGTCAGTGAGAAAGGAATTGATCTTTTTTTCTTTGCAATTTCTGGAAAATGAATTCCGTTCTCGTTATTGTGGAGTCTTGGTTCGCAGTCACCGCCAAACAAAGTGCTAAAAACAAAAACAAATGGAGCAGTGCACTGACTTCCAACGGCATCAGATAGCTGAGCACAGTCGGAGAAATACATCTGATGTCCCTGCAGGATATTTCCAAGAGGCAGGCAGTATGCTTTGTGAATTACAGTTACAGTTAAATCACATTAGAGCAATAACCCATGGTCCAATATTTTATGTGGAAAGGAGGTTACTCATGAGGATTTCATCTCTAATAAAACGCAACATTAATTTAAAGGCAGAAAAAGAAAGGTTGGGAGAAGGAGAAAGGTGGGAGTGAGGGAGGGCTGGGTGTTGGATTTAGAGATTCATAAATTCACACTGAACTTTGATCGTATTGACTCTTGGTGGCAGTAAATTATGGACTTGGAAAACCCCATGGGTGATAGACTGAGGGCAAACAAATGTCAGTTTCCTTGGTGTGACGTTATTTGGTTTATTTGGGTCTCCTTGGTGACCCTAGCTCCAAGCGTTGATGGTTCACATAGTGATGGTTGTGCGTTTACTGTGTTGCATTATGGGAGAGGCAACGATATCCAGCCAGCAAGTGGCCGTCTTCAAACAGTGGTCATTTAGCTTCTGGAAGAGACGCATATCAAACATGCAAACTTCAAAGCCTCTGGTAGAGGCTTTGAAGAGCAAGATCTCAACAGTTTTATTAGTTTCTCGACACAACTGTCAGAGGGCATCTGGGTCTGACATTTCCTCCACTCAAACATAAAATCAATGCTTCCAACGGGAAGTTATTGTTGGCTCCACAAGCTGAATTTGACTGGCCCCTAGTGTCAGTTCTATAGTATATAACTACCGAAATACAACCCATTCCAGTGGCAGAGCCAGCCATTTTAAAGAGTGCTCAAACAACAGTTACAAGGCCTGCCTTCGAACCATCACAGTCATTTTAAAGAGACTCTTTAAAATGATGGTTAGTAAGGAATTGGATATGGATTCTAACAATTAAAAAAACAAAAAAAACAGCACAGCTTTTAAGTGGAAGAAGCTGTGTGCAAACCAAACAGATGATTATTCATTTTTAGTAAGAATAGGACCAGCCACACGCTTGTCACGACCATCTATGGATTCTAGTGTTCCTGGTGGGCGGTTTGGTAACCGTAGTGATGTTGAACCTGAGGCGACTTTAAACAATCTTTAAGTCGGCATCAGAAAATACACCTAATGTATAGGCTACAATAGGCACAATGTATAGAGACAGCAGGGCACCAGAGACAACACTTTACTCCCAGCAGGTAAGTACCATCATTGCAACAAGGCACACACCGCTTTCAAAGACAACTTTAATCCCCCAGGCAATTAGGAGTAGGTGTAGCCACGGTGTATCTCTTCTATTTTTATTTTGCTCATGATAGAAAGAGACTTCTACATTCAAATTGTTTTTTCTTTCTTTTATAACCAGCAGCAGTGAAGTCCACTGCAGCTGATACGGTTTTGGACATGATGTGAAATCCCTACAGAAGAGTAATTCAGCCCGTTGTTCTCAGGCTCTCATCTGAGGGGTTCTTCAAACGTCTGTATGTTGCTTTATTCAGGAAAACATTTTGACAGAATGTGGCTAGCAATATAACGACAATATGCTACAGTATACCAACGTACTACAGTTTAAATGCTTAATTCATAGTCTTAAAAAAATCATGTTTTAAATCATGTAATTTGCTGTTCGGGTCTGTGGGACCCGATTTCAATGTTTGCTAAAAGAAAAATTATACAATTAATAATTTTTTCAACTCGAGACTCACTGGCCTTGGCTCAGTTTTGGTGCAGAACATAACAGAACACATTTTCAATGAAAAACATGAATCACAGAAACATTTGCTGCTGAACTTGCTCTTCCTGCAGATCTTTAAGGTCAGTTTTCCTTGTATGCATTAATCGAGAAAATATATTTATATATCAAACAGAATGTTGTCAGGAAGCACATGCATGTTGCCAGTGATGTTTGTCTTATGTGGGATCATTCATTTATTAGGGGTTTGCATATCAGCAAAAAAGCACCTCTAAGGACAGCTTTTCTGTTGTAATGTCCTCTAACATCCATGGGAGGTCGCCAAAGACTGCCCAATCTCAAAAGCAGCTTGGTTCTGCCTCCCACTCTGACTCTCTGAGACCTTTCAGTGGAATGAGCTAATATCAGTATGGCAGTGTTTCCATGTGGCAGGCAGTCCAGTATTACTCAAATCTAAGCCAAATGAATCAACTTTGATAAATACTTGCTCCGGAGTGTTGGACATTAAACAAGTTTAACCTAATCATCTTGTGAAACAGGGATCTCAACCTAATTGAATGCAAATCTGCTTCACTTTTGCAGGATATGGGGTTGTGTGCTGTACGGTTCAAACTCCCACTGAGGGTTGAATATCCACTGGGAGGCTGGGACTCCTCCTTCCTTTCCCAGCCTGCAGAGTGGTGGGAACCGGGTACCGGGCAGCCCAAAATGGTATATGCTATTTTTACCACTCTGTGCTCAATCCGAAGGCTGCTCCCTGGAGACCTGTTGCCGGCAGCTCTCCTCAAGCCGCAGAATTTAACCCCAAGACAGCTCTCCCCAGATGTGATGGAAAACATCTGGCCAGCTGCTTGACTACAAGGCCCGGCCGTCCAGCCTCAATGCTAGTAACCCGCATAAGACTTTCCAGTCCCTGCCAACCCCCCCCCCCCCGTTGATAAATAGCAACCAGTGCCCTCGCAGGAATGCAAGATTCAATAATCTGATGCAGTGATTTCCGCCTGCATACAGAGGAATCTGTTCGGCTCCGAAACATCACACATCCTTCATTCGTGGGTAGGTGTAGCTGATGACAAAGTCGCAACACAACAAGAAAAAAAAAAAACAAATCCCAGAATAACATGTATATTTATTACAGATTTTTATTTAATTTAAAAAAAGATAACTTGTAAATGTTACACTGAGTTCTATTGAAACGTTTCCACGTCGTGTCTCTCAACACAGGTTAACATTAGGCACACAAGAATGCAGACATCATTTCGCAGCTCTAGCCATTGTTCAAATACGAAACAGAGAAGAGTGGGGGGAGGGGGGGGGCACCTTAGCAAAACATTTAAACTGTGCAGTGCCAAAACTGGCTTTCAGCTTCATCGTTCCCCAGGCGAGGGACAGCGACCACTGATTCATCAAGTCCCTGTGTCGTGTGTGACCTTAAAAACATTTTTTTACAAACCCATGTACCCTAGATCGCAAAACATGTCTAGACCAAGTTTGGTTGTGTTCCTCCCAAATAGTTGCCAGAGCAACATCTGGTTGCCATAGAAATCAACAATACAAAACCCACAACCGGTACATCCAAATACAGATTATAGTCAACATATCTGAAAACAAAGCGCTCCAACGGCTTCTTTGACGATCAGATTTGGTTTGTACGGGTGTACCAAAGTCGTACATGTACATAGAAGCTTTCGTCAGATGCCTCAAGAATCTATGGTCACGTGTGCTTAATATTTGGCCTTTTCCCCTTGAAGAGTAAACATTAGGTCAGAGTGGGTCAAGCACTACAATAAGTCAAGCTGCAGTGGCAAAAAAAACAGCTAATTCACAAACACGGCAATTCAAATGAGGCTACTTAAGGAACCCTTTGTCCATGCCAGGGCTTACAGCCTACAGAACCTATGTACAGCTAATGGGCGACTGCTCACTATGGGGTCCCACTACCGTTTTGTTGGAAAGCTAAATCGAGACACAGCGTTTTATTTATTGCACAAAACAGAAAAGATCAATGGCAAAGGGTTTCACTCTGCACCGGAGAACGCGTTGGATCTGGTGAAGACATTATGGAAGGTGAAAAGTACCTTCGCTGCTCGTGGTTGGAGACTTGTGCATCTAATGGAATGTCTGTATTGCCTTTTTCAATATCTTTACGCGTGTCGCTCATAAAATAAGAGGGAGTGGGGGTCTTACGAGACAACTTAAGGATTTGAATTCAACAACGACTATTTGTAGATGAAATAAATGAGAAATGTGTACTGTACTTGTAGAAATAGAAGTTGATCACATGTGTAGTGCTGTCAAAACGTAGAAGAAATTGCCACCACAGGCTGATAAGATCCCCCTTATTTAAACATTTTTGGCTGTGGAGAACAGGGTCCATCACCTACATGTTATATCAGGTTGGTTTTTGTACACAAGTCATGGGACCTGTTCAATGGCACATACAGGAGGATACAAAAGAGTTTTTACAACTATTTAGCCAACAACATATGACTGCAATGTTTCTTTGTATCAGAGAGAAAAATAATATATATATAGAAAGAAAAAACAACATACAATCAAATCATTTTTCAGCTCATACTCTTTTGGTTACACCGAGGTGAAAACAAGTGCAGTATTTAAGTTCCTCCGAGCCGAGCCCCAAAAGTTCCCCGCTCATCGCTAATTCTAAGCCATCTGCTTGAAGCCATGGCCGCTTAAAAATGGATGAGTCGAGGCCAGTTGAGGCTGGAGCTCGTCAAAGAGGTCTTATAATGACATTTTCTCTGAATACTAATTCAACATACAGGCAGAACAATCATTATCAATATCACCACTGGTATACGGATGTTTTCTGTGCTCCACCAAGACTCCCCCCATCTATCTTCAACTCCAGTTTTACAAAAACACCAGTGACATTTTTTTGGACCAAACTTCTGTGGCATGCAACCCAGATAAGGATTTTCTTGGCCCAAAAAAACAGATGGGCACACGGTTACAGCTATAGCGGTGCCACGAGAAATCTGATAAGAAGAAGCTGAAGGAGAAACAACAACACAACAAGCCAAATAACTGTCACGTCGAGGCTCAGGGTGGGCACTGGGGTTACGGTTCTTGAGACCAGAGGGTTTTGGGAGTGGGTGGTGGGGCGTTTTGAAATCGCCTGGCACTACGCCGTTGTGGGCACGGAGACCTCCAGCAGGCGGTTGTTTTTGCGCTTGCAGGACACGCTGTTGCCGTTCTTGGGGCCGCCCTGGATGAATTTCACGCACACCTTCTCGTGCTTAAACTGCACCAGAAACCTGCCGCACAGAAACATCAGCCACGTCGTTAAACACCGCCGGCCAATCACATGCTTTGACAGGAGTGACCACATTCAACTCTTGCTCTCTTACTCGTCTGAGATGTCGATGTTGAGCTGCTCGCTGTCTGCGACCGTGGCCCCGGTGCGGTGGAGTTTGGTGATGATCTCGATCAGATGTTCGCTGCTGAGCAAGAAGTCTCCTTTGACGGCCGAGGCCGAGCCCTGAAGCAAAACGACATGCCGATATCAAAAAAAAGAAAAAGTATAACAATACAGGGGTTTTATGCCCCTTTGTGTTGGGTTGATGTGAAAAAAACATTCTTTTAAATTGTGTATATTGTGTATGTAGTTGTGCTTCTCATTGATGTTGGATTAGAAAAAAAAAAAAAAAAGTACTGATTTCTGCGAAAACCCACCAGAATTTAAACTAACAGCATTATTTGATTTCGGCAAACAGGAAATCTACTTCGGTTGATAGAAGTTAGACACATTACTGCAGGCTCACTGTGTACAAAAATGCTGTCTGGTGCAGCTTTTCAGCTTACAATCCGTAGATATTCCAATACACCTAACAGCATATCGCTGACTGCCGTTTAACAACTTCAGAGTCCCAGCAGGACTATTATATTTTCAACATCCGGAGAAAACCTCTCCGCTTGCCTTCTTGCCCAGAATTAGATGTGAAGATCGATACTGAACCATACCTGCACTAAATCGACACTCAGTCTCCCCTCACCTCTTTGAGTCGGAGAGCGAAGAAGCCGTCGCTCTGCGTGCTGACCGACACGCTGGTGAGGTCCAGCAGGGGAACGCTGGCCTTCACCTGGCCGGTCTTCTGGTCAGCCAGCACCACGCTCTTCTTCGTGAGCAGGAAGATTCGAGCGGTTCCCTGCAAATGGTGGCATTTTTGAATATCATGCTACAGCAAACTGCACGTTTGAGGTGTATTTTCTTTTTAAACGTCCATCTGATCTTGACAGGGTTGAGAGGAAAACATAAGACACATGTCCAGACATGCCTACCATCTGCTGGAACAAGAAAAATGCCAGCTGTTAAGATGTCAAGGCAGATTGCCTCAGCATCAATATAACTTCAGAGTTTTGGAAAGGTGGGAGTGTGGAGCTCGCCTCTAAAGAGCAGGGTTACAAATGTAATTGCTGGACCTAACGATCCATTTGGCTTGCACAGGAGCTGGATATATCGCAGTGCGAGTGATCTTTCCTACCTTGCCATTGGCCCTGTTAATCTTGTTGACCACATCAGCCAGCAGAACCTTCTCGTCCACAGCGCTGTTGAGTTTCTGATATTTGGGATTGGTGCTGATCTCCAGGTAGTCGCCCACGAAGGGCTGGCTCACGCTGAAACAGAGATTCGTATCAAGAGGAGGTCTGATGCTTTGTGTTGAGCGTGAAATTGAGTCTCTACTCATTCATCTCCATATTACTGTGATGGTTGAAACTGTCCCAGTGAATATCTGATACCTGCTGGGGTAGAGAGCCTTTTTGTCTTTGAAGATCTCGCTGGCCTCCAGCTTCTCCTCGTAAACTGCCTTTGTCTCCTCTGTGAATTGGCTCCTGTATTTCTTGCACTAAACACACAAACAGCAGCAGTTGAGATAAGGATTCTTGTGTTAAATTATTTGTATAGTCTATCTAACGGCTCCCATTTCAATGATTGCTCGTTACAGCCCGTGGCTCGGATTTCCGTTCATATCCTGAGTCGAATTCTTAAATGAAGTCAGAAGCTCATAATGCTCTCTACCATTCTACCAGGTGTGCAATAGAAACACTCAGACAGCATAAATCATGAAATGAGAGAAGGATTAAATGTGGGTCATGGGGACAGACGGAGGTGACCGACCCTCCAGTGATGGAAGATTCTGCGCAGCTCTGTGTGGACTCCATCCAGGAAGAGGTAAGGCCTGGCTGGCCAGCTCTTGTCGATGGGGGACATGGAGGTGGTCTTCAGGCCAAGGAAGTACTTTTGCATCTGGACAAGTGGACATAAAACCAAATCTTTGTTGAAAAACAACAGAAAATACATTTTGCTCTTACAAAAAGGAAGCACAATTATAGCTTTTATGCATTTCTTCAACATATTCAACCCACTTACAATTCTCTGGATGGTGAAGTCATAGATCTTCTTGCCTGCGTTTGCCCTGAAGAACTTTCTGTACTCTCTGCGGACCTTTTACGGCAATAAAAGGAGAGAAAAAATACATTGTCAATCACCCGCTGCCCTCCGCACTTTGATGCACAGCAGGAGAGAAAGACGAAGTCAGTGAAGAGGAGGATGACAGGTTGACACAAACGGCACGCTAGAACAACAGACGTGCGGTTAGTCACAAACGATGAACACCTGGAATGGACACAGTCGACCACAAGCTGCTGCAATTAATTAAAATAACAAGATTACCAATTTAATCACTGAAACGACCAAATGACCTTTTATGCTGACCTTAATTGCACACATTGAGTGGTGAACAGGTGCCAATCAACACAATGAAAAGATTAACAGGGCAACAAATGACCAGTGTGAGGACGGTGGTCAGACACGCGACAGATAAAGCGCCGGCAGACTAAGACCTGCGCACACTTTTGACTTTACACACCTGAAGACAAAGAGACAACAAGTGAAAGGAACACTGTCGGTACACGAAGCGGTGCTGTTATAAATGGGGTTAGTTGCACAGAAGCAGAGGAAAGAAAAGATCAGGAGGAGAGACAGACAGCCTCATGTGTCAGTCAGGCTCTGTCGGTTTAAATCTGCAGCATTAAAAACCAAATAGAGGAAACAGCAGCTGTCGCTAAATTATCTCAAATTAATGGTATAAATGAATTATAGAATTATGGGAGGACATTTTTTTTTTTTTACTATTTCACACAAAACAAATTGCTGTGATGAGATTTCTTGATGTAAAAGGGCTGTGGATTACTTTGCCTAACCAGGACAGAGCTTCACGGTTTCAAATAAAATATTTTCTCAATAAAATGTTCGCTAGGAGTGCTTCCTAGACTCAAATAGATTGATTAAAGGTGCTCTTTCAGTAATGGTGCATGTAGAAAGAAACATCACAAGAAAACTATGTCCTTTTAAACAATTAAAAGGATTTATTGTAGTGGCTTTGTTTGACCTAAAAAAAAACTCCAACACATTACGGCATCAAGTCTTCATCAGGAAGTCAAATAGGTCTAACACGACTACGCCATTACAACAATGAGATTTTAATTGTTGAAAAAGAGAGTGCCTTGGAGTTTTCAATGCTTTGAAAAAAAATTTATTCTATTCACATCCATTGCAATGGAGCAATGGCAGATGTCTCTGCCAGTAAAACCAACACCATCTGTATGGCTGGAAACCACTGGGAGTAAACTGGGAATAGTTTGTCTTATTATTTACAACGCTATATATTTCCCCGAGTCCCACCGGTGATGCAAGGGTGAATCTTAAAAGGATCCTGCAAGTCCCACAAGGACAGCAGGAATTTCCATATTTGGGTGTGTGTGGGCGGGGGGACGGCATCACGGAGAAAACAAAACAAACTTGACTATTATAGAATTATTCCAAACAGGAAAATTCAGTGCTCTTGTAAGTTTTTCTATAAGTTGCGGTGGTGTAGCATAAATATGTTGATTATGCATAAAACCAAATGTTACTGCAAAAGTTGCTGTAATATATGAGCCAATAAGCATCTAGGATCTCTGCATGGCAAAACAAGGCCCTTCTAGATAAAGTATGATCATAGCCTTTGGCGGAGAAAGGCTTCCTGTAGAAATGTGCATATAAACATATATAGCAGATGGTTGGAGGAGGATGAAGAGGGTCAGGGGTGATGAGTAGGTGGCAGACGTGGTGATGGCTGTGCCGTGGGGCTGGTAAGGTACCTTGAGTCCCTGCCAGTAGGCCCAAATCACAGCGACGGCATGCTTACGCCTGGCCTCTTCCTTCAGTCTCCTCAGCTCTCTGCGTGCCTGTTCAGGGGGGGGAGGCGGGGCCAGACAGAGAGAGAGAGAGAGACAGAGAGAGGGAGAGAGAGTGGGAACAAATGAAGCGAGAGAAGATGAGAGGAAGAAGAGGGAGACACTGTTTTGCCTCAGGTCAGTCTAATACACCCACACACACACATATACACACACTGCACACCAGCCCTGTGTAACCACTGGGAGCCTGCAAAAGAACAGCTCTACTGCTCCAGACTCCTTAAACAAATATGGCACACATTTATCGGGGGTGGGGGGGGACTTCTGGAACAGAAACAGACTTTTTAGTGGCACTTTGAGAGTAAACCGGGCGGAAAGCAAGTCACAACTCAGGCGACGGGAGTCACCTCAAAAAAGGTCCAAACAGTTCCATCTAAAAAAAGGACAAACTGTGATGTAAAGAGTAAACATGCATCAACTATGCAAGAAGGCAGGGGTCGTGCAGAGGGCAGGCGAAGCATGCATTGATGAGGCCTTGGAGGAAGAAGCTGAAAACAAACATATGACCCTGTCTGTCTGTGGTGTGTGTGAGAGTGACTGTTATCTTCCAGGAAGTGGGGTCGCCCATGTAACCATGAGTCCATAACTAGTACTTTTTATATATAAGACACATTACACATTACTGTCGGCAGACAGCAGTGAAGACGGTGAAAATGACCATTGCAGTCTCATTAGTAAGACTCCTCTCTCCACTTGAGCATCCGGTGGAGGAGTGTATATGTGAGGGGGTGTATGGTAATGGTGGATGAGATTATGGATTGGAGGAGGGGGGGGGGGGGGTCGATGGAGGCGGCAAGTCACGGCAAGTCAAGTCAACAGGCTTCCCAAATACCTTGGTGCCCTGCCAGCCGGCCCAAATGACCGATACGGCATGTTTATTCCTCGCCTCCTCCTTCAGCTGACGCAGCTCTCTCCGGGCCTGATGGGAAGCGGTGGCAGTAGCGGAGGGGGGAGGTTAATTTCAGTGACAATCAAAAACGTACTCGTCCCAGGAGACGTACTGAGTAGGTGTGAAAAGGCATTATGAGGACAATATTGACCAAAGACAACAAAAGGGATGTCGGGACAAACGGGATAGTTAACATCAACATGCGAGCGACATTCGGGGGCGCTCACGCTCCGTGACTCATGTTTAAGAGGAAAGAAATGAAAACGCAGCAGTGGGAGGGTCTGGATTCTCAATGCAGTTTCTGTGCTTCATAAAAAGGTGCTGCCGGCCAATAAGAATCCTCCATGTTTGCTAAGAACAAAGTTCACATTAACACAGAATAATCTTTAACAGGATCTATAATGAGGCAGGATTGATACTGAGACCTTGGAATAAAATATTGATTATTAACAACCAAGGATGTGTCAAAGGATAACGTTATGTAAACGCTGATATGATGTTTTTCATGCAGACGACAAAGTCTGCACGGTGGCTTTGATTCGACTGAGCCCCCGAGGGTTTATAAAGTCACAGCACATGTGCCATCATATGGACATAATTCCGAGCTTAGTCACTTAACTAGCAGCGTCTCTGCATGGCAGCGTATAAATAACAGCGAAAATCAGCCGTGTGTTGAAGGCACTGCATGGTGGAACAAGATTAGAGAGTCGGGGTTGTGTAGAATTCTAGTTTGGGTTTGTAACACCGTGACGGAAACCAAAACATCTGTACAACTCCACGTGGAAGAGCCACAAAACAGAAAACAGGACAGACAACAACACGGCACATTAGTCAGACCAGCGGGTGACGGAGAGGACTGGGATACGAGTTCATTCAGAGGGGCCGTTCCTCTATTAGTCGTTTCAAAAGTGGGGATGGGATGGGACGGTGAACAGGGAGGACAAGACAGCTGGGACAGAGACACACTACGGCTGGGTGGAAATACCTTGGTTCCCTGCCAGTATGCCCAAATTACTGTCACAGCGTGTTTATTCCGCGCTTCTTGTTTTAGACGCCTCAGCTCCATCCGAGCCTGTTGGGACGCGGGTGGGCGTTAGGTAAGACGGGTTGAGGATGCGAGGAGGGAAAAAGAATCAAGGAAGCAAAGTGAAAGAGGAGTGGGGGGGAGGGAGGGGGGAGGGAAGAGAGAAAAAGAAGTGGCAGTTGTGTGATCAGCAAAAAGAAGCAGGACCAAAAGCAAAAACAGCGGCAATATCATCAAGGGCAACTTTTTTTTCTTCTTTTTTTTTTGTAAGTTTGGCAATTAGGCAGGACACCGCATGAGATGAAAAAATAAAAAATCAAGTGTTTAAGGAAATACTGTGCAGACTTCAAAAGCAGCTTTTCCCCGCCCGACATGAATAAAGAAGCCCGTATCAAACCCAGACTGATGCTGTGTTGCGGTAATAACCTCCCTCTCTGATATTCCTCTGCACTTTCATGCCTCAGTACCTGTGTGCCGTGCCAGAACGCTGAGATGGTGGTCACTGCCTCTTCACATCTTTTCTGATACTTCAGCTCTCTCAGGAGTTTGCGGGCCTGGTGGAAACGGGTACATATTTTAATGTTTTTTCCCCTCCCCCCTGTTTTCCTGCTACATTTTATTAAAACAATGAAGTCACAGGAAGGTGCACACCTGCCATCCTCGGGTGTAGGACTGCACCACAGTGGTGGCGCTCTTGATCTTCTGGTATTTCTTTTGTTGCTGCGAGATGGAAAAAAATGGAAAATATGGGGATTTAACTTCACTTCACGCATCGACACCATCTGTCAATCTGCCCGGTTTGCTTTGCGTGGGATTTGCATGTGCGTTGCGCTTCCGCGGAGAGGCTCACCGCGTATCGCCGGTACCACGCCGCCACCACTATCTGACTCTGCTTCAGCAGCAGGAAGTGGCTGCGGCACTTCCAGCCACGGTAGATCTTCTGGATGAGCGTGGCCAGGTCTTGGAGGCATTGCCTCCTCCTCTCCTCCAAGAAGAAGAGCTGTGGAGGAAGAGGAGGGAATTAAGTTAGCAGGTGTCACGTAAGGTGCCGATTTAACCTCTGCTTAAGGTCAGGGTTATAAAATGAAAAGAAGAAAAAGGAATAAAAGGGAAACTCCTCCCTCCATGAGATCAATAAAAATATTTTATCTGAGCAAATGCTGATTCACTGATATCAAGTACAAAGTCCATTCTATCTGCCTGGGAAGGTAGAGAAACTCTTTCTAGTTTGGGCATTAAAAAATGACCTACGTCAATCGACTTATCTATATCATTTTATTGTCCTGCTGTTAGCCAAAGCAATCTGTTCATCTGAGGGCAACATATCTTGAGTCTTTTTCACTGCTCTGCACATGGAAGACAGCATTTCTAACTTTATCTCACTGTTCATGTGAGGAAAGGTAACTTATTTAAAGCACATAATTTATATATAGAATAAATAATGTACACTGAGAGCTTCATTTTGATGGCACATCTTGTTGCATGTTTCATGAGATGAATATCTCCAAACCTCGATAACATTAAAAACAGAGGCGTGGCTGCTGGATCAACAGACAAAAGAAATATTGTCTGGAAAAGTGGATTCAAATCCACTCGATTAGCCTCTTATGTGGTGATTTTGCAGCTGCAGATATCTAAGGCAGATACGTTGATCAGATAGAAAAAAAGCAATTATGTAAGAAAAAAAAATCATTCTCCCACAATGAGATCATGTTATTCCAAGCTTTGTTGGTCTTTTTTTTTTTTTTTTACTGGGTGGAGAGAAAGTCCATTCAATCGCTGCAGGCTTGAGCAGTCGTAGAGCAGACAAGCAGCGAGTAAAGAAGCTCATTTCCCATGTAAGATGGGATGGCTAAGTGAAACCATGTGTTTCTTTTTTTTCCCCCCCTGGTGGTTGCATGCTAATTGCTCAAGTGGGGGCTCCGAGTGCAGCCCACCCTGCTTTACAAACATCTTACTGTGAGAAAACAGGGCAGCTGAGCACGCTGCTTTCAACCTTTAGATGCTCAAACACAGCTTGATCTGCTGGAGTACACAGCAGATGGGAATACAAACTGGGGCGCCAAAACATATTAAAGGGGCGCAGGGCTTCTTATTTACCGTTCTTGGGTTCCTGATGAAGATTTTAGAGCGGCCGTAGGAGAACTCTTCTGCTGGGACCTGGAGGTCCGCCATTAGCACCTCCACTCCTTCCCTAAAGAGAGCCAGAAGGGTCATTCAAAGCATACTTCACACCAACATAAGAGCGACTGTCCTTACATAGTGAGATGATTTTGGACACAAGAAGCAGTGAGGATGTAGAGTTAGAGAAACGGAGGGAGGGAATGATTAAAAAGGAGAACGAAACAAATCCAGAGAAACATGTGGAGGAAGGAAACACGGAAACCGCACAAAGCACTGAGGGGTGGCTGAACAACAAGATAACAACGTACGGTACGGCAGATAGGAATCGAGAGGACGGAACACGCAAGTCTGGCCGATGAGACAGATAAAGGATGAGCCGTCTCAACATGTATTTTAGAGAGGGACTGGGACATTTCTGCTTAACAACTGGTACAGTATGTTTCTGAGGGGATGTAAAGGGGGAGTTTCATGTTGTGTCCACATGCAATGCTATATATCTTTAAATAAATGCTGAGTGGTTGTGGTGGGTAAACTGTTGTCAAGTTCAGCTGATTTGTTCCCCCCCATTTGAACCTTTATTCATCCAGGGAAAGCTAGCTGAACCCGTTTTCCAGCGATAACCCAGTTCAAATCCACACAGCTGCACACAATCACACCTGGGAGCCGGCCACTCAAACTGCAGTCTATTAGTGCTGGTCACAGGCACTCTACTGGGAGTCGTCTGGGGTTCACTGCCGTAGTTAGAGACACCTATGAGTGCTTTTCACTTCCTCCACTTTCTCACGATGACCTAGACGAGGGCTTTGTTTTGGCAACCTTCCAGTGACAAGAGCATTTTCTCTATGCTCCCCTCTGCCGCCCAACGATTAGCCCCCACCACAGAATGAACAGGACCATTACCGGGCAGGTCCTCGCCAGTGGGGCCAGGTCCGCTTGCAGAGCATTTTATAGCGTTCCAGGCACGGCTCGTAGGCCTGGCGGAAGGCGTAGCCCGCTCTCCTCACGCGGACGTTCTCCATCAGGCCCAGGTAGCGCACCTGGTGGCAGACCAGGGACTCGGTGAAGATGTGGGAGGCCTTCTTGTCATTGGGCTTGATGCACCTGGGAAGCAGAGAGAGAGAGAGGTTGGTCAGACTGATTACTGAACTGTTCAAGACTACAAGACTGTTGATCCCCAGTGGAGTCTAGAGACACACTGTAGATTTTACCTAAGCATTCTTGAATGCATCACAGTAACAGCAGCAGTTTCACAAACCCACAATATGCTGGACTGGCACCGATGCACACATAGGAATAACGGGACTTTACCGGATGTAGTTGGGGTTCTTGGTCTGCAGGTTCCTCATCAGCGTCCCCACCGATGCTTTGAACTGGAATCCAGCCGTTGGTGGTCTCTTCAGGTTGACTTTGGCTGGGTTGCCCTCAGGGAACAGCTGTTTGATGAGGCTGTGGTTGGCCTTGTACATGGCCTGGGACAGATCGCGGTACAGCAGGTCGTTGTTCTTGTCCACAAAGCCCTCCACGCGGTACAGCACCTTGATATGGACAGGACGAACGGACATGACGCAAAAATGTGTTTTCCTCTCATCATGCAAAGAAGCACAACTGCACAAAAACTGTGCTGCAAGGATACAATTTAATTGTATATAAATCGATCATATCACAATCTATATCCAATCAGTGTTTCTGGCATTCCCATTATGGCACTAGGTCGTTCAACAAACAGTGTCTGTTAGTCCCTTCCTGTTCTGTATGGAGAACAGTGTACAGTACCTTGCCGGCGTAGTGCTGGATGCGGAAGCAGTTGTGCGGCAGGCTGTGGTCGGTGAGGAACTTTGAATTCTTGCTGAGGCGACTCTCGAAGTGCAGGTGTTCAGCGCAGATGGTGTTGAGTTTGTCCAGGAAGGTCTCGTCGGTGACCGTCCCCGGCCTCAGGCACTCCTCGTCCAACATGGCCAGGATTCCATTCTGGTGCTGGACATGGATTGTGGTCAGGTACATTTTACGTGATTCTTTGTTACTGGACTGTAGGCATAACCATTGGACTGCTTTTGCTCTGATAACTGGGAAACTGACTTACATTCTCAATGAGGTCACAGATAACAGCGTTGTTGAAATATTCAATGTTGGTCCACTCGATGCCCTGTAACAAAAGAAATTAAGGTCAAAGGGACAATGGCTTTCTATCTCCAGCAAACACGACATTTCCCCGGCATGAGACAGCCTCTCACAGAAGTGAGCCGTTGATGAAGCTGCCTTCGTCTCGACGCTGAGCATCTGGTCAAGTACCTGAAGGACAGTCATCTAATCAACGCTGCACTCACAGTGACCCTCAACAAGTACTGTAGTCCTCGCAGTGGCGATCCACAGATACTACAAAGTTCATCAGGCAAAAGTGACAGTGGTGGCAACAGTCACAACCAGAGATCTCTTCCATAGCATCTCTTCTTCAAATGTGTTATTTATACCCAACCATGCTTAACACAGAAAAGAAAACAGTAAAACAGATTTTGCGGTAACAATTATCAAGAAGTGCTGACAGTTATTCCACTGGTGATGGGTATGAGTCTCAAAACAAAACAAAACAAAAGCGTTTTGTCTATAAACTGTTAATTCGATGCTGGGTGCCTGGACAACGTGAAAATCTCGAGTGCGTCTCTAAACCCAAAATTAAAACCTCATGCGTTTCACATTGTTAGAAACTGATGTTACACTAATCTAGACACATCAACACTATTAGCACTTAACATCCACATGGGGAATGTGGGCCTCATTAGGACAAATGTCCCGGAACCACCAAATAGGCTCGACCCTTTTAAAGTAACAATTAACATTCCTCATTTAAGCATACTTTGATCATACACCTTAGTGCACTTAGTAGGAGTTATTCAGCTAGTCTAAATGGTTGGTACGTCCATCTTCATAGCCATATTTGTCCTTGGTGGATTGACGCGATGTTCACCAGAGTGAGGACAGAGCGCAATGCCTTTCTGGAGCAGAGAGGGGAAACATTCTCCATCTTACCACTAAAAAACGCACAGCTGCTTATTGGTTGGGACTTAGCATTGGTTAATGTAAGCAATCAGACCGATATCTTATGGGGGTAGGGCGTAAATAAGTTGTGGCTTAAACTGACAGATGACTGGCCGAATTCCAGACTGGTACTCCCCCCCTTCTCCAGCGCTGTGGTATTTTCCCATGCAGCACACTGGATAGGGGCCAGGAGTGGAATAGCATTGGTGGCGGTGTTAGTGGGGAAGGGGTGTGGGGGTCATCACTGCAGCACTCGCATACATAGAGCTCTGAAAACAAACAGAGCTTAAAGACCCACGACGGGGAGTGTTTACTCTCACTTGAGTGAGGGATCACTTCCGTCCCCGGGACTCCGCAGAGGGGAGACGGGGAGAGGGTTAACCCCAGAGCGTGATGGACGACGGAGACGGGATAGCGGACACAGATGAAGTATAAATGCGCTTTGAGTCGAGGGCGAGAACGCAGAGGTTAAACTGCTGAGTGGCGGGGCCAGGGTGGGATCGAGCTGCAGGGGCCTGAAAGGTTCAACTGTCATCGCAACACATTGAACGCCGACAGTTTCCAGGGCTACAGGCTGGGCTTGATGGGTAATTTGTCCAAGTGTCGTACGTGTACACAAACGTACCTCTCGGACGTACTCCTCCTGCTCCTCGCGCAGCGTCAGCTCGATGAAGATCTGCTGCAGCTTCTCGTTGCAGTAGTTGATGATGAACTGCTCAAAGCTGTTCTCCTGTGGGAGCGGCAGAGAAAAAGTACAATCACTCTCAGCCATTGTAATGTGGAAGCGAACTTCTCCACATCTGTTAGTACAGAACTTATTCAATTGGTACGCTTGCTTCTTATAGTTTGTCATTTTTCACACAAACCACGACTCCAGCTTTTCTTATTTCTCAGAGCTCTGACAGCATCCTTTCTTCTCTACATGCATGCTCCCATCATTGCCAACTGCTTTATTCAATTCCCTGCAGTGTATCAAAGAGGGTGGTCGTCCCAATATTGATGATAAGGAGAGCTTACAACAGGCTTTCGACACATTTTGCATGACTAAAGGCGGCTGCTGGAATTAAGATTTAGTATAAAAGATAAGACTTTGGTAATTTGATTTGTGGAATACATCCACAATGATGCAATCACGCTTTCAAAACCTGCAAACTCACTTCTGACTATTGCAACTTGCCAGGCAGTAATGTTTGCAGTTGCATCTAGTTCAAAATATAGTCCATTTTCAATAACTTGGGAGCATAACAATAGCAATATTGCAAAGGAGGTGGACTATTTTATTTTTATTTTTTTTTAAAGCAGCACATCTCATATGATACTGCAAATCATCAGCGTGAACAAACAATAACCTGCATGTAATAACCCTGCATGTAATTCATCTGGAAGATGACAGAGACGCCGGTGCATCTCGCTGGTGCACCTTCTGATTATAAACCCTTATCAAAACAAGTTCCTGTAAACCGTCACAGACCTCATTAAACATTGATGGAGTGTTGAACGCCTCCACCATTTGTTTTTTTTTTTTTTTACTCCCCACGTTTCTCAATTATCGTGTTTGTCAATTATGACCATTAAGTGGTGAGTCATTCTTGGAAGCAGCCCTATTATGTGCATGGTTAGGTTAACATTCATCTGCCGAGGACACAACGGTGGTTAGAACGGCGTGTTTAGAGCTCGGAGTGAACGACGCAGCAAGGTTTCTCACTGACCATGGAACAGACAGCATGGCCTCAAGGAGATCAGTGCTTTTCATTTCCCTTTTACTGAGAAACCCAACTGTCGTCTTCACCCCACACACACACACACACACACACACACACACACACACACACACACACACACACACACACACACACACACACACACACACACACACACACACACACACACACACACACACACACACACACACACACACACACACACACACACACACACACACACACACACACACACACACACACACACACACACACACACACACGATAGCATGTCTATACCCAAATGGCAGCAGAGACCGGACTGAAATGTGACTTGCACGGTTACCCTCAAACTATTTCAGCTCCAACTGAGTCATTCTCCCGCCTCAAGGTGGGGGGAATTCCTTGCATTTTAATATGCTCTGTTACAAATTGAAAATCATTTAAATTTCTATGGGGGTGGAGTACACTGGCTTGGACTGGTCTGAAATGTTTTTTCCACTCATTTTTGCTTCACATACACTCACCGTGTCATAATGAATTGACACTTAGTTTTCTCACTTTAATGTGTTCATCAAATGGCCACTAGGCTACCATAACATCAACCTATCTGCATCTGTTAAAGGAACATTTCGGACTATACCATTATGTTATTGTAGATGTCTGTCTGTCCAGTAACTGGATGTATTTTAGTGGTATTAGTGGCATCAATCTTCATGTGTAACATTCCATAAGACAACAAATATCTGTTTATCACCAGAAACCTCATATATTCGATACTGCAGCAACACATTTAGTAGCCAGTTTATTAGGTACACGTTGGTCTAATACAACAGCCAATATATCAATAGTTCTGAAACAGTCTATCCTCGTTGATATGAATGGGGTGGAGAAAATATTAGAAACTCCTTTGTGTTTAATGCAATATGATTCATCAGCACCACAAACTGCTGCGTCCCACATGACCACAAAGTCACATAAGCACCTCTCTAACAGCTATTCAGCAACCGTCATGAATGTATGAACCGCTGTTCTGCACTGCATTCATTTCAGCCGGGTGTTCCCTAATAAACTGGCCACTCAGTGTTAAATCATGATTCAAATTCTGAAAAAAAAAAAAAAAAAAACGGCTTCTTCTGCATCGATTCAGTCGCGTGGCTATGCTGCACACCGGGGGGCCTAAAATCACTGTTAAAGCGGAGTTAATGAAGTCATTTAGATCACAGCATGCACACTGGGCACAGCAAACAGGCCGGTGCAGGTGTTACTTACTCCATCCTGGTGAACAAGACACACAACAACGGTGAGAGGGAGAGGGAGGACTTGAGAGTGAGTGAACAGGCAGGGAGATGACACAAACAAGGCAAGTGCATATGAAGGTAGGGGGACTGAAGGCGTCAAGCAACAGGGTCACAACTTTTATACAATTTGGGTTGCGTCTACACTGCACTCATGCGTTTGCATGCACATACACGCCTGTGTAACTAAAATAACAACCATACAACCCATAGCTATATGCCATGTAACTCAGGTGTCAAAGACATTCTCTGTGTAATCGCTTTGACAGTGTGTATGTACAGGATGCGTTGTGTGTTTCATGGATTTTGAGCAGTTTCTTAACGTTGCCTAGTGTGAAATGCTGATTTTAGTGCTGAAATCACCTTGCCACAAACAATCATTTCCCACATAGGAGCAATAAAGCTGAACTAATCTGATGTGAATGTGCTTTTATCAGCCCTCAGTTCTTGTTGATAAGGTCCTCACGGGTACCACAACGCGCATGCAAAGAGCCCAGGGCCAAATCCTTTTAAATGTAATAAAGCGTCGGAGTGGTCAGATGTGGTATTTGTGGCTCGGAGCAAGTTGACGGCCGTGTGATGTGCGTTATGTCTTACCTCAAATATCTCAAAGCCATAGATGTCAAGGACACCCATGACCTTGTGGCGAGCTTTAGTTTGTGCCTGCAGGGAGAATATTGTCGATATTAGAAGTACACTATGAAGGGCTGTACTGACAGATTTTATAGTAGCATGAAAAATACTGAATAATTGACCAAAATCGACCGACATGAAATATATTCCTGCATTTAACCCACCTTAATGCTTTCGTTGATTCTGGTAACTAGCCAGCTAAACAGACGAGTGTAGAGATTTTTGGCAAGGGCGTCTCGGGCGTAGTAAGCCTGTAAATACACATTACAGGTGATGAAAATGCATGGATTCATTTTCACGGCATCTCTGCATACCAACTAAAAATCCTAAAAAAGGCTAATACTTGAGTGTTATAGGTCAACAATAAAAAAACAACAACAACAACAACACACGTTATTCTCTGGGCAGTTCCATCTTCAGTCTGAAGGCCCATCTATAAAGTCTGAATGAACCCGCTAACCTCTAAAACATGACCCACATTTGAATTTCCAGGAGGGATAATGCTTATCTATAATGGAGAGGTTTTCATGTTCCATTGACATGGATGAGAGTCGGCAGCCGGAGGAGCAAGTCAGGGGGAAGAAATGGCCCGTTATCTTTTTATGCTGTGTGTGTGTGTGTGTGTGTGTGTGTGTGTGTGTGTGTGTGTGTGTGTGTGTGTGTGTGCGAGAAGAGAGTGTGCTAATGTCAATTCAAGGAGGGCAGATACGCATTGGTATAACTGGTGCAGGACAGATTGGTAACGTTTCCTCTGACCTGGGCCACATTCAGGGTTGTGGACACTTTCTCCAGCTTAGCCTCCACTGTGCGGTAGCTGAACGCTCTTTCCAGCACCGACTGTTCGATCCCCAGCAGCTCACACATCTCCTTCAAATCTTAAAAAAAAAAAGAAAAGGATACAATTATGACCTTTCGCCCTCTTCTATATTTTATGCTGCAGCTAAACATAAAGCTGGTTGAACAGATAGATGTAAACTTGAATTGTTTTTGAAGATTTAGATCACCATATGTGTATTCCACTCAAATACAGTCTTAGAAAACGGTCGCATTAAGATGCATGCAATATGATCGCAACAAGCCAGTGATTCATAAGAATGATAGATGCGTGTTCTCTCAGCAAAGGACGGCACTCAGATGACTCATGCCACCGTCACAGAGGGAAATATGTAAATGTTGCCTCAACAGAACAGCTGTGGGAGTGATGACACAAACAGCTCTTGTCATGCAAATCATAAAGTACAAAAATATGTATTTGTTGATGACTGCAAAAGAGATATAAGTGGCCAATAGGGGGCAGTGGCTCAACATCAGGCCCATGTGGGTCAAAAGGGTTTGGATTTTAAAATATTCACAAGAAATCCACAGAACCAATTAATTTATTGAATAATCAAAAATACAGCTCATGACTGCATCACGCTGCCAGCGTGAGAAAGTGAATGAGTTAGAATGATATCAGAGGGATGTTCATGGAAGGCAGACCTCTCTTCCTCTTCGTCACACTCACCGTTTTTGTCTTTGATGCGGCTCTCATCGCTGCCGTTGCAGCGCGACTCCGGCTTGAACTCAATGTTGCCGAGCTTCAGCACGGCCGCCACCAGCTCCAGCACCGACTGCACCTCGTCCTCCATGAAGCCCACAATCTGCATGGCATTCTGAGGAGGGGGAAAACGGGTCACAGATCAGCTGACGTCAATGAGCTTTATTAAGGAACAGACACAGGGGTGCAAAGGGGAATTAATCCATAAATGCATTGTAATAGCAGTGTCTGTCTGTGCGAACGCACTCTTCCGTAAAGCTGGCATATTTTTATTGCAGCCTTCAGTTAGTACTATCATGATAATTGGAATTGCCAAAAAAGAAAATTGAACAAGGCAGCACTGCACCAGCCATCAAGCTGTGTCAACCCCAGATCACCATGTTTTTTTATTTTTCCCAATCTTATTCAAGAGAATAGTCTCTTCTGACGGAGGTCTCTATTTTCAGGGCTAAACTAAGAGTGCATCCAATTTACATCATTCCTGTGGTGACAAGAAAAGAGGAGACGAGCAAAAAAAAACAAAACATATCAGCTAAATCTACCCATGGAAAACTGCAAATGACACAGTTGAATGTTTAAATGTCTTGAACTGAGTCCCGGAGATAGTGAGATAATTGAGCTGCAAAACCCGCAGCTTTATGATCCTTGTTGCTGTCGGTGAAGGAAGACTCAACTGTTTTCCTGAAGTCAATAATACAGTGTAGAAATACTCTTGTTACAAGCAAAATATCAGCATCAAACTACTACTTAAAGTACAAAAAAGGAAAATAATTTAGTAATTCCATCAATCTAAATTCATTTGTTGATTATATTTTGTATTCTTGGTGACTAAAGTGATAAATGTAGTGAAGTAAAAAGTACTCCCTCAAAATACACATGCACAGTACTGAAGGGGGTTCAAGTCCTATCATTTTTATTGAAATTAAACCCCATAGTTAACACTGAACTATGTAAGTAAATGTTTATGGTAAAGAAAGCGTGTCCATCTTGGGCTAACAGACGGGACCGTGTGGAGGGACTCATTGTTAAGTTAGTGGGAAAGTCCTCTTTGTGTTTCCGGTGTGTGAAACACAGCTGTGTGGGGAATACTGTGAATACTCCATGTGAGAGGTGATGAGAAGCAGGATGTGGAACGCAAGTAAAGCAGAATGTAACACAGCGGACTGCAGAGGCTTTACACGGTAGCCGAGCGGGGTGCGCTGGAGCGGGCCTGATAACAATAGAGGGCAGTAGCAAGAGTCTCTTAGACACAACATCCTACTGCATGTGTCACGCTCGGGGCGATAACAAGGAGCAGCATTGTACCCGCGGACAAGATCCTGCATGTATGTGCACCAACATATTTAAATAAAAAGGAAGCAGCTGCCTCGTCCCCTGTGGCTTTCCCCAAAGAAATGCTGCCGTTACAAGAACTGACTTTAAAGTGCACCAATTATCACGTGGAATTTCCCCGTGTTCAATCAACGCTTCACGTTCACTTTCAAGTTCAGTTCAAAGTTCAAGTTAGGCAACATCTGGGAGGGAGTGTGTTCACAACCCAGAAGATGGACTTTTATGATCTACAGGTATCGCTCTGTTAGTTTAAGTCCAGGCGATAAAGAGAAACCCCCGCCTCGGCCCTCTGTGCGGGATTTATCTCGCCGTGATGCAAAGCAAAGTCAATGCTGAGCGCAGGCGGAGCGTGTCGCCGCTGATGATGAGTGTGTGCTTTCGTTCGTCTGTTTCTGTGATAGTCCTTTTTGGGTTTAGAAATCTGTAATCAGGATTTTTGAAGAAGAAGAAAAAGTGAGATCATTTCTACCAGCAGTTTTTTGCAGGTTACTCCAAAAATACCAAATGGCTTGAATGCATCATTAAAACAAATGCATGCATGTGTTACTCACTCTGACGGTGCGGAAGTTGGCCGCATCATCCAGCCCATTGACCACGGCGGAGTCCAGGCTCAGGTAGTTGTACTTGCTGAAGTCCCGATCCAGCTTCAGCTTTTCTGTGACACACACAACATTGCCATTTCAACTTTGAAGCTGCTCAGCGACAGGAAACTCACGCTTTATTTACATTAAAAGAAAGTCACACAGTCGCAGCTGGAAGGCGCTTTGAAAAACATACAATCTTGTAATGATGGTTATAATCTGCAGTCCTTAAGGACCTTCTAGAGAAGCAAAAAAAAAAAAAAAGGATCACTTGAAGGTACAAAGGCCCGGCCCTTGATACAAATTTGCTCAACCCACTCCTAAGACACTTTCTACACAGCGTATGCTCTTTGAGTCACTGCTGTGAACATTATTGTGGAAGATCAAATGGCCTTCTTTAAAAGCCCCCTATTTAGTAGCAAAGAAATCTATTCCTCTGGTGGGTGCAAGTATCAGATTTCATTAGGGGCGGCATTAACTACAGCTGAATCAGGCCCCCCTGATGTATGTGTGCTCTCGAGTCGATGATCGTTATTTTGTTCTCTCGTGTTCCGGACATAAAACAATGCCCTCCGTCCGCGGACATGCAAATAGAGGGAACAGGTTTCACGGCTGGCCTTTGTTCTCCGTGCCGTTTGTCAGGCAGGAAGATTGGCTCGTTAATGCATTAGCCATGTGTTGTGTGCAGCTGCGATCCTGCTGGAAAATATGTATGCAACATTTTAACATAAGGAAGGCCACGCTGGTGCTTTTCAGATGATGGGGATGATAGATAGGAAAAAAATAGGAGACACAAACTCCATGCTCATGTTAACCATCCCCGGCTGGTGGGTGACACCTAAATAAGTAAAAACAGAAGATCCAAGTATGGTCTCGTCTCCTTTGGACTAGACCGCTCAGCTAGTGAAGTTTGAGTCATTATGCCTCGTGAGTTATGTGTGTATATTCTGAAACCATTCTATTCCAGGCAATCAGGCTAAATATATCACAACCCCAGTTGGTAGTTTGGGCTCATAAGAAGGGTGCATTTTAATATTTTAATATTTGAAACTGCAGTTTCTCTCAAAAGCAGGAGCACTTTAATCTAAAAGTTAAGTTTGCCTCTATCCACCTCCCTTCAATGCACTTCAGCATTTTGAAGACTTACTGAGTGTTTCGTCGGAGGCTCCAGACAAGAGCTGATAAAAGACGTGGAAGTTCCTCTCTCCTCTTGGCTGTTTCACCACACGCGACTTCTCCAGCAGATCTTTAACAACAACAAAAGAAAAGAGTGTAGGACGACAACAAAAGGAAACAATGACACATGATGACAAGAAGTAATTTCCCAAAAATAGTCTGCACAGGAAAAGGTTTCCATGGCGATTCAGTGAGGTGTCCTTGTGAAGTAAATAATGGGCTAGGCTGCTATTGTAAGTATTGATGCCCAGCGTATGTAGGGAGCTCAGAGTGCACCGTGGTTCAAACTACTGTATGTATCCAAGTTGCCATGGGGACTGAAATAATGTTGGTAATTATGTGACTGACTGACTGACTGACTCTCTACACACACACACACACACACACACACACACACACACACACACACACACACACACACACACACACACACACACACACACACACACACACACACACACACACACACACACACACACACACACACACACACACACACACACACACACACACACACAGGAAGTGGCCAAAGTGGGAAGCACACAAGAACATCAAACGTCAGCCCTTTCTCCTGGGCTACTGACCAAGTGCAACAGTACCTGATTAAAAGGGGACCCATCATCTGCTCCCCGCATTAGGCTGAGTATGATTTAATTAAAGACCAACAGCAGAGCTCAAGATCTGAGGCTGCTTGAGATCCTCTTGACTTCCAGTCTGGCGGGATAATAGCATCCAATTTGGCTGGTTAAAAAACAGCTTATTTTAGGAGACTGCCTGCACTCGCATTAAACCGACTAGAGTGAAAGAAAAATAAATATCCACATGAACTGCCATTTCAACCACTGTTTAAAAAAAGAACTGCTCCTGGCTTTGTCGAGTTTTTAGACAAACTCTGACTCACCAGTCTGTGTGGCGGGAAGACAGAAAGGCTAACGTTACGCTGCATCGAGGACATACTCACTGGAGAGCTCTGCACAGAGACCCGAAGCTGTCAGAGTTAGCGGGGGGTCAGGCTGAATGTGAATCTGTGTCACCCACTCGCCATGGATCACATAAGTGACTCTATAGAAGCCAGAACATCAATAATACAACATCCACGACAGAGTAGCTGGAAGCAGGGCAGGAATAATAGCAGCGAAGAGCTACTACCTCCAGTTCTGCATTTTATTGCTTTTAATTTATTTGACTGAAATATTCGCATCCTCGAGGAACTGAAGTGACCTTTCACGCCGTGTATCCCAACACTTCCGAACTATATTTTTATTGCCTTTTTTTTTTTTTTTTAGCTACAACCCTCATTTTCTGGAGTGAAGCATCCTGAAGAGCATCATTTGCACGCTCTGTTCACAACATCACCCTACTCCTTAAGATAAGCAAACACACATTAAAGTGGGAATGTGAGAACAATATCCTGTGAAGCTTTGTCTTTCACTGTTTGGCTGCCAAAAAAAGTTGCACCACTCTATCATAGAAGCTGCTTTTCAAAAACTATAGCTATGCAGTATCAGCTGTAGGACAGAGCTCGATAGATGCGCATCAGTGGGAAAATAATGGGCCGAGAGGTGAAGAGCAAGGATGCGAGGAGCATCCTCGTCCCATCTGTCTATCTAGCCAGCCAGCCAGTCAGCCGGCCCTGTCTGAAGCAGTCACATGTCAGTGGCTGTTCTTCACACACAGTCCCTTGTGTTGGACTAACTCGAGCCAGCAGACAGAGGTTCATTTGTGCCTCGGCCGTCAGCTCCTCCCTTTGTTTCTGTGACCTCTGGCGGAGAAGTCAGCGCAGACACAACAATGTGAACAGAGGCAAGATAACGGCAAAAGGAGTGAAAGTCGGTGAGTGGAGGGGTGCATTCTGTTCCGGTCTGGGAGTGAGATTGGTATCAGTGCAAAATATTTAATGCAAGGTTTGTGGAAAATGTGCAATGATACCTTAAATGGCCTATTAGTAGATATTTGTTGTTGATGTTTAATTGTATCAGTGTCAGGTCGATGAGGACACAAAGAGAATGAGACAAAATAGTGGCTAATATGACGTCAAATAACATATGCCACGCTCATGTCGATACTACTCACAGTTGCTGATGACTCCGCCCAGAGGATCTCCTTTGAAGTCAAACTCAATGTCCATGTACTTTCCCTGCGGATCAGAGCACAACATTCAGAACTGGACTTGTGTAACGGTTATATACACTGTACACTGTGAGCCGTGTGCAAAAACTCAGCTCATAAGTTTAGTTAAGGTCACAGTGAGGATCTCATCCATCTTCCATTTAAGTTAAAATACAGCACCAGCTGCCAATCACACTACTATGAATTAAGTGGCCTCCGCGGACCGAAAAGGCCCCCCATCATTCAGAGTTCTTTCTACTGGAGGACTGACACAAAGCGTTTTGGGCCCCCTCTCTCCTTCGGTCTGAAACTTGGAAGTTAGAACAAAGAGTCCCCGTCCTCTGATGTATTAATAGCAGACAGGTCCTTGGAGCATGCTGAGCTCTACTGGTGTGCGGGCTCCAGCCAAGTCTTCTGCACTCGGCAAAATAAAGTGATACGTCTCCGATAAACTAAAGGAGTTCTGGTGAACAGTGGGAGGTCCGAGGTCATCGGCTACAGGTCTATGCCAAGATGACCTAAATATAAAGAGATCGAGGGCATGTGTAGATGATGAATGTAGTTTGAAAAGGCAATCTAAAATTGTGATTAGAGGTAAGCCTGCTAGCTGCTAATGGCTGGAAAAAACAGCAGGGAAAAAATGTTATGGCACCACGGCTGTGTGTTGCAATCGGACTTTTGGATGTTCTGGAATTTATTTTTGCCAGATAAACTGGCTGACTTTTTGATGAATTGGCAGCTACATAAACATCCATGTTAGAAAGATTAAACATGAACACAAGGGTGATGGGGGTGATCTGATGCAATGTCATGTCACCTCAAGCAGGCGGCTGCTGCTGCTGCTGGATCAGGCCGTCCAGTAAGTAATGAGCCAGAAACAGTAAGAATGCCCTCTTGGGAAAACAAAAAGGCAAAAGCACACCCGTCTCCTTTCATATTGCCACAGCCTGGAAATAAATTGCTTGTGTGGATGTGTCTGTACCCTGAATCATCCTTAGGATGCTATCTCTGCCATAGAGATAAGCATCATATGTCCTCGGCTTCCTCATTCTCCAGCCACAGCAGGTCATAAGAGCAATCAGTCAACTTATAAACGCGTCCTTTTGTTATGTTGAGAGAATAAACCTGTGCAGCTGTGTGAAAGTTTGGACTGTGTGTTTGATGAACAGCAGTGTAGGTCAAAGGACTCACTCTGTACGCTGTATGTGATGAGCATTCACGAAAGGCCATTCAACACGTGTGAGTGCGCCACAAGAAGTGTGGCAGACCTGCTGTAACTGAGCACAGATCCATTACACCATGTCCTCACAAGACATAACAGAGATGTCTATTACCATGCTATACTTAAGAGGGACGTGTGTCTACAGGAAACATCAGCCTTGACCTAAAGTGAGCTTAAAACCCCTTTAAATTGCAGGCCTTCGCTTAAACCATCAAGCCGTTACAAAAGGATGTTGTGACTTTAATGTCAACTAGTGTCTAGACATCAGCGTAGACGTGAGGAAAATAAACCATCGCAGCATCGGGGATCTCTACTTGAAGTTCAATTTGGTGAATGCCAGAGAGACACGAGAAAGCCAGTGTGTAAATAAATTAAAACGGATATAGAGGAGGACACAAAAGAAGGAAATTGCAAAACACTTTTGGGGGGCTTACTTTGAATGAACAAGCAAAACATAGATGAAAGTGGCGGATAATGTGCTGGATGGAATGACATCGGAATGAAAACATCCACGCTGTGCAGAATGTTTAGCATATAAAGGCCTCATTAGAGAGGCACACAACTAATTAAAAAAAAAAAAAGAACTGCTTGTTTTGTCAGTTTTGGAGAGGATACTTACAAATCTGGAAGAGTTGTCGTTCCTCACTGTTTTGGCATTTCCAAAGGCTGAAAATCATAATGGGACATGATGAAAACATAGCAATCAATGCATAATTTATGATAATCTCTCTAGTTAGAGGCATTGTGGCTAATAATATCAAAACAAGTCAAAGGTTGTTTACATTCCAAAACATAGGGATGATCCTTAACAATGTTCTAGCTGTCAATCACATAAGGGCTAGATGTCAAAGCTATTTGTACCCATGAAGCCCCATAATTCTCTATGGATTAAGCAAAGCACCGGGGCTTTCCTGGTTTAGGAGGACCTGAAGCTGTCTGTCTAACCACATTCAAGTCAAAGTGCTTCAGTATGTGCCAGTTCTTATTAACAAACAATAATAAATAATCTTTAAACGCAGTATTCCTTTTTCAATGTGATAAGGAAAATGCATCACAAACATGTATGCACATGTACTGTAAACCTCAGATTATGTGCATAAATTAGCCTTTGGGAACACTTTTTTTTCCAATCCAGAGCCTCAATTGGCTTCGAACCACATTTCTACATTAATATGCCATTAATGTGCACTATTAGCATGATTAATGTGTGTTTCGTTGGTTGACAAAGAATGACAAAGGTTCTGAAAGAGTTGCGGGGAGCAAGCATGACATTGCGTGTAGCAATTTAACTGTGCTCCCCCCTCCCTTCATTTCAGCGTCGGGGTAATTAGATTGGCAGGAGCTAAACTCTTGCAGATGTGCAGGTTTTTTTCCTGCAGCGACTCAACCCGGGTATACAGCTTCATCATTCATGGGCATTTCCTGTCCACTGCCCCCAATTAAAACCCAGCTGTTCCTGTGCCAGCACTGAGCTGTGGGATTGATACAGTATGTCTGTGTGGTGTCCTGGGAAGAAGTAGATAATTAAAACAATGTGCTTTAAACAGTATTTATAGAACCCCAAATGTTATTTTGCTGATCAGCTTACTTGTCTGTGACAGTAGAATTTGCATATATGCGTTTGTCTGTGTCGACGCAATAAGTCGAACTAGCAGGAGTTAGAAATGTATTGTCCCTGGTACATATTACGCATTCCGAAACCAGGGGAAAATATCGAACATCATTATTATGCAGGGTGAGAGGCAGGTAGCTGAGGGCTGCAAAGATACTGGTCAATATAATAGAATTTATGTCTGAAAAATGTTGGCGAAAGAATGCTGTATTTTGAGGAACCTTTGAAATGAAACCATATGCTGTGTATGAGAAGTGGACGTAGCCACTGGGTTTTGAAGCCTCGAGTTCGGCATTTAGCCGTGGTCTTTTTGGTTTTTGGTCGTCGCCATCTTGTTTTTTTTTGCATTTACTTTTATGAACTGAAAATTCACTGTGAAAAAGAAGTTGTAAAACAAAAACTCTGTGGAATAGACCGGCCAATCACAATGTAGCCACGCCCTAAAGCATACATTGCTTACTTTATCTGATTTAATCCAACTGAAACCATAATTTGCAAAAAAAAAAAAAAATGAAGATCATGCCACCTTGAAGAAGACTTGAATTGAGAAGTAGGGCCATTTTCTCCCACTTCTATACAATCCAAATTATTTTTGCAAACAGAGGAGTCGCCCCTTGCTGGCCATTAGGATTGTTGCAGGAGGTTGCTGCCTGAATGGGGAAGTTTTGTCGGCCAGTCTTCGAATGTGAACTTGAGACGATATGGCCCCCTGGATTAGCTTGTGTGTGAATGGCGCTCACTTACCCTCCAGCACGGGATTGGACTGCAGCAGCTGTTCTTTGACCTTATTCACCTCCTGGCCCTTCCCACATACCGCTGCCACATATGACATCACCAGCTTACTGGCCTCTGGAACACACAGACGCAGACAAAATAATATTAGGTCAAAGCCTTTGCTAGACATGACCTGACATTCTCTGTAAAACTCCCTTTGCCTCATCCCCCCCGACACCCATCAGGGAAGGGTGTGGGTCATTCATTATTCTGGGGTGCAGAGCAGAAGAAGAGGCCTCATAATGGAGTCCCACTTTATTTCAGTAGACAGTGACCAGTATTGCATCATGTTATCATCATTGAAATGACTGATTTCCCTGGGAACCAAGAGGATGTATTGAAGAAACATGGCTTTATTGGGATCGACAGAGATGATCCCTGTTCATCCACTTCTCGTGTTAGAGCTGAAGCTGATCTGAAGGATTCAGCGAGATGGTTGTGTGTGTGACGCGTGTTCCCAAAATGTGTTTCCTGGATGAGAAACTAGACATGGGTTCAAAAAGGCCTCTTGTGCCGTCTGAAACAAGTAACATGCCTTGCAGGATGACGGCTAGCTTTAGTATAATTTCTCCTATCCAGTGAGATGACGATGACCTAGAACCAATGATGGGTGTGCCGTGCCAAGCAGGGATAGAAAAGAGCTTGACATTAGTCGCTGGTACAGACAGCTGATGAGCCTGGCATGCATACAGCTCCGACACACTCATACATTTTGCAAAGATAGGAAGATGTACCAAAAAAATGCAGAGATCAAGAGTCCCTGCTCTGCTGAGTAACAACATAGGCACTACTTAATCTTCACATTTTTTTTTTATGTCTCAAGGTAGGAAAATACACTTCAGTCATCTCTGGCAGATAATAAAACGATGTTATGTCTCATGTACGTTATCGCTGGCATCTGATAATAATGATCGTCAGGGCTGCCTGCTCATATGGGAGCCACGGCACAAGAAACAGACATGAAAGTCAATGACCCATATCAATGGGGTACGCACGTTTTTGATGGCCTTATTCCTCTACAAAGCTCCGGGGCCGATGAGATTACTGAAATCCAAATTTATCTCTGTGACTTGGCTGAACAGCTTCTTGCAGTGGGTTTTAATATCCATGAGAGGCTGAGAGGACAAATAAAGTCTGGTGCATAGTGCAAAACATCATCCGTCAAAGTGTACTGTGCTGTGCTTTCCAGTGGGTCTGTTTTATTGATGCATCACTGCCTTTCCCTACCCGAAATTATCAGGATGAGCGTGTGACTGACAATTTTACAGTGTTGACAGTGGCCTTTGTTAAAGTAGTTGTGTGGCTTCACGGTCCCTGATGTTTGCAGCCAAAATGCTACAGGGGAAGTTATGTTGTTAAATCGGAACTCCAGCCAGAGAACAATGTGCAAATAGTTCAAAGCTATTAATAGCATGAACACAGTGTCATATTATAATGCAATGAATGGGACATAAAGGGTAGGGCTGGGTGATGGGTTCAAATATAGTAAGAGGAGACAGCCATCCCGACAAGTCATAACGGTATATTTTTGGATTTATAATTCAACATTTGGACATCCATCTTACCTCTAGTGCCTGTGTCTAATTGAGTGACAAGTTAATGGGATAATGGGACAAGTTTGAAGTTTCTGCTGCCGTATTTCAGACTTTAGTAAATATTCCAACAGATAACGCTGTCACAGTTAACATTTTTATAATTATATTTTTCAATATTTCTCACCCGCTGATTAAAGCCACATGGCCAGTTTTAATTGACACCAAATGAGCACTGATTATTCATCAGCCCTAACCTGAAAAGTCTGTCCCACAAATGCAAATTCTGTGTGTGAAGGCAAGGGTTGACATTTTTTTAAAAGCATCAATATAGGTCTGTCTTTACTGTACAGGAAGGTATTTTATGAGGGGAGTTGACTGCGAATGCTTTCCTACAGTTTGTGCTCAGCCAACTTAATATGGCTTTTACCTGTGACACGGCACTGCCAACCGAGATCAGGAAATTCCATTCCTCTTGAGTTTTTATAAGGTATGCCAGACTGCTCCCAACCCAAAAATGGCCAAACTATTAGAAACAGCAATGAAATAAATGGACCAGGGACGTGAACAAAGCAGCTTCTGGCATCAGCAGGATCCGCATTTCTAGTTCATTGCACAGTCTGACATGAGCGCGTCGGCAAACCAGGAAATCATCGGTATGCTGCTGGTCTATCATTTTAAACCCACGCATGCAGGTGCTCACAGAGTTTTAGTCGTGTTTCATGTACCAACATGTTTTCCAAAAACTGGCATCAATGGCTTTTTGAAAGAGAAAAGCGTACATCTGATCTTAATCTGCACTGTGACTTTATACATAACAACTCTTATCTTACAATGACCTTTACAAACACTGTACGACTACAGTTTAAACAAATCTTTGTTGGATCTATGAACTAAGATATTCTGATCTTTAATAGTTTAAAAAGTAGTCCCCCCCCATTGAATTTCCTTAAAAGTGTAGTGCCATTTCAAAACATGCCTGTATATGATTGCTTGGTCTATGGTGTTGCTGCTTGTAGCTTTCACAAGAATCGCTCACCCAAATGGCTTGACATTCAACCCTGTGCCTTCTCGAGTCTCTCCCTCACACCACACACTCGACTACACTACACACTCAGTTAGTTTGCAAATGTCATCTTCCAAGCCACACAAACAAGAAGTATAACCTAATTTGGATTGGTTGAGATTTAAGATACAGGAGGAGATGGACAATGTTTACCTGACAGAGCCGCATAGGCAAGGAAGTAACAACACCATTCGGATGCAGCTGAACCAGCCGCCGGATCGGCTTGTGGCCACTCTGGACCATATGCATACATTTAAAAGTTGTGATTTATCAAATTGATATCTCTTCATAATGGCTGCTTTGCATTGTCAAGATAATATACAGTGATGTGGAAATTGCAGTAATAATGGTCAGGAACATTCATTTACTTTTCAATTGGGTCATTTGGGTGAAACAGTGCTCTAGACAACGCTCGTCATTCCACCAGACTTGCCGTAGGATGGTTTAAATTATCTAAAACGTGCTGCTCCGCAGGTCAGCCTGGCGATGGAGTTGACTTTTCACAGAATGGTTCAACCGTTTGTTAAATGCTCAGCCACCATGGTGGAGACTCTTTTCATTTTAACAGATGCATTACTAAAACCAATAGCCACAAGGTGAGCTAGGTATAAATGTGTGTAATGGAGTATTCAAGCAGGGTGTTGATGGACTGGGCTTTGCCTGCCATGGAGGGTTAAATTTCTCCTTCAATGCATAAATACAAAGATAAAAAAAAAAACAAGAAAAAAGGTGTGAGCCTTTGGCTACATACCGGTTTTCCCAGCCCCACTCTCCCCTGTGATGAGGATGCACTGGTCCTTGTCCTGGTCCCTCAGTGAACGGTAGGCCTCATCTGCCAAAGCATAGCTGGAAGAAAAAAGGCACAAAGTCATAAGCTTTCACATCACAATGACATGCCCTCAGCTTACATAACATCCATATTTGATATCAGGATAATTCATGGGAGATAGCGGGGTGAAAGTTCAGAGGAATAATGCATTACTATGCCAGGCCGCATGGCGTCCATCCTAATCAATGGCATGTGGTTTTATTGGACATCGGGCTGCATCTGTAGAACAGTGACAGGACTGCAGCTTTATTTAGCCACAGGGGCTGCTTCACATTTGGGATCTGGCTTTGATAGTCGGAATATTGACCATTTCCCGTCCTTTTTTGTAACTTCACTACTACACTAATGCTGCTAAATCTCTTGCACCTGAACGCCAAACAAGAACAATTACACGCTTAAAAGCATTTTTCCTGCCAATGTAAACTCATTTTGAACTATCACATAACTTTCAGAAATGTTACTACTACTACAAAAAGAAAAAAACATAATGAATGTGCTTTTTGCCCAGGCAGATGTAGGCATTTAGCCACTGTGGTGAATGTGAAATAACCCTTTGTGTAGTAATGAATGTTAAAAAAGTAGAGTGCCTATTATAAAGTGAAGCCTATTGTCATACATTCCAGGACAGTGTTACAATGGGAAAGTGGGAGTGATTATTGCGGTTTCACCACCTACTGAACTCCAGAACAATATATTATTTCATCTCTTTATGCAGACGGTCCCTTATGATGGTTTGAGAGAAGGGTGTGGATGGCGAGAGGGTTGTATCACAATGACAACCGTTTCATCATGTGACAGTGGTCTGTAATTTCAACGCGATACGCCCACAAAGAAGGAACACTTGAGTAATAGATATTTTGGCTTCCACGCAGCAGTCAAACAGTCTTGCACAGTGGTGCGAGGAGTGCGTTTCAACCTTCTCCTCCAGCAGGATACCAGACTGCAAATTAGCAAACTAAGATCAACATCTTGAAGTCTAATGGTTTTACAATGAGTACAGGGTAAATATAGCTGGAGGTTATTTTGGGAGGAATGCATCAAAATAGTCTCTCCATAGTGTCTTATTTGGTGTAATTCCTTCCCTGGAGGATGGGGACACTCCTAGGTCTGACTAATACCATTAATAGAGTATGTATGCACCAAGAGTGCTAGACATGAACTCGGGAAGGAATGTCTGACATTCACAGATGAATAACAGTTGATTGTACCTGGGTCCGGAATGGGAAAATCGGACTCTGAGCACGGTCGCTGAGGTTACATTAAGTGGTAGAGGCAAAGCTGTCGTCAGTTTCAAGCACATTGCATATCATAAACGCAGCGTGGCACCGAACAGCAGGCTAAAATACTGGTTGGACAGGGTTCAAAGTGACTTCTAAGGGATAATTAGTCTGCATTTGAGTCTGTATGCAGTATCACTCTGCAATTTATTATCTAGTCCAACTTCCACAAATACACCAAGACATGGAAAAAGAAGCTAATGTCTAAAAGAAAATCTAATTTGGGGTACGGCAACAAATGCATCAGTGAAGTCAGTGTGGCGAGGAGCAGAACGTGGAGCATATAATCACTCGCTGAACTAACACTGACCTCCAATCTGAAAAGTAGCTGATTGCTCGTAAGAAGCCAAGACAGAAGGGGGGCCCAGAGATGGACAGCCAGATGAACGCATTCCAGGCCACAATACGAAGTTAAAGCTCAGGCTGGCTAATGGAGCTTAGGGTTCTGCACCGTCACACATGGTTTTGGACCAGAGCCGATGCAGCCCGGCAACCAGTCCTCTCCCTCATCAGCCCCCAGTGTGGGCCGTCCCTGCAACCCTCAGGAAAAGGGGTTACGCTAATGCAGTATGTTCCTTTCATTCAAACTGGTGTAGACTTGTGAAATTACATTAAACAATGTTTGGTTTTTTTTAACACTAGAGGTGCTATGGTTAACTATTTTAACAGACATTGAAATCATGTCATGCAAAGTTTTGCAAGTATAAAACCTTCCTGGTTTAACAATGATTGAGGTGGTTTGTGTCCCGCTGACTGACAGCCATATCCAGCTCTCATCTCATTATTCCATTGATCAACATTAGCCAAGAAAGCAGCTAACCCATGTTAACATGGATGTCAACATTGCGGGTTTCAAAGTATTAAGAAAAAAAGAAAAAAAAATCTGAACTGCATTTAAAATGCTTATTGGGCCTCAGGGATGTGCACAATTTGTTCTGGGGAGAGAAACCGATTGCAAAACGGAAACTCAAATGTCAATTTTCGGAGCCCCCAGTTTTTGTCTGGCCCAAGCCTCTCACTCAGAAATCCCCACTCTCACAATCGCTAATCACTGCCCAGCCCCTACCCTCTCCTGTATAACAAGTTTGTATGGATGAGACTTGCCACAGGACATTACGTCACTGTTGAAAAGGGCAGCACAGCGCAGCAGATGTCTGCTTTGTGAAAACACTGCCGTTGCCTGACCTGATCCTGACAATGAGCAAAGCATCACACAATTATGTCACCCCCAGAGGATGCCACTGGGAGGGGGGGAGCGTACCAGGAGAAGGTGAGGGGTGTAATAGGAGGGGGAGGTCCTTTACCACACACACACACACACACACACACACACACACACACACACACACACACACACACACACACACACACACACACACACACACACACACACACACACACACACGAATATGAATGGCCATCATATAATCACAATATGAATAGAAGTCAGAAAGGGACAGGGACCACACCCAAAGCTGTGCACCTCCACACGATAGAAACATTTTAACATCCAAACGTACACCAAAACTGACTTCACACAAGAAACTAATCTGTATTTTTACCCCCTACAAAAGGCAGAATTAGAATGAATGTCCGTCCCTGTGGCTACGACATTGTGCTATCATTAGGCCCATGAAAGCAGTACGAAGAGCAACAGGCTGTACCACTTCACAAACGTGGAAGTCAAAATGATGATTAAGCACCAAGGTCACCATCAAAGGCAGACGACGCACTTCATGAGGCACAGCGATCCCAGCGGCCTCCGGGATCAGCGTGGAGCTGGGTGTGTGGGGGTTAGTCCGGGAAGAGAGCCTTGGGCCATAAGTGCTGCTTGGCACCTCCCCTTCACATCTGCCTGCAGGCTGTAATTTGGACTTGCACGTGGCAGCGGTGAACACAAAGCCACACTGGCATGAGGTAAGCAGTAGAAAATAGTCTAGTCAGTTCTTTTTACTACCAACCTCTGGTAACTGGGGCACAGGAGTACAGGACGGGCCTGCAGTGTGTGACCTGAATCTTAAAAAGGGTGGAGTACTCCGAGGGCAGATGTGGCACACTTTAAAGTCATGATTTGTAGATGCTAATGAAGCTGTAATATATGGGCTGGAGTGCGGCCCACCCAGCCACTGGGAGATGAAAGGACTTTTGCAAACAATAATAATCTTTCTCAGAGGCTGTTAGCCATGTCTTCATACTGATATGCACTACATTTACATATGGAAAGTACATCTTTGTTCATTTCTCAGTCCTAAAATGGATCAATGTCCAGTACTTTGATGCTAAATCCAGTTAAGTTTCTATTATGTGTTTGGATGGAGCTGTGATCTCAGTGTGATCCGGCTCCTCCGGAGGCCACGGGAAATCCGCCAAGGAAGCAACGCTTTCCTGATGCTTCATGACCAGGTGAATGTGTAGCTAGTGCCACACACACACACACACACACAGGGAGAGGGAGGGAGAGAGAGAGAGAGAGAGAGAGAGAGAGAGAGAGAGAGAGAGAGAGAGAGAGAGAGAGAGAGAGAGAGAGAGAGAGAGAGAGAGAGGCAGGCATTCAGAGTGTTGTCAAACCTGCTGTGGTTCAGACAGATGTGACCCATCTGTGTATTGCTTATGATGACATGTGTGGCTGCAAAACAGGTGGTGAGGAGGAGGTCAGCATGCAGGGCGAGGATTTAGCAACCATCTGACTATCATGTTTGCTAAACAGCACTCTCCATGTGCAACTCACAAAGTGCAATAACAAATGCCTCTAACTCTCTAAATTAGAAGCTCAGAGTGAAGCATGGCTACCGCAAGATTCAACACTTGCTCAGGGTCGTCCGAGACCTCTGCTAAATTACTAATTGATAGTCCCCCACCCATACATCAAACTTCGAGGGGGTCCAGGGCTTTAATTTACTTTACCGCACAGCAATTTAGTGTTCCACAGCAGGGGGAAACACAGATTCAAGTTATTTGTCTGATCTTTGGAAAAGGAAGTAAGCATGCTGAGAGAGTTAGCAAAACATCCTCAAAGTACTATCTACTGAAACAAAGACTCTTCTGAGGCTCTTTCAGCGAGTTGGATATTCAAATGAGTGTCAATTATCAGTTAAAAAAAGTTTGTTGTGTTGTCTCAATCATGAGATTTCATACAGTGACAAATGAAGGCGTTGTAGATGTAGACAAACACACTTAAGGGGAAAAATACAAAGCCACTGTACACAGCCACAGACAGGATGGTGGAAGGAGCAGGATGCCTTTTTATAGCCCAGAAAGCAGCGGCTCTGTAAGGTTTGGGGACTTCCTCTTTTCATCCTGCTCTCCATGTCTCAGCCTTCCACTGTGACACTTCAGGCTCTCAGAGGCCTTGAATATAAAACACATATTGATATTGAAGGACTGTTGACATATACAGACCAAATGACCTGCAGAATAAAACTGTACTAGACTTGTGATAATGTAAATGCAGCTACAGTAGAGTCCTACAGATATTTGAGAAGACCTATGACCTTTTTAAAAATGTTTGATTTGTTTTTCAAAATGAAAAAAAAAGCCCTAAAAGGCCCACTGCAAAGTGCACACACTTGTGCGCACACAAAGGCCGCATTGATACCGGTATGCCTAATTGAGTACAACATCACTTGGTATGTCCTCAAAGAAGCAAAAGGCCTTAGGGCGACCACGTGGCCCACTGAACCCATTCAGACAACAGACAGAGTCATTGTGGGTTTGACCGACAGTGTAGTGTGGTTCCCACATCAGCACCACAGCGACGGGTGACAACATCTCCTGCTCCACACGCCATGACATGAGGAGGCCACAGGCACAGCGGTTTTGGGAGAAGGGATTACAGTTGTCAAGGGGTCTTTTGTGCAGAGTCCAAATGAACGATTGAAAGTGAGAGATATTGCCCCGCTTCATACACGTGGGTTGATTTAACATTTGTAAGCTGGTAAATTTTTGTAACCGGGGTCCTGCAACATAAAAGGAATATGCCTTCCTCAAAGCGTCCACATCAGCCTTTGGTAAAAGAGCTTCCCGTTAAAACGATACAGAGAAATATATCACAATAATTTTGACCAAATCCTTCTGTACTTTTTTTTTTCTTTATAAGCAGACTCGAGGTCCAGATAAAAGACACACAATATACAAACAAACATAAGATTACACATAAAAAGACATGTGTCCTCAATGGTTAACAAACATACAAATGTTGGTGCCATAAACTGGAGGAAAATCTTGTCTCACTTTGGGTAGGGTCAGTCAAAAACATTATAATCCCATTCTCCGTGACTCAATCAGCCGAGACATACATTTGTACATAACATTCCTAAGTAATGCCTGCAAAGTGGGAACATTAATGCTCATGAACATATTGCTAGAACTTTCCCACCTTGGGATTCTAAGAGCATCATTAAATGCCACCTTAATCTTATTCATCTTACTACGGCTACACCAGAGGTGTGCTGTGTAAAGGGGAGTGCAGTATGCTCTAAAAAGAACTGTTTTGACCTAAATAGTGGCCATGTGAAATTTGCCTGCCAGCATATTTGCCTGGGCATACAATGTATAGCACTGGCGTTGAATAGCATCATCATCATTACGGTCATTCCTGATGATATGCCCCAAGTATTTTACTTTGTTACAATACTATTGTATGTATTGATATTGCATTAATGTTGTAGGGTTGAATATTGGTGGTTTCACAAAATACGTACACTATGATGAATAATCATCAGTAACTAATGACTAATTATAAAAGGCACATAAGAGAATGAGAACAGTCCGTAAAGGTCAGAAAATGATATCACTTTAGTGTAAGGCTTTAAAAACACTTATGCCATATAACAATATTCAAAATCTAGTGATATCTAATCTCATATCACAATATTGGATTAAATTTGTGAAAACATTGATGATTTCACCCAATCTATCGATAAAGAGCTAGCCTGGCAGTGGACACTACCTGACATAAGCTTAACTCTGCTACAATGTCTGGCAAATTAGCTTCCCCTTAGAATTTACAGTTTCTCTGTTCGTGCCAGCCTGACGGCTCACAGACGTGGCCAAATTTTCCACAACCAACTGAATCCTCAATCTGCACAAATCACTTCCAAATCAGTTTGACAGCTTGTTTGATTTCATGCGACTAATCACATGCTGCCCCACCATGACTGTGCACCAGCTGCACAGCGGGAGCAGCACTGCAGAAGCTCGACAGCAAAAATGGATGGTTTCTGCATTGTCTACATCCATTCAACTGCAGGACCGCTGTGCATGCACCTCAAAGAGAAGATCTGGTCCCAGTAAGACATCCAAAAAATGTGAATAATGATAAAATATATTATGTAGGAAAAAGTGACAGATCTTCAATGATTAAATGGAAATATGCGTGCCACGGTTATGAGTCCTGGCTATTTGCCTCCATTTCAGTATGCCCTTCACATGTTGTTATGCAAGCTGTGTACACAGATAAAAAATCTCAAAACGCATTGTTCTGGCTATGAATAGAGATTTAGAGAATAGAGTTTACAATGGATTTGGACAGTCAGATAATAAAAAAAATTGATTAGATCAAATCGTATGCTTGCAGAAGTAATAAATAACGGCACATGTTTAATCTGTATCGCGTTCACCTATCAGCTTAGGTGCACAATCTTTGAAAACAGAGGAATACATAACCTTTTGCTATTAATGATTGCCACTCGGTTTAGTAAACACAGGTACTATGTGTTACCAAACAGAACCTGGTTCACACAGTAGGAGAAAGTCAATGGGCAAAATGGCACAGCCGCCAATGTAGAATTAAAATGGCAATAAATAAAAATGGTAATTAAAAGCGTTTGTCTGAACTCGGGTCAGGGTCCTATGTCAACCATCCTGTATTGGAATATAAACAGGACTATAATATATGCAGCGTTTCTGCCATTTTCTCCACAGCTTGAACGTGGAGCTACATGGGGACCTACAGTATGTGATCTATAAGCTTTCGGGGAGAAAGAGACCAGGACCCAAGTGTTGTAGGTGTCTAATAGACCTGCTGCCTCTGCACAAATGTAGCAATAATGACTGTATTATCCAATTCAATACATTTGCATCGTGTTCTTGTGTTGGAAGAAGTGGGTGGACAAAACACACACACGCGCGCACACACACCTCTCTAGGTTCAACAAGCTCAACACTACGCCAACACACATGCTGGAGGACTCTCTGCCCACCCGAGTCAAAATGCCATTTCAACAAGTGCCCACTTAAATCTACCTACGTACAGGTTCCGTGCTGCAAATTACGAAGGCCTCCTTGAAAAACAGTCTTGCATAATAACCAAAACAGTGTACATGCAGTGTGAGCTTGTTACTGAATAACTGCAGCTGGATAAGAGGAAGAAAACACAGATCAAAAAAGATATCGTATTTTGCAGAGCCGTGCCTGTGGTTGATATATTTTACTTGACAGTAAGCAACAAGGATGTCAAACTACCATCCTCATGTCTTATTAAGGAGCCCTCGGTTTTCCAAAAGGTTCAGATTTTATAGCAAACTGACACTTGAGTCTGCTGCAAAACAACATGCCTTCACATGGCTCAATTCAACTTGGGGGGATTCATTAATCCACAACAACAACTGTAGGTGAAAGCAGTAATTGATCACTTCAGTTAAGGATTTTAATGGTACCTCCAATACAAAAGGTAAGGGTTGGATGTATTTTGTTGAGCTGCCCGAATAAATATATTACATAGTGAATTTCCAACTTCTACTTTTTGCCTTTTGATCAGTGTGCCAACTGACAAAACTGGAAATGTAAACATGATGCCATGATGCAGTAAATGGCTCCAAAGTCCATCCTCCCCACTGATAGAACACCAAGTTACCATGGGCAGTTTATCTAAAAACAACAACCTGCATGTAAAACAGTTATGGCTATTGATGATTGAAATTAACACAAATGGGTCGCTGGCAGTTTTATGTTACACATTATGGCAGCAGTTTGATATAAATAAGCCTGTAGTGATGCCAGGCCTTCGCCGCGAAAATGGATCTGATGTAGCCGAATAAAGAACAACGGCAAAAGCCACATGAACGGTCCTATGCAAAGTGTCCAGAGAGATCTAATGATCTCATAGTCTTAAAAGCTACGTATTCTGTAGTAGGAGATCACATAGAGGGAATGTGATCCTGTTCAGGAAGGCACTCAGCGCAAGTCACTTACTCCCCCAACCCATATGTGGTCTCTGGTCTTCTTCAGCACTTTCTGACATGGAGGCCAGAGGCCTTTCACTTGAAGCCAGAGTTACAGCAATCAATGATTAGTGCTTCCTGTTCCAAGTGAAGGATACACAGCAGTTTCTTCATTTCGGGTTTATCAAGGATTTAAACCTCCTAGTCATTCTTGAGATATGAGACACATATTTACTGTGTGGCGTAATACTGTGGTTGTACAACAGCAAAGGTCAGCTATTTGCCAAACTGAGTAAAAGACAGAGCTACAACTCCCCCGTGACCTGGGTACCACCATAAGCAAGGAAATTACAATGAATAAACAACTCGTAGTGAGATGATATTCCTCAATGTCTAATCTCCATAACAAAAGCAGATCAGTCAAGGCGTCATAGCCACGTGCATAAGAGCTGGAAACCCCCGACATACGCCTCGCATTGGGCCTCTTTGCTCCATTACTCCAGTCGTGAAGCCCCCCTGTAGCTGATGCTCTAGTGCCACTAGGTATTGAGCGCCGAGAGCATCGGGGGTCTCAATACCTCATTAAACATTGGGGAAATACGATCCTACCCTAGAGACGGACACACACACACACACACACACACACACACACACACAAATCTGTGTCTGGCCTGGGTGGCAGGGCACATACAAAAGATGACTCCAGGCCATCTGTAAGGCTGCTGTGCATGGGGAAAGGCCACTGATTAGTTCATCTCTAATGCTTCGACTTTGTGTAGAGGGGAGGAAAACACCTGCCAGTTAATTATGAGGCGCCACATCTGAGTAGAGAAGCATTTTGCTAAATTGGCCGGTAACCCAGCTGGAGAGTTTATTCACAGAGATACACAGAGCCTAGCTTTTTTTTGTTCTTACATTCAGGTATATTTTGTTTTGACTATATTGATATTGATATTTCAAATAGCAGCCAATCAAACGCATTACATTTGCAATTATGCAAAAACGTTTGACTGAATGGTGCAATTCCCTTTTATATTTTGTTTTATATTGTTAGGAGAATGCATTTGTTACTATCTCCAGAAATGTGATTCTTCGCGTCTATATTTTATTCATAGCATAACATAGCTAGCTCACCTACAATGACGCATGTTTTTGTTTAGTTTTTACTGTGAAATAACTAATTTGTTGGGAGAAAATCTACCCTTAACACTCGATGTATGTTGTGACAGCCTGGTATACTTCACTTGATGACGGCATGGAAACAGACACTGTCCTTTTCTTAAATAATCAATACTGTACAGCACTGGGCAAGAGCCATTGTTAATCTTCAATAGGCTTAACGCTAATTAAGATGGGAAGTAACAGGCAATTAGTCTACTAACAACTTTAGAGATAGGGGACCAGTTGCAGTTCTCCCAGATGATGCACGTGCAACACACACACACACACACACACACACACACACACACACACCCACCCACACACACACACACACACACACACACACACACACACACACCCCACCCACCTGGGGTTCACAAGAGCAGGTGTGAAATGGATGAGCACCTGCATACACTCACTGTTCCCTACATACACTAAGGTATTTCAGACATCTGTGGAGAGGCTGACACACCCACGATGAGCCAATGATGTTGCAATGGCATCAATGAGAGAGAAAACCTAATCCTGTTCAGGCATCTTTTGCTGGCTTTAATCAATAACCTTAAAAGGCATTAATCGTTTAGCTCATCGGAATAGACTATCCAGGATGCAATTCCCATCACACCAAGTCAGATAATGCATCAAGTTTCAAGGCCGGTGATTGTTTTAAGGGCAGCTGTATACACTGTTCAATGAAAATAGATTTGTGACATTGTGCCCATGTCCATGACAAGCGTATACACAAAGCCTTAAACCTAAGACTAATTGAGTGCTGCTGACCAACACAGTAGTGTAACGCTGTCTGTGGATGTATGCATACATCCTAAACAATACTGTGATGTTGGTGAATGTCACTTAACAGACATAACAGACACAGTACTACCTATAAAATGTTCCACCGAAAAAGTCAATGGGGATTCATATGCTCATAACTGAAATCCAAAACACCCCTGTGAACTTCTTTGGCCTTGACTGATGCAACCTGTTCTCAGCTGCTGACTTTATACTGTTCCAAGTGTCTGATATGGATCAAAGACAGGAAGAGGTGGATTCCTGGGACCCCCTGCTGTTAATTTAATTAAAGCCAAAAACTGATCCCCAGTCACTGCAGTAATAAGCACCTCAGTCGGCTGAACTTCAGCCATGTTTTTTTGGCTAATAAATATTGAAAGGACACTAGTTGTCTTTGTGTTTTCGTGTGAAAATAATTAAATAAAACACACTTTTAAAATGAAACATTTGTTGCACATAAAAAGAAAATCCAGTAAATGTAATTTTCTGTTAAACATGCAGTCATCTCAGTATACCAGATATCCATGCAGTGTTTTTCCTTCTGCCTTGCTCAAAATTCAAATATATATAAGTAAAAGTATAAACAACCTTTACAGATTTGGACCTGAATGACTCAAACTCTTTTAGTTGACTAAAAAATGATTTCCGGTGAAGGCTACTATAATAGATGTGCTTAAACAAATATATTCATTTGCAACAGAAAATGCAAAAGGGAGAAGAGTAAATACTGTTCTCCTTTTGCATTTGCGTGACCTTAAACGCAGGGGGAAAAATGACGGGCCCTGTGTTTACGGCAAGACAAACCATGCTGTTAAATCACCTAGTGATTCTTATTCTCTGCTGTGCTTTGAATACCATCAAGTCAAATGCATTCAAATTACATCATCCAAATGTGTTTTCAAACCACAACTATCCAGCTGCTTCTATGTTTATATATTTGAATATTTTTTTTCATAAATATTCAAAATGTTGTCTCGGATATTGCCTAGAATTTGTCAATAGGCCCGTGGAAAAGGTTAATCACCAACGCTGCGTGGTTCGGAGCAGGGGAAAACATTTTTTTTTTCTTATACACTCTGAAGTACACTGCATATTGAATGTATATTGTCTGAATATTGTGCTCTGACATTTTGGCAAATACACTTATTTCGACCTTCCCTGTGGAAGTTCACCTCCAACTCGTGGTCACTCAAAACACAGCTAGGTTAGCTGCATGACGTGTTCAACATTAGTCCAACGTTAGCTTGTCACAGAGTGCCAAAGCAGGTGGACACGACTAGCCTAGCTTTGTCATGTGCCCTCTAATAGCTCCAATAAGAGCTTATTGAGAGGTAGGCGTGTATTAAAATTGCGTAGAAATAAAATACACATTGCAGTTTCAAAAGGAGCAGTTAGCTTAATGGTCGAGTAGGTTATTCTATTCAGAAATATTTTGTGGAAATTTTGTGTTTCCGTTTTGGCGATGCATTCAAAGTAAAAGTGTTTTTACAAAAGACCTACTCTGCCTTTAACATTAATCATGCTTAATCTTTGATGCATTTGTAACCGATTTACTAGCTAACATGAGACAAGATTGACTGAACAGTTTTGGAGCTGAAAAGTGTGTTTTGCCTTTGATATGCTAGCCGTTTCTTCAGCTAGCATTCATTCTAACTGACGCTAAACCTTTTATCGGGCCATCTACACCGAACACTGGTGAAAATTACCATCTCTTTTCTCATATTAGAATTAGACAGCTCAAATCTCCAGACAGAATACATGCATTAAATGGATGACGCCATTGCATAATGTGAAAGTGACCGAAGAGCATGTAGCCTTCAGGAGAGGCGACATGAACTGCGATAAATGTAGAGCCATTTTGTTTGCAATAAATGACATGGAGATGAGAATGTTTCATCTTTGACCGGACTGAGGGTTTAACATTACTTGAGGATGATCAATGCAAAGCCCAAAGCATGGTCCAGATGGCCTGACCAGAGGATTAAAATCATTTCTGTAGCATGTTGAAACAATCTGCTTTTGACGAGGCTTAATCTTCTTTACTTAATGGTAAGATGGTTTGAGCATATTTAGAAGATGTACATTTCAGTCAATAGAAACGATTTATTCTTTCTCCGTGTAACCAAGCCGCCTATCAATGGAGATAGAGACGTGAACATAGAGTGATGCTGCAGGCTTCTGATTTGGACTGTTTTCTGAATGTGTATTATAATGCAGCTTAGTCCTGCTTATTAGGTAATGGATGGCAATGGACACATTACATTGTATCGTCTCCTATCTGGAGATAAAATGACTTCTTCATCCTGGCTCAGTGGATTTACAGATAGCTTAGACATTGTCTCTGTGTTTTGATTAAGATTCAGAAAGATCAGATGGAATGGCTCAGATAGACACCAGAGAAGTAATTGAATCCAATTAACTATAGTCCAAAATGGACAACAAGCAATACATCGGTCATTTCTTAGTCAAGAGCTTGAAGTTAGCAGATTAAAAAATAACACAAGTGGTTTTGCATGTTTGTCAAATTCTTCATCACTGCCTTTTAATGACACTGATGCTCATGTCAGTATGGAGTGAACATGATCATGCAAAGACATTGACAAATGGATATTAAACCATCTGAAACTATCAAAATGATCTTGTGGTAGAGCCCATTTTTGAAAATGCCTGTCCACTGCAAAAGCAATGTTGTTTAAAACCCCCAATACGGACATCCTTTGGGCCATCCACCTAGCATTGTACATGTTTGGTTATTCTAAAAGTTCCCATGAAGGAATAATTGTTTGGGAACATGTAGGTATTGGTTCAATGTTAGATTTTACAGGGAAAAATTGAAATAGACTTTCTTTATCTACATCAAGTGCAACATCTCCGTTCAAGGTATTCATCAACAAGTTGGCCTTGGTCTGTCACCGGCTCCAAATCCAAGTCAAGCGCATAGCAAGGACAGCTTTTTTTTGTAAAGTCATGATCACTCAACAGGTAAATCAGGATACCTCCTAAAAACACAATGCTTTCCTTTTAAAAACAGTGCACAAGGAGAAAACCTCCTACACACTAGCAGTCCCACCAGTATACAAAAGAACAGGGGGTGAGAGACAGACACTGTAAAACTAAAAGGAGGGGGAAAAAAGAGGGCAAACCAGCCTGAAACTGTGGTCATGTCAGTTCTGTATAGCTGGCTGTAAAGTAAAGCCAAGGAGCTTGCTTTTGTGTGCAGGGAGTATGTCTGTTCTGTGACAAGGGCACTCTCACTCTTTCAGTCCATCTCTCCAAGGGTTTTGCTGAAGCCTAGAGACACAGGAGGCTAATTGACGAGTGCCGGGCTTTGTTTTTATCTTGGAAGCCTCGCAGCAATGCCGACTTAGCATTGCCAATGGACAGATGGCGTGCCATGGTGCTGAATGGCCAGCAAGAGCACCAGACTGACTCCCCATGCAAGAACTAGTGTCCCTCTGATCTCAACCCCCCCTCCCCCTCATTAATCACTGGGTCTAAATTGATAATCCTTACAGAGGTTTGGAGAAAAAAAAACTTCAACACACAGATGCCAGTTCCTGCTCAAAATATTCAGACTAACGAAGCCTTGAAGGGGGGAAAATGGCCCATTAACACCAGTTACTTTTTCCAGAAACATAAAAAGATTTCACATGGGTGACACCAAATTAAAAACCTCCAACTCTGAGTACATGAGCCTTCTGCAGGATATACAGTTTACATCGACACTAGGTGGTTTTGGAGGATATTTGGGAGGTGGACTCACATGTGGGGACTAAGTTCATAGAAGTTCCTGTTGCGATACTCCTCCACTTTGTCTGGCGTGTAGATGGGCAGGGACCTGTAGGGGTTCATGGAGATCACCACACTGCCAATGTATGTCTGGAGGGAGAAGAACACATTGAGTTGGGATGGTTAGCGTGAATCCATATGTTCTCAGTTTTACACAGACTGGTAGCAACAACGGTTTCCTGCCCTTTGTCCATTCGGGTGTTAATTGTTAAGACGTGGTGGGAGAAATTCTGCTTCAGTCAGCTTTTTGCAGCTGTTGAAGAATGCAAAGTGAAACTGAAAATGCGTAAAAACAAGGACAAGTTTATGGAATCTGTAGGTTGGGCAGTAAACTCAAGATGGTAAAGAGGTCATGGTGCAGAAGGCGGGTTCTATATATCCATGTGTGCAAGTATTCATGTTGTCATACTAATGCCCGACAGGCGTTGATAATAGGAGACACCTAAAATTCCACACATAATGGAAATCTTTTTCAAAAAAAGAATCCATTGAGGTTACATTATTCCCATTAAAAATGTTGTAATATTAGATAATTACATCATATGTGATTAAAATTCAACATATACAACGTCATATACATATACAATGTCAGCGGGTGGCTTTTCATCAAAAAAAGGTTTTATTTTTTTATTTGATTTTTTAAAAAAGCACCGCTTTCTCTGTTTCACATTTTCACATAAAAGAACATCCACACAGGTGCTGCTCAACAGATAACACCTCCCAGATATTTCTGAAAGCAAATGTAACCAGCCATCATCTTCTGCCATCCTCCTACGCTTAACACAGCCCAGAGAGCATTTTCAAACATCAACCTGACACATTTTTCTTTGCTTTCCATGGTAATGGCTGTTGCATAACCCACTCCGACTAGAGTGGAGCGTGGCCTTCCCCGTGGCAACACCACAACCTCCCACAGCCTCTTGTTGAGGCGTTCTCAAGTGCAGAGGAAGGGTAACAAAGGGAAAGAGAGTGTGCAATGCAAACAATGTATCCCGTGTTACTCTTGATCAAAAGTTAGGTTTTTCTTCTAGCCTCTGCAGATCATTATGAAAACCTCAACGTTCAAGGGACTATTTCATGAAACCTCTGGCAGATCACATCATGTAACATGTCGATCAGCAGAGGTTGATGATGGATGCAGACACCGTCTATATTGTCCAGGTAGTTGGACATTTTCTGTTTTCCTTCTTTCTTCACCTGCTGTCTTGCTGGTTGTAAAACGTCATCTGACCAGTCACCAAAATGACAGCAACTTGGATGATACATCACTTGCCTAACAGTTACATAAATCAAGTTCTTTGTCAATCTGTTCCACAATTTTGTGCAAGGCAGTATAGATATGACTTGTGTTGATTTAAATATTGGAAGAAAATTGGGACTTGGTGTGAAAAGGCCTTAAGAAACTCGGCTTATGGATTGTTTTAAAATGGCAAAAAATTCAGCACTCATAAAAAGGAGTCCGTCGATGCTAGTTACACTTTTAGGGATCACCAATAGGAAAAAGAGGGCATTGTACAGGCAACTTATAATGCAGAAGTCATTATAGTTAAAACAAAGAGGGACTCAGGTATTAAGTAAATATTCAAGAAACACTCCTTGGTTCTTCTCGTCAGAAAAAAGAAAGCGTGAATCAGACATAAGAAGCATGGCATCAGTTAACGGGGATTTTCATTCTCTTCGATTTTTCCACTGTGTTATTGGGCACATGATGCACTGTCCCTCAGGAAAACAAAGCCATGTTTCTTCTGCTGTGAGACGTCATATGATAGTTTGGGGTGGGGGTTGGGGACCATTTGTAAGGAATGATGTCACATGAGGGAAAAATACATTCACATGCAAGGATTGTACACCACACATTTATTGGATAAGTACAGGGTTTCAGGTTTTTTTCTGGTCATCACTCTCGGGGTGCAGCTTATGCCACCAAAAGACTTCCATTGTAGACATATGATTTACCTTTTCCATGAAAATTCCATTTTTATTTTTCTAGGCTGTCCGTACTAAACCAAAAATGCAATTTCACAAATATTGAGATCGTGCAGCATTTGGAGGAGCACTTATGACATACACAACTGTACACAACTGTACGTGTTTAACTAGATCCACAACATTGAGGTCAGCACCACACTGGAAATACAAAGCTTGGCGCTTTAGGACAGAAATTTAAGGGCATTGAAAATGTGGAAACACCATTCCCATTCCTCAGCAGGATGTGGGCTGCATCTGGCCAAATATCTAGTGCGCCGCTATGGCAATCATAGCTATATGAGGTGACATCATCCCATGGGCCCTGTGAGCCAACAACAACCAGAGCTGAGCTGTAATCATCTTGGCTGAAGTCTACAGCAGCGAACCTGCAGAGAAGAACAATGCTGAAGTACCACAGCACAACGCCCGGAACCAATTGGCTGATGCAGGAATGATAGTTCATCAATCCCCCTTTCTTCTAGAGATAGCCAGCCAGCCTGCCGGTCCATTTCTAGTTCCTGCGCTTGGGAATTCATGCTTCATTTAAAAAAAAGGCACCATCTACATTCCTCAGCGATGTGATTTATTGATCGGTTTGTTACTGTGGCCAAGACTAAAATGAGCAATGAAATTAAAAGAAACAATAGAGTGTCTGTGCGTTTCCTTAGGGAAACCATCTATATCAGTCTTTGAATGCAGGGGTGAACAGAAGAGTCTAATGCAACACTCAGAGGAGATGCCGCTGTATTGCTAGACTCATGTTTTGAATAATGTACACTTACGTAGATCTCATTGTGGTCAAATCGGTTCCTCAGGTTCTCAATGAATGAGCCTTCAGACAGGGGTTCGAGCAGGACCATGTCGCCAACCCCGATCATGTTGTCTAGAAGTGACGTCTTCACCTCCATTTTGGCTGCAGGTGTCCACCCTGCACAGAAACACAAAAGAGAGGCATACATCACACATACTGTAAATTGAAAAAAAGGGGACCATGTGACTTTTGATAGCCAATAGGGGCAAGAGCCATGTTTTATGAGTGGGCCCCTGTTTTGTATGCAAGGACAGGAAGCGATGGCACTCGTTCAAGCACTCAAGTGGCGTGATCTTGCTACCGTGTTGATCGACAGGTGGTGATGTGCCAACCAGTTCTCATTGTCAAGGCTTCAATAATGCAGCTTGGTCAGTGCTCCTTGGGGTACGACACTGATTCAGCATGTGATTTAAATGTTACAATCCCACCCACTACAATACAGGCAAAGCAAATGGGTCAAAGAAACACAGGATTTTCTTCCAGCAGACTTTTTATTAGGATTAAATGAACAAAACCCCATTTGTTGGACCTCAAGGATACACGCCGTTTGTTTTGGTGAGAAACGCTTGTTATAGAAATGTATCACTTTATTTCTGCCACTAGGCCCTTATTTCAAGTTTGTTGTCCATTACAGTCAGCTCTCCAACAAACTTTTTAAAGAGCCATTCTCTGATCAGAAAATAAACAGCTCTAAACTTAGCCAATGCAAATAAACTCCAGGGTGGACATGTTTGTACAGCAGCAGTTTGACTCCAGGGGAGGAGCGGGGCCTTTTGATTGGCTATTCAGTCCCGTTGCATGCGAGAATGTCCCATGGGCTCTTACATAACTAAGGAACTTTGCCCTTGACCTCTGGGTGTCTGCTCAGCTGGAATCTGCTCCTGTTTCTGGGATTTTTATAAATCAAAGATATAGCCCTTAAAACAGTCAACCGCTTCATGGCTTTTCTCTGCACCCCTCCTGCTTGTTGCAGCAATATCATATTTGCAGCCAGTAAAGGACCTGTGCTGGGATGCACCATGACAAAGACACTGCTGGGGGTGGCATTTTTCAGTCCTGTGTTGCCTCCCAGCTCCTTTGGGATAGTAATCCCAATGCTATAGGGCTGGAGATAAAAGAGGGGCCTACGATACATTCAGGACCTTGATACAGGGCTTTGCTGCACTAAAAACCCCAATGTCTGCCGTTGTGGCAGGCCGTGCACAACAGGCTAATAGATGAGGCCATGTAGACATCCATTGTTAACCACTAACTTTGCCTTTTCTTTTCTCTATAACCAGAAAATACAGCAAAGCTATTTATTTTAGCACTCCATTTTAGATATGCTAAATCATGTATTATATATATTAAAATAATATATATTAGATATAATAATAATAATAATAATAATAATAATAATAATAATAAGACATAAATAAAGCAGTGGTGTGAATGCAATTCATTGTAAGCCCTGAAGTTAGCAAACAGAAGACACTCTTTGTGAAAAATAAAATTCCCTGCATGGATTAATATCACACAAATATCTGATAATGCAGCCACAGATGTGGCGTGTGAAGTTCGTGTTTGGGGATTAAACAACTAGATCACAGGATAACAGTATGTGATCTGGCCGACAGCCAAAAAAATAAAATAAAAATATGACTCGATGCTATGACATTTCAGCACAAAACCCTCACTTTGTCTCCAAGAAACTCCATCAACTGTCAAACCAACATTTTTTTCAGGACATTTGGAGCAGCACGACATTCTTGGAGAAAAAAAAAGAAAAATAGATTCCATGTGTAGACTTCCACTTCACTTTTCCCCTGGCTTCTGTTCCCCTGCAGGGCACAATGTTATTGGCCCATTAAGAAGTTGCCCAGCTCTTAGTGGGAGGCAAGACTCAAGCTCCAAAAACCACTCAGTCTCGCACTCAGCATGAAAACACATTTTTGAAAGGTGGGCCGAGAGAGGGGGAAGAATAGTGGGAAATGATTGATGTTCTTTTGCAATTAAGACATATATATAAAAAGTGCTTCAACAGCTCGGTCTTGAATCAGAGGCATGTACAAAAGCAGGAGGAGAAATAATTTGCTTACTCGTCAAACTACAGTCCAGTGACGGCTGTTACTTTTTGCCGGCCGGCTAGTGCAACGTGCCTGTCTGATGGCACTGTGCCAAACCATCCCCAGCGACAGCTCACGTCTACCAGCTGCTTCAGTTGTCTGCGATGCAGTTTTAAATCATTTCCTCTTTACATAGTCGCTGATGCCCTGGGGGGATGAAACAGCAATATACTGATCTGATCTCACAACATATATTATCTATAGAGCATTCCACATTTGTGTGTTACTCATAAGAGTATTAGATTAGTTTGAATGGATTCTTACAGTAAGGATTTTTTGAATCAAATACGCCTTACAAATCAACTCAAATGCACAAAAAAAGTGATGACCTTCTTTTATCGGTCATCCAGAGCTTCAAATGATGTATGCATGAGTCTGCCTCAATCAATATCGGTCAAAGTAATTACCCCGATGTGGCTAACTACCCAGCTACTGCACATTTAGTGCATCGGCATTCTACAGTGAAAGTGCTGAGTCTAGTCGGATACGAACAGACAGGAGTTTAAAGGACATAGCCTACTCCTCAGTGAAAATAGATGCTGAGGCCCCTAATGCCCCGGGGGAGAACCGTGTGGGTCCATGTCGTCCCGAGTGCCGTTCTGACCAACAACATACGGCATCTGTCTGCAGCTGGGGCGCTGCCTGCCCTCAGCTCCTCTGCTGATAACCCACTACCCCAGATTTGGAACTGGCTTCTAGGCAGCCAGTGACACAATCCCATTAATAGGAGTTGCTGCCTGCTGTTAACGGCTGCACTGGATCCAAAAAGGGGAAAATGAGAGAAAACCTGACAGCCTTGATTAAACTCAGGGGATTATCCTCACTGCTGAGTGGTGGAGGGATGAGGAATAAAACCAGTCTATGTTGGGGGAATAAAAAAAAACATTTAGTTTGCCTCAATGCACACAAAACAACAAATACTAAAGAAAAAAATCTTTATTATGATTAGAGAATCTCTCTTTTTTAAGAGTCATTTCATCAGTCTAAATCAAAGACCCTTGAATGAACCTTGAGCGAATGAGTTTAACTGGATTATAAGTGTCCCGCTTTATCAATCTCTCTGATGCTAAATGCATCAGAGAGATTGATTAAATCTCTTTGATGCATGTTTAGGATCCAAACATTATGCCCACGTGGTTCAGCAGCTATTAATCTCAAATCTAAATCTCATGAATGAGTGATGTAGCAAAAGTTATGGTCAAATGCCCTCGTCTGGAGGCATGTCCTGTTTTCAGAGCCTGCGCTCCAAAACGTCAGGTTTTGGCAATGTCTGTGTGTGGCAGATGGTGGTTTACACATCATTTAAGTTTTGCACATTAGGTGCTGATCTTATGCATCAAAAACAGACTGTCAAAACAAAACAAGAAACGTCTTGGTTAGATATAAATATGGAAAGGGTTTTCAATAGGATTTCCTAATGAATTTGTTTATTGCTAGGACATCCTAGTACATTAGTCCTCCTGTGCTATCCTCAGTATAACAGTATACCCCCCCCCCCATGCGATGTCACGCAATGTGTTAAGGCGAGTCCACACCGGACCGAAAATCGGCGTCTTTGAGAGAGTCGGCCTCCGTGACACGAGTCTGCTTGGTGTGGTCGCTCGAATCGGCCCACGTCGGTGTTCATTTCAGCCGATTCAAATGTGTAATCCGCCATGCGAGTCGGTCACTCTTTTACCATTCTGATTGGTGGAGGCTAGCAGCTTGACTAGCGAATCAGTGAAGCCCGGAAGTGACGATGTAAACATACCAGATAACCAGTAGAATCGAAGAAGGTGTTCTAGAGAAGACCGCCTACTTCCGGTTTTCGTGTTTTTTGGCGCACAATACAGATTAGCGCCGCCTGTTGTTTTGGAGACATTACATCTCGCGCAAGCGCGGAACGTATGCCGTCGGCTGTAGTTCCGTAGGTGTGAACCGCCCAAGTCGTTGGTCGAGTCTGCCATGTTAAGTAGCCCGACTTCACGAGTCGGGCAGTCGGTGCGGTGTGGACCCGCCTTTAGAGCACCTTGAATGTCAGGAGAAGGACACTAGTGAGATACATACACATGCCATACAGTACAACTCACAGAATTTAATTTTAAAATTGAAGTTTGATCCTTAATTCCCACAGATTAAAGTGCTGTATTTCGAAGAGCCAAGTTCTTCAACGGGAAACTAAAGAGATTTCATCCGATGGACCTGGGATTTCAATGCATACCGCTAATATTATGCGACACACTTTACTTTCGTGTCGCTGACATTGACCTAGATCCCCCAGATCAAGCTGCGAGGACAACATGAAAGAACACCATTAAAATGTACATTGTGTTACAGGCCCTAGACTGAGGCCACATGTTCTTTCCTGTCCTTCAGCAAGGAGGAGAGTCACTCGACCAAAAGGTCAATGGCCGCGCAGGCCTTCACATGCATGAAAAAAAAGTATTCGTGAAAACATGCAAAAGTGGAGCCAGTAAACCAGCTGTTCCTTATTAGGCTGCATGTGCTTGAATAGAAATAAAAGCAGCTCGAAGTGGCTACCAATTTCTGAAATTGCCATTTTTGTGATCGTTAACAAAGCAAGCTTGCAGTCTACGGTGACATAGACTGCATTTTGGAGCGTAATAGTCTGCGCAATTCCCTCGCGGGTCGAGCTGGCCTCGTCAGGGCAGGAGAGTCCCACATCACAGGCCGCTGGCAAGGATGGAGATTAAAGCCCTCCCTAATGGAGCAGCAGTAGGGCATTGGGCTGTGCCAAAGAGTGGGCCAGAACAGAGGTTTAGGAGGACAGAGAGCAAGCTCCCGCCTGAGAAAATGACCTGGAATCCAGAGTCCTCAGCAGCACTCCAGGTGCAGATCTGTGCATGAGTAATCACGCTCTGTGTGCTAAAAATTCAGAACAAACTGCAAACCTCTTGGAACGGACACTTAATGGCTGCCGATTTCATGATTTCTATCCACTGCGTCAGTCGAATGGCATTTTCATGCCACACGACCTCCCAACCTGGTTAAATATAAACCTGTAAACCAAACAAACACTGCAATTTATTGACAATACGGCAGAAATTGCAGGGAGATTGGTAGATTTGCAAAACACAAGCCTACGCCTAGTAATCAAAATGACAAAAGGATCCCAGCCAGCCAGCCAGCCATACCATGATTAATCCTCCAAGCATACAAAAACCTTGATTGAGAAGAGACAAGACGACTTCTAAAAACAACAGTGTAATGTGTTAGCTTTAGAAGGCCCCGGAAACGCAGTCTTAATTGGCTTCTTATTATGAGCAACGTGATCGCAAAAGTTAGAACAGTGCTGGTCTCATGGGAGTTGTGCGTTTGCTGATTCAAGGCGGCGAGGGCCCAGCTGAAAAATGGCGATGCACCAATCAGGTTCCAGCAACACCGGAATCAAAATGTGGTGATCAAAGGGCCTTATTCCCAGCAGACAGTTTGACTTGTAAATGCCTGCTCACGTCCTGTCTGTTGATCGTCTGAAAACCATTGCTCTTTTTGTGGAGCAGTCAGCAGAGTGTACCCGACAGGGGAGCTTAAATCAAAGTGGGTCGCGCAAAACTTTAAGCTATGACAGCCCTCTCCATTTTGGACCCGCTTGCTCTCTGTTCTTCCATGTTGAAAACCTCTTGTGTTAGAATTAAGGTTAAGTCTCAACTCAGGTAATTAATGTATTTATTTTGACAAATTGGGCAGATTGACATGCCCCCCCTTCTCGAAGCAATGGAGCATAAATTAACACATCCCTTGTGCAAACTTATTTCACTGCACTTTTACCACCGATTCCAACTTGCATCAGTTTGCGTACTGTCGAACCTCTTTAAAATGACAATACATACAGAACATAAAGCATGCTCACATCAATACACATACACTTGTAACACTTCATAAAAAGGAGAAATGTGGTTTTGTATAAAAACTCTACCCTGACTTCCCAGTTTGTACAGCTGTTATTTTTCGATGCTCCGGGTGCACGCTGTCGCACTGAGTAATAATAGCATTAATGTCGCCTAACCACTTATCAGCCTTCAAATAAATAAACGCAGGAGGACCCTGCACGGTTACATTTTTTTTCCCCCACTGTTTTATAGTACATGACTGCACTAAAATGTTCCCCAGGCTGCCTCTGTATTAGCAACTTCAGGCTGGCTAACACTTGGGCTGGCTTGGACTGCAATAAGTGGATGGAGAAAGCAGCTGTAGTGGCCTTAACAAAGAACCAGTGGGCTGAAACAAAATCTGTACAACTGTATTACTCTTGATCCACAGGGACACATACAAGGACATACACGTTAAAGCAGTCAAATCATATGGGTGGAGAATGTTCCAAGGCAAACAGCATTGGGGGGGGCGGGGGATTTTTACCCTTTCAACTACAAAGTAACAAATTGGAAATGGGGTATCAACGTTGATGAGGCAATGATGGAATTACTTATCATCCACAGGGCTTTGGTTGCAGGAAATCAGCCTTTAACAGGGGCTGCTGGAGGCTTTTCATGGGACAGTCAGTGCGGCTGCACATGTGCGCCGCTGTCCATCTCTGATGACAACGGACACAAGACACACGCCTCACTACGCTAAGCTCTACAGGCAAATGGTATTCATCACCATGGCGTTGGCTGGGGGACTTTGGACACACACACACACACACACAACAGTGTTCATGAAGGAGGCGTTAGGCACATTAAAAAAAAAGAAAATACCCTGATGTAACTGAAAGCAGGCAGGCCAACATGCTCACACCGAGGAGAGCTACTCGAGAAGCCAACAGTCCCACACACTGACGTCTCCCAAGACTGAGCTGAATGGTCGTTACTTTTTCCAGCAGTCTCAGTCTCAGCGCAACTCTGCAGGCTCACCACACTACCTTTCACAGTCATCTTACATCACCGTTTGTTTGATCAGCGCGGGTAATAAAGTTCCCATCTGGCTTCCCGACTGAGACTCTGGCTAACAGAGGCAGGGCATATTTGTGGAAAAAAACCACAAAGAGAAAGGCACAATCTTTTTTTTTTTCCCTCTTTTTTTTTAAGGTTTTATCTGATCCTCTTGGGATTTCAAGTTCACAGATGGCTTTGGGAGTCGAAAACAGCAGGATACAAAGTAATGTCAAAGCATAGAAACAATCCCCCATCAAAAGGCAAGCGACAAACTAGAACATTTAAAGTAGGCCTAAAACAAGACTGCGTTTGTAGCATTTCCACTGAATTCATGTTTTGAATCATTTAAAGCCCAATACTTAAGAATTAATGCTTTTATGCTGGAGACGTTTGGAAACTGCTCATAGTTTAGACTAGACTGCTTTTAAAAGAAAAGAGGAAGAAAAAAAATCAACACGAAGGTAAAAACTTGTGTTTAGACTGAGTCCGATCAGGCTCAGGCCTTGATTCACATTTGAAAACCTGTCACAGCTGCTGTTTTCAATCAAAACATGCAGACACATGTATTCAAGAACATCTCATGCATCCAAAATGATCTCACAGCAGCATGTCTCTCATAACCAAGTCTTTTTATTATCATTTAATGCAACCACAGAATATTTCAATACTGTAGCATGATGTATCCTTTTCTACTACAGTTTTTTTATCCCCCCTACTTTGATTTTATAACTTTCCGGCTGGATCCCACAGGCCAGCGGACAGAAAGCAGGTCAACTCTGACAAGGAGGATGTTTCTCAGTGAGGTGAATAGTTGTATTCATGAGGCTGAGCATTCATTTATTCCAGCCTCCTAAAACTAAGGGCAACACGAGGGTAAAGCCACCCTAATTTAGTTTGAAGCTGGCGTTTGTCTTATTTCCTGTAATGACCAGAGTGTGTCCTCTGATCATAGAGGGGAAGGATGTCGTTTTAATTAAACAGCACATTTTGAATGATCCCAACATGGAGGTCAGAGTTCACCGGCTTCATTCACCCCTTCACGACTGACTGAAAACGCCCATTTATTACAGAGAACTTTCCATTCACGTGTAGTTAAGATATTGGCGTTATTGAGCAGCAGGCTACTTCTAAAAAAAACAACTTGAATGAGTTGACACATCTGCTGTGCTGCTGCCTCCTGTGTCGGCGTCTGCAGCGCTCGGACTCTCTTGGATGACAAAGATGGCACTTAAACCCGCAGATGTGTGCAATTAGCGGCCATGGGCTACTTTCCGGTAACGCTGCTGAATGAGCTTTTGGGTTTGGGTTAAGAACAAGACACATGGCGAGACGAAAACGCACAGTAGTTTCATCCTCAAACTATTGCAATCCGCACACAAAGAAAAAGAAAGATTAAAGCGAACCCCAACCCCCTCCTGCGCGAAGTGAGAAGGAATGAATGGGCTTGTTGGGCAGATGGTGCAAAAGTTAGTTCGGATGAAAAAGTTGCGGCGAGTGCAACAAATACGATTCAAACAGACGAGAACATTACAGTTGTAACATTTTCAGCGGGCGTTTAAGAGAGGATGTCCAAACTTGCCTCTTTATCTCCGCAAGAGTTGCTCCCCCGTCGTCCTAAATCCAATCCGCGGACAGAAGTAGGATCCCAGAGGTGCTTCTCCAAGTCTGGAGTTGCTCCTGAAGCCCTTCGCCCCGCTGCCTTTACTCGCGTCTGCCGTGCTGGATGAGGCTGCTGGACGAGGCTCTCATCTGGATCTCAGCTCTTTGAGTGGAGCTCCGGGTGGACTTGAGAGTGCAGGGTACGCCGGGCGTAGGGAGTGGCTGGAGCGGCGTCTCTGGGCTAGTCCAGCGTCCCCTAATCACCTCCAGCGCGGGGGAGGTGGGGTTGTGATGCCTTCAAATGTTATCGGAAATATTAATGTATTTTTGTTTTTTCATGCCACATGAATGTGAAATGCTAAAGCTTTCCACACACAACCAACACTTTGAAACACCAACCGTTTGTAATATTTGACTTCACATCCAAAAACAGCATAAAGTGCATGCCTAGTCTTTAACCCAACCTTCATTGGGCCAGAGGGTGGGCTTGTATTACAAACGAGCACAGACATTCTGGGAAATTGATTTCATGGATACGTGATGGTTTTGGGCTCAATGTGGTGATTATTTGTGGTAAAACCATGCATTAAATTAGTTTGTTTAGCATATGTCCTACAGTTTAAGTTTCAAGGGGGGGAGGGGGGGGCGTGTCGAGCAAACACGTTTAGAGGCAATCAGATCCAATATTTACGAGGTGAAGGTAATGCAACATTAGTTTTCCCATAGATAGCCTATCCACCCGATAGCACAACACCCCCCTCCTGTGTCTTAAGGCTAGATAGCAACGACTTGTCGACGATTATTTAATGATAGCCTACTAACCTAGTCACATCAGTCAATAGATAGGGTTAAACCATTGAATGTATAACTACACTTCATATATAACTATATACTTTATGCACAAGTTATGGCTTAACCCATGTCTGATGTCTAGAAAATTGACGCTGTTCAGTTTTTTTGTGGGTCTGAAACATGTTTCCTATTCATTATTTTAGCGCTGACACAGCGTTGTGAGGACAGGTCTGGCTATTGCGTAGCCTCCCTAACTAAAGAAAAAGACTACGATCTGTAGGGGGGTAACAGTTTGATGGAGGTTATAGAACTCCGTTCTGCTCAACAGGCAGAAGGTAAAATGCGACCACATTGCATTGAATAATATAAAAGTTAGTACAATTACTATCGTTATTTCATTTCGACAATATTCTCTAAGTTTTGAATAGTTTGTGAACGATACCAACCCCCCCACACCCACACACAACTGCAATGACCCACTTGGCGTCAGTGGTCATACGCATGCGCTATTACGTCTACACTTTTCTCTTTCCTGGCGGCTGGAACTGATTGTAACGTTACTGGACTCCGGTTGTGTTAGTTTTTATTTCACAGATTGTTTTTGCTCATTAATAGAATTTAGGTGAGTTGCTCTTTGTTTGTGTTGAATGTGATCAGACGACGGTCATATATTTAAGATTTTTTTTACGACACTGCGTCAGCCTGCGTCTATTTAACGTTAGCAAGCCTAATGTTAGCATTTACGTTAGCCGGTGTTGTTTGAAGTCGGGCAGATATTCGTAGGGTTAAGTCGTTTGATATATTTGCATCATATCAATGAACACCAGACACGTGTTCGAGACTGTTGCTTTTAACGCTACAGTTTCTCTAATGTTGGTATTGGTAATACCTTGCAGTCCTAGATGCTAACTCCAGTGCTGTCCTAGATGCTAACTCCAGTGCTGTCCTAGATGCTAACTCCAGTGCTGTCCTAGATGCTAACTCCAGTGCTGTCCTAGATGCTAACTCCAGTGCTGTCCTAGATGCTAACTCCAGTGCTGTCCTAGATGCTAACTCCCATTTGTTTCCATTACAACTATCCTAGCGATATATTTTGATTAGTTCCAATTTAAAAACGGCATTCAACGTTGAGTTGTCTGTTGCACTGGCGTAATTTGGTAAATAAACTTTAACTGGACGTAATGGCTGTAAATGGTTGCTTTGTCTGAAATGGTTGTTTTCAGCCATGTGAATAACCAAATCGGGTTTGTTTCGCCCAATGCATAGCAGATCAATAGACTTAGAAAATATGTTTCACATGTGTGTTATAATCATGATCCTATGTCATCTCTCTTTTTCTTCCAGAGGGTATTTTATGAGTAATCAAAGGCAGCAGAAGCCTACGCTAACAGGCCAGCGTTTCAAAACCCGAAAAAGAGGTGAGCAACTTAAAGGAATCACGCGAGAGTGCATACTGGGGTTAAAGAGATCTCTTTTGGATGGTCTTGGATATTCGTTTTATCAATAAAGTAGGCCTCCATCTGGTTTTACAAAGAGCACCTGGTTGATGTCCTTTAGCTTGCTAAAGTGCTAACTTTTCCATCCAGCACCTTACCTGTTCACAACACAGACACAGAAACACCATTGTAAAGTTTCACTAGCTCAGGCCCATTTGTTCACTGACTAGATATTAAACACATTTAATTTTTTTACAGTTTGCTTACTGTTATGCAGCAAATGCATTTAGATTAGGTCAATAGACACCCACAGAAACCTGAAATAAATGTGTCTATACTGTAGCACTTAACTAAACTTCCTTATGCAATTAAGATAACATGTCAATTGTATGTGTGAGGTTGGACATGTAGTTGAAAATGCTGTACGGTCATAAGTTGCAGGGATACATTCAAGAAAAATATCTGTCTTTTCAACAGATGAAAAGGAGAGGTTTGACCCCTCCCAGTTTCAGGAAAGCATTGTACAAGGTCTGAACCAATCTGGCACTGATTTGGAAGCTGTCGCGAAGTTCCTTGATGCCTCTGGTGCCAAGCTTGACTACCGACGCTATGCTGAGACTCTATTCGACATCCTGGTGGCTGGTGGGATGCTGGGTAAGAAGCAGGACACTCTTTCATATTTGTTTGACACTTTGTACAACTGAATGCTCTGTGGTCAGAAAAATAGTTCCCAGGAAATATTTTATGTTCTTAATTCAGTTTTATGCAATTGTTAACACACTATCATACATTCATTTCTTTTCAGCTCCAGGCGGTACCTTGTCAGATGACATGACCCGCACAGAGTTCTGTCTCTTCAAAGCACAAGAGGACATGGAGACCATGCAGGCATATGCCCAGGTGAGTGCCATTCAATTACTATTCAATATTCACTTTTTTAGTTGGTACAAATTATGAATCATGTTTTGTGTTTCCTGTAGGTCTTTAACAAGCTCATCAGGCGTTACAAATACTTGGAGAAAGGGTTTCAGGAGGAGATTAAAAAGGTTTGTCTTTTGTTAAATGCATCTTTACAGGAACACAGTACCTCTCGAGGGGAAGTTTCTGTATTCTTGACCATATTATTCTCCATCGTCTACCGCTTATCCTGTATTCAGGGTCGCGGGGGGCTGGAGCCGATCCCAGCTGACATTGGGTGAAGGCAGGGTACACCCTGGAGAGTGTGCCAGTCTATCACATGGCTAACATAGAGACGGACAACCATTCACATTCACACCTACGGGCAATTTAGAGTCCTCAATTAACCTACCCCCATCCTGCATGTCTTTGGACTGTGGGAGGGAGCCGGAGAACCCACAGTGCTATCCGCTACACCGCAGCCATGTTATTCTCCAATGTAAATAAATAAATAAAAATGTGACTATAGATCTGACTCAATTCAGCCTACAATATTGTATTTATCCCTTTTTGGCAGCTGCTGCTGTTCCTCAAGGGCTTCACAGAGTCTGAGCGCAACAAGCTTGCCATGCTAACAGGAATTCTGCTGGGCAATGGCAATCTCTCTGCAGCCATTCTCAGCAGCCTCTTCAATGAGAACCTAGTCAAAGAAGGTAACTACGTCTGCCTCATAGGCATGCTTCATTGTGCTGTTCATTGTTTCAGATAAGGTCCGCAGGTAGAAGTAGTCAGACTGAGATTAAGGATACCTGCAAATTAATAGTTGTAAAACAGTTTTTTCTTTGTCTTTTTTTTTCTCTTTCATTTTTGAGTTTATCGCCTTGAAGATGACAGTTATCAAACAATTTAAGGATAATTTAGAAAATCAACATAAATTTACATCCTTATGCTTTACAGTTATTAGTCTTTAAGTAGCAATCATGGCAACAAGTGCTGACACCGCACTAACCAGGCACTAGCTCAGGAACAGTTAATTAATCGGTACTCTTTCAGGTATTTGGAAGCAAGGAGGGAAATCCTTTTTTCCCCGTTTTTGAAAAAGCTACAAACTAGACGGCCCACAGTTTCCCAATCCACTTCTCGTGCAGATATAAAGCAGCAATGAAAGGACCAATAATGTTTTGAAGTTGTATTAAATGGAAAAACAGTACATGCCTGCAGTCATGTCTGATATCTGTGGCTTCAGAGAAAGATTAATTCGCCATATCAAATGCTGTTTAACTCGAGATTTGAGCCATTCAGTTTAGGAAACTAAATTGTTTCTCCACTGCATAAAAATGATCAAGGTTGTATTCTTACATATGTGTTAGTAAATGACTGAGAGGTGACCAACAACTTTGCTTATACACTTACTAAGCCATTCATACATTTATGAAGTCTAGATATTTAGTTTTTCCTTCATTTGTCTGTTTTGTTAATTATGTACCTGGAAATCAACGAAGTGCCCAAATAACAATTTTTCTGAAACACAAGTAGAGTAAGCATTATACTTTACAATTACAATGATCGGAGCATTATGACGCACACTAAACATTTGGCCTGATTAGATAGTTGGCAGTCACAAATGTACACAACATGATTCCCTCCATATTCATGCAAACTGGATTAAAAACGGACACGCCAAGCTACCCTCAAAGAAGAAGTGCCTACTAAGAGCAGCTGATCAAACTTTACAAATACTGGATTGTTTAATGTTGTGTTTTGATTATTTTTTTACATAAACATTCAATCAAGAATTGTGACGAAATGTCCCACTCTGTACCAAGAAATTACAAAGATTACTTTTTTTTTTTTTTTTTTTTTTTAGATTTATACATACGCAATATACCTGTGGTCCCAACTGATTTTATCTACTGGATCCATGTCATTTTGGGCATTATTCCAGTTAAAACCTGTCTAATCGCATCCTGTGATATTGTTTACCGTTGTATTACTCAACCTAACTTTATCCTGGCAGATCAGTTTGCAACAGCTGACTCATAATTTTATGCATTTGTTCAGGTGTTTCAGCTTGCTTTGCTGTAAAACTCTTCAAATCCTGGCTTTCTGAAAAGGACATCAGCTCTGTTTCTTCCAGTCTTCGAAAGGTTGGCATGGACAGCCGACTCATGGTGAGAATGACGAGGTGCAGATGAAGCATTATGCTTCCCAATGCAGGAAGGGTCAACCGTCTGCCTGTGTACTCTAAATGAGGTTGTTTGGAGAAAATAAGATATAAGAATCTGTATGATTGTGGTATCCGGTACTCAGGCAGTTTATGGAAAAAAAGACTGAAGAAGTCTCATCTAGGTCTGCCTCAATATTTGACTGTGCTTTCTCAGGAGCTGTTCCCTGCCAACAAGCGCAGTTGTGAGCACTTCTCCAAGTACTTCTCTGATGCCGGACTAAAGGAGCTTTCAGACTTTGCCAGAAACCAGCAATCCATAGGTGCTCGCAAGGAGTTGCAGAAAGAGCTTGAGGAGCAGATGTCACGTGGGGACCCTCTCAAAGATGTAAGCCTAGTTAGTTTTTCAGCGCTTTTACATGAACCCATTTTGTGTATCTTGGCACATAAGATTGCTTTTGCTTATCATATCTGGGCTCTGGTCTTACAGGTCATCGCCTACGTCCGAGAGGAAATCAAGAAGAATAACATCTCTGAGCAGACGATGATTGGACTCATTTGGGCCAGTGTAATGAGCTCTGTGGAGTGGAACAAGAAAGAGGAGCTGGTCACAGAACAAGCCATCAAACTCTTAAAGGTGACAACTTGTATATCTGCTTTTGCAGGGAGTTGCTCCAATCGATTGGCTAACGCTCTAAATTGACTCTTTTTCAGCAGATCAACAATGACTGGTGACTGGCCAGTCAGTGTCGTATATCTGATTTTTAAATGTATTAATACATTGTTTTACCAGTCATAATTACATGTGCGCCACATGATAGCTTTAGGAACTAAATAAAATACAGTTGTTTCAAGAAGATTCTTAATTGTAATTTCCCTTTTTTACAGCAATACAGCCCACTGTTGAAGGCGTTTACCTCCCAGGGCCTCTCTGAAGTAACCCTCCTGCTGAAGATCCAGGAGTACTGTTACGACAACATCCACTTCATGAACTCTTTCCAGAAAATTGTTGTGCTGCTCTACAAAGGTATATTATTTGTGTCCTTAAAGCTCCTTTTACCATCCTCATGTTTGTGTGGAAAAAGTAAAGTGTTATAGTGGGAAGCCATGTGTGAATGCTGCCAGATGGTCAGAGATTATAGCTAAATTGTGTCTTCATTGATGTTGTCAACCTGCCTGGTGACTTGTTTTTTCAAGCACATGTGGAAATATTTGTGCAGATTTCAAAAAATATCTTTGTCTTTTCAAAGCCGATGTCTTGAGTGAGGAGGCAATTCTGAAGTGGTACAACGAAGTCCACATTGCCAAAGGAAAGAGCGTTTTCCTTGAACAGATGAAAAAGTTTGTTGAATGGCTCAAGAATGCAGAGGAAGGTAAGCATCTCAGGGCGTCTTTTTTTTTTTTTTTTCAACCTTAATTGCCAAAATGATGCCATGGGTTGATGTTTGTGGAATTTTGATGTACAAACTGACGTACCTGATTTATCGCATGTGTTCAGTGTCTTTATTTTCTCAATTGAAATGGCATTGTTTGTAATGCTGATAACATGCATCAATATTTTAATTTGTGAGCATAATGCTGACTGATGTCTTTATTTTTTACAGAGTCTGAGTCTGAGGAAGAGGAAGCAGACTGAGGACCTCTAGCTAAAACTACCATCTTGATTTGTATTTTTACATAAACATAGCACCAAATGCAGTAGAAGGACTTGTCAAAGGAGTCTGTCTGTATTTTGTTTTTTTCCTTCTCTATTCCCTACCTCCTAAAACCTAGTTCAACTGTAATGTAAGGGCTGTACTATTATTTTAATTTCCAACATGTTTTCTTTCTGAATCCTTACTTGTACCCTTCTTTATACTCCTCTAGAAGACGGTCACATTGCCACATTTAGCTGAATAGATCCAAATCCCTTTCATGTAACAAAGGGGAACTTTTTATGGACAGTCCGTTTGGAGGCACATTTCACAGCTATAATATTTAGTCATGGAATTCTTATTTGCCAGAGGTCCATCTGTGTAGCCATGATAACTTGGTCCTGTCAAAGGCAAACTGTTTTTGTAAACTCATTTTACATTTCTGCCAATTATGCGACAATTGAATTTTTTGCCGGTTTTAAGACCCTGTCTCTATTATTGGTGATGGAGATGTGCCATTTCAAACAGGAGCGGTCATGGTTGCCCCATCAAAATGACTTCAATTGTTCTCTACATCTTATGTAACAGAACCATGCAGGTGTATTTTTTTCCCTTTACAATACAGTTTGACTTTTTAAAATAAAGAGAAATGAATGGTTTTCATTACTACCGGATTGGCTATTGCATACAATCATATTAAATGTAAATTATAGTGATTTAAATAGAAATGTTATGAGCAATTGGAAGAAATTGGCAGGATATATATACACATGCAATACATACACAGCCAATGGTATGGAAATATTCTTGTTATTCAGGAAAACCATCTGGTGTGCGCAGATAAACTTTTTCGATTGTTTGATTTGCTCTAGCCTCACTTAATCAAGTAATCAGGAAAAGCAGCGTAGCGTGCGTGACCTGGGGCGAAAGCAACCATCTCCCTCACCTCACTGCTACCCCATGTTTAAATGGTAATTATGGTTCAGTCAAGCATGCAAAAATGAGAGTGAGATGGCGATTCAAGATGTTATGAAAACGGAGGTCCATGCACATTCATTGCGACAGTCATTTTACAAAGTCTGAGAAATGGACTGTTCATTTTAATGCCCTGCTGCAAAACAAATTCAGAATTTTAAGTGCCATTTATCCTCATGCGTGACAGTTTCTATTAAAGTAGTACGTTTGATTTCCCTAACTTGACCAAAAATTCTGAATTTGGTATTGGAATCAAGGTCATTATCTCTTAATCTCGGGATCTACTCATGCATACAATAAGCCAGGCACTGAATGTATTGTAAGTAAGCAGCTGAATGCATCGTCCTTGGTCACATTTTCTCAAGTGTTTTTATAATGGCCTTGCAACACCAAATTAGTAATATATTCTTGTCCAAGTCAGCATGCATACTGTATACTATTCTGAATATCATGTACAGTACAGCAGAGCACCAAGAACATTGACTCAGTTTCACTTGGTACCAACAGATGGCACTAAGTCCTTAAGAGAACCTCTCCTTCCATCAAAGCCTTTTACAGTGAGTCTAGCTCAAATAGAAAAAAGCCATTTTGAAGAAACCAGACTGGAAAGTATTAGACACAAGCAGAACTACAATGTATCCGACACCAGCGTATTCTCTGCCTCGCTGTCCCAGGAGGATTTGTTTGTCTTTTGGTTTTATTTAGTCACTCTAAAGAACATGGAACAATTTGGGGGAGTGACAACGGGGAAAGAGGAAAACACGGTTTCTTTTATGATTTGGGTGTGTACACGTTTTGCGTGTGTGTGTGTGTGCACAGCGCTGAATGGCAATGATGCTTCCCGTCCCTCCCCTGTACAAAGCACTGGCAATGGGGCCTTGGTGGGACTGTTATCTCCTTGTTACCAGCGCTGCCTCACTTCACACACACACACAGAGAGAGCTCCTCGCTGCATGTCATTTTGTACAGGCGCTGAGCAGATATAGCTGCGTGTGGAAGAAGGCTCAGCTATAATGAGCTGTGCACACTGTGCCGCTGTGCACATCTGTTTGTTTTGCTCCCGTTTTCAAACAATTACTTCAGGCTGCTGGATATACTGTAGGTGTCCCAAAGGCTCACCTTTTTCACAGCTCTATCTCATGGTTTGTGTGGTGGCACTAAACATACTGAGTGAGACAGACTTGTCTCTTCATGACAGGAAGGCGATAGGTGTCTGCATTCCTTCAGTGACTTTGTACACAAGTTTTCATCTTATTATCCCGCAGCAATCATAGCAACAACAAAAAAAAAATTTTAATTATGTTTTATTTCTTTTTTTTTTCAGATGTGTCAGAGAAAAATAGAAGAACAGAGCATTGACTCGATTTATTTTTGGAATATTCTGTCTCAGTTGGACTTCCTGCTTGAACTGAGGAGCCCGGCACAATGTGCCAGGGAATGCCAGGGGAGTAGTGGAGAGCAATTATTCTGGATTTCACACTGCAGCTTTGGTCAGTAAACACGACTCAGACTGCAATGCACAACTCATCTGAATAATGCTGTCAGAAAACAGAGGGAGACGGGGCAATGGTTCGTTTCAATGAGCAGGGAGAGACTTAAGATAATTACTTGGGTTTTCAACAAAAAAGAAAACCACTGCCCGCCTCCGACCTTGCACGATGTGCCGAGCACAAAAGATGCTCTGTTTTTTTGTTATTGGCAAATTGTAGGAGATATGTTTGCTTTGCATTTCAAGCAGCATTTTGTCGTGGGCCAGTTCATTTCTGCTCTGCTGCTTTCGTATTTATGGTAGCCCGCGCTAATGCTGGGCTTAGCACACAGGTGAAATATGGAAATGAGGATCAACATGGTGACTCACTAAATGGTGCCAATTTGTCCTAGGATCAACCCCTGCCCAACATCCTAAATCAGTGCAGCTTCCAAACCTCAATGTAGCCATATCATGGACAACTGGGCACCTCTGTGACAGGAATAGCCACTAAGCTCTTAAAACCAAGAGGGTTGAGGAGGTTTTAATGGGGGGTTCTAGGCTTGCAAGCCCCTGTTGTCTGTCAACTGTCCCCACTCAGCACATGTTGGTCTTCCTATATAATAATAATAATAATAATAATAATAATAATAATAATAATAATAATAATAATAATGATAATAATAATAATAAATAATGGAAAAATATGGATTTAGCTTGTGAAAACCCTTTGTGAATTGAAGGTGATGATAATAAATACCTAAATAATGGAATATGATGTAAAGGCAGTGCACAGGTGTGTGGTTTTAGTTAACCAATGTAGTACATCTGTTGATTTGGCAGAAAATGCTGGCAGGATAAATTCTAATCAAACCTCTCCACGGGGATGTGAGTTACAATCACTTGATTTGTGCCAAACTGGATGGAGCCAGATAAAAGAAAAATCATCATTATCATTTATCGTGAGAAAAGAAGGCATAGCTCCAGCTGCAGGGGGGCGGTTGTGTCATAATACTCCACAAAGGCTGCTACTACTCATTTCTACCACCTCAATACCTCAAGTGAGTCCTGACGTGAATACCACTTTATGTATTTTACTTTTGGGTCTCAAAAGCCTGTCTGCTGCCGTAATGTTAGATGTGTGGTTCTTTAATATGAAATCAACAGGAATTGATGGATCATTTCAGAAGACCCAACTGTGGATACTGTGCTCCACATACTGTTCACTGCAGGGGTCGAAAAAACAAGACAGCTAGTGGAATCATAAAGGTGAGCGCTATACATTTAATTGAAGGGATGAAATGTGCAGACAGGGTTCATTGATCTGGTGGTCCGCACAGCCTCAAATAAGAGCATCTTCCCCCCCTAAAAGCCCCTCTTGCTGGCTTATGGGGACCACACTGAGAGTGTGTAATGGCCTGGCTGTGAGAGTCCGGGGATTTAACAGCTAGACTTGAGTCAACACTGAGGCTCATCACAAACATCATTACTTTCCTGGCTCGTCCTCTTCCCTCTTCAGTGGCCCAGGTCTGAAAGCTGTGTACAGACGACTGGGAGCAAAGGGATGGATGGCCTACATTGATAAAGAAGGGCTGCTATTTACTTGCTGCACGCTCTTGAAGTGCTTCCATTATTACCACCTCACCTGCTCCAGATCACATTGCTTATTCAAGAGTTCCCTCTGATTATCTATACATCTAATGATTGTCCTAACAGGCCGCCGCTGATGGTACAGTCAAGAAGTGAAAGGGTGGGCCCTTTGACAGGGGCCTCATGGGAACACCAAAGCTACATCACAACACTTTGGCTGTGACAAACTGCTCTGATAACTTGCAAATGGAATGAAAGTTTGCATCTCCAGAATGTTTTTAACGAGTCTCCCTGGAGTGTGGCATAATGACTGTGGAGCTCTACAACGGGGAGAGAGCGAGAGAGAGAGAGTTGGGTCTACATGCAGCTCTCAGCTTTCTTTCGCCCGTTTATGCACCAGTGGCTCCAGGGACTCAGACAGGCTGTGGAAAGACATGAAAAAGCCTCTACAAAACTGTTTGTTTTTGTAAGGAATGGCAGAGTAGGGAGGAGGAACTCACTTATTATTAAATAGCAACGTTATTTTATAGAAATATAGCAAATATTCAATAAAAACACGATGAAAAGTGACATTTTCAAAAATGTAATTAGCGAAACCTCCCCAAAGACCGATTAGGTATGCGGCAGGAAAATAGTTTTGCTTACTTTCTTTCCAAGCTTCTGAATCTGTTTATGTAAAATCCTACTTGAAAAATATATTAATTTAATATATGTTTCTCTCAATACACAATTGATGACAATAATGCTCCAAGCAAAGGATAGTTTATTTTTGCATTATGACCCAAAAAAGACAGGGAGGTCTGAGGATTAACTAAAATGATACACTTTTATTTTGAGGATACATTGAAATAATAATTTAAAACTCCATTTTAAGTGTATGTCTTGAGAGAGTATGCATTGCTGTGAAGTTTTTCATTTAAAAAAATGGAGAGGTGAAGTCCCATCTCTCTTGCTGACAGTGATGGAGTCCTTCACACCTCTTTTAAATTGTCAGTCTTCTGCACCCAAAACACTCAGCCTTCGCCTGTGTTGGTTGACAATGAGAAACATACAAATCATGTTTATATAGCAAGCACATTTCATACAGGTAATACTCAATGGCCTTCTTTATAAGATTGACAGGAAAAATAACAATCAAAACAGAGGGTTACCATACACACACTGTATGTACTATTCAATAAGAAACTCTGGCAAACTTATTGAAAGGTGAGCGAAAAGTCAAATCTCAAGCCGTTCGGTTCTCTTTACAGACAAACAAGGGAACTAACTGTTCATTCTAGTGGGTGTTGGATGCTGCAGTCGTCAGAGCTGGAGCACAGAGAATGTCACTGTGGCTTCATCCTGTTTAAAACCGAGACAACATGCAAAAAAAAAGAAAATAAATCTTTTTACAACCTTAACATTTTTTTTAAATACATAATACCTGGTTCAAATAAACAGCAGGCTTCCACACAAACCTTCACACCTCTGCAGTCTTTGCTGTTGAACATCCTTTGAATCCTCTTGTTGCTAACGCAGCATACCAGCACCTCTGCAGCTCACCAATTAACACGTTATATCTCCTTTGCTTAATCTGTGTAAAAAAACAAAACAAAGAGCAAATACAACATGTTGTTTCATACACGGGGTTATGTGCAGGAATAGTTTGACGCTAACCATCTGTTAGTTGCAGCCTGATGTCCTTCTCATCTAACGCTCTGGGTAACAAAGCGGATAAGTGCATTTCACAAAATTGCAGAACTTTTCCTGTAATGAAAGCCCACACAGACATAGCAATCAATTCTAGTTTGAAAGTCCATCCTGCTGTATGGACATTGGGTAATACACAGATTTAACACAATAAAACACTAAAAATAAATGGATCTGATCGTATGTATTACCTTTATTATTTATTATAATGTTTCCAAATTGAGTTAATTTTTTGATATAAATTATGTTCAGAGGCGTATGCAGTCACAACATCTGAAATGTAACCAGACTCTTTAATCAATGAGTGAAATAGAGTATGGACTGATGTATTTCTTTCTCTCTATTGTGTCCCGAGGAGTTCACAATAGCCTTAAATGGAACATAATGTTTCAGAAAGAAATCATTGAAATCTTTCGGAGACAATGGAAGCATAATAGCGCATCTAATCTTTGTTGTTTAGACTATTCAGACTGAGGACATGATCACAAAGAATAGAGAGAAAAAGGTAATTATTATACTGAGATTGAGAGGAGAGATGTTTGGTTTGATTTCTTATCCCACAAGCTTTACTCTTAAGAAACACACAAGCAGAGTTGATTCTCATGATGTTTGTTTTCTTGTGGACATTTCCCTCAGTATGAAACAAACTCCCTCAATTATTTAAAATTCTATAACAACCCTTCAAAATAAAAATAAAAAAAAAACAACAGCCTCAAAAAACCTAAAAGGCACAGTGAGGAAAACTCTAGACCAATTAGCTTGATGAAACAACTCCATATGTTCTGTATGGAGATATGTCAATTTCCGACCTTCTTCTATCACCTGCTTTCATGTGATGTTCCACGATTGCGTAATTGATAGTGGATGGTGTACATATTGCACAGAATATAAGGACATTTTGTCTTTGTCACTGATGAAAGAGAGGTGAAAGCCATCATGCGGTATTGATTTTGCCTTTCAAAGAAGGAGATGAAGAGGAATAAACCAGGTAGAGAAAGATTTTGTTGTTGCAGCTCTATAGCAGGATTATGCCCACTGAACAATTGCTTCTTTGTAGCACATTTGGCCTCGTGCAGTACACAAAAGCTGTGTGCACTTTTCAAGCAGGTTCAATCACAATCATCAAACAATCACAGTTTTCCCAATTTTGAGTGGTGATATTGCTTCATTACTCAATAAAAGAAACCAAAAAAGAATGTGATTGTAGCATGTTTGCACAGTCTGTTCCCCTACGTATGAAATATAGGATTCTTTCTTCTCCATGCACCGTTGCCCACCACTGGGCAGGCAGGTCAAAAGCATCCCAATTAAACCCGCCTCATGCTGACATCTAGTATATCTGAGTAGACATGTTTCTATGACCGAGAAACAATTAATCATGCGGTTAAATATATTGTAACATTGAACAGTGTTAATTTTCGTTTCCTCTAATCCTGCAGAGCAACCAAGCAAAATTGTACTTCTTGACCTATTAAAGCCTCCCAACTTTGATAGTTGGTTATCCCAGGGTTATCAAAGTCAAAGTAGATTTGCACAGGTAATGAAATGCACTTTTATTTGCATTGATCTGACTGGAATGTCAGACACCCTATAGTTTAGGAATCCTGCAGGGCTCATTGAGGAGGCGGTACAGTATGGGGGCATCAAAAAATAATTCACAAGCATTTTTCAGCAAGGCTCTCGCTGCACATAGAAAGCCTTTAGAAGCTGTTCAGTAATTTAAGACCCAGCAGAAAAAGTGCAACGTTCTTGCAAGGTAAGGTTTTAAAATTTAATTTGCTAAACAATTCCCTATTTCCTTCTCTGCCTTGTCACGTCCTTTTAATATACGTGGCATTTTGATGTATTGTTGCTGTGAAACATTGCTAATCCACTGTTGGATGTAAGAATGACTCTCATTGGCTGTCATTTGAATTCTTGCGGTGTGCACCTTTTGAAAATGTTCAAAATGTCAAACATGAGGTGTGACTCCTAGTCTACCTTCTTGAAGGTGTAACGGATATGAGTTCTACTGAGAGCACCGTTTATGAAAAAACTCCAAAAGTCTACGGGAAGATGCTCAGTTTTTGTTTGATGTGGTGCATTACATTCAGCGGTATTAACACGAAGAGTATATAGTTACTAATCTGACATACACATGTTAAAGATTGAGCAGTATAAGAGCTTCAACAAAAGACAGTTTTTTTTTAGATTATTGAGTGATAAACTGCACCCAGCTCCACCTGAACCTGACTAATTTATTTATATATTTATTATAGTTTGTTATTTCAAGCCCAAGCACGTTGCTTTTCCTGTTGCCTTTGTTTGAATTTGTTAATCACCTGTTTACCATCACAGTTTGACGCTCTGGGCCACCCACATGCATTAGAAAATGAGGCCAAGAGGTGTTGTCTGGACTCATGATTAAATAAACAGATTTGCATTCCATCATATTATTTGTATCACAATGATTGCTGGTGAATTCACCATTATGGTACATATATTGTTTTATTTTGTCCAATGAAAGGTGCACAGTTATTCAGCATCATTAAGTTACGGAAGTCTCAAACCGAGTCTCTGTAGTCCCTGATATTTCTCTTCATTGTAAAAAGATACTTTTTTTCCCCGGCATAGACGCCTTTTAATTTTAGCAGTGGACAGAGAGGAAACACGGGAGAGAGAGGGGGATGTAACATGCAGCAAAGGACCTCCGGACGGGATTCAAACCGGGGTCGGCTGCGAATATGGCATATGCTCTAACCACGCGACCACCTGCACACCAAATGTATCACATTTGACCTAATTGATCATCGCAATGATTTAGCATCTCACCAAGCAGACTTCTCATATGACAGATCAGGGATCTTTGTTTAGACAACAAAACCGTTTACTTGACTGACTAGCAACATTGATTTACTAATGACTCGTGTAACTAACTGGACTAACGCCTCACATGGGACACACTCAGCAGTCTCCTGGACCCAGCTCCCCTCCCTTCACCACTGAAGACTATCCCACTCTATATATGTCTGTTGCTCTGACCATCTAATAGTGTCGATGGATTTAGATTTAGTTTATGGTAATAGGGATATAATGTATTTAGTGTGTGTGTGTGTGTGTGTGAGTCTGCTTAGGGTGGGGAGGACCTATCCATGGGGTGGAGCAAAAAAAACAATCTTGCAGGAGGCACCTGCATACGTATGTTAGACTGGAGTGGCAGAAATGTTTCCGACAGTAAGATTTGGACACATTGTGTGAGGGAAAATGGGAATTAAAGATTTAAAATGAATAATTAAAAAAAGAAGTTAAGAATTTCCGCTTCATTTCTTTTCAGTTTTTTTTTTTTTTTTAAAGAACATGAAGCATGCCTTTTTGTCAAAATCATGCTTTATTTACTGGAGTTCCTAAATACAGTAGGCAACCATATCAGCTGCATCAGGGGTTTGAGTCAGCTGAACAAAGATGTCAAAAAAATCTTCATCCAGAGAGATTTAAATAAAAATAACTGTTGCAGCTTGTAAGCAGGGTAAATGTATAGGGAATCAGAGGGCAACGTTAGCGCCTCAGTAAGCATCCAGCAAGCCCTGATTCATGTCCGCTGCCTGATAGGAGACAGTGGGACTAAGTCATGCGGATGGTGATGTTAAAACAGCCGCATTGTTACTCCATCAACAACACGAAAAGGATCAGTTCAACTGTAACACACACACACAAAAAAGAAATGCCATCATGAAATGTTTGCCGTACAGCAAGCACTCAGATTTATGCTCCTCCAGAAGAATTACACTGGAACTCAACTGTTGTGAACTGTGTTCAGCTGAACCATGCATATTGAAACATTCCACTTAAAATGTTTGGTAAAGTGTAAGGTCTTGTCTATGCTCCATACTCGCAAGACTACAAAGCCAATATATTGTCGGCTGCTATGGTGGAAATAGATTTTCAAAGATCTGGATGTCACCCCAGTGGCATGAGCATGGTGTCAAGAATGCTATAATATCAGCATATCCCATATGTCTTCATTGACAAATGTTATATTTGGAATAAGGCCTTATTTCACAATATCCAAATGGAATAGGCTATTTATATGACCTGTATGAAATATTGTCATATCTGGAATAATGGTGGCTTATTAGAGTTCATGTAAACATGATACATGTGAACAAGTTTGCAGCGGCCTGCCGGCACACCGAGCACAGGTTTGTAGGGTTCATATTGCACACTGATGTGGATAACAGCAAACATGCAGATTCATTATTGAGCACACAAGTTTTGTTTGCTCAAACCAAACATAGTTATATTTATATATATATATATATATATATATATATATATATATATATATATATATATATTTCTCTTCAAAATGTTTATTTGCTTGCAAAATTTATTTATTTTGCAAATCTCCCATTGCTCGCGCAGAAATAATGAGTAATGATGTGCTTTGGAGAAAGGCTTTTTCTTGGAGCTGAATGGCATGAAAATAATCGAAATAGCATAAAATGAAGGATGAGATGGAGATATAAAAGATAAATGTAGTGCATGATGCCATCAGCCTCCATGACTATAAAGGTGAAACTACCTTCTCTTTGAATAAAACATTTTCTTTCCAAAGTATGTGTTTGGACCAGCAACAATGAATGCATCAGGCTTGGCCAACACTTTTCAAATGTTAACACTCCACTGGTGGATTCGGATCTTCCCCAGATAGGAGAAAGGAAATGTTTTTTTACCCTTTCGGTGAAATAATTAATACACTAAACAGAGGGAGTTGGCAGGTTTGAATGAACAGACAGGCTGACCTTCTTCTGTAGCTCTTTTTGTAAATTCCTTCAAGTGGAAAGAGTGTATTCAGTTCAAATGATAATATTGGACACTTGACCTTTAGCTGCTGTTTGTTTCAATGGTTCAGAAATACTAGAAAATGTTTTAGAGTAATTGGAACAATACAAACAGTGCCAGTGAAATACCATATGGTTATTAATTCAAATAATAATAAATATATCAGTTCGGATCTTGAAGTTCCACAATATCTTAGCTTGGTCCTTCTCCACCACCTTCGGAGTTTTTTTGACCTCGGGGACTTCCAGCTCATATTCAGCACAGCTGTTCCTGTAAATGCCAGCCACTTGGTTATGGTTCTCAGTACCTTCCTAGCTTCCTACTCCCTGCTGCTGTGTGCTGGGCATCTTTTCACGGCCTGCACCTGCGGTCCTGTCTGAAGTGGTAGACCCCGGCCTGCACCTGGGGTCCTGTCTGGTGTGGTAGACCCCGGTCTGCACCTGGGGTCCTGTCTGGTGTGGTAGTCCATGGCCTGCACCTGCGGTCCTGTCTGGTGTGGTAGACTTCGGCCTGCACCTGGGGTCCTGTCTGATGTGGTAGACCTCGGCCTGCACCTGCGGTCCTGTCTGGTGTGGTAGTCCACGGCCTGCACCTGCGGTCCTGTCTGGTGTGGTAGACCTCGGCCTGCACCTGGGGTCCTGTCTGATGTGGTAGACCTCGGCCTGCACCTGCGGTCTTGTCTGGTGTGGTAGACCCCTGCCTGCACCTGGGGTCCTGTCTGGTGTGGTAGACCTGCACCTGCGGTCCTGTCTGGTGTGGTAGACCTCGGCCTGCACCTGCGGTCCTGTCTGGTGTGGTAGACCTCGGCCTGCACCTGCAGTCCTGTCTGGTGTGGTAGACCTCGGCCTGCACCTGCGGTCCTGTCTGGTGTGGTAGAACTCGGCCTGCACCTGCGGTCCTGTCTGGTGTGGTAGACAACAGCGTCTATTGACCTGGTGCGCAGTGCGTGTTCCTGTGCTATTATGATGAGTTCCTCTGTTGTCCTTCAGACCTGCTTGTTCTAGCCACTGGTATGATTTCTCAATATCAGCCACTTCTTCTATCTGTAGGTGGTACATGCCGTGCAGGGGCTTGTCCTTACATAATGGTTCCTCTCTTCCTCTTCCTCCTCCTCATCGGGTTTCTGCTGTCTGAGATATTCACTTAGCAGGTCATCATTCGGGGCCATCATTCGGGGTGTATATATATCTCAACAGTTCTCAACATCTGAATGCATGACCCTGCAGCTTGTAGCTCACGGTGCTAAGAGTAAAATCCACTGTAAACACACCCCCTGTTTATCCGGAGGGGGAAAACGAGGGTGGGTCCTACGTTTCTGCAAGGACAAGGGTGTCAGTCAGGGTGGCGTTATCAGTTTAGGTTTAACTTGGATTATATAAGCACATAGCATTTGTGCAACATATGAGTTTTTAAACTACAATATGAGTGGGGTTAATTAATTATTCATAAATAATAATAATTGAACATAGGAATTATTTTTTCATTATGAAATTTCAATATTTTCCACATCCCTGTAATAGCTGACAGCATTCTAGTTACGTTTCATTATAATTTTTAAAACCTCTTAGTGCAAAATACTGAGCAGTGTGACTTCTACCGTTGCACCATCGAGAGCATCCTCACCAACTGCATCTCAGTGTGGTACGGTAACTGCTCTGTCGCGGACCGGAAATCGCTGCAGAGGGTGGTGAAAACTGCCCAACGCATCACCGGTTCTTCACTCCCCACCATAGACAATATCCAGTGCAAGCGACGCCTGCGGAAGGCTCATTGCATCACCAAGGACACTTCCCACCCCAACCACAGACTCTTTACCCTCCTCCCCTCCGGCAGGCGCTTCAGGTCTCTCCGTACCCGGACCAGCAGGTTCAGGAACAGCTTCTTCCCTGCTGCTATCACACTGTTGAACTCTAAACCACGGTGATAGCAGGACTCACTCCACCCATAGCACCCCTATTTATTTAACTATTTATTCTGACCATAATGTACATTCTTGTTCACTGGAAATCATATTCATATTAGTATACTCTTAAAGTGTTTTCCATCTATTAGTGTATTCATACTGCCTTAACTTAATAAATGTATATATAGTGTATAATACTGACATAGTATATTCATATGTAAATAGTGTAATCATACTCACCCAGCGTACTTAGTGTTATAGTGTATTTTTCATACTGTTTCTGCCATATTGCACTCGCACTCATCTAGTGCACCTCCCATACTTGTTCCTAAACTGTATATTTGCACATACTTGTACATACTCCACTGCAATATTCTTGTTCTTATTTTTACAGTGTACATTTGCACTTACTCTGCACTTTACTGCTGTTTTGCACTTCTGGATGGATGCTAACTGCATTTCGTTGTCTCTGTACTTGTACACTGCACAATGACAATAAAGTTGAATCTCATCTCATCTCATCTCATCTCTGAGCACCCTGCTGCTGAAAGCTCTTCCTTAAAAATTCTACGGACTGTCACAAGTCCTGTTTATAGGCTCTGACTATCACTCTCTCAATACTTTCACAACACATTCTGCCACTTCAGCCAAGAAGCAATGGTGGGCAGCCAAACATTTGATTGTTCATAACAGCAGCCAGTGACATCAAGCTCAAGCTGACCGCCATCAATTCAGCCAATGTTTTTCTACGAGGGGTGTAAAAAGCTGAAAAATGAAAGTATAAAAATAGATGTGATGAAAATGCCTCTACACTGTAGATGAAACACTGCTTTATATATCCAGTATTAAATCTGCACTAGGCACCTTTACAATGTAATGAACTTGAGTGCAGCGACAGTCTACTGGTCTAATTGTCTACCATCTCCCTCATTTGGTATAATATGGTAAAACAACTACAACAGTTAAATAATAGTAATTCATCTGCTCAATTCAGCGGGCTCAATCTCTGTTTCTCTTCTTTAGTGTGGATAAAAGTCATGGGAGATGGGACCACTACTGGTGTATGGAAATCAACGCTTAACCTAAGTCCACACCCCCCTGTCTTGATTGGTAGCAGGCTAGCAGGCTTGTGAGACTACAGATCATTGTTTCCAAGACAACAGATGAGAAATGTCTGCCTTGTCAAATAATTACCTGTAACAGCCTTGTGATGTGTGCGTGTGTGTGTGTGTGTGTGTGTGTGTGTATTGTCCTTCAGAGTTAAAAGCATATCTAGTGAAAATATGAATAAAACTGAATTATTGTACATTATTTAAGGAAGGGGGACTTTAATATAAAGAAGAGTGGATATACGGTGTTTTGCATTCATGCATGCACAGCTCTAAGGCACTCTGGAGTGAGGTTCTCACCTGTAAATTCCCCCTGAAAGTTGAAAGGAAAATAGAGCATGCAACAGCCTTATAAGCATCACAGCAGAGTCAGGGTCCTGTATTTATGGTCTTAATTGAGATGGCTGGAGCAGCCTGAAGTAAGAATCTCACAAACATTATTTACAAAGTATGCCATGTTAACTGTGCTCCTATCGATGAATAATGATAATGGCGTTTTTGAGAATATATTTACTAAATAATGGAATCTAAAGTTCTAAAGTTTCTGTCTGAACATAGGTATTAATAATATTGTTTTTATGTCAGGAACTTGGATTGATGAAGATAACTTTTGTTAGAGTTCATGTAAACATGATACATGTGAACAAGTTTGCAGCGGCCTGCCGGCACACCGAGCACAGGTTTGTAGGGTTCATATTGCACACTGATGTGGATAACAGCAAACATGCAGATTCATTATTGAGCACACAAGTTTTGTTTGCTCAAACCAAACATAGTTATATTTATATATATATATATATATATATATATATATATATATATATATATATATATATATATATATATATATATATATATATATTTCTCTTCAAAATGTTTATTTGCTTGCAAAATGTATTTATTTTGCAAATCTCCCATTGCTCGCGCAGAAATAATGAGTAATGATGTGCTTTGGAGAAAGGCTTTTTCTTGGAGCTGAATGGCATGAAAAGAATCGAAATAGCATAAAATGAAGGATGAGATGGAGATATAAAAGATAAATGTAGTGCATGATGCCATCAGCCTCCATGACTATAAAGGTGAAACTACCTTCTCTTTGAATAAAACATTTTCTTTCCAAAGTATGTGTTTGGACCAGCAACAATGAATGCATCAGGCTTGGCCAACACTTTTCAAATGTTAACACTCCACTGGTGGATTCGGATCTTCCCCAGATAGGAGAAAGGAAATGTTTTTTTACCCTTTCGGTGAAATAATTAATACACTAAACAGAGGGAGTTGGCAGGTTTGAATGAACAGACAGGCTGACCTTCTTCTGTAGCTCTTTTTGTAAATTCCTTCAAGTGGAAAGAGTGTATTCAGTTCAAATGATAATATTGGGCACTTGACCTTTAGCTGCTGTTTGTTTCAATGGTTCAGAAATACTAGAAAATGTTTTAGAGTAATTGGAACAATACAAACAGTGCCAGTGAAATACCATATGGTTATTAGTTCAAATAATAATAAATATATCAGTTCGGATCTTGAGTTTTTTTGACCTCGGGGACTTCCAGCTCATATTCAGCACAGCTGTTCCTGTAAATGCCAGCCACTTGGTTATGGTTCTCAGTACCTTCCTAGCTTCCTACTCCCTGCTGCTGTGTGCTGGGCATCTTTTCACGGCCTGCACCTGCGGTCCTGTCTGAAGTGGTAGACCCCGGCCTGCACCTGGGGTCCTGTCTGGTGTGGTAGACCCCGGTCTGCACCTGGGGTCCTGTCTGGTGTGGTAGTCCATGGCCTGCACCTGCGGTCCTGTCTGGTGTGGTAGACCTCGGCCTGCACCTGGGGTCCTGTCTGATGTGGTAGACCTCGGCCTGCACCTGCGGTCCTGTCTGGTGTGGTAGACCTCGGCCTGCACCTGGGGTCCTGTCTGATGTGGTAGACCTCGGCCTGCACCTGCGGTCCTGTCTGGTGTGGTAGTCCACGGCCTGCACCTGCGGTCCTGTCTGGTGTGGTAGACCTCGGCCTGCACCTGGGGTCCTGTCTGATGTGGTAGACCTCGGCCTGCACCTGCGGTCTTGTCTGGTGTGGTAGACCCCTGCCTGCACCTGGGGTCCTGTCTGGTGTGGTAGACCTGCACCTGGGGTCCTGTCTTGTGTGGTAGACCTGGGCCTGCACCTGCGGTCCTGTCTGGTGTGGTAGACCTCGGCCTGCACCTGCGGTCCTGTCTGGTGTGGTAGAACTCGGCCTGCACCTGCGGTCCTGTCTGGTGTGGTAGACAACAGCGTCTATTGACCTGGTGCGCAGTGCGTGTTCCTGTGCTATTATGATGAGTTCCTCTGTTGTCCTTCAGACCTGCTTGTTCTAGCCACTGGTATGATTTCTCAATATCAGCCACTTCTTCTATCTGTAGGTGGTACATGCCGTGCAGGGGCTTGTCCTTACATGATGGTTCCTCTCTTCCTCTTCCTCCTCCTCATCGGGTTTCTGCTGTCTGAGATATTCACTTAGCAGGTCATCATTCGGGGCCATCATTCGGGGTGTATATATATCTCAACAGTTCTCAACATCTGAATGCATGACCCTGCAGCTTGTAGCTCACGGTGCTAAGAGTAAAATCCACTGTAAACACACCCCCTGTTTATCCGGAGGGGGAAAACGAGGGTGGGTCCTACGTTTCTGCAAGGACAAGGGTGTCAGTCAGGGTGGCGTTATCAGTTTAGGTTTAACTTGGATTATATAAGCACATAGCATTTGTGCAACATATGAGTTTTTAAACTACAATATGAGTGGGGTTAATTAATTATTCATAAATAATAATAATTGAACATAGGAATTATTTTTTCATTATGAAATTTCAATATTTTCCACATCCCTGTAATAGCTGACAGCATTCTAGTTACGTTTCATTATAATTTTTAAAACCTCTTAGTGCAAAATACTGAGCAGTGTGACTTCTACCGTTGCACCATCGAGAGCATCCTCACCAACTGCATCTCAGTGTGGTACGGTAACTGCTCTGTCGCGGACCGGAAATCGCTGCAGAGGGTGGTGAAAACTGCCCAACGCATCACCGGTTCTTCACTCCCCACCATAGACAATATCCAGTGCAAGCGACGCCTGCGGAAGGCTCATTGCATCACCAAGGACACTTCCCACCCCAACCACAGACTCTTTACCCTCCTCCCCTCCGGCAGGCGCTTCAGGTCTCTCCGTACCCGGACCAGCAGGTTCAGGAACAGCTTCTTCCCTGCTGCTATCACACTGTTGAACTCTAAACCACGGTGATAGCAGGACTCACTCCACCCATAGCACCCCTATTTATTTAACTATTTATTCTGACCATAATGTACATTCTTGTTCACTGGAAATCATATTCATATTAGTATACTCTTAAAGTGTTTTCCATCTATTAGTGTATTCATACTGCCTTAACTTAATAAATGTATATATAGTGTATAATACTGACATAGTATATTCATATGTAAATAGTGTAATCATACTCACCCAGCGTACTTAGTGTTATAGTGTATTTTTCATACTGTTTCTGCCATATTGCACTCGCACTCATCTAGTGCACCTCCCATACTTGTTCCTAAACTGTATATTTGCACATACTTGTACATACTCCACTGCAATATTCTTGTTCTTATTTTTACAGTGTACATTTGCACTTACTCTGCACTTTACTGCTGTTTTGCACTTCTGGATGGATGCTAACTGCATTTCGTTGTCTCTGTACTTGTACACTGCACAATGACAATAAAGTTGAATCTCATCTCATCTCATCTCATCTCTGAGCACCCTGCTGCTGAAAGCTCTTCCTTAAAAATTCTACGGACTGTCACAAGTCCTGTTTATAGGCTCTGACTATCACTCTCTCAATACTTTCACAACACATTCTGCCACTTCAGCCAAGAAGCAATGGTGGGCAGCCAAACATTTGATTGTTCATAACAGCAGCCAGTGACATCAAGCTCAAGCTGACCGCCATCAATTCAGCCAATGTTTTTCTACGAGGGGTGTAAAAAGCTGAAAAATGAAAGTATAAAAATAGATGTGATGAAAATGCCTCTACACTGTAGATGAAACACTGCTTTATATATCCAGTATTAAATCTGCACTAGGCACCTTTACAATGTAATGAACTTGAGTGCAGCGACAGTCTACTGGTCTAATTGTCTACCATCTCCCTCATTTGGTATAATATGGTAAAACAACTACAACAGTTAAATAATAGTAATTCATCTGCTCAATTCAGCGGGCTCAATCTCTGTTTCTCTTCTTTAGTGTGGATAAAAGTCATGGGGAGATGGGACCACTACTGGTGTATGGAAATCAACGCTTAACCTAAGTCCACACCCCCCTGTCTTGATTGGTAGCAGGCTAGCAGGCTTGTGAGACTACAGATCATTGTTTCCAAGACAACAGATGAGAAATGTCTGCCTTGTCAAATAATTACCTGTAACAGCCTTGTGATGTGTGCGTGTGTGTGTGTGTGTGTGTGTGTGTGTGTGTGTGTGTGTATTGTCCTTCAGAGTTAAAAGCATATCTAGTGAAAATATGAATAAAACTGAATTATTGTACATTATTTAAGGAAGGGGGACTTTAATATAAAGAAGAGTGGATATACGGTGTTTTGCATTCATGCATGCACAGCTCTAAGGCACTCTGGAGTGAGGTTCTCACCTGTAAATTCCCCCTGAAAGTTGAAAGGAAAATAGAGCATGCAACAGCCTTATAAGCATCACAGCAGAGTCAGGGTCCTGTATTTATGGTCTTAATTGAGATGGCTGGAGCAGCCTGAAGTAAGAATCTCACAAACATTATTTACAAAGTATGCCATGTTAACTGTGCTCCTATCGATGAATAATGATAATGGCGTTTTTGAGAATATATTTACTAAATAATGGAATCTAAAGTTCTAAAGTTTCTGTCTGAACATAGGTATTAATAATATTGTTTTTATGTCAGGAACTTGGATTGATGAAGATAACTTTTGTCTGTTGTTGCTGAGGATGTAACAAAATATTACATTTTTAAAAATATATGAAATAAAATAATTATAATAAAAAATATATGTATTTATGTATTTGGGCTGTCAAAACATTACAAATTTAAATCAGATTAATCACAGGGTAGCTGTGGATTAATTACAATTCATCCTCATTATTTACTATTTGTAAATATTATCTAAAAATCCTATTTTCTCTGTGTATCGGTGTGGGAATGGAAAGAGAAATGACAGAAGGCATATTTGAAGCCCAGACAAATAGGAATGCAACAATACCACTTTTTTTCAGTCTGAGTACAAGTACTTTAATTTCAGTACTTGCTTATACTGAGTAGCCTATACCATCACAGTTCTAATAATCACTTCAAAAACATTCAACTGTCCTGATACAAACAGAGCAGAGTTTTCAGTAGGGATATTAAAGCAACACTTAAGAGTTTTTAGTGCCTTAAAATAATGTTTCCAAAATAATTTCAGTGGTTCATCACCTCAAACGGCACTTCCGCATTCGCTCTGCGGCCCTCTATCGGCTGTAACCGCACTATGTGTATATTTGCCTCGTCGGGTAGCGGTTTTGTAGTTCTAATGAGACTACAAATTTGACCTGCTTTACGGCAAGCGTTACAAAAGCTGGTAGGCGGAGGCTCTGCGTAGAGATCAGTGGGAGAACACCCGGCAGGTGCGTGGAAGATACCTTACAGCTAGGTAGTTTTTCTGCAGAAAGGATCAGATCAGTTCAGAAGTCTTTAGGGGAATCTATACAGAAGTAAAGGTTATTACATGGTTCTGTAACACAAACACAGAACTGTTGTAAGACACATGCACACTTATATTTAGTTGTATAGAAAACAGTCAGGTGCATACATGTCACAAGCAGTATGTATCTCTTAAGGATGTAGTACCTACATCGGTGAAACCCTGACAGATTCTATCAGCAGACACACAAAGCTGAAAACGTCTCAGCTAAATGAACTGATGTGGTGGAGACTCACTAGACTAGCTTCATACTGCAGCTGCTGATAACTGATAATTTAACAGACAGATTCTTTGTCAAACTGCTAGTTAAGTTCACAAGTTCAAAACCGCTGAGTCATGATACATTTTACAATCCTCCCTGAAATTGTTCATTGATTTTTCGTACAGTACACTACTGTCTGTACAGAAAAAACACAGGAAGTTTCAAAGTGTTAGTGAGCCTATAAATATTAAGCAGTGGGAGCTTCTTTGGTCTCTGATGGCACCCGTAGATAGCTCCAACCAAGCCTCCTGTCTAAAATCAATAACATGAACTGTCCATCAGATTCTGAATCATAGACGATTTCACACACTTAATGTGTGCCCAGTCTGCCATAGTGTTCAATGCAGGCTGCAGGCTATATATCCTCCTTGCGATATGTCGCTCCGAGATGTTAGGAGCTGTGCAATGGAACCCATAAATAATGTGCTTCGCTCGTCTTTAGGTTTTTTAGTAATGACTGGCTAGCTAAGAAAAATCACCCGGCTTTGAAAAAGGCTCATTTTTACCTTCCATACTTATCTGCTGCTGTGTGACTTTGGGGGCCTGATAGCTTGAAGGAATCACCGGGTCTTCTACTGAGCCGAGTTGAGAGGTTTTGCTTCACATTATTTTGAACCTGACTTCAACTTTCCCACTGTTGGTCGTATGTGAAATGCGGCAGCAGTTCATTAATCCTATGCCTTTACTGCAGTATCCATATGAGTAATCCAGAAAGTTCAAGATTTTTCTTGGAGCTCACAGTGAAATAGAAAGAAAAGAATGGTATAATATGTCTTTCTGCACCACACATGATCTGATATTCACAGGAGAATGTGCACAATGGTAACTTTGGGTGTTTCCTAATTGGCTAAATAACGGAGCTAACAGCTAACTACATTCATGTGTTCAGGCTCAAGTAGCAGTGGGCAATATTTTCAACTTTATCATGATGTGTTCAAATGTAATCTTGTAAAACGAAGTTTCTGGCAGGATGAACCCAGTTGATTGAAGAGATGGAGATGGTTTCACATTAATATATAGTTATTTTAGAGGGAATTAATAAGAAAAAGCTCAGAGTTCTTTCTGTGTGGAAGCGACACTCAACATCACATCATTGAAGGAGAAAGCAGTAATTATAATCAACTATAGTGTGAACATGAACAGGACTGAGGCCCCATTTGAGCTGAGGTGGATCAGAAACAGAACTTGGTCCTCTTTGTCAAATCTGACAATGTGAACACAAATAGAACTGAGACCCTTTTCTGTTGGTCCACTTTAAAGGGGGCTGCGTTTGGTTTGTTTAAAGAGGACTTTATGTGAAAACATACAACGGTGTATCAGGGCCACTGTAGAAAAAAAAAGCAGAGAGAGGTAGGCAATATTCTGAGAAAAAAAGTAGAACATTTGCTAGATTGAAAGTTGCAAATTTGCTACTTTATTAAGATGCTTACATCCAGCATTTATACTAGCTAAAATCCCATGAATGTCGCATTTATTTTTTAATTAATACATCACAACATGTGACAACACCTTGTTAAGGTCCTTAGGGTGATGGCTGTTGATGGTTATTGTTGGTTAATTTTATATGGTCCAAATTGTCAATTTATGGGTGATTATTAATCAGGCAGTTGGGGTTGATGCTAGCAGTAGCATTCACTTGTTGTCATAGCAATGGCAAACATCTGGTCAAGCAACTTGTTTACTTCCTCTATGACTGCTATAATTTTCTTGGAAAATTGCCCACCTCGGCTTCCTTTTCCCCCCCTACAGTAGCCCTAATACGCCGTTGCAGAAAATCCCCTCCGAGAGACAAACCTCCAATTATTGCAATTGTGAAAGCAGGGCTGGATCTTGAATCTCTCCCTAAGAAATCGTCTTTATCTAGAAAACGTGTTTTTATGAGATTGTGTGTAATTTTATCAGAAATAGAATGCCACACAAATTACTTTTGTCAACATACAAAAAGGTGAAATGCTTCAGAGTATAAAAGAAGTGATTAAAATAATAATGGGGATATTTCAATGACATTATAAAAAAAAAGAAAAAAAACAAGTCGGACTGCAGTACAGAGCGGTTATTCTTAGATCCCTAATTTGTATGTGTCTTTTCACATTGTCAGTACAGAGACGGACAGTTTGCATTAGCGAAGGGAAAGTTTTGACAGCAAACAAGGTAGAGTGGGCAGTTTTTGGATGAAAACTGGATCCTGGACCCCCCTTTAACTGTCTACCAAAAATCCCAAAGGATACAATTATATATTTCATGCACTACCGCTCTGTCAGCCACTGCCAGTTCTAAACAACATAAACAAATAAAACATGCTAACTGCACTTATAATTGTGATAGATCTGCTTTGGTGCATAACAGACTCCTCATGTAAGGCCCAAACATGTATGGCTGAATCTCTCCCTTTGTTTCCTTTAACAGCGGTGGTGCATATTTGCATAGATCCAGATTTCTCAATGAGGGAGAAATTAATGAATGAATAAATTAATTTGAATGAATGAATTTCCTTCCAGCTCTTTTTAAGAGGGTTTTTATGTTTAAAAACGGAAATCAGAGGAGAATTTACATGTAATGAAAACAACCTGTTCCCCAAAATAAATAATTTCATTGTGATTTAATTACCATCACTAACTTTTAAAATGCTTGTTTTCTAAATGGAGTTTGGAGTGATCGAGGTAGGCAATGCTACACCATAGCTGCTCCATCATAACATCATTTAGACTGCACCATTGAAAGTCTCTGGTTTATAGTTTCATTTGGTCTCTGGACTTATGTAAGATATAATGATAGAGCTCTGGATGACCACAGACTCAACGCTGATTGGCTTCCAAGTCACAGCGTCGCGCAAAAAAGGGCTTTGTTCGCACCGTATGCATTCGCGCCATGGGAAAAACTGGCTTTGCCGTTTGGTGTGAACACCTTAAGAGTCCATATTGGAAGTACAGGGCTTTCAACTCACTTCAATGTCAACCCACCTGCATCAGTATGAGGCAGTCAGAGCAAATTATGTACTATTTCAGCTCAGGTGGGTGGGAGGGGCGGCAGATGGGACTGTAACACTGGACTTTCACCCAGGTGTGCACTCTACAGTGAAACCAAAAATTGACATTGCCGAAGTTATTTTGTCAAGTCACTCGTTAGCCTGTAAACTTGTGACTCGTTAGTAAGTCAAGTCAACATCAACCAGGATCTAATTAAGTAATTTTGTTGACAAAACTTAAATTTCAAAAGACATTATGCATGTCACATGCGCATACTGCTTCCTTACAAACTTACATTTAAATTTAGGTCATTTAGCAGACGCTTTTGTCCAAAGCGACTTACAATAAGTACATTTGTCAAAAGAAGGAAAAAAAAGAAACCACAACGTATCATTGCCGATAAAGTGAGTGCTAAAAATAGAACAAGTGTTAGGTCCTCAAGTACTTCAAGAGCAACAGTGCTAAGATCATAGTGTTATAGGTAAGGGTTTTTTTTTTGGGGGGGGGGGGTCGAGGGGGGGTGTTAGTGGGTCATGCTATGTAGAGTCCAGGTGACGTCTGAACAGGTGAGTCTTGAGCCTTTTTTGGAAGATGGCAAATGACTCTGCTGTCCTGACATTGGTCGGGAGTTCGTTCCACCACTGAGGCGCCAGAACTCGCTTCGGGGCTTGTGGTTTGACCAGTGTTTGAAAGTAGATGGGTGCCATTCCATTGATGGCCCTGAAAGCCAGTGCCATCGTCTTGAATTGGATGCGTGGTGCAACAGGGAGGCAGTGGAGGTCACGGAGGAGGGGGGTCACATGGGAGAATTTGGGTAGATTGAAGACAAGGCATGCTGCAGCATTCTGGATATGCTGCAATGGTTTAGTCGCAGAGGCCGGAAGTCCGGCCAGGAGAGAGTTGCAGTAGTCAAGGCAGGAGATGACCAGTGCTTGGACCAGGAGTTGCGTTGCATCCTTTGTGAGGAAGGTCCGAATCCTGCAGATATTGTAGAGGGCAAATCTGCAGGATCGGGCCACAGCAGTGATGTTGGGGGTTCAGGATAGTTGGTCATCGAGGATTACACCCAGGTTCCTCGCAGTTGAGGAAGGTAATACTGTGATGCCCTCGACAGTGACCGACAGGTCCAAGCAAGGGAAGTCTTTCCTTGGGATGAAGAAGAGTTTGGTTTTATTTAGGTTAAGCTTGAGGTGATGTGCGGTTGTCCAGACAGAGATGTCAGCCAGACAGTCAGAGATGCGAGTTGCAATGTGAGTGTCAGAGGTTGGGGGAAAAGAGAGAAACAGCTGAGTGTCATCTGTGTAGCAATGGTAGGAGAATCCATGCGATGTAATAACGGAACCTAGTGATCTGGTGTATAGTGAGAACAGAAGCGGTCCTAATACTGAGCCTTGAGGGACACCCGTGTCCAGAGAACAGGATTTGGACATAGAGCCATTCCATGTGACCTGAAAGGTGCGATTTGTCAGGTATGATGTAAACCAGGTGGGAGCAGAGTCAGTGATGCCAAGTTCAGCCAGGGTGGAGAGGAGGATTTGATGGTTGACTGTGTCAAATGCAGCAGATAGGTCGAGGATAATGAGAATGGAGGAGTGGGACGAGGCTCGGTCACTGTGAGGAGAGCTGTCTCAGTGGAGTGAGCAGTCCTGAATCCTGATTGATTAGGGTCTAGGAGGTTGTTCTGCGAGAGATAGGATGACAGTTGGTTGTAGACGGCACGTTCCAAGGTTTTAGAGAGGAATGAAAGAAGAGATACAGGTCTGTAGCTTTGGATGTCAGCAGCGTCTAGGGTGGGTTTCATAAGGAGGGGCTTCACTGTAGCTGTCTTAAAAGCTGCTGGAATGAAGAGCTGGAAGGAGGAGTTGATCAGGGTAGTGAGGAATGGCAAGATGTCGTGTGAGATGTCCTGGAGAAGAGAGGAGGGAATCGGGTCAAGGGAGCAGGTGGTGGCACGGTTCGATGTAACAAGTGCATGAACGTCTTCAGAGGTGAGGGGGCTAAAGCTGGTAAGGCCATCCAAGTTGAGAGTTGGGGGAGATGTCTTCTGGGAGGGAATAGGCCTGAATGAGGAGCTGATGTCATTTACTTTCTTGGTAAAGTAAGTTGCAATGTCATCAGCAGTAATGGAGGATGGAGGGGGAGGGGTAGGAGGGGTGAGGAGGGAGGAGAACATGGAGAAGAGTTTCCTGGGGTTGGAGGCGGAAGAGTTGATCTTTGCCAGGTAGAAGGCAGATTTAGCTGCTGAAACAGTTGAGGTGAAGTCAGAGAGGAGGTGGTGGTAGTGAGCAAGGTTCTTGTGATGACCTGATTTCTTCCATTTTCTCTCTGACGCTCGCAACAATGATCTGTTGGTTCGCAGATGTTCAGACAGCCAGGGAGGGGAGGGAGATGATCGCACAGGTTCGTGAGATGGGGGACAAAGAGTGTCCAAAGAAGAGGAGAGTGAGGACATCAGGATGGAGGAGGCTTCCTCAGTAAGCATTAAGGAGAATGGTTCTGTGGTTGGAAGTGAGGAAATAACAGTTGAGGAGAGAGGGGAGAAAGTCACAAAGTGGTGGCCGGATACGATGAGCGGAGTAACAGAGAGTGCCGAGATACCACAGGATCTTGTGAAGACAAGGTCAAGTTGGTTCCCTGCCCGGTGAGTGGGTGGAGAGGGGGAGAGTGTAAGGTCAAATGCGGAGAAGAAGTCAATGAATTCAGATGAGTGCAGCTTTCCTGGGTGGATGTTGAAGTCACCAAGGACGACGAGTGGTGTGCCATCATCAGGGGAGCAGCTCAGGAGGGCATCCATTTCATCTAAAAAGTCACAGAGAGGACTGGGTGGGTGATAGATCACTATGATGTTGAGCTTGAAAGGAAGGGTGACAGAGATGGCGTGGAATTCAAGTGCAGATCGGGGTAGGTGGACCAGAGGAAGGACCTGGTAGGATCATCTAGGTGAGATGAGGAGCCCAGTTCCTCCTCCTCGCCCTGTTCGTCTTGGGGAGTGTGAAAATGAGTAGGCAGTTGAAAGGGCAGCTGGAGTGGCAGTGTTTTGTGGGGTGATCCAGGTCTCCGTAAGGGCCAGGAAGTGAAGAGTCTGCAGGGATACGCATACGCTGAGATGGTGTCCGCCTCCTTGACTGCAGACTGGCAGTTCCACAGCCACTCTAATACTTCAAGTTCTGTACCGGTGGAGAATGGTGGGTAGCAGAGATTGGATCGGTTACAGCCTCAACCGATGGGTCTCTGGTAAAATCTTCTCCAGTGTGATGTCCTGACTGGGGTGGACACATGGCTGCGATGGGAGGGGGTTGAGATGTTATGCCTACCTCAATGGATTTCCTTGATGGACTCCCTTGTCTTCGTTCTGCTGTCCTGACGCTGCAGCTGACGGTGTAGTGACAGGCTTTTAAGTGCTCAGTTTACCTCATGCACAGACTGGGGCCCCTCCCTCCAATCAAGTCTATTGACTACAGCTGAGCTGGCTGAAACTAGCTAATTGCCCACTCAGTATGCACAGCTTCACAAGAATTTAAACAACAAGACTAATGTCCTGTCCACACGAAGCAAAACAAACTTTTTTTCTCCGTTTTGCCTTGGCGTCGAAAATCCGCATCTAGACGAATCCACTGAAAACGACTCTGCGCGCTCTAGTACATATTCCAGGCCCTTATGAGGTGCTGTTTCTGCTACAAAAACGCAGAAGAAGAGACGGAGCTTGACCGGATGTTTACCATTGCTATGGCAACACATGAGAGTTACAGCTAATTTCCGTCCGACCTGATCAATAAACACCCATAAGATGACAATTTGGCCCGTATAAATAAAACCAACAATAAGCATTAACAGCCGTCACCCTAAGGACCTTGACGAGGCGTTGCCACATGTTGGGATGGATTAATTAGACAAATAAATGCCTACATTCATGGGAAGTTAGCTAGCAGTTGTTTGTTAGCATCGTAATAAAGTAGCATATCAGCAACTTTTTTCCCGGAATATCGCCCCCCTCTCTCGGCTCCGTTTTTTTTTTTCATACAGCGGCCCTGATACGCTGTCGTACAGACGAGCAGAATATCTGCTAGGAGCACGGAGGCCACCATTGTTGTTGTTACGAGACGTCGCGGGGGAAGAAGTCAGGCTCGAGGGTCGAGGGGCGGGCCGATGACGTCAGCGTATTAGTTTTCGCCATCTACACGAAAACAAACATGAAACGGAGGGGTGCTGTTTTTTTCTTTTTCACCCTGAGAGCTGGTTTCAAAAAAGTGCGTTTTAAGGCCGCGAAGCACAAGACTTCTCCGTTTACGCACTAAAAACGTTTTTGTGTGGACAGGCTCTAAATGTTACAACTAGCTGTACTCTACAATCTAATCTACAATTAGTTTCTGACTTACCAACAAGAGACAAAGCAGACAAAATGTGGCTTTTTTTTTAACTTAATTTAGATCTCAACTATAAATCTGTGTGTCACGAGTTATCTTTATCTAATCACAGTGAAGAAACTGTCCACAGTTTAGGCTTTTATTAGGCTACAACAGTAATACTGCTCCAGGCTGCTTCAGTATGTGATTCATGCAGTTACCATATCTGCTGTGGTTTATGTTATAGTGGACAGTCTCCATGAGCTGTAAACATGGAGACAAAGCAGCACAAAAATAAATCTTCAGAGTCAAAGTCCGCGTCGGAGTCCACCTCTTAGGGATAAAGGCAGTGCTCAGTGTCTCAAATATTTCACCCACTGACTCATTGAGCACTGAGCTTTTGGTATCCCACGATATTTCTATGGAGACTTGGACCATTTGAGCATGAAGCAACAAACAAAAACAAGGAAGATAATTTAATTAATGAATTTAATCTAAACAGCCAGTGTTCAATTAATCAAACAGTCGGTTGATATTGATCTTTAAATATCATAACTGTATTTTTAATTTTGTTTTTGAAATGTATTTGTCTTTGTCAATGAAAACAAAAATTTAAAAATGTGTCATACCATACTGATGTTTGCTGGGAAAACTCTCCTCACCTACAGCATCATGTAGAGCTGATGCTCACAAGAGAGCATCATTTAGTCACTATGCAACAAATAGCTGGAATAAACTTCCTGAAGATGTAAGACTTGCCCCAACTCTGACCATTTTAAAACTAGACTGAAAACTTTTATGTTCACCATAGCTTTCTGCTAAATCTTTTAATGTCTGCACTGTTTTTAATTATTGCAAAAATGTTTTTATTCTCCTTGTCTTTCTATAATGCATTTTAATTTTGCCTTTATTTTCTTTTAATTCTTCAATTTTTTTTTCACTTTGTTGTATGACATGTCATGATGTGAAGAACTTTGAGTTTGCCTTGTGTATGAAATGTGCTATACAAATAAAGTTGCCTTGCCTTGCCTAGATTCAAGGTGAAATCTGTCCTTAATGTTAAGCCAGCACCTGTGAAGAAGTATCTGTTTTTCTGTGTTTTAAAAAATCACAATAAACATTGCTATTCAGCTCAGCTTGATCTCTCTAAATAGATGGAGAAACTGGTGTCAAAGCGCAACATCACATTATAGTGCCAAAGCACTTGGGTTCACATAAATTTACACTGGAGCTGTTTTGAGGCTGATTTGCCTGGATTGCTAATGAAATTACAAATTAGAAGCAATATATGCCTTCTGAAAAAATTACAATTCACAGATCAGTTAACATTGTGTTTGACCTCTTTTGGAAAATGAAGTAAATTTTTTTATAATCTGGATATCATTACTTACAATCATCCTGTAAACCTTGGTTGATTCACTTGTTTATACTAGATGTAACTTTATCAGCTCTCCAATGACTTGATGACTTCAATTTAGTGTTCCTTTTTAAAAAGGCATATATCCCTCTATCTGTGTTCTCTGTGTGTGGGGGTGGCTTACCCTGTCTAGCAGGCAGCACCAGGTGAAAATCATTTCGTCAATCAGACCGACACCATAAAGCCTCTGGATTTCCAGCCGCTCATCACCAGCTCAACAAAAGTCTTTGCTTCAGCCTTTCCACCTGCCTAATGCATATTGTGTATTTTGTCTCTGTACATGAGAAGAAATTCAGGGTATTTTTTTTTAGCATGCAATTTTCGAAAGGTTATAGGCAGAGCAGATGCGTTTGTGTGCAGGTTTGTGAACAAGCTGGTATAATTTTAAAGGTTAGATGTAAGGCATTATGTCCTGGACCCCTAGAAATAAAAGATTCACCTCAGAGTGCTTTCTCTGCTCCTGCAGCGGCCACTTTGTGTCTGAATCATCAGCACAGAAGAATATAGAGCTTGCACACATACTGCTACAAGTTTATGTGGTGAAGCCTCTGTGGCCTAGTGGTCATGCAGACCAGAAGGCTCTTATTGCTTCCTCATATGATACGTAGATATGATGGAGTGACGGTAATGTGTAATAAATTGATAGTTAATGTGAGAAATGAGATACAATTGTTGGCTGTTTGAGAGCATATTGATTTATGCTTCAGGGTAACTGCTTGATGACAAATTTTAATGGTAGCGCTGATGGACCTTCTCCCTGGACTATTCCTCGAGCTACATCTGTGTACAGCGTGCATGAGTCCCGCTAAGTGCCACTTTTTTTGGACCAACGTCATTTTGACAGAATGCTGACACAAGCAAAAAGGCACACAAGTACCGTTTAAAGGAAGGTTGGGAACAGTGAGGCTGTGTGATTAGTCAAGAATAAGAGCCTGCAGTTTAATTAAAGCTATCAGGCAATTAGGAGCCAACAAGATAATGCTTTACAATGCATTTCTGTCTTGTCCATTACCCAGGCTTAATCAAAGGAGCCCCTCCACTGATGTTGTGAGCTATAAATGTTACGCCGGTATATGGGTCAGCCACATGAAGAATGCTGTTGAGAAAAAGAGAATTTGTCACTTCATTGCAGACAAACCATTGATTATTTGTAACGGGGAGTTTTTTTTTTTTGTTTTTTGGAAAGCTTATCGTCTAAGTGGTAAGCCGTTAATAATTACAACGTACAGATTTACATTGATGACTAAAGCTACTTGTAGGTGCGGCAAAGAAATTGTGAGGCGCCAAGTTTATCGATCCGCTCATCTGATCATCGTCATAGCTTGTGTGTGTGCTAGTGCGCAGTGACGTGGAAATCTTCTTCTCAAGTAGTTCAATGCCACACATCCCCAGGCATTAGGACAGGACATCAGCTGACCTGTAGGTGGGATGTTGCTTTAAACAGTGGCCAGTAAGTTTGACTTTCATCCATATTTAGGTGATATGGGACAAAATAAGGAGACTGGGAGAAAAAGAAAGAGAGAAGGTGATAGAGATGAATGACAAATAGCCATATATATTACACATTTTGACTTTGTTGATGTACTATGAACATATTTCTATAATTAAAATACACATCTCAAACACAAAGATGAAATTATGTGGGTGTATATAATTTTAATGAGATATTTTTTAATACACACTACGTTGGAGAGACAAGTTTTTGGTCAATCTGATTGGCTCAGCCTGACCCTTGGCCGGGTTACTGACTTCCCTCTGTCACAGCCCTGCTGGCCTTAACCTTTCATCCCTGCAGGAGGTGCTGGTGACGGTGATGAGGCTGATTGGGTGCACCTGGGCTCAGTCCTGTAGGAAGCTTTAAAACCCCGGCCTAGCTCAGTGCTCTGGCGCTTCGCCCTGCCTGCTGATGCACATTTTGGTTTGCTGTCTTTTGGTTTTACATCCATCATGACATCCACACACCGCAGCAACTCACCCACATTTACACTACTGATTATACAGATAAGCACACCTCATCTTTTGTCTATGTTAACTTAAAGACTTGTGTTAATAAATTATTTCATTTATTTGCACTCTTGCGTTCTGTTGTTCCTTTTGTCACTGCTTTTTGAGCCAGGCTGTGACAAAATGGGGGCTCGTCCGGTTTTGTTTGAGTTTGGTTTGGAGTTTTGCGCACAGTAATTTGGTTGGGTCGGCAATTTGGAATAGTTTTGCCGGTTGGCACGCGGCGTGGCGTTTGGAGTGATTTCCTTGTGTGGGTTGGCCTGTGGGGAGGTGTGTTCGTGGGCATGTGTAAGGCCGGGTTGGAGCGCGTGTGGTGCGCGCAGCTCCTGTGACTGTCATCTTTTGTCTCTCGTGGCGGGGAGTTAGGATCGTTTGTTTGGTTAATGAGCAGTGTGATGACAGTGCGGGTGGTGTGCCTGGTTAACTGGTTGACCCTGTAAGTTGTGTTGAAACGGTGCGCAATTGTTAATTTGGCTGCTTTGATTTTGGTTTCGTTTTGTTTGTTCTCTTGCACTGTGGCACCTACGGTTGGTTGGGGGGGTTTCCCTGGTAGGTTGTAGCGGCAATCCCCTTTGGGTCCGTCGGTCCGGTCCTAGTAGTGTTGCGGAGAATGTGGCTGAAGCATTGCTTGGGAGCACGTCCTTGGTTTCGGGTGAGTGTTCACAGATTGCTCCCCCGTACCAATGGTTTACAGTGCGTAATTATCCACCGCAAGTAACCGCATGAAGACTAGGGCTGAGTTAGGTAAGTTTTTGTGAAGGTAGATAGCGGGAAATCTTCTGGCCCCGGTGCGCACGGGATATTGAGCCGCGTAGTCCTCGACCTGGTTTTGGGAATTGTGTGAGATAATTTGTGGTTGTGGCTTTGAAATGGAGACCATTTCAGAGTTTATTGCGTCTTTTTGTCTGGAGCAAGGAAGGAAGCTGCTTTGTCTGTTGTTGGTAAGTCAGAAACTAATTGTAGATTTGGGTTCAGGCATTGTGTGAGTAAAGCTAGTGCAACATTAGTCGTGTGCTGATAGCTTGTTGTTGAAATCGTCGTGAAACTGCATATGTTAAGTGAGTAATCAGCTAAGTTTGAGCCATCTCAGGTGTAGTGAATAGACTTGATTAGAGGGAGGGGTCACACACAGTGCTTAAAGGGCTGCCAGCAAGCCTCCTTCAAACCACATTTTGTCTGGAGCAAGGAAGGAAGCTGCTTTGTCTGTTGTTGGTAAATCAGAAACTAATTGTAGATTTGGGTTCAGGCATTGTGTGAGTAAAGCTAGTGCAACATTAGTCGTGTGCTGATAGCTTGTTGTTGAAATCGTCGTGAAACTGCATATGTTAAGTGAGTAATCAACTAAGTTTGAGCCATCTCAGGTGTAGTGAATAGACTTGATTAGAGGGAGGGGTCACACACAGTGCTTAAAGGGCTGCCAGCAAGCCTCCTTCAAACCACATTTTGTCTGGAGCAAGGAAGGAAGCTGCTTTGTCTGATGTTGGTAAGTCAGAAACTAATTGTAGATTTGGGTTCAGACATTGTGTGAGTAAAGCTAGTGCAACATTAGTCGTGTGCTGATAGCTTGTTGTTGAAATCGTTGTGAAACTGCATATGTTAAGTGAGTAATCAACTAAGTTTGAGCCATCTCAGGTGTAGTGAATAGACTTGATTAGAGGGAGGGGTCACACACACAGTACTTACGGTAAATTGAGCACTTAAAAGGCTGTCACTACAGCGTCAGCTGCAGCGTCTGGCCATCTGAACGAAGACAGCTGAACAAAGACAAGGGAGTTTGATCATGAAAAGTGGGGAGTCAAGACAGCTGAACAAAGACAAGGGGAGTCATAAAAGGTCTGTGGGAGTCAAGACAGCTGAACAAAGACAAGGGAGTCTATCTGTGGGAGTCAAGACAGCTGAACAAAGACAAGGGAGTCTATCTGCAGGAGTCCATCGAGGAAGTCCACCGAGGTAGGCATAACATCTTACCCCCCCTCGCAGTCATTTGTCTTATCCCAGTCAGGACATCACACTGGAGAAGATTTCACCGAAGACCCTTCACTCGAGGCTGTATCCCATCCAATCTCTGCTACCCACCATTCTCCACCGGTAAGGACCTTGAAGTACTAGGGGGGCTATGGAACTGCCAGTCTGCAGTCAAGAAGGCGGACACCATTTCAGCCTATGCCTCCCTGCAGTCTCTCCACTTCCTGGCCCTCACGGAGACCTGGATCACCCCGGAAAACACTGCCACTCCAGCCGCCCTTTCAACTGCCTACTCATTTTCACACTCCCCAAGACGAACAGGGCGAGGAAGAGGAACTGGGCTCCTCATCTCACCTAGATGGTCCTACCAGGTCCTTCCTCTAGACCACCTACCCCCATCTACACTTGAATTCCACGCCGTCTCTGTCATCCTTCCTTTCAAACTCAACATCATAGTGATCTATCGCCCACCCGGTCCTCTCGGTGACTTTTTGGATGAGATGGATGCCCTCCTGAGCTGCTCCCCTGATGATGGCATGCCACTCGTCGTCCTCGGTGACTTCAACATCCACTCGGGAAAGCTGCACTCATCTGAATTCATCGACTTGTTTTCCGCATTTGACCTTACACTCTGCCCCTCTCCACCAACTCACCGCGCCGGGAACCAACTTGACCTTGTCTTCACAAGATCCTGTGGCATCTCGGCACTCTCTGTTACCCCGCTCACCGTGTCCGACCACCACTTTGTGACTTTCTCCCTCCCCATGGAGCCCACCACATCCCTCCCCTCTACGCCTCGAATGGTCATCAGCCGCCGCAACCTGAAATCCCTCACTCCCTCCGCTCTCTCTTCAACTGTTATCTCCTCGCTACCATCCTCAGAACAGTTCTCCCTAATACCTACTGAGGAAGCCTCCTCCATCCTGATGTCCTCACTCTCCTCTTCTTTGGACACTCTCCGTCCCCCTATCTCACGACCTGCGCGATCATCTCCCCCCCCTCCCTGGCTGTCTGAACCTCTGCGAACCAACAGATCATTGTTGCGAGCGTCAGAGAGAAAATGGAAGAAATCGGGCCAGCACGAGGACCTTGCTCACTACCAACGCCTCCTCTCTGACTTCACCTCAACTGTTTCGGCAGCTAAATCTGCCTTCTACCTGGCAAAGATCAACTCTTCCGCCTCCAACCCCAGGAAACTCTTTCTTGGTGTTCTCCTCCCTCCTCACCCCTCCTACCCCTCCGCCCCCTTCCTTCCTTACTGCCGATGACTTTGCTACTTACTTTACCAAGAAAGTAAATGACATCAGCTCCTCATTTATGCCTATTCCCTCCCAGAAGACATCTCCCCCAACCCTCAACTCGGATGGTCTTACCAGCTTTACCCCCCTCACCTCTGAAGATGTTCACGCACTTGTTACATCTAACCATGCCACCACCTGCTCCCTCGACCCAATCCCCTCCTCTCTTCTCCAAGACATCTCACACGACATCTTGCCATTCCTCACCACCCTGATCAACTCCTCCCTCACCTCAGGTGTCATTCCAGCGGATTTAAAGACAGCTACTGTGAAACCTCTCCTTAAAAAACCCACCCTAGACGCTACTGACATCCAAAGCTACAGACCTGTATCTCTTCTTTCATTCCTCTCTAAAACCTTGGAACATGCCGCCTACAACCAACTGTCATCCTATCTCTCGCTGAACAACCTCCTAGACCCTAATCAATCAGGATTCAGGACTGCTCACTCCACTGAGACGGCCCTCCTCACAGTGACCGAGTCCCTGCGAGACACCAGAGCCTCGTCCCACTCCTCCGTTCTCGTTCTCCTCAACCTATCTGCTGCGTTCGACACAGTCAATCACCAAATCCTCCTCTCCACTCTGGCTGAACTTGGCATAACTGACTCTGCTCTCGCCTGGTTTACATCATACCTGACAAATCGCACCTTTCAGGTCACATGGAATGGCTCTATGTCCAAACCCTGTTCTCTGGACACGGGTGTCCCTCAAGGCTCAGTATTAGGACCGCTTCTGTTCTCACTATACACCAGATCACTAGGTTCTGTTATCACATCGCATGGATTCTCCTACCATTGCTACGCAGATGACACCCAGCTGTTCCTCTCTTTTTCCCCGTCCTCTGACACCCACATTGCAACTCGCATCTCGGACTGTCTGGCTGACATCTCTGTCTGGACAACTGCACATCACCTCAAGCTTAACCTGAATAAAACCGAACTCCTCTTCATCCCAGGGAAAGACTGCCCTCGCATGGACCTGTCGGTCACTGTCGAGGGCATCACAGTATTGCCGTCGTCAACTGCGAGGAACCTGGGTGTAATCCTCGATGACCAACTATCCTGCACCCCCAACATCACTGCTGTGGCCCGATCCTGCAGATTTGCCCTCTACAACATCCGCAGGATTCGGACCCTCCTCACAAAGGACGCAACGCAACTCTTGGTCCAAGCACTGGTCATCTCCCGCCTTGACTACCGCAACTCTCTCCTGGCCGTACTCCCGGCCTCTGCGATTAAACCATTGCAGCGTATCCAGAACGCTGCAGCACGTCTCATCTTCAATCTACCCAAATTCTCCCATGTGACCCCCCTACTCCGTGACCTCCACTGGTTCCCTGTAGCAGCACTTATCCAATTTAAGACGATGACAATGGCCTCCAGGGCCATCAATGGAACAGCACCCATCTACCTTCAAACACTGGTCAAACCTCATGCCCCGAAGCGAGCACTTCGCTCCTCTACTTCAGCTGGCCGGCTGGTACCACCATCGCTGAAATCAAACAAATGTCGTTCAGTAAAGTCCAGACTCTTCTCTGTTCTGGCGCCTCAGTGGTGGAACGAACTCCCGACTAATGTCAGGACAGCTGAGTCATTTGCCATTTTCCGAAAAAGGCTCAAGACTCACCTGTTCAGACTTCACCTCGACTAGCATGACCCCCCCCCCCCCCCCCCCCAAAAAAAAAAAACCCAAAACAAAACAACAAAAATAACCCTTACCTTTAGCACTCTGATCGTAGCACTGTTGCTCTTGAACTACTAGTTTACTCAGATGAGGACCTAACACTTGTTCTACTTTTAGCTCTTCGACAATGATTCGTTGTGGTTTCCTTGTTTCCTTCTTTTGACAAATGTACTTATTGTAAGTTGCTTTGGACAAAAGCGTCTGCTAAATGACCTAAATGTAAATGTCTCCCTCTTTGGATTTTTTGGACTCGTGCACCAGGGATCAGATGGCTCTTATCACGGAGCATTATGCATTAAGCATTATGTGGAGGCATTATGTGGAGGTGCAGGGTGACAAACATGTGAAGGACAACATTAAATCAGCTGTTGTCTCTGCTTTTTCTGCGCGTGGATTGTTTGGGGAGGAAAAGGTGGAAGCTCCTCTGCTGCCACTAAATTGGCCACTTGCATCACTGAGCGAAAGGTCTCTGTTGTCTCGGCTGCGGCCGCGGTCGGTCATTGGAAGTCAGAGTGTCCTGTTTTGCGGGTTAAAAGCCGGCCAGGAAGGCCATATTTGAAACCGGCGGTCGCTGTTGCGCCGTAGCACCGGTTGCGCTGTCCGAGCATGTGTTGCCTTCTGCTGTTGTGGATGAGGCTGGGTTTTGCTGAGTCTCTACGACTCTCCGTTCCCGAGATATACGCAAAAATTTTGTTAGGGTTAATTCCTTTTTTTTTAATTTGGCTGTATCTCCAAAGCAATAAGTCATAGAGACTGAAGACTGGTGTGTTCAGAAGGGTCGAATTAGGTCAGATGTCATCCACTCCAGAGACTCTATGACCCTCCGTTCTCAAGATATAAGGGTAGGGGTGGGGGACCGAAAAGGAGGGGTAAGAAAGTTATTTAATTAATCTAGTGATGAGAAGGTGGAGGGTGGGGAAGGCGGGATGTGGAGGGGGGAAAGGGGGGAAGGGGGGGAAAGAAAAAACAGGAGGGGGACAGGAGTTGGTTAGTTTAGTTATCATTTAAGGCTGTTGGGGTTATTGTACCAAGTTTGTAAATCCAAATCTTTTCAGCTCTTTTTCTTTGGGGTGTAGTCCAGTGATCGTTATTTTCTAGTCCGGTTATGATGAGGTGGGTCATAGGGTGTGTTTGAAAATGTAGAATGAGGGGGGTAGAAAGTCGACCCTCCCCAATATTATAGAGGTGTTGAGAAAGGCGGGTGTGTATGGAGTGTTTTGTTTCACCATTGTAGTGTTTCTGACAGAGTGTGCAAGTAATGATGTAAATTACATTTGCGGTTGTTATGGATAATTTTCCAAATGTGGCGAATTCTGCCTGTGTGTAGGGATTATGGATGAATTTGCGGTGTTTATAATGGTGATTGTGTAGAAGGGGAATTATGGGTCTGTGGTCCGAGAATTTGGATTTTACAAGGAGGGATTGGAGATTATTGTGTTTCCTGTAGGCCGAAACGATTTTATGGTTGTGGAAGGCTGGATGTTGGAGCTGAAGGGTGGAGAAATTGTTTTTGACTAGGCGGTGAAGACCTGTTATCTGGTGAGAGAAGGTGGAAACGAAGGGAATAAGATGTGTGACTGGGGGAGAAGGGTGGTAGTCCAGAGCACAAACCACTTGGCTAATTGTCCTGAGGAGGTGATAGGGTTGAGGGGCTATCTGAAGGGGAGGGTGAGGTAAAAAAGCTTAAATTAAATTATATTTAAATTAAAAGTTAAGTTGTTTTTGGTGGAGGGGGGGGGGCAGAAGGGGGATAGCGGGGTCATTGGGGGACTTGGTGGAAGACAACAGGGGCAAGGTGAGCAGGGGGAATGGGGATCGAACCTGAGTCTGCCGGGTGGCAGGGTGCAGAGTAAACCACTATGCTGTGGGCTGTGAGTGTTGATGGAGTCATGGGGGTATTTGATTTTGTGGATGAGTTTAGTTTCAAAAAAATATAATAATTAATAAATAGATAAAATAAAACACAAAAACTTGAGGGAGTACTGTCAGGGCCTGGGTTGGTGAAGTCCTGGGGGGAGAGCGAGTGGGAGCAAGAGAAGCCAGTGCGGTATTTTTAATAGTGCGGAGGAAAGGTGAAGTGTAACCCCTGGAGCGTAGACTACGGAAAAGTGTTTTGGTGGCAGTATGGAAGTCCTGAATGTCAAAACAGATTCTATAAAAGCGGATGAGTTGTGATTTAACAATGCCTTCAAAGGTATGTTTTGGATGGTAACTAGATTTATGGAGGAGGGCGTGTGTGTCTGTGGGCTTAAAGTAAACTTTAGTTTGTAAGTGGTTATTTGTGGGGTTTGGGGGGGCCAAAAAAACTGTGGCGTCTAGGAAGTTGATTTGAGTGGTACTAGTGGTGTATTTAACTGAAATGGAGGGGTGATGATTATTGAGAGTGTTGATGAAGTCAGGAAAATTTGAGGGGTCGTGGGGCCAGATACCAAAAATGTCGTCCAGAAGTCTGAAGTAGATAGTGGGTAAAAGGGTGCATTTGCCTAATGCCTCCCGCTCCCACTCGCTCATATATAGACTGGCGTATGAGGGTGCAAACCTTTGGCCCATTGCTGTACCATGGATTTGTAAGAAGAATTGGTTATTGAATAAAAAGTCATTACTGGTAAGCAGTGTTGGGAACGTTACTTCAAAAAAGTAATTAGTTATAGTTACTCACTACTTGTTCCAAAAAGTAACTGAGTTAGTAATTTAATTACTTTATAATAAAAGTAACTAGTTACCAGGGAAAGTAACTATTTGTTTTACTGTAAAAAAAAAAAAAGTTGCTTTATGTCAAAGAATTTGGATTTTTCTGAGCAGTTTTCACAAATCAGTTGAAATGAGTAGAACAGACATCTCCACCTTGAAAATGCCAACTTTTCATCGGATTGCTCCGGACTCGCCATCTCTGCTGCTTCTTCGAATTAGGGATGGCCAAAACTAAAAGTATTTTTGACCGACCACCGAGCCTCATTGACCGGTTGAAACCAGTTAACTGATCAGATTAAAATGCGCTATTAAAGGCGTTATTAAAATCCCCCCCCCCCCCCTTGATTTCGATTCACGCTTGCTGCTTATCTCTCTCCCGTTCTGTCTCCGACTCACTCACACACACACACTCTGCCCCAGTGCCGCCCTTCCACTCGCGTCATTTTTTTAAATCCCCTACAGCGCGAAACATCGAGTCCCGCGGCTCATTTAGGAAAATGACAGCTCTGAGACGCTGCTTGTTTAGTTTGAGGAGATGGTAGTGCTAATAATAATAAAGCAAGATGATTATTATCATGACCTTATCTGTGACCATTGAAAATCCTGAAATGTAGTAATGTCAGAATCCAAGCCCACCCAAGATAAAACGGGCACCTGTGTTAGGGATAAGTTCATTTCACACCAAAAAGATCTTGTAATGAGATGGCAAACTGTAGTCTTGTAGTCTACTCCTATAGTCGCGTAGCGTGTAGTCTTGTGTATAATAATTGAGATCGCATTCTCCGCACCTCGCATGCGGGAATAATTAAAACTTGAGGAGAAATTATACAGTGGGAGATGCTGTGTCTGTCATATATCACAAAACAGGGTCAGAGCGCACAGCAGTAGACATAATGACGGCGAGACCCCGGAGCCTCCGCGAGCCGCCGGGCCGTTCATCATCATCATCATCATCACCACCACCGTCTTCACCATCCGCGCTCCACAGCTGCACCGGATTCCCACACCAGAACGGCGGGACATCGGGGCCCGCGTTGCCCTCGCGTGCCGCTCAGACCAGCAGCAGCCCCAACTCCGGCTCCAGCTCGCGGCAAGTTTGCACGTTTCTCCACGGACAATAGGCTGCCGAGACCAGGCATGAGCGGCGCGTGTAATTCCAAACACTGCTGGTAAGGCATAGATGAATGAGGTTGGAGTAGTTCAGTGTCTGGGCCGGAAATGTCGGAGGGCCCTTTTATTGTGGTTGATTTGTTGGTTAAGGGGATGAAGGCCGTCGGATTGAGGTTCCCAATGGGAGGGATGGGTGAAGGGGGTTGTGGGTCGGTCCGGTTTGAGATGGAAGTGATCGATGATTTTGAGGCGTCAATGGGAAATTATGTAAATCCCTTTTAAGTTCCTCCCAGTCCAGATGGGTGGGGAGTGGAATGAATGAGAGCCCCCTCTCAAGAAGTTTACGCTGGGGTGTGGAGGGTGTGAATAAGGTGGAAAGGTTAAGAATGTTGGGTAACACTTTACTTGAAGGTACTGTCATAAGAGTGACATGACATTGTCATAAGAGTGACATGACACAGTCATAAACATGTCTTAAACATTATGACAATGTCATTAAACTTTTATGACTGTCGTCATTAAGTGTCATTCGATTTGGTAATGACAAGCTGACATTATTTTGGTTGTATTCATTATGACAACTTGACATTAATCAAGGTGACATAACCAGAATTTGTCTTTGTCATGACAACTTGACATTAAATTTGTTTGAGATGTCCTTATTATGACAACGTGACATTATTCAAAGTGACATTATTAGAAAATGTCTTTGTCATGACAACTTGACATTAAATTTGTTTGAGATGTCCTTATTATGACAACGTGACATTATTCAAAGTGACATTACTAGAAAATGTCTCTGTCACGACAACCTGACATTAACGAAATATGCATCTGTTTTTGTGTTTATGGCAAGTTGACAATGATTATTATAATTAGCTGTGCAAGGTTAAAGACCAATTCTAGCACTTGGTTATAGATGTTTGACAGAATACCAAAAACTGACTGTCATGACATTATTATGACAATGTAATGAAGAAATTCTTTGACCTAAAGTAAAGTGGTAGCATTTTGATCTGTCATTAACATATCATGAAGGATAAACTGACTGTCATGACATCATTATAACAATGTTTTTATTATAACATCATTGACAATTTTATTTTCTCATGAACATATGAACTGGCTCTCATCATCATTATCACGACACAAGGTCACAACATTATACTATACACGTTACAATGTGCTTAGAAACCTCTTCTGCTCAACACTCATGTCATGATTACTGACCATGAACATGTTGCGTGTATTTCCCTCACCATTTTTACTCAAACTAATGGGTAAAAGCTGCTTTTGATCACCCTTACAAATGCTTTGCTGCTCCTGACCAGTAGCTATCAACAATATCAAACTTAACTCAAAATCTAGAGGTCTAATGACTCAAATCAAACTTAACCAGCTTTTGCTGGCATACATTGTGACTTCTGGGCCTGCAATAACTGCAACATTGCTACAAAACAAGCAAACACAAATACTGGAAAAAGTTTCTTAACAAAACATGAACAACAATAAAAACTATTGACTAATTGACTAGGTCATTTTGTAAGTGATCGGCAGTAGTTCACCTGCATTTTTTTTGTGCGTCAGTGTGCTCGCTATTTCTGCTGTTATGGCTTCCCTGCACCTCTCTGTGAAGATGGATATTTTGTCATGGCTATCTTTACTCAAACCCTCAAATATGTCTGGGAAAATGATGTTGACCTCAGCGATTGGGGCGGTCCTTGCAATAGTGTTCCGGTCCACCCCCAAATGCTCAAAGGCTCGCTTCATGGATCCAGTTTTTTTGAAGCTCTTGAGAGCCCTCTTGTAGCGCCGCACCACGCCATCAATGGTTGTCACTTGGAAGAGAAGATGACAAAATTTGAATTAGTTATGATTGATTTCCTTAAAGGAGACGTTTGGTGTTAGACCTAAGCCCCATTGTTCAAGCTCATCACATGTGGTCCATAGGAAAAAGAAGAACATTTATTTGAATACTATTATTTATTCATATTTATTTATTTGAATACTATTCAAATAGGTAACTATTCAACGATTCGATTCGGAGAAGTCTGATCCGACTGAACCTCGTCAAATAGTCGCAAAATGTGGTTGTGGGGGGGAAAAAAGGATTCTGAATATATAGGGGTGCTCCCTGCTGCAGTGCTGAACATCTGATTTTACACAGAATTTATGTTTTCTTATATTATAATGAGACTGAAGTATTTGTTTATTCTTTTCTTCTTTTTTTCTGTAGCAGAAAGAAATGCAAATGAGATCATGAATCAACGATTAGTCGACTGAGGGCAAAATCTGACAAATCAGACTCGACTATGAAAATCCTTAGTCAAGGACAACCTTTGGTGCAACATACACTGAGTTATGGTCAGGCAGCTAAAGCTGACGTAATGGAGAGTATGGCCTTAAGTTTCAGTTTTATGCTATATGCTCCATGAAGTAAGCTTTAGCTGTAACTTGATTTATGTAGTGCCAAATGTTCTTGTTCTTTTTTACTACTACTTAGTACACAGACACCTCAAACAAGTGGATAATGTTGATGAACAATTAGGTCAGGTTTCAGCTACAGTTGTGCAGGGCTGGAAAGAGTACAAAAAAAATCTACCGGTACTCAAGTAAAAGTAAAAGTACTGGTGTAAAAATCTACTCAAGTAAAAGTAAAAAGTAGCTCATTTAAAATGTACTCAGAGTAAAAGTTACTTAGTTCATTTTTTTTTAGCTCCTCCTGGCACCATCTTTTTGATTCTGACCTTCTGACACTGCCCAGTGAGCAAACATTGTCTAGATCACGTCTTTTAGACGTCATTTAAGGACATCCAAGACGTCTAAAAGACGTCCTCTGGGGAGCCAGAATGAAAGTTTTTTATACGTCTTTTCTGGACGTTGTATAGACGTTTATATAGCGTTTATCAACTAATTCTGGCTGTCAATGGACGTCCAGATCAAAGCCAGTATGAACATCTATTCTCAACTAATTCTCAATGTCAGTGGATGTCTAGATTATGGCATGACTGGACGTCTTTTCTCAACGTCATTTATCGACTAATTCTGGCTGTCAATGGACGTCCAGATCATGGCCTGGCCATGTCAATAGTCAGGCCATAATCTAGACATCCACTAACATCCAGAATTAGTTGGGAATAGATGTTCATACTGGCTATGACCATACACGACCACTCCATGTAAAACCAAATCAAACGGTTTAAAGCAAGCCATTTACATCTCGCAACCTCTCTTAAAATCTAGAATAGGCTATAAAATGGGATAAGTTTGCATTCTAGCTAACTGGAAGTTCTCTCTTCAGGACTGCTGAATGAGAGACGTTTTGTAACATCAGTTGATAAAACGCAGCACGGCAACATTTACTCACAACTGCACAATAAGTTACACCCCATGCAGAAATTCAGGCCCTATCCTTACCTAGCTAATATTGGCTAACGTTAACATAGTGAGCAATGAACTACCAAATACTGACCAAGGAAGACAGCTGCCAGACGTGTATTTACAAAAAAATAAGTTATAATATGCTTCGTTTGAATTACCTCTCTTTCGAACTTCGCTTTAGTCGTAGTAGTTCTTTTCCCTCTTGTCGTCTTCAACAAGCGTCCTGTGGAACCGTCTGGAACTTCTGCTGAGTAACGTTAGTGTTGCTGTTACCGTAAAGCAGGTAATAGACCAATACCTGCAGTGCAGTGCACTGAAGACTTAACGCATTCATGTACAACTTTAAAACAAACTATGCATCCAGATAAGAGAAGCAAAAGAGGAAATTATTCAAATGATGCATGGCTTGTTATCGTGTCACTTTCTAAAATTTCTTCAACAATTGACATTGCGACAGTATTGGTGTAATTACGGTAAATTCAAGATTGCCGCTCAATTGTAAGTGCTATTCTGTGCTGCTGTGGGTAGAGAGGAGACATCGAGGCAGTAAAGCACGATGACAAGATTATTACGAGGACTTTTAAGAAACAGTCGGCGCCCCGACACTACAGAAAACAAAAGAAAAACTGTGAAATGGATGTGTAAATGGGGACTATTGAAAAGCAATATAACCTGCGCAAGATGCAATGGCAAGATGCATCTGAAGAAATCTAGATGCAGCGATGGATTTCGCAGGTAAGATGGGCTCTATTAAAATATCATAATCAGTAACGATACTGACTAGTCAAGGCTATAATTGGTGATAATTTGTCCTTCTTTAGGGTCTGCAATCTTCATAAAAACCACCCACTGTCAGTACGACATGGAACAATATTCTCGAAATCCCACATTCCTTTGGCAAAATGGCTCGAATTCTTACACAGGTAGGCACGAAATCAATATGTGCGCTGTGACTCTGTTATCTGGTTCTGTGTTGTTAATGCATGTTTTGCTAATTTCAAAGAAATGACATTCAAAAACAATCTCCCAAAGTTTCATAGTCCAGATAATTGAAGAAAGGCACGTAAATGACGATTAAAGTTGACTTACAACTTTTAACCCTCTAGAGAGGAGCACAACATTAGGCTAAATAACTTCTGAATCTGATAGAGACGAGCTGTAAACTGCATCTGAATTGTGAGATTCTCTGCTTTCCGGGGGTCTTTGAATGGTGCATTTATGACAAGGGTAGCCACGTGTAATAACGTAGTACGGGACCAGATGCTAAGCTGAGCGGTAGCAGCGATGCTAAACTGAACGTAGTAGCATGCTAACGCTTGCAGATGTTTTACAAAACATGAAATATCTTCTGAACCGTTTATGATAGAGACGAGCTGTAAACAGCATCTGAATAGTTACATTCTGCCTTCCGAGGGTCATTGAATGGTGCCTCTACAAGGTACGTGTAATCACATGGTACGGAACAGATGCCAGATTCACGGAAGGAGACGTTCTAAATTGTTTGAACGCAAAGCAGTGAGTGGAAGACCATAATTAAAATCGTCATATCTTAAAAACTATCCAATATATGACTTTGACTAGGGTATCATTTTAAAGCCTATTTTATCCCCTTTCTATTGATACCAAAATCTCAATTTTGAAATTTGGGTCACTGTGACTCATTTTGCTGGATCAGGTCATGAATTTTCAGACTACCAAGTATATTCTAAATGCTTTGCTCTTCCTGAGAGGAATATTGTGTAGTATACTGTAACTAAAAACTTAAATATCTGCTTTCGCAATTAGGCTGCGGGCCAGAAGAGTCCGTAGTGCACCTTAATTTCCAACTAAACCAACTTTATTTTGAAATTTCAAACCATGCTGAATTTGAATGTCAAGAAAGATTGAACATTTTGGGATGTGCTCCTTGTTTCAGCCCCATGTGTATATTACTTAATTACCTATGTATTAGTTCACAGTATGGCTTCAATATAATTTACTTTTCTTAAGGTTTGCACAAGGTTTGCGGTTCAAACAACTGGACATGATCTGTGATGGTATAGCAGCAAGCTCAAGGACATTGTCCAGAATGACCCAAAAACTCAGAGAGGTTGGTGAATGATGCAATATTGATTCAAACAAGTCACAGACCACAAGACTTACAGTACAGAATTAACACTATATTTTACTTATTCAGTGGCTGATAGCTGATACATTAAAAAAAAAAGAATTACGTATAATACACATAGAACTCCATTCATAAGTACTGTACTTCAATTTAACATACTTGGAAAAGATTTTTCAATTATGTTGTAGTATATTGATTTTTTACTTCTGTCTTCACAGGTTTGCGTGGCTGCCGTCAAACGCCTCAGGAAGAGAGGGATGAGGATTGGAGGTCACCATCGATTTGTTGCGATTGATGAAAGCAAATTTGCTCACAAACGAAAGGTGCAGTAGATAGTGTGTTTGTTCACAACCCACCCCATCCTACTTTCCTTTTCCATTTTGGTGCAAAATGATTACCATCCTAAATGAAATTACATGGGACGATACTTTCGATACAATGGACCCTAGTTTGGTAGACCAAGGCGCGCCGAGATGGGAGTGGCAGCGTAGGAGGGGGAGGTGTCACATATTAAGTAGGTTTCCACAGCTTCAGTTCAGGCCCGTTCTAATGGAATAAATAATCACAACAACCACTATTCAATGCAATGATCTTAATCAGCACATACATTATATCTATATTGATTGTCCCGTCACATCTGATGTCAGATCAAATTGCAATGTTTTGCACGACATTAGTATTTCTTAAAGGAGTATGAGGGTTACATAACCACATAGTCAAAACAACAAAGAACATTATGTCACATTGTATTTGTTTTGTTTTTTTGTTTGTAGTATCATCGTGGCCGTTGCGGCAACACTTGGAGGCGTTCTCACACCTGGGTCTTTGGGATGTTGGAAGTGGAGGAGGAATCTAGGACACCCATCCTGAAACTAGTGAGGAACCGCCGCGGGACAACCCTCTTGCGCCAAATCCGAAGGCATGTCAGGAGGAATGCCAACATTGTCTCTGATGAGTGTCATAATAATGTCATGACAGTCAGTTTATCCTTCATGATATGTTAATGACAGATCAAAATGCTACCACTTTACTTTAGGTCAAAGAATTTTGTCATTACATTGTCATAATGATGTCATGACAGTCAGTTTATCCTTCATGATATGTTAATGACAGATCAAAATGCTACCACTTTACTTTAGGTCAAAGAATTTCTTCATTACATTGTCATAATAATGTCATGACAGTCAGTTATTGGTATTCTGTCAAACATCAATAACCAAGTGCTAGAATTGGTCTTTAACCTTGCACAGCTAATTATAATAATCATTGTCAACTTGCCATAAACACAAAAACAGATGCATATTTCGTTAATGTCAGGTTGTCGTGACAGAGACATTTTCTAGTAATGTCACTTTGAATAATGTCACGTTGTCATAATAAGGACATCTCAAACAAATTTAATGTCAAGTTGTCATGACAAAGACATTTTCTAATAATGTCACTTTGAATAATGTCACGTTGTCATAATAAGGACATCGCAAACAAATTTAATGTCAAGTTGTCATGACAAAGACATTTTCTAATAATGTCACTTTGATTAATGTCACGTTGTCATAATAAGGACATCGCAAACAAATTTAATGTCAAGTTGTCATGACAAAGACAAATTCTGGTTATGTCACCTTGATTAATGTCAAGTTGTCATAATGAAGATAACCAAAATAATGTCAACTTGTCATTACCAAATCGAATGACACTTAATGACGACAGTCATAAACGTTTAATGACATTGTCATAATGTTTATGACATGTTTATGACTGTGTCATGTCACTCTTATGACTGTGTCATGTCACTCTTATGACTGTGTCATGTCACTCTTATGACGGTACCCTCAAGTAAAGTGTTACCGAATGTTGGATGGGGAATTCCAACCCAGGTCCCGAGTCTGGTGTGTGATTTGTCTGTGAGGTTGTGTGTCCGGGTTGGCTTTGGGAATTACTGTAAATTTAGTTGATCAAGCCAGTTCTGGAAGATGTGTTTGGCTGTGCTAGTTGTCCAATGAATATTGTCTTTTTCCATTATGAAGGTGTCGTGTGGGATTTCTAACAGTGAGGGGAAATTAGTGACCATGGTGTTGTTGATGTACGTCAGGTTGCTGTGTTGTGTGGGGGTCAGATTAGATGAAAAATTGATGACCGGAAAGTGTTCTGTGTTCGGGAAGGTCGACTTTGCTTGGCGGAAGAGGGATTTGAGTTGCTTGAGTGCTTGAGTTTTGAGTTGCTTGAGTGTGGTTTGTGGTTTGTTTGGGATCTTGATCTTTATTGTTGAGTCCAATGAAGAAGATGACAATATTTACATGTGGGTAGGAGAAGGTTTTTTTCAAGTACTTCAAGAAAGTGATAGGAATTGGCGCCGGGGTAATTGTCCAGTTGGATGTGAGGGTGAGTATGTACTGGAATCCTGTTGATATTTGAATCTCCCAGGATGATGATAGGTTTGAGAGGTTTGAAAGACCAGGCCTGGATTTTGCGGGTGGGGTGGGCAATATGATAGGTAGGCCTGAACAGAGGGATAGGGGTAGTGGAGGACTTGGTGTTGGTGGGGGAGGGGGATTTTTGGACCATAGAGGGAGGGGTTGGGGGAAGTGTAATTGGACGTTGTGTTGGGTTGATGAATTGATGGGGTTTCCTCCGCAGTTGTAGCCAGGACCTTCTGTTGGGCATAGGGGATGGGGTGTGAGGGCTGGGGGACATAAGAAGTGGATGGAGGTGGGGGAATGGGGTTAAGGTGGGGGGAAGAGGAAGCTAAGGGAGTAGAAGTGGCCGCGGATAGGGGGAATCGTGTATTGGGTTTGGAGGGTGTAGGGGTTACCGAGGTGCCCGAAGGGGGAGGGCCGGGCAGCGGGGACTCCACAGATGTAGATAAGGAGGGCTCAGAAGGGTTTATGTTGTGGTCAAGATTGACCGTAGTTGGCTCTTTCCTCATGTTTGCCTCTCCGGGTTGGGAGGGGCCTATTGGGAGTGATAGCTGCTCGGCCTGGGCCCCAGGGACATCCTCGGCACATGGCTGGGGAGAGGAAGAGATGACATCAGGGGCATGGACTGAAACATTGGAATGGGTGCTCAGGGTAACTGTCTGCAGTTCTGTCTGGGTGAGGGGTTGATGGATGATACGGTGGACCTGGGCTGTGAGTTTTAAAGGAACCTGGCGTGAAGGGGTGGGGGGAAGGATAGGGGAGATGGGGGCAAGGGGAGTGCTTGGTTGGGTGTCTTCTGTAGCAGGTAGGGGTCCCCAGGTGACTTTGCGGGTTCTGGATACTATCAGGGTTGAGGTTGTTGGGGCTGGTGGCGTATTGTCCAGGTCCAAGGGGTGCTGTTGCTGGCAATTCTGGTGCGTCTTGACGGGTGGGCGGTTTTAGTTGAGGGTTGATGGAAGGCGGATGGGACCTTTTACGGGGTGGTTTGGGTGTGTCAGCAGGTATTTTTTAAAATGGGTAGGGGGAAAGTAGAGTAATAGGTTGGGGTTCCTGTTGTTGGATTTGTTCAGAAATTGGGGTACGGGGGCCTAAATAGAGGGAGAGAGTAGATGGAGCCGCAGATGTAGGGAGAGGGGGATAATGTTCCTCTGGGATGCTAGGCAGGTTTTATTGGGGGAACGTCGTGGTTATTGGATTTGTGATGGGGTCACAGTGGTCGTCTGGGTCTGGTTGTAGATTTCTTCAGTGAGTCTGTGTCCATTTCTTTTCCTGGCCCAACCAGTGGCTATTTGCAGGGCCAAAGGGTTATAGATAGATGTCCGTGTGTTGGATATTGTAGTTATGTAATGTTGGTGTAGAATGGAGATGGTGTTCTGCATCCAGTTTGTAGTGTTATTGTGTATTTTAGTGCGTGTTTCTGTGGTGGGTGCCGATGGTTTAATGAAATCGGTGAGACAGTTGATCTGGCGTAGCATGCCTGGGGGAAATGTGCCTGTAGAGATCACTGTATCCATGATGTGTTTGTGGTAGATGGCTGTAATATGTTTAAATTATTGTTTACAAATGTCTCTGGTTTCCGGGTCTGGGGGTTGATTAAGTGTTGGAGTATGTGTGGAGTATTGTCGGCTATTGGTGGGTCTGAGTGTGGGTCATTGTATAGCGAGGGACATGGGTGTAGTGTCGTGTTTGTAGGGGTGGATGTATGAGTTAATGTAGGTGTATGTGAATGTGTGGGTGCGGAGCCATTTAGAAGTCCACTCCTATGTGTAGACTGTGCTTTAAAAAGAGGGAACATGGAAGTGGAGGGCTCTTACCTGACAATATGGAAGATGTTGTCCTGGATTTTAGGTATCTCCACCATCTCACCGATGGTGGAGATGAGGGCTGGAGGCCTGAGTGTCCGGGTGGAGACAAGATGGTGGTCCAATGGGCTTCTTTGCATAGATGTGGGTCGTGTAGGCCTCGAAGCTCAGATGGCACCAGGTTAACCAAGAGTCTTTTGCTGTCCCAAAAGGGGCTGGCAGAGCCCTCCACCGTTTTGAGGCGTGAAATAAGCTAAGCTCAGTTTGAAAGATTATTGAGAGTTTGCGGGCGGCGCTGTCTCTGGAAACTCGCCGCTCCGCGACGGCATTACACGGCTTCTTACATAGACAATGAATGGGAACATTCCCTCCGCTATGAACTCAGGCAGGCCGTTTAGTTTCCCGGTGTGTCTGGGACTTCCACAACATGTACAAAGCAGTAATTGTGTTTATTACGGCTACGAATGATGAAACCGTATCGGTGTAAATGCAGTGGATGCCGGTCAGATTTCTCTCTCACCCCGACTGCAGAACGTCCCCGATCCCAAACTGCTCGGCGATCCCTCGCCACAATCAGAGACAAAAGCAGCCTGTTCTCAGCAGAGCTCTTTTGAGCAACTTTTAGACAGCCGAAATTCAGGACCATGGATGGGTTTGGGGCAATGCATATTGAATCCAGTTTTGTTGGACAGCTGTGTGAAATTGATGAAAAACACTATAATATGGGATCTTTAAAGTTGTGGTTTCTTAGGCAAACTCCCCAAAGATGTTGATGTGTAGATTGGTGATAAATGAATCTTTGCTGACAATGGGGGAGAGGTTGGGTTTAGGGATGGGGGAAGAGAGGTTAGGGTTAGGATTGGGGGTGGGGTGTGGACACAAACCCTATTTAGGATGGGGGAAGAGGGTTTAAGTTGGGGAAAGGGGTGGGGTGTGGATACAGGCCCGGTTTAAGGTAGGGGGGAGATGTTTTGGGTTCAAGAGCAGGATGGGGAATTGTAGGCGAGGGTCCCTCTAGGCTGTTGACCCGAGGTGGAATTTGATTGGTGTTGGAGTGACTGGGAGCAAGGGCAGCCAAGGTACTGTTTTTAATGGCTCGGAGGAATGTTTTGCTGTACCCTCTACTGAGTAGTCTGGTGAAAAGGGTGTGGATTGAATGGTGAAGGTCTGATGGGAGTGAAGAGATACGGTGAAATCTGATTATTTTTGATTTCATTAACCCTTTGAAAGTGTGTTTTGGATGAGAACTGCTTTTATGTAAGAGTGCATGTGTGTCTGTGTATTTGAATTACATTTTAGTTAACAGATGAGTGTGGGTGTTGTTGGATGGTTGAAAGACTATTGTTCTGTCTAAGAAGTTGATGTGGTCCTGGCTTATGGTGTGTTTAATTTTGATAGATGGATGGTGATTGTTAAGTGTACGGATAAACGAGGGAAAGAGGGAGATGTGATGTGTCCTGATACCAAAAATGTCATTGAGGAAGCGGAGGTAACAAAGGGGTTGATGGGTACACTTGGCCAGTGCCCCACGCTCCCACTCACTCATGTAAATGTTGGCCTAGGATGGTGCGAAGAGCTCTCCCATCGCTGTTCCATGGATTTGGATATAGTGTTTATTGTTCAAAAGGAAATCGTTATTGTTTAAACATATTGTGAGAAATTGAATAATGTTGTGGTCCAGTTTTGTTGGGGTATTTTTGGAAGTTAGAAGTGACTGCTTTAATCCCTGCTGTGGTGTTGATGTTGGTGTATAAGCTATCGATGTCAATGGTAAATAAGGAGTGGGTAGGAACAGCCATGGGTCTAATGGTGTTGATGAAATGGTTAGTGTCTTTGATGTAGCTGGGGTGTTTGATGGAGAGGGGGCCAAGGAAGTGTTCTATGTATTTGGAGATGTGGTATGAGGTGCTGTTGCAATCGTAACTATGGGTCTGCCAGGAGGAACTTCATAGGGAATGGTCCAGGTGTGGGGCTCTTTGAATTTTCGGTTAAAGGTAGAAATGTCTGTCGCGGGGTTGATCTGGTCCGAAAAGGTAGTGTTTTTGTTTGGAAGTTATGATTTTTCTTATCGTGAAGGGATTGGATAATAGTCCAGAGTTGTATCTGCGTCTGGAGTTGGGTGCTAGCTGCGATGGGTCTATAGTGGTTTGAGTTGGCTAGTTGTCAGATGGCTTCTGTGAGGTATTGTTATCTGTCCATTATTACATTTTTGAGCCTTCATTGGCTGTTTTTATTATGATGTTTGGATGATTAGTCAGTTGTTATAGGGCCTGCGATAGATTGGTGTGGGATAACTGTCGGAGGCCGATATGAATGTCTGTACTGTTGTAATTGGGTTTTTATTGTGTGATCAATTTCGGCTGTTGGTGGTTCCCAGTTGGATGGGTATGTGAATGGTTGGGAAGGTCTGTCAGGTCTGGTGTGGAAATAGTTAATTAATTGTATCCGTCTGTGATACTTGTGAAGGTCCCTATGAAGTTCCTCCCAGTCGTAAGTAGATGGACGGGGAATGAATGAATGCCCCTTTTCAAGAAGGGTTGAATGGGCGTCTGATGCATTGAAAAGTTTGGAAAGGTTAAGAATGTTGGCTATAGAACTCCACTTCAGGTCTGGATTGGGTATCAGGTTGATGGGGGGGCTTTGTATTAGTGTTATTTGTGTGTTTGGTTGAGTTGAGATTTCTTCATAAATGTAATTGTTTGCACCAGTTTTCGAAGATGAGTTTGGCTGTGACCGGTTTCCAGTGAATTTTGTCATGTTCTGCAGTGAAGGTGTCGTGGGGTATCTCGGTGTTATGTGGGAGTGTTTTTTTTGTGTGTGTGTGTGTGTCTGTGTGTCGTCCCACTCCCTTCTAATTTTCTCCAGGCTGCTGCTAGTAAGGCTTATTAAGCCCATCTTGGCTTAATCAGCTCCAGGATAAAAGGCAGGCTGGAGATCCTGGGTGCTCTCTCTCTCGCTCATCTCATCCTGTGTTGTGTGAATGCAGGCAGCTGACTGTGCGGTGTGAAATTCATGTGACTGGTGATAGGGTTTACTCCTTTTTACCTCAAAAGGAGGGAGATTGCAGCACACTTTTGTTTTGGATTTTGGTTTGTCAGTACCCTAACCCTTGTTGTTTTTGTCATTTTGGATCGGCCTGTGCCTGTTTGTGTGGCAAGCACATTTTCCGTTTGGTGACTGGCATGGTTCCTTTTGTTTACATTTTTTCATTAATAAAATTGTACTGACAATTTCCTTCGACAAGCACCTCCCATCCATAGATCGTGGGCTGTTAGTCTCATGTTGTGCAAAGTTAATTCTGTTAACAAACATCTCATGTGGTTAATAATATTAATAATAATAATGCCAATAAAAGAGGTTATTTATATAGACTTAACAAAATGAGCAATTACAGATACACATTTAATACAGTATGACTGTCAACTTATGTGCACAAGATTCTATGATACTGCCTCAACAGCAGATGCACTACTACCATATAGTGTTTACATACGTTATATTTGTACATTACTAATATTTATTGGCATTATTTTATACTTTATATTTTTATAGTTATTCGACTATTTCTTTCCTGACTCTCATGGAGCAACTGCAGCTGTACATTTTCCCGAGGGGTTACTAAAGCATTCCGATTCAGATTTCCAAAGATATTTATGAACAAATTTAAATAAATATGAATGTGGTCGCAAACTACAGATAGCCTACAGATCGCATCTAACAGGATGTAACTTTTTCTATGACTTCCTGTCAAATCTGGAAATGGAAACTGTCTGACTGGAGCATAGTTTTCAGGCCCCGCCTCCTGCTGCTCCACCTGCTCTTGTCTACTTTCAGGGCGAGGCGAAGTTCATCTCAAACAAGCCTGTTGTTTGAGTTTTTGTCAAAGCTTTGGATTATCTTGTTGTTGTTTTTTATAGTGTTTTTGCCCTTGTGGTCTCCCTGAGTTTTTGGACATTTTTGTGAGGACATTATTTAAATAAACCTTGCTTAACTGCATTTGGGTCCATACCTCCCTCATTCATAGTACATCCCCTGACACACACACACACACACACCTAAACTGGACCCCCCACATATCAAATGCTGCTGACGCCCCTGAGGTAGTGAATACCGAGGCTGAGAGGGAACAGACTTGAGAATTTCTTTTTATGTGAACACTTTAATTAACACGCTGTCAACATTAATTTTCAGATGTTTAGTGGTCCGTTTATTAATTATTTGACTTGAGCCAGTGACAAATATGCTCCCTTTCACTCCATTTTATACTCTTCCGTATTTCCAGATTGTAGTGTTGATCATTCTTTGCTGCATTTAACCGGATTGTCATATATCAAAGCTTGCACATCATTTATGCTGTACTCACATGGTTTTAAAGTTATTTTAATCCAATTCATGATCTTAGAATGAACATATTTAGATCAGGCCACCAAACCTCCTAGTAGGCTATGTTTTTTTTTTAAATTCTCTGTCAGTGCCTTCCAACTATTGCTTTATGGAATATTTATTGAGGACTAACATGTATCCATTGTTGATGAAGTGCAGGCATGTGAAGGATGAGGAGCAACAGCGGGGAGGTGCAGACACAATAGCCTCATTGATCTACAATTGTCTGTGTGTCAGACACAGTCATGCAGTAATGGAGTGTGAAAGTGGAGAAGATAAAAAGTTACAGATGAGTAAAAATGAACTTGACCAAGTGCACACTCACCGTAATGATTCAATAGTGTCAATATTTATTACTGTATCTCCATTAGCTTGTGGCTCATTAATATGTGTACAGCCCGTCTGAGTGACCTTCATGATCAGTGCTGTTGCTGCTCCGGTTACACCAGATTGAATTGAAAAACTAGGAGAAAAAAAATGTATTTGCTAAAGGACGTTTACAATTAGTCCAGTAGTATCTCACAAGGTCCTGAAATTAAAATGTAACACTGCATCTGAGGGGAAAAAACAACCATGTCTGACATTTATTGAGTTGAATCAAAGTATTGGACACCTTGGCTTTACTTTTGTTGTTGTTTTAAATCCCCTTGCTGATCTTTAGTGAGTCAAGGTAGTTACAGATTGGCAGAACAATAAACTCTGGATAATAAAAGAATGCAACACCCCATTGGTTGCTATAAAATTGCACTTAAATAACCCTTAAATTTGAATTTACAATACATTACCAGAATAGCAATTTTAATTTGATTTGCTTTTTTAGTTGATTTATTTGCACTTCTTTCTGGTTTGTTTTTTAAGGGTGGGCAAAATCCTTAAGTTATAGATATAGTTTTTTCCAATCCTTTAAGTCAATGGATTTGTTCCTTTTCTTTTAGATGTTCCTTTTAGTCCTCGTTCTGTAAAAGCACGCTCTGCCTAATGTTCTGTGAGTTGCTACGGTCATGAGTTACAATTATCGATTTCGCTTATTAAACACACGGTTGCAAATCGTATATTTGTAGGAATATATGTAGGAAACTGTTGTGTGCCTATCTTAATACTTAATTAGATAGTGACTCCTGAATTGAATCATGACATCAAGCTTCTGCTCTTACTGACTTTATCGTCTAACCACAAACAGTTACATCTTGCCGCCTCCTGCCTACATCCCTCTGTGTTCTTCCTACATATGTCATCTGTCTAACCCAATACACGACATCCCTCCTTTTCTTGGAACTTAACATCCACTTAAAACTCTGTACTCTATTGTACTGTATTACTGTGGCTACTGTTCCATTGTTTAGCTTTTTATAACACCAGTTTTCCTAAACTTGAAGTTAATAGTCATCTTACAACATTAAAATCTGTCTTTTCATCAATATATGACTATTTAACAATATATCCTCACAATGCACACAATTCATTTCAACAATCACCAAGAGGTCTGGCCATTGGCATATCTAAAATCAGAGTGTCCTCCTGTGGTGTATGCATGATATCACCTGGTGTACCTGTCACCTTGTCAAGTCCACTGTCTTCAGCTTCTCGTGTTTCCACCTGTGTAGGCTACTGTGTATTTCCTTAGGCCTGTTTGTGTCTTTTCACGTGTGGTGTTCCTCCAATATAGTGCTCCTGCTGGAGATTCAACCACAACTTGATTTCCAGTTTTACTCACAAATTTGTGTAGTGTTGCTTTGGATGGTGTGAATTTGTCCACTTTGTCCTGTTGTATAAGAACTGTGTCTCCAATGTCCACCTTTGAGTATTGAGCTCCTCTTCGTTCAAAGGATACATTATGAGGGGGGCCTAGTTGCTCCTTGTTTAAGTCCAATGGTTGGGACCGCTGGGTTAGCAGGAATTTAAAGTCCTCAGGAGATCTGCTTTTTCACCCATAGGCGGTTTGATGACCCTGTTGAATTTCTTCCTGTGGGGGTTGAAGTGACTCTGTTTCAGCTAGTTGTAACATTTAGGCCCCGTCCACACATACCAAAACAAACTCTTTTTCTCTGTTTTTCCTTGGTGTCGTTTCAAAAAACTCCATCCAGACGAATCCATTGAAAACGACTCAGCACACTGTAGTACATATTCCAGGCCTATATATGTCGCTTTTTCTGCTACAAAAATGCAGAAGAAGAGACGGAGCTTGACCAGATGTTTGCCGTTGCTATGGCAAGACGTGCAAGCTACGGCTTATCTCCACCTGACCACCTGATCAATAAACACCCATAAAATTACAATTTGGCCCGTATAAACAATAAGCATCAACAGCCTTCACCCTAGGGACCTTGACAAAGTGTTGTCACACGTTGGGATGGATTAATTAGAAAACGAAATGCCTACATTCATGGGAAGTTAGCTAGCAGTTGTTTGTTAGCATTGTAATAAAGTAGCATATCTGCGGAACATTGCCCCTCTCTCGGCTCCGTTGTTTTCATGCAGTGGCCCTAATACACCGTCGTACAGACGAGCAGAATATCTGCTACGAGCACGTAGGCCACTGTTGTTTTTGTTGTTGTTATGAGATGTCGCGGGCGAAGAAGTCAGGCTCGATGGTCGAGGGGTGGGCCGATGACGGCATCGTATTTGTTTTTGCCATCTACATGAAAACGAACACGAAACGGAGGGGCGTTTTTTTCCTCTTCACCCTGAGAGCTGGTTTCAAAAAAGTGCATTTTCAGGCCGCAAAAATTCTGGATCTGTATGGACGGCTGGCCGAAATGCACAAGACTTCTGCGTTTACGCACAAAAAACGTCTCCGTATGGACGGGGCCTCAGTCTTGCCATCTCAGCCTGCATGAGGTAAACCACTTAAGAGCTTGTCACTACAGTGTCAGCTGCAGCGTCAGGACAGCCAAACGAGGAGTCCATCGAGGAAGTCCATTGAGGTAGGCATAACCTCTCAACCACCACCCATCGCAGCAATGTGTCCTATCCCAGTCAGGACATCAAGTCAGAGAAGATTCCGCCAGAGACCCAACGGTCGAGGCTGTAACCCATCCAATCTCTGTTACGCACCATTCTCCACCGGTACAGAACTGCCAGTCTGCAGTCAAGCAAGCGGACACAATCTCAGCGTATGCGTATCCCTGCAGACTCTCCACTTCCTGGCCCTTACGGAGACCTGGATCACCCCAGAAAACACTCCAGCTGCCCTCTCAACTGCCTACTCATTGTCACACTCCCCAAGACGAACAGGTCGAGGAGGAGAAACTGGACTCCTTATCTCACCCAGGTGGTCCTACCAGGTCCTTCCTCTGGACCGCCTACCCCGATCTGCACTTGAATTCCACGCCGTCTCTGTCACCCTTCGTTTCAAGCTCAACATGAGCTTGAAACATAGTGATCTATCATAGTCAACATAGTGATCTATCATCTACCTGGTCCTCTACATGACTTTAGATGAGATGGATGCCCTCCTAAGCTGCTCCCCTGATGATGGCACATCACTTGTCATCCTTGGTGACTTCAACATTCGCATCTCGGAATGTCTGGCAGACATCTCCGTCTGGACAACAGCGCATCACCTTAAACTTTACCTGATTAAAAAAGAACTCCTCTTCATCCCAGGGAAAGACTGCCCTCGCATGGACCTGTTGGTCACTGTCGAGGGCATCACAGTATTGCCGTCATCAACTGCGAGGAACCTGGGTGTAATCCTCGATGACTAACTATCCTGCACCCCCAACATCACTGCTGTGGCCCAATCCTGCAGATTTGCCCTCTACAATATCCGCATGATTCTGACTTTCCTCACAAAGGATGCAACGCAGCTCCTGGTCCAAGCACTGGTCATCTCCCACCTTGACAACTGCAACTCTCTCCTGGCTGGACTCCAGGCCTTGGCGACTAAACCATTGCAGCATATCCAGAACGCTGCAGCACGCCTTGTCTTCAATCTACCCAAATTCTGCCATGTGACCCCTCTCCTCCGTGACTTCCACTGGCTCCCTGTTGCAGCATTCATCCAATTCAAGACGATGGCTCTGGCCTTCAAGGCCATCAATGGAACTGCACCCATCTACCCTTACCCTAACCCTAACCCGTGGTCCTGAATTGCAGCTGTCTAGAAGTTGCTTAAATGAGCTCTACTGAGCTCTCCTGAGAACAGGCTGGCTCTGTGCCTGCACCTTCAAATGCTAATGAGCTCCATCTGTCATCACCTACTTGGAGAGAGACAGAGACGATGCCGCTTATGCTAGCGGCAGCATGCACCAATGTTTACGTGGATGTATTGCTATCATGGCTCGCTTGTGTGGCACAGGTGAAGTTGCTGGGTCCCTCATGGTTGGGACAGATCTTTTTACAAGGGTCAGTGTCGAGGCAAAGCCACTTTTGTAATCACCCTCGTTACTGAAGCAGTCCGATGTTAAGTGATTAGTACACACATACAAGCTAAGAAGGACCGTAGCCGGCACATTGTCATTAAAAATGAAACACAAGACACCAGACCTGGACCGTCGTGCACGGCGCGGTGTCGGACACGCGCCCCCGGGTTCTGTCCGACCGGAGGCAGCAGTGAAGACCAGAGCACGTGAGACAGAGCACCAGCTGGATCACCCAGTGCCACCACCGGTAAGTCGAGCTGCGCTCTCCCCGCTGTGTTGGGAAATGCCCCCTCTTGGATATCTCCTATCATGGTGCAGAGGAGTTCGGCCAATGCAAATGACCCACCTCCCTAATTACGTAACGACAGGAGCTGAATCTGAACAGCCTGTAGGAGCGCAGTTTTACCAGTGGGTGGGCTGCAGAGACCATGCAGGAGTTGCTTGCTTTCCTTATCCTGGGAGTTGGCAGGTTCAGGGAGGACCAGTTTATAGGTGTAGAGACCAGAGAAAACCTGTTTTTCATAATATGGGACTGTTACGGCTGGCTCAAGCACCGAACATAACAATGGACACAACACCAGAGAATGCTTCACAGAATTAAAGTTTATTGGACTTCAGAGGAAGTAAAACTGCAGATACCAATACCAAGTTTAGTCCTTAAATCAGATAAAGTAATTATTGTGGGGGACTTTAATGTCCATGTGGATGTTGTAAATGACAGCCTTAGTGTAGCATTTACTTCCTTAATAGATTATATTGGCTTCAGTCAGAGTGTACAGAAACCAACTCACTGTCATAGCCACACTCTTGATCTTGTCTTATCTTATGGCGTTGAAATCGAAAACTTAATAATCTTTCCTCAAAATTGTTCTCTGAGCATTACTTGATAACCCTTGAATTATTGCTGCTGGACTTCACTCCTCTAGGAAAAAGCTACTACTCTCGGTGTCTATCGGATAGAGCAGTAACTAAGTTTAAGGAAGTAATTCTGCCAGTCTTGAGTTCACTTCCATGTCTTAGGGCCTTTTCACACCTGTGGTTCGTTTGCTCTGGTCCGAATCAGGGACCAACTTGTTACAATGTTGCAAATTGCCTCGAGTTTGGTTTGTGTTCACACGGCAGCATTCACAAGCGGACCAAAATGTTTGATGCACGGGGAAACTGCTCTCTAATTGGTCGGAATTTCCTCGTGGGGAAACTCCCGGAAGTAAACAAAGAAGAGCAGCCTCCAGAGCGCTACTTTTCAATTTTACAATAGGCGAATAGGCGCGGCCATCCCGTGTCGTGAAGCAATCGTTTCGGCGTCTGCTCTATTTTTTACGCATGCCGCGAGCGAACGCGTCATTTCTGGCAGGAAATCACACAAAGAAACACGAGACAATCCAGTCAATTTTCGAAATAAAAGCAATTTTCGAAATAAAATACCGCGATTGACAAATGCGATCATATTTGTGTATCTCAACTTGCTCTGGGAAACAGGAAGAGACAATACATTTAATAAATGTGAAGAGTAGATAAACAAATATGTGTATGTCAACGGTATATCTGCACTACCATTCTCTCTCTCTCCCTCTCTCTGAACGGATAAATACAAGAAGTGTTCAAACTTCTTGGTTACAGAAACATGGCATATTCATTTTATGGGGTTATTTACTCCATATTGAAAAAAATAGCTCTGAACAACAGCTGAGCAGAAGCGCTTCTGGACCATCGCGGAGAAATACGTGTCTGGTGTGCACAGGGGGGCAGCGGACAGCGCGCAATTTTCGTCGGCGAGGCGCACCGCGGCGCTACCGCGGCCGGTGTGTTCCCGGCGTTCCTCCTGAACTGTGCCATGCACATCAGCACAGCGCAGCTAGCTATGGGAGGTGGTTTAGTCCAAAACAGGCTCAATGCGCCCGCAGTTGGGTCGGATCGAGGTTGGATCATGTTCTCACCCCAATCGAACGGCACCAGAGTTCGTTTGGAACCGGACCAAGACCACCCCTTCCAGGAGGTCTCGGTGCGGTTGTTTTGGTCTGCACCCGAGTGCGATTGATGTGTTCACACCTTCCCAAACGAACCGCACCAAGGGGGGAAACGCTCCAGGATTCGATTCAACCGAACTAAACAAGGCAGGTGTGAAAACGCCCTTAATGAAACGGAGGACTTGTTAATCTTAGTCCCTCCCAGATCGATTCTCTTATAGATGAATCTGGAAGCCTACTGCGAACGACTCTCGACTCTGTTGCTCAGCTAAAACAGAAAACTATAAAACATGGGAAGTTAGCTCCCTGGTATAACTCCCAAACTCGTAAATTAAAACAAAAATTGCGTAAACTTGAAACCATCTGGCGCTCCACCAAACTGGAAGAATCCCGCCTAGTCTGGCAGGACTGTCTTAAAACGTATAAGAAGGCTCTCCGTAATGCCAGGCAGCCTACTACTCATCTTTAATAGAGGAAAATAAAAACAGCCCTAGATTTCTTTTCAGTACTGTAGCCAGGCTGACAAAGAGTCACAGCTCTACTGAGCCATGCATTCCTAGAGATCTTAGTAGTAACGACTTTATGAACTTTTTTAATGATAAAATTCTAGCAATCCGCGACAAAATTACTTGCATCTTGCCTTCAATTGGAACCGCATTACCCTCAAACTCAGGAGTTTTAGAACTAGCATTAAGACCTGATATATACTTAGACTTCTTTTCTCCAATCAACCTAAACCAACTAACGTCCATGATCTCTTCTTCTAAACCTTCAACCTGTCTCTTAGACCCGATACCAACCAGGCTACTGAAAGAAGTCTTACCCTTAGTTAGCACGTCGCTATAAGATATGATCAATGTGTCTTTATTAACAGGCTATGTGCCACAGTCATTTAAAATAGCTGTAATTAAACCTCTCCTTAAGAAGCCTACTCTAGATCCAGGGGTTTTTGCAAACTACAGACAAATATCAAATCTTCCTTTTCTCTCTAAGATCCTTGAGAAAGTAGTCGCCAATCAGCTGTGTGACTTTCTCAACAACAACAGTCTACTTGAGGACTTCCAGTCAGGATTTAGAGTACATCATAGTACAGAGACAGCTCTGGTAAAAATGACAAATGACCTTCTGGGGCTGTGGAAGCTCAGAGAGGGACAGGAAGAGACTCAATAAGCTGGTCAAGAGGGCCGGCTCAGTCTTGGACTGTCCTCTGGACTCCATTGAGGAGGTGGGTGAGAGGAGGATGTTAGCCAAGTTGACATCTATTATGGACAACCCCTCTCACCCCCTACATGAGACTGTGGGGGCCCTAAGCAGCTCCTTCAGTAACAGACTGCTCCATCCACGGTGCAAAACAGAACGCTACCGCAGGTCGTTCATTCCATCTGCAGTCAGACTGTACAACACCACAATCTCTTAATGTAGCACCATAAGCACCTTAACATAACTCTATCTTGCACTACTACCACTTCTACCTCCTCCATTCTGTGTAATTACTGTGTGCAATAATTACCTTGTAAATACCTTTTATCCTATTTTATTTAATTTTTCTACACATTTATATTTTTCTGTCTCTTAGTGAAATCCCTTCTTGTACTTTTAGTATTTTAAGTCTACTTGTTTTATGTCCCCTGTATATTGGATGTCTGTCTGTCTACCTGCTGGTGTATTTATTGTATGTCTGCTCCACCTGCTGCTGTAACAAGTAAATTTCCCCGTTGTGGGATAAATAAAGGTCTAAAGTCTAAAGTCTTATTGCTTCTGACAAAGGACTGGTTTCTGTACTTGTTCTGCTAGATCTTAGTGCTGCATTTGACACCATTAACCATGAGATTCTAATATGTAGACTGGAAAAATTAATTGGCATCAAAGGAACCGCATTAAGCTGGTTTAAGTCCTATTCATCCAATCGATCTCAGTTTGTGCATGTTAATGAAAAATCCTCCAGGCACACTGAAGTTAAATACGGTGTTCCTCAAGGTTCTGTGCTCGGACCAATTATTTTCAACTTATATATGCTTCCTTTAGGCAACATTATTAGAGGACACTCTACAAACTTCCATTGTTATGCTGATGATACTCAGTTATATCTATCGATCAAGCCTGAATAAACCAATCAGCTAGTTAAACTCCAGGCATGTGTTGATGACATAAAATCCTGGATGACCTGCAATTTCCTGATGTTAAACTCCGATAAAACGGAAGTTATTGTACTTGGGCCTAAACTCCTCCGAAGCTCGCGGTCTAAAGATATAGCGACTATTGATGGGATTGCCATCGCCTCAAATGCTACTGTAAGAAACCTTGGAGTTATCTTTGATCAGGACCTGTCCTTTGACTCGCATATTAAACAAACCACGAGGACAGCCTACTTTCACCTGCATAACATTACTACATTAGGCCAATGCTGTCTCAAAAAGATGCAGAGAAACTCGTCCATGCATTAATTACCTCAAGGCTGGACTATTGTAATTCTTTATTATCAGGCTGCTCTAATAAATCTCTTAAATCTCTCCAGCTGGTCCAGAATGCTGCAGCTTGTGTTCTGACTAAAACCAGAAGAAGGGATCACATTTCTCCTGTATTAGCTTCTCTGCACTGGCTCCCAGTAAAATCCAGAATAGAATTTAAAATCCTTCTCCTCACTTACAAGGCTCTTAATGGACAGGCACCATCTTATCTTAAAGAGCTCATTAAACCCTACTGTCCTCCTAGAGCACTACGCTCTCAGAATCAAGGGTTACTTGCAGTTCCTAAAGTCTCCAAAATAAGAACAGGGGCCAGAGCTTTCAGCCATCAAGCTCCTCTTCTGTGGAACCGTCTTCCGGTTCTGGTTCGTGAGGCAGACACTGTTCCTACATTTAAGAGTAGGCTTAAAACCTTTCTATTCGACACCGCTTATAGTTAGGGCTGGCTCAGGTTTGCCCTGAGCCAGCTCTTAAGCTGCTATAGGCCTAGACTGCTGGGGGATTATAGTGACACACTGAGCCCCTCCTCCTCTCTCTCTCCTCTCTCTCTCTCTCTCTCTCTCTCTCTCTCTCTCTCTCTCTCTCTCGCGTTCTCTCTGTGTATGTTCCCCCTGAGTCCCTGTGCTCTCTTGCCTAGCAGGTCTCCCTGGACCGTGGTGGAACCTGGTCCGGACTGGACCGATGTTGAGGTCTTGTTTGCCTCTTACTGCCAGTATTTTTAATTAAAGTAATTTACTAAAATCGGCATCTCTACTGTCACTAACTTGACTACTCCCGGGATCACTCCCGGGAGTCTGGCTATGCTTTCTAGTCCAGCAGAGTCCACTGAGGTCCTGACTGATGCAGACTGCTAACTGGCCTGACGCTGGAAACACCACATGGTAGCTTCACCTGCCTGCTGTGTGACTGCTCAACCACTCCTGCTCCCTGGTCTACGTGGCTGGGATGGATCCATCTCGGCGTGGCTGTGCCTGCTGCCATGGACTACTACTGTTGATACTATTGCTTCTGTTAATACTGCCACTACTGTTAATGCTACTACTACCATACTACCAGCACCAAATGCAGTTGGAACCCAAGGGCCTGGGCTGCACGAGATTTCTGCCTAAAAGCCTATTAAGGCAGTTTTTTCTCGCCACTGTTGCTGTAATGCTTGCCCCTGATGTGGGTGATGTTGGGAATTTGAAATTGTGTTGACTCTTGAAATTTTGAGCATATTCTAGTCCTGCTCAATGTGTTAAGTGTCCTGAGATGACTTCTGATTTGACACTATAAATAAAATTGAATTCAATTGAATTGAAGTGCGCCGGAGCTGGAGCTGGCGCTGCAGCTGCAGGAGGGGAGAGAGAGAGAGAGAGAGAGAGAGAGCGCGGAACAAAGGGCCTGCATATATAGGCCCAGCCCACTAATCAGCACAGGTGTCCATCAATCTGCTGATCAATCTGGAGGAGCAGAAAACAAACAAAACAGGACGTAACAGGGACCTTTTAATATAAAGCTCTGTTAGGGCTGAGGAGAATGACAACAGTCTCCGTTGGCCTCTAGGGGGCGATCAAACATGAGTTGTGGTGTCTGCTGCACACATTTGAACAGAAAAAAAGAAACAAAGGAACAAGATGGAAGATGAATCATTCTTGTTCACTGAAAATATTTGTTCCTGAAGACACACCTCTTTTTTACTATTACTATTACTTACCAATCACTAGTATCAAAATGTAGGACTGTGGCATAGTCTTTTATTAGTATTCTTTACATCCAACTATGCACTTAGGAAAAAACTGACATTTCTAATATGTCAGTGAGTTTGAAAAATCCACATAAATGTAACATCATTTTGGGCTAAGATGACTAAGATCTAGCAGAATAACAGACTACACAGGAAATATTAACACAATAATAGCGATACTCTTGACTGTGAGCAGATGGTTGATTATACTGGAATAACATTACGGCTGTGCTTTCATGCGTTGTCAGTGATGTTTTTGCTTTGGCTTGTTGAATGACTTTTAGCTTGTAGAATGTCAGCAAGGTGCCTAAGAATTCAACAACGATTCATTGAAGTGGCGCTTCCAAAGATTATGTCTGTAGGTCTGCAAGTGACATGTGGAGATTTACATTCAGAAGGGATGCTGCATTTCCTCAGATGTGTTGGCACGGCCACAAAGTATAACACCTGAATTTCTAGTTTAGGGTGTTGTGTCTTGACATCTCTGAACCATAAAATGTAACTGGGAGGTTGTGTGTTTTTCCAGTTCAGGAGATCTAGCCAGCATGCTCAGTTGTAATATTTTTATGCTGTACTTGTTGCTGGCATCCCTTGAGCTTCAATTTATTATAGCATGAATTGCTGGGGTTTTATTGCTGTCTGCATACTGTGATGTCTAGCGCTGCTGGTTGCCAAATTTGCTACATAATGGCGCTGGATTTATAGGCATTCATATGCATGCTATTGATTGCAAATGTCTTTGATGTAGCAGCTTGAGCTACATTTGTTGCTTGTTTGGTATATAAAATATGTTTTAATGAAGTCGAAAGTAATGAAATATGAATACTTATAGTATGGGAAGAAACAGCTATTGGTATATTTTCCAAAATGATTAATATAGCTGATTTGATTCCCCCCCCCCCCCCCCCCCCCCCCCAAACACACACAACTAGGTAATTTGTAAATCATGGTTATCTTGCTCTCACATGTTTCTTTAATATATTGGGTTTGTGGGAAATACACAGCAGTTAGATTCAATGATTGATTTGGAATAGCAAGGTGCATTTACTGGACACCAGCAGCCTGCATACTATACGTACTACAGAGCATCCTGAAAGTATTCAAAGCGCTTCAATTTTTACACATTTTGTTAGGTTACAGTAAAAATTACATGTAGGCTCCATAAGTATTCACAGCCTTGACACTCAAAATGGAGCCCAGGTGCATCCTGTTTCCACTGATCATCCATGAGATGTTTCAATAACTTTATTGGAGAAAGGCACACACCTGTTTATATAGGTCCCACAGTTGACAGTGCATGTGAGTGCACAAACCAAGCCATGAAGTCCAAGGAAGTAGCTGTAGACCTCTGAGACAGGATTGTATTGAGGCACAGATCTGGGGAAGGGTACAGAAAAATGTCTGCAGCATTGAAGGTCCTAATGAGCACCGTGGCCTCCATCATCCTTAAAGGGAAGAGTTTATAACCACCAGGCCTCTTCCTATAGCTGTCCACCCGGCCAAGCGGAGCGATCGGGGGGGAGAAGGGCCTTAGTCCGGGAGGTGACCAAGAACCCGATTGTCACTCTGATAAGAGCTCCAGCGTTTCTCTGTGGAGAGAGGAGAACCTTCCAGAAGGACAACTATCTCTGCAACTCTCCACCAATCAGGACTGTATGGTAGAGTGGCCAGATGGAAGCCACTCCTCAGTAAAAGGCACAGGACAGCCCACCTGGAGTTTGTCAAAAGGTACCTGAAAGACTCTTAGACAACGAGAAACAAAATATTCTCATCTGATGGAATAAAGATTTAACTCTTTGGCCTGAATGCCAAACATCATGTCCAGGGTGGGAAATTCCACGACGGCCATGATCCATGAACTGAGCAAGCTGAGTGAGCTGAGCGGGCCATGAGCTGAGCGAGCGGGCATTTAAAGCACACAGCGGCATTTATATTATAAAAGTACTGGTATTTCACATATTTTTAGTCAACACGAGCGGAGCTGAGCGAGCAAGTGGCCATGAGCGGGCAGCGGATTTTGCAGAGAGCGGCATTTTTATTATTAAAGTACCAGTCCGGTTCCACTCCAGTCCCACTCACACCACGAGTCTGAAGCCCAAGCCCGACCCAGAATCCCGCTGTGTGCTACACAGTCATCCACAGTATTTCAGTCATAAATCTGCTCGATAGCGGGGTTGAACACAGTGATAATGAGAGGGACTGCCTATCGATTAAAGTCTACATCATGTCCACATTGCCCGTGTATGTGCGCGTGCATCTATTTTTAAAGATTTCATACAGAATGCTTAATTGCTCTCAAGTTATAAGATGTTATTGAAAAAAAAAAGTTTAGTTATGAATTAGGATGTTGGTGGTTGATGGTATTAATCTGAAAGGTTAAACCATCTCTTTTTTTCTCAATGGCCTTTGTGCCCTGTCATGTGGCCTTTGTGCCCCTAAAAAATAATGAAAGTGAAGGCCAAATGGCCTTAAAATGACTAAATTCCAACCCTGGTCATGTCTGGAGGAAATCAGGCACCGCTCATCACCTGGTCAATACCATCCCTACAGTGAAGCATGGTGGGGGCAGCATCATGGATGCATCAGGATCGAGGGAAAGATGAATGAGACAACCTTGATGAAAACCTGCTCCAGAGCACTCTGAACCTCAAACTGGGGCGAAGGTTCATCTTCCAACAGGTCAATGACCCTAAGCACACAGCCAAGATAATAAAGGAGTGGCTACGTGTGGCAACAATGTCCTTGAGTGGCCCAGTCAGATCCCAGACCCGACCTTGACAAACCCAATCGAACATCTCTGGAGAGATCTGAAAATGGCTGTGCACCGACCCTCCCCATCCAACCTGTTGGAGTTTGAATGGGAGAAAATGTTTGCCAAATGTTTGCCAAGCTTGTAGCATTATACTCAAAAAGACTTGAGGCTGTAATTGGTGCCAAAGGTGCTTCTACCAAAGTGATGAGCAAAGGCTGTGAATACTTATGTACAAAATATATTTCCGTTCTTTTGAACTTTTTTCACTTTGTCATTATGGGGTATTGTGCATTTTCTTTTAGGAAAAAAATAATTTAATCAATTTTGGAATAAGGCTGTAACATAACAAACTGAGGAAAAAGTGAAGCACTGAATTCTTTGCGAATGCACTGTATACATAATGATTTATTTGAGGATGAACAGCGATTTTATAATATAAATTATTGTCATCAGTTGCACATTTTTAATATAGAGTAAAACACCCTGCACGCCTCTGTACAGAAATGTTTCCTCTTGCAGCAGCGACAGCTGAATTTCTGCTCGTTGTTAATTTGGCTAGCACTCGGCTCACATAGACATGGTGTGGCATGCATATGGTGTGATGTGATGGGGGGTTGCAGATTAATGATTAGTAATCACGTGTGTGCTTCTTGTTAGCATATTTCAGTGAGAGTGAGAAAATGATGATGTGTTCTGCATCAGATAGTTCACCCCAAAAATGCTGCCCATTTAAATGGAAGTATTTCAATTGGAAGAGCAGCACGAGCAAATCTGCAGGTGAAGGATTGGATGCACAGAAGCCACATTTCCATTGGGGGATCAGCTTGCTACTTTTGTGGCCGATCATGCGCCGCAACAAAAAAGGGCAGTGTCAGCCGATGACACACAGACATGGCTTAAATGGTATAATACATAAGCCCTTGTGGCATCGTTGTCTCTGCCTGTAGACGCGCTGGAGTGCATGCTGAATAGTTCATGCAGGAGGCCTAAGGCCCCCGAGTCAATCAGTGTCTCAGAGCTCATATGGCAGCAGCCAGCTCTGACATATTAATTAGTGATGACTTTCCCTTCTGGCTGCAATGCGAGACAGCTACAGCAAAGGTGAGACACTGCAGGGAAATATGTGGGGAAACTTCCTCGAGCTCTTCTCATTTTTATTTTTTTTATCTGCCGGGATCGTTGTTATCATTGTAGAGTTTCATTTATGAAGATGAAAGTGGAGCTCCTCTGACATGTGCGAAGGGTGACAGCAACTCAAAAAGGCACAGTTCTGCTGAGAGAGTTTGACTTCATACTCCCATTCCAATTTGGGATAATGTTTCATGTTGGAGTTTTGAGTTCGAGAGTTTGTTGCACTCTTTTCAGCTACAACAATCCGAATTGTTGAATCTGAACGTCCTTCAATGTAGCGTCCAAAGCTAATAATCTTTTATCACCTTTATTACAAATACATGAGAATACTGTAAAGACAAAGAATCACTTCTTAGAATATATAAATGACGAAGAGAATAGGAGTTGAACGTTCCAGGGGCTTTCTTGGTGAATAACATTCATCTGAAAAAATGAGCTGCCATGTTAAGACACCTTATTCTGCCCAATGTCATATTTTCTCAGCGTGCAAATCCAAACATGAATTCTTTTACTTCTGGAGATTATTATTGGATTATTATTCTCATTGAGAGCTCTGCTTCCAAGGTTGTCCTGTGCAAACCACAGGTCTCATAGAGCTCCTCAGAGAGCGCATGCTTATTTTAATAAAGGCCTCGAGCCACGCACGAACAAAACTTAGAAGCACCAGCCACGCTGACCTTTTATCATGCAGTCATCTTTTTTTTCCTTGTGCTCTTAAAGGGGGAGAGTGTAAAAGCACTTGGGACCAACAGGAATTAGCTCTTAATTAAAGCAACAATCATGTTGCCCAGTCTCCATGGCAGTAAATTTGGTTAGCTGCACAGGTAGCAGAATTTTGCGCTTACATTTCTTGTTGATACCCTTAAATGAAGGAAAGTCCAATCTTTTTGCTGATGACTTGAGGGAGGGAGGGATTATCCCTCCTATGCACGCTGAATGAAAGGTCAACCAAGCAATATTTCTGACATGAGTTTTATGATTACTCCTGTCAGTTGTATCCACTTTATCATGCCATCATTATGCCACTAGGCTTGGCACATCAGACATGACTTTCAGTCAATGGATCTGCTTTGTGATGGCTTGTGGGTGCAAATCTGACTTTCATGTCCAATTAGGACATTTGTGTCAGTGCCCTGTATATGTTAGGAGCCTGTCAGTCATGAGGAGCCTGTTCAGTCATTAACCAAGGCAAAGACACAAATTGTGTGTTTAGCTGCCACAAGGCTAGAGATTGAGCCCAATTCCTTTGACAGTGTATGCTTATGTGTTTCTGTGCTGTACCTCATGCGTAGGCATGTCCACGTACAGCGCATATGTGTGGTCTGCGTTTCCAATGGTGAGAGTGAATACACCATTCTCTCCACAACGCAACTCCCTGCTGCTCCAAAGACTGCAGTCCAAGGGCATAACTGAATAATCTACAAAATGTAGCCAAGCAGATTGCCGAGGTACAAAATGTGATCGGGAATGCACAATAGCGTAGAGTGAAAAATCCGCAAGGCACACAAATATATAAAGCACAAAGTCGTTTCCAACTGTGCGACTATGTGGGATTCAAAGTCGTGTTTTGAATGTCATGAATTTAAAACAATTCAAGCTTGCAAATGTGGGATCAGTATATCAAAAATAAAGAACATTTTAATCCAGAGATCGAAGAATGGTTTCTTTTATTCCGGTTATTAGGATGTGGGTCAGCCCTTGCATAGTGTGGATGTTACAGAGTATTTTAAAGGTTGTGCAGATCATTTGAATTTCGTAGTATAATGAGCTGTTCATTAATATTGCTGGTAGTCAATGCATTGCATAGCAGTAGGTATAACATCAATCACATTTCCAAAGGTCTGTAAGCCCTAAGTGTCTTAGTAATCTAAATAAGAAACCAGATGGAAGCAAAGGACAGCATTATGAAGCCGAGGCTGAGCAAATAAAACAGCAAACTGTGTTTGAATCACCATCTTTGTCAATAAAACAATAGATTCACGGTGCAATTTGTTTCCCCCCTGACTGTTTTTGCCTGAAGCAAAAATGTTTGTTCATGTTAAAATATTCGTACCTCAAGGTTCACCTTCTTAGACCTTTTAACTGTATCACACAGTCTTTCTACAGTGGCTGGAACTTGCTCAAGTGTCATCACATCACTGCAGTACACAACATCTGTCACGTGGTACAACAACACATGTTTACACTGTACGTGACGAAGGCAGCGAGAAACGCTCCTGATGTGTTCAAAAAGCTACTGAGTTTAGAATATTTTACTACAGATGTGTTGCCAAAGGCAATAATTAATATGCCTAACTTTGTGTTTTTGCTATGGTTACCTCAACTTACCTGCAGGTTCAATTGTTGACCAACTATATGTTTGAGAGTTCACAGTGTTGTTTGTTTGGCCCCCAATCCAGCAATCAGGAGAAAGTATTGTTCATGGGAATGTAATACATTATTAAATCACACATCTTTTAACTGGATTTTTTTAACTAGAATTTTTTATCTTTTGTATTTTTTTGTAAATAGTGTTGTTTTTTCTTAATCAAAACACACTTCAAATAGACCCAGACCAATACACCTCAAACATGCTATTGTCTTTATGAGTTATATGTTTTTTTGTGGAAATATCCTCGAGTGCTTTCTTTTAGTAACGTTAGCAACCAATTACAGTTGCACTGCAAGTTATTACAATACAATTATTATGCAGTAAGTCTCGCCTGTGCTGTTGTGCTTCGTATGATGAATAATGTTACAATCTCAGCACATGCAGCACGTTGGCTGCAGATTTAAAGTCCATGCACATTATTCTGTTTTGTTTTATTTGTCTGAGCCATCAAAACCCATTAAGAATTATTATATTTGTACTGATACTGATTGAATTAATAATCACATTTGAAATAAAACGAGATGTCCTGAAACATTGCACCTCAGCAGAAACGGTAAAAAGTGAAAGAGCCCCACGGAACAAGAAGTGTTGTGGGCTGTGTTGATGCTCATGAGCTACACACAGTACAAATGCAAAAAGATCAGGACAAATGCACTAAATTTTCATTTTCACTTACTGCTTAGAAAATATGTGCTTGCAGCATTTCCCCAAACAATTCCAGATGGCATAACAGACGAGTGAGCGGCATATTGCATTCAAAATTATATGCATCCCAGCCTCTGAAAATACCTCTGTTCCCATCTCACTTTGTAAATCATCTGGATCACTTGCTCATTTCATTTAAAATATGTGGCATATGCGAGCACAAAAGACAATATAATATATGCTAAATTCCACTGTAAGATATTCATACATTGACACATTCTTGCATTCTACTGCATCATAAGCTCTGACTTCATACACCAGTCAAAGTTATTGTTGAAGGTCTGAGAAATGGAAAGTGAAACAATTCCAATTTTATGGAGGAAGGGGAAAATATGTTGGCAAGTGTTCGCCGAACGATGAAGCGACGGCGTGTCTGAAAAATGGAGATAAAATCGTTGAATTGTCAGATTGCCACCTGGTATAACATACGAGGGAGGAGATGAGCATGAAATCCTCATAAACCAAAATGCAGCAGTCTATCATCAACGTGAGATGAGAAGGGAATGTTTCATGCAAGGTCACAGCGAAGCAAGTGTGACATTAAAAACAGCTCAAGACGTTAATTCACTCTAAATGTGCCATTTATATGCCATGGAAAGCTTACCTGACAATATATGCCTTGTAAAGCTTTGTACAAAGGTCATTCAGAAGTTTCTCTGACACCATTAGAAACTTTTAGGGGTATTACTTTGTTATAGAGTTGACAGAAGACATCAGAAAAACAGTAAGCATGGTGGCAGTGTGGTTTTTGGCTGGAAGCGTTTGAATATTTGAGCAGCAACTCGCAAAGACGTGACGCCGTCTGATCGCTGTGCATGGCCAAATGATGGCATCATGGCTTCATTTGTCAAGCCACTTATTTTACGGTGCCAGAACAATAAACAGTCTGGATGTATAGTCAGTTATGTCGACAAGTTCTTTTCATGCTTTGTTGACTTCTGCTTCTGTAATCTGCTATTATCGGCTTGACTGAAATCTTGATTTTACACTCAGCATCTGCTTTGTGACTTGAGCTTTTCTCTTGCACTGATCAGGTTTGTGAATCCCACCTGAGACTTGTTGATCTGTCATGGCCAATGCATCAGAGATGTTCAAAGACATTTGGCTGTGGGAGCAGTCAGGTGTGCGGGGGGGTTGGACATGGGAAGCCTGACGTGTATGACCAGCAAGACAATACCTGACCTTGGCCTCACTGTGTGAGCTCCTTGGCAAGGCGTGTGCTCCACTGTGAATGCAAATGAAGAGGACCTGCAGGGAACAGAACTAGCTACCTGGTACACCGAGTCACTGCACCCCGTAGTCACTCCTTTAGCATGCAGCTTCACTCTAATATCGCCATTGTTTTCTGATTAAAGGATTTCAGTCCATAAAAGGCCGAACAAGTGCATCAGTTGGGCATTAAAACTTAAGCAGCAGGGGGACTAAATGACTGATGTTAGTTGAGGTTTTTAAATGGTTTTTCATCTGTTCTCTGTGGAGACCACTGCAGAATCTCTGGGGCCCTTAGCAACATTTTTTTGCCAGAGGGGTCCCTCTAATCAGCGCATGTAAACCATTTGTCAACAGCCACACTGATACACCACTGCTTATTTGGATAATGCTTGACTTGACTGTCTAATGTATTCTTCTGTAATGCTCAATTTGATTTGGCATCCCAGCTCCTCAATTGAAAAGCCACCTTTTCCCAACCTAATATAAATCCACCTGACAATGCACAATTGGCAGATCAGATTTGCGAATACAAATGCAATGCAAAACCTGTTCCCATACACAACATTTGTAAGCAGTAACATGACATTCACCTAGGCTGCTCCTATTGAAATATTTATCAGTTAAGAAAGTTTTTTTTTTAAAGTTACTTATGACCCAGAAAAGGAGAGAAAAGTGTTTTTTTTTTTTTTGGTCTTGTTTCATTTGTTCAAGACTGACCACAAGTTATTTGTTTTCTCTCTGTCCATGGATGCTCATTAACCACACACAACTACTGCATAAACTCCTGTGCTGTGACAAGCTAATAATATCCAATGACCTCATTAAGTTGTGTGTCAAACCTTTCAGAGCAGTTCTTGCGACTGTTGTATCTTTCATGTTCTGCCATCATCTAGTGAGCTGCAATGGAATTGGGATCCTGCAACAAACAAAAAAGGTTTTGAAGGACCAAATAAGTTGTTTTTCCAGCACATCTCAAAAAATAAAAATAACATTATCTATGATAACATCTGTATCCCTTATGTTTTGGACAATTATGGGCAGCTAAAAAATGGTGTTAGGAAACAGTTTACCTTTTACACATTGAGTAGCAATATCAGTAGTCATCCGCAACCCGTACACAGATTCTTCATCAGAGCCTTTTCTCTGAAAGCAGCAGCCTGTCTTGTGTGGAAATGACCCTGATGAGAATGGCAAGACAGAAACAACGCAGTAAAACCCAAACAATAAGGACGCTCGGTGGTTCGATTCTCAGCATGCCGAAGTGTCCTTGGGGAAGATACTGAACACCATAATGCTTTCGAAGGCTGTGCCATTGGCGCGTGAATGTGTGTGAATGAGTTTAATTAGATTAGATCCTGATTGGCAGGATCTGCCATCAGTGTATGAATGTGAATTTAGACTGAATGTTTTGTAAAGCACTTTTAGTGGTCAAACAGACGATCACGGCACTATATAAATGCAGGTCCATTTTCCATTTACCATGTCCCTTAGTCGCTAACAATGTAATCACATGGAAGTCTATTTCCTTATGTTTTACATGAACTCCAGCAATATTGAATTAAGCACTCTGACCTGCAGAGCAGTACATGGTTGAATGCATCAAGTGAGGAGACAGAGAGGTGACTAGATCCGCTGCTGAGGTGCTGCTTTCACTTCGCGCTGGCTCTATACAGGTGACAATGCATGTTTGCAAAGCAGCAGCAATACAATACGTATGGCAGTGCTCAGTCCAACACACAATCATTGTTGGTATGTGTCAAATGGAGGACAGAAGCTGGAAGACTGAAATACATGCTGACACTTCTTAATTTGGAATAAAGACCTTGTTTAGACTGCCAGCGCAAATCTGTTTTTTGCAAATCAGATCCAAACCACATTTGGAGATGCTTTGGAATGTTTTTTATCATATGTGCCTAAGGCAGGCGGCAACCTCCGGGCCGGAAAAGCAAATCCAATGCAGAAGTGCCATAAACTTGTATTCTTTCTAATAGCCAGCAGGGGACGACTCCTTTGGTTGCAAAAATAAGTCAGATTGTATTGAAGTCTATGAGAAATAAAGAATGCATAATAAAGCAGGTAATGCCTATAGGGCGTGGCCACCTTGTGATTGACCGGTCGCTAACATGGCTTCGCCCAGTCCGGGTGTTGTCCTTGTTTTTTTCTTACAACTTCAACCTGTTCACAGCTTCTTCTTTTTTCAGTTCATGAAAACTAATATGTAACATTTTTGGTTGCCTTAAAATGTCTTATTCAACATTCAGTTAGTTTCATCTTCACATGTCACTTTTGGTTGCAAAAAAATCCAAGATGGCGACAGCTAAACTACCGGACCCAAGGCTTCAAACTATAGTCCTTATGGTGACATCAGATTTGCTGGCAAGAATCCATACTACTACCTGAAGGACAACAGTCTGTGATGCCGAAATAAATTGTCTGTTGGCACTTTCACTGCTTTCGTTTAGTGCTGCTTGTTTACGAACAGTTGTCATTCTTGACGGTGGCTTGACAGCGCATTCCTGTGTTAAGACTTCTTAATTGGAAAGTGAGTCACCACCATACCTACGTAGTTACTGATGCCCACATCGTTACCACAGCTACCCATGCAGATTGGTTGGTGATGGTGTGAGACACAAATACAATCTGATCACTTGCAAATAACAGTGCAAACAGTCTGTCTTAAAGGTTCAATTGCTTTCATCATTTCATCAAAACTAAGCACCGTAGCTTATCTCTAACAGCGACGACAGTACAAACTACAGCAAACATGCTGATGGAGCTAACACTCTTTAAGCGAGGAAGATCTGGAGGGTGAGGTGGGATGGCATTATCAGCTTTAACCACCATCTAGGCGCAGTGCACAGCGGTGGCTATGAGCTAGCTCATATGCACAAACATGCACTAAAAGCACACAACCATCAGCCCATGTCAACAAAACGAGGAGAAGCCTGGAAAACAACAGTGAATTCATTCTCTGCTCAGGTAAGCGTCACTCCACTTGGTCTTTACATAGAAAATAAATATCTGTTTTCAGAAACAAAATATATTTATCTTCTTCAGTGTGATCATATAGCCAAGACTCAGCACACCCATGTTGGCGGTTACCCGGCGGATCAGTCCTCTGCTCAGGTTGGAGGTGGGTGGAGCTCCGATCGGGAATTATGTGAGGTCACTGGTGGACTTGCACTGACAAAATGGTCATAATCATTAAAAATCCAATGAATGCTGAAGTTCAGACAATAAGAAGAGGCTGAGTAGCATTGCTCTACTGGAAGAATGCAAACAAACTGCTTGCTGCTAATTCTCTTTTGCTTTGTTGTATGCTTTGCTTTGCTTTGCACTGCAGAGGGAATTTGCTGTGTGGATTCCATACTGTCATACACGCTGTGTCATTTGACATGGGGGACATGAAACACTGCGCATCTTATGTGCTCTGTATAGGGCCAAGCAGCCCTGGGGGAGACAGTTGTGTCCTCAGAGAACTACTCTGCAGCTTTAGTCTATTCATCACAATGGTGCTCTGGATTTTTGTTACCGTCTTTAAAGTGCATTTTAGTCTGAGTACCTGCGGTTTTAAATTTGTAGTACGGGCAGATTAAGGCGTCCTGTTTTCATTTTAAGAAGATGTGATCAGAGTAAACTTTAGGCTATTCTCGTACTTTAAATGAAATGCATTGTCGGCTACAATTTCTAATGTGCAAATTCAAAAGTATATGACTCACTTTGTCAACATGGGAGAGAACAAAAGAGTTACACTGGTGAGATTCTCAAACCGTATTAAAAGATTATCATAGAATGGAAATGAATTTGCATGGAAACAACCAGTTGCAAAGTATTGATTATAATATGGCATTAAGTTGGATTAGCGGCCGGATTTGGAGTTATACTTGCGCATTAACAGCACGCCCCTCGACTTCAGGGACTAGATGTGGCATTTCTTTTTCACAAGGAAACATAAGTGTCCCAAATCCAAAGTATAACAAGTCTCACGGAATGACATTTCTGCAGATCGATGGGGTATAAAAGAGCTTTACATTTAAAGTGCCAACGTGCTGACGTACACCAGGGGGGGGTCACTCTATAGATAATTCAGTAGAATAAAGTTTTAATTAAGTCGGTTCTCAGAAAGCACACCCAGCCGTCTATAAGGACCTGAATTCATCTCACGTTTATGCACTATTACAATTTCAATTTTGCATGAACATTGAAGTTTGCATTCCATTTCTTATTTCGAATGTGGTGGTGCCTCGAGAGTACCTGAACAATTTTCACATTTTTAATATAAAACTGAGAAATCACTGACTCCAGGGACATTTGAATGCATTACTCTCAGTTAACAGGACATGAGGAATATTTAAGTGATGATCACTTCTGGTGAATGTCTGTGTATGGGTTGGGGATAAAGCATTCACCAATTTATGCTTTTTCACCTTGTTAAAGCTGTGGAATTACAGTTATATTTTTACACATATGACATAATATAGTACATGACCTATATTTCAAATATATTGCAATCAATATGTAGTTAAAGGTTTTATCCATGCCGACTGTTCTTGCATGATTGTCCCATGAATCATGTTTAAAGCTGTGGCTGCACTGTTGCAAATAGAAGGTATTTGCATATCTAGCTGGACACCCGATTACAAACTTGATCAGTATGATTTGGATAAGATGAAAGCAGGTGATTACATTCTGGTTCAAGCCTGAATAAAGCCCATTTCAGACATCAAATCAAGAGGAGGTGAGAGCATGGACTACTTTTTCCAAGTGTTAGTATTATGACTTCAGATTGAAAATACTTAATTAAGTTTATATTAGCTGTGGGAAGTGGGAAGAGACATTAATTTAGTCAGGAACGGAAAGACCTAGTAGGGTTAGGGTGATGGCTGTTGATGGTTATTGTTGGTTAATTTTATATGGGCCAAATGGTCATCTTATGGGTGTTTATTGATCGGGCAGTTGTGGTAAATGCTAGCAGTCGCTTTCAATTGTTGTCATAGCAACGCGAACACCCGGTGTTAGTGGATCCAAGCAACTTGTTTATATCGGCTATATGTACATGAGCAAGTTATTTAGCATCGTAATAAAGTAGCAAATTTGCGACTTTAAAACTAGCAAATTTTCTCCTTTTTTCTCGGAATATTGCCCACCTCTCTCGGATCTGTTTTTTGTTCCTACAGTGGCCCTAATAGGCCGTCATATACATGAAATAGGTTTGTACAGACTAATTAAAGAAAATACAACATTGTAGATAAAGACATGTTGCAGTGATGTATAGTAAATACAAAAGCCAACCTTCTGACTTTATATTTGCATATCGTGCAGACCTCAAGAAGACAATCCAGTTGCCATAGTCACAAATGTAAGTGGGATTATATAGGTGAAGCTCTGATTTCACACATTAGCTTGCTACTTTTGTAATAACTGTGCTGGAAAATGCATACATTCAGCATTTTCCTTAGGTCTTGTCCCTCCATTGTCAGTGATTTCTATTTCAGGGTCTGTGTAACATCTTCAGAGTGGGGCCGATTTGAGGGTTGTGCCCTACAAGGCTACACGTGTCAGACGAACTGAAGACTGTGTAAGATCTGTTGTAGAAGCATGTTCACAGGGGTATGAATGAAGGGAAAGAAGGAGCCTCAGGGCTCCCAGCCGTTTACTTGTTGTGTGATTGCCTGTTTGCCCATCTGCAGATGTGAAATAAAGCTCAGAAAAATGCTCTCTGATTTGTGATTGCCTCCACAATAATGACCACGTGAAAGATATTGCAATTAATTTTGTGTAGCGGGCTGAGAGATTATTAAGTACAGATAATTTGAAGTCAGTAAAAAAATGCACAGAGTAGAAACCATGCAGTAGCCTCGTTTTAAAAGGCTGGATGTTTTAAACATTCAGACAAGGATGGATGGAGAACAAACAGGCCCATGTGAGTGAATCAGATCGCTACCTTGGAAATACACCTGCGTTCAAGGAAGAGCTCACATCAAAATAAATTGCTTTATATGTCCTCGGAAAGGCAAAACGATCTCTGTCATGGCTTTCTTTTTTATTTCAAATAGTCAGTAGCAATAACAAAATGATATGCACATAAACTATAAAAAAACAATATGTCACACAGAGATATGCAATGATGATTGCTGTGGGCAATATGTATGTCAGCATTGTCCAATGTCAAATCTCTCTTTGATCATGTGAGGAGATGATGTAGTGTGTTGTGTGTGTGTGTGTGTGTGTGTGTGTGTGTGTGTGTGTGTGTGTGTGTGTGTGTGTGTGTGCTTCATAACATAACTATAGTGTCATAACTACTTTACGCCTGCTGCTGCTTCCACTGTCACTGTAAATATATTCAGTTCCACTCTGCCACTGCAGCAATGGTGGTGGTGCTTAGAAAATGCAGCACATAAATCAGAGCCTGGATTTGTCTGTATTTAAGGCCATAAACTACAAACACCATCACGTAGACTGTCAGCATTTATATTCGTCTGGACCTGTAACCTCTAAAACCTTCTTGAGGCAGGTTTTAACTGTCCAAATGTCATGTCATCTCCCATTTTTAACTAGAAGTAGATGCATTTTCTGAACTGAAGGTCTGACAGCTGTGGCTGAAAGAGGCCTTTCTGTTGTTTTTATTGGCAAAGTGAAGTCTAAACAGATGTGTATTCAGTCTGAAAGAGCATATGCGTAGAGTTTCTGCTGTACTGATGTCAATGGGGAGTTTGCTCCACCATTGTGCAGCCGGGCCAGCAAACATGGTGACTTTGCAGAACGGTAGCTGGGCCACCTTCATGGTTAAAGAGTAGCAAGCCATAAATATCTAAATCGATGAAAAATGTCTATAAGGTAAAACAATGATACAATGCAGTGAATTATTATGAATGGGCATAATTAGCAGTTGACAAAGACCCTATTCACGGTTGGACAGGAAAAGATTATTATTAATCACACCAAGACTGTATTCAAGTGTTTCTATTTCAGATGACTGCTATTACACTGATTCACTGCAATGCATCATTAATGTTATTGTTAACTATGACAAATCAAAATCTGTGCTGTGAGAAAGGTCTATTCGATCTAGAATTATTACGCCGGCCCATATGTTCAGAATTACATTGCTTAAATTATGTTGAAGGGAATTGCTTGATTCATAAAATAATTTGGTTATATCTCAAATCACAGTTGCAGAACAGACCGTCAACGGTTTTCAATACTGTACACAAGCAATTTGACAACAGCTATCCAAGGCCAGTATCAGAGATACGCACTCTGCTGCCTGTGTGGAATACATCCTGTCATACTTTACACTCCACGTCCTCATTTAGAGTCCTAATCATAATCTGGACCAAGTTCATCACAACAAAATGGGAAAAAAATCAATAAATTATTCACCTATCAAACTTCCATTTTCGAATGATATCCCAGGGTCGTGGACACCACTGATTGGAATCATTTCGGAAGCCATCCATCTGATTGCTGTACATATCGTGATGACCCTCGTCATGACCCTGTTACTATTAAGACTATGTGCATGGAGGACTTAGGAGGGATATTTTATATCTTCCTCTCTGTAGTTACTGCGATTCACTGAAAGTAACCACCGATCAGCAGGCTCATTTCTATGCATAAACATTCGTGAGGGGCTTTGGATTGACCATTTATGGTTTAATTTCCAAGTTGATTTGGGATTTATGAAAGGAAATTGGCATACGTCATGTCAAGTCAAGTTTATATATATCGCACATTGCATATGAATACATAGACACAATGCACTTACGTGAGGTTTTATAAATCAGAATGTTTGCGTACATTTCACCATTTCTACATCAGTAGTGTGAGGTGCTTTATGAGAGTTTCCTAACAATATGTATGAGAGGTTTCATTTTCACAAGTGTGTGAGGCAAAGATTTTCAATGGTGCATTTATTTATGCTGCACATTCAAAGGGACAGTGTGTAACATTTTAAGTCATTTAGCTAAAATCTATTAAAATATTTACATTGGACAGGTAAGTCAAGAGGCTTCCATGTCGTTTAAGACTATGACCGCCAAGGAGGGACATGACGCCTAAACGCGATTTCGTTCAGAGCCAGCGAGAATGAAAAGTGATCACATCAGTGAAAGGCGGTCCAAATGTGCAGGGTGCGTGCGCAGGACCGGCTTCCCATCGTGGCGGGTTGTTCTATTAAAAATATTGTGCATTTATGTTTGCATACGTATTTCTTCTTTAGATCATGTATCTCTATTATAGAATGGGAGCAACTGTAGGGTAATTCAGTTTCCCCTTGGATCAATAATGTGTTTCTGATTCTGATGTTCATTTATAGTTTCTTTACCAGAGAGAGGGGATATATCTCAACACAACTTTATTTATACACCTTAAAGAACGGGGCTTCAATGAAATTGGGCCTCAGCCTGTAAGACACTTCCATGAAATCATTGCTTTGTTCCTGCTGTCTCCTCATCCTTTATCTGTGTTTGGGTCCTTCCCCTGCTACTTGCTCCCCTACTTGCTTTGATATAAATTAAATTAATGAATTATTTTTCTCTTACAAATTCAATTTAAGAGTTGAAAAGGTTATGAGGTGGTTGAAAAAAATATTGATGCAAGGGTTGCCTGGGTGACGTGTCTCTCCATACTCTCTCCATATGCATTTACACTGCTCATCCTGTCCTTCAGAGGCAAAAAAGAAGACGAAAGACAGAATGGATGTCAATTGGAAAGAGTCGTCAAAAATACTAAAATCCTAAGATAGAGAATATGCCAGCCTTAAAGCTTACCTGGATATAATCTTCCCCCAAGATAAATGTGCTGATAACACTGGTGTGCTTTCAAGATCTTTCAGGAAGATTGGTGAATTTGTTTTAAGTATTTTCAATTCACAGACCTTTGAACTATGAATCATAGAGGGGTTAGAGGGCCTTATCTTCCCACAAGACACATGAGAAAAGTGGGGAATGGATTCACTATGATAACCATATATAACATTGTATAACAATAACATAAAAGAACATAAAGAGATATACAGCCGACGACTGTTTTGATTTATGGAAATGTACTAGGACAGTGATGTATAGATAGATAGATAAATAGCAGTAGAATTAAAGTGAAAAGTGAAAAGAAAATCAGGTGCAGTGAACAGATTAACATAATAGGCTAGGGACTTGAAGACAGAGTTTTAGCTGTTGTTATTGTACAGTGTGAAGTTTGTTTAGCTCTGGGATCATCATTGGATTCACTGTTTATAAAATAAAATGATTAGTGCAGCTTTAATCATGTCATGAGATTGGTCAGAATTGACCACAACAAGTTCTGTTTAGAATAAAGGTTTGAGCATCTGAAAGTGTGCATGTTCATATCTACAATATAAACTGTGATGTAGTCTACAGCGGCAGGTATAGGGCAGCACACCCAAGTATGCAGTTAGAATAAAATGCAGTATTCTGCACAGTAGTCAGTTGCAAAGAATATGAATGACAGTCAAAAATCACATTACCTAAAATACGGAAGAATAACTCAACCATGAAAAAGTTTTTAAGGTGTTGAATTGCAAACATACTTACTTTGTTTTGATTACAGCGTCTTATCATATCATTGTCTCTTCACACAAAGAGAGCAAGCTCTTAATGAAACCTGAGTGGAGGCGATGGATCCAGCATCAACACTTGAAAAACTTTTCAAAGTAATTATTCTGTCCTAATTGGGTGGGATACTCCTCCAAATATAGAAACAATTGTAGGTGAGAATTCATAATTTGATGTGATGCATTACGCTTCTCAAATAATTCAATTTTGGTAGATAAACATCCAGCAATATAATTAGCATTGGGAATAGTTTCAAATCCCTTCCTTGCAGTGAAATGATGTTGGCAGCTGATACAGGGAAACAGTGAAATAAGCACGTTTAGAAAAATTGTACTGCTGGAGACTAAACTCGGCCTTCATGTGCCATTGAATTTCACATCACACGCACTTTGCTTTGACCCCCTGACCTGCTTTGTCATGGAGTGAAAGATAGCTCCCCAACCGCAGGTGTGAAATATGCAATAATAAGTGGTGTCTGTGAAGATTCTCAGTCTGGATTTGCTTTAGGTTTTTGAAGACGTTTCGCCACTCATCCAAAAGTCTTCTTTACTTCTTGCCTTTTCTGGTTCGGTGAGGTTTTTGTAAATTCTTTACCCACTTCTCATGGATGTCTTATTGTGCTGTGTTATTGCACTTCTCTCCAGGTAAATTCTTCTGCTCTATAGGAAATGACGACTCATGACTGTAAGGTTTTCAAATGTTTGTGTCTGTCATTCTTTGGGTGTTAAAAATTCATAACTCTACTGCTGAAAATATTTTTGTAATTTTTCTCAAAGGTCTTTACAATGACAGGAGTACCAAGATGAAATTATATCAAATAGAAAATCAAACCTAAACCTGCTTTGAGTAGCTTGGCATTAAACAGAAATCAAACAGAATAAATCCTCAGCGGATAAAACAGTCAAAGATCAATCCAACAATTGAGGCGGCTGTGTTTGTGCGGGAAGTTGTTCAGGCAACATAAACAATCACAGTAGGTAGTCATGTGCTGGTGGGGAATACCTGAACAAATGGAGTTAAGTCATTGGTTTGATGTGCTAATATCAACAAGAAAGGCATTAGGGGAGTTTTGATGTGAGATGTAATTTCCTGTCTTAATTTGTTCCAGCAGTCAGAGCATGTCTGCTGGTCTTACCTGATCCAATGATCCAAGACATATATGCTCCTCCATACATGTAAATATGACACCAGTATGAGGAATGCCTTTGAATCTGATGCAACACCATCACAAAGTACAGCCTAAGACGCACTGAAGCACACACAGAACGGAATTAGTAGTCCCAGGTGTACAAGTAGGTGATTTCTGCCCATCCTTTTGTGTCCCATATGTCTTACTTGGAGGTCTGAGACTCACATTGGGGCAGGGGACGAGCTCATGTCCCTTCTGTGTGTAAGGGACGGGGATTATGAGTATAACAGTGTGATATATGAAACACATTGGGGATTCTTTCTTCTCACAGATAGTCATTTGGTTCCCAGGACTCTGCACCCACCTCCACTGAAACAGTTTTTGACAGGTAGAAACTGGATTTTTTTCCCATTAGTTATTTTTTCTCTCATTTTTGACATGACAGCAGGTCAGAATGGAACTATGCCATTTCAATATGTCATTACTGAAGCAGTAAGAAGAACTAGCTTCATGCTTCAAAACCTCTCTTATACATCCGTAAAGCTTTTGTAAATCCGATGTTGCCAGGTGACACAGAGTTCAGTGCTCATGCAAACACTCTCCATCATCATTGATGAAGGTTTGGATGTCTTCTCATCTCATCTCATCTCATCGACTACCGCTCATCCGGTGTCGGGTCGCAGGGGGCAGCAGCTTTAGCATGAGACCCCATACTTCCCTTTCCCCGGTCACATCAGCCAACTCTGACTGGGTTTGGATGTCTTAATGTGTATTAATCTCCAGGTTAAAGCTAGGGTAGGCGCAGTATGTTTGATTATTTTTGGTGAAATTAAAAGCTCTGACTAAAAGAAAAAAGCAGTTCTGAAATAACCCCTTCTCAATTCATTCGGCTCACATGAAATGATTGAATGGCCGAGCTGCCGGTCTACCTGCTGTGCCCTTTCTGCAGTCATCAAGGTAGATGGAAACTGTGGAAGAAAACTCTTCAGGTCCAATTCTGTAGCTGGTTCAAATGAGGTTTAATCACTGACAGTGGAGAAAAGAAATTCACAGTGTGTCTATGAAGATCCAGTCTGAGGAATGGCCTGGCTGAGTTGAATTTATACAGAACAGTTTGATAGAACAAAAGGGAAGGCATCATGAGTGGATTTGCATTGAATCAGCACATGTCTCTCTGCAGAGGAAGAGACATCTGTTAAGGTGTGACCGTTCTTGGGAGAGCTAGACGATGTCACTACAGGGGTCACTCATCGGGCCTTGATCAATGTATTTGAGACAGAGACCATTCAGGAAGAGGGAAAGATCAAAGAGTCTTTTCATCAAGACGGCAAGGGTTAACACAATGGAAAACAGCTCAGCAGGACATTTGATGTTTAGAGAGAAAGGAACATTATACCAAAACCAAATAAGAATTGTAAGGTAACACAATTTCTTCTACAAAACCAAATGACAACCAGTGGCGTGGTGTTGGGGAAATTTCCGAGGCAGCCAAGTGAGACACAATCTCTAAGCTGTGTATGTTTTACGGGGTGGGAGCAGAAAAACGGACGTTGCAGTTTATATGTTGCTATTTCCCGTGGTCGGATGAAGTATTATTAGCATAATTTTACCAGGACTTACACACTTAGCACCGACACTCTCTCTCTCTCTCTCTCTCTCTCTCTCTCTCTCTCTCATTATTAAATGATTATTCAGGGAGCAGGAATCCTTGTCAAAAAGGAGACAGGGCCAGCAGAATAGCCGCTGTAGCTTGGTGCTACCAGCTAGCCACTCAGTGCGGACGTAATTCTCCTCATTAAAGGTCCGAAAACCTTTCTTCCTCTCCGTTCGGACTCCGTACTACGGAGCTACGGAGCTCTAGTTTTGGTGTTGGCTGGCCGTCAGATTTAATCCGGAGTTGCTGTTGTAGAGGCAGTTTAGTAAAATTATTTTTTACTAAATACTCCAAATCTCCACCCTCCATAATCGCGCTTAAATAGCTAGCTCATCAAGAGATGAACACAAAGCAGCGAATCTTCCGTTATTTCATTCATCCTGACCAATCACAGGGGAGCAGTGTTGTGACAATAGCCTCACCTGATTGGTCAATCATTCTTTCTTTTTTTTCACCAAGCTCACAGAAAACAGGGTGCAATAACATGTTTTCAACACTCATTCACCCCGTAACATTTAGAGGGGCGCTGACAGAGGTGGGTAGTAATGCGCTACATTTACTCCGTTACATTTACTTGAGTAACTTTTTGGAAAAATTGTACTTCTATGAGTAGTTTCAAAGCAGCATACTTTTTACTTTTACTTAAGTAAATTTGTGAAGAAGGAGCGGTACTTTTACTCCGTTACATTGGGCTGATTCTGCTCGCTACTTTTTTTTTTATCGATCCGTCTGCTGCATGGTCTGATTTGTTTATGTGGGGACCAGAGCCAGTGGCGCCGCCAGCCGGAATCCTGTACGCACTGTGCGTACTTTTTTGAAGGTGGACTAGATATTTAAATTTCAGCGGGTGACACCAAACCACGTCTGCCCAAGCAAGTCAGAGCTTTTCTTTCGCTCACACAGTGACCTGGAGAGACGCAGCCGCATTTGAGAGGACGATCGCGCGTGTGTGCGTAATAGCGCATAGCGTGTGTTGGTCCCTCTCCACTACACAATACAGCTCGGCTCTAGTCTCGTCACCTCTCTGCTGCTGAGCGCTGTGGGCCGAGCCGATACACGTCTCTCTCCCCGGGAGAGTTATCATACCGTACTGTGCGTGTGTGTCCAAGCGTGTGTGTGCGTGCGTGGAGTTAGGCCCGGTTCTACGGGGGTGCATAAGCATGCATTGCACCCCCAAAAAAATAGTTTGCACCCTCAATTAAAAAAAATAAATAAAAAAAATCATTTTTAGAAATATGATAAAAATAATAAAATACTTGCTCACAAAACAAATTGTAGGTAAACTTGTGACAATTTCCATTAAATACCGTTGAGATATGAGCTTCCAACATCACTCTGACTGTTCACCAAACTGTCAAAATCACTCCGCATTTATGTATGGTGTTTTGTTTATATGTTGCTTGGCAACAGTCCGCTCAGTGGGGATCTATTTTTGTTGAAATTTCATCCGTTTATATGATTAAATAAACAAACAAATCACAATCTATTGTCAATTATTATTATTATTAACAGTACATTTTACGAAATATAACTGTTGTATAAAGTAATATCACGCTCGAGGTCGCAATGTTGTCGCTCTATATCAGCGCTGCTGTGATAGCCTTCGGCGGCCGGTGGCCGGCCACGTCGTGTGCAAAATGCGCGCAGTCCCAACATGTCAGTAGAACTACGCAGAAGTGCTTGTCTATGGTAGAGAGGTCTGTGTGTATAAAAGCGAAGTCTGAACTGAAGCTGGGTAGCTGGTTTTAGTATAGTACTGGTGCACCCTCTGTAATCTCAGATGCACCCCAAGGCATTCTGTTCTGGAACCGGGCCTGTGTGGAGTGCTCACAAGCGTGCGCTTGTGTTTAGGGCGCGGATGGAGGGCACAAAAAAAATATTTGCACCGGGCCGATCACCATGATATACGCTACTGATTTCACTGATACTGAAAACATTCGATTTTGTCTTAAAAAAGTATTTTTCCATTTGTTGTTGTATTTTGCCGTTTCTGTGCGTACATTGAAATTGAATCCTAGCGACGTCTAACTCCGTTTCACCAATCAGGCAAAGCCTAAGCCATCACATGACCGCACACACATTCCCCGCGGCAAACAGGCGGAAAAGAGCGCAGAAACAAAACGATGGAGACGGCATGCAATTCCGAAGAAGCCGAAGAGGAGGAGGCACAACACCCCTGGCCCCACATAAAAGAAATGTTCACACTCCAGGCAAAAAAAAAACCCAGCTACATTATGCGTTGCCATTTGTGTCTCCCGAAACAAGTGGAGTTATATATTTATTATTGTTTATTATAAACTGTTTCAGTTGTCTAAGGGAATTCTCCGTGCATTATTTGACATTATTTGACCTGATTAATAAAGGAGGTTACTCGTCAGTTACTCTGTACTTGAGTAGTTTTTTCACCCATTACTTTTTACTCTTACTCAAGTAACACAGGGTGACAATACTTTTTACTTTTACTTGAGTCATATTATTCTAAAGTAACAGTACTCTTACTTGAGTACAATTTTTGGCTACTCTACCCACCTCTGGGCGCTGATTTACATATCATGAAACGCTCAATAATTACTGAAGAGAGAAGAGGAGGAGACGACAGACACATCACAGAGGGATTGCGTAACTGTTAAAAAAGTGATTTTATTAAATGATGGTTATATTCTGAAAAAACTGAGGAAGCCTGGCTTCCCTTGGCCTCTGCAAGAAAACGCCACTGATGACAACAATGTGCTTTGCTCACTCTCCAATGTCGGTTGGATACTTTCAAATCAGAATTAATTTGTCATTTTGCCAAAGTTGCCTAGAAGTGAGGAGGTGATCTCAGGGGGTGCTAAATAAACTCCCATAGTTGACCAAATCAGCAGAAACAACACGAGATGTTAATGTCAGAGTCAGGACGTTTTAATTGTGAGAGCTCAGTGCCCCATCTGATGTGCAGCAGTTAACTCCACAGGCAGGTATAGTTTCACGACTCACATACACACATTTCACCCCGGGAGGAGCCACATGCGCACTTCTGAACGATGCCGCCTCGATTACTGCGTTGTTATTGGCTATTCGCTAACTTAGCCAACAGCTCTCAGCACTGGAATCCATTTGATTGTAAGCGGTCAATACTCTGGTTTACAACAAGCTGTTCATGGGTGGCACAACTATATTAAGTAGAACAGTGAAGGTAAATTGATTTGAGCTCTGGTTCAGTCAGAGCAACCCGTTAGGAATCATCACAAAACTCAGCAGGATTAACAGCTCCTGTAGATACCGGAAACAGAAAGAAACCTCCAGCATCAATCAACTGGAATCAACACATTTTCAGGGTTGTAGTCAATTTTTTCCTTATTATTGGACTTTCAGCCAGCTCCCTCAGTTTCATTGACTGTCAGGTTTGTTATCCACAGCCATGCTTGTCATATTAATGATTGCCTTTTGTTTAATTCAATCTGCCAGCCTGGTGTTCTGCATTTGGGTCTTCTTTTAAACTCCAAAACCATGACAACTTTTGTAATGGATTGGACAAGAGCAACCATCATGTCAGGTGTCAGCCTTGCTCCCTTAATTATAAAGCACTCTTCATGGAATGTTACAATGCAAAGCGCTCCACGCGGACATGAAGGGATAGATCTATAAGTGACTAGAAGGAAGCCATCTATATTTAGACGTGAGCACTAGGTGAAGATAGTGAGTGGTTCTGTGCTGCTCTCTTTGTGCTAAACCATTTGTCTCTGTGAACCCTGTTGAAGCCATTATGATGGCTCTATGGTACGGTTATTCCCGTCATAACAATACATAATAACAATGAAATTGTTTTAACAAGAAATGAGAAATCACAACTTTGGGAGTGTACTGCTGAGTAGTATTTTGTTAATTTCTAAATAACTGTTAAAATGAGAATATGATCCCAGATAATGCAGCTTTATTGCCATGACTAAATGTAACTAAGTCTAAGTAATTGAATGCAACATCATTTATCACTTTAGTGAAACGATATCAAGTCAACCATCAACATTATTGGGCTACAGAGGTAGTAAATGCAGACGTGATTACTGTGTGGATTGATTTCTTTTCATCTTGCAACATTGAGGTCCCAGCAGGGCGGCCTCTGGCAGGTGAAGATGGACCAGGCACATTTGTTTTGATTCACAATTACTGTCCTCCGGTTAGAGCAATTCATTTAGGTTCTCTGTAATTTAGGATCTGATAATATTTCACCATGCAGCTCATTATTGTTATTTTAGTGTTCAAAGGTGCGACATACAACATGAAGAGCATTAATAAAGCAGCAAGCAACTGTTTTCTATGTAACGATCTCACGGAGTTAAGTCTACCCGAGGTCAGAATGACGTTGCTCTTTGGGGTAGTGTAGCACCCATGCTCTGGTTACCACTGTTAGCTATGTAAGCTACTTTTTTCATATTAGTAGCACCATTACCAACGAGCCACCGGATCAGCCGTGTTGAGAGACATTGAGGAAACAGAAATACTCCCAATCTGGTATATAGCACCTTTAGTTTATTCAACTTTTCACCAAGACGGACCTTTCGAATTCCATTAATATGTTATTAAATTAAAGCAGAGCCGAGAGAGGGGAGCAATATTCTAAGATTATAAAGCCGCAAATTTACGAGAAAAGAGTAGCAATGTACAAGGTTATAAACTCAGACATTTATGAGCAATAAGTCCAGAATTTATGAGTTTTTGAAGTCAAGAAAAAAACATCTCACATGCTCTGTATTATACCTGTGTGTATTATATTCTATATTGCTCTGTTTAAATGATTGTGCTTTGTCAAATTAGTAACACTAGTGTTTTGTACAGTAAATGATGATGCTAACAACCAGCATTTATGCTAGCTTAACTTCCCAAGGATCTACGCATTTATTTTTCTAATAATAATTCACAACTTGTGACAAAGCCTTGTGGAGGGCCTTCGTGTGATGCCTGTTGATGGTTATTGTTGATTATATTAATATGGGCCAAATATTTTTTTCTTATGGGTGTTTATTGATCGGGTGATTGGACTAATATGCTAGCAGTATTTTTCACTTGTTGTCATACCAACTGCTAACATCTGGTGAAACAAGCAACGTTGAATTTGATACATTATATAGTATAGCATGAGACTTGTTTATATCAGCTTTACTGCATGTACATGTTCAAAATTAGAAATACTTTTCTAGTAGGCCTACATCAAAATAAACCTATAGTATTTGTGACTTTTTTTCCTGAATTTTGCGACTTCATAATGTCTTAAAGCTGCAGTCGTCAAGTCTGGCAGATCTGAGTTGACTCAGTCAAATTTCGAATGTTTACAACACTCACGCCCCTCCCCCTCTATCACCGAGCTCCTCCGCTCCCTCCCATCATGTGCGTCAGTGTGCGTGCATCAGATTCCTGTGAACGCGCCCGTGTCTTCTCTCATCAATAAACAACATGGAGTACACGCTACACAGAGGTAGGCCGGCTAACTTACTCATAGATAGCAACTGCTAACGTCACTTAGCGTAGGCCTAGCTTGAGGCGTTTGCCTGTGAAATTGTAACATGCGTGAGGGGGGAGGTGGGATCTGTGGCTTGTGCACCAACTGTGAACTGTGCTGAGTAGACAGGATGGGCGTGGTGGATTTTTGTAAAACAAACAACAAGCTCTAGGTGCATGTAGAGGTGTGTCTTTTTTCCTAAAACCGGATAATTTATGTTGTTCTATCAGAGTATAGTGTCTGTTTCAGTGAATATGATCAAACAAATGTTGCCGACTGGGACTTATCCCAATTTGCCACTTTATAATCTCGGGAAAAATTGCACCCCTCTCTCGGCTCTAGCTTTGCTTATATCCTATCAAAATATTTTTTTCTGCCTGATATTTTGGGTCTTTGATGGTTTGTATCCACCTATTGATCTGCAAAACTTAATGCGCTTCTTGAAAAAGGTAATTTGGAAAAAGTTGACTGCATGGCGCTTTTATTCGATGACAAGGAATAATCATGTTTTTCTTTTTTCTGACAATGGAGTAACTCACCATAATCCATCAGAGGAGCTTTAATTTATCAAGCAGTGTCTAAAGGCGTAATCAAATGAAATATCGAAATCTATCCAGTTTATTCTGATCCCCACCACTAAGCCTTTGTGCACTAGCGCCTTATCTGCAACTTTCATAAGGGTACACAACTATGTATGAATTCCAATGGGACAGCAAAAAAGCAGTATCTGTAGTATTTGACACAGCTGTCAAAAGCAGCATTCTGGAGAACACAGTAAATATTAATGTGACATGCCACTCTATGAAAAATGTTAACTCTGCCAGAGTTGAATAATGTCCCTTATTTTATGTACTGGGATGTTTGTGTAATTCATTTAATCAGCACACGCTTGCTCTTTTCTTCAGGCCATTACAGGCGGATTACAGATTACTTTTTACCAGCTGTTAACTGTGGCGTTATTCAGCATTCAATGCATTTAAATCAAGCCATTCCACCAAGACCGGCCTGTTCAAAATAGTAACTTTATACTGGAGGAGATATTTTCTATTCATGAAGTTTCTCTTTATTGATTGTTGCAGCCTGCAGTGCTCCAACAGTGGTGCAGGAGACCAATATGAGGCAGCGAGAGGACCCGAGGAGGCTCTATTAAGTCCCCAAAGTCGCGCTCGCTGTTCGGAACGGGAGAGTTCAGTTTAATTAGGGAAGCTTAATGCCACTTTTTATGATGCCCGGAGGGGCTGCTCTCCTCCTCCTTCTGCATATTCATGATTCCTGTTTTGTTCGGAGGACCAAAGGAGAACATCCGGATCACAGCTCTGGGAGTTTGGTTGTAAAGGCCAGTGCCCTGAATAGAGGTACAATGCTGATTAATTTCAACATCTGAACAAAACACAAACGGTAAAGTGCTGCAATATCTAAGCCATGTTTATTTATGTTTGTCTTTGTACTGCACATGTACGTCCAATTCAAACATTTCTGTCCATTAAAAAAAAAATAATACAGTAGTTGGGCATAGGTGTAGGAAGTTAGGAAATATTTACTCAAGGATGGTGAGCAAAGTACTTGGATATTTCCATTTGATGATACAAGTCCAAATCCATCCATCCGTTATCTACTGCTTATCCTGTATTCAGGGTCCCGGGGGGGCTGGAGCCGATCCCAGCTGACATTGGGCGAAGGCAGGGTACACCCTGGACAGGTCGCCAGTCTATCGCAGGGCCGACATGTAGAGACAGACAACCATTCATGCTCACATTCACACCTACGGGCAATTTAGAGTCATCATTGAACCTATCCCCATCCTGCATGTCTTTGGACTGTGGGAGGAAGCCAGAGAACCCGGAGAGAACCCATGCTTACACAGGGAGAACATTCAAACTCCACGTAGAAGGAACCCGAACCCAACCCGGGAATCGTACCCGGGACCCTCTCACCGTGAGGCAACAGTGCTACCCACTACAGCACCGTGCAGCCCAAGTCCAAATACAAATTATGAATAGAAAAGTTAAATGATCTTATGATCCCTCAATTTTATCTTGTGTCCCTTAGGCGTCGGACCATACATAACTACATGTGAAGTAGTTCAAACTAGACACATTTTGACCAGCTCAGAGCTACAAATACTACAAACAGACTGATCAATACTAAACAAATATCTTATATCTTATGATGTCACATAATAGAGGTGCTTTTCTGCAGAACCAGTACTTTTATTGTCGATACTTTAGTTTTGCTGATCCCACCCCACCTCCTACAAAATAACAATCCCACACAACTAATCTGCACTCTCACTTAAGTTTCCAGGTACGTAAGCGTGTATTCCTGGACCAAATGGTCGTAGTTTTAAATGTGTGGTCAACAAAATATTCAAAACAAGACACACTTCAAAATGAGTGAGTAGGTAATTTGGAAAAAAACACAGAGACTTTGACTTTGAACGCTTTGCCTTAAAAAAAGACCAGCCACATTTGTTCAGACCTCTGTTCAAAGCCGAGAACGCCAAACGATCGCTCGAGATCGACAAAGTGGGCACAATCAGGAAGTAAGCATTGACAGACAGGCAGGCCGTTCAATTATATTCTCTGGCCTGACTTTTTTGATTGGACGGGGTTTTTACAGTCCTGCCACGGCCACAGAAGACATTTTTTTTTTTTTTTTTTTTATGTCAGAGGATTTCATTTGATTATTGCTATGATATGAGGATTTCAAGTAATATAACAGCAATTTTTTTCTGAATAGAATCACCTACTCAACATTTAAGCAACAAAACTAAGTGGTTTCAAAGAGGACATGAAGAGTGGTCACCTGGGTGGCAGCCTTGTGTTTTTAGACCCACTTATACCCCAACCTCCTTCCCACCCAGACTTTGCGGCTCATTTCACCAAACTAATTTCACCAACTAATTTGTGATCTGTCGAGAGCAAACATTATCTATGAGAAAATATGTTTCCGTCGAAACATAATTCACGATGCAGTTTCATTCAAGATAGTTTTTAGGAGACACCGCCAGTATATATTACTTCTACACTCCTGTGCTATATGTTGTTTTTACCCTGTTTACTTGCTACTAAAAGATAAAGGATCTGAGTGCTTCTTCCACCACTGGTTTCCATGTTTCTGTACAACCTTGAAATATGTCAAAAAACAAGCACAAATAAGCACCGTATCCACAGGAGCAGCTACCTCCAGCGATAATTCATCGAAGACAACCTGAACAACCACTGTTGTTTTCCAAACCGATTAGTGCCAAACTAACAGACTGATGGCAGAGTTGCATGAGGAGCTACTGTGACAACCTTATCCCAAAATAGACAGTTTCATTACCATAAGAGAAACCAGTCGATCTGGAGCTGGAGCCAGAGGGGGATCCCATGTGTCAGGCAGATGACAGCTTGGACGTGATTCTAATTGTGTTCAATGATTCTGTGGGATTTTAATCATCACAGGAGTGCACCAAGCAGAGGGAACAAATGGGTGTTTTCTTGCCAGAGTTGCCATTTTTGGATAGTCAGGTCGCTGCTGTGAGACTCAGACTCAGGGAAATATTTGCACATCCAAAGTGGTTATTTAAGTGCACCAGAGTCGAGGTTACATATCATAAATTGAGGAAACACACCACTCTTTCATAAACTCTACTTCAGCAGACATGCAATGTTTTAGCGTTCCCCACAGAGAGCAAGGCCCGCAGCACGGAAACATTAGTTTTAGAATAAAATAGTGCATGAGTGAAAGACTTTTTAATGTTTTTGAGCATTGCCACAAATGATAGATACCAGCAGTTTGCTTTAAATCATTGAGATTGGCTTCATATTCTCTAGTTTGTTATCTATATCCGGAAAACATTTAGAAATGGATATATTTACAGCTAGACATAACTGAAAGTATTAATTATCTCTCTCTTTCATTATATAAAACATCATACTCTACATGCCTTATCTTTGCAGACATATAGTCAAAAACTCAATCACAAGCTGTATCTAAAACCTCCCTTTGAATTCTAAAGCATGTGTTTTAGCGTGCTCCTCTTTCTGATAATTTGCTTCATATTTCTACTCAAGAGGACAACATGAATGGCCGTCAAAGAGAGTTGCTAACAAAGAGACTTTTTGCTCCTAATGCTGTCGCATCGGTGTGAAGGTTTTGTATGCACTCTGCCATCAGAGCTTTTAACAAGAGGACAGTCGGCACCACGCTCTGTCGCCACTCTTTATTGTTTCACATGAAGTGGCAAAGTCCTTCAGCAAACAGCATAGGGATTGTAGACAGTGCCTCCAGGTCCCCGAGGAGGTCATTACGACAGGGATGAGCAGCTCAGAAGCTCTGTAAGATGGACAGCAGAGTGACAGTACGGGAGGACAGGACACAATGTGGGAGGAAAAATATAAATTGGAATGTGCTGAGTTGAAATAGATCAGCTTTCTGTTGAAGAAGAAAACTTTTGACAGTTTGGGATCTTGCTTGTATCAGCAATCCTCCAGTTCAACAAATATGAATAGAATATCTCTCTGAAACTCCAAACCTATATAAATGTAAATGAATGTAAGTCAATTTATTTCTATTTTATTTAAAGTAAAATGTGTAATATTCCTCGTATAATTTCATGACTTATACTATTTGCTTTTTGTAAACGTATGACACATTGATATAAGGTTCTGCTTTTGCTGTGGTAAATGTCAAGTAAATTTAGAGTAAGTAGAAAAATATAAGAAACGATTGGCTCTTTCCCCTTGCAGGGCAGCTGATGCTCTTTACAGATCTTGAAGTTCTGTTACCCTCCAAGTATGTGTCCACACAGACTTGTCATCCATTCTCTTCCGGAAAATGGATGGCGTCACTGTTAAAATGGAGTGGGGGATGGACAAGCAGACATCAGATGCATATGCAGTGATTTGGGCAATTTACCAGTTCATCTACCTTCTGACCCTCACCTATGGGATGGGTGGATGGATGGATGGATGGATGGATGGGTGGATGGGTGGGTGGATGGATGGATGGATGGATGGATGGATGGGTGGATGGATGGATGGGTGGATGGGTGGGTGGATGGATGGATGGATGGGTGGATGGGTGGATGGATGGATGGATGGGTGGATGGATGGATGGATGGATGGATGGATGGCACATTGATGAGACTGACAATATGTTATTATTTTATTAGTATTATTAGTATTGTTTTGACCAAAACTAATGGGCTAGCGAAATATTGTAACAAGCTGCATTATGGGTGTAATGCAATTACAGTAAGTAAGTAAAACGTCACAATTGTGGTAGTAAGAGTGACCATATAAGGGCACAAAGCACAATACAAAGTGAAAAACACAAATATACATAGCCTGAAGAATAATTGCATATGGAGATGGTTCATTCATCTTCCTCAAATGCCTGCAGTATGTCAACAGTAGGCTATTTGCAACTCCAGTTCCTGGTTGATTTTACTGTCAGAAAAGGAGCAGCATTAGTTGTTATCCTAACAAGTAAACTCTTGTGATTGTGTAAGTAATCTAATGGGGAAAAAGTAATTTTTTTTTGTTTGTTTTTTTACATTAAAAGTAGATAAAGTGTGACACTTGCATTGAAGATTTCTACAGTCCGCAGTATTTATTTGTATTAGTGGTGTGACTTTAGGGATCTACGGCATTCCCATCACAATCAGCTGCACTTTGCTAATCGACAACAGTTTGCATGCTAACACACTAAACTGAGGTGAAGAACATTGTCAACATTCTACCTGCGCATCGTCAGCTTGTTAGCATTGTCACTGTCAGCATGGGAGCACGCTGATGCGAGCATTTAAAATTCCAAAGATTCTAAGCGCTGCTGTGCCTTAGTGCAGCCTCACAGCACCAGGAGGCTGTAGACTCAGCCTTAATGAAAGCATGACAGTGATGATTTCCTACATTTAACCTTAACCACACACCACATTTTTACAATTTTAGCTTTAGTTGCTTAAACATAGTGGCAGCAGATCAGGAAACCTTCAGTCATATAAGACTGACAAGCAATCTATTTTGTTGCTTAGGTGTGAAAAGTTGTTGCAACAATTATCATTCAATAAGCTCACTGGTGGAGAAGTAATTGTCTTCTTGCAAAGAAACATGTATTTGGGTTGAATTCCTTGTCATCCCAATGCAAGATAAATGATATTGAGGCAGAGGGGGCACGGTTATGAGGGTGTATTAGGGCCACTGTGGGGGGGTTCACAGAGCCGAGAGAAGGGGGCAATATTCAGAGAAAAAGTCGCAGATTTCCTACCTTATTACGATGCTAACAACTGGCATCTATGCTAGCTTACTTCCCATGAATGTCACATTTATATTTCTTATTAATACATCACAATGTGTGACAACGTTTTATTAAGGTCCTTATGGTGATGGCTGTTGAGGGTTATTGCTGGTTTATATGATATGGGCAAAATTGTCATCTTATGGGTGTTTATTGATCGGGTTGTTGGGCTAAGATGCTGTACACACGATAACACACAGGCAGAGACACACAAGGTGAAAACGATACCATTAATTAGCCACTATTGTGGCTGAAAAAATATTAATTAGCCACAACGTATTTTTCACTCTGCTGCTCACGATACTGCGGTAATTGTGGCATCTGTGGTGGGATGAGGTTGATCGACCTTGCAACATGAAGCTGTGTGATTCCTTGACAACAACAAAAAAACTGATAAAAACACAGTTTCTCCCTTGACTTTATTGTCCTTTTCTTGCAAATGTCTGACTAACAATAATTAGAGAATATTCAAGATTTTATTTCTCATAATGTACCACTTTATTTTTCTTATAAAAACTCTCACAATATTACCATACCTTCATGAAGCTCTGTATTTTTTTTAAAAATCTACAATGACCCTAATATGTCGTATTGAAGGTCCTTCAGATATTAAATATTCATTCTTTAATCTCAAATTTACTCCCTATCTTATTAGGCTTCGGGCAGCGTTCTCTGGGGAAGCCTTTGGTGGGCAAAGTACCAGAGACACATTAATGCTTGAAATATTCCTGATTTTTCTCAAAACCGAGCCCAGAAGTGCTGTTAAAATATACCAGCCACGACAGAGAGCAGGTAGAGCTGTGTGCTTACAGGCTGTAAAAAAAAAAGCTTAAAGTTTCCTTTAGGGGAGCTACATTTTAATACTCTCATTTATTGTTGGGTTGTAATTATGTTTAAACTCTCAGTCGACTCATATAGAGGTTTCATGAAAATACATTTTTAATCACTACTTAGTCTCTGTATGTATACTTTCGTTTGCATTGTGAGTACAATCAATATGTATTTATTTATCGGGTTAAACAATTTACCCACTTAACATGAATCTTATTCAAATGTATTCTTAATGAAATCATGATAATTATCTATAGCTCTTTATTTAAAAAGCATGTCAAAAAACAAGATGCTGCATATTTTTTGGGATAATTATGTTGATTCATGTTTACCTTAATACTCTATTAAAAATGAGTATGAAACACACAGTGTACGGAATTGTTTCAAGTTATTCTGCTGCGCAGCAGCTAAGAATAGAAATAACCCTGAGTGACCTTCAAACACATCACAGCTCATCATTTGACTCTCGCTATTTTTCACTTTTCCCTGCAATTATTTTTTTTTGTATTCATGTCTTGCCTGGAGAAGCATATTAGCCATCAATGCCTTCACCTCCTGTTGTAACTATGATTTTCCAAACCCTCCAGCAGTGCTCTCTTTCTTTCTGCCACTTTATTTTAAGAATTACTTCTACATAATAATACAGCCTGGACCACTTTATGAACACTTATCTATCAGGCACGGCATGGGTATTTTTCATTTGATTTCAAGGGAAAACCTTTTTAAGGCTGTACAAGTTGTGGCTCCCGATGACATCACACAGGACAGCACACAGGCTCAGGTCCTCAGGGTGGCCCCTGGCAAGTCCAGTCCGGAGGAAACACCAGAGGTGACTGGGTTATTACAGTCGGAGCTTTAGGGAAAGCCCTGCCTGAGGAGATCTCCCTATGTTATCTCACTCATCCACAAAACACTTCCTTGTCTTTGTTTCACTTTATAACATTCATTATTTTGAATGATTGTATTTTGTTGCATTTTATTTCTAACTTTTACAGCAAACTCAATCCACATGCAAAGGTTTGCCTTCATCTCGTGGACTTGAAAGAGTACAGTCGTGTCTGCCGACCTGCTGCCTTGCCACCCTTACACGGACGTCAGATTGTGTTCTGGGCGCCGTGACCTGCGGTTACAGCGGACGGAATTGAATTGTGCTGCAGGGATTTGGTGAGGGGAGATTGCTCTGAGAGTCTGGGGGAACAGGCTTCTTGATACTGTTATGCCTCCATTTTACCTTTACAAAACTGCTCAGGGAGTGTGACCATTTTCTATGTGGGCAGTAGATTCTGTTGATAGAGGTTACATGAGAGAAACAGTTAAATAGACAGACAGGGGTGTTGCTGAGAGCTATATGTTTTTTTTTTAAATACCTTATATGGAGAAAGACAAAAGCAAGAATTAAATATTAAAGGTGTGTGTGAGCGGGTTGTGTGTAATGTGTGTGTATCTTAGCGTCTATGGAGGGCCCATGGGTTTTTAATTTACCAAGACTAATAACATTTTTCTCAGGTCAGGAGCCATTTAAGACGGTGACAAACTTGAACTTTCATTTCTGGGAGAGTCTCTGTGCCAGGAATAACTTCACAACATCATAACTGATTTGCATCAAAAGTGAATTGGATTCACGTATCTTCGTTGAAGGAGCAGAAGAGTGGACCCAGGAGTATAAGAACATCAGTAGGAGCAGCATGACGAGCCAATAACTAAAGATGTGTTACAGTCAAGAGGAGCAGATTCCGTCATTGTTCTTGTACGTCACACGTCACCAAATGAGTCTGCATATGATTTGACAGACAGACAGACTTTTAGAATACTTTTTAGAATAATTCCTCTCCAAAAAATGCCCCTTTCAACAGATTCTTCCCCCTGTGGCCTGCTATCAGAAAAAAAACATCTCAATGTACATCCAAAAGACGAGCCAAATCTCAACAGTCAATTCTAAGCTCAGCATAATGCAGCGTGCTGGAACATCATGGCAGGGCTATAACAGCCTACAGTATCTCACAGCCTACTTTGCTTTACCAATCACATGCCATAAACAGATTATTAGGAAACCTAATGGAAGAAGCCTAAGGTAGAGCCATCCATCCATCGTCTACCATCCATTGTCTCTCATTGGCGAAGGCGGGTTACACCCTGGACAGGACGCCCGTCCATTGCAAGCCCAACATGTAGAGACAGCCAACCATTCACTCTCACATTCACACCTACGGTCATCAATGAACCTATCCCAATCCCTGACTGTGGGAGGAAGCCGGAGAACCCGGAGAGAACCCACACTCACAGGGAGAACATGCAAACTCCACACAGAAGGAACCTGAATCGAAACTGGGACCCTCTAGCTGTGAGGCGACAGTGCTACCCACTACACCGTGCAGCCTGAGGTAGAGCCATCCACTGGTTAATCTTCCTCCAATCTCCAGGAGAAACGAGTAGGACGGAGTGACACAAAGGGCAGTAGCAACTGCCTGAGTAAACACCTGATCAGGGCAGCAATCATAACTCCTACATTCTTCTCCTGCATTATTCTTGTTTCCACACGTCCATTAGGGTAATACAACTTGAGTAAATGGAGTTACCCAATCAGTAATGTTGCTTGTTCTGTGCACACCTGCTGCTGCCAGTGAACACAGTGTTAAAGGTGACGGCATCCTTCCACCCAGAATCCTTCCTCGCTCAGTGCGACCCACCGAACACAGCTTCAACACATCGTTGCACTTTAGTTCCAGCTTCATAACATTAGTGACTTAAACACCTTTGCCATCAACAAATGCTTTTAACGCAGAAGATGATTCCACATGAATCAAGCGTTATTGAGGTACATAAATGGATTAAGGAGGGAAAGTATTTGTGCAAATGAGGCTGAAGGTTCATAAATGGCAAGTAAATTGCTGCCTATGTTACATTGTGAGGTAGTTAAACAGTGATAGCTGGGTGTCAGTCTGTCAATAACCCTGTAATTATATTTCAAGGCATCTCAGTCTGCCACGGACAGCACTGATGAGAACTTAAATCATTTAGATTAGCACATTAAGTTCCCATGAGACTTGCAATGGCAGGCTCAAACTGACAATGTCATAAACCCCCATTAGGGCAGACTTTCACTTCCCGTCCTGTTTACAGTTGGAATAAATGGACAGAAGAGAGACAATTGGTAAAGGGTGTGAATGTTAGCACATTCGTTCGCTGGGATTCTGATCTCCCCCAGCGGGGGAGTTAAAGTAATCTGTGTCATATGTTACAGAAATAGGATTCTACTGTCAGAGCCAATGATGTTGGAAACATGAAAATGTCAATGAGGGATGATTGCTGCAGTGTTGCATCAAATTGATGTGTTGTGAGACTGTGTGGATGCATTTCATTTTGCGCATTCAGAACAAACTATGACTCTATCAACATTTTGATTCCATACAGACAGCTGTCACTGCAAATTGATTTCATCATCAAACTCCATAACCTCCACCTCAAATTAAAAAAATAAATAAATACAAAAAAAGAATCCCAAGCTGCACTGTCTATTTAAATGGATAAATGCAACGCAAGAGTTTTAGAAGTCTAAGGTGTCATTCACGGTCTGATGCAACCTTGTGCAAATAGGTTGAATAATTATTAGAGGGCTCCTTGAAAATTATGTTCTTCATAACTTTTTATGGCCCTGAATAAGTCAGTTACTTTAAATAACTGTCGGGCCTCATTATTGTACCCAGTTTGCATGAGACTGCCTTAAGGTGCCTGTTCTTTCCTAAACAGTTAACATCAGATTTTATTATGAGGCTGTCAGGCCTTTTCATCGTCTGGTTTTATTTTATTTTTAATTAGAGAGTTAGTCCTCATCTTAGCAATCTCTAACTTCTTGAAAAACATATTGTTTTGATCACCTCAGCTGAGTTCATCTCTTCAACTTCACTTTATTTATAGAGCACCTTTCATACATGAACATGTAACACAAAGTGCTTTACACATCATAAAGAAAAGAAAAAACAATTACAAATAAAGCCCCTCCCTCCCACCCTCCATACTACACACGCACACACACACAAACACACACACCTACACACTCTCACTACTGACAATAGGGAGACATGGCATGACACTGATGATTGAGGAAACGCTATCTTTGGGGCCATCCACACTGGGAGGAGTCGCAGGCTGTGCCACAGGGGGCACCAGTGCCCAGGCCCCCCGACACCGACAGACAACAGTCAGCCGGGCCGAAGGGACCCAGGGACAGCACCCCCAGCAGCAGCCCAGACACAGCTCCCAGTGTGGAAGGCCCCCCTGAGGAAACACTGGAGTTAAAGCTAAAAACTAAAACACATGAAAAAATAAGTGACCAGCTAAATAAAAGATAATAAAGATAATAACATAAAACAATACCAATGATAAGTAAAACAACTAAAATTATTTAAGATCAATATCATCTAAAAACAAGATAAAAGCAAAAATATGAAATAAGATAAAATCACATAAGAACGTTAAAGAATTTAAAATACTAGTTAAAAGCCTGATTAAAAAGGTGTGTCTTTAACCTTCCTTTAAAAATATCAACTGTCTCTGCGGTCCTGAGGCTCTCTGGCAGGCTGTTCCACAGGTGGGGGCCATAGTAGCTAAATGCCGCCTCACCATGGGTTTTAGTTCTGGGTTTTGGTATGGATAAAAGGCCAGTGCCGGAGGACCTCAGGGTCCGCGAGGGTTGATATGGTAAAAGCAGGTCAGCTAAATAAGAGGGCGCAAGGCCGTTAAGACATTTAAAAACGAGTAAAAGAACCTTAAAATCGATCCTGAAGCGTACGGGGAGCCAATGCAGCGACGCTAAAACTGGTGTAATGTGCTCCCGCCCTCTGGTCCTCGTCAGCACGCGTGCGGCTGAGTTCTGTAATAGTTGGAGATTTAAAGTACTCTTTTTGGGAAGACCAGAGAGCAGGGCATTACAATAATCTAAACGACAGGAGATAAAAGCATGCATCAGCACCTCCGTACTGGCCTGAGAGAGAAACGGGCGGACTCTGGCTATGTTCTTAAGATGATAAAAACCTATTTTCGTCATATTTTTGATATGTGGAATAAAATTCAGCTCAGAGTCAAAAATCACGCCCAGATTTTTTACTGACTGTGCTGGTTTAAGATCTTGTAGTTTTGGTAAAAGTTTCTCTCTCTGGCCTTCAGGACCTATAACTAAAACCTCAGTCTTGTCCTGGTTGAGCTGTAGGAAATTCTCTGCCATCCATGACTTAATGTCTAAAATACAGTTAAAAAGGGCGTCAATTGGCCCTGTGTCATCAGGAGACACGGCAATGTACAGTTGCGTATCGTCAGCATAACTATGGAAGCTGATGCCGTGCCTCCTGATGACGTCCCCAAGGGGCAGCATGTAAAGATTAAAAAGAAGTGGACCTAAAATTGACCCTTGGGGAACCCCACATCCAATTTCATGGGTTCTTGAGGAACATGTATCCATACTTACATAAAAGCATCGGTCTGTGAGATAAGAACAAAACCAGTTAAGAACAGTACCAGAGATGCCCACCAGGTGTCTGAGCCTATTTAATAAAATGTGATGGTCTACTGTATCAAAAGCTGCGCTTAGATCCAGTAGAACCAACACTGTGAGCTTTTTATTATCAAAATTCCACCTGATGTCGTTTAGAATCTTTAAAAGTGCTGACTCGGTACTGTGGTTTTTCCTAAAACCAGACTGATGTTTCTCTAGAATGTTAATTCTGTTTAAAAAGTCGTTAACTTGGTTAAAAACCAGTTTTTCTAAAATTTTACTTAAAAATGGTAAGTTGGATACAGGTCGGTAGTTATTAAAAACACTTGGATCTAAATTGCTCTTCTTCAGAAGGGGCTTCACCACCGCCGTTTTAAAGGCGCTGGGAAAGACACCCGTCTGAAGAGAGCAATTCATGATGTTTAAAAACTGTTCCTCGAAGAATCCATAAAACGATTTTAAAAGTGATGTGGGAATGGGATCTAAAAGGCAGGTTGTTGGGTTTACTTGGGAGAATACTCGACCAAGTGTCCTTGCATCAACCAGGGCAAAACTCTCCAGTGTTACCTCAGGTAAGGACATCAGTTCTGTGTTAACAGTTAAAACTTGATGGGATAAAATGCAGGATCTGATGTCCTTGATTTTGTTTCTGAAGTGGTCTGCAAAGTTCTCGCAAAGATCATCTGTGGGTGTCTTAAAAACTTTATTAGAATTAGTGCCTGTTAAAATATCAAAAGTGGAGAAGAGGAACCGGGGGTTGTTTTTATTGATGGTGATGAGTTGTGAGAAATGTGAAATTCGTGCCTTTTTGACTGTATTATTGTAGGTTTTGAGTTGTTGACGTAAAATCTCGTAATGAATTGTCAGTTTACTTTTCCTCCATCTTCTCTCTGCACTCCTGCAATTTCTTTTCAGTTCATTGATTTCAATGTTTTTTCTCCACGGGGGTATAGGTTTTCTTTTTATCGTTTTAGTTAAAAGTGGAGCTACCGAGTCCAAGGTTGACTTCAGTCTGCTGTTAAAATTATCAACGATAAAATCACAAGGTGCAGGTAGAATTTCAGCAGGAGTGCTCTGTAAAATCTCCATAAAATTTGCAGCCACTTCAGAAGTAAGGTAGCGCCTCCTCACCGTTCTCACTGGGGCCTCCTCTTGGTTAAAACTGGTGATGTTAAAAAATACACAGTAGTGGTCAGACACAGCCAGGTCGACAACAGAGGACACACCGATGGACAGGCCATGGGTTATGACCAGGTCCAGGGTGTGTCCTCTGTTGTGAGTTGGCTGTGCGACGTGCTGCTTAAAATCAAGACAACTTAAAAGATTTAAAAACTCTCTGGATATCGGATCCGAGATATCGTCAACGTGTAGATTAAAATCACCAGTTATTAAAATCCTGCTAAAAGAAGTGTGGATAATTGATAAAAGTTCAGAAAATTCACTGATAAAAGAGCTAGAGTGATGGGGTGGTCTATAAACAGTAAGGCAAAGAATTGGAGGACTGCTAAAAGTAAAGGCATGGTGCTCAAATGATTAGTAACTGTTAAAAAATACTCCATTTGAGGTCAATGAATTATCTAAAATCGATGCCGTCCCTCCTCCTCTTCTACCCTCTCTAGTAGAAAATAAAAAATTAAAATTTGGTGGGGAAGCCTCTGTGAGAACAGCAGGTGCGTCAGTGCCAAGCCATGTCTCAGTTAAAAGAAGACAGTCTAACTTGTTATCTAAAATCACATCATTCATTAAAAAAGTTCTATTTAACAGAGAGCGAACATTAAAAAGTGCCAAATTTATGGTGACAGGTGGTTTGTTGACTGGAGTGGTGGATTGTTCTGTGAGTGGTCTGAGATTATGAAAGTTCGCAGAGTGGGTGTGGTGGTGTCTGATTTGGTGGTGGTGTGTAATAATTACGGGAATGGGTGAAGTGTTGGTGTGAATATAAGGTCCAAGTCCGGTGTTGTATGTATAGTGGTCAGAGGTGGAACTGAAATCGTAGGAGCATGGACCTGGGGGACATCAATTTGTGGCGGACAAAGCAGCTGGTGCGGGTTTCGGGTGATTGGCATGCTGAACCCCGTATGCCAGGTTGGCAGCTAGCATGCGGGCACCTGCTCTGTTCAGGTGGAGCCCGTCTGACCCAAAAAGGTGTCGTCTCGCCCAGAACACGTCAAAGTTGTTGACGAAGCCTACCTGATGTGCGCTGCAGGCAGAGGAGAGCCAGGTGTTGAGACTGAGCAGCCTGCTGAAGCTGCCGATCCCTCTGCCGCAGGTGGGGGTGGGGCCGGAGATAAAAACAGTCACCTGGGACTGTGAGACGGAATTAAAAAGATGGATAAAATCTTGTTTTAAAAGTTCGGACTGTTGCCTGGAGATGTCATTTGTACCTGTGTGGATGATAATCCTTCTTGCCTGCGGATGTGCGCTCAGGATGTCAGGTATTTTCCCGGTTATGTCCGCAACGGTGGCTCCGGGAAACGCCATGGTGAACGCCCCCCTCATGCGGACGTGCCTCAAAATCGAGTCCCCAATGACCAGGGTTGTGGGAGCGACCGCTCGGTCTTCAGGGGGACAAGCCAGCTCAGCCACCCCGCCACCTGCGCCAGGACGCCGGGTGTGATCCCTCGCCAGGTGGGGAGAACGGGAACTTGATGAGTGCCAGCGCACCGCGTCCTTGACGAGCCGCCTGCGCTGGGATGAGGAGCAGGACGGGGGAGGCGGACAGCCCCGAGTTGGACACCCACCTGCTGGAAGGCAGCTAGCCGTGAGTGGAGGGAAGGCTGTGGTGTCTGTCAGCAGGGGAACAACACAGGCCCCAGCAGAGCGGCTTTTGGGACCTCCAGAAGACAGCGGGGGGGATGTTAGACCGACCTGGTGGTGCAGGGCAGCTGCCCTGCTTCCCCCCGATGGCGAGGGACCCGCGGGCCTGGGTGGCGGTGCGCCACCGGGGAGTGGAGCTGTGGATACCGCGCCGTTCGGAGGAGCCGAGCCCGGACCCCGATCATTGCCCGGGGGGCCTGCCAGCTGCGACAGGGCCTCATAGCGATTGGAGAGTGGGATTGGAGGCGAAACAGCTCCAGGTGGGGTCCTCTTTCGGCCATGAGATACCTGAGCCCATGATCGCTGGAGGTGGGGAGTGGAGCATCTCTGTGTTAATACCTTTTGTAGTGTTTGACACTTCTGTGCAAGAAGATTAGGCTATATTCTGTGTTATTTATGTGTTTATGTTTTTTTACAATGTATATTCATTTTAGCTACCCCACAGGGGCTTTTATGGCCTCAGCTGATTCACACACTCAGATGCTACTACTATATCTAATAGGACGGATTTTAAGACTTGTTTATGATTCCACGTCTACTTTAAACAGTGCACCAGAGTGCAACATTGATTGAAGACGTATGTCTTGTCGGCCATGGCTTCACTTTCTTGTTATTTACAGAGCTATAGCTATCAATACTCTAAAATTTCTTCTTATATATTTTTATTTATTTATTTATTTTTTACCTAATTAAAGCCCCAAATATGTAGGAAAGTACTTAAGTAGTAACACAAACTGGACTTGCACATATGATGAAGGTGCCAAAATACAGAAATTACCATAAAGAAGTGGTTTCACACCAAATAAGGACCTTTTTATTACATGTGCTATATATTGGTTTGCCAAAAAGTCATTCACAGACAAAGAAATATACAATATACAACACAACAAAGTGAAGCTCCTAGTGAAGCTATTGTTTGGAGGCAGTTAGACTCCAGAGAGGACTTACTCCCTGCTAGACTGTGATAAAACTCAAACAAAAAAATCCTAATAGAATTATGTGCAATTTGGGAGGGGTAGAGGTGTGGTAAAAACACTGTCAACATCAATCACAGATACAAAACATCAAAATCTATTGTCCATGTGTTACAGCTGGGGACCCTGAGATGAATTGTTATGATAAAAACAAAATTTTGGAGATCCAACACACATCAAAATGCACATGAAAAAGAAATTAGAGCAGGCAAGTCTTGCCGGCAAGCAGAGAAACCCTGAAAATCACATTCAAATGAAATAATTTTATTAACTACTGAGAATTCTGTCATGAGAAAGGTTAATGTTGACTGAATATCATTAATTACAAGGGCCGCATGAAGGTCACGAGTGGAAGCTGTCAGAATATCTCTCTTTCACACATTAATTATCAAAACACTTGCGGCATATGTCAGAAATTGAATGGAAACAGAAATCCATACCGCTCTGGTGCAGGCAGCACCTATCGTTGCCTTCTCCGAGGCCACAGCGGGAATGAAAAGGACTACAGTGCGAGCAGTAGAGTCTGCTGGTCGCGGCATTTCTTGCATCATTTGTTTCTCAAAACAGCAGAGCATTGTCTTCGCACCATGGATGCACATGCGCTACTTTGTCTTGTTTGTGGCATCGTAGCCTCGGGGTGACTTTCCCCCTGCGGTTCAGATTGGATCTCTGTCTGGGAGGAAATGTTCCCTCACAGCCAGGCATGACGACGGGCATGACGACAGCCCCCAGCAGGGAGCCTGCTGGCTCAGCGCTGATGAAACCGAGGAGACATGTAGATTTGCTTTTGTTGTGTTTCTTAGAATCTCTGGTCAAAATCAGGGTCAGGCCAGGATTTTAAATGCTCAATTCATTTGGCCAACATTATGTCAGTCTGGACTGTATAAGCTTGATCTTTAGTTGCCCCGCTCAGCAAACATTGCGCTGTATAATCATTGAGTTGCAGTGTGCATTCAATTTCCATTTTACGTTTCCGCATTTTAACCTGCAGTGCTGCTATGAGAACCAACCGTGAGAGAGGCATTCTGCAGTCGGTGGTGTGGGAGACATCATCCATGACAAAACAAACGAGCTAGCGATAAACCACAGCAGCTCTCCGGGTGGAAATGATGTACAGATGGATGCAAATGCAAATACAAAATAAATGTTCACTTTGTTCTGTGTCATTTCAACACTGTTGTCATTTCTGAATAAGTGTTGTTATTTCAGATCGCATTACATCACAGCAATCAGTTCATGGTATTGTGTCCGACATGCCCCGGTTACCAAGAGTAAATAAAGACATGATAGGATTTAAGGATCATAAAACTTGAAAAGGACGCCCCCAAATTTGTACAAAAGTCCCAAGTAGTTGACTCTGAGGCAGGCATCTATATATGTGGAAATTGTAAACCCTCCAACTTAAGACATATTTGCGCAAGTGCCATTGTTTAGGGATGACTGTGTCTTCAAACAAAGAGCTAACACCACAATGATGAATGTGGACACTGTTTCCCACTGAGCAAGGGAAGCACGGCTGACCCACTTTAGACCCTTATGTGAAGGTGATGTATGGAGGATGTTGGAGAGGAAGGAATGAGGCACTGTGTGAAGGTGCGTTAGAGAGGAAGGCTGTCCTGATTTCCCTGCTACATTTTTTAATTGTTTAAGCTTATTGCCAGTGGCTAATTATCAATGTCGGACACAACATCATCTTCTTTATTTCTTAACCAACAGCAGCTCAATAAAGGGGAGGTTACTCTTCTTCATGGATGATGCATATCAAGAAAGATGTGCTTTAATGATAGTAATAAAATATTAAAAATGTAATGACTTGGAGCAATGAATTATTGACCAAATACTGAGCCCTGTGGGCCCAAATAACAAAGAGTCAATATTAGACTTTAAAAAAAAAAAATCTCTTTCAGTCACTGTTAGGCTATGGCCTGCTGCTGAATATATTTCCTTTGCTCTAGCTTTGTTCTTAATTGTTCTCTATTCATAGAAAAAAAACTTTCCATATTTGAGGTCAAACTCTAATGTGGTAGCTATGTTTGGCCTGTTTGGATCAGCTGGGATTTGTGAGGTCCACAGATAGTTGCTGAGAGTCAATGATACATGGTGCCTATAAGGATGCAGGGTAATTGCCGGTTACATTGCGAACATGACAAATTGCCTCCCACAGCAGTGAGGTCCCTCACGTGAAACAAGCCGCCATGAGGTCACTCTCAGGTTAAGAGTGTGATAAGCTATTGACCTTGACTGTTCACTCTTACTTGTGCGTGGCAAGAGGTGGCAGGGGATCGAGTCAAGAAACATGAGAGGACATTAAATGTATGATTGAGATACTGTTTGGCCCAGATACACATAAAGCAGGTTCAATATGCACATTTTACTATTCAATTATATGTCCGTACTTAAATGTTACATTAAAGGTAGTTAGACTTTTAGGGAAATATGCGTATTTACAGCGATAGAGATGAAAAGATATAAAGCAGCCATACAAGCACTGGGTTAACATATAATCCAACACATAGACTTTGGCATGAATTAAACAAATTACATAAAACGTGTTAATCTGTGAGCTTTATAGATACGTATTGTCACTGTTGGACAGTTTCACAGGTGGATTTTTTACGCTCATCAAGAAAGTAAGATTTATTTTCCAAATATCTTACTACAGCCTAACTACTAGGTTCAATAGCCTGTCTTACAGTTAGGTGTCATTTGTTTTCTTCGATATGAGTTTCTAATTTCTAAAGATGTTAAAGTTGAATCAATGAAACATTTCTTCAAGCCCTGGCCATATATTCATGAAGCGCCCATCAAAAAAATAAGTAAATACATAGTTTATCACTTTTTGTGTCGCATCATACTCACAGAAATCACACCCTGAAACATTAAACGTAGAAATATGAAAGCACAGCCTTTTAAATGACCCATCAATTTTTAATTTGTCTACATCACATTTGCCTTTGGAGCTCATATTTTTAGATTGAATTTGTTATGCAATATTTCATTGGGTGGTGCCCCATGTGTATCCGAATGGAGAAAGCGTTTGCGAGGATGATAGCTCGCTAACTCCCTTGATCTTTGCTTGGTTTGGCTCCGCGGCTGAAGCTTACATGGTAATGGTTGTTGCTATTTTAAACAAACCATGGGGGATGCATCTATTTTGCATTAAACCATTTCATTCCGACAACTCTCCCTGGGCTGCTGACATATACAAGTTTCAGACGCTGGGTAGTTGCATGCGTGAACGTACTGGACAAGAAAGCCCTTGTGATATTTCATCCATGGTACTTTTCACAATACGTTAACGTTTTTTTTGGAATAGTGTATGTATGATTTAGCTCTCTCATTTTGAAGATGCTTTCGTCCAAACTCAAAACAAAAAAGAACCACAGGCGGAATATTTACACACTAGTTCTAGTTCGCCCTTTTCCACAAGTTGGTTTAAGAGAGGCAAGCCTTTGAAATCAAGTCCTGCTCTAAATATAACTCGCTCAGTCTTACCTTTCTGTGTGTAAACAGGCAAACACAGGACCACCGGGCCCCGTGGGGGTGAGAGGCAATTATTTGGAGAAAGCTGCAGTGTTACAGGTTGAGGGAGGGATGTTAATTACCTTGGTGAATTCACAAGATGCTGCCTCTTCCTTTTTTCTTTTGTTCAGTCTCTTTATGGGCTAATTAATTATGAAACAATGCACAGGTGATTCATCTGAGAGCAGGAAATGTTTAAACCTTTCTTATTCCTTTCACATGCACTCAGCAGCTAGGGGAAGGCTCTTTATCATATGTCAGCGAGGTGCACGGCACTCTGCATAATGTACAGGAGAAGCAGTCATAGATTTCCAAGTATTCACCAATTAGGGCTTGAGACTTTTTGTGACTTTGTAAGAGTATGTGTGAATAATACAGACGCCTACGTGCAACGGGGGAATAATGATGCTGAGATCATAGATTTTATAGAAATGTACCACACCTTCTTTGGTTGTGAGGTATGTCAGTCATACAAATCTTGTATGATAAGAAAATTCTTCTGCACATCAACTGAAGCCAAAAAGGGGGGGCTCACAGGCACATCAACATTTCACAACTGAACAATTACAATGCAGTCTTCCAATTTTTGTAGCCATTATCAGGGCTGGACTGGGTCCTGGCATTTTTGGTCATGGCGGCCCAATGATTTATCATCCCTTTTGGCAAAGCAATGTTTCATTAATAGTACATGATAATAATAACTGTAAGCTGTAACACCTGCAAACTATAACTTTGTGGCAAACTAAAATAGCACTGAAAGTTGGACACCAGTCTACTCATAGCATTATTTGACAAAGGCTATAAAGGCAATTCATACACACACACACACACACACACACACACTAGGGTGACCACCTCCAAACCAGCAAGGACGAGGTTGTGCACAACACTCCATAGGCTACTATTATTATGCAAGTTTTAAGTCTGACTGAATAAAATTAGTCAGATGTGTTGAGCATTTGCACACGTTTAGCCAATTTTCCCAGATACTATTAAGTGAAGATGTACACACATCCCAAAACATTTTCATTGTTAATTCCATTGGGAGACTCTATACTACATTGAACAATAATTTATTAAACACTAAATATTACATAATAATAACTTATTGTAATAAATAGTTAATACACTTTTCAAAATAACATCTGGAACAAGGAATATACAAATATAAACAATAACGTGCTAGACAGCAACTGAAACAAGGAGAATATGTGCAAATTTAACTAAAGAAACTGCAAAACATGTACAAAGGTAGTCAGGCAGAGATGCACACATTATATGAATAAATGTGGATGGAGAGCGTTGATGTGACGCGACAGAGGCTCTGCGTGGAGATCAGTGGGAGAACAACCGGCAGGTGCGTGGAAGATACTTTGCAGCTAGGTAGTTTTTAAATTGCCGTCATGGCAGAGCCTGCAAAGAAAAGGAGGAGTATAATGTCCGATGAGGTGAAGAAAAGAAAACGGGAGCATGACAAAGAAAGAGCTCGAACAAGAGTGATAATCGGACCGGCTCACACTCGTTGGCAAAATGCAAGACGGATGGTGACTTGGCTTTGTTGCTGCTGGACTTGTAAATAATACCGGTAATAATTTTTTTTCCAACAGTCTGCATCTGTGTACAATACATTGTTGATTATTTTATTGGCTCATGTTAGCTAAGGCGTTAGCTTTTGTGCTAATATATATGTAACTATTGCTATGGATCATGTTCGCTAATCTTAGCTAAGGCGTTAGCTACTCTACCTTGTCACTTGACATCGTTCAAATCGTTCATCGTTTACAGAGCCGGTTCTGCATACAAACAAATAACGTGCGTGCGACGGTAGGCTGCGGTAGGCTAAATTATTTACGACGGCAGAAATGGACAATTCCCTTCCAACCTGTAGGGGGACCAAAGAGGAAAAGTTCTTAAGTGTTGCTTTAAGGCGGCAGGCGTAAATTGCCGAGGGAAACCCTGCAATCATCACCACCCGAACACACGCAACAAAACCTGGGCTCATGTAAAGATCTAGATACATCATGTATATTTTGCATTGCATCTACCCCTATAATCAAGTGGCCAACCAGGCAAATTTCCGGAGCTCCAGACGGTTCTAATGAAGTCTTGGTTCAGCGTTTGGTTGGTCCCGTACTGTTGCAAAGTCCTCTTCTCCTGATGGGTTTGGGAGTGGAGTGGGTTATGCTAGAGAACATCTCCTTTTGGAAGGGTTTCGCTGTGGCTGCAGGGATGTTGTTTTTGTGGACGGCTGATTCAATGACAGTAATGAGTTCTTACAAAGGAACATTTGAATGTTTTAGCCAGGATGCCAATATCCAGCTGGGTAATCCTCTTCTTCCCTTCTTGACATCTTGCAATGGTCTCTGCTTCCACTTTTCCAGTGTTTCCGTGCTGCCCTTGTCTCGGGAAAGCAGTCAGGCGAAATGACTAATTTATCTTCTTTTGGGCACTGGCCGTGAAAAAAATGGCCAAAAGAAATAACTGAGATCCCTACTTTGTTTCACAGCATGCTGACTTTAAAAGAAATTGTCAAATGTGAAGTAGCATTTTGAGGTAAGTCAAGGTGCGTACCTAACCATAGCATGTTGAACCTTAGCTAACCTCTTGTTCACAGCAAGTTAACACAATGAACCTATTATCATCCTTTGTTAACTGGCAAATAAAGTAGATTTGCTTGTCGTGGACACGTTGTGGTGCTGGTGGTTATGTTGCCAGCCTTGTGAAGGAGCTCTTCAGCCCTGTGCTCCTTCAGTTACAGATAGACAGGGTGAGGATTAAAAGAGCAATAAAAGGCCCATCCCCTCCGGATAGCTAATATAAAGGTGTAGTGTGTGAAACCTTAATGATGGATTACAGTACACATTTTGTTCCTCAGACTAAAGTGGAGATAAGTATGATGCATTATAAGTCTTTAAATTTAATATATTTGTATTAAGACAAATTCCAAGTATGATTTTTCTTCTTTTAGGCACAGCTCTCACCTCGAGTGTTACCGTGTTCTGACAGCAACTGCTAGCAAAAGGAAAGCACCTGAGTCCAGCGACAGCACTTCATCTAGCAGCAATGCACTCAAGTTTCTCAGAAGAACATTGATCATGCCGTGCAAAATATCAAATATGTGGGTCTAGACAACACCGGACTGCTGGACTGCAGATGGGCAGAGTTTTATTGGTTGACTGTTTGGCAGTCTTCAGAGATGTTCAGTAGATCTCGCTTGCCAGTGGCTCAAAGGATCCCACATATTTCATGTATTTGCATGCGCGCTGCAACATTCCTGAGAAAATTGTAGAAACCATTGCTGACAATGTTTGCGATTTCACCGAGGTGTTAGGGGCCTATGGCCTTGTCAAAAACAACAATATAGACACATCACGATAAGGAAGTTCAGCTCAAGGGCGAAAGGTAGTGGAAGTGAATGTTAATGGGAAAGATGAAGTTCTGGGAGTGAACGTAGAGGCTTTTGCGATATCAACTCTCATGGATAAAGTGGATTGCTCAGAATATCGGCTGTCAAAGCATAGCTGTTGTGATCGTCATCTCCTTAACCTGGAAGCTGCAAAAGCAGACTCCTTTTTACCTACAAACGGTCACTCTGGAACAACCAATCCACCATAGCTGCAGTTAATCATAAAATACTGATACTGAGGCTCATCAAAAGTCGAAAGGGGCCCCCACATTAGTTCCCATTGGCCCCATTTTAATGGCACATGATGTTCAATTTGTTTCAATGACCAGTACGACAATATTAGTCCTTTTATTAACTAACATGCAAACACGTCCACACATATGCTCAGATGCACTCATTATTAATGATTGTTGTAGCTGGTTATTATGTAAAACTAAAGTCAGTTACTACAATTGATATAATGCAATCTCACAATAATACATTTACTGCACTGCAAAGCAGAAATTAATATACAGTGTCCACATCCCCCATCTGTTTTTCTAACGAGGAGCTAGAATATCTTATGCATATTATAAAGTAGTGTGACTATAGCTTCTGTTTATATTGACGTAGTTTGACAAATGATGTTTCCTCTATGTGGTTGGTAATTGTTGTGTTCATCCAGACTCCAAAGAGGTTCCAGCTGTGGCTCCTAAGTGGAGGGGGGGTCACTTCAGTGTCATGATGCAGAGCCACATTCTGGAGAGCAGCAGACAGAGGGCTACCTGGTCATATTCATAAGTCATTTTATGCAGCGTGCAATTTGTTTGTGAACGTACACACCCTTATCTGCCACAGTAGCCTGGACTATTAATAAAACAGGACAGATTTCACTTAAAAGAGCCAGACAACTTAAAAAAACTATGAAAATCTATTTCTAAAGTTCTAAATTCTGGCAGTTATATTAAAATGTCTCACTCGCGAAGATTCAAAACATCCAAGTTTAGGGTTCACTACCACCCCCATTATAATGTTGAATACTATACAGCATTTTGTGCTTGGAGGAATTGACGATAGATTGGAGTTGGAATATATGCAGTTAAATGTACTAAGGTAGGCTGAACCACGCATAATACACATCACTGCTGACAGACTACATGGAGTCTGCAACAGTGTGTAGAAAATTAGTGAGAAAATGTTCCTGGTTAGTCCCCAAACAAAATGACATCCATCCATCCATCCATTTTCTACCGCTTATCCTAGGGTCACGGGGGGGCTGGAGCCGATCCCAGCTATCATTGGGCGAAGGCAGGGTACACCCTGGACAGGCCGCCAGTCTATCGCAGGGCCGACATGTAGAGACAAACAACTATTCAAACTCACATTCACACCTACGGGCAATTTAGAGTCATCAATTAACCTATCCCCATCCTGCATGTCTTTGGACTGTGGGAGGAAGCCGGAGAACCCGGAGAGAACCCACGCTCACACGTGGAGAACATACAAACTCCACACAGAAGGAACCCAGTCCGACCCGGGAATCGAACCCTCTTGCTGTGAGGCTAGAGTGCTACCCACTACACCACCGTGCAGCCCGACAAAATGACATGTTAGGTTAATTATATTATTCCATGTGTTGTAAATATTTATCCTGACTTCTAGAAAGGAAAGGTAAACCACTATGCACATATGACTGCCTGGCAAATTAGACAAACAGATATATATTTATTGATCAATTTAAATAGAATTGTTCCACATTTGCATGCATATTTAATCAAACAAAATGTCAATCTGTAAGAAAGTATACATTTTGGAATAGATGATGCGAAAGTGTTAGCCTAGTGCTGTGTTGTATTAGCCAGTGGTGCCGCCAGCCGGAATCCTTTGAGCACTGTGCATACTTTTGAAGGTGAAAAAAACATTTTTAAGCAACTTTTTTTTGTTCAGCGGGCTAGATATTTAAATTATGCAAATCAGCGGGTGACACCAAACAACATCTGCCCAAGCAAGTCAGAGCTTTTTTCTCTCACACAGTGACCTGAAGAGAGGCCTGCAGCCGCATTTGAGAGGTAGATCGCGCGTGTGTGCGCAATTGCGCATAGCGTGTGTTGGCCCCTCTCCACTACACAATACAGCTCGGCTCTAGTCTAGTCACCTCCCTGCTGCTGAGCACTGTGGGCCGAGCTGATGCATGTCTCTCTCCCCGGGCCGGGAGAGTTATCATACTTTACTGTGCGTGTGTGTCCAAGCGTGTGCGTGCGTGGAGTGCTCACACAAAAAAAGGGGGCACAAAAAAAATATTTGCACCGGGGCCTATCACCATGATATACGCTACTCTTCGATTTTGTCTTTAAAAAGTATTTTTCCATTTGTTGTTGTATTTGCCATTTCTGTGCGTACATTGAAATTGAATCCTGGCAGCGCCACTGGTAGTAGCCGAGCTGGTATGTTGCCCCTTTTTTCAGGCAGAAAATAACGTGGTTTTACAGTATATTTCACGGTTGTTTGTACCGGTTAAATAAAAAAAAAACACATTTTTCTTAATGTCATATATTCAGTAGATTGTTAGATTGTTTGGTAGCGTTTTTGATCGCTTCATAAGTGGATTTATTTCATATGTGGGGGGACTTTATATTGTCAGCACATCCACAAATGTTCTATAACCCAATTATAGTGTGTGTGTGTGTGTGTGTGTGTGTGTGTGTGTGTGTGTGTGCGTGCGTGTGTGTTCGGCATTCTGTGGTACGTGCTGTTGAATTGAATGGCACGACAGCCTTTTTTATCCTAAGAAGCCTTGGTTATGTTCCATAGGTTTCCTTTTCATTGTCTACGTAGGCAGCTCCACTTGTGTTTGCAGGTAAACTAGCTGGCATGAAAAGGAGCAGCATAATGTGAGGAAGAGAGGCCGGGGGGAATCAAACTAAAATATCAAGGAAGCAGAGATCATCATGACACGAGCAGATTCAGTTGCATATGTGAAATATAGAAATGAAATAACAAAAATAATAGTCTCAACAAAATTATAGTTTATGACAATCTAATAGTCATAATCTATTCAAAAACACAGTTCTGGCACAGTCCATGCATTTTTATATTTTCACTACTTCTGCTTTGTAAAAGTAGAAAAAAGTATGATTTGATCGCAATCATCTTTAAATACATGACAATGCCATCCCACCCTGTTCTTGTTCTGCTTTGTTGATTTGCAATCACATAGCAGTTGTAATGCTTGTGTTTGTATGTTTCTCTCTCTCTCTCTCTCTCTCTCTCTCTCTCTCTCTCTCTCTCTCTCTCTCACACACACACACACACACACACACACACACACACACACAGGGCCCCCTGTTGTGACAAATAGAATAGTAAAAATGCTTTGGTCTCAGTGTTCAAGGTTCAACGCACAGGAAGACAAACGCACACGGAAAAAACATGGATTTGATGTGCAAAGGCTTTAAACTCCCGTTTAAAATTCTACAGCAACATTCTTAATCACTCGTAGAGCGGTGACGAATGCGCTTCCGTTCCTCACATAGTCCCATTGTACAGCAATATCCATGTTGTGTCATGTCATATCCATTTCATGATAGACAAAGCTATTTAAACCGGAACAAAGCACCAGCAGCCAGGTGAGATTAGACACACACTCACTCACTCCAGGGAACATGGGGGGGGGACTCCAGATGGGAAGAAACCGCTTTTGTGGTGTGAGGCCCGCAGCAGGGCAGGATTCAAAGAGAGGGTAGGAGGGGTCAGCTACAATCTTTCCTGCCCACCTCAGGGTCCTGGAGGCGTAGAAGTCCTGGGTGGACGGCAGAACACAGTGACTCAACCTCTTGGCGGAGCGAATTGTATGAGAACCATTGTCATGGCAGAGGCTGAAGAATCAGGTGAGAACACATGCGGAGACGAGACAGAAAACCATTCCAACCCAATAAAGGGATAGTGTGAGGAATTCAGATTCAAGTGACATCCGTTGACATTCAAATATTCTTTGTTGTGTTTAATTGTTTGCCTATGATTGCTTGACAGGCTATATCCCAGAACCACCACCGCTGTTGGTGAAGTTTATTGCCACATTAGCGCCCCACTTTCACCAGTATGCCCATGCATTGATGGACAGTAACACATTAGACCCAAGTAAATCACACAGTGTGATGACGTTCATCAGTAACACGTGATGCTGTAGGAATGCCGTGAAGGTGACCTAAGGTCATTTTAAAGAAGTCCTCTGATAGTAGCCATATAAGGTTAACACAAACTTAAATTACTTCATTATAATACAGCTACGTATATAACCAATAATCCATACATGTCACCATATTACAATGTTTTATTCTATGTCACTGCAATATCAAAATATTAGGCTTTGGCCATTACTGTATTTAAATGTGTTTCCCCGTTATGACCTTTTGTTTTTGGCCCCTTTATTCTGTTACATAAATGTTTAATATTACCCAGGCAGGAACCTCTGGTTCTGAAACTGAAGCTCATGCAAAAGTGCCTTAAATTACCTTCTATCAATTAGCTTCAACTCGTCTGGTTGCAGAAGGACTCTGTGAAAATGATGCTACATCTATCTTGGATTTATCCTCTCAATCGCTGTTTCAAGTTGTCTTCTATCCAACATGATGTTCATTTAGTAAACTATGCTCCCATTCAGAGTAAAATGGACTTCATGAAAGATAACGTAATATTTTGGTTGCCTAAAAATATTCAGTATTCAGTTGTAGTTAGCTCCACGCTCTTGTGTCACTTCTAAAAAAAAACACAAGATGACAGTGGCCAAAATGCTGAACCTCTATCTGGAGTCTATCTGGAGCTCAGCTGCTATCATCGCTACTACCAGCTGTGAAATCAAATATTAGCACGCAACTATGAAGACAAAGTCGTGATAAATAAAACACTGCAGCCATTTTCCCTCTCGAACAGAAGAAAGAGTATAGCTGGGTGTCTCTCTTAGTCATCTTTTGCAGGGCCAGAGCTCAGCCTATAACTATGAAGAGGATGATGTTTCCCAAGAGACAAAGACGCCTCTAGAGAGCGGCGGCTCTCAGGGATCCTCTTCATTTCTCACATTGTTGCACGCTCAGCTCACAATTGAAAAAAGTGTGTGGGGGTCACCTGTCTTACGCACATCTGAGTGGCTAGGACTCATGGGCACTGAAAGCCAATTTATGTGACAAACGATTCTGCCGGATCCCGTGACAACATTTGTTGTACAGTTACAATGAATACGACTTGTCTACAGGTAGGATGGTTAATATGTTCTTTGCAGCACAAACCAAAAGAAAGGTGATAAAACTTCAATTTTTTTGACCCAGAAGAATGAATAAACAGTAGGTAACATTTTAACATGTTTATCTCTCCAGTGCAGTTCTACATTTTGATCGTTTGGTTCCCTAGTTTTAAGAAACGGAAACACATTTGTGCATGTACGTAATTCAATTGAATTTTGCAGTGTAGTCTGGCCAGCAGATGAGCAATGCTGACTAAACGTGCTCATGTTATTCGATTCGCCATCTGTGATGTAGCCTTGGGGAACATTTTCTGTTCAAATTGTACAAAAGAGAGAAGAGATTGCTACCACATACACATACATTCCTTACCAGCCCAATTACTGGGCTTACAGATGAAATTCTTTAAAGTCTTCCATCTCCAGTAGTCTCTGCCCTCCACCGGGTCTGATTGGCCAGGTCACACAGACTAGAGCAGCTAGGTGGAGGATCGTTTGTTGATCATTTATGTCTAATAGGCAGACAGCATGTGAGGATTTTGTCAAAACTTTCTTAATCGCCTGGCTGAGAGGGATCAGGGTAAGATGGGAGCGCTTATTGTTGCTCCGTCTGTTAGGCTTTTCATTCTTGCATGGCACATAAAGCATAGACCATTTTACAATGATCAACTGTGATGACATACATAAGTGTGCGCACACCAACGGAAGCTGTGGTGGCATGTAACGTTAAACCAGTGAGAAATGACCAGCATCCAAATTAGATGCTGACACGTACCCTTTCACCAAAGTATGTAGGATTCATCCTCTAGAGATGAATTTCAGGCCAAGGACCCCCAAGGATTATAGTGACCCCTATTACATGTCGTATAAAATTGTGTTCCTTCTTAAACTGGGCCAATAATAATGTGTAGTGCAGCCTATAGTGCCTTGTATAACAGTACTACGTACAATGCTAAGCCATTAAAACAATAATCATTTGCAGATTCATATTTGAATTTTATTTTGGATTTTCTACATCACAATTTCTCAACATAATATTAGACAAACATTTTGGACATATTAACATTTTTGGAAGAAAAAAAGTTTGGGATCCAATAATTACGGGGACCCCCTGCAGTAACTCTGCGGACCCCCTAGGACCCCCGGATCTCTGCTCTAGGGAACACCAGTGGCTCATAACAATCCAGCAAATACTTATTGCGATATTTCAGTCCAAACAGGTAAAGCAGTCTTAATGCACATGCACTTAAGTACGCCACATGCGTGCTTTGTTCAAGCTGCATTTTGGATTTTGAACGAAGAAAGGCTTGCGTTATCACAATTATTTCTTACATCACTGGATACACTTTGAATGTCTTGTTCAGTCCGACTGATAACTAACAGTTCTCAAATATGTTCAACGTGCAATTATATTAAACAGCAAAAAAGCAGTCAATTCTCTTATGAGGAATGCAGAGACCAGAGAAGCATTTTTGCTGAATAAATTACTTTTTTATTTACTGATCTTGTCATTTTGTTACCTAATTAATTAGTTGATCAGTCATTTTAGCACTGTAGTGCTTACTAACATGTTGTATTTACCATAGAGAGTAATCCCTTTTATGCTGAAGTCTGATTAACATGCACTCACTAAGAAAAACTGTTTTTCTCTTTATCATCAGAGTCACAGCCTCGGACGCCACTGCCGCCAAGGACTCTGCAGAAAACTGTGTAGGGACGACTCCTTGGCAGTACAGACTCAATCGACCTGGTGTTTGTTCCATAGGGCACCATATTAAACTCATTTTAATTGCTTGAGATATTTATTTTTAGACATTGGGAAACAAAGTGTTTGAGTGTTTGGTTTATTCTTATGTTCTTTTTTTTTGTAAAAAAAGTTCCCATTTTTGATGAGATTACGAGTATGTTAAGTCCCCCAATAAGGCTATTAATTTCATTAAATAATAATAATAATAATAATAATAATAATAATAATAATAATAATAATACATCTCCTGGGGCCCGTTTCACAAAGCAGGTTCAACAAACTCTGAACCTAACCCTGAACTCTGAGTTGAACAACTCTGAGATGGGCAACTCTGAGTTTTCGGTTTCAGAACAGCGGTTTTGAATTAGTTCACTCAACTCTGAGTATGTAAACTCTGAGTTACACGCGTGCCTGCCGACTCTACAAAGCCATCATCAATGGAGTTTCGATACTACGATTCACCATGGCAACGGGGAGAGCGTCATTAGATATTACTGAGTGTTAATGTAGAAAACGAGCTCATCCTGAGGAAGCGGCGCACCGTAACTGCAGCAAAGTAGCGATAGTTGGCGTGGCAGACATTTACTGCCCGATCTAATGTGTATAACTGAATGAAACAGTCTATTGATCTAAAGGTATAAAGTGTTCATTTTCAGATCTGCAAAGCAACACTGTGGTGTAATGGTTAGCAATGCAGCCTATGGTGCAGGCGGCAGCGGTTCAATTACCGTAGTTCACAAAGTAGCGCAACAAATAAATCATAATTTTTATTGGGTGTAATCCCCCCAGGCACAGAAAGAAAGTGGCTTCAGTTGAAAATTAAAGGAGTCATCACCAGGAAATCGCAATTTCTCTTGTTAAAACATGCATATCTGTGTTTGACCTCAGTTGAAACTTGCCTGAAAGGCTGGAGTTTGAAAGTGGCGCCGTTTTTTCGCTTCTGCTCTTTTTCCGAACAGGAATAGCACACAAGGGTGTGCATTCCTAAAGCACGAGATTTTGATTCTGCGCCTACAGTGACGTCACCGTGGAGGCTACTTGCATAAGCCTGAATTCCGTAAGGTTCGTCATTTAGTGTGTGCGCCATGACAGGGGGCTGTTTATGTTTTGGAGTCTGCATGCAGGCAAGCCCCCCCGGCTCTGTCCTTCCTGCGGCGAATCAACGCGCGCCTCATTACATATTATACAATGCACATCCGGACCAGTCAAAACCTCGCGCGTAATCTCGTGTGATAAAATCGCGGTACAAAAAAGGGTCAGAACAAGCTCAATGTTTGATTAAAATTTTTTTTTTTTTTCTAATAAGTTTTACGAATTGATCCAAAGCGATCCAAGGGGGGCTGGATACGTATAAAACCAGGTTATGACTCCTTTAAAACAATCACTTCAGGTGATTCATCCACGGATACAACTACGGTGTAGTAGTACGGTGAATACGAGCAGCAGTGTTTGTGTTTGTGCCCGGCATCGCCTCCTCAGACACTTCAGCCTCCACAACAGCTGGAAACGAGAACCAGAGAAGAAGATGTTGGAGGTTCAGTGTCTTTGCCACAGAGTGAGTTTAACCAAAACTCCATTGTTTCACTAACACCACATATTTGTCACACTGTTACTGAACCTTGAGAGTTGAGTCACTTCGGTTGCTAGATCTAATGAGGGCAGAGAACGCCTCAGACACCTCATCGGTGATAACTCATTATTGACTCTTGAAATTCAAATAGCAGAAATCAAATCAACTAAAGAATGCCTCCATGTTGCAGCCCTGTCAAAGCTCCAGATGGGACTGCAGAGGAGGTTGATGAAGAGGAGGGAGCAGCGAAAAAGAGAGCAAATGAGAAGAAGCTGCCTTTCAGGTTCCTGGACTTCTTCTGGTCAGTTTAGTCCACAACAACAATCCACAAACATTTCAAGAGCAGGACGCATATTGAAAGCAGTTCCATTTTTGGTAATGAAATGTGTGATAATGAGCTCCAGTAAGATTTTCTGATGGTGATGTGTGTTGGGACATGTTTGAGTGTCAGCTTTACAAATCTAGCCCAGATTTCTCTAGCCTGCTCCCCCTGATGGACTTTGTCAGGGACTGTGGCGTTCGATGCCTGGGGCTGAACTGATCACGTCCAGCAGTCAAACACACATACCCCCTCTTTCTTCAAGAGGGCCCTGTCAGTCCAGGTGCAGGGTGCCTGTGTTTCAGGATCAACATCAGAAAGTGAGGTTGCTGCTTTGATGGTTCTTGTGTCTCACCTCCTGATAGTTTCCCCTCCGCACATCAAACCCTCTTTGTGTCTCTGTGTGTTCAGGACACTCATGGGATCCTGACAGCCATCCTGGATCAGATTCGGAGTTTGTCCCTGTTGCTCTGGGTTGTCAGAGCTAGCGTGGGAAGAAATCCACCTGGTGTTCAGGATGCAGAACGCCGGGGCCGACAAAAACCACATCACACAGGAGGAAAAATCCCATAAAATGCGTCATTCATTTTACACCATGCTGTACACAACGACAAACAGCAAAACTCTTCCCAGCCTTTCTCCACTACTCTAATGGTGGTTGACATGCTTTAATGCAAAATACTGTGAACAGTTTCCAAGCTCATATCTTTAATCTTGTAATATTAAATCAGGATGCCACAGAGAATTTTCCTTAACATCACAAGTTGGATACATCGGGCCAGTTCAACATAAAGAGGACTTTATCCACACACACACACACACACACACACACACTGTTTGTGTTTGTATGCTGTTGTTACCCAGGATACGTGACAGCATGTTGTCTCCGGTCAGCAGTCTGCCTTTGTGACTCAGATGAGTCTCAGATGAGTCACACCACATCCAGCATCCAACTGACCATGCTCGCCCCCTAACTACACATCATGTCTACCTCACAGTTTTGATGAACATTGTACCCTTTATATGTATTATGCCTGCCTATAGTTTCAGAAAGCCTTTGTTTTCCATTTAAATCTAATGTTCAAATCATTTTGGAGACTCTTAATAGTTGGGTAATACAGCGTTGCCAAGCACAATACAAAGCAAGTATTGATGAAATTTGTGATTATTGATTAACGAGTTATTAAGCAGGCTGCACGGTGGTGTAGTGGTTAGCACTCTCGCCTCACAGCAAGAGGGTCCCGGGTTCGATCCCCGGGTCGGCCCGGGTTCCTTCTGTGTGGAGTTTGCATGTTCTCCCCGTGTAAGCGTGGGTTCTCTCCGGGTTCTCCGGCTTCCTCCCACAGTCCAAAGACATGCAAGATGGGGATAGGTTAATTGGTGACTCTAAATTGCCCGTAGGTGTGAATGTGAGCGTGAATGGTTGTCTGTCTCTACATGTCGGCCCTGTGATAGACTGGCGTCCTGTCCAGGGTGTACCCTGCCTTCGCCCAATGACAGCTGGGATCGGCTCCAGCCCCCCCGTGACCCTAAAATACAGGATAAGCGGTAGAAAATGGATGGATGGATGGAGTTATTAAGCAAAAACACCAACCACTTTCTGGACTCATGTCCTTTTCTTCTTCTGTTTAATTCCCGTCTACAGGGGGCTGATGGTGGGTCTCTCTACACATGTGGTTGTGTTCAGGGAGGTTTGGTAACCTTCAGCCAGGAAATAAGTGGTCAGAGTGCTGTTGTGTTGTATGTGTGTTGACTGTGTATCTAGCTGTTGTTATTTGCGGTCCATGCTGAAGGTTGATACCATCTGGTGAGCGTCATCAGCCACTTAGGCTCTGAAGGGGTCTCAGTGAATAGCCTGCAAAAGTCTTTTTCGCTCAGTAAACAATAAAGTCCATCATTTACTTTGATGTCATCCTGTGTTACGTCAACTGAACGAAGAGTGAAAGAAAATGAATGAAAGAGGAAACGACTTTGTCAAATTGTTTTGCCCGGGTTCCTTCTGAGTGGAGTTTGCATGTTCATGTCTGAGGGTGGGTTCTCTCCGGGTTCTCCGGCTTCCTCCCACAGTCCAAAGACATGCAGGATGGGTTCATTGATGACTCTAAATTGCCCGTAGGTGTGAATGTGAGTGTGAATGGTTGTTTGTATCTACATGTCGGCCCTGTGATAGACTGGTGACCTGTCCAGGGTGTACCCTGCCTTTGCCCAATGACAGCTGGGATCGGCTCCAGCCCCCCCGCGACCCTGAATACAGGATAAGAGGTAGACAATGGATGGATGGAACTCTTCACAATTCAAAGGAAGAGCCTTTTGTGAAAGTGAAATAAAACTAAACTTTATAATAACTTTAAAATATCTACACACCTCCACAGGATTAATTGAGCCAGAACGGCACATCTCTAAAATAAACCCCAAATCCTTGAACGTTGAATGCCGATTTATCTGTGATTTATTTGCTGTCCTTGTTTGCGATGCACCCACACATTTATCACTGCACTACTTTGATGCTGAAGAAAACATTAAGTGCAATTACTTGGCTCTTTTTTCATCTATGATTACATTCATGGGCATCCATTTGTGATGGACATCTGAGATTGTAAATAACCCTGAATGACTCTGGGCGAACGCTTAAGTGACTTAATTGCCTCGATGAGCAGTGTGTCAAGGCCACTGCTGCAATTGTTGACTGTGTTGTTAAACAGGCCAAGTGGGTATCGTTACCGCTACAGCTATTTCATAAACTCAAAGGTCATAATAGTACATACAGTTGTCAGCAACAGTCGGAAAGATTTAATGATTTTACGCCTGACAAACTCTGCAGAGCAACGTGAAAGAGGTTAATATCTCATACATGGGAGGGGATTTGTCACAGACGTTTGCTTATAGATAAACTGGTATAATGTGTATGGATCACTCTGCATATGCAATCGCAAACCGAAGGAGAAACAAGTGTCATGCGAAATTGATTCTCAGTGATCTCAGATATCAAAACAGTAATGCTCTGTATGTTTGGCGCATTCGTTTCGGCGCCAATGAGCAAGAAATAATTGTTTAATGTGTTGTAATAATAATAGTATTGAACCGTTTTGTGCAGATGAGAGAATCTTGTAGAAGGACAAAGGGGTACTTTGTGTTCTCGTGTCTAAGAGAGAAAGAGGAGATATAAAGAGGAAAAGGCTTGTGAAGGGTGCTTGCTGAGGCTACGCCATGCTATTCTCTTCCTCTGGTTATATGACGAGCTGGCATAGATCTTTGCATATTAAAAAACTGTGCTGTGAGAACACCTCCTGACACACAGATGCCCCGCACTACAAAATATGAAATGCACAACTGGTAAAAGAGAATAAAGTATTAATCCAATACTGTTTTTGATCCAGCAACCTTTTTCAGAGGTGCATAAAGTGTAAGCATGAAGGGAGAGGGTGGGAAGAGGGAACTCCAGACATGGTCGACTTTTTCCACAGCTTTCCATCAATCATACAGTAGTAGGCCATTAGGCAAGGCGGCAAGCCACAAAAACAAAACTGTCAGCTTCCATAAATGCTATCAACACAACTCAAGCAACATAAACAACAGAGCAGCAATGGAGACGACAAAGCGAAGACATCTATACAGGGTCTTGATGGCTGCACTGGATGTGAAATGGCGATCTACGGATAGAGTCTCTATGAATGATTAGGCGTGAATATGCTGCTGCCGATGCAACATGGAGATCATGTTCCTTATCTCAAGGTCTTCTTTTGGACTGACTTTCAAGTGAACATGTAAGGTTTCTGTCAATGAATGGATGCCGCCTGTTTGTGGATGCATCCTTTGCTGATATAATAGATTGTATTTTAAGTTATCGACTCACCAGCAAATAGAAAGTACCAAGAGGAAGTTATACTATTAGCTTTAGTATGTATGTGGACAAATGTGTTTCAAAACATATTAGCCACAAGTTAATAACCACAAACATGATATCAACATTGGTCCATGACTACATTTAAACTATGAGTATATGTTGGGCAATATCAGCTACTTCCACGCTCTGCTTATGGCTACACCCAGGTGTTTCTCTTCTTTAGCCTGATTAAATGCCTCAGAACTGTTGTTGTGTTCAGACTGCGTGATTGACTTTCCCCTGACTCTCCTCATAGTTTATTTTCCACCTGTTAGGGCAGGTTGACTTTAACCGTAATCATTCTTTTTGCTTCATGGAGTTCATGGAGGTCACCTTGTTAAAGAAATAAGAAAAGGATGTTGTCCCCTTGATGTGAAACTTTGACTATGTTTGAGCAACATTGATTATTATTCTGATTAGGTCTACCACACTGGGGATTATCTATAATGTGTAGAGAGTGCATGTTTAGCATCTCAGTCTGCCGTAATAACTCCATTCACCTCCAGTCATGTTTAAAAGGTGAGGATAAATACCCTGAGTGATTCACCCTCATGAATTATGCAGTCGTCTGTGTTATTGTTGGACTACAACCAAGCCATTAACATGTTCCCCAACAGTTGTAATCCAGAATAGAACTGCTGAAAGCAGGTACATTCATGAGTCGCACCAGTCCACAATGCTCTCACAGTGAAGAAGCTCTCCCCGAAGAGATTTTCAGAAGCCTCCCTTTAGCAGGTGCTTGGTTTATTTCATTCATTACACAATTTGGTTACAGTTTGTTTCATTTGTCTACTTCGTTTGCTTGTTGAAATTATGTAAAGCTGCAAAGGTTTCAGCCTGTCGGAGCATTTTGCCTCTTATTTGCAACACATGACACATAATGGGTATTGAGGAAGAGGGTATGAGAGAGAGAAAATATCCAAATGAATTCAAAAATGACCTGAGGCAACCAGCAACCTCATAATATGTTTAGACCCATCAGGATTCAGGTTTGGGAGAAAAAGCCTCTCCGCCTGTGCATTATTTGAGTCTCTAGGGCCACCGTGACTCTAATGTTTGAATAACAGTGGAAACTCCAAACTGCCCAGGTAAGTAATAAGGTAACACACTCAGTGGAGAAAAAAATACCCTTTACTTTCCCATTTACTCTAAAGTCATTGCTTTTCACCTTCTCCCTCGTCCCTGTCTGTTGCAGCCTCTTTTTTTATAAGTCTGATAAGACTGCACACACATGATATCATGAGTTTTGATAGCAAATTACAGAATTGATCTAGAGCTCAGCAGGCAATTATCAGTGTAAGTACCACAATGCATATCAATGAGCTGCAGGCAAAGAAAAAAAAATGTTAAAAAAAACCCATTCCTGCGACACAGTGCTAATATTGTACATTGCAAAGGCTGTTTTGATGCCACTACCTGGGAGATCGGAGGGAGGAATCAGTGGAAAAGTTGGATATTTCTGACCCTTCACATTGGCATGGTAAATACCTGCAGTGAAATTGATCATTTGGTCTCCTAGTCCCCCCCTCACCCCCAACCAAGAAAAAAAAACATCCTACAAGCACCACTCTCTCCTTCTTTTCTCCCCCGCTGTTCTTTTCCTATTCCCATTCAGAGCCGAACAGATTGCCATGTCTTTACAGGTACAACAGAAAGAAAAGCAAAGCTGAAGCCGACATATTGGCGCGCTGTTCCCTCCAACAAGGACACGACAACAATGACCCTATTCAGTAACCTTGCTGGAAAGTTGGTAGCCGCAGCTTGTTGATAGGCAACTCTCTCTCTCTCTTTCTCTCTCTCTCTCTCCCTCACCACCTGTCCACTTGGAAGAGTCAATTCATATGCCTTTGCTGAGCAGAGGCTTTAGTTTTAGGCTGAGCACGTGGAGCATGCTGACTGCCACCTCCCTAATCTGAAAATTCAGATAATTACCTATTCAGACGTTGCAGACGAGATGTGTGCGTGTGTATGTGTGTGCCTGCCCGTGTGCGTCGGCCGGCTGCTGCTCCTTGTGAAGAGAAGCACCATGAAGTGGATCTGACACTATGAGTTAGGCACACAGGACGGCTGACCACCAAAAACATGTATAAATAAAACACAGGAGATTCACACTCCGACACTGTGGGTTTTTTTAAATCTTGTGGTTGCTGTTTTTGAGATTCTACATACAGCAGCCTGCAAATTGAATTTGTGTGTCGGTAATTACGGTGGATTTAATCGTAAGCTGTCATATTTCTGTGGTTAATGGGCTCCGAGTGGAAGCTGCCGAGGTGAAGGCGTTCTGGAAGGTCAGCTGACTCACCGCCGCTGCTTACCCCCTTCAGCTCTACCTACCCACACCTCTCAAATCTCAATCAGGGTTAGGCAGCGTGGCCATTCATTAGCTTGGTATCCAGCGGCTGTCTCTTTCATCTCACCCCTGACATGGTCCATACCCCCCCTCTCTTTTCCGATCCTTCTTCCGCTGCCTCAGTAGGAACCCTGTCCATGGACCCCCCCAGAGGTACAAGGGGTCAAGCTGCTGGGAAACTACTATTGAACCCCCCTCCAGCTCACACACATGCACACACGCACTCCAACCTCCATATCGCCCTCCTCCATGTCGAAACCATCACAATTCTTCGGCGCCTCCCGGCTCTACTCCTCTCTCTGTTTTTTCCCCCCCCTCTCCTACCAATCAGTGGAGCATTTCTCTCAGTGCTACTTGTGGCGGGAAAGAGTGACAGCGTGCAGGATTGTGTGAGTGCGTGCTCGTGCGTGTGAGCCTGCAAACGTGGGCAAAAAAGCCCGGCACTAAGCTGAGGACGGCTCCAAGGTCCCCCCCTGAGGCGGAGCTGAGATTGAGTTCATTATTCAGTGGGAGTGGGTTCCAGCTGTGAGAGGAGAGCGATGGCGAGCTGCTCTGTCTGTGTTGTGGCTCGTCCAACCCTGCTGTCCACTGAGAGCCAACACAAGCTATTGCAAAGCAGAGAGACTTTGACTGTCACACACAATGGACAGACAGCATTCGGGCTTTTTCATTTTCAGTCAAGGCTGGCTCTCTGTTTACTCTGGGAAGGTTTTATTTGCACACATTAGATCACAGTAATGAACAGGAGCATACTTTTTATTTCTCCTTTTTGGGTCGTAATTGCATTGTTTCAATGTAGTATAGACAATGTAGTGCCCCCGATGAGAATATGATGTACACATGGAGCAGCACTTAGCCAGAATCCTTATGTATCCCTAGATGGCAGTAGTAAGTCAGTGCACTGTTCTTCACACAGAGAAGAGTGTGTCTTTGAATGTGTGTAAGCATGTGTCTGCTTGTTTGTTTTCCCTTGAGGTTGATAAAGTGTGTTGGTATAATTTCCAAAATAGATTTGAAGAAACAAGTTATAATAGATGAAAAAATATATCGTATTTTCAAAATCATCTCGGTACCATGCTGCTCCCCACTTACAGGACGGAGGTTTCTCCTTCACCCATGAATAAATCGAGATTGCGGAAGCTTCTTTTTTTTTCATACGAAGGCAATTAACTTGAAATTGCTTTGTTAAAATTGCTCTTCAAACAGCTTAGTACAAGCACAGGAAATGGCATCACAGCTACTCTTTATTTGTGAGAATTAAATGCACGATGCTCATCTCCTTTGAAATGTGCATGAAATTGCATCGAGGAAGCAAGATTATCAACTCTTGTACAATAACCTATGTTTGTTTACACTGACAGTGGCTGACAATGACTTCACAAAGGAGTGATTTCTCACACAGGAAGCACAAAAACACACCGTTACTTTGCTGATGGCCGACTGATGTATGAGACACGATGTGATGTGAGGAACTCTTAAATCAGTTTTATGGCAGAAAACAGAAACACACACACACATGTCAAACAGCTCTACCCTCACAGTATCCTCTCATAGTGCAACAAAGATGCAGTTTACATTTGCCTTTAAAAAAAAAATGCAAGTCACTTTCAGCATGATGACAGTGCCCTGATTCATGCAACAAATGGCCTGTCATCCCGCTGCTTGATTAACAAGCACCGAGACCCTGGGGGACACCCGTGGATCCTCATCACTTTATGGCCCCGGCGGAGCAGCGCTCGCCCTCTCTAGCAAGACGGAAGCGACCTCCATTCAGTGCATTGCTGACTAATAACTGTCAAAAGAAACAGAACGCATGTCAGAGCAGATTTCCGGCCGATCCTTGCTCATTCCTCGCGTTATAAAATTGCTTTTGACTTCTGGGGGGTAATCTTCTGGTACCCCCCGGCTAGGAAGAATGCTCAGCTTATAAGTGTGGGCAAAAGGCCACAGCAGTACAGCTAACAGCCTGCAACAATAACAGGGTCAAGTGGGGACAATAGCTGCTGCTAATTTTGAAGGGCGGCGTCACAAACCGAAGCAAGAGTATGTAAGTGTGGTCGCATGCAGGTGGGAGCTGGCAGTATGAACGCTCATGTCAGTCAGTGAAAGGAACTCAAAGGGCGAGGTGCTAGAGAAACGACCCACGGGGCACCGCTCCCCACAGATTAGAGTGACCTCGGGCTTACATAGGGTGTGCAACTGCATGTCACCCTGCACTCATGACGGGCCCCCATCCAGTCCTGTATGTCAGGACCCTTACCGCAAGTGAGTGACAGACAGTTCATGAGTGGCTGTTAGGCTGCCCTCCATGCCGTTCAACGGTACGACGGCTGCTAGCTCTCGATTCCCCCTGACACATCTGCACTGAGGCCAAACTCGCTGGACCATGCTGAGCATTACTCCTATTGACAGGTGCATCCCTCCTTTGTGCATGGCAACACTCACATTTACCAAAAGGGCCTTAAATGTGAGCTGATGTGAAAGAAGAGGCGGATAAGTAGACCACTTCCACAGCTCTAGTGTTGGTGCCAATGCATCTTCAGAACACGATGGGCGCTCTTTATAACGGTCTGAAAGAAGTTGAAGTGGTTCAATCAAAGTGTAGCCACCGCTGATTGCGAAAAATACAGTATGCTCTCAACATTTAAGGAAAAAAGCAAAGAAAGCCACATGAAATTATTACTTCATTTTTCATTCATTTTTTTCAGACGCAGAAAACCTGTCCAGCAAGAAAAGGCAAAAACCCAGAGTGAAATGTCCTTGAAGACTTTTTCATCCTTTGTGACAACTCAATAATAGAACACGACAGATCGTTCCGCATGAAAGTTAGGCATGTTGCCATCTCATCTACGATACATTTTGTTGTCTCTGCAAACAATGTTTCGCTTAATGAATTTATAACGTGTGACAGGACATGACTACTTTTATATTTGAGTAGCACTAACAGCAGGGTCCATCAGCGGGTGCTGAATAAGTGGTGCAGCATCATATGTATTAAGGAGACACGATTAAAGAGAGTGTACGAATAGTTGTTTTTTTTATTAGAGTGTTTAGTTTCTATGTGCCATTCGGTCAAAGGGTAGTTATCAACAGGATGTATCCTTAGTGACTTCATTAGCAACACTCTTAACCTATTAGAATTAGATCTATTATGTGCAAAAAGAGTGTATTTTCATCACTGAAAGAAATGTAAACCATTAATAAAGACAGCAAACCTTCTAAAGGTTTAGCGAGTGCTCGTAGGGGGACATTAGCTTGATTATAGTGTGCATTGACCCAGCCGTGGGCAGTCAGCTGCAAAGGCTGCACATTTACTGTATGTCTTAAGCCATTCAGGACAGGACACAAAGATATTTTTCTTCTCACTTTTTCTGCTATTCATTGGCATACACAGAAAAAAACTCACCATTATACATCTGATTTTTTAACTTATTTCTGGTAGATATGAAAAGGCACCATGTGTCCTTTCTTCCCTCAACACATTGCATGTGATTTGGATACAACATTTGAATGAATTGTTTCCTTCCGAAGTACTTCAACAATTTCTTGTTCTTGCGATTCTAAAAGATGAGCTGATGAATCAATCTCACCTTAAGGTCTCTTAGCTACTAAACGTGAGTGCAAACTCCATCGGCTGATGAAGATCCTGACATGGTTGTGATGGCCGCACCTGCTGCCACGCAGCCGGTTTAAATGTCAACCACCTGCACACACTTTCTCTTCTCTATAGTTCAAACTTAATAGTACATTTTGTCCTAATTGAGTTTCTTGACCTTTTGACCTCATGCAGTTTGCACACTAACGGCAAACAAATAAACGGTGATCATTTCTGGAGGCATATTCAATCCTTGGTGCTATTGTTTTAGCTAATTTGTTTAAATATGTATACTGATAAGACCAATAATCCTGTTTCATGTCTTTGTGTTGCCTCTTTTTTCTCTTTTAAATGGTCTGATCATCCATTTTATATATGTTCCCCTTTGGCTACAATTGTTTCATTTTGTCAGGTCAGTTTAGGCTGTTCAGTTTTTGTCAGTTTAAGTTAAGTTATCCCTAGTTGCCGTGTTTTATGGGCACAGACATACTATTACAGTTACCTATTTTGTAAAAAGCTTCCTTTACTTTTTGGTAAATAAACGTCATACCTTTCTTAAAATCCACCTTTTGAATCCTCATGCCTGCCAGCTTTGTCCCTCATAATGATCAAGACCTACACAAGAGCTGATAACAGACCTTGAGGTGAGATTGGTTGCTTGGCTGCTATTTCCAAGGCTGTGAATTCTGTGATGTGAAAACTCCTGTGAAAAAAAATGTGAGACGTTTAAGGCATTGGTCTCTGCAGTCAGCAGAAATGCTGGTATAATATACACTACAGGGAGCATGACGCCACAGTGGTCAAATACTCTTATTAAATTGCTTGTAGGTGTTGGATGTGGCTGAAGAAAAGTGTTTCTCGTCATCACTCATCTTTAATTACTGCTTGCTTTCTCTGTCAATGATGATCAATGCAAAGAACTAATTATGCCATGATTTAATAAAACACACTTCTAACTACTAACTCAACTCCGGATCAGAATTTTAATTTTACTCAACCAGACTTGAGAATGATGGAATGCACTGTATTGATAAAAGGTTTAAGTCGTCGCCGTTTCCACCAATAAAGTTACTAAAATCAAAGACCATTATGAGCAGAAATATGCTGCAATAAACTGTATTTGAGTTACTCTGCTTGAATAATTGCAGTAAAAAAACAAACAAACTTTCAATCACATAATTGAAAGTTGGGTTGTTTAATCTGTATAGTTGCAATGAATTGAATCTGAATAGCATGGTTTGAAAATTGTATGTATTCATTTTTAGTTTGGAACTGAATTCCAATTAACTTGAAACATAATGTTATGACTTTGATTTCAATAGCTCTGAAACTGTATTGGTTCGTCTCTCACAATTCAAGTTCAGTTTTCCAACTTTACTGTGATACGCATCTGGACGTTGAGGATAATCAATCAAATGCTGATTCCCAGAGCTCTAGTCCGTGATTGTCTCCAAAAGTTGTTTATTTGATTAAATCCAATGTGTCAGAATGAAGAAAGTAGCTTCCCACCGCCAGAGACTACTTTGCAAGGACCGCCAGTGGGAGCTCCAGAGACGGGCCTTGAGGTAAGCTGCTGTAGCAACTCAAATCCATCCATCCATCCATCCATCATCTACCGCTTATCCTGTATTCAGGGTCACGGGGGGGCTGGAGCCGATCCCAGCTATCATTGGGCGAAGGCAGGGTTCACTCTGGACTCGACGCCAGTCTATCGCAGGGCCAACATATAGAGACAGACAACCATTCACTCTCACATTCACACCTACAGGCAATTTAGAGTCATCAATTAACCTATCCCCATCCTGCATGTCTTTGGACTGTGGGAGGAAGCCGGAGAACCCGGTAAAGGCAAACCCTAGTGCTGGAGACTTTTTCTGCCCCCTCTCTTCCCAGCAAAGTGCAATTATTCAAATTAAACAATACAAATTGAATTAGATTCAGCTCCCAGTAACACATAATTCTGGCCATGGAACAGCTTACTAACCTTACCATCAAGGCTATGACTCACTTAAATTATATTTTGTCCAATAGGCCTGCAATACATTTGATATTATTAAGATTTGTTCTTTTTATATCTTTGAGAGTCAAAAACTCTTCATTCAAAATTGTGATCTTTTTTTTTTTTGAGTTTATAGATTTGCTGTCCTTGTAATGTAAGCCTCAAAATTACAAACTATGATTTGTAACTGATTTTCCCCTGTCAAAAAGAACCAGCACCAAAAGGAACAGCACCACATTCATTTTTAAGGCAACTCAATGCCAGCAGAGTACAAATTGGCATGAACTGCTGGTGTACTGTAGCACCACAAATACCACAGCATCTGCACGCAGATCAGTAAGCTGTCCTAAATCCGAAGTCATATAGGTGTTCCTATACTTTTTTTTGATCATTGCTATAAACAACACCAGCTTGTTGTCTGTGTGGTCTGGTGGATGACAGTTTTTTCCCCCACAGTAAACCCCCATGCTGAGCTAAGTCTGTAGGATGTAAGGACGCTGAAATCAATGGTGAGAGCGGAGGTTACACGTCTCCTCCTGAATTCTCTGACTTTTCCTTCTGTTTTAAGGACCCCCCTATCCGCCTCAGCCTGACACCCACTGCACCGACTGCACAGCGAACCAACATGATGAATTTCCGACGAGCTGCGCCACCTTGACGGCGTGTAATAATTGAGAAAAAAAAAGGACAGACTCATTCTTTCTCCTCCTGCTCTCCCAACCCGCCTCTCCTCCGTCCCTCTGCCTCTTGCCTCCCATCCTGCCGCCTCCGGTGCGACGGTTACCCCTCTCTCCCCCCCTCTCTCCCTCTCTCTCTCTGTGCATGTGTCGCGGAGCGGGAGGAGCGCTGCCTGCACTGCTCTGCGCACTCGTTCCGCTGGACATCACCGAATAACGGCGCTGCTCGACAACCGGGTGGTGGCGGAGGAGGGGGGAGACTGGACCCGGACCGGGAGCAGGAGAAGGACCGGGAGAAGCACCGTGGCTCTTTGCAGCCCGCTCTCCGAAATCATGTCCGAGTTTTTCCTCCTCGCCTTTCTAGCCCTGTTCTCGGGATTATTTCCGTGCGCCGAGCCCTCGGCGGTACCGGGCGAGGAGAGAGGTAAGGAAGCACCGGGGCCGTCGGGGATGCGCAGTCCGATCAAACTTGGCACCGTGGGCCGGTTATAGTGCAGTCTGGATTTGTTACGGGCGCCAAATGCCGTGCCGCTGCTGGATACAAAGCTGTGTTTTCTTTTAAAGCGCACAGTTTGTGAATGACAAAGAGTTAATCATCTACAATTCCTCGCGATTCTTTTATCGTGGCTCCACTAGAAGTCTGCATAGCCTATTTCTATCTGTTGTTATTCGGGATGTTCGAAGCTTGTCTTGTAATGAATGTCAGCTGATGAGCTCCAACATAACGACATCACCTTTCTATTGGAACACGTTGAACATTTAGCCGAGCTTTCGCGTTTTCAGGAACCGTGGCTGAACGCGGTGGCTGACTGCAGGCGCGTAGCGGCGGTGAATCCTCCGGTGCAGCAGGTGAAAAGATCCCTGTGTGCCAAAGTGTGTGTGTGTTTTTTTGTCCTCCCTCTGAGCTGTGGCCTGTCCCTGCTGCCGTGGGCTCATCACGACATGATAGGACCAGATACGATCAACTCTTAAGATGCCCGGTGTGCGTCCTTATAGGAACTCGTTCATGGGCAGCGTGTTGACTGTTGTACGTCTGCATTTGAATTCACTCAGAAAATTACTATATCCATTCCCAATGCGGTCTCGCAGCGTTTCCAGAATCAGGGGGTCTTCATTCTGGTGGTCTAGGCTATGCATGCAAGGACCACCTATTAGGCTTCTTATTTGCAGAATGGAGTTCATGCGCCTTGTGGATCCTCAGGAGGAACACAATCCTTTCATGTAAAATTAAATTGTGGTTTATTTATTTTTTCGTTTCAACAGGAGTTATCAGTATCACTTTTTTTTTTTCCTGACTTTGAATGTTTCAGGGCTGCTATTTTAGCATGTGGGCACTGGTCATACTGTACCTACTGTGTAAGAAATAAATAAATGCTGTTGCAAAACATAGTATATCCAACACTGGCTGCGAGTGTGCTTGTGCCTGGATGTTTGAGACGGTCCCAAATGCCCCCCCCCCCCAACACAGTGTGGAAAACAGGGACTTTGAGTTTGTAGGCAACACTGTTTACCTCACTCTGTGCATGAAAAGATCATTTTTTTCTCTTCCCTGAGGATCCCTCCCCCACCCGCTCATCTGAAAAATGTGAAAGACTTTTGAAGTTTGTGTTTGTCAGCATTACAGCACTGAGCTTTATTAGTGTACCTTGAATTAAAGTGAATAATTACGTCCCATTAGATCGTCTCGTCAGTGCTTCTAGGATGATATTCTGAGAACAGTTAAGCTGAGATAAATTCAGACACACGCCGCTCCGAAAGTCTGGCTGCATGGGACCTGCACCTTTGTCTGTAAGCCGACGCCGTCCTGCTTCTCTGCATTTGCGGCAAGAATAAATGAAAGCTCTTATAACTGTGTCTAAACGGACATTAATAATGATAGCTTTTATTATTTATTCCAACACCGAAAGCTGGTTGTTCGTCTAATTAGTCCAAAATGAATTTGCTTTGTGGTAGCATTGTTGCTTTGAATACCAAGTAGCGAACCTGTGGTTCTCTCTGTGTGAATTTGAAGCGTTCCCTTCATAGAATGACATTGTCTCTTCGCAATGCCTCAACTGTGTCCCACTCCTTATCGCTTGTGTCCATCTAACATTGAGCAGGCTGACCTGGCGGGCATGGCAGCACACAGCTGATCTGAGACAAAGGCTTGAGAAGTTTGGACACAACAGACTGCTTCCTGTTTATTGTATTTAAAAAAAAAAATGTTAATACCCTTGAGCACCAGATAAGCATCACCTGCTACAAACATCTCAAGGTTGTTTGAAATGTATACCCCATTTAAAAGATGATAGTATAGTGGATACAGATTGGTCCATGCACTAATGCAGGGAAGGCCTCCTTTAGGAGCTAATTAAGTGAGATAGTGAGATAGTATCACAGAGGTGCATGTAAGTGCCCGTGTGTGTTAGTGTGTGTATGTCTGCAAAGTCTAGCACACAATCTAGATGTTGAAGATGAGACTATATGCAGTAGTATAGTGAGATTAAAAGGAGTCTATAGGTTTTCCTCAATTTATATCCTTTAAAAATGAGCTGCCTTCCCATTTACAAAAATAGTCACCACCTGTTTAGGTTGTTGATTGTGTATTCAAATTCATCGTTTTTTTTTTTATACAAAAAGTACATATTGGCAGCATACATAAAATGTTATCAACGCTACATTTGTATGTTTACTGTCTTATATGTTTATATGAATATAAAAATAATTATGTTGGATATCATTTATCCAAAAAATGCATATCCTAATGTGCCCTGTTGAAATCTGGTATTTTACCATTCAGTGATTTGTTCATTGTACTACCTAAATTATCTAGATTGGTTTAAAAATCGTTTCATTTTGTGTTCTATTTGTCATTCAATTTGAATGAGAACCACACAATACTTTGTTTAGTATGATAACAAAAAACGAAAATTATTTTCAATATGGGTAATAGGCCTACATTGAGTAACTTGACCATTCACATACACAACGCATTTAAAGAATAGGTTATCTTTGCTTGGGCATGAGCCTTGATTTTTGAACAGATAGCCTCAAATTGGGATTGGGGGTTACAAACCCACCTCTTAAGACTTTGAACCCCTACCCCTTCCAAAAAACTAAAATGAGTAAAACAAATAGTTCTGCAGATGGAACAATATATACGCTTCTTACCTGTAATCGTAATTAAATATTACGACATGTTTACCTTGCTTAAGCCGATATCATACACCCCTGAATTGGACCATACCATTTTCCAACCTTGACGTTATTGAACGTCTGATGTGCCGTGGCCGCCTGGCTGCCTAGCTAACGTCAAGAAAACCGAGACGCTTTATGTAAGCGTACTATTAGTTGTAAGCTACACTTTCTTTTCTTGAGTTTCTGAATTGGACTGTGTCAAGTGAGAAAAGCCAGGAGAGTCAACTCAAACCTCTCTGCTCTCTGGTTAAGGTATACTAATTAGATGCAATATTTCACCTTAGGGTTTTAACACTGAAACATAGACTAGCTACTGCTTAAATCCATTGACCACCCCAAAATCAAACTTTGGGTTTTCTTACCTTGAAAATAGAACAATTAAATACATACTCTTCAGCCTATTTTCCATTAGAGCCACATGTTTTTCCACTTTTAATTAATTACAATTTTATGAGATAGGAGTCACACTGCTTTAGGATTTTTTTTGAGCCTATTTGCACCACTACAGAATCTGCAATGTGAAATATTGATTTTGTTTTCTATTAGACTATTTTCAAAGTTAGAAAACAGCTGACGAATGAAAATTATCGGGTATGTTCCTTTTAGTTAGATGCTGGTCTATGCTGTAGGGCATCTTGATAGTGTCTTTGGTGTGGTGTGTGTGTGTGACTTGCTGGCAGTTTTGCTTTATAATAACTGTACGGATTGTAAGACTCCAGCTCCCTGAAGCACTTGTCTGCGCTGTAATGCGTTCCTTATACGAAAAAGAAACAGTTGACCCCCCCCCCCCCCCCCGTTTATCCTTGTATAATTCACACTCACTATACTTCAGCCTGTGCTGCTTCGATCTTGACCATTCTTTAAAAGGATCTGTCTCTTGTGAGTCCTCTAACTTTATGAAGGTGCATCGCTCAAGTACCGCTTCAAGTCAGCCAGTTACTTGGGGGGGATAGCCTGGGTGAGGAAGAAAAAAGCCTCAGGATAAACTTTAGGCTGTAGCTTTTATTGTGTGCAGCGTTTTGACATTTTGTGGATACATATGTTATTTGGAAGTGTATGTAGATGTACAAATCATTTTATAACTGATGGTTCCCTTGTTACCAGAAGATGGCTTGTACATGTTTTCAATGTTTTTTTTTTTTTATATAGGGGCATCTTGCAACCCCACGTAAAATGGGCTGAATGTTTAGTACGGCATTGAAATGAAATCAAACTAATTACTAGTACAACAAATACCACCCCTAGTAATGTAACTATAAGTAATAGTATAGTATAGCAGTGATACATATTTCTTACGTACAGAAGGATTTAAAACAATGTATCATGTCAATGTAACATATTCCTCCTAAACCTTCTAGAGTCCGAAACTCCATTGAATCACTACAGTATGTAATCAAAGCCAGAGTGTTGGTGTTACAGCAAGGGGCACCATGCCACACTTCAGGGATTTGGACATTAATAATCTCTGACATCTGCACAATGACTATCTATAACTCTGCTTCCTTAGTGCTACAGAGGAAAATAAATGTTCACTCTACTTAATGTCACCATTGTATCCTTACTCATTAAATAGATCGCTTGAAAGCAGGAAATTGGTCACTAAATTGCAGTTGGACATGATAGATTGCAACCCAATGGAGATTATGTAAATCACTTTCCTTTTGACAACACTAAACCAACCAAAAAATGCCTACTCTTGGTGATCCTGCAGCCTTATTATGCCATTCAGTCTACACTGAGATGGTGTTTATATAAAGATCAGGATATCGTTTTTATAAGAGAACTGCTGGGCAGTGAGTTGACCTTCAAAAGTTGTACGGATTTCTGTTTTCATAGCTCTTTCATATATTTTTCTGGAAGGCATTAACACAAATTGAGACCGCCAGCTCGGAGGCCTCCTTTGCAGCTCAATTTTCCCTCCGCATCCTGTTCTGACACTGCAGCAAAAGTGTCCACCTCAGCAGTAGGTGATCCTCAGGGTGTAAGGTAGATCACACTGACCTGGCTACACTGTCGTCACCCAGTGATTGGAAAAACCACATGTAGAGTCCAGTTAAAACTGGTTTGGAGAGAGTAAACAAAGTGACTGCTGAGGACGTGGTTAAGGGGGAGGTTGGTCTGAGGAGGAGGTGATGTCAGCATAGTGAAGGAAAACTTTGGGTGGGCACTGGCTGGTGTTGCTGTTGGCATTCAGTGTTCTGTTCTGTCCTCCAGGTGCTTTTTGTTGACTATTGCTCCACAAGGTTGTCTTGTCTAGAAATTGGACGATACTTCAGAGCAGCCTGTCAGCTGGAGACATGTTGAGAAGGTCAAATTCAGTTTGTACATGAGCAGACTAAGCACTTCCACCAAACCTCAATGTTAACTTTTCTTTACCCAAGAAGTCAAACATCGTGCTAGTCGTCCCTGGTTTTCTGAGGTTTGTGTGAGCCGAATGCTTAGACAGCATTTCTTCAGGATTGCATTCAGCCTTTTACAAGCTATGAAAAGACATTAGAGCAGCTGACACATCTATGTGGTGATGTCAGCTAAGTGTTGCTGTCACTGAGCTCCGACATTTATCTCAGGGCAGAGGTGAAGTATGGCCTCGAGCTCCAGGAGGCAGCAGTGAACCAGCCCCCCACGTGTCTCATTATGGTATGCAGAATGATGGTTGAGCTGGGCTGACTCCTGTAGAACAAAGTTATTAAATTAAGCCATTGGATTTTGATAGTGTCACCTTTTTTATTATCACATCTCACAGTCCTAATGGTTTACAATTGAATCCGTTAATGGATTGGCCGAGGTTATGAACGCCATTAGCTGTAAATTGACTTGTGGGATTGATTATCAATAGCAGGAGGAGCTACATGTTTTACCCATATGGTCGATTTGTGTTGATGTTCTGGGCAGTACTAATTATGTGGGTGGGTTTTATATTAGATTTTCCCAAAATTCTAACCAATTTAAAATGATAAAATAATGAATCGATGTGTCTTTCTTGAGAGAAGCCCCATCTTGCAGGAGTTGAATCCAAGAGCTAAAATCAACTGTACACTGAAATGGCTGCTTGATTAAAAAAGAAAAAAAAAAGTACAGATAAATTATTAATGGAGGAAAGCATAACTGTTTTATTACCAAATATGCTAATGAATATGGGGCTCATAAGGGCAGTGGCAGGATAAACCACTCCTTTTACAAGTCGAGATAAGTATGAGGTCATTAGTGGGTGATGGATAAGATATAATGCTCCATAAAATGAAATGTAAGGGTGATGTAATGTGCCTATACTGTGTAGGAAAAAAAACCCTCTTGCACATGTGAGACCATCTGCTAAAACACAAATTCAAACTATGAAACAGTCTTTCACTCTTTATTTTCTATGCCACAGAGGTGTTGTGAGTATATCCATGGACTGTCTGGACAGTTGAGGTTAGGAGGAGTTGGTGTGGTGAACTGCTAGCCGGACGAAGGCTGCACCCCAAGGCGATGCCTCCTGCGTGATGTTGCGCGCTCATCTTGTGTCAACGGCCGATGCAGCATTGGATTGTACTGTTGGGCCCACCTAGTTCCTGCATTTTGTTTGGACTGGCCTAAAATAACTACAACTATACCCTTCAATTTGTCTATTTAGCTTTTGACCAGTTGGCTAAGCACTGTTGTAAGACTCAAATGTTAGCCGAAATACTCTGGTAACAGGGGAATAGGTTATGTAGAGCAGGCCTTCCCAAACTTTTCAGCACCGCGACCCCCACGATAACAGTGCCGGAGACTGGCGACCCAAAATATCCCCGGAGGTGACTGAAACATAACATTTTATATAAATAATTTACTGTTGGATAAAAGCAGAATATCTCAGTCAAAATAATGTCCATATAACGGATGAGTGAACATTGTTGCTGTCCAGAAGAACATTTGAAAAATAATGAATACTATCTTGCGACCCCCTCATCGGTGTCTCGCGACCCCCCAGGGGGGTTCCTGACCCTCACTTTGGGAACCCCTGGTGTAGAGAACCGTTCACATGTATAGAGAGGGAGCATTAACGTGTAACTTTGCCCTCACGTTTGAGCTTATGTTCAATCACTGCATCATTTTAAAAAATGCAAAAAAGTGGGCAAAGGGCTGAGAGACAAAACCATGCAGCGACAACACACATGACAGCGACAGTAACTTGGAGAACAGGCGAGGCAAGTGCTTCACATCATGACATGTCATACAACAAAGTGAAAAAAAAATAGAAGAATTAAAAGCACTGAATACTTTCAATGTGGCACTAAATATCAGACCACAAATGAGGCAAGAATTATAGAGTCACTCCATGCCACCAGGAAACTACTTCACTGGGAGGGGAGCGGGCGTCTGCTTCAGAGACGGACCATCATGCCTGTAGCAACTCAAAGTCTCCTCCCAGCTGTAGTCTCCTAGTGGCAGGGAGGAGGTACCCAGCGCGACACCTACCTGCTGTTCTGCTCATTTTCTGTAGCCGGTGCCACGTTGGCATCGAAACATGGTGGAATTAGCAAGCTAACTTTATCTAACTTACTAACCAGCCACTAAATGATAAAAAATACCTTGATACTTCTTCTAAACATGAGGTGACAGTGTAGGAAAGCACATTGCTATGGTCAGAAAATAAGTCTTTAGCAAAAAGGTGAGAATGGGCTGTGCTGTGATTGGAATACTACATAGTGGTTAAGGAAAAAAGAAAATGGTTGGCATGCAATTGGCTGACCTTGGTCATTTTAGTGAAGGTGATTTTCTATTGTTCAGTACTCGTTGAAGTCTGGACTGGAAAAAAATGACACCGAACGTGTTATATTTGTGTTATGAGCTGTCAAAGTGAAAGCAATAAAGCATACTGTTGATTGGAAAATAGTCAAGGGGCTTTCCTTTATCATGAGGTGGTGAAGAAGTAGTTATCTCTTGAGGGAGCAATTCACCATGCATGGAGAGTTTGCTGATTGTTGTTTGAAGAAGCTGTTTTGTTTCACATCCAAATATTAAACTGGCAATCTGGAGATCCCCCTGGTTAATGTATGAGCTTGTATACACAGTCTATGGTTCACCCCCAACAACAAGCATCTTGCTGATTAATAGTACGATTTGATTCATCACTTTGTGTGGGAGAACATTTCCTGCCACTGTCCATATGAGACAGAGCAGAATTTAATTTAGGCTCTGCTGTGTTGCGGCACTACTTTGTGATTTTAAAGGGAGAAGCTCAGGGAATTTCTGTGGGGAAAAAAAATAAAAGATCTCTTATCGTTTTTAGCACACCTAAAATTGTTGGCTGACCAAATACATTGTGCACAAAAAGCTGATGCTCAGACAAACTGGCGGACCATGACCGATCCGCAGGTCAGAAGTGCTGGTGTCGAGCCCCGAGTGGCAACGGTGGTGGCCAGAGGACCAGAATGAGGGCTGCCGAAGCCTGGCTGGGGACTCTCTCTCCCAGCTGCCACCTGGCACAGACCGAAGGCTCAGGGCTCCATCATGCAGACTTGGCCCAGAAAACCAGAACAGGGGAGGGATTCATCCATCCCCCAACAAGCTTCATTCAGCAGACAAACCTAAGGCCAGTTGGTAATGCTACACTCTGTCCTTCTTAAAAGAAAAATTGGCACACCAAGCAATTAAGAAATATTGAGGCATTGGTGTTTCATTTTAATGTACACCTCTGTAATAATCCATAATTTTCCTTTATGGATTTAAACATAAAATGCTACGCAGTATCCATTAAGAGCAGAACGGAAGATATTTTCATTTTGCTTGATTTGTTTTTCAGTCTTTCTCACAAGCCATTGGCTTTAAAGAGCTGTAGTATATTTAAGCCATTAACCAGAAGATTAACACCCAGAAATGATCTTTAGTGAAGATGCAGGGCAGCGTATGCTGTACAGTATTTACAAAAGGCATACATCATTAAGGGATCCTTGGTTAAGCTTGCCAAATGTATTGCAGAGTAGACACTGCACACAAATGGGTGAACATACAGAAAAACACATCCACAAACTTTTCTAACATTGAATGTGTGTGTTCCCTGTCCATGTTGTGGCTGGCTTCCCTGGCAGAGCTCACTGTAGCCCAGTTCAGTGAGTTGAAGGCTAGAAAGTGAAATTATTGGCACCATTTTCACGGCTGTGTGGAAAGCAGCGAGTAGCTACATCAAATGTGCAGCCTGTTTATTGTCAACTTCCATGAGCTGCCCTAAGAATATCCACCAGTCCGATCCTTTTAATATCATGTTGGGAGAGCCACCCCAAGTCTACGTCCCAGCCTGACGGAGCACTGGAAGAGGTTTTTGTGCCTAAAATATTTGTGAGATTGCCTCTAAGGATGAATAATTTAATGCACTTTGATGGCATAGTGCATGAATTTCAAATCAAAGATAAAACCCCACTCTTGCCCCTACTTACACCTGCATGCAGCAGGCACACAATTCACTCTCAACAGCTGTGATACTGTTGGCCCGTGAGGATTGACTTCAGTCTTGTGGCAGCACTATGACTGCGTTACTTTGTGTTAAAATTAGATTGCCAAATACATCATCACCAGCTGTCATCAATCTGATTCAGAATGATTCCCTAACATGCTTCCGAGCTGCTATTGATCTCTGTTCCCCGCCGCCCTCCCCTCTCACACAGTGTGGGATTGGGAGTCCTATTAACTGCGTTCCCATCAATCACAGTTCACCCATGTTTGTTTGTAGAAGTCTTTGATACGATTAGAGCAGTGCTCCCGCACTCGCGCTACGTGGTTTTCTCCTGTTCCATTTCTCGTGTCGGCTGATTTGAAATGCGTGCCGTCGCTCCCCTCCTCGCTTCATGCCTCACTCCGCGGCAGAGACCAGAGATTAAGCACTTGGGCCTCAAACATGTCGGCTGTCACAGGTATCTCTCACTGCTCGCTGCCCGATAAGGACCACTTACTGAAACAGCCCTTCCCAAGAAGAAAACGGGAGAGAAAAAAAAAAAAAAACCCTCCGGACTTGCCGAGATTGAATATTATTCTCTTATTGAGTACTTTCTTCTGATTGCTTGTGTGGCCTCGGACAAGTCAAAATAACATTAGTGGCCACTTCTCTTTCTTTTTATGGAGGGTGATTGAATTGTCATGCTGTTTTAATATTTCTTACTTTTCCATTAAATTGTGATTTTGCCTGCTTTAACATGCATACACCATGATTACTCATACTTCCAAGGTGAGATACCGCAGGCAAAACAGCATGTTTCATGTAGGGGTGGGTGATATATCGAGTATACTCGATGTATCGCGGCTTGTTCTACATGAGATGTAGTAAATGACTATATCGTGAACATCGAGTGTATGTTGTTACGTCAGTTTCTAAGCCGCCGCGGCCGAGTGTGACTGGTTTTAGCGCAGCTCTTTCCTCTGTCCCGCTCACAGACAACAGAAAAAAAGTCACACCCACTAGCTCAACTTACGTCACATACACGCGCCCACACACACCGGCCCCGGCTTACGTTAGGGGCTGGGGGCGGGGTTAACGCTCAAGGCGACGGGGTAAAATACGCCGCTGCGGAGTGCGGAGTTTTACTAACGTTACTGTTCCCGGTAAGTTTCAAATTTAAAATGTTTCACCTCGTTGCAAACCAACGACACATTTCTGTTTAGTTTACCAAGCTAGTGATTACGTTCGTAACAGCAGCAACTAGTGGCTTTGCTTCCTCGGGTAATGGAAGCTGACCGGCTAGCTAGCCGGCTAGCGGGATATTGCTAACAACAACGTTAGCATGCCACTTTCTGACTGCCGTTGCCTCACTAAACGTTACCAACTACCAACGTAACATAACATCTGTGTTCGCAGCGTCGTGGACACGTCTGTGATTAAACCGCAGTTCTCTGGTTTGTGTTTGTAGAGCTGTCGGACATCGGCGATATTGAACGGTCCAACCTGCAGATGACTAAACATCAAACACTCCGATCTATTGATCACACACTGTTCTACACTTTAAAAAATGTTGTGATTTTAGTATTTTGTGTATTTTATTGTTATTGTATTATTTGTATTATTGTATTATTATAGAAATAGGCTACAGTATGTAGGCCTACATCATGTGGCATTATTTATTTTCATTTACCAGCTGCTAAAAGCTTATGTGCATTTTGCAATTGCCTTGAATAAAAACTGTTTTGTTAAATTTAACTTCGTTGTGATTTACTCCTTTTGCACACAAGTTTAAAATTGTTCTAATAGAAACCATTAATGAATACAGTATAAATAAGAATGGTTTAATGCAGACATATGTTGCAGGGACTACTAGAATCATCATACTGGCGTGACTATGCATCAAAGGGTTAAATTAAGCATTTTTAAGTGCTTTAGAGGAAATGTCAAAATATCGAGATATATATCGTGTATCGCGATATAGCAAAAAAATATCGCGATATCATTTAGAGGCCATATCGCCCACCCCTAGTTCCATGCACTGATCAATTTTGAGATTTTGAGACTAAGGAAAACATCCAAAACACACATTAGGGTGTTTATTTTCACTTCTCTCAAGGGTTTTATTCCTCAAATCTGGTAGTCTATGATTTGTGAGTTCTTTAAACTGAACATATTTCCCTTCCCTTTGTGTTCCTGTTCAATGGAGATCACAGGCCAAGTGGTGCGAGCGGCCATTCTAGAGGTGGATTATTAGCTGTCATTAGGCCCTCACTTGCACTTTACTGCCGTGTGTGTGTTTCCTTTTTCTTGTTGCACTTATTGTATATATAGTTATAGTTATATATATATTTCATTTTTAAATACAATCTGGGGGGTTTAGTTGGTCTCTAGTTGTTTCACTCTAATGTAAACTTAAAGGGCCCCTCGTAGAGTATAGCTACTAGCTGAGATGGACCTTTATGCAAGCAAGCAGGAAATACACTCACCACTGCAGCACCACAATTCAGGACCTATCTGATGCCGTTCTTGACACAAAGCGATGATGGCTGCAAGTGGCCACAAGTGTGAAACCTTTCCCCAGCTATTGGCAACCTAAATTAGGGGACTGAAGAAAGTGGAGCAGCTTCCTCTTCACACTAAACAATATCCACCACACAAATAAGCAAGCAAGCTTTCAAATCACCCTACTGATGCTGGACAGGTTTTCAGTGGTGCACAATAAATGGCAACATACAAATAATGAAAATAAATAACCAAATAATGTTATCAATTTAACACTCGCCTGTGATGAGAAAAAAGAAGAAGAATATGCCAGCTGCTAGCCTATTGTATTTCCATAGCAACCAATGTTCCATAGCAACCACTTTGATATGTGTTCAGATTTCTCATATACTGCATACTTTGGCTATTTAAAGATACCATTTCAGAAAACTTAGAGAAAAAATAATTCTTTAGGTTGTCTTCCCTTAAATACAACACACTACTATACCTTTTCCATAAGACTTAATTTAAGCAAGAAAGGTAATGTAATAGAAAAAAAGAGGAGCCAACAATACATTTTGAAATTATTGCCCATGAAAGCTACAGTCACGCTATTATTCTACATTAAAAAAACAAAACAATAATGGGTGAAATCACCATTCCCTGCTAACAATAATCCATTATTTGTTATAATGAAATGATAAAACAAAAGTTGTCTGTTTTAGTGTGGTAAAAACAACAAATTCACATATAGTATTAGAGATAGACCGATATGGTTTTTTCAGGGCCGATACCGATACCGATTATTAGTAGTCAAGGAGGCCGATAACCGATATTCGGAGCCGATATTCATTTGCAGTAAAAGTGAAAATACTGGTGTCAAAATACCAACACTTCTTTTAAATGCCTTTAAGCATATGTTTATTAAACAGCTTTTCAGAATTGCAACATGTATAATATAATATAATAATAATAAGCTGCTTCTGTCTATGAAATATGGATATTATTTTGAGTAGTGTCCATGGGCGTTTTGTTTTGCCAGCAATGGTCCTTTCCTCTCCCTTCCCTAAATATGTGTGTTTATAGTGTACTTCTTCTGTGCCATTTATGTATTTAGCTTTCTCTATCACTACAGTAACTTTTTGACCGTCATTTGCTCTGCTCTGAACTCCTCTGTGTCTCCCGTTTGGGCAAACACAACAACTCACGGCCAAGCGTAAATCAGGCTTTCCGATTGGCTGTAAAAGCCGCTACGGGAGCCAATAGGAGTGTCCGAGACATAAACGTAACTCTATACGTCACTAGCAAGATGGCGGATGAGAAATGATCGACGATTAGTGATGGGAATTCCGGCTCTTTTTGGAGAGCCGGTTCTTTTGGCTCGGCTCACTAAAAAGAGCCGGCTCTTTCGGCTCCCAAGTGGCTCCTCAGATTTTCTGTTGCTTAAAGTATGTTTAAAATGAATTACTAATGTAAAAAACATACACTATATCAAATATGTATCATTTATATAGGTTTATTAAGCTACTGAATATACTCAAATTTGAACAGAGTGCTACAAAAATAAATTATTAAGTAGGCTATAAAAAACAAAGTCCCATCCAGGGCTCCAGACTCCTTGTTTCACCAGTGTTTAAAAAACAAAACAAACAAAACAGAAAATTCACTGGTTGCATATGTGCAAGAAGATGGACTATTCACATTGAAGCAACCTGAACAAACTCACAGAATGACACAAAATCTTAAGCGAAGATTGGCATTGAGAAAAGCCAAGTGCCTCAGCTTTGAGGGGCTGATCCTGTTTCTTCTTTCTGTTATTATCTGCCCTGTTTTGGAGAAGATTCTCTCTGAGGGTACAGATGTTGCTACAATACACAGTCTCCGTGCCATCACATGTGTAAGACCTGGGTTACTGGATGATGCAGCAGCAGCAACAGTTGCAGTGGACACACTGGCACCTTCATTTGCAGGTTCCCTTGCTTGTCTACTTTTTTCAAATTGCACTGTTGGGTGAAGGGTCCTCATGTGCCTGTGCAGGTTATTTGTGGAGCCTGCTCTATATGATATTTTCACCTTGCACAAGTTACACTCCGCCTTTGAGCTGCATATAGCATTGAAATGGGTCCAAATTCTACTACGTTTCCTGCTGCTGTCACTCATTTTCTCACCATTTTTTCGTCGCGCTCTCTCTCTCTCTCTAGCTCGCTCATTTTCTCGTCCTCTCTCTCTCGCTCTCTTGTCTCCCTCCGTGTGCGTGTGTGTGTGCTCACTGCTGTGTGTGTCTGAACCTCCCTGTCCCCCGCCCCCACTGCTCTGTGTATGGACACGCAGTTGCCGCCACACATATTGACCAATCACCTGTGGCTTTCACCAAAACTAGCGAAAAAAAAAAAAAAAAAAAAATTAATCGGCTCCCAGTGAGGAGCCGGCTCCCGTCGTTCACTTCAAAGAGCCGGCTCTTAGAGCCGGATCGTTCGCGACCGACACATCACTATCGACGATATACATAAACAAAACGGAGAAATGCGCCACGGAGACGAGGAGACATCTAGTCACATATTTTACAACTTGTTTCTAGTGCAAACCATTACGGAGTTATGACGCTCTAAAGACAACATGATATTTTGTAGTGTATACACTACAATGGGTCTCAGTTAACAGACACCTCTGGAGGGACTGCGAGCAAGCAGAGCTGCCGCTTATGTTAGTGTTTTGGGCTCATGGTAACGTTACTAGTAGTTGTGAGTTCTAAAGGACTGGGATGTTTATTACAATTTCAGGAGAGTCTGCTGCGTTAACTTATCTTCGAAACGTATATCTGCGCTCCGCAGCTTCTCCACTCGGCAAAACTTTTTCTCCTCGCCGCCGCGTGTGTGAGCAGCACTGAGCATGCACAGCTTTCACTGCTGATTGGCTGTTACCCATGCCATGGCTCTGTGTGTAACCAATCAGATGGTGCTGTGGGTGGGACAATGCTGGAGATAGAGTAGTGGCTGAGAGGCGCGGCTCCATCAGAGCCAAAATAACCCAGTTTTAAATTGATCTCTTATCGGCCGTCGGATTAAAGAAAAAGGCCGATGCCGATTTGCGTCAAAATGCTGAATATCGGCCCGGCCGATAATCGGCCCGGCCGATAATCCCTATATAGTATATATACAAATATGTATACAAAGGGCCCTAGTTTCGTAGACCAGGCGCAGTCAGCTTTCAGCGCACCTGCGCCGCGCCGACGGGGTGTGTCCACCTGGACTTTGCAAGTTTCGTGCACCGCGCAGGCTTGCGCAGGCACACCTCCCGTCTGAAGTGGGAAAGAGGGAGGAGAAGAAGGCGTGAGTGGGAGACGAGGAGGAGACGAGGCGTGGACTGGGATTAATAGGGCCGATTCAGATCTTCACCAATCAAATTAGCTCCTCTCCTCTCTTTTAATGCGTTAGGGGAGGTTCAGTGCAAGATCCGTCACTTGATAACCCGATGACAGAAGCAGCGCCGCCGCTCCCAGCACGCGCATCACGCGCTGTGCGCGCATATCATAATGATAACAATTCCGATATTATAAAAACAGGAGAGAGAGAGGGAGATGTTTTGGTCCGAGAGGCTGAGTTTCCGTTACGCGTGCCATCCGCCTTTGATCTGACATCAGATGTGACGGGACAATCTATATAGATATAAATTCACGTGTTGATTCATTTAGTTGCATTAAATAGTGTTTGTTGTGATTATTTATTGCATTTAAATGTGTCTGGAACTGTGGAAACCTGCCTGTGAGGTCTCGGTGACGTGTGCGCACTGCGCGCCGTCAGCCAAACTTCCACTCCGCCAGCTGTGATTCGCATTGAATGAATGGACTTTATTTACGCCTTGCGCCGAAAGTAGACCAGGTTGGAGCTGGCGGGCTTTCAGCGCAGTCTCGGCGAGGCTTTTTGCCACGAAACTTCCACTACGCCAAGCTGAATCTGTGACGCCTCCCCCTGCTGTTCCGCCACACCCATCTTGGCGCAGGCGATCCACCAAACTGCCAAACTGATGGTGCGCAAGGCTGCGCGGGTGGAAACTTGCATTGCACCGGCTCCGCCACCCTGCGCCGCCCTGCGCTGCGCCACGAAACTAGGGCCCCATATCTCTATATATATGGAAGCAAAATGCGCTTCATGGGTAGTAACTTGTGATAGTGAAATTTAGAATTTGCAATATTTTAAACTAGAATGGAGCTTCTAAAGCATTTAAACATTTGAATGCTTATCCTAGCTGCATATTGCACTCCATGAATCAACTTGATTTTCGTAACCTTTTAAGAAATATCTTTTCCTAATCAAAAATATACCATGGGAAGTATTTACTATCTAGTTATTGACTGTTATCACTTGATCTCTGGCAAACTAAGTCATGCTCTCTTTCATGAAAACTGACTCGGCCACATAGAGACATCAAAACTATGTTACTATAACATTAATATTTTATGAGGCTCGGTAAATCACAGGTATCAGAAAGATCAATAATCCATCTTTGCATTGCTGCTGAAACAGAAATGTAGCAGTAATCTGCTGATTTGGTCCCCACATTTCATACTGGCATAAAGTCACATTATTGGAGTATTTCAGTTTAACAAACGACCAGCAGGCACAAAGCAAAATGCAGACAAATATGAGATGTTAGTGGTATGAAACATGCTAACAGACCCTTTCATTGACACTCATTCACACCAAGAGGCAATGTCTGGTCTCCAATTCAACATACTTGCATACATGGACTTGGCAGGAAACCTGAGCTAATTTAAAATATAATACAAATTTGAAACTCCACACAAAAATGACCCATTCCCCCCTGCCAGATGATAATTCAAGTCACTTAGCCACAAATCAGGTTCACATTGAGAAACCTGTGTGAAATATCTTGAGTGCATTGACCTAATTATGGACTCCAAGAGATTGTAAAAAACATGTCCTTGTAGAAATGTCTGCAACCATCTGTGGGCATGAATTTGTGTGATGCATGTGAGTGGAAATCCAGTAAAATGTTTAAGGTAAGGTGTGCAGTTGTAATTAGGTATAAATTGAACCAAACGCAGTAGGAGGTGGCCAATCAATGGTAGAAAATGATCAAGTAAAGGTCGCACCAGGATAGTGTTCAGCTATTGGAAACTCATTAGCTCACAGTCACAGACATCATGAGAAATGGCTCCTAATGTGGAGTTAACACCCAAGTCTTGACCAGATTTAATAAAGCCCTGCTTTGTTATAGAAGGTTGGTTTTTGTTTGACACGTTACCCCTGTTGTTATGGTAGTCAGTTAAGCATAATATACTTATCCATTCAATTATATTGCAACTGTGGAAGACACTGTACCTGACAATATAATCATATGTTTACTAGCCTTTTCAAAGGAAGTGCTAGCTTTTACCAATTAAATGCCCAATCACAATGTCTGACGTTTTTTATCTGCAACAAATAAAATTCCTATACAACAGCAACCATAATGCCGAGTGTTGCTGTTTTTCACAGTAACATTAACATTCACATTTTTGGCCGAGAGTTATCATATGTGCGAGTGAGCCAACATAATTTAAACATTGACTTGTTTTATGTAATCCAGTAAGTGCTGGCTTGTTTGTGTTTAGCCGGGCACTTGTGAGGTTAATACTGTGTGACCGATTGTCTGACATTATTGTCTCATCATACTCACACTGGCTTCTGTTATCGTTTTAATATGCTACCACTCTCTCTCTGTCTCTCTCTGTCTCTCTCTCTCTCTCTCTCTCATTCTCTGCTTCTCTGTTCATTCCCGTTCAAGGAAATAAAAGCCTTCAGTGGTTACATATCAAAGTCATAATTTTAGGGAAGCAAATTGTACAGTTTGTTGTCAGCTGAACAGAAGGCAGCACAGGCAGCAATAGTATAGGTATTTTTAGGGTCAGAAAAAAAGGAGCAAAGAAGTGCTGCAAAATGTCTAATCACTGTCAAGTGAAGAAAATCTGTGCACGCCTCCATGGTGTAGTGACATTTATGTTGATGTGATGTGCATAATGCATGCACACTTGTTCTAGGCAACAGATTGCACGAGGGTTGTTTGGTGACATAGGTGTTATAGGAGTGTTGGGTGTTGTTCCATGTTTGTTTGCTTGCTTGCTTTTGAAGTCACAGTTTGAAATGCCTCATTTTTATGTACAAACAGCATTTACTTTGCAGTTTTTCTGTTTGAAAAAAGTTTAATGTTTGATGAAACGTTGTCAGTTCTGATTGTTCAAGCCCTTGCGGCCAACGACTGTCGTATACGTCCCAGCAGAGACATTGCATCTGTTCTGATCATTGGAGAGCCTCTTTATCCTCACTAATCAAGAAATGCCAGTAGAGGAAAACAGAGAGCAGTTTACTATAAAATAAGTAATCAAAAGCCATAAAGGAAACTGACATAATTGTGTTAGGCTTGGGCAAAAGTGAAATATATCACTAAAGACAGAAATAGGAAAAAAAAAGAATCTAACTTATCAAAAATCATAGACTTCAGTAAAACAGCATGCCATAAATCCAAATAAGGTGTCCAAGATAATAAGCATTTACTTGAATATGAATAGCATTAAGTGGAAGGGTGGGTGCGAGGCCTAGATTGAATTTGATGTGTACATCTTGATCACTGACATGTATGCTCATGAACTACATGGTACAACACACACAGCCTGTTAATGTTGAATTGAAGGGCACACTTTTTATCCAGTTTGAAGCGCTATGTAGACATTAATAAAACATAAAAACCCCAAGATACACGAACAACATACGTAACATGCGGGCTACAGCTGAGTTTGCAAATACACGTCGTTCAAGCCCTGAGCAGTCTACACAGCATGCATTATGCAACCAAAACAAAACCATGCACTCTTAAAGTGGGCATCATGCATGCCTACAACATTATGTTTTGTTATTATGCCAACAATATTGCCACTCAGAAAGTTTACTGAATGATTCTCAAAAAGACTAGAATATGTTCTGTGACATTTGTATTGAATACTTAGTTTTTATTAAATGATGATGATTATGACTAATCTGGTGGTTGTTCTCTCTTTTAATTGATAAATGGTTCAGTCTATAAAATGTCAGAAAAAGAGAAAAATGGCCCATGGTCATTTTTCATAGTTTTAGAGTTTTATTTGTCAAACCGGTAGTCCAAAACACAATTATTCAGTTTCTGATCATGTATGACAGAGCAGCAAATCGTGTTAAGTAGCTGGGATTAAATAATATTTAGCATTTTTGCTTAGAATATATATCCAAATGACTTTCCTGATGAGCGTGGCTAATTGGAAGCATAAGAACAAAACAAATCCTTCTAATCGATACCTCAGGTTACTAGCAGATATAAATCACAAACAAAGTGTCATTCCACATTTACATTTTGACTTTTATTCAGAGCAATAAATCCAAAAGCCCTGCCTAATGAAGGTGTTGACTAATGTGATGAAGTGTTGATTTAGTGGTGATTGTTCTTAAAGTGCCTCATCTTGTGGCTCCTGAGTTTGGCTCCATCAAATGTACAGCAATTACATTTTGCCCCCAGTTATTAACCTCTGAGATCATACAACAATCACGACGGATCTATCATCCCGCATTAATGTTGTGAGACATTGTGATGACACTAATTGGCTATATGACTCTTCCTCTAATATCTTATGCAGAGGTAGAAAGTACCTGACAAGTGCCTTATGACTGAGCGACCTCTCCTGAGATACAGCTCACCAAAGCAGCCTATTAACTGTGTTGACAAGTACGTCTTCTTGTCAGGAGCGTCTTTTCTGTGAAGCTCCTTAAAAGAGCTACAGTACATAAAAAAAAAAAAATCTAAAAATAAACAGACTTGCAAAACGAGTTTCTTCAAGGGCTGCCATCATCTGTTGTGGCAAGCTTGACATGACAGTTCTCATTTTTAGATACACTCTTTTGACCTTAACCTTGTACATCTAACCAACATTTTTCTGTGTGACTCAAACTTACTTCAGTGCTCTGATTCGTCAACAGTCGAACAAGACGAGGCACATCAGCTTCCCAAAGTCTTTGGTGAAATAGCTGGAGAAATGAAGTCTATGGTCATATTTCCAGGCTTTTCTTTCTTTTTTATTCCTCTGCCTTTGCAGTTATCAGAGGTCAAACTCATCCGTCTGTCCAAGACTCCCCAGCCAAGACATACATCTTATCTCCTTGGTTACAGTATCCCATATGGGCAATTCAAACAGACACAACAATGGCGCCATTGAGCTCTGAAACCCATTATTTCCTATGTTGTGCCACGGCGGCTTTATGCTTTGCCGGCCATAGTGCCCTCGGCAAGAGCTGCGCCGAAGGTTCAGTCTGGTACACATGCTGTGTAGAGATCTGAAATGGTTGATTGTGAAAACAGAAATTCAATATAATGAATCAGTATTGGCAGCAATACTAACCTTATTAAATAGATTCATCAGATGGGAAACATCCATATTAAGATAAGATAAGATAGTCCTTTACCAGTCCCACAGCAGGGAAATGTACAGGATTACAGTGCAGAAGAGGCAGAACAAATAATGAATGAGTAAATAGACAAAGTATATAGTTTCACAATTTAGGAATTATATTGGATGAGAAGGTCAATATCTGTCTGATAAATAGAAAGTTGGAGTCCTGACAGCACATTTGTATTTAAAGCTATGGCCTGCATAGAAATTGACCAATGGGAGCCATTGCTTCGGAAGGCTCCCATTGGCTCATACCCTCCATCCAATCGCCTTGTTTCCCCTCCTTTTTGTCATGCCGCCTTGTCCCCTCCCACTCCTGCCTCATCAAATCGTGGAACACTGAGGGGAGGGTTTTGGTTGGGGGGCGGGATGCTTTTTTCAAATCTGTCTCAGAGGCTCAACTGATTTTCAGAATGTAGACCAAAGCTTTAACTCTCATCTAACTATCGGCAAGAATTTCCCGAAGGAACTTTTCTTTTACATGCAGTTTTTATAGGTCTACAAATGTTCCAGAGTGATTATACTTTCCCAATTAGTTTCACATGGTGAGGTATACATATTTAAAAGAAAATGGTCTCAGGTCAGTGCTCAGTATAGGCAATAACCTGAGAGTATTGTGAGAGAAGAGGTTGTCCTGGTGCATCCCTGGTGACAAAGACAGGGATTTGAATACAACAGTGCGTTTTGCAGGTCTGAATGCTTTGATAAGTCATCGGTTTTATTGTGAAAGATATGAAACTGAAAGGAAGAAAAATGATGTTGCTTTCTTATTGCTAAAAAGAAGCATATTGCACAGGTCAGCTGGTGTGTGATAGGAGCTTATGAATTTGTCATCTGATAGTCAAGCCCTGTCGCTCACAATGTGACATGAATTAAGTCCTGCTGTAGAGCTGTTTGAGAATATATATATATATATACTTATGTGCAGCAGCAAACGGAGCTGTTGGTTTTCTCATTTAAATTGCTATCAAGGCCTAAATGCAAAGCCTGAGAGTCTTGGGAGGTGATACACTGGTGTGTCCGATTCTGTGCCTTGGTAGTATATAGAAAGTCTCTTCTAGTGCTTGTCGAACCTTTGTTATGTGACTTATTTTGGTACATTCAATGTTGTGTTTTTTGCCCAGTAATTATTGGGTTTATTAATAAATTTCACAGTTTTCCATTCACACGCCATTGTCTGGACGATTTTTTTCCGACAGTGAGTAATGAGAAACAGAATTCCGGCTGTGATTCAGATATTAAATTGCTGTCAACCAAATCAAACAACTATCACTTTAAGGAGTGTTAGCCAGCCTGGTTCTTTCACAGGCGTGGTGGGACCTTTCTGCACCTCAGAATCTTTCATTTCCATAGCCCCCTCAGTGCGAATGTCTGCTTCGGGCAGTGTTTCCCTGTGGAACACAACCTCTTCATTATTAAAGGCCCCTCGCCGACCATCCTCCACATTTCTCTAACCTAATGACTTTCCGAAGAGTGGAGCCACAGTTTAAAACTCATCCCTGTGTTGCTCTTTCTCCGTGTTCTTCTGGAAATTCAGCCAAGGCACAGCATCCTTGCTTTTAAACCAAATGGTAGGATGAGAAAGACCGATTGCCCTTTTTGTGGCATTAAATATTGATGTGCATTCTCACACACGCACACGCACTAGAGAACTCCAGTTGAACGAGACAAAAGGACATTGAGTGTTTTTAGTGATTGCACAATTAACATCAAAGAGGCAAAATCTATAGTTTCTAGTTTTTGTCCAAGTTTCATCCCTTACATCCTTTTACCTCATTTGATTTTAATATGACATATTTTCAGCGGAACTTGACAAAAGGTTTCTGATGAACTATTATAAAGGTGTTTTTTGTTCAGATATTGATCTTACCCTTGTTAAAGTATTTGACAGAAGTGCCTCTGAAGGGTTCTTAAAAACGTTACACCACAAAAACATTAAAAAGTGACCCCAATTTTTATCTTTATAATAAGTCTTTGGAAATATTATTTTTCTGCTGTGGCACAATTTAAATTAAACAGAAAAAAATTGGAAGCATACCGTACTAATTATTCATTTAGCAATATTCCAATACACCTCAATATTTTTTTCTTAATTTATACTATATTTGTTATTATTCATTACTTTGTCAAAAATACATTAAATATCCATCACCTTTCATATCAGCTGAGATTTGGAGCACCCAGTCTGGATGCACGTACTTCATGATAATCAATCCCAAAAGCAGTGTAATTTTCATGATAATGACTCTTGTGTAATGAGGCAAGCCTGCAGTGCATTCTGCTTGCAAATTTGCACAAATTAACATCATAAGGTACGTAGGCTAGTAATTGCAGATGGTTGGCAGAGGGAACAAGGTTAACATACACATGATGGTCAGTTACCATATAATCTCACTTTTCTACAACATGGGACCTTAAATAAAAAAATGTCTAGTTTCAGAGCAAATCCTTATTAGAAAGTAACAATATTAATTTCATAGTACAGGTGCTTGTACACGTGTTGTCAGTCGGTGTCTTTGATGTGTGAACTTTCTTTTTGTCATTGTATTATATGTCTGAATGTAATTTTAGACTTTGAATGCTCAGCTAGTGCTTGTGTACTGTGCTTGCTTTGTACTGGCCGTATGTTTGTAGTTCAAGAAAACAATTCTAATACCCTAAATAATGGTTGCTTACAGGCTGCAAATTCATGTTACTCTAAAATAATGTTATGTTTGGGTACATTACATTGACTTTATATGAAATAAGCTTGTACAGCAATATTAAAGCTTCATGTTTCAATACTTAATGTCAGCTATCATGTCCTTGGAGGGGGCCTTAGGCCATCATGTATTTTATGTCTGCACTACACGTCCATGTTTTACAGTCTGGAAAATGACATCCTCCCCTTTTCTCTACCCATGAGTATATGAAAATGTTATCATCAAAATATGAGTAAAATGTGGCTTTACTGCTGCTTATGTTTGCATGAAAACACAACAAGGGATGGTTTTGTCTGATGTACATGTGTCCTATTACCATTGTGATCAATGCAATAGGTGAGGGTTTTTGGCCAACCATTTCACCTAAAATCTCTGCTGCAAATAGAGCACCAAGAGCCAACATGCATCTAGTAGGGCTAAATGATAAAACAATGGTGTTTCGTGTCAGCATTGTTATTGCAATCCATTTTTTAAAACATAAAACAAACCTTGAACTAAAAGAGGCTAGGCTAGCAGATTTTGTGTGATATCTTTAATCTTAGATCTTAGTAGAATGAGTTTTATTTCCGGAACTCTGGACTGACTAAATAACTAATCCACCTCCTTATTTAAGATGTTCTGGCTAACGCGTTAGCAAACGATTAACATTCACTGTTACATTTTGATAGCCATCTATCACACTAGCTGAGGTTTGTGACGTGGAATGTTAGCTGTGTCCAGATAACAATTTACTTTTCTTTATTGATTACATAGTAATTGCATCACATGACGCCCAGTCCATATTGGCGCATGTGTGTGTGTGTGTGGTTATAAGTGATGCAGTTCAAATCAAATTCTATTTAAGGTCACCATCTGGCCAAAGGCCCCCCTGAGAACACTATATCTTATTGCTTTTGTTCATGAAAATATGATTTCCATACTCGGCAGAAAGCAGCTCTTACCTGTTGAAAGTAAAGTCACATGCACTCTTTGTCCTGCTGCATTTTTAATTAACATTAAAGGAGAATGCAAAAGAATGTCACTTTGCTCCGTGGGGAGCTACACCATTTCATATTTTAATAGCTGGCTGTATTTTTTTCTAAAGGACCTTCACCTGGCACCTCTGACTGGTACTGATCCTAGACAGCAGTCATTTGAGGAGAAAATTGAATTTTTACTTTGTCTGTCACAAAGCGTGCTCTTGGTGCATTACTGCAAGAGCTTTCTCATGAAGGATTCAGCTACGAGCATACAACTGAGAAGGAGGTTTTGTCAGTAATAGTGGTTTATCTTGACCGACCTTTTAAAAGCTATTATTCCATGAAAGGATGCACATTTTCTTTTATACAAGTGTGTTTGTGTCGCTGCGACATGGTTGCATGCACACTTGTGAATGTGTGGATTGTAAAACGAATGCATAATATCATAAGCTCAGGAGAGTCGTACCCTCCATGATTGGTATCATAGTTTCCATAGGATGTGTAGTCAACTGTTAATCCCGCCAAGTGACTCTGAAGACTACAGGCGAGAGGCATTAGAACAGCTGGAATCAAGCTGTAAAATGGGAACGTGAAGGGTGAAAAATCTGTCTGAAGAGAGAGCACTGAGACATTGTGAACCATTTCAATCAGCCCAGAGCAGCAGGAGACTGCAACTTCCACATTCAACATGGTCATAGATCAGTGCAATATGCGCAGCAGTGATAACAACAAACAACCTCATGCAAGACCCTGCTGCTGGCATGAAAAGTCTGAACATTTCTTATTTCTTTGAATAAGGATAGTGTTTTGAGCTGTCAACATGAGCAATACTTATCTCCATTTCTATGAAAAACAAAACACACTAGCCCATGCTGAGGAGAGGATCAAGAACCCAGTGACTGAAATAGCAAACAGCTCTTGTGTACGTATGCACATATCATTTTATCACTTTCATGTCGAGGGCATTTCTACACTGAACTCAGTCAGGTCATGTATTGATATTGGGGTCATTCGAGAGAAACATGAGCTTGTGTACAGAGTAGATGGGCAACAAACAACATCTGGATCCTGAGGGCTGTATTATTGACGGATGAGTCAAAAGGCCACCTCAATGGCTGATATAAACCTCTTAAGTCTTGTGAAAACAGTAAAAATGTCAAGGATGGTCTGTAACTTCCAGATATTTGCTGCTTGAGGAAACTGAAATCAGAATAGTGTTTCAGCAGGAGCAAGGCTTCAATTAAAAGGTCATAGAGAAAAAAAAAACTTTTTGGCATGGCTTAATCAAATTGTTGGTTGACCTTTAATTTTTAGAAGACCAATAATTGCAGCAACCAATTATGAACTCAAAGCAGCATTTTCCAAATGCTGTCTGCACAGCAACATTGGGTGTGACATTGATTGTTTCTTCTAAATCTTATTTGTTGATGTATGAAATATTTATTTTAATCGTCCAACATATAACTGCATGTGATGGCATGTGTACATAACAAAAAATACAATTAAAAACGTAATTAAGGTTTATGCTGTATATGGAGGAATAGCATTGTCTGAAGACAACTAATTGCCTTCAGTTGGGCTATGACACAGCCTTTGTGATTTTATCATATACCATTTGGCTCCAGAATATGCCGGCGGAGAGCCTAGCTGGGGCCTTGCCACTGCATCTGGCCTCCTGCTCTTTGGCTATGATGGGATTTACTGATAATGTTAATGTAGTCCAAGAATCCCTCTGTTCACCAGCGGCGCTGACCAATGGAAAAAGTGGGCCTGGATCACAAAATAGAAAACCTGATACACTGAGCCAACACATTGAGTGTGAAACATTGTGTTTACATCTAAACAATGCCAATTTACTGCTTAAGAGCGAGTGTTATCAGTTCTAGCGAGGCCAAGATAATTGACTGATAATTCGATTTTCTCAGTCCAAACATGATTATGTTGTTGCTGGGTGTCTGTAACTGCTGATTTGTTGCAGGTTGTTGAGGCTCAATTCAATGAAAGAGGAACTCGGAGAAGAATGCTCTTCAACAGTGCTTCAAAATGTTTTGACAAACAGCTATTTGTCAAATTGAACATGAACATAATAAGTACAAATAAAATGTTTCTTTGGGTAATGTGCCTATCCCATATGATGGCCCTCTCTTCCAATTACAACGCAACAATATTTGTATTAGAACTTTGTATTATTTGGAAATTAGAATAATTCTAACAGAAAAATGATATGCTCAGAGTAGGACTGTGACACTGCGTTCAATCCTTCTTGGTAGTCATTTCAAAACTGCTCATATCGGCTGAATAATTCCCAAGCTCAAAGTAATCCTTGTTCGTGTCCATCATTCGTGTCTTGTGCTTTTCTGAAGGAAACCAGTAGCAATCGACATTGAAGGTGTCTTGAACATTGACTTCGACAAAATAATGTGAAAATACTAAATAATATGACTATACTTTACTATTGTTAATATTGACATTTCTTTGCCAATGTATAAAAAATATTGGCATTCCATGGTTGAAAATGTCTCGAAATGTCTTGAAAAAGGCCATCTACTGTTTAAATCAGCCCGAATCTTTCATGGTCAATTCAGAGACTGATCTAGGTCATGAATTAAAATGATATGAATGCCCTCTAATCATCGCTTTTACTTTTTTGGTTACCACTGTGTAGCACAACGGTCAAAGCACAAGCCTGGGCTCTCCTTTCTGTGATGATAATCTGGTGAATCAGTGTTTTGTGCAATGGCTGACTATCTGGTGGTAGCAATGTGCTTCCCGACACCGTAACAAGAGTGTGTGAATGAAACATGAAGTTGTTTACATTTTTCTCATTTAGCGGCTGGCCAGTCACTTAACTAATGCAAGCTTGCCAATTCCACCATGCTTCAATGCTACTTTGGTTACAGAAAAGCCAGCTGGTGGCCAGTAGCAGCACTGGGTCCCAGTTACCCACCACTAGACTACAGATGAAGGAGAGCACACAGCCGCTAACGTTGGCTTTGACTGAATTCTTGTTGCTACAGCTGCAACAGGTCCATGTCCGTGCTGGCTTCGCCTTTCCTCCTGGTGAAGTAGTAGTTATTATCTCAATTGATCTTTCTTATTAGCTTGACAAGTTGTATTGCTTTAACTTTGCTATAAACCTTGAAGACATACATTACCTTCTAATTCAAGTGGGGGAATAGTTGGAGAGCTTATCTAATATTCTTCTTCTGGAATGCAAGGCTGCATATCATTCTTCCAAGATGTATATAAATCTGGTGTCAGATTATTAGTTTGTGCAAAACACTTGTACTTGTAACTTGTATTGAATAAAAACCCACATTTCCATTATTATCTGAGGAAATCAAGGACATTCTGCTCAGTATTTGGCCAAACTGCTGCTTGAGAGACATATTAGAGAGAACCTTAAAAACTGTTTTCCTTTATATATATTTTGTAGGGAGAATGTTTGACATTTATTATGACTTTACCATTGTGAGGGGATATTCCCTAGGCTTAATTACAGGCGGAAATATGGATAAGATGATAACACCCACCACACTCGCTGCCACATTTTGTGAGAAGATAATAAGTCACAAAATACAAGCCTCAACTTAAAATAACTATTAATTTTTCTAAAGATTCCGCTCCAGATGGGTTTCTACCGTTTTAGAATATTGGCATCAGGATCTGCAATTGTTTGGCGATGTCTTTGTCTCGACCAAAGTGTTGAAAAGACTGATTACCATCACTTAGTCTCTGGTGCAAAGCAGAAACAAAGTTTATGAATATCTTGCTGTAAAAAATGTTAATGGAATCCTGTAATTTGGCTCATGTAGCTTCTGTGTGTGCATCCTCAGCCAAGTGTATTTTTTTTCTTATAAATGTGGAAAGGCCCAGTGTTGTGTAAAAATAAAATAAATGACAGAGTTTGACATTGGCTCATGGTGTCATCACTAAAGTTTTTCAATTGTTTTATGCCAAGTGTTGTGATGCTGCGCTATCTAAGGGACAGAGGCATGTCAGTGAAAGGTCTCTAATCATGTCTAATGTTCCATGTAAGAGTCTACCCTGTCTCTGTCCTCCCACATCACAGAGGCCACACTAATGCCGGTGTTAAGTGTGTGCGTGTGCCTATGTGCGTTTTCACGACGGGGCTTGACAGCAGCACATTTGGCTTCTCAGTGGACCAAGGAACTGCAACTCAGACTTGGAAGTGCTCAGATGTCTCTTCATAGCCAGGTCTCCTGGTGCGTGACCTTACTCCCTGTGACATTTTCAGCCATTAATCTGCAGACGTATTGTGATGGAGTACCTCTCTGGGGTTACATTGGGCTCATGTTGCACCATTTTCTAGATGGCACAGAGGTCGCACAACTCTGTTGTTGCTGATTTTTAGGAGGACATTTAGCTTTGATGAAGGCGGCTGCAATAGGATGTTGCTGGTGAGTTATTGAAATTTTTCATGCTATTAACGGATTGTGTCCGAAATCATTCCCTACACTGTAAAAAAAAATCCTAATTTTACGGTATATGACTCTAATTTTTTACAGTAGTTTTTCTGTTCTTTGAATATAGTGTACAAAACTGTAAAATTACAGACTTTATCAGTAAATGAACAATCTGCCTGTTATTTTAAGTATTATGACAGTAATGACAAATTACATTTATTTCTCATTTTTTTACAGAAAAATACTATATTAATTATACATGATCTTTCCGTTTTCTTAAATTAAATACAAATGTACGTAAAATGACAGTAATTCTCTATAATTAAATATGCAACTTGTAATAAAAAGGTTTATGTCCATAAAAACAAACAAACACTTTTCTCTGTAATTTTACAGTAAATCTTATTATTTTCACATTTGCATGTAATTATACATTCAACCTGCAATTAAATATGTAGCTTGTTATTTGAAGGTTTATTTCCATACTAACAATGTAATGTTTTTCTCTGTAATTTTAAGGTAAATCTTATTAGTTTTAGATGTATGTGCACTTTTACATTCAAACTCTGTAATTAAATATGTAGCTCATTATATTAAGATTTATGTCTATACTAACGTTTTTCTCTGTAAGGTTAAGGTAAATCTTATTAGTTCACTAGTACTATGTGGTATGTATAAAAGTACTTGTATAGACTTTGGATTAGACTAGATAGTATTAGACTAGTGAGTACTTTAATATTCAAACTGTAATTCTGGATATAATGGCAATGATTCTAACAAAAATAGTACAGGTCAGGCTGTGTGAGAGAGAGAGAGAGAGAGAGAGAGAGAGAGAGAGAGAGAGAGAGAGAAGAGAGAGAGAGATACTTATGTAATTAAACATATACCCGCCTACAAATAAAAATAAATAAACATTTATTTTCTTTATCATCTTTTCCTGATAAAGAAAAAGATACCACGCTGATACAATTGCTATTGGCTGTCTTGCCATGTTGCTTTGAATATGATTGGTTGACGTCATCACGAAAACTGGCCAATGACAACTGTGCGCGCTTTCTTTTTGAAAATACGTCAGTTTGAATGGGTACGCGCTGGCAGTCGTGCACTAGTGGACTACCTGACCACTAACGTATTACCTGGATTATTACCTGGACTATTTTACATCTGCTCGCCATGTTTTCATTTGGAGCGAATCTGAGTTGTGGGATTTCAACGGAGAACAAAAACGTTGAGTATGGACACAGTTGAAGAGTCAGGTGGATCTGTTTGGTCAGCTATTACTTGGACTTCACTTTATAACTGCTGTATCAGGTGAGAATTCATTTCCCTTCCCTTTGTAAAATCATAACCTAACGCAGTGTTTGTGTTCATTCCCTTAATGTACAGTGATGGTCTTGTCAAACTGTTAGCTAACCGTTAACTAATGTTATCGTATAGTCGTAGGTGATTAACGTTATTTTCGGTCAGCACCGAAATGTGTTTCTGAAAACATTTTATGCGAGAAATAAGCGATGCAGTTGCTTTATTTGAGATCGACAACGGTCAGTTTAAAAGATTTTCGACAGCTTGCGGGAGGCGGCGCCCCGTCTCTCAAAACTCGCCGCGACGCGAAGCCATTGCACGGCAAACACACAGTGTAGTGTAGCGCTGTGTCCATTTATTCAACTCAAGCATTATTCAAGAACAGCAATAAGGTTTGTGACATTCAGATAGCACCATACAGCTTCACTTCTACTGGAAACGTCAGCACTGACGTCAACCTGAACACTGAAGTAAACAATCATACTGGGATCGCTAGCTCCACAGCTAGCGAGCTACCTCTGCTAGCATGAATGTTTATCCAGTGTTACTGTTGACTTCAGTGCTGACGTTTCCAGTACAAGTGAATATCGCTGCTTCCTGCTCGCTCCCGTTCGCGTCGTCACTTCTTGTCCGCGTATTTTTTGGGGAAAAAGTACGGATATCCATACCGAACACCACAGCTAACTTGCGACCATGAACGTCAAGTACTAACAGCGTCCCTCTCATGAGTCTGACTCAATGACCCGCCTCCCCAGCCCCTGCAATTGGCCAGCACGTTTGTTCGTTGATTGGATTGGTTGAATTGTATCGATGAACCGAGATAGGAATAATAGAGAGATGGCCACTCCGACGTAAAAAACAAGACCCAAATAAAACAAACCGTTTCCAGGCCAGGGCAGGTACGGCATATCTACGGGCAAAAAAAAAAAGACTCTGGATCAACTAATAATAATAAAAAAATAAATAAAATCCTTTTTGTAGTAAGGACTTTTCAGTGGATCTTACTTTGTCCTTTCTCCCTCCCCCCTCCCCCAGGTGCACCAAAGATCCATCTGATTACTGGCAATTTGGAGGAGGATTCTTCTTGATCTGCTACATTGCACTGTCACCTCTGGTACAGATTAATAGACCTTTTGTGTTATGTTTTGATTTTATTTGATAATACACTGTACATTTAAGGTTAAATTAAGAGGACTAAATAGGCTAAATTAAGACTGTAATGCATGTGCACAAATACTACAAATATTATTGGAACTACAGAGAACCCAGGGACAGGAGAACATTGTGGACAACAATATAAAACTGAATTGGAAAATACAAGCTAAAAAACAACTGACAACAACCCCCTCAGCCCAGCAGCTCTCCACCTGTTTCAAAAGTGAAACGCCATCGCCTTGTCATGATAGCTATCAGACAAGATAGACACATGGAGAAATTACATTTTTAGTATTTCAATTCTTCCTTGGCGGTCTCTGAAGAACTGTTTGTGAATAATTGGTTGATATTGTAAATGTACAACTCAATACATTAAATAAAGGGGTTTTAGAATCAATATTGGTGTGTATTTTATCTATAATTAAGTTTCGCGACCTACTTTAATTGAAACAGTGAAAACCTTTAGATGTATCGATTTGGAATTTCCTAAGTATGTTTTGAGTTGAGGATATTTCACAATAATCTTTTACATAATGTTTTCAGTCAGTACAGTAGTTAAAATATTCAATGTATTACATTAAACCTGTAATATTACAAAAACTGAATCATTAAATATTTAGCATGTAACACACTTATTGAAGGTGTTTGATTGTTAAAAAAAATATAGGAAAAATATGTAGAATAGTGGTATTTTTATGCAGAATGAAAATGTTATTGGGTGCACGGTGGTGTAGTGGGTAGCACTCTCGCCTCACAGCAAGAGGGTTCTGGGTTCGATTCCCGGGTCGGCCCCGGGTTCCTTCTGTGTGGAGTTTGCATGTTCTCCCCGTGTAAGCGTGGGTTCTCTCCGGGTTCTCCGGCTTCTTCCCACAGTCCAAAGACATGCAGGATGGGGATAGGTTAATTGATGACTCTAAATTTAGGTGTGAATGTGAGAGTGAATGGTTGTTTGTCTCTACATGTCGGCCCTGTGATAGACTGGCGTCCTGTCCAGGGTGTACCCTGCCTTCGCCCAATGACAGCTGGGATTGGCTCCAGCCCCCCCCGTGACCCTAAATACAGGATAAGCGGTAGACAATGGATGGATGGATGGAAAATGTTACTTAATCTGAATTAGATGTATTATTATAGATATTTTACTTTAATTTTACGGTTTTTGGTTGGCAGCCATAGCTGACAGTGATTGACCGTTTTTTTACATTTTTTTTTCTTACAGTGCATTAAAAGGTACAAGGTATCTAAGACCTAAGAAACGATAAAACAAATGTTTTCTATTAAAAGTTCCAACACAACCATTTAACCACAATTTGTTCTTGTTTGGCAGCCATAGCTGCCAGTCATTTGACTGTTTTTAAGGTATTTATAACTGTTATTAAAGGTGTTTGATTGTAATAATTTAGGAAAAATCTGTAGAATAATGGTATTTTTCGGCAGAACTTTTAGTATTGTCATTTTATTAAAGGTGTTTGATCATTAAAAAATAGGAAAAATCTGTAAAATAACAGTATTTTCTGCAGATCTTTTAGCATTTTCCCTTTATTAAAGGTGTTTGATCCTAAAAATTTAAGAAAAATCTGTAAAATAAAAGTATTTTCCTGCCAATCTTTTAGCATTTTCACTTTATTGAAGGTGTTTGATTGTAGTAATTTAGGAAACTTCTGTAAAATAACAGTATTTTTCTGCAGATCTTTTAGCATTGTCACTTTATTAAAGGTGTTTGATCATAAAAATTGAGGAAAAATCTGTAAAATAAAAGTATTTTCCTGCAGAACTTATAGCATATTCACTTTATTAAAAGTGTTTGATCATAAAAATTGAGGAAAAATCTGTAATATAACGGTATTTTCCTGCGGAACATTTAATGAAATTTTCTGTAATAATAATGTTTTTGCACTTTATTTTAATTAGGGTATTTTACTTTAATTTTACGGTTTTTGGTTGGCAGCCGTAGCTGACAGTCATTGACCGTTTTTTTACATTTTTTTTTCTTACAGTGTACTCACTATATCGTGAGTTTGCCATTTTGCATTGAATGTTTAGTGACCATTACTATTCTCTGTATAGCGCACTTAAAGTTTCCCGCGATGCATCGCAAAAAGTACAACCGATGGTCACTAGCCAAGCACATTTTACCATCATGCATTGCGCTGAAGGACAAATGGCGAACACACGAGCGAAGAGAGAACAAGACGTCTCAGTTTTCTCTCTCTGGCCCTCCTTCTCCTGGTAAAAAGTATTCTGACAACTGTCACATCAAAAAAGGTATAAACAATTGTCCTATTACAGCAAAAAGATCTAAAAAAAGCAGTTGAATAATTAATTTGTTTACTGATGTTGCACGAGACAAATACATGATTTGTTGACCGAAAATGTTTAATATTTAATATTTTTTGTTGTGCACGGAGCAGAACAAGACAATACAAATGACCATATATATATGTTTTTATTATTTATATATTATTATATCAGTGGGGCCATCCAGCAGCATCTGACACGTATTAATTATGCGTCAGGAATGACGTCATTAACGGCGCCGAAAGAAATCACCTGAGTAGTGTCTGCATGTGTTTTTTTCTAATTAGGCCGATGAGTCCACGATATAGTGCTCTACATAGAACTCCTCTATGTGGGGAATGATGATTTTGGACACGGCCATAAGTGATGTTACCAGCGTTCATTTTTGGCACCTCATTTTGATTTAGTGTCAAATTATTGCCATGATTATTTGTAGTCAATGTTATCATCTAATTTCTACGTTTCTACGTTCTACGAGACATGTTCACAGTTAGCCTTGTTACAGCTGTTTTTATTGATTGCAAGGTTATTACAGTTCATGACACAGACTTGAACTCCTTCTTCTTCTTCTCTAACTACATAAGATAGATTATGGATGCATTTAGTTCATTAAAACAATACATATTACATTAATCTATTCATGTTTTTCCACATGATTGTGTTTTTTATTGTGTTTTCATTTTCAAACTGTCATATTTAATTTTTTTTAATATCATTATTATTTGTTTGGGTACATTTGTTAATTATTGGCATTTTGTTTCAAAATTATTGCCGACCAGTAAAAGTAGTTATTAACATCATATTAACATCATATAAGCACCCATCTGTTATGAAAAATGTCCATGCAATTCTTCATTCTTTGCCTTTGTACATCCCTAGCTGAGTAGTGTTCAAAAGAGATTAGCTATTTAGTGAATATATGAAATATGTTTTGACAAAGGCGTCACTCCAGACTTGTCAAAAGTGTCATCCTTGTACAAGGACTGTAATCTTTACATCACTGACGTCTTCTTAAAGCCTCTGCAGCAGAACATCTTAGCGGAGCATTGAATAATTATTCTGACAGCTGTGCTGCTACTGACCACACTACTGCTGTATTACAAACTCATAGCTCAAATATTACTCACAATTGTAATCCAAATTATTTTATCACTTTGGTTAAATCCCTGTATTCAACATTTATTAACGGTACATATTTAATATAATTTATATATAATAATAATAATAATAATAATTACGTTGAACACATTCAAATGTAGTTATATTCACATATAAGGTAATTTTAAAGTTTTGTTGTACAATATTTATCGCCAACTAAAACATATTTTTTGATGATTTATTTTATATTGTTACAACTTTTAATATATTGTCAATCATGATCTATTTATACACCAGCATTGTTTGATGAACAAACATTCTCTTCTATCTGCACCTACATTATAGTGTGTTAGAAACTGATTTTTGAATGTGTTGGCTATACTTCTCACCAATGCCAAAAAAAGGGGGACTTACAGTAAAGTGTTGATCATGCGGTTTGGTTTCTCATGAGTTTCCTGTGTGCTGAGCTTGTTAGTGATTTACTGTCTCTTGCGGTGGAAAAGAAACATCAGGACGACGTGGGAAAAAGTCAGATTTTGTCCGGCAGGTCTTTTGCAGTGAAAGGTTAGGCCTGTCAGACAAGCGGGCGTGGAACAAAGCTGACTTGTGCATACAGCGGTGCATCTGTCCCCTTCCATCGACATTGCTTTATCTTGAGCAATAATAACATTTTATAGATCTGTTGACGGACAGTCCGATGCAGTCATTACACACTGCTCCTCTCTTATCACGGTCGGCTGAAATTGTGTTAATGTTTGCTTTCTGTTCTGTGAACATTATGGCCACGGTTTGCAGAGAGCCAGTGTCTTGCGATTCCTGTTGATATGTTTTCCCTGATAAAGTGTGAAATCAATGCTGTCAGTGGATTTCAAATTCCAAACATCAAAGCCATGGCTTTGCATGGGACATTTGTTTTTGTGGTGGCAGATGTTGCTACAGTCTTTAATACGCTTTGGCACCAAACCTTCTGGCAATAGACTAAAGGGCTCCTCCCAGAAAAGGGAAAAAATCCTTATTGCACGATGATAATGTCTTTCTCTGCCATCAACACATATTGCATTGTTTGCTTTCCAGAATCTTTTCTTGAGTATGAGAAATGGTAAATAATAAGATGTCTTGCGTGAGAGAAATCTTATTTGGATCAGCTTCTGAGCTCCGTTTATTCGAGTGACAACTTAAAAAAAAAAAATACTTCTGTACTTTATTTTCATGGCCATAGAAAAAAAAACTTTGGCTTCCAGTGCCACTCTGTCTTGACCTGACATGTGGGCTGTAACCTCCATCTTTTTTGGTGTGAGTATCGACAGGAGGGCCAGAGAGAAAAGCCACAGTATTAGACCTCCAGCTGTGCCAATTTCTCATCTCTGCTTCTGAAATGATGCTGCCGCTGCTGTAAGCTTGAAACTGAATTAATAATGAAGAAAGTCAATAGGTCTCGGCATCCCATTCTCCCAGGTATCACCTTGAAGTGACTTTGCTCAGGTTTTGAGGTAGAGGGTATGAAGGGAAATCCTACAAATGTACTGCTAGTGGTGGGATATACACATCATCGCTATTTGAAAATCTGCTTTCATCATTGGTGTTGTTTTTTCGTGTCCCACCTCAAATGTAAGTTCCTTTATTAAGGGCTGAAGGCCGCTTTGAGGACAATTAAATTCATGTCCAACGGCAAATGGCCCCCCTTTTTTTAAAGCAAAACCCTGAAGGGAAAACTCTTCTTATACCCTGTAGCCTTTTTGTCACGTTTCCTTTGCATCCATTGTCTAAGCCTTTTACGATCTCTGTTGAGAGACATTTCAATTTCCAGTGTGTGTAAGCACTCGGAAATGAGATTGTTCTATGTCTGTTCTGTTTTGTGCAAACTAATAAAATATGCATCAGCTGGATGCTATTTGGAGACCCGCTGATCAATACATGTGCCTGTTTTTATGAGAATTCTCAGAAGAGAAGCCTTGTCAATCTGTCAGAGATCATTACCAAGGCTGGTGGTGTGATAGATTGTGGTTCTGGTGGGAAAGAAAATCAGGTAGGCCTGACATTAACATCCCATTTCTAATGTTCCATCGGCCTCATTTTTTAACAATTCATTCTGCAGAGAAATAGATTCGGTAAACACACAGTGGACATTGTCAATGTTTCCCTGCTAGACCAGCAGGTCTTTCTTGCTAAAACTATGTTTTCCCATTCATCTTTTTTTTTCTTCTTTTTTTTTTACCTTTATTGCATGAAAAATGCAGAATATTAACGGGACAACAGGAGAGAAAGAAAACGATGCATTTAGGACAATTACAAAAGGTTAGTCAAAGAACAAGGGGTAATGATCTAGTTCTGTGTGTGTGTGTGTGTGTGTGTGTGTGTGTGTGTGTGTGTGTGTGTGTGTGTGTGTGTGTGTGTGTACCTGCCTGTGTGTGCTTTTTTTTTTTCACACTGACAGACTAGAATGAATGATAAAAGGTGGAGGGGAGAAAGAAACAGGAGGTCGTAAGCTAAGGGAAAGCATTAGGAACTAAAAGTACACTTATTAGCTTTCAGATATCTCTGGCCAGTGTGTCTGTAACAAACACTGCTGCATTGTTTCATTGAATGCGTAGTAACCATAATTGCCCTTGTCGAGACGACAAGCGTAGCAGACACATTTTACACTTGCACATCTCCTGCAACAGATAGCTCTCATTTTAATCTATGCAGCTGTCTGCACCAGCTCTGTGCAGATAAACTGCAATTCACTGTGCAACACAGGTTGACAGGTTCATGCTTCCCGTCTGTCCTGCTGTTGGATTTCCATTAGATCTGCTAGCAGGTAGCTCTGTTAGCTTTGTTAAAACCCCTTAGCCAAATACACCACAGGACTCTGCTGCCCACTGGCTGCTAACGGCTAACTAGCGCTCCTCCTGCCAACATGAGATGCTCCCTTGTAGTCTGTGCTCGGTTCACTATGTCATTTGCTAAGCAATGGCTATGCATACATGCATAGATTTATTTATATACATATACATGCAAGTGTCTGCCTCGGCACACACATTTAGAGAGGAGCAATGCATTGTCCATGATGGAAACTAGAGTCCAAACTTTAACAGGTGTAGATCATGGAGGGGATCTTTATTGTTTATTGGATCTTGTGGCCCCTTGTGGTTAAAAGTATGTAGTCAGCAGTCTCTAATGACTACTATTACTACTACTACAACTGCCACCAATACTGACACTGAAGAAAAAGAGAGGGTTGACAGGCAATGAAGCAGGATTGGGGTACTATCAAGGAACTCCAGAGCGGGCCAGCAGGGTCAGGCTTACCGGGTCAACATAGAAATACAATAGAAGTAGGAGGGACATTCTTTAGGTCAACATAGCAGGATGGTCTCAGCGGCAGCCATTTTTATGTGTACCATTGCTATTGTGACCGTTCTAGCAGGTCACTTCTGTGTAAAGTAAACCGACTTACGGCAAGTTGCTGACACACGAGGTGAGGTCATGCAGTTGACTCGTGTTATGAAGCATAGAGCCAGACTAAATGGGTAAAATGTAACAACTTCGTGCTTTATCCACATAATCTCGTCACTCTGTATACGAAAGCATATTCTTCGGCTAAATTCAGACACAGAGCTCTACAATAGGAACGTACATTAGTACAGAGGCCGAACAAAACTGTGTGTATGAACCAGAGACTGGTTTGTCTGTGCTACAAACAACAAGTTTGCTGCTGTATTTATGTCTAGATGACGTTATTTTAAGTGTTTATGGGGCAGCTATAGTGACACGGTGTGAATGCCATTCTGAAATCAAGCATTCTTGTGGAAACACCAAACAAACCATTACTTTTGCACCTTTTACAAATTGTTGTCATTGTGACCTGACTTGGGCATCTTTTTTAAATTAAATCAAAATTGTTTATATTGGGCTCATACCGCTAGTAAGCAGACATGTGACTTACTATACACAATATACACTATACACAGCTAAATGAAATCCACCGAGCACCTCTGTGTGCTGCTATGAACCCAAGGCAGGACACTATTTGATTAAGAGGTGTATCTGGCACTTCACAACATGTACAAAGCAGCAAAAGTGTTTTTTTCAGCCATGATTGATGAAACCTAGTTGAGTTAAGCCCCCCCCCCCCCCCCTTCCTCCCTGGCGTATCTAGCGCGTTCACATCTTAATGGTCCCTCTGCCTCACTTCCCACCACAGTCCAGAGAAGGACAACTAGCCACACATCACACACGCCGTCTGTGTCCGCTCTCCTGCCAGTGAGCTGCTACAACACATACTGGCCCCTCTGACGTGTGTTGTCACCACAATCTTCATTTTCTTTTGGACTAATCAAACAACCACAGAAAACTGTTCAATGTCCAGTCTACCCCTATATAATTTCAGACACTAGCGTTGATACTTGATATTGGTTTAAACATCTCTGCACCTTAACTACCATGTTTCCATATTGTTATTTTCTCTATTGTGATTATTTTTGTTTTCATATTTGACTTGTATTCAGCCTGCTTTTGGTAGGCCCCACACCCTTATAGCAAGGCAAGACAAGGCAAGGCAACTTTATTTGTATAGCACATTTCATACACAAGGCAGACTCAAAGTGCTTCACATCATACACCAAAGTGAAAAAAAATATAAGAATTAAAAGAAAATAAACGCAAAATTAAAAATGCATTACAGAAAGAAAAGGAGAATAAAAACATATTTGCAATAATGAAAAACAGTGCAGACATAAAGATTTAGCAGAAAGCTATGGTGAACATAAAAGTTTTCAGTCTAGTTTTAAAAGTGGTCAGAGTTGGGGCAAGTCTTCCATCTTCAGGAAGTTTATTCCAGCTATTTGTTGCATAGTGATTAAATGATGCTCTCCCGTGATTGGTGTTTACTCTGGGAATCACCAACAGATTGGTCTCAGAAGATCTTAGTGGTCTAGAAGTTGTAATGGGAATTTTGGATGTCTGTAATTTATTATCAGAATATTTGTCAGGCCAGACGTCGATCCGCATCTCCTTTCCGACTGTTATGCTATGACGAAAATTAATGCCTGTTTGTCTATGATATGAACATGAGTGCCACATTGACATAAGATAATTTCAGGACTATGACGCCTGTGTTCTGTAAATCTTGACCTTGCCTGGACAACTTGTCTTTGTAAGATAGGACATGATCCGTCCTTTGTCCATGGTTCCTCCTCCTTAAAAGGAGATTGTTGTTAGACTCAGGGTCGTTCCTGCTGATTCTGAACCTTTGCATCAGAAGCAGGTGAACAGTACTTTCTTCTGCAGATGAGAATACTTAGTGGAATAAACCTCGGAGAAAAGCTGATCCTGGTTGTTGATCTTTATTGGGCAGATCATTTTTCCAAGATCTTATGTGTGGAGCATATCAGTGATATATGTGTGTCTGTGTGTGATTTATATGGGTGTCCATGTCTTGTGTGTGTGTGTGTGTGTGTGTGTGTGTGTGTGTGTGTGTGTGTGTGTGTGTGTGTGTGTGTGTGTGTGTGTGTGTGTGTGTGTGTGTGTGTGTGTGTGAGAGAGTTAACATGTGGGTAAATGTTGGCATTGTTCTTCGTTGGTGTAAGTTAAGTAGGATTTTTAAGACATAATTAAATATGTGTATTGTATTTTGTGATCACCTTTCCTCTTTTAATAGATTCCAAACATGAACAAGAAACTTTTTTTCAAAAGTTCTTAGTTCTTCATTAATTTTTCTTTTGTTGGGATGCTAGCTGGAGCTTGTACTTCCTTACTTTGGTTTTTATTTTTTGACGTGAGGTAACTTTTGGTGGTTCTTGGGAGAAGGTGAAAGGCTTTCACAATATGCCACATGCCAGCTGGTCTTTTTAATTCATTCCGTGGGAATGGAATTTCTAACCTTGCTTCAATGTTAATGATGTGCTACTTTCTTATATTTAGTCACAATGTATTTTTTGGGCAGACTAAGGTGCCTCTTTTGAATCTCTATTATCTGTACTTAAACTATTTGAATATATAATCTAGTCAGGGTATGCTAATGTAATTTTTCTTTTTTCTTTGGCTGGAGGCAGTTAAGTGTGTGTGTCTGCTGTCTGAGTGAAAACACTGGTCAATTGGCCAGCTCAATTACTGTCTGGCTGGGTGTCTCTCTCAATATACTGTAGCAGTGGGGACAACATTCTCATTATGCTCTCATTTATGGTCATTGGAGACTCCCTAGCGCAACATTCATCAGCTGAGGTCTTTGGTATCTACTGTAGCTGTGACATTTTTATCATTTGATTTTCAGCAAAAAAAAAAAAAAATTCTAAAGACAATAAACACAAACAGTGGATAACCAACAATCAGAAAGTAAGAAGAGGTATTTGAGAAACATAAATTGTTTTTATCATAGAGCACAATTACGATATGATCACAATGATAGCACAAGAAAAGATGATGTGATGAGAGTAAGGAATGATGTCAATCTCAATGGAAATGGTTGGGCCTTATTCATTGAGGAACCACATTATGACTGATTAAATTAAATGACTCCCTGTCTCACTGAGCAATTGCAGCATGCGTGCAGTATAATGCAGTATGACAGTGGGACAAGTGCCTGATTGAATTTAGAACTTAAACGCCATGTCCTTCCGGTTGTAATTTTCATTTAAGGTTCATAATTGAAAATGAGAATATAGTGATTATTGTGTGTCCTTTTGAGGGGCAAACCTTTATGATTGCTCAACTGAGAATGTTCTACAAAGGTAGAAAGAATAGAAGAATGTGTTCCACTAAAGTCGAGTGAATTGTTAAAATTAGCATAGCTGCCATGGAGTAACATACTGATGAGACAGAGAGGCAGACAGCGAGAGGCAGCTCAATCTTTTTCTCTCTATTTTAAATGACTGAGGAAGCGTGGCCAACATGCCGGTTACAGAGAGATGGAGAATGGACAGGAAGCTTGTAATGTCTCCAGTGGGCATTGAGTGTGATCCGAACACTGGAGTAATTTAATAAAGTAGTAAATATTCTTTGACTCCCTCCGTTCTACAAAACTTTTTCAAGGTTTTCAAAGATTCTGGAAGATCAAATGCTTTTTTTTTTAGTGGTTCATGTTTGCTTAATAGGACTGCAACACAATGTCATTCACTGTGTATGGCAGTGGAGTTCAGAAGGTTGGTTTAGGAGCCAAACCACCGCTAGCTGATTTCCTGTGAGATTTGCAGTGTGTGGCTCTGGGCATTTGATCCAAACACTACAAAACAATACTTTTACCCAACCAAGCTGGACTTACTCAAATTAACGTTTGACTGCTGCTGTGTGAGCCGATATGATTTGCTGGCTGCCCGTGGAGGGATTAAAAAAAGGATGTATTGCTTAGCACTTCACGATCTACTGTATCCTTGAGGTATGTTCACACCAAACGCAAAGCAAATTTTTGCCTTGCTGGATCATTTGTGTTTATTCGCATCACTCACGCTAGACGTGCTGGGGAGGAGAGGAGGCTTACCTCCATTTAGACACCAACAAGCTTTCATTCATCATGGCTGAAATAACCACTGCTGCCTTGTACATGGTGTGGAAGTTATGATGGTTATTGAAACGGCATCTGAGTTCATAACATCACCCAGAGGTGCTCTGCAAATTTCACTGAGCTGGATTCACTGTGAATAGCAAACCTCCCAAAAAACTCAAATTAAGTTTGTTGTGATTTAATTGCAATAAAGGGATAAACAGGATGGTAAAGTAACTCCATAAAGACGAGTATTTGTAAATGTCTGAAAGTCTTGCAGTGTTTCCCATACATAGACCAATGTGTGGCATATAATGTTGGCGTTTCGTGTGAACGCACCATCGGACTCATTGCCCCGGAAAATTACAACAAATTAATATTCACCACCATTTTACATTTGTGTTTATTATTATGACACATTTCTTGCTGTTTGTGTGTGTGTGCGTGCGTGTCATTGAGACTCTGGCTTTCATCCCATGGATTTATCTCGAATGCAAGGACGAGAAGGAACAAGAGCATGTTCACTGTATGATTGGCAGAACTAGTGACAATTAAACTGTAGCTGTTAAGCAAAAGAGCGGATTTGGATCATGAGAGATGTCCGCTAATGTCCCTGTACGTGTCACTCCTGCCTCTGTATGCTCTACCCCTCCAGGCTTAAATGGACAAGCGTTGCTCGCACCCTTTCCTTCTGTAGTGGGCAATTACACTATTGGAGCTCTGTGTCTGCTGTATTTTACTGCTATTTTTTAATTGGAGGAATGGGGGGAGTCATTTCATGCCAAGGAGGAATGAGATGTGTCTTACCTGCCTTCAGCTTGCAGAGAATAGAGTAGAAAAGAATAAAAATCTCTAGCTACGTCTGTAATATGATTTCACCCCTAGGCCACACTTTTAATAGTCAGGGATAGCTCTCCCATTGAGGTTACTTTCATTTCACAGGCATGATGCCTCTTTTGTGCTGGCCTTGCACAATGGGGATGCAAGATTTTTCAGCTTTGTCATTAACGGCCCCGTATTTAAAAATGGCCATCGCATTTCTGGAGGGATTGCAATCGCCATATCAGCAAAAGTGGTTGAGTCCAGCTAGATGTGTTTTCTTTTTTCTTTTCTTTTAGTAAATTTAGGATAACATTTAAGGTGAATGATCGAACAAGATGATAGAATAAGTTACAGTTTCCTCCCCGGCCCTTTCATGCAGAATATAACTTCTCAAGAATTAACAGCAAGTTATATTCAATTTGATTGTGTTGGCAAATTAAATGATGAATTATGCATATTCGTTTAATTGGCTGGAGGAGGGTGGTTGTGGGATTTCTTTTGAACATGAAAGGTGAGGTGATGTTGTGTCTTGCAGAGGCTATACTGGATGGTTTCCAGAGGTTGCATAGCTGAACAGTAGGGAGCTTGCTACCTGCTGTGCTGCCTCTCCCCTCTAAACCTCTTCCACTGCTCCACCTCACCCTACACTGCCTCTTGATAGCAGCCAATTTACCCTCAGGCCTATAAGCGGGACATTTACCACATGGTCATGCAGCTCTGATTCTCTTTCTGCATTAATAGTCTTAATATAGTCGCCCTCCTTACAATGAAGGTGTTGAAGAAAGGACATGCTTTTGACCTTAATTGGGTATTTTTTCAAATCCTTTTATAGGAAAAGGCCAAGCTACCTCTGACTGAACGCTCACATCATGGCACCTTTTAAAATGTAAGCAATTTTATATCCAAAAAGATAGGGATTTGTTAGTTACTTTTTTTACAAGTACAATCACATGGAATTTGGCTATTTTTAAAGATCTCATGTATTTCCATGCAAAACACAGAGTTGCAACAGGACATACTGTATTGTCAAGAGAGAGTTTAAAAGTAGGCAGAACCCAGAGACAATGATCCATCATGTCATGGAAGATGCAACAAACTGACACCCAAATATGCATTTATTATTTTTTCATGACTAGCTTTACACAGTGAAAAGTAGCTGGATCGTCCTAAAAATTATGTGCACGTCATTAAATAAAAAGTTTGCATGATTTTCAATGAATTAAATTCCTGTGTATTTGCCACACAAAAGCAGGTAATACTGTAACCCTTTTGCTGTAAAGTGTACTTCTGAACTCACTTTAAGAGCCAGTGGCTGTTATTAGAGATTTGGTATATCACTGTAATTGGCCATTACACACTATTGCAAAAGCTCTTTAATGCATAAAAACATCAGTGGCAATAAATTGCAATTAAGAGACCTTTTTTAAATGACTTCTCACCACCGCTAATGATCCATTAGCTTTCCTATTGCATAGGTGGACTATGGTCCAGATATAGTCATCTTGGCCATCCATATTTTTGGCAATATGAAAGAGACATCAAAGGTCTGCAAAGGTTTGTTTAAAATGAATAGCATTTTTCTTCATCAGCCAATTTAATTTGTATTGTTTTACTTATCAAAATATTTTTATACAATGTTTCACACATGTAGCGAGAGCCAATATTTGGAATTAGCAGGCGTGTATCTTTTAAGACCATCCTGTTTTACTGAATTAGAGCTAATTGTATTGTGAGAAAACAAGGGGTTTCTTTAGATAAGGCTAAAGTTAATTAGTTTGCGTCTATTAAAGTTGCAGAAAGTGAAATTGAAACTGATAACCCATGACTTATCGATGAGAAGTCATGAATAAGGAATGAATGATCATTGAAATTTAGACACAATTACTTTCGATTAACAATTTATCACATGACACAGATTTGTATGTGCTCCAGTAAAGGCCCAAGTAAGTGCTGTGATTTTAAATTACCAATATAAAACCTAACTTGTCCCTTATATGTTGAGTTTAGGGGGAATAAAAAGCTACCGCTTTCTTTGTACATCGTATTTGGACAAATTTAATATATAAATGAGTGAGTGCAGATGCAAAATGACTATGCATATGTCAAATTATGTGATATGATTTTGAATTGAGACACTTAAGGAACAGAAGTTGCAACATCTGTGCAAGTAAAGCCTCAGTTATCCATAGAGTCAACTGGGCTGTCAGTTCTATAACATTGTTGAAGTTTAAGTATGCTAATGCTTAGTCTTTCTCACAGCCTAGTTTTGCATCAATACAGCCATTAGAAACGTAATGGTTGGCTCTGTTTAATTAGAATTCCTGCCTCCATGCTGCAGTGAGTGATCAGATATCCCTTACCTGAACAGCTCCACTCCAATTGGAAATCTCAGACCCAATATTTCTATTAGTGTCTAATGGCGGTTCATCATTGGTTATATGATAATTGCAACAGCAGGTATTGCACATTCATAATTTCAGAAAATAATTTTAAAAATAGTTTAAAAATAGGATAATGATATAGCCATTTACATTTTACATGGTTAAAATAATTTGACAATATCTGTAGTGCACACATTTCGAAGCTTAATCGAGCTAAGTGTACATTAACATAATCAGAGTCTGATGTTTACATGGACTTCATGGACCCACACCATTGTATTGATCACATGACGACCAATGTCAAGTTTAAAATTGACTATCAAAACTTTCCGACATGACTCAAATTTGATCATTCTGTTTGATTTTGTCAGGTCATTTCCTTTCAGATACGGAAAGCACAGAGGTCATCCTTTTGTCAGATGTTGGTTGCTTTTTTCAAAGCGCTGTCCATGGTGCTGAAACAGAGGACCTTAGCTGCATTGCACAAGAGAGGCAGGACTTAAAGCATTCTGCAGCAGTGGTTTTAATTAGTGATAAATAAATACGAACAAATCGAAAATATCCATTACAGAGTCACTTCATTTTCCACACTGGTTAAAATTGATGTTTTTTCCACCTTGCTTTCATAACACCTCAACATTCAGGTATTGATTTGCATTCTGAATGATCTTGTTATCTTTCCTTAAAGATTGCTCCATGAATAACAATTGTAATACTGTATTCACTGAATTTAAAAAACGTGTCAAACTAATTTGACACGGCAGCTAAGTTGTCATTTTTACACTCACTATGGCTAACATTAGTTCCATATCACTGCACCTGGTAATTTCTATGCTTGATTGTTAGTCATTTTGAAGTAATAACTTTGAACCTACATTCTGTTGATGCTTACTGTACTAATGAGTCTCTTATAAGCCAACACATGGCCTGCCCACCTTGCCAACTGCTGCATAAATGGTGTACATGATGAAGGATGTTGTGCCAAGGTGCAACGGTTTCTACCTCCCCACCTGCTAGTGACATAGGTTCCCTTCTCTCTTGGAGCAGTGCATGATGCGAAGGCCATCTGATGTTATTGGAAGAGTTTCCACAGCACAGACACAATCTGAATGTATAAACACACAGAAAGGAGGGGAAGCTGGGTGTTAATAGTGCTTCATTCAATAGTACCGTCTACAAATTTATCAGCTATAGGAGGGACCACAATATAATGCTGTGATTTTGAGTGTCTCGTCAAGAGTCCACTTGGTCTCTCCAATGTAACAGCACATTATTATGCTGTTTGTCCATCGTGCAACTAAAAATGGCAATATATCCTTCATATCTCCGAGATTTCTGTCAGTCATGTCATGTAAGCACTTAAGATTTTGATTCCCATGTAACCTCCCTTTTCCTGAGATCGGGACTACATCAGATGCTGGATATTTATGTATTCAGCTAGGTTATACAATAGTGGTAACGGCGAGTTCGGAGGCATAGCTGAAAAATTGTTTTGCTGCTATCATTTCAGATCAAAGAGATTGGTATTCTTAATGTAGCAAACATCAAGATTGCATTCTGGAGACAAAGTGATATCAGATTATTAGGGAGCTGAGAGTGTGGGTGCTTGTTTGTCTCTGTGTGGAGCCGTGATTAGTGCTGATGCTCAGAGGGAGGCTAGGATGAAAGGTTTATGCCCAAAGCTGCCTCCGAGACCCAGCTAGCCTGCAGCCACACCCGCAAGGCACCAGTGCACTCCTTTCAATATACCCGGGGGGACTCGCTTAGAGGAGTGACAACTTTATTCTTCTTACATGCTGCTACAAAGTGACTTTGAGTACAACCATTGGTCTTCAAAGGAAACGATCCAATCCGGTAATGGAAGGATATATCTTTCAATGACTACTTCTGTCTGCACATTAATCACACCATATGCCAAAGCCAAGTGTGCATTAGGAAATGTGTTATCATATAACTACCTAATACCTTGTATTACACTATTGATATTGGAGCCATTGACATCATGAACTGCAGGTTCTTTTGCATATTTTGGAAGGAATAATGCCCTTGACCCTCCTGTTTTCTCAAACTTGTTACTCAAATTCCTGGATTTTAGTCTTTCCTAAATTCTTCCAGTTTTTAAATAGTTCAGTTGTAAAACTGTATGTCTAAATTCACATTAATTGTCTTTGTCCAGAACATCAGGGGGAAACTACAAAAAGTTCCCCTCAAAAGAACCCTGTGGCAGGGATTTATTGCTGCCGATTCCTATGGACCTGCTGGGCTGTGCAAACACCTTTTGACGTGGGGTTCATTTTTAATATGTCAACTGAGACCTAAGGCACAGTTTCCCATGAAATAAATGACAAGCATATTACTCTAATAAGTAGAATTTTGGGTGCAGTTCTTGAGTCCCTCAATGGCAAATGGTGTCTGATGGATGCAGACCTCAAACCCGAGGGTGGTGATAGTTACAACCCTTTTCTTGGCTTTATATTTGAGTTCAAAAGTATGGAAATATGTTGGAAGAGAGATGAGAAGATGACATACAAGGGTCTGATTCACACTCAGGGTTCCACATAATAACTTGAGATTTTGATGACAGACAAAAGAGGCTCATTTATCCACTGAAGGCTGTTTTAGGGCCGTATGACCAATTATTATCTTAATGTAGTGAAATAAAAGTGACAAAAGGGTTTTAAGAACGTACTTTAATGAGATATTATTATAGCAGCTCATAAGGGTGACATTGAGTTTCATTAAGGGCTGTACGCAGTACGTCGCGAAACGTAACTTGTCTAGCTGTCCACACCGGGGGGGGGGGGGGGGGAGCTACTGTTTGAGCTCACATACTCGACCTGATCTGCATTCTGCCCACATCTAATGAACTAACTGTTCAATTAGCACATCTGCTATAATGCCATGCTCCACAGTTGGGTGTCCTTGGATGTATGGATTGCCAGGACAAAATAAAATCCGGATAGCAACAAAGACTGTCTTAGAAAGGCATTCCATTATACAACTGCATTTTGAAGTCTTTGTGCAATGGGCAATCCTCACAGCTCTGAAGTTCTGATTATCAAAACAAAGTCACTTAATTAAGCTGATCGGCAACATGTCAAAGATAACTCTAATCACTAAGAACAAACACAAGTACACAGGAAACAAAGAAGAAATGTTTACAAATGCTGTTTTCGTAATGTCCCTTTTAGTGTTTTCATAAGCTTAACTGACCTTGAGGTGATACCAATCATCTGTCGCTAATTACTGGTCTACCTGAGTAAACAATGTCTTTTTGCCCCCATGCTGCATTATAAAGACTAATCATTACACACGAGCCCAAAGTTGTAATGAGTTAGATAACAATAATTACATTTTGAATTATGGACCATTGGTTCCACTGGAAAGGACAACGAGAGTGCTGAAAGACTCTCACCCCATCCGCTGCAGCGTAAAAATCTTTATATTTCCCCAGATGCATAATCCACACCAACAAACTATATCTCTGCTCAATTTGCAGAATGGTTAACAGAGCTTCAAGATTTTATCTTGACTGTTTCACTTCTCTTTGTCTTTAGGGGTGTTACTTTAGAAAAACATTCCATTTCAAACAAGTTAATGCGAGTGTTATTTACAAGGAGCGGGGAAATGTGTCTTTCCCAACTTCCTGGATTGAAAACAGAGTCACAGCTTGAGAAACTGCTGAGCTCTGTGACTTGAAGGTAATTATATAATGTAACCATGTCTGGCCATGCAGTTTTATGTGATGAAAAGAAATATGCTGATTTAAGAGTTATTTCTGGAAGTTGACTCGTAGGCTTATTGATCACATCCATGCTAATTGCCATTTTTTTTTGTGGCAATTGATTTGTTATTTTTCATGGTTGTAGCTGACTATGTAGGAAGGTGAATTTCCCATCATTAACCCCGCCAACAAAGCTAAAACTGGTAGACAATTCTTCTATCCAGTGGAAATGGCCATCGATGGGCTTTCAATGGATGAACAAATCAAAAAATCAGAGGTCTGGAAGTGCTTCTGTCTCCACACAAATCTGTTTCCTATTCATTTAAATGCTGTGGTTGTTTTTTTGCTGGTTTAAATGCCTTGACTTTCAGTAATCTGGTATTTATGACAGGCCAAGGTAACACAGAACATATTTCATCAAATTGCTTACATCCTGCCCTGTGTTATCACTGTTCCAGTCCATCTCATCCACTTTCTCCACTCTCTTTTCATATTTTGACGTTTCAGTCACACAGTGTTGGTGCAGTAGAAGCAGGCAGTGGGGCAGACAGCATTGAAATGCTGTTTCCTTATACATCTCAGAGTAAAATGCAAAACAATTTTATAATCTATCATGGCTGAGTACATTCAAAGAAAAAAAGAGTTCCTTATGGAGTTTACTGACACATTACGTATTGCGTGATTTGTAGATATTGAAGTTTAAAGTTTGTTTTCCAAGAAACCTGCATTTTATGAGGAGGACACCTGGAAGCCTATGAGACTCGTCCTCATCCTTAAAGTTATGATAACTCAGAATAAAAGTCAATTAACGGATCTGTTTTCACATCAGAAGACTAGGGGGCAGTACAGCATTTTGCCAAGTAGGCAAGTGGTCCAGATGGAAAGGCATTACCAGATGGTGGATGCTAGTGGATAGGAACGGGTGGGGTGTATGTCATGAATAGGGAGGGGACACGATTTGGAACTATTCTTCTAGCAGAAGTACTTGCTGAATCACTACTGGGCACAGCCCTATGACTTTTATAAATGTTTATACTGTATGGTGGTTTGTTTGGGAAAGAAACAGATTTAACCCCCGTTTAACCATTACCTTCAAGGACCCTGGATGAGTCAGGGAAGCACAGAATGAGCTTCTACAGATGCTCCAGATGTTTTTTGACATATGGGCGGGCTTGTTCCTCATGTGGGAGGTGTTTCGCATTCCTGTGGGAAAACAGGTGACTTGCTCACAAAAGTGGCATCGAAGCCTAATCTCTTCCAGGACATTGTTTGGGAGCCACCTGCTATTCCCTGTCCCATTGTTTCCATGGATTCATTGCATATGTGAACATGTCTGGGTGATAAAACATCTGGGTGAGAGAGACCAAAGAGAGCAGAGAGCAATGTTGAGTATATAAATATTCAATTTGGAGTTGTTTGCTGTCAGTGTTATTAGGTGAGGTCTGTTTGGAGCAGTGGAGGACATCACTTAATTAGAACCTTTCATCAGGTTTGTATGGAATGGATAGGGAAGATTACTAAAGTGGGTAGTGTGTATTGTCTCAACACTTAAATGTTCACGTTTGACAGACCTGCTCTACCAACTCCATTCCTCATTTTGTGCAAAACTGTCCAAATAAGTCATTTAGCAGTGAATTGGAATCCTTTAGCCCATGACACAACATTCAAACTAATTTCATGTTAGGCACCACAACAATTCTTCTAACATTGTCACTTCCGTATCAGCTCTTTCAGTTCCTAACAGGACGGGCGTCATTCGAGATTAACTATAACATGTAGAATGTTTTAATTTGATACCTCTATCATTCCATTTCCATTTATCCCTCTGAGGATGCTTGTAGCTAATTTGCCCTTGAAGCTAAATTTTTCTTCTTAAGGCTGGAGGGCATTTCTTTCATCTCAGCCTTGCCAGTACTGCATATTTTGAGTATGTAATGTATGTGCAGCAAAAGGCCAAATGGAGATTTGCATAGGAAAATTAGATATTGTGTCATATTATTACGCAGGAATGCACTATTTTGTATTCTGTGGATTGGCTGTTTGGCTAACATCTGCTGCCAGGTAGAGCAAAATCCCAAATATTCAGCTTGAAGCAAATGTCTGCAACAATTACTCACAAAAGTGCATCCAGAAATTCTTGGGGTTTCCTTTCACTCCTCTTCTGTTAGAGGGGTGGTTCAGAAGTAAGGAATGCTGACAGAGGAAGCACCTTTTTGAATTGTGACGCAATCTGTAGAAAACCAAATCTGTGGGAAACAACTGAGATACTGAGCTACCCAAACTACCCAACGATTCATTAAGTATACGAATTTCTAAAATATAATGTGGTGCCAAGTCATAAAGAGCTTTCAAGCTAATCGATAACATATTAAAAACAAATGTGACCGTACCTCTCTGGACTGGTCAAATGCCTAGCTGATGAGTTCTGTACAATCTGCAGTTGATGCTTTGATCAAGACAAGAGAAGAAGCTGTTACAATGCTCAAAAAATAAGACAGTTTCTGCGTCTCTAAAAATGTTGTTTTTGCAATTAAATACTAAGATGATAAATAACACATTGGATGAGCTTTGATATGTGTTTCAGAACATACATATTACCTTAAAACGGGACACTTGAGACAGTTTCTTGCAGGCTTGATGTGTTGTGACAGGTAACTGAGACCTGAACTGGGACCCGATTACAGGGATTTCTGTTTTGGTTAGAATCTGTGTTGCTGTGTGTGATGATGAGTATACAGCAGTAATGTAGCTGTGAACGTAGCAGTAAAGTGTGTGCGCAGTTATTTGTTGGTGAATAAATGTAGCAGGAACTAAAATGAAATGGGTTTTAAGGACCATGCCTGTGTCACTAAATGTCACTGTCCATTGACAACGGCCACCCATAGTTAAATGAACCTCGACCATGTTTCCCAAATTTATTTTTGAGATTTTGTGGTATAGTTTATTTGTTTCCATTTTGTCCATATTCATGCATGTTCCAAAATGCACTTGAAAATGTGCATATTTACTACAGTAGTATGAACAAACAAACAAAATTTTAGACGATAAGCCGACCACTTTTAAAATGCTTGTTTTCTGAATGGAGTTGGGGTTGATCTGAGATAGGCTATGCAAACAGCATAGCTGCTCTATTAACACTTAACATAACGTCATGTAGACATACATATGGCAGCAACCTTGTTTGTTTTGTTTTCGTTTAGTCTGGCTGTAAAGTGTATCATATGAGCCCAAAGTGTAAAATAACGGACAGGCCTAACTGTTGCACATTTACATCAACACAAAACATCTGTTAGTTTGGTTTTACCCCCCTGAAAATCACAATAAAGTCAAACATGCAGAGGAGGTCACAGTCTGTTTTTTTAGCCTGTAGCCTTAGAGCCAAAACACAAAGTGATAAAGTCCATAAAGCACTTGCTGCTTACTGCTGTGAGAGCACAGTGATGATTGAAGGCAAACTGGACTTTTCTCATGTGGAGGTGGCTGAGCAGTAAGAATGCACTGTTTATAGTAGTCATTCCCAAAGTCTGGGGCGTAAGAAATTTGCTAAATAATTTTGCAGAATTTCTTTATTTTCTTTTATTTAAGATCTACAGTGCATCTTTGAGCCACATGAGGGACCCAGCATATTTGTAGGCTACGTATAACATTAAATCTAATAGCAAAGTTTAGCACACATATTGTTTTTTTTTTCTGAAACACAGGTTTAAAGACACGTTAAAGTCTGCTATGACCCTTTGCTTTCTGTCACTTCCACCATGCAACAGTGAGTTAAATGCATGTGAATTAACAAACATATCTAGCAACAATGCTAAAACCTCACTGGTCAATTTATGATTTTGTTTTTCCTGGTTAGGGATCAGGGTTCACATTACAATTCTACACATTTGCCCATTTCTAAGGCAAAACAAGGATATTAAGTATTGGCAGGTTAACAAAAGATTCTGTATTCTCTGAGCTCAAAGGGTCCACTCACAGGAGTTCAAGGAATTCAATAGCATCAAAGGAAAGCTTGGCTGTAAACGAAAAAAAATGACAGTATAAACATATGCAATGCACATGATTAGCCTGATTGGCATTCCTTTATATGCTGGTATGATTCAGGCTTAGTGCGGTGGTCACTACGTAACTGTGACTAGTGGCATTTCGCCGTCTGCTCGCCGGAGTGCTGCGAGGGGATGATGAGGGTTCAAGATGCCAGGTGGGAAACCATTTCAGACGGGAAGAACGGAAACGAAAGTCACCTTGCCTAGGGGGAAAACTGCAGTTTCTGGAGTAACTTAATGTTGGTGCGGAGGACAAACAGAACCAGTGACTCATGCTGGCCCAAGGCCACTGGCGTCTATCACCTTCAGATGGCCAACTGCCCATTGGTGGAGAGACACTTTGACTGCTGTTGCTCACGGGGTCGGCCTCATGCACAGAGCAGGTGGCAGGAGCATGCTGCCAACAGGGACATATTTTTTTGGCATTGGTTTTTAATGAGCATTGAAATCTTAGCAGAATATCTCTGTACTCTGCATTGCGGGCATTCACCAAACTGGTTTTTAATTACATAAATATGTTTCAGACATTTGATGCCTTATAGCGGAGTAGCAAGAGTGTCATTTTCTACTGATTATCTACTCTTGACGTATTACAGTAACAGATGGTAATCTGGCTAATAAGTGGAAAATTAATAAAATAAAAATGATTCAACATGCAGCAAAGTTGTTTATTTATGACTTTATGAATCATATGTGTAATGACCAATAATGATCAGCTATTTACCAGGCCATTCCTGCATAGAATGCATTTTTTTGGTTTTGTTTGAGGCAGTCTGATAGCTGTGTGTTGAGATGCTCCAGTGAGCTGAGCGAAGCATGTGTGAATCCTCGGTTCTGTGTGGGGTTATTAATTGAGAACATCAATAACAACAGGGCCTATTTTTCTCTCTCTCTCTTGAGGGGAACAGTCAACATGTGAGGTCAGTGGAACTAGACGAGAGAAAATAGGACAGATTTGGTCATAGCAGGGTCCTGCTGACCTGGAAATCTCCCCTACACTCACCAAAGTGACAAAGTGCCATAACTTCAGCCACGCTGGTGTGAAATGAATACAGCATGTTTCTGCCTGTGGTTATGTGCATGGGTGACACATCCAATCAGGTATTAGACCCCCCCTGTGTCCTCTATTGTCTTTGCACATTCAGGATTCAAACTGTAACTGGAATTAAAGCATGCAGGGCCTGCAACATGATGGGGGTTTTAAATTCAGACATTTTGCTGAAATCCTTCACTTCTTAAAAATGAATGCAAATAAGTGAAGTAAGGAATTTACACGTATTTTGTTGTTATGGCTTAGGACAGCTCAAAGGTGTTTGTGAGCAAATAACTGGTTCTCCCAAACCGATAGCCTTAACATGAAGACTTTGAGAGTTGGAATTGGGTCAAGTGACGAGAGGATTTTGATAGCTGACTTGCATTTTTTTGCTTGCAACAACAATGGAACTTGTCATGATGACCAAGTAAAACCTAAGCATTTACCTAATGCTCCCTATCTAATGGAAACATTAAATCACCAGTATTCCCACAGCTATAAACCAGAAAGCTAATATTTGCTACCAAGTGCTGACTACCACTGCATATTTTCTGCATTAAGGATATGTCTGGTACAAGCTGCCTGTATTATTATACTTTTTCATACTCTTAAAACACATGTTAAATGTATATTTTAATCCCAAAAGTGTAGCTGGATACCTGATTTCTCTCATTAACTGCACGAGCCCTGCAGCCTTTTTTCTTTACAATTCAACAATCCAGTCAATGCAATCCAAAGTAATATCCTTTTTAATGGATATGGTTGACCACTTAACTCTGTCACAAAACACTGTCTGCAAATAGTAAAAAATAAATACATGGACAACTGCATTGAAGTTTACAGGCTATGCATTTATTCTATATTCCTGACCATATTAATATTGAAATTGATTCTATGAAGTTTTGGTAGTGACATAACATTTCAGCATAGTTTTATTTGAAGACATCTGAAGTAATGTTGAACACTTGAGTGTTTATAAGTAACTGTATCAATAACATTATATTTTATGAACTAACGAGAAACTGAGTTATTATATTCTGAATTTTATTTTTAAGTGATGCGCAGAATCTAACAGATGTTGTATCTAACTATAATTCGATGTTAATGCCATCGACTGTCACACTACAGGACTCTGTTATGTTTTATCTCCATCAGGAGATAATATGATCGGCCATGTGTGTGCGTCTGTTCTTCTCTGTGTCTGGCCATGGCTTATCTCGAATTGCTGCACCAAACGGCACTCACACTCATGCTTTCTCAAATCAACTGTTATTGCCTGTTTTACTGCCCTTCATCGATTGCTGACTGTTCACTCAATGCTCTTAACCAGACCCCCGTCAGTAGGGACCAGTGCCAGTGCTCTGTCGGTGCTCTACCGGTGTTCTGTCGGTGCTCTACCGATGCTCTGCCGGTGCTCTGTCGGTGCTCTACCTGTGCTCTGCCGATGCTCTGTCGGTGCTCTACCGATGCTCTGCCGGTGCTCTGTCGGTGCTCTGCCGCTGCTCTACCGGTGCTCTGCTGGTGCTCTGTTGGTGCTCTGTCGGTGCTCTGCAGCCAGAGTTTAGTTTGTGACAGTGTGGGCTCCATGTGCAGCCTGAGAGCTTGGCGTGGTAACATTGTGGGTGGGGTTTAGGGTGTTGCAGACACACATAGTGTAGACCTGCACTCTGCTTTGTGTACGTTTTTTAGTTTCCCTTTTTTTGGATATTTTTTGTACGGATGAATGTGACTACGAATTGTTTATTTTTTCCACTAATGAGAAAACAGATGGTTAACTTGATTCATCATTTGATGATCCTGGTCTAGATATCAACTATCAATCATGTTTCACTTGAATCTATACTTCAGGGGTAGATTTTAGACAGAGGCTCCATGCCAGCCAAGAACCATTAAAAAGGAAATTAATGTTGACTCTGTAGATTATGTATTCTGGCTTCATCCCTGACAACGAATTGTCATCTGAAGCACATCCTGATTCCTTGCTTTAGAAGGAGCCGCAGCTGTATTGCCTCAGGAAGCTTAGAATTGACCAAAGTTTGATTGTACATCTTTTTCACTTTCATCTGAGAGTTTTTCAATGACGTGTTTGTTTAACAACTAACTGATATCAAATGTGGGAATGCTCTGCACTGGATTATTAACCAGGGTGCTAAAATCAGGGTGCCAAAGCACATATTTCTGTCAGAGCTCTTTATCCATAAGCCATTACATTACTTTACATGGCTTATTGTTAGCTGCATGTAACTTTGCACAGTTCTTTCCTTCGTCTTTGCTTGCTTCTTTTTAGGGATCTTTCTATGTATAACTTTCTGCTACAAACCATTTGCTCGGTTGGGGAACATTTTCACTATTCTGTTTAATTTCGTCATTCATACTTGGCTGATTGAACAATGTTGGCGATGCTACCTGATAATCTATCTAATTTAATCTTGAATCGGAGGGTGTGATCCCAACGGCATGCGGTACAACCGGCCCCTTCACAGCCACATTGGCTTACAGTTTAAAAAGTAGTTGAAAGTTATTCATTAAATGAAGTCATATGTTGAGTCTGGTGGCATCACACCTGTTTCCTGTGCAGACGTTTGGTGAAAATGAGTCATAGCTGCACTTCACACTGAATGTGAGTGTATATTACCTGTAGGGCTTTTTTTCCCCTACATGATTTAAATAAGACAGGTCCCTGTGCCAAAATCATTTAGACTGTCACTATACCAGCTGCAACAGGTTTTTTTTTATTTATTTTTTTACATCTTTTACCTAAGTAGGTCTTTATCAAAGCAATATTCCACCAGCCTTTTATGAAATATATATAGGGTGTTGACATAATGTTGCCTAGGGAGTTCAGTGAAGAATATGTAACATGCATGAACCATTTAATACTAAGCTGTGTTCCTTTGAATCTTCTCTTTACATCACTTCCTTGTTTAGGCAGTTTCACCCACAAGAAGGATACATCTGTACCCACAATAGTATTTCTGTCTTATTTTATATACATTTTAATATTGATTCACTTTGAACAACATCAAAATGTATGTTGTTCATTTGGTGTCTCCTTCCAACACCCTGCTGTGCTTGTGCTGTGTTGGCATCACAACAGTGTCTTGGCAGAATAGCAAACCACCAACCTTTATTCAAGCCACACAAAACAGCTACTAGCTATCATGTTGCTCTAAAACTACATTTTGACATTGCAAACAGATGAGGTTTAAAGGACACATGGTCATTTCAGATTCTCACTTGTATTTTGGATTTCATGTTTACATGCTTCAATGTACAAAAAACACATCATTTTTCTTACGCTGTCTGCCTAAATCTATCTGTAGTCTGTCGGAAACGCTCCGTTGTAGTGTGTGCTTCTTTAAGCTTTGCTCCTGAAAAAGCCTGATTGACTTGAGGGAATAAGCGTGATATGTCTTTAAACAGTCCCAGACAAAGAGAGACACACATCAGTTTTAATTGTCATTGAGTTTAACACTTAATAAAACGTTTTATCACATTTTGTTTGGGGATTATTCCTGCAAATTCATTCGTTAGTTTTCAAATACAAATGATGAGAAAAATGTTGTAGTTTATTCCATTTGCATTTCTGCAATCTGATTTTCTTTCAGCCACTCAAGGTCTATTGTTCTTGCAGAAAACTAATTAGAAAACCTTCAGAAAGTCCCACACATAACACTTTACTCGTTACCTTTATTACAAGTATTTTCATGGATGCCACTCAGTAAATAAATACCCATTCAAAGTACCAAACCATTTATTTTTTTTCCTCCCATCTTTTCTGAAAGCTTGAAAACCTCATATGTTCAAGGGTAGGCATTGCTATCATTTGTCTTGCAAAGCATGAAAGCTTTCAACTACTTTATCCAAGAAGGAATTGCTATAATGAATTGAACAATAGCCACAACAAAGTTGAAGCGTCTCTGACAGAAAGGTAGAAGATGTCAGTGAAGAGTATAGCAGAGCAAAATGGTGCCTCCCATAGATCGACTGAAGCAGAAAGATCAGCCGCATTTGAGACAAACAATATGCGATTATTTTGCTTTAACATTTAAATATATGTCAAGCACACTTTGACTCCAGACAGGCTGACTATTTGTTTCTTGCTGATTTCGGTGAGATGGTTGTAGCTTTCAACTGTGTGCATACAGACAAGGGGACTGGCCAGCCTTGCTCTTAATGTGCACTCATTAGTCTCAGTGTTTAAAAACAAAGTTCATCTTCATGACCGTTTAATCCTGTATCGTCTATGATCGAGGGTGGTCACATCAATAAACACTCTATAGCATGAGTTATTACTTTTGCTTGGTGTAAACCTGCAGTGGGAGGCTGCCTGGACGCTGTGGGGAGAAGGACTCGCTTTCCAGTCTGTGTTTGTCTCGTTCTGCTAATTGACACATTCGGGTGATGACACAGTTTGACAAAAATTGTGGTCGATTACACTTTATTAACCCGGCAAACAGGGCTAAACCACCCAACAACTGATACTCTGCCAAACGTTTCAGGGTAAACTTTCGCTCCAGAATGTATTTTCCGTGTCGGCAATTATTTGTAGTGGGTAACTTCTTTCGACCAAATAGTTATTGTAAGATGCTTTGGACAAAAGCGTCTGCTAAATGCCCTAAATGTAAATGTAAAACAAATAGCTTTTTGGGTCACAGGGAGCACTGAAAAAATTAACCTGAATTTGCCCGAGACCTAGCTCATAGTGTGTAACCATTTAATTCCTCACTGGATTCAGCTACAACACAAGTTCTACAATACCCAGAGAGATCCAGCACATTGAGAAACACCTCGCCTGCAAAAAGAAAGTGTTTCTTACATCTCTTTATTTAATTTCAATTAAATCAATCAAGGGAAAGCCTATAGTGCATTTGCATCATTCAGCCACTTACCAGCGTTTTTGTATTCATTGATTTGTAGACAGAAGAAGCTGTAATAAACCTGTTTAGAGCCTTTTAACTTCTTACATCCATGCCGAGTGTTTTCTCAATCATTATTACCCAGTAAAGTAGTGCAGCCGGATATTTAAAATGATATGATTCAGTCATCGAAACACTAAGGTATTTTCCAAGTCAATGTATAAATATTATTGGAATATGATAGCAACATGAGGTTGTTGTTATTCAGATTAAAAAAAAAAAAACAGGCCAGTTGTATTATCATTCATGCTGCACAATACATCACAATGAAACATTAAATGCTCCTATAATGAATTCAGAAGTACCTGTTGTGGAACGTACTTGTTACTAATTTCATCATGTTGCTTTCAATATCTTTGGAGCACATAGTTGGTCCTCACTGTAATCAGGTATGGATTGCTAATTTAAGTTAATGCAGTTTTATGAATGAAGCCTCATATTAGCAGCGACAGTTCCCTTATAGAGAGGTAACAGATGCGGTGAGAAAATGAGCTGATGGCGGAAGGGCTTCAAGCTGCTGTCAAACAGTGTAATGCATATGAATGCCTTTTCTTTTGTTGAGGATGGAAATCTGCATGTTTTATGAACTGTAAAACAAACTTTTGGTCAATATATAAATGACAGCATTGGTGTCCATGGGAACCACATCATCCGATCTGTTCACACGATAGAAGTACACAACCGTATACGCATGTTTGTCTTTTTTAATTGACCCACTGCGCCTCAGAGTTTCAAGTCACGTCCCTGCAAAGTAATTCACAGCAATATCTCAAGTCCCGGCTTTGATGGATTATCCCTCTCCTTTTGGTCATACCACGTCCGATTTAACACACTGCTGCTCCCACGGATCTGTGCTCTACGTTGCCATGACTACTTATTAGTGCTATATAAATTCTCCCATAGTTCCTACTCAGGCACTATAAGAACATGTAATGTAAGTAAAATATAATAACTTATAATAATTAATAATCATAAGCAAAGCTAGCAAGCTAAATATTTTTGGTTTATTTCCCTTTGGTTTTCTAAGGTAAGGCATAGTTTTGGGTGTGCGTTGATGGTGATGTATAACAAGGCCAAGAGAACATGTGTAGCAACCTAAACCTTAATCCACAAGTTGGTGACAACTTTGTTAATTAGCTATATAAAGGTCATACACCAAGTATTGAATGGAGTTACAGAAATGCTGGACTGTTATTTTCACACGTAATTAGGCTGGAGACAAAATGAACAATCACTGCTTTCAAGGGATACAATTTAGTATTTTATCTTTTACTATCCAGCACATTGTCATTCCGGCGTCAAATATGCTTTGTCATGTCCCTCAGCATCTTTCTCCGACGCACAAGGCTCCCTTTAGTATCTGTATGGGATGTGCCGGGCTTTCGAGTAGCTGCAATGTAAAGCCATCCGTGTCATTATCAGATGCTGACAGAAAACGCTCTGGGAGTGTGATGATGACCAATAAAAAAGTCACACACAGTGGGTGGCAGGGGAGGTGGATGGGTCAAACAAAAAACAGGACTTTGTTTTCTACTTATTCATTTTTTATAGTGAAACACTAAAACAAACAACAAGGACTCCATTCTCTTATTCTTAGTGTGTGTGTGTGTGTGTGGGGGGGGGGTCAGTGTGAAGATGTAGAAGGGAGAGATAACAAAAAAGCGACAGTATTAATCACAAGAAAATGAAATAAATAACATAACCAGCATACTCTTTGAGGGCATTTCTAATTGGGCTCTATGGACAGCAGGGACTGGTCGGGTACAGCTGGGGCAAGCAGAGTTTTTTTGTATGTATTTATACTTTTTCTTTGTTGCTTGTTGTATTGTTTTTTTTTTTTCATCCTTTGCTTCCATTACCCTCACCTCCAGGCCTGTAGCAGGTGGCTGGCCTGTGGTGGGTCAGATCCTCTTTGGAACAGCGGCCACCTGTGGAGGACTCTGTTCTTCTGGATCTAAGGCGCAACTTTCTGTTTCAGCGGGTTGTTGAAGAAAACTCTTCAGGTCCAATTCAGTGGCTGGTTCAAATGAGGTTTAATCACTGACAGTGGAGAAAAGACAATGTCGCGGTTGCCACACAACCCAATCTCCCTGATGTGAGGCAAGAGACAACTTATACAGAACCAAAGGGGCAGGTCTAAACAGTGGATTTACATAGATTCAATACGCGTTTCACCAAGGGGAAGAGACGTCCTGAGACAACATAAAGGTGTGACTTCCTCGGAACAGCTGGGTTCTTGCTAGATAGTGTCACAACAGGGGCCATTCATGAAGGCCTTGATCAAGTATGTGGGATGAAGGTGTTTCGGAGACGGTCCAGGAAGGGGGACAGATCAGAGGGTCTCATCATTAACATGACAAGGCTTACATACAACGAATGCAGCTCAGTAAGACATTTGAGGTTCCCGAGAGGAAGTAATATTTAAACAAAACAAATTGGAAGGTAACACATTTTCTTCTACAGGGTTTAGCAGAGATCAGGTTTACTGATTCCATTCTGTCCTAATCTAGTCCAGTACCACAAGTGCCCCCCTGTCCCCAGAGCCAAGTCTGAGGTGAAAAAGAAAGATCATAATTATGCATTAATAGATAATAATGATAAGTAATACTAAGGAGACAGAGCCAGAGAGGGAGAGAGGGAGAGAGTGAGAGCGAGAAGAAAGGGCGACTGAGTGGGTGATAGGGTGAGTTAAGTAGGATTTGAGTGTAATTCTGTAGTTGTTGGTCTGAGTACTAAGTCTGGCCGAGAGAGGACGTGGGTGAAACAGGACTTTCAACCAGGAGGCTGGTATTTCAATTATTATGAAGTCACGTTAGTGATATATGGGATGTCTTTTCTGTGGTTATTTTAAGCCCAACCATGATGTGTTTCCTAAACCTAACTCATGGTTTTGCAACTTAAGCAGGAATGTGGGCCTGACAAAGTGTCAGCATGTGATGAGTTGGATTGAGAATGTGTCAAACTACCGAGCTTCTCTGTCTGGTTGATGCAGCCAAAACAAATATAAGCTATTGTGAATTAGATCATTTTTCTAAAATGTGTAATAAGCCCAGACAGCTCGTTGCATATAATGCTGTATTGTAGTGCTGTTTAAAATGAGTGAAAACATGAAATTGGATCAAGTGAATTAGATTTAGCATGCAGCTCGCAATATCAGGGTTTCATATGGGAGTCATCATTACCAGGCCATGTCAAAATACTCGTCTCATAACCTTTTAATCATACGTCTGTTTTGCATGACAGGGCACGTCTAATGACCTTTCTTTTTTTTCCAATGCCATATGCCATGAATCATAGCCACGGAGCTGTCACGGCCCGCGTTCACCCTCACACTGTACTCGCTCAGTAGTGAGAGAGGAGGAGACGCTTAACAATCTCACATTGCTCATTCCATCCTTCCACCTTCAGCAATGGACACAGCAAATTGATTTTAATCAGGCAATAAAGTAGATCTGATCCTCCCTCTGTTGACTCACTTTCATGCCCCAAAGAGGCCAACCTGATCGACTTTCCTGATGGATTTCGCTCATAACTGCCCATAGCCTTGTTCAATACAGACAATCTCTCTCATTTTAGTAGCATTCAGAGAAGACTGATGCTGTATTGGTGTTTGCTCTGAGGTTTCAACAGTTTATTTATTAAATACTTTAATCCTTTAAATCCTGTCTCCCTGAGCTGCTCAAGAAAAACAAGGATGTGTTGGTCTGATAGTGTGAGAGTAAGCCTTTCTTTGATGGGAGCTTGGAAATAATCATACATTAGCACCAAATAGACACTAAAATAATTATACCTGCTTATGCTTGCACACACAGGATCTAAATAAGACAAAAATTGTTGATGGAGAAAACTGTTATCTCAGAGAGAAGATATTATATTCATTTTCATGTGATAGTAAAAAGTGTTGACTTCAAACTGACAGTGGACTGGCTATGTCCATTTACCCATTGAAATATACAAACTGTAAATGTTTCTTTTCTTCTGCTGTGCCTCATTAACAGTTGGATCTCCACTCATCCATCATCAACTTATCCTGTATTCAGGGTATCTGATCCCAGCTGACATTGGTCGAAGACAGGATGCACCCTGGACAGGTCGCCAGTCTATCACAAGGCTGACATGCAGAGACAAACAACCATTCACGCTTACATTCACACCTGGGCATTTCACAGTCATTTATGAACACATCTTTGGACTGTGGAAGGAAGCCGGAGAACCCGGAGAGAACCCACGCTAACACTGGGGGAACATGTAACACAGAAAGAACACGAACCTGAACTGGTTCAATTTTTGGGTCCCTCATGCTGCAGCCATACAATTGGATCTGTTGGGTTTAATTATAACGTCATAGTTGAATTGTAAACTATACCATTTCCTTTATAACAGTATTCCAATTCCTTTTTTTTTTTTTTAGAAATCAATGAAAACAATGGAAATATGCTACCAGTCATCACATTTCCGTTATTTCACAAAAGCTCCAAGGTACAGAATAAAAGGCTTGAGAAAACGTGCACACAGTAAGCTGACAGATATATGGGCTATTCAAAACCCCTCATAGAAAGATCATTCCCATTTTAAAATGTGACCTTTAAAAGTGAAAGGGCAGATGTACCCTTCAGGTCCATCATTGTATTGTCCTTTGTCCATCATTAGAAATGTTTGTGTAACCTGAGCAGTGCAAAATAAAACAGTAATACATTTCCTGTTGCAGTGAGTGCCATGAATTTTTGACAACAATAGATTAATTTTAAAATCAATTTGAATACATGTCCCATTGTGTCCAGAATGACCATGGTAGCTTTGTGGAAAGACTTAAAAAAAACAACAAGAAAAAAAATGTCTAATGAGTTGTCATAGGTCATGATCAAAACCACACGTCTGGATTTGCTTTTACAGCCTTGGTTAATTCAGAATTCCACAAGCGTATATGTAAGCCTATAATACAAATCACATTATATATCTGCAGGGTGTGAAGAAAAGGCTGGTCTTCCTGTCCTACAGCTTTTGGAGAGGAATTTAGATATTTTCTCTTTTAGGAAGCATTAATGGAGCCAGATTAGTCTTCGCTTCAGGCCGGAATGTGGAGAGCACTCCGTTCTCTGCTTTGTTTAACAAGTAATATGTGTTGCTTATCATTTCCTTACTTTCATTAGCTTGGGGACCTTCGGCGGATACTGAACACACACATATATACGCATTGGCATGTTAATACATAATGGATATGTTATGGTCTCAGACTAAAACACCAATTAGTGTAGGACATTACAGTGGGCACTAAGACTATCATGTGAGAGCAAGAAACATAAATTGTTACTGTCCATTTACATATTAGTGTCCCTTTTAGTGGTGGGAATCGTCAGTCACTTCATGATTCCATTAAGATTCAGAGGGTCACGATTATTGAAAAACAAACATCTAAGTTAATGTCTTCTCCTCAGAGAAATCAGTAATCTCAGAGAGAAGATATTCATTTTCATGTGATAGTAAAAAGTGTTGAGATATTGTTTTAAAATAAATTAACAATTGATTATAGACTTTACTGCATCGATGCAGAGTCGTCAACAAAGCATCGCAATGCATCATAGAATCGATTATTTTGCCCATTTATTATTATTTTTTTTTATAAATCTGTTTATTGAAACACATCATATCATGTTACATGACCTTTACAAATAGATGCATTTTCCAAATAAACAAACATACAAACAAACAAACAAACAGACAAACAAGTAGAAAACATACAAAACATTATCCCACCCCCCACCCCAGTTGGTCTTCCCTTTTCAAACAGAATATCTCATCAACCACCTTACATTTGTACATTCATATTGATGTAAGAGCACAGCTGGACAGAACAACAGAATGTGTTGTTCACTCCTACACCGTAGGAGTTGTAGCTACATTATCGAAATATGAGATAAGAGGCTGTCCATTTCTAGTCTCTTTAGCGGTGTGGTTTTTCATTTTTATAGAGCAACTGTAAGGACTCCATCTGAATGTAAAACTCGATTTTCAGCATTGTTCTGTCCATCATTTTTTTGCACCTTCAAAATCTTTTTAGACTCATTTGTAAGTAATTTTTAACGGGGGACAAAATCTATTTTTGACAAGATACACTTTATTTATTTTACTCATTCCGACACACACATGAAAAGAACAAGGCAGTCCTTGGTCCACAGTCGAAACAGTCGCACTGCCATCACGGCTAAGGCTGGTTTGTATTGTGAGGCACATTGGAAGAGACATGTTCCCCCTTTTCTAATGGAACGGAGCTAATCACATCTGTGTTAGCTGACGCTCAGATGTGCAACTTTGCAGAATTCAGTGAGGGGTAAAGTGGAAAAACTTAAATAAAGGGCAAGTCCATCTTGATCACATGCTTCTATGGTTCGGTGGCAGGCAATGAGACAGAAATGTCACATTAGCAATGCCAAGCGGTTTATTATACCGCATAGACAGTTAAATCAAAGTGCCATTTGCTTGATTTCGGCCGATTGCATCTTGGCTAGTTAATCTCCATTGGACACCTTATGTTTTACATTCATAGACAGTTTTGCATTTAAAAAAAGAAATGCGGACTTAGCAAATGGTAAGATGTGCTGGATGGTAAATCAATCTCAAAGAAAATCCCTCTGTCTCATTCAACCATTTATCTCTTATGTTTTAGTTCCTTAATTACTTAGTGTGAAGAGCCTTATGGAGATGTAAACGAGTCGGCCTGCAGCATGATGAATTCAGGATTTCCACTTGACTAAAATCAACTCCAGTGAATGATCAAGATCATCAATCTGACAAAAACTTTTTTTTTTTCCGGTTTGTTGTGTTTTAAATGTTGTTACCAGTATGGTCTTATGTGGGAGAGCGAACCTATTAGTTGGCTCTCCCTCTAATGTATCACCTATCCCTTATGTTATTTCCCACCTTAGACTTCACTCATATTATTCAAACCATTGAAATACATTTCTATAAGTGTCACAGTGTTCACATTTTTACATTTTCAAATATAAATTATCTTTATTCAGAGGGTTTAATATGATACGTAAATATGTATTCTGTTACCTTACTGTAGTCATTTAACTTTAACCAGTGTGACTTTCTGTATTTGATAGAGAATTAAGATTTCAACATATTTTTTTATGTAGTAATCCATTTTGAGGTTCCTAGGTGGATGTGTTTGTTGTTAGATGATGGACGGCCCCCTTGGTGTCTGCCACAGTGGGAGCCAGGAGAGGATGTGATCCCTCACCACAACAACTCTCACTCGACGCCGATAATGTAGTTTAATCTCGAGGCTACACCCAAGGCACTGACATGCCCCACAGAGTATCAGCCCGCATTGGACAAACTCAGTGGAAACCTTGACTGGCGCTTCACCCCTCAGTGATGACAAAACCCCCATCTGCTTAAGCAGCTATTACTCCACCTGATTGGTAATCATGACATGGAGTGAAGCATAAATCCCCCAGACTCTTTCTGGTTAAGGTAGAGGTCTTTGAAGGAACACAGTGATTAGGTGACCTTGGGATGGAGCATGGAAAGGGGGCCAGGCAGGGGGTGACTTGGTGTGTGTGCGTGTGTGTGTGTGTGTGTGTGTGTGTGTGGGGGGGGGTACTTTTGTATTATTGACAGTATAATGACACTTTCTCATGCAAATCCAATTCACATATGTAGGCGACACTCAAACCGGTGAAGAGTTCAGGGCTCTTAAAAATGCATTGAATGATTTCTTACTGTGTGCATTACAAGTTGCTCAAATTGTCTTATCAGCCTCAGTCATACTGCATTCGATTTGCGAGATGCCTTTGGACTCATCCTATTTGCCCACATTCAGTTGTGGTGTTATGTGAACACTGGAGCCCCAAAGCAGCAGGTTTACTGCATTCCCTGGGTAACAAAACATAAACGGTTAAAATAATGACGGCCCACACAAACGGATCACACACCTGCAACTTTGCAGGGTATAACCTGAAACTGTTGATTTTTTAAATGTTTTTTCAGGTTCTATTGTAGATCTGAAGTTGTAGGTGTTGCATAGTCAATTTGATCAGATACATCTGTTCTTTACACAGTCCATAATAGGAAGGATTTGAAGGCAAACTTGATAAATGGTGACTGACATGTTTACTGATGACACAACACAGGATGTCCTCTTCTATCTAGTGCACATGAACAAATGATGGATGTCTTTTTTTATTTAAATTATGCATTTTGTGGTCATAGATGTTATATGTTAAAGCCAAGGGGAGTATCCAAGAGGTTTGATGATGCAATCATTGGACATACCCCGAGAGATAAATGCTCGTGCCAATCTACTAGTTGTGTATTACAGTAGTAAAGAAAAATAAAATTGACGTTGCAAGTCAGTGCTAATAAAAATGTGTGCAGGTCCTTGCTAGTGCAGCAGAAGAGTGAGGCATATCTGCTCCGGTGTGTTTACGGTTGATTATACATTTATAGACCCATGTTCGGATGTCGGCATGCTATCCGACAAACAGACCAAGTAAAATGCTGTCACTCACCATCAGTACCATACTGTTCTTCAGAAGAGCAGAGTGATGGCAGCGAGGAACAAGGTGGGTTTGAGCAATGTGAAAGAAGGATGGAAAAGATAGCCTTCGTGGAAGAGCTGCTGTTTGTTTAACTGCGGTGTGCATGTTTCAATGTTGTCAAGATGTGCTTTTATCTGTGGAACTGTGAACTGTGGATTTTCTGGTACGTGTTTGTTGAGCAGCTGCACTTGAATTGGAGTGTTGCCATTTTTCGACCGTTGCAAATGCTGAGAAAATAAGGGCCAGGGTGAAAATGACTCCAAAGAATAAAATATTACATTTCATGCGATCATTTCTAACTGGCTTTCTGAGCCATCAACCTGCTAAGTATTTCTTGAAAGCGCTCAATAGAACTGTCTAGTAGCCCAGTCCTCAAGACCTACTTGTTCTGCATGTTTTTGCTGCAGACTTGTTCTCCCACATCTGATCAAATTAAGATCTGGACATTAAACTGACGCCTTAATCAGGTTCAGGTGTGGACAAGCTTGGCTCAAGAGCACACTAGAGGACATAAAGCTTAAGATCATTCTTATGAATCATTCATTGTTTCCTTGCGCAGGGATTTATGCCAAGGAGCAGGAGGCCGCGCTACTATTGTCTTCTAAAACTTTTCATACGGTGCTCCCTATAAATAATTTGTTGACATGCCCCCTCTGTTGTAGAGAAAATAAAAGTGACCTCGCTCCGTGGTGTAGGTCAGGCAGCATCTAATGAAGACCCCAAAGTCTAACAGCATTGATTTCTTGCACAATTCATGGCTCGAATGCAGAGTTGTTCAGCGTTGCCATGGGGGATGGAGCCAGTTACACCTCGCATTCTGTAAACACAATTACTTTCCACTCTTAGTACATCATTATTTCCGTACTCTCCTTTTTCTCCAACGCAGCTTGCTATATTGCGATGACTTAGCCATTTCTAAGAATGATTAAAACTAAGTTTTTCTCGGATCTAGCGGTGGAGGGATGTTGGGAGTGCAGCAGAGCCGACACGCACAAATACTGAGGGCCCGCGTCCAGAAGTGCTGTGACATTCTCAAATCGTTCATCAGTCAGCGGAGTCACGGTTCTCTCTCTAGTCTCCATATTCTGATCAGACTTGACGTGGATGGCATTTAAGTCCAAATACCACATGGCACATGTCACTTCTCGAGGTACGGTCATAATAAAGATTCATTATGCAGGTGAGAGGCATCATTGGGATGCACGGCACTGCATTGCATCCTCTGGCAGATTCAAGATATGAAGATGGAGTGAGACACCGCATTATACTGTTGTTATACTTAATAACCTGCTTAGTTGGGCTCATAGCCCCATGCTCGTCCATAATGCATAAGACCTGCAGCTGGCCAGCACACTGAGTCTGCTCTGATGGTGTGAGAGGGTTTCAACTCTGTAATCTCCTCTTCTAGTGTGTGTGTGTGTGTGTGTATGTGTGGGTGTGGGTGGGTGATTCCGTGTGTGCGTGAGACTCCAAGTGCATTTTTGTGGCCCTGTACACCTAGCCTCAATAACTTGTGAAACATATATGTGATGTATTTTAACCTTCAAGTTTGATTTTGTTACCCGATCCATGTTTCTTTGAGCAGAATATTCCACCCTCGTATGTTCAAACTGATGCATCAGACATCAGTGCTTTCGCTGAGTTATTTTGTTATGAGGAGTTTTTCTGACTTACTTTTTTTGGAGCACCAACTTTGTCTCCACCCACCCTGTCTACGTCTATTTCAGATAAACACATTTCCCAAAAATAGACGACCTAAGGGGAGGAGGGTAAACCTGTCGCATGAGACTTAACAGCATTGATATCTACTGTGATAAAGAGAAATCAAGTGTTGCTTACTCAAAACGATGATGTGTCTTGTTTCATTGCATTGTCATCTACTGAGTAAATGAAGAAATTAAACCTTTCTGTCTATAAAGGTATAATTTGACTGTTATTACGTGAGTTAGATAAGGGAAATTTACATCGCTCTCAGGTATGTACCATAAATATGAAGCTAGCAACAGCCCATTAGCTTAACGCAAAGACTGGAAACTAGGGGAAATTGCCAGCCTGGTTCTGTCCCGAAAATAACAAATCCATCACGTCACTGAGGGTTTATGGCAGATGGTTGGACAGATTTGGCGGGAAAAGTTTCTTCTGTTTGAGGGATGCCTAAATGAAACCAAGCAGCAATGAGGATTTTGCTGAGGGAGCTAACTCCCCCCCCCCCCCCCCAAAAAAAAATAAATAAATAAAAAAATAAAATAAAATAAATAAAAAATAAATAAATATAATGCATAAATAAATAAACAAACACATAGATGAGCATTAAATTCTAGTTAAATCAACAACACAAAATGCCACATTAGCAGGAGATCTGGGCGGTGCAGAGAGCTGCATCAGCAAACGGTGTTGGCAAGAGCGTGTTCATCGATATATCATGTTAATTAGTGAGCTATAGGTAGGTGGATTGTACTACTCAGACAGAGCCAGGGCAGCTGTTTTCCCCTTTCTTCCAATCATTGTGCTAAGCTAAGCTAACCTGCTTCTGGTAGAGTCACATTGAGTGTGTGTGTGTGAGTGTGATATCGATCTTCTCATCTAAATCTTGCCAAGAGTGTAACTAAGCATATTTTCCAAAATATCAATAACAGGCACCAGGTGTTTATCCATCCTTGTTTTTGAGTTTTTCCCCTTGGGCTGTATTTGGGGCCTCCTGTTATTTACGGCTGGCGACAAACACCCTGGCCGATATTTCATACCTGCATGGCTTTTATCTTATATAGCAAACTAAGGCACTGGACTTTTTTTTCTAAAATAGTTTATTTCTTGCATGTCATTGTAGCCATATTTCAATTGTTTTTAGGTCAGGAGTTTAATTATCTTTGTTTGTGAGTGTTTATAGGTGTTGTTATGCTATATTCAACCACCGTTTTCTCTTTTCTCCCACACTGTTTGACCTTGATTACCATGAATGCTGGGAGTGAACACAGGTGTAATTGCCTATCAATGCCTTGACAAGTGCAAACACAGCTTTCTAGAGCCAGGCAAGTTGGATGAGCTGCAAATAGCTTCTTCCAGAAGCAGTTCCTCCTCAACCTGCAACCGTAAGATAGGCCTGACTGAGTTGGGGATATTCTCAGATCTGCCTTTTTTCAGCTGTACAACACGGCTAATGTTAAATTCACCACTTTGAGCCATGTACAATACAGCAGCTTTTATAATACAGGTTTTGTTTGAATAGGCCTGTGGCTTACGACTTATCCACTGTACCATTCTGTGAACTGTGTGTGTGATGCAATTCAGGGGATTGTAATGCCGCTTGGTTTGTAGCTTACCTCACTGGAATATAACATTGTTTAGAAAAATGAATGAAGACCTAAGCTCTTGTGTAATTCAGAGTTTAATAGGACTGAGCAAATAGGAGGGTGGTTGCTGTATTGGAAAATGCGGCATGAATAGATTTGTTGTGCTGTCTAAGTGCTCGTGTTGCGGTATACTGGACGTGTTTAGTAATTTGGCGTAACCCTCTTGAATTCATACCTCATTTCAAGCAAAACAAACTTGATCGAAATATATGCTGCACGGAGCACTGGCTGCTCCTCCTTCACTACATTTGCAAACCATCTTTCCTGTTTGCATGCCTCCAAAAAAAAGTATTCTTTGTTCATCTGAAAATGTGGCACATTTCAAGGCCTGGCTTTAATGAGCAAGTGTTGGCGGTTGGGTGTCAGGAATGAAGTTCATGATTATGTGCCAGGCTGAGTGCCACTGTGTGTTTCCCACTGTTATGGCAATAGGACCAGTTTGCGTCGGCCGAACCCCCCTCCCCACAAGAGGGCTGCTTCCTTCTTCCCCCTTCCTGCAATCGCCACGTATGGAGTTATCAAAATACACAATGCTGTGCAAAACTGCACCTTTATGCATCACTTCCATGCACATAGCGGTATATGAACCGGGAACAAAAGAACAACATAGCGTTTGCTTTCCCTCAGTTGTGTGTTTTTTTCCCCCGCTCATTGTCCCCCGAGAGCTGCAGCAACAGTGCAGCCTGTGTCAAGGAGAGGCTGTTTGGAGAAGCAGTAAGGAAAGATGAATTGGTATAAGAGGTCATTTGGTTGCCTCATATTTTGCCCTTTAGCTTTCAAGGTGAAGTGGCATGAAAGGAGGTGGAACATCAATAGGTAACTGGGCTGCTCGAGGTCCACGGGCAGTTTCTTTTCATGGCTTTGCATTGCTAGCTGAGGAAATGGCCCTTCTGCCACCGACCCTCTGCTTTTCAATGGAAATCAATTCAGCTTTAAAGGCTTGGGAGATATCCCTTTAGAGACTTCAGCAAGCTGAGCAGGCCTCTGCCAACCTCGGGCACACTGTGTGTTTATTGATGCCTTCCTATTTTTTTTAGCGGAAATGTAAATAGTGTCGACATATTCAGCTCATAGGCAGTTCATTTGGTAACGTTATGTGTTTAAAAGATGCCAGTGTTCAGACTGAACTACCAGCATGTATGCTGAAGATGAAAATGATTGTGTACCTTGATGAGGGTTAACAGAAGAATATTTGTATACTGCCAAGTCTCTTGGCTTGGCATGAACACTGGTTGTTATTATTCAGTTAACAGAGTTTTGAGGACATTTTTGGCAAGCTCCATTTTATGTTGGTGCTGTTCCACTGTTTAAAGACAAAATAATGATCCTAAGCCTATTCCTCAGTCATTATTAGGATACCTTGAGATACCTTTCCTTGCTCAACATCACATGTGATATTTATTTATTTTTTATTTCAAGCGTTCATTTCCCCCTTTTTAAAACCTTAAAAAAAGAGAAGGCGTTGAATATTTCAAAAGAGACCTTGCTTTAAATGGTAAGATTTCTCATATATTTCATCAGTGGGAATAGGAGAGGCAGAATGGATGAGATGTTTGACCTTTTCAGATTTGTCCCTGGGTAGTGAATTTGCTGGAGGGTGCCGGGGCAGGGAGCAGCGGCGCGTTGAATTATCACTCTCACTGTTCAAACGCTGCAGACCCCGATCTCCCACTTGCTCCACTCCCACCACTAATGGGTTAGGAACACACTGGGAAAAGGATGGAGATGGAGAGAGTGAATGGGAGGGGAGTTAGAGCCATTCTGATTGTCTAGGGGTTAAGCTTGGAAACAAATTACCGTCTTTGCTCGGCGCTGAGGAGGAGTGGCGGGTCATATTATTGTGTCAAATCTTTAGCAAAAGCTGGTGTCATTTTTGCAGAATGATGGCGCTCAGTCTCTGACAGCTACCGGCAGGAAACATGTCAACACTTTGACGGATGCTTGCTATATTGAAAGGGCTATGATGACTTTTTAGTTGACTGGGCTTTCACTGAACTCCCCCAGTCCCGCCATCAAATGAAAGCACAGCATCAAGGAGGCAAAGAGATAAGAACAAACTCACCAAACAGCTTTGTAATAGTTCGCCAAGGCGCAAAGGACATCATATCTTTGTTAAAGGAGATTGGCTGTCAAAACCATAATGCCTGGGCTGCATCTGTGCCTCTTCTGGTTCAATATTTTATATGTTAATCTTGCATAACCACTGACAAAAGGACATACACTACTCGGAATTGATTTTCAGCCTCACATTCACCATGGAGCTTCAGCATCTTGAAAAGCATTAGTGTCGTTCTTCCATCCAAGGACAAGGATACATTTTTTCACCCGATCCATTTAGTTCTAACAAATGTCCAAATGTACCACTTCGTCTCCACACTCATATTCAATTGCACATGTTTTCTGGTGAAACATGTGACCCACAATCTCCTCACTACCATCACCTCATGCTGCATCTCTGCTGTCTCTCTCTCTCTCCACCCCTCTCTTCATGCCACCCAGAAGCCATCTTGTGCGACGTCGGGGAATTTCACTGTCACGACCAGGAAACCTGCATCCCCGAGGCCTGGCTCTGTGACGGCGAGCCCGACTGCCCCGACGACTCGGATGAAAGTGACAAAAGTTGTAAGTCACCCATTCCATCCATTATGCTCGAATGCAAATCCGTCATGGAATTCTGCCACATTGCCTCATTTGTCAGCAAGTGTCAGTTTTATGGAACAGGAGCGAGTGTTAACATGCATTTAGTGATGTTCTTTTGAGTATCAAACGCCATCTCCCTCCTTAGAAAATGAGCAGTATCGTGGGACACTGAACTTGACGTACATTTAGGCCGTGGAGTGCACTGTTAGAGGCGCCACCCTCAGTTGACCCTGTACATGAGCAGGTAAACACGAGCCATGGAACAAGTACTCCGTTTTAACTGTCACTAAATAGTCTTATGTTTGCCCTTTAACTTGATAATTCATAAATATTTAATTTATAGTGTCTATTGATTGTAATAGCAAGAGGACAGGGCACTCTTATTCCATTCAATGATAAACCTTATTATTCAGCTTGAACTAGGGCACTTCTGCACTGCGTCTTTTGGTCTTCTCACTTCCGTTTTAGAAGGCAGTGCTATTTCTTTGCTTAGCATCAACAGCGTTATCATCTTTTACTTACCAAAAAAACGTTTTTTAAGATGATGATTTAGAGGGATTGTTTTGTTTTTTTCAATCAATGCATTTTTTTTTAATCGTTGCAAATGATACCTTTTTAATAATTTTGTTTCAGGTGAGGAAGTAACCTTTTTAGATTCCAATTATGTGATCGGTTTATCCAAAAGATCCCTATTGAGAAATGTACGCCAACGTTATTGTGGCTGTGAGAAGTTGCTGGCTGTGTGAGACCGAGCCGATCCACCAGGCTGAGCACATTTTTGCCCATTCAGTCCACATTCAAAAAGCACACGTTGACATTGTTTTTGTAACTACACTCACTGCCAGAATGGGTAGGGTGGGTCGGTTCAGTAATGGATTTTCGCTGCATGTTTAACCATTGGGTATTACAAACAAGTATAACTTCTATCAAGAACCACCAATTGGTGTTAGCTAGGCAGCAAGCTAGCTTCTAGCTAGCAGACAGACTAGAACCTTTTTGTTTGCCTTTAGAACTGCCATAATTCTTCATGGCGTAGATTCAACTCAGTGCTGGAAACATCCCCCAGAGATTTTGAGCTTTGTGACATGGGGCGTTGTCCTACTGGAAGTACCCATCATGAGATGGTCACAAAGGGATGGAAATGGTCAACAACAGTACTTTTATTGTTGGCATTTAAACCATACTCAATTGGCAATAAAGAGCCAGTTGTGCCAAGAAGATATCCCCTACACCATTACACCACCAGCCTGAACAGAGAACACAAAAATACCCTATAAGGAAGCATCCTAGCTCAGATCAAAGAATCAGGTAAATAGTGAATTGCCTTAAAGATAGACCTTTGAAGTGTTCTTGACCAAATCTGATGATATTTTACAAGGTGGTCAGGATGTCACTGTTGTGTTTTTACTCAAACATTGTGCTGATAGCACCTTTTCTGTTTTATCTATGTTTACATGATGGAGTGTTTGCTTGACGTGCTTATTCTTTTATTGCCACCAGTAGTACATGCTATTTTTTTTTCTGTGCTGCAAAGTGGGCCATGCCTCCTGCCCAGTACATTGGACTGATAGAATTCAGTTGAAATTGGGTTGCATGCCATGTCTATGACTGCTTTGCTCATATAATGTATACTCCACCATCCATGCAGCACTTGGGAACTCATGCTATAAGTGAGCAACTGAAATATTTTGGATACTAAATTGTTACTGTGTTTTATACTGCCCATTGGAGAGAGACCAGATATTCATCCAACACAACTCTTTATTTCATTTGAATTTGACGACTACTTGCTACTACCAAGGGCAGGACAGCACACAAAACAGCTCATCAAATGAAGCTGAAGATTGCTAGAAAATTAGATTTCTCTTGGGAGTGCTGTATTATGCAGTGAACAAGTGGAAATTATGTGAGGAATCTTCTCTGCAGATCCGACTGCAGGCGCGTTAACCTTTGATCGTCCTTCACATCAGAATAGGCTGTTGCATGCATGCTCTTGGGTATTGTTATTTACGCACTTCGGGGACATAGATTTCCTTTAATGGATAAACAGAACAGTAATTTCACGTTATTATGAGCTGGATTAGTGTTTGTAAATCCTGATGAGACTGTCACTGTCACACAGTCTATCACTGCCAAAAAAGGGACAACAAAACCAAATTATTAACATTCACTCCAGGTTCCTCATCAGTGTGAGTTATGGGTATAATTAGGACGTCATAGTTCTGACAGCGACATCTGTGCACACTGTACATTGACCAACCACAATTATTCTAATTTGTTCTGCGCAAGAGGTCATATATCAAGTTGAGTTGTTGAGGTAGGCAATACTTTGTGCAGAAAAAGATGGAAGCCAAAGCTAGTGTGTAATGACAGTCATCAGCTGATAAAATGTTCACAGCTGTTCTCTCATGTTGGAATGGAACAGAGTGGTGGGTTTGTTAAAGGTTCCCAGGCTCACTGTATGTTAAGATAAGGCATTGCAACCATGTTGCCAGGGCCGTACAGTGTTTCAGAAAGGCAGAGGGGCCAGAAACTGAGCTTGCTAGAGCTGTACATTCTTATTTCCTCAATGTGTTTGTGTCATTTTGTAATTTGAATTATAGCAATATCTCCCACACAATACATATAAGTAAGTAAATGCATGTTGTATAATCAGATATGCATACACTAAGACTATAATATTTTACCATAATTGCTTATAGGGCAAAGCGAGTAGGTCCTGCTCTCTCTCTCTCTCTCTCTCTCTCTCTCTTTCTCTCTCTCATCTGTCTCAGTGAAGAAAGTAAACATAGAATTGATTGGTATTTATATGGAAATGTTACCAGCCTCAGATAATCTTGGTCTATCTTGCAAAGAAAAATAAAACTATATAGGTGTACCTGATTTCAACATGAATTCCAATCATTTACACAAACTGAATTAATAAAAAAAAAAAAAAAGCCTTTGTTCAAAGTTTATCAGTCTACCATTGAACGGATGGAATTGACATTAGCTATTAAATCCATTGAAGTGAAACTAACTACATGGCATGATGGATGGCCATTGTAGCACAACTGCACAGGAGCTGTTCATCAGATTGTGTCTGGGGATGAATGGCATTGAACTAAAAGCTGTCCAGTAAGGACATTCTCGTTACCTATAAAACACTTTGCATGGATTCAGCTGCCTGTCTGGTTTCCTCAAGTAGTTGACATAATCAAGGAACAACCGCGTTGAATAACGTTTAAAGTAAAACACAATCATCCACTTCTGCATGCGCACACCCACCAACAAGCAATGGCAGTTACCATCTTGGGATTGTACATCTTTGCTGCACCGAATTAAATTATTTTTAGATAATTAGTTGAAGACTTTTATTATATACACCTTAGGTAGATATGGCCAAACCTGTGGCCCTAGATACGAGTCGGGAGGTATAGAAAAGAGATGGAGGGATGGATAGTCTTTCCTCTGTTAAAGCAAAAGTAGATTGTGTGCCTGTGTCTCTTGCGTCTTTTCCCTTGGCTGTGTTGTGTTGCTGTTGTAGGTTGTTACGCATCGCCACGCATATCAGTTCACCTTAATATCTTGTGCTTCTGTTATTGAATGCTCAGTTTTTCTCCTGTTGTGATAGTAATGTGCACCAGATTGTTTTCCAATGAAAGTCTAGGAGTGTTTAGGAGCACACAATGTTTTTAATGGAGCACTCCACCGATTGTACACGTAGACTTCCTGTGTCGTGTCGTGTTGTACTCAGCCTGTGCACACGGTTGTATAATGTCTTCTGTGTTTCTAGAGAGACATTTTTTAAGATGTCCTGGCAAATGCTGATGATGATATTCTAAGCTTGGGCCAAGGTCTGTTTTTACAAACTAAATAGGCTTTAAAATAAATTTAGGAGGCAGCTGGGTAAAGGAAAACAAATATGAAAAGTGTGTTAGGGACTAAAAGGCAGGATAATGCAGTACTTATTAATGCAGTACTTCAAAAACCCAGATGTGCTGATAGAAGGCTGAGAAAACATTAGCAAAAAAATAATAGATTTTCTGTCAAGACCCCTGAAGATAAGTATTCCTACCTGAAAAACAGGAGAAAGGAAGGAAGCTGCTTTGTCTCTTGTTGGTAAGTCAGAAACTAATTGTAGATTTGAGTTTAGGCATTGTGTGAGTAAAGCTAGTGGTAACATTTAGTCTAGTATTGATAGCTTGTTGTTGAAATTCTTGTGAAGCTGTCTGTGCTAAGTGAGCAATCAGCTTGTTTTTGAGCCAGCTCACCTGTAGTGAATAGACTTGATTAGAGGGAAGGAGGAGCCACAGTCAGAACTTAAGGGACAGCAGTAACTCTCTTCAAACCACATTTTGTCTGGAGAAAGGAAGGAAGCTGCTTTGTCTCTTGTTGGTAAGTCAGAAACTAATTGTAGATTTGAGTTTAGGCATTGTGTGAGTAAAGCTAGTGGTAACATTTAGTCTAGTATTGATAGCTTGTTGTTGAAATTCTTGTGAAGCTGTCTGTGCTAAGTGAGCAATCAGCTTGTTTTTGAGCCAGCTCACCTGTAGTGAATAGACTTGATTAGAGGGAAGGAGGAGCCACAGTCAGTACTTGCGGTAAATTGAGCACTTAAAAGGCTGTCACTTCAGCGTCAGCTGCAGCGTCGGGCCATCAGAACGAAGACAGCTGAACAAAGACACAGGGAGTCTATCTGTGGGAGTCAAGACAGCTGAACAAAGACACAGGGAGTCTATCTGTGGGAGTCAAGACAGCTGAACAAAGACACAGGGAGTCTATCTGTGGGAGTCAAGACAGCTGAACAAAGACACAGGGAGTCTATCTGTGGGAGTCAAGACAGCTGAACAAAGACACAGGGAGTCTATCTGTGGGAGTCCATCGAGGAAGCCCATTGAGGTAGGTATAACATCTCAACCCCTCGCAGCCATGTGTCTTATCCCAGTCAGGACATCGCACTGGAGAAGATTTCACCGAAGTCCCTTCACTCGAGGCTGTAACCCATCCAATCTCTGCTACCCACCACTCTCCACCGGTAAGGAACTTGAAGTACTAGGAGGGCTTTGGAACTGCCAGTCTGCAGTCAAGAAGGCGGACACCATCTCAGCCTATGCCTCCCTGCAGACTCTCCACTTCCTGGCCCTCACAGAGACCTGGATCACCCCAGAAAACACTGCCACTCCAGCTGCCCTTTCAACTGCCTACTCGTTTTCACACTCCCCAAGACGAACAGGGCGAGGAGGAGGAACTGGGCTCCTCATCTCACCCACATGGTCCTACCAGGTCCTTCCTCTCGACCACCTACCCCGATCTACGCTTGAATTTCACGCCGTCTCTGTCACGCTTCCTCTCAAACTCAACATCATAGTGATCTATCGCCCACCCGGTCCTCTTGGTGACTTTTTGGATGAGATGGATGCCCTCCTGAGCTGCTCCCCTGATGATGGCACACCACTCGTCGTCCTCGGTGACTTCAACATCCACCCGGGAAAGCTGCATTCATCTGAATTCATAGACTTCTTTTCCGCTTTTGACCTTACACTGTCCCCCTCTCCACCAACTCACCGGGCCGGGAACCAACTTGACCTTGTCTTCACAAGATCCTGTGACATCTCGGTACTCTCTGTTACCCCGCTCACCGTGTCCGACCACCACTTTGTGTCTTTCTCCATCCCCATGAAGCCCACCTCATCCCTCCACTCTACGCCTCGAATGGTCACCAGCCGCCGCAACCTGAAATCCCTCACACCCTCCGCTCTCTCCTCAACTATTATCTCCTCGCTCCCATCCTCGGAACAGTTCTCCTTAATGTCTACTGAGGAAGCCTCCTCTATCCTGATGTCCTCACTCTCCTCTTCTTTGGACACACTCTGTCCCTCAATCTCACGACCGGCGCGATCATCTCCCGCCCCTCCCTGGCTGTCTGAACCTCTGCGAACCAACAGATCATTGTTGCGAGCGTCAGAGAGAAAATGGAAGAAATCGGGACATCACGAGGACCTTGCTCACTACCACCTCCTCCTCTCTGACTTCACCTCAACTGTTTCGGCAGCCAAATCTGCCTTCTACCTGGCTAAGATCAACTCTTCTGCCTCCAACCCCAGGAAACTCTTCTCCGTGTTCTCTTCCCTCCTCACCCCTCCTGCCCCTACCCCCCCTTCCTCCCTTACTGCCGATGACTTTGCAACTTACTTTACCAAGAAAGTACATGACATCAGCTCCTCATTCACGCCTATTCCCTCCCAGAAGACATCTCCCCCAACTCTCAACTCGGATGGTCTTACCAGCTTTAGCCCCCTCACCTCTGAGGACGTCCACGCACTTGTTACATCTAACCGCGCCACCACCTGCTCCCTTGACCCGATTCCCTCCTCTCTTCTCCAGGACATCTCACACGACATCTTGCCATTCCTCACCACCCTGATCAACTCCTCCCTCACCTCAGGTGTCATTCCAGCGGATTTTAAGACCGCTATTGTGAAGCCTCTCCTTAAAAAACCCACCCTAGACGCTACTGACATTCAAAGCTACAGACCTGTATCTCTTCTTTCATTCCTCTCTAAAACCTTGGAACGTGCCTCCTACAACCAACTGTCATCCTATCTCTTGCGGAAAAACCTCCTAGACCCTAATCAATCAGGATTCAGGACTGCTCACTCCACTGAGACGGCCCTCCTCACAGTGACCGAGTCCCTGCGAGACGCCAGAGCCTCGTCCCACTCCTCCGTTCTCATTCTCCTCGACCTATCTGCTGCATTCGACACAGTCAACCACCAAATCCTCCTCTCCACTCTGGCTGAACTTGGCATAACTGACTCTGCTCTCGCCTGGTTTACATCATACCTGACAAACCGCACCTTCCAGGTCACATGGAATCGCTCTATGTCCAAACCCTGCTCTCTGGACACGGGCGTCCCTCAAGGCTCAGTATTAGGACCGCTTCTGTTCTCACTATACACCAGATCACTAGGTTCTGTTATCACATCGCATGGATTCTCCTACCATTGCTACGCAGATGACACCCAGCTGTTCCTCTCTTTTCCCCCGTCCTCTGACGCTCACATTGCAACTCGCATCTCAAACTGTCTGGCTGACATCTCTGTCTGGACAACTGCACATCACCTCAAGCTCAACCTGAACAAAACCGAACTCCTCTTCATCCCAGGGAAAGACTGCCCTCGCATGGACCTGTCGGTCACTGTCGAGGGCATCACAGTATTACCTTCCTCAACTGCGAGGAACCTGGGTGTAATCCTCGATGACCAACTATCCTGCACCCCCAACATCACTGCTGTGGCCCGATCCTGCAGATTCGCCCTCTACAATATCCGCAGGATTCGGACCCTCCTCACAAAGGATGCAACGCAGCTCTTGGTCCAAGCACTGGTCATCTCCCGCCTTGACTACTGCAACTCTCTCCTGGCCGGACTCCCGGCCTCTGCGATTAAACCATTACAGCGTATCCAGAATGCTGCAGCACGCCTTATCTTCAATCTACCCAAATTCTCCCACGTGACCCCCCTCCTCCGTGACCTCCACTGGCTCCCTGTTGCAGCACGCATCCAATTCAAGACGATGACACTGGCCTTCAGGGCCATCAATGGAACGGCACCCTTCTACCTTCAAACACTGGTCAAACCTCATGCCCCGAAGCGAGCACTTCGCTCTTCTACTTCAGCTGGCCGGCTGGTACCACCATCGCTGAAATCAAGCAAATGTCGCTCAGCAAAGTCCAGACTCTTCTCTGTTCTGGCGCCTCAGTGGTGGAACGAACTCCCGACCAATGTCAGGACAGCAGAGTCATTTGCCATCTTCCGAAAAAGGCTCAAGACTCACCTGTTCAGACTTCACCTTGACTCTACATAGCATGACCCACTAGCACCCTCCCTCGACACCCCCCCCCCCCCAAAAAAAAAAAAAAAAAAAAAAAAACCTTACCTATAGCACTCTGATCTTAGCACTGTTGCTCTTGAAGTACTACTTTACTCAGATGAGGACCTAACACTTGTTCTATTTTTAGCTCTTACTTTATCGGCAATGATACGTCGTGGTTTCTTTGTTTCCTTCTTTCGACAAATGTACTTATTGTAAGTCGCTTTGGACAAAAGCGTCTGCTAAATGACCGAAATGTAAATGTAAATGTAAATGGAAAAGCTGAGTTAATTCAAAGTAAGTTAATGTACTATTAATCTCATATTAAGTTTAACCATATGTAAAACGGGGTGTATGGTGGCCCCATCAGGTTCTTATATCCTCCCCAATTAGTTTCTCTGTCACCGATGATCTATCACTCCTCCTTTGTGAAACATATTTTATATATATAATAGATAGAATATAAGCTCTACACGGTTGCTGTGGGCCAAGTCACATAATCACCAGAAGGCAATTAATTATCACTTCGATTAATGTTGGCTCCATTTTATTTGCAAATCCTGCCGAAGGAAGACCTTGCATATTAATCTAAGGAATTTGGCACAGCTCATTATCATGGATTATATATTGATAGAAAGGGGAATTAGATCAGCTTTGCCTAGCAAACAGAAGATGGGATTGGAATGCATCCTGCCTTTTTGAACGATAGCATGGGCTGCAATAATCTGTGCACGGGTGGGGGGGTCCTATATATAGGATGACATGCATTTAGTGGTGCCATGGAGGATTAAAAGTAAAGGGAATTCAGTAAAACCACCAGTACTTTGATTTCAGAGGAATGTATGAGGTTAAGGAAAAGACAATGTTACACTACACTTTGTTACAGTCCTGTCTTTAAAAATACAAATGTTGATGCCACTGATGTCCTCTATCCTAACTTCTCTGGCTCAGTCAAATGTAATCACTGCATCTTCAGGGCCTGTGGGGAAGTGGGAAGGGAAGGTGGCCTTGGATTGCAATACCAAGAGACTAGAAGGAGGCCTCTGTTTATCCGTTCAGCCACGGGCCTCACAGGACTGGACAGCTGACGAGAGCTATTCAGGGAGCCGGGAAAACGGCACGCCTTCAGGGATGTCTAAAGTAAACTGAGCAAAAATGACAATCCTCTAATCGTGTGTAGTTCAAACAAACACTTTGTGGACAATGAAGAGTCAAACTTTTGTGTTTGTATTGGGCCGAATCGTGTGTGGTGACAGTTAAAGTGGAAATATTGAGAAATTGCCGAGAATTACATTCTAAGTTTGGGCATCTTACTTACAAGGACGTCTAAATGTCAGGGCTGTCTGGAGTCATACAGATCTGCTATATATTGTGCGTTTGAGATAAAGTGGGACAGCCATAATTCACTTTCTGTAAATATCGTTTCCAGTATAATTTTTTAAAAACTGTTTGTGCTAATGACTCTCAGCATACAGCTCTGTCCCTGTATAGATGCCGCACGCTTGCAAACACTGTCTTAGAACTTCAATCCCTCATGAATCCTTTCAGGAAAGGGATTTCATGGACTTTTGGCTCGTCTCAGTAGTGCTGCCATGAGGAGCTTTGTGAATCTAGTGGACATGGGCACCAGTGAATCCTTTGATTGAATTGTCACTCCCGGAGGAAAAGACAATAAAAGGGGTCAGTGGCTGACTTGAAAAACATGGTCACAAAAGCTGTGTTCCATGGCTGTAGCTTGACTCGACCCAATCAACACCAATGTTGATCTCTGTGTCCTCAAGGCACGAGGGATGAGAACTGTTCAAAGTTGGCTCTCCCTGGGGTTCTTGCACTTATTCCCCTTTGTCGACAGGGGAGGGCATGTCCCCGCATGCCTCTCTCTAAAATCCCCTTTTCTATGCTGACTTCATCGGTATCCTACAGAGAGCTTGGAAATGAGCAGTGTGACCCAACACAGTAGTGCAGCATGTTTATGTCATGGTTAAGCCACTTGTTATATTGGAAGTATCTATACTTGGGAGTTATGTCACAGGTCTGCCTAAACAGTGTCGTCTGGACCAAAGTCCTATACAGCTGGTGGGTTTGGGTGCCTTAATTCCAATGTTTTCAAGATACAGTTGCTTTACAGTGTTTCATTGCTTTGCTTTCCCACAAATCTGTAAGCTATCGCTCCATGTTTGCTCAATGTGAAAATAGTTTTCCGATGGTTTTACAATAACAAGTGTATACGGTAACAATACGTAATGTTGTGATATTATCCAGTACAATTTATTTGTTGGCCTGTGTATACTGCATATACCTTCACTGTGAATGCAGGAAGCAGTAGGCCCTGTATGCAGGGAAGCAGATAGTGTGTGGAGGATGGGTGGAGGATGTACCACCACAGACATTAATGAAAGAGAACCTACACAAAGTCTTTTAGTTACCTTGTTTTTAATCATAAATTAACCTTGGTGTTTAAAGAATTGTCCAATATTGATTTTCTTGTCTGGTAATTGGTGTTTCTGTACATATTGGCTGCAGTGTGCCTGTAGATACAGTGAGACGATCAAATACATTCCTCTAAACGTACTCCACTGAAATTAATTCTGATTGTGAAGTATTTCTTCGATGTTAAAGTCACAAAGCCTTTCTAGAAACACTTCTTTCTGAGAATGTTTGCTATGTACTGTATGTCTGTGATGAAGCTGAAGTTACTAGTCGGTGTATTTCAGAGCTGCCTATCAACAGCCTGCAGGGTATTTTATCTGGCAAGTCCCATATTGAAATAAATGTATTACAAATGTGTCTGGTTCCCATGAGAATTGGCGCCAGTAGGATGGAGGTTTAGGGGGTAATGTAGCATGGCAACTTGTTATTGAGCTGAAGGACAGGGCCTTTTGCATTATGTAACATTTATTTTCTCTCCTCTCAGTCTTTCCCTCCCTGCTGACACAGTCTTTCAGTTGAATCATCAAAAAAAAAAAACTTAAACGTGCCACATAAATGCAGCATGTTATACATATTACTTCTGCACATTGTGAGAATTATTAAACGGAAGTGCTTGAAACATAACATGTCTGTCATTTAATGCATTGCATTGTCCTTTGCTGTCAGTGTATTTAACCTGCATGTATCTTATTTGCCGACATCATAATCGTCTGTCTTTTGCAGCAGAAGGCTTTGAAATAAGGCGTTTAATTTACTGTTTCTCTCCCTCTTCCTCTCTCCATTTGGAACAGAACTAATGTACACTTCCTCAGGCTCAAGCCATCTGTTTTACCAGTAGTTTCAGTAGGCGGGGGAACAGACATAACAAATATTGTGTATACTTGTGTGTCTGTGTGCTTGGAAACATTCACATGAGGGCAGTGCATACTTTTATGTCTCTTACGACTGTCTCTTTTGTCAAGATGGGATAGTTGTATGAAGGGAAATTCATCCCTGTTGCCCTTTAACGTACTGTCTGTTCATATTCAGTCCTGAGCTAGCTGCATTGCCCCCGTTTCTGCCGTTCAACATATTCCCTATTGTTTGAGCATTCGTCAGAGGCGAAACCATTAGTGTGCGAATTATTTTTGTTGCCTGGTGACAATTGTGCACCCCCGCCATGTCTTATTCATGTCACAAGTGATGCACTAGGAGGAGCACGTCACACCTTTGTCTTTGCTCTCGGAGCCCCTTTCTCAACAGTTAAACTGCACTGACACATTTTCCCTCTTGCATTTCCTCTTGTATCTCTTGTATTGTATTGCTTGTCACCTGAAGAACCAAAGGGGGGAAAAAGAAAAACATATTTTTAAAACTTGACATGCACGCTCTCACAGACCCAGTATGATGTTAAAGTACTGAAGTTTAAATTATCTCCCCCGCTGTTGCAGCAGAAAACAACACATCACAATGATTACAAGCATTAATTCAACTGCAAGCACAGTGGCACGTTTTGACCACGACCTCCAATGACAATAATAGCCTGTAACATCCCTATGAGTGCTGTTCATCTCACAGTTACACAGTGGCCAGGACTGGACTCTCAATCAACACAAATCAGTGACATTGTCCTTTTATTTGTTTATTAATAAAAAATAATGGGTTGTCTAATAGATATTGAAATGCTTTCACTTATAGCCACTCTATAAACATGTTCATAGTCCAATGATTATTTCAGGGGAGCTGGGTTAGTGCCAGAGGGTATTTAGAAAAAATACATGCACTCCCACTTGGTGCGTGCATTATACTCTCACCATAGTCCTCATTAAAGATGCCTTCAGGCCCCCAAAAAAGGACTTATTTACTTGCTTATAATCAATTGATTAACACTGTAGCAGGGCAGACAAATTGAGCCCTGAAACTCATTACAAAGTAAAATAATGGAAATATAAACAAAGACAGAGGTCAAGGCTTTTCCCTGAAACTATTATAATTTAATGGAATAATCCAGTGCCAAGGGATATAGGAGCTCCTCCATTTCTTTGAAAGACTTGAGGTTAGTTAGCTCTGTCATCCACATAAGACATTAAAACATTTTGAACATCTAATTCTCCATCCTTAATCAGAGGTATAAGAATCTTGACTGTACAAAAAAAAAAAGAAAAAAAAAAAACAATTAGTAGCAGTCGAGAAAACATGCTGTTTGGAAATGGAAATACAATCTACTAATGTACAAGCATTGTGATTTAGCACTGAGTCACATGTCCTCCAAAGTAAATATTGTGTGTTATTGCTTTGCATGTTTTCTGATTTGGTCTCTATCTGCAGTTATGGGTAAGATTTAATTCAGTTTTGACACAATACGTTTGGGCAAAGATCATTGTTTAAATACAACTCAAGCAGCTAGTATTATCTATCATCTTATCTTTTCCCACTCGTTCCCCTTTGTGAGTATGAATATGCAAAGATTGAGGCCCCTGATCAGTAGCACTAGCAGTGGGCTGGATAGATTTTTCATAAAAGCATAACACTTTGTTCAATTGAACAGTTAGGGGCCCTGAACATTTCCTAAAATTAAACCATTGCAAAAACGGCCATCATGCTGGCCATTTCATGTTTATATGGCCAAGGATGAACGTGGTATTGTATACAACATGTTCAGGTAATAGTTAATGGTAAAGCCAACGCTGTTGAGGCAGATGATGTTTCTGAGATTGTAGGCTGTATTTCATGTCTGCTGTGTAGAGTTTTAATAGCTGAATCTTTTGGTCATTAACAGTACCTTGCAAAGACCAGAACAATATCCAACATGACCTTAACAAATTAGCCTGAAAATAATTTAAAATAAGCCAAGAGGGTTGGGCAATATTCAGAGAAAAAAGATCACACATTTGCTACTTAAAAACTAGGAAATTTGTGACTTAAAAAAGTAGCAAATTTGGTTGAAGTAAGCAAGGTTCCAACTTTTGAACTTTATTACGATGCTAACAGCCAGCATTTATGCAAACTAAAATCCCATGAATGTTGCATTTATTTGTCTAATTAATATGCTTTGCTTAGGTCCTTTGGGTGACGGCTGTTGATGGTTATTCTTGGTTAGATTTATATGGGCCAAATTGTCATCTTATCTAGTGTTAGCGGATCCAAACAACGTGTTTATATCGGTTATATGTACATGTGAATAAAAAACGTGACAAGAGATGGGGGCAAGATTCTTCATTGTATAAAAATGTGGCAAATTTGTAAGGTTTAAAGTCGCAAATTTGCTAGTTTTAAAGTTGCAGATTTGCTACTTCATGATGGAGGTCATAGAGGAAGTAAACAGGTTGCTTGAGCGGATGTTGCTATGACAAAAAGTGAAAGCTACCACTATCTTAGCACAACCATCCGATCAATAAACACCCATAGATGACAATTTGGCCCATGTAAATTTAACCAACAATAACCATCAACATTCATCAGGACCTTAACAAGGCATTGTCACACATTAGCTAGCAAAATGCCGGTTGTTAGCATCATAATGAAGAAGCAAATTTACGACACCTAGCAATTTTGCCACTTTATAAAGTACTAGTTTTAAAGTAGCAAATTTGCAACTTTTTTTCTTGGAAAATTGCCCTACAGTGGCCCTAATACGCCTTTGTAGGTAACCGACGACCAGAGAACAGGGAGCGAATTAAAAGCTTGAGTCAGATCTTAAGCTAATAGAGCGATGCAAGAGGAACCCACAAAACAGGACTATAAACACACAGGAACTAATCAAACGATACAACACAGGTAGGGAGAAATGAGGGCAGACTGAGAGCTGTTTGGGTGTAAGAACAAAGGGAACATAGCAAGGTGAACAAGACAAGTACAATTCAGGTGATTCACAGTAAAAAAAGAGAGAACAGACACAAAGATGGAAAGTCAAACAAACGCAGGACTGAAGAGGCATGTAACTTCAAAATAAAACGGGAAACCACTTCACCAAATCCAAGACCACAACATAATGACACGATAACAAAAAATGCAGTTCAGAAAAACAAATGCATCACAATCTTATTGCATCAGTGACGTTGAGATGACTTCATGACGATATTTATTTCTCCGATGAAAGAATGCCAGCATTAAACACAACACTGTAAATAATACTCCTAATGAGACCATTCTTCTCGCTGAATACGGTTTTAGCTTCTCTGACTACAATATACTGTATGTATTATTCATTTGAAGCTGGCCCCAGAACAATTAGATAGGAACATTTGCATAACGGTTGGTCACAAAAGTATCTCTATTGACTAATTATGTCGTTGTTTTCCAAATAATGATAAATTGGCCTTTTTGCTGTTTTTTTTTTTTGGTTTGTTTTGTATGTTTTTTTTTATGTTTTCTCAAGTGCGTCATTAATACATTGTCCCAAGGTTGCTCACTCCTCTCTGTGGACTGATGTATTGATTATTTTTTGGGCGGCGGCTGTGGCTCAGAGGTGACTCGTCCTTTAATCAGAAGATTGGCGGTTCGAATCCCGACTCCTCCAGTATGCATGCCGAAGTGTCCTTGTGCAAGATACTGAACCCCTAATGTGCCATTGGCAGTGTGAATGTGTTTGAATTAGTTAGATCCCGATGTGTTTCCCGATGTGCAGGCGGCTCCTCTACCATCAGTGTATGAATGTGTGTGAATGGCTAAAAGTGACTGAATGTAGTATGTGAAGCACCTTGAGTAGCTAGTTAGCTCGAAAAGTGCTATATAAATGCAGGTCCATTTACCATTTATTTATTATAGAGTAGAGCAAGGATGTCACGGATGCCAATACCTGGCTTCATTCCACTAAACAGTGGCGGTATTTCTTCTCTCTTTCTTATAGATTTGATAGAATATTCGGTGCAATTTACAGTGAATAATATGCCGCTGGACACGAAATGAGGAAATGAGGACTCGGAGGAACTCTGTGGATATGACTTTTTTATGATTCTGCACTCACTTACTGTGTGCATGACATGTAGCAGATAATATTGATCTGCATTTCTGAGGTGGTCGACCAATTTTGAGTGATGCGATGGACTATGCAGGAGTAAATTACTCATTTTTACATGTTGATGCAATATAGTGGGGCTAAAAGTTAAGGTTTGGCAACAGGAAGGAAAAGCTATATGTAATATCTTCAGTATTAGTAGAATAACACGGCGTGCGGGTTCTGGTGAACCTGCGTGCCCGGATGGGACCTTCATGTCCGGCTACATCATGGATGGTTGGGGAAAGTGGAGAGTCATCTGCCTTGCCACTCTGGATGTGGAAGACGTCGAGGATGTGTACGTGTTCGCGTTCATGACAACTGGAATGACTTTATTTTTTATCTTTTTTTTTTTTTTTACTTTTTCTATTTTTAAATTTTTTACTTCTCTTTTCCCTCGGACCTTGTCTACATGTTGAGACTGTTGCTCTATTGTGATGAACAATATGGACATGTGTGCAGACACACACGTAATCTGTATGCACTGGACTTCAGCTCTCTGTACCACCTACTGCTGTAACATGTTATGTCAAATGTCACTAGGAAAAGGAAAAGTTATGTCAAATGAAAGATGCAATGAAAAGAAAAGATTCGGATTCTGATTCTATCCTGTGTGTAATGGGGGCGGGACCAGATAAGCCTTGGCTTCTCCCGCTTTCCCTTTCGGCCATGTGTATTTTTTTGTTACTATGTGAAAATGATGTGTGATGATGATTTAACTGACATGCCCGAAATAAACAAATAAATAAATAAATAAATAAATAAATAAATAAGCTACATATCTGGAAAATATGTTGTAGATGGAACGCACACCAAACTTAGACATTGGTGAATGCACTCAGTAGTGCTTTTAGTAGATATGTCTGTCACAATATTTTGAAGTAGGTTGAATACTACTGTTCCTACTACTAATACTACTACTATTATTACAATTAATAATAATATTAATGATAATACACTTTTTATAGGGTTCAGGCCACAAACCCTATGAAAACACACTCATAAAAGTATGTTTCCTTTTTATGAGGGATTTAAACGAGGATAAGGAGTTTGCCAGTCTGAGCCCCTTAGGGAGGTTGTTCCAGAAAGTGGAAGCTCTAACAAAAACGGAACCGTACTCTATTGTTAAGTATTTGCTGAACAACATGTGGAACAAAAAAGCACCGTAATGTAACGGGTATTGACATATTTACATTCCGATAAATATAAATCAGGGGATTCACATGTATGTTGCCAGTAGCCAACACCCTATAGGACCCAAAGCCAATTCAACCCCCCCCCCCCCCCCCCCCCCCCCACCAAACCCAATGATACTTTACGTACAGACAAGGCAACTAAGGATGTTTTTAGAGCCAACCATTGGAATGTTCCTGATTGTTCAGCTTGGCCTCGGTCCACGTCAGCAGTGTGCTGGAGACCAGGCTGAAGGTGTCAAGCTGCACAAACGAGCAGAAACAAGTACTGAAGATGACTGCAGCACAGGCCGGGCCGAGCATCAACACTGGCCATGTGTGTTCCCAAAAAATGCAAAGGCATACACACTGTCTTGCACAGTTCATACTGTGCCGCTTCTCAGCAGCTCCATGTGATTAGTCAGCAGTCAGCTGCCCAGTCAATGCTGAAAAAATAAGGCAAAATATATACATGATCATTCACCTGCATCTACATCTTTCTCCAAATGTGTTGGAATTACCAACATTCAATCCTGTGGTCATACAGTGATTACATTTCTTACACTGCCTGTGAAGAATCTTTGAGGTTCCAACTCTCGGAACATGTCCTCTGGGGTCAGACAAATACCGAGAAATAAGCCTTTTTGGCTGGGTACATAATTTCAAACAACGAGGATGTAAAGGTCACACAGGGAAATTTGTCTTTTCATTGGTCCTACTTAGACCACTGTGGATATTTAAAAACCATACTTGGTTTGCAATTGGTATAATGTGGCTCACTTTGTTGCCATGGAAATCTGTTCCACATATTTCAGTTGATACACATTATTCATGACAGTAGCAAGATAAGTTTAACACCAATACATATCCGGAAGTTGTCCAAGGATGGCTTGCCTTCGAGATATGAACCTAGAGCCGGGTACAAACAGCTCAGTACTCAAATCTGAGATATAGGGAAAGTGGCTCAGCAGCAGTGCTGTTACATGACAGTTGTAAATAAATCACCCCCTCTTCCATCAGTTATTCAAGTTAAGTCATGGCATTTCATTTTTAAGTGTGAAAACAATGATGACTTTACCAGACTATTTTCCATGTCCCGTTTTTTTAGGTCTTATCCACCAGTAGCCACCAAACAGCTTAAACAGGGGCAGTAAGAACAATAGCATCCATTGGTATTTGGAAGGGATACACCGATTTCCAGAACAAGAGTAACGATATGAGTTAGTAGTAGAGATATTGATAATGAACTGTTTAACAGTGCTGCCAGTTACATAGTTAAATTAAATATTAAAGACAAAAAAGCCAAGAGACTCAGAGGAGCAGCTTGTCACTTAAAGGAGAATAGGCATCCATTGGAATAGTATAGTCATTCCTATAACATTGCAGGGGAATGATCCATGAATCCATATAATCTGCAATATTACTTTTTCTTGCTTTTTCAAAATCGTTGACATTATTTTTCTAATTTAGTTCACCTATTTCACTAATTCTTGTAGTCATTCTATTCAGCACAGGTGTTAGAATGACTTCTTACATACACTTTATACTTATTGCTTCATTGTTTTATGTGTTCATGTTCATGTTGTTACTCCACTGTTTTTTCTTATTCTTCTGTTGCAATTTTTTTGATCGATCTCTGGCACAGGGATTTCCTTGGGGATATAAAGTTCTGTCTTATTTCAACTTATCTTAATGCTTCAGCTCACACACACACACACACACACACACAGAAACAAAGAGGCGCACAAGCAGAATAACTGACATATTCATGGCTTTTAAACTTTGAATGTAGTCTTCCACACCAGTGACACAGTTTATCAGCCCAGAGATGGATGTTTACAACATTGCACCACTTCTGGCAAACTTCTCTGTCACTGATCGATTTTATGAACTACTCGTCCATGCATTTTTGTGAAATTTAACACAACTCTAGCTGCTAGTTACTTCAGGAGCTAACAATTTACGTCAGTGAAGTATCAAGAAAGTGAGGGATGGTGAGAGTTTGAGTCGAGCTGGACTGATGAGTGAGACCGTGGCTGGTGGCTGGTGCTGTGGCTCGGGGTTATGTTAACGAGCTGGTTAGGCTGGCTGGCAGGCAGGGGAGTCAGCAGATAATGAAGCAAGAGACATGAGGAAACGGGGTGTTTCAGTTTATCAAACAGCACAAGGAGATTACTCTTATTCCAGAAACCAGAGCGGACAAGAAGGACACACTTCCACTGTGGTAGCAACAATGAAGAGTGATAGTGTATTTAGAGTGATGTGCTTTATGGAATGCATGCTGAGACGGACACCAGATCAACACATGTCAGTAAACCTCTGGAGGATAACGTATATTTATTTCATTTACAAATGTTAGTAGTTGGTAAGAGCATTTTCAGTGTTAAAAATATAATATTACTGGCTTGTCCTCTACTGTAAATACAGTCTAATTAGGCTACTTCTTTTCTCAGAACCAGAATCAGTTTTATGGCCAAGTACTTTTTTTCATACTGCAGTGAAGAACATAATTTAAAAAAATAATACCCTAATTGAAAAAAGACACTATCTGCATATCCATATTCACAGTATTATGATATTATTTCTGCTTTAACTGCTATTATTTCTCTTCTCCTTATCATTTCCATCAATGATTATGTTGCTTATTCTGTCCACATCTATTATCCTGGGAGAGGGATCCTTCCTCACTTCTTCTCCCTGAGGTTTCTTCCATATGATTTTGCCCAGATCAATTGTTTTTTTTTCCGCCAATGTGAGAGTCCTTGGATGGAGGATGCTGTATGTTGTACATATTGTGAAGCCCTCTGAGGAAAGTTTGTGATTTATGTAATAATAATGAGTGGGTGCATACAGTAAATAATGTCATTGCGATTCTTGGATTGATCACAAAAGAGCTGTTATACAGCCACTATGGGAAGTCTACATTGACGACTTTGATCATTAATGTGAGCTGTAAATTAAGAAAAACTAAATTCTTATTTCTCAGGGATATGATAGGAGAATCCGTACATGCATGTGTTCAAGGAGCTTCCCCTACTGATCGGTTTTTATCTTTTAGCATTTCATTATTCCGCACCAATTGGCACTGGTTGAGATTAACATGATTATCATAATGAACATGGCTGCTGATATTCCCCCCTAGAAGCCTCTCATTTTACATTAAATAGACATATTAGTTTGGCCCAGCTGATTCCTTCTCAGTCACTCTTCAAAGTAGACAAATGGCAGCATGATTTTTTAATTAACATCTCCTCAAATCTAAAATCTTGCTCATGTAATTTATTAGGGGCTGCACGGTGGTGTAGTGGGTAGCACTGTCGCCTCACAGCAAGAGGGTCCCGGGTTCGATTCCCGGGTCGGCCCGGGTTCCTTCTGTGTAGAGTTTGCATGTTCTCCCCGTGTAAGCGTGGGTTCTCTCCGGGTTCTCCGGCTTCCTCCCACAGTCCAAAGACATGCAGGATGGGGATAGGTTAACTGATGACTCTAAATTGCCCGTAGGTGTGAATGTGAGTGTGAATGGTTGTCTGTCTCTACATGTCTCCCTGTGATAGACTGGCGACCTGTCCATGGTGTACCCTGCCTTCGCCCAATGATAGCTGGGATTGGCTCCAGCGACCCCCCCACGACCCTGAATACAGGATAAGTGGTAGACAATGGATGGATGGATGGAATTTATTAGAATTCTTTGCCGCAAAAATGACTCTCACATTCACTACAATAACAACACAGATATGAGTTTATGAGTTTACTTGCAGCGTTGCCAGTAATATATATATAAAATATATGCAGTATGCAGTATTTAGACTGCGGGGATATTTTCTAAGTTTATGGATGTCTTATTACAAAATAAGATGTTAATAAATATTGATGATGAACTTAAATGTTTCACTCTTTACCTGAATAAGCATAGCAGGCTATAATTCTTTTTAGCTTACAGGGGACATCTTTCTTCCGCTCAGTGTGTTATGATTAAACTGTTATTTAAGTGTGCTTGCCCATTTCATCACTGGACATTATTCATTTATCAAACCATTACTGGGACCTTGCGATTTTCATCTACTGTAAACTGATTGGGGACTCATACACGAGGAATTGCTTATACAACAGGGACTTAAAACAGTTTAGCTGTTTTATTTGTTTTCTATTTTTTTAGCTACATAGATAGATTTGATTAGATAGATGGATGGATTAATCTATCATCAGCCATTTTTATTTCAAACTTCAAACGTAACACCCAGCTGTAGCTTAAAGCAGAAGACGCGAGAGTGGAAGACGACCGAGGTGCTGAGCAAATTTGATTTAGCTTGTTTTAAAGCATGGCCCCATTTCAAGAAAAATCACTCAGTGGAACACAAAACATTTTCAATTACTGTTAACGGATGTGTCCTCAACTCAGTACACATAGGCCTCGGAGAGCAAACCCCGTTTGCCTCTGATCATGTTTTCCCATTTACTTTATGCCCATCCATGCTTTCTCCAAGTTGCAGCTTTCTACATACCATCTTACAGCCTTGCATCCATGGTGTACCCAAATAGGTATTTTCATTATGGATGAATAGACCTCTCAGGACCGTGTCGGACATACTATTTGGTGGCCTGACGTTTGGTCATTTCGAGCATGGATCTAATCTCACCCTGAGTTGCCAACCTATACAAGAATCAGTATTAAAAATAAAAAAAATGGAATGTGGATCTAAGGAGAGAAAAGCTCCGGGAGCTATAGCTGTCACAGGAAGTGTTCCTGTATCCTGTATACACGGCTTTGAGCAATCATCCAACACAGTACAGTAGTTTGGGAATTGACAAAGGAATTCTGGATACCTCAGCCGTTGAGAGACCATCTGTGTTCCCCCTGCATGGAGGATCAGAGCCACTGAATATTCATGCACCATCCCTCCCCTTATCACATTAGATTAGAACCCATGTGGCGAGATAGCAAGGGGAGAGGCTGACAATGCTGTTACGTTGTCAGGGACCCTCACAGCTTTGTGCTAAATAGCACATTTGCCAAATGGACATGTACTACGGTGTGTCACTGGCTGGAATGCTCTGTGACAACGTGTCTGCTTTCCGTCGTGTGTCCTGTGTGTTTTGAAATGGCAGTTTAAACACAAGGGTCTACCACATATTGAGTGTGATCCTGAATATGTAGAATGTGTGAAATGTAAGCCATTTCAAAGAGGTTTTTCTTCTTTCCTGTTCATTTGTATCACATGAGCACTGACATACAAGTCAAGTGTGTAAATAATACATTGCACACACTTAGCCATTCCAAGGCCTGGTGCTTAGCCTTTTCAAGGGTTAGTCATTATCCTCAGTGTATATTAACTGGCTGATTAGAGAGACAACACTAATTTAGAAAACTACTTAACCCCTTTTTTGTATGATGGATTTACACATTTTTTCTACACAAAGTCTAACTGGACCACAGATCAGTGTCCACCCTTAAAGGAGCTGGTAGATAAATGAAAGACGTGATGCTTTTAAATACTTTTTTTGAGCCCAGCAGATGAAGCTGCCAGTTTGCTCATGCATGAAATATGAACTCTCAGAGCCAAGGTCACTATATTTGACTTACCTAAATATGGCATAGAAATAGTGTGAATCACCAGTTCTTGAAGAGATAGCCAAGAAATAGTCATTAAAGAAGAAGCCTCTCCTGCAACACTTTTAAAGCAATAAAAATGCTCAGGAGGAGATACTAATATGAGTCATTATTGTGTCAATGCAGACACACAGCTACTTCTGCATATCCCTTCTGTAAATCAGATGGGATGACAGCCCTCTTTGTAATAGCCACCTTAATTGCTGCATCTCTTACCTTACAAAGTAGAAATGGATGCTGTGACTTAGTAACTGCCCAGTCAAGATGGTCCAAATGCGCTTCGGCGTGAGTTCCTCGGGGTTGCAGAACTCTGGGGATTGTTAGAGACCCCATCGCATGGGTGATAAATCTTCCCATTAAGTGGCTGCAGCGGCACATTAGTAATTGATATCAATGTAGTTAAGGTGGAGATATGACACATTTACAGTGCTGGTGCACTGGTCAGCTGTGTTTTATGTGCTCTTGTGGCTGCCACATGAAAGAGGGTCACCTATGTGCCTCATGAATCCTTAAACAGCTGCTCTCTGCCGTTTGCCTGGCTGGCAGGGAGAATCGGGCAGTTTGTTATCAGGACATCACCAGTGCGCCTTCAAAGCCGCGTGGCGAACATCTGTTGTGTGTAAAGAACAATGCTGTATGAAATATAAATACATTTGCATATGTATAGGTTCTCCCGCTCCTCTAAAAAAAATAAAAGGTCTTGAGGTATCAGCACTTTGTATTTTTTGCAGGTAAACACATTTCTTCCAGTTCTTTTCTGACTGCATTCTCGAATGATAATGATAATGAAATGCGAATTTGTTTCACATATGGTCTCCCACTATAAGTGCTACTCCATATGCTGTAAACTGATACGGAACATTAATTGTTAATATTGAAATAAATAGAGATTTATTTTCTACACTTTGTCGTTTATCATCTTTAGGTGCAGAGGAGGTTGTGATCAGATGTCCCCTCAATCACATACAGTGCATCGGGACAAAAAAATGTATTCATTTCAACAAACTGTGCAATGGGGCCAGAGACTGTGAGGATGGCTACGATGAAGGAGTTCACTGTCGAGGTAAGCGTTAATGACACTCTCACACCCTAATTCTTCTTCGCCTTGGGTTAGAATACATACATGAATAAGTATTCTCATTATAATGTTAATTTATCAGATCATGCTCATCTTATTTGGATTATTAAGAATTTATTTCACAATTTAAATTTGTATTACATTTGTAAACTATATAGCATATGAAAAGGCTTTACTTTTATTCCCTGTTAATAGAACATTCATTATTTCAAACTTGAAGAAAGTCAATTTGAGCTAAAGTATACTTTTCGTTGATTATCAAGTTCAGGGATTGTATTACCCAATCTTTTAGATATGCACTGCTTAATTGATCTCTCTATCTTGTGGAACCGATCCAACTCTCAAAGCTTGTTGGTGTTGGTGATACGCTAATTCATGAAATGGTGGCATGAGATGGCACTTTCTAACTTTTGTGGTTAAACTGGTTGCCAAGGTGAATTCTCATCATCCTTCCTGTCAGAGCAGGGAAGAGACGCGGCGGGACAGTATGACAGTTTAGCACCAGGTGTTGTGTTCTACACACAGTTTTGCTGTTGATCGCATTCTCATAGCTACACCAAGCTGCTATGGACACCTGGCCTCTGTGATAAGGCAGCATCTGCTTCCTCATTGCTGCGGTTTTAGCACAACAGTGGCCCTGTCTGGCAGAGACCACGACCTTAATGACCTGTAAGACAGGTATAGCCATGCTGGGCTTTGTCTCTGTGTGAGTGCTAGGTGCAAGGATGTAGTCCCTGATACACAGCTGTGCAGTGTCCAAAAGCTCCAGTGACACTGTTGCTTACGTTGAAGGATTTGGTAGAATGCCTTGGGCCTTGAGAATTTCATTATATCAGCATAGACTGAAGTTATATGACATTGTAACAGTGTGAAATATCTCTGTTTTGGTTTAAATGTGCCATTTAAGTTTGTAGATCACCTAAAATGGATACACATTAGAGCTGTCAATTTTCCTCTATAATCCTATTTTAATTTAATTCCATATTTTTTCCAATATTTGAATAATATTCAAATTTCCAATGCTCAAATTCAGCCTAGTATTAATATTAACTACACTACATAGGTTTAAACTGTACATTGCCAATGCTATTATCGGCAATGTGGTTGTTTTTCTTCCTGTCCACTAGAGGGCGTTCCAAAAACCGCACCAATACATATTTGTAATTAATAAACAGGTGACAGCTTTCTTGGGAAGTAATAATTAAGCTTAGGCACAAAATGAATAACCTCAAATTGTCAACATTAATGGACAGAAAGTAAAACACCCACAATGCCGTTCTCCTTGGGACGCTGCGTCCCCATTGCCATGGCTGCGCCCTCCTCGTCTCATGGTCAGCTCTACTTTCACTTTCTCACAACATCCTGCTATTGGTCTTGTTCCAAATGAATAAGCCGATGGAGACGTGGGTCAAGATAGGTAGCAGTAAGCAGCATGAATGCATCTTTGTCATGACTGTATGTGATTCAGAAAACGTTATTGTTCATCAGACTTCATGTGACAAAAGCATTAGTTTATGCGGCTAGGCCAAGGCGAGGAGGGCGACTTTTGCTAATGTTAGACAACAAGTTTATCAAAAAAACACCTTATACACCTAGGATAAAGTGAATGCTTATTCTGTACAACCCTTCTTTGGACTGCATGGAGGTTCACATGGTTCACACTGCAATGTACCTGCGATAGCATAAATCTTATACCTGGCTCTGGCCACTTTCCAAATCCGCCAAATTGTTCCTGAGCTACACAAAATGGTCTTCAGGGTTAATGCCTTAAGGTCAGTTCATCCAACTAAACAGCAAAGCAGGATAGGAGGTCTGCACACCTGGTTCAAGTATCGTGTTCATGTCATGTTTAATGAAAATGCAAAGCCCCACTTGGGAGAAAAGCTCAAGTCAGCGCAGGTAGAACACACAGTTAGGTATTGCAGGCTCAGATATCTCCCTTTCCATGTGCCATATACCGCAAAGGTGTGCCAACACAGGCAGACGCATGTCACTCCATTCTTTGTTGCTGGATGGACAAGTGGATTCTCAGCTGATTCTCAGCTAAATCAGCCTTCTCATTCAGCTTTATATACAGAATGTTAATGGGAAGCCCTTTACGCATATAGTGATTCTAAGTAGCCATTGCGATAACACATTCATATTGCTTGTAAATGACTCTCGTCTATTACAGATCCCCTGAAATGAAGACAATTTGACACATTTCTAAGATAGCTCTAGTATACAATTAAAACATGATTGAACTTCACCTTGTTTACTGGGTGCTCTAAAGCAAGGGTTCCCAAAGTGGGGGTCGGGACCCCCCAGGGGGTCGCGAGATGCCGCTGGGGGGTCGCGAAATGATTTTCATGACTTTGACTGAGATGTTCTGCTGCTAACATGGAAATGAAAGTATTGTGTCAAAATGAAGTTTGCACATGACAGCAACGATGTTCACTCCTTAGTTCCATGGAGATGACTTTGACTGAGATATTCTGCTTTTATCTGATAGTAAACTGTTTATGTAAAATCATATCATGGTTGTCAAGGTTCTGTTCTTTTGTATTGTTGTTATGCCCGTGTTTGGATACGCCTATTAGTGGCGTGTTTCAGTCTCCTCCAGTGATATTGGGGGTCTCCAGTCTCTGGTACTGTTATTTTGGGGGTCGCGGGCTGAAACGTTTGGGAACCCCTGCTCTAAAGAGTCACTACATTAGCCAGAGTCTCAAAGAGAATGTGCAAGGAATGTAGTTCAGACCAATGTTTTCCATCCTGGATCCCCTCCTAAAGTACATCAGCACAACTTGCAATTTGAGAATGCAGAAAGTGATGGAGCAGCCTTATAGAAAATAATGTATTCATTGAACAAAAGCTCACGTTTACTTTTTGCTATACATGCCACACTTGTTTTGGACATGTAAAAGATCCAAAGTGAACATAAAATAAATCATCTTTTAAAATAAATTATATCATATTCATCATATTGAAATGTCGTTCGCACACTGGTATTATAGATTTGGTCTTTTCACAAGATAACCTGAAGCTTTAAGTGTTTTATTGAGCTTATGGTTTCACAGCTTCCAATCACTAACATGTATTTCTATGATAGAGCCACACTTTAATTAACCTCAGATGCAAAAGCATGTGTGCTCTTCTACGTATCAGCTGTATATTCTGGTATTTTAACATCCACAACCACCAAACATGGGATCTATGTCACATTCCATACTTTCTCTCACAGTGAAGCCAGTTTCGCTGTGGTATTCACCATAAATCAACCACCATTAATCAGATTGTGCTGCAAAATCTGTCTGGACATTACATCTAAAAAGAAGTGAACATTTAAAATATTTACTGAGTATGCACTCAAACCTCCTAGTGCATTTCAAAATCAAGGTGCACTTCAATAAGTCAATACAGTGGTGATACATTTTAGTAAATCATACATATTGCCGACTACACACGCGTGTGCCTTCAACTGAGATCTAAATTTAAACCAATCCGATTCTTTCAGTACTTTTGCACATATTTTGTATTTTTAACGCTAGCTCTTTATGGCTTAATGGTTAACAGTATCATATGCTTGTGTTCACTTCCCTTTATCAACCCTTTTCAGTCACATTAAAATGGCCTTGGATAGACCATTAGAGATTTCCCCTATACCTTACCACAGATTTATCTACAGTATATTGGCTTCAGTTTCATTCTGTCTGGCCGTCTGCATAACTGCTGTGGTTTCCACGTTGCCTTTACTTTGTGAACTGCATACATCCACTTTTCACGTCTGTCCAATTCCATTTCGTCCAGCCCTTGTCCATGAATAGGTAACATGGCACCTCTGCATTCTAAATCCCTTTAAAAGGCACTATCTGATGTGTAACAAAGTGTGACCTGAATGCTAACAATCCACCTCTTAATGCAACACTGCATTCGGCTGCTTTGACCTCCTTGCCTGAAGCCGTAGAAAGATTGATTCTTAGTCAAACAAAATACATTGGTCTTGTAGAGAATATGCATTTGTTATCTTTCAACACATTTCTTCATGTCGTGTTTAAGATGATTTAAGATACTCATTACAGTTCGTGTGGCACCAACCTTCTGCTTAAGTTCACTCAGGGACACACGCACCCGTATGCTTAGTCCCACGTGGACAGACCAAACTCATTGGGAAGCAGGAGAAATTGAGGTCACCAAAGAGAAGTTTTAGGCAACCAGCTGGGTCTCTTACAAAACTTTTTTTCCCCCTCCTGTTCCTGCCCACCGCTTATGAATATACATGATGGAAATCCTGAGAGGCCTTGATATGAAGGTGCCCAGATGGAAAACCACCAACCTTTTTTTCGTTCACCTTCAGGAAATGTGCTCATTCTTAATCGCAATCTCATGGCTGTGACACAGGATCTGAAAAGTCTCTGCTGCTTGCATTCACGTAGACACATGTCAGACTCGAATAAACATAATTCAGCTTCAGACTTCATGTGTATTCTTTAGGACATACACTCATATCTTCCACATGGTGAACACAGAGAACAGCACGGAGCTGCTTGGAAGCTGAATTTGGAGACTCTGTCAGCCCGTATGGCTTGGCATTTGGTCTCTTTAGTTTTAAAAATGAAAGCTTAATTCTGATGCCAAGCTCAATCCATAATCAGATTGCTCAATATTTTCACTTTAACACCAACAATGTGTTACATATTAACGGGGTGTTAGTTCTAAACCTGAACATGTGCCATTGTATGTAAAATCATACTGGCTCAAAAAGTCTCCAGTTTTTCTCTTTGCCAGTGAAAGCAAGACTCAACTGAGCATCCGTTTTTTTGGTGTTGCGGGAACAAGACATGCTGACAAACTCATTTGCATTCTGCTCTTTTGAAGCAGTGATGGCATCTTGCTGGAGAGCACTGAAAAATCACTGAATGATTGAAGCCATGTTAGGCTGATTGAATCTAAATTCCCCATACATTGTATGTTTGTGTGTCTCTATAGATAGTGTGATAGACTGGCGACCTGTCCAGTGTGACCTGGGGGAGGCTAAGCAATATAAGAATTTTTAAAATTTTAACATGACATTTGATTAAACCTCATCCACTAATCGCTTCTTCTGACTTACCCTTGTAACCCCTGGTAGTAATATTATCATAGTGATGTTGGACTGACTTCAACAATTTTACCATAGGCTCTTTATCCTACAACAAAGTGCTATCAAAATATACTGTACTACTGATGCTATATATGTATGTAATGCTATATTTGCAATGGTCCTATATATTGGCTTCAATCACCTGTGTGCTTGACACGAGTGCATAATCATAATCATAATTGGCACTTTGTGTGCATATTGTGTCATCGCAATGAGTGAATATAGCTGTTTTTGTATGAATGCCCAGAAAGGTCATCAGCATTAAGTTTTATGAGTCAGATAGTGCTGATAAAAACATTATAATCTGGGCTCAGTTTTCGTGGCAGTGTGGATATTGGCATACAGAGGGCTATGAGATTGCTGTCATGACCTTGCTGTATAGTGCTTTGCCCATTCACATATTATTATTGGTATTTTTGAGCCCCTATCAGTTCAAATGGTGCAAAGAAGACCATGCAATTAAATGGGGGCCCCATGTCGATTGTGCCACAACGACCAATAATTGCATGTAGATTTAATTTGCAAGAAAAAAACAGAAATACAATATCCATATCCATCCAATTGCTGGGTGGAGTTTCTAGAGTGAGCGCATGTCATTCTTAATTGAATACAGATATGTCTTTGTGCTATACTTCAGGTCAAACCAAATGAAAAAGGTATCAATCTACCTCGAAGCACTCACACGGGCCTCTGGGGAAGTGACGACTGGCTTAATTGTCCTTACTTTTCAAAAATGTCCTCACTCTGTTGGTTTAAAAACTTGTTTCATTCCTCACTATATAGCGAGTGATAGAACACAAGCAAACACACACACACACACACACACTTTTTAACTTAAGTGAAAAATCGGTTCTGCTATGATGACTCTTTTCCCACTAGAGTGGAATAAGATAGTTAATAAGATACTTATAAATACTATAATTGGAAAGTGTATTCAACCCCCTTCCTTTGCATTGACAAAGCAGTGCAAATCCTTGTTCAGGAACATTTTTTATTTATTTTTGTGTAGTTATTACCACTCGGTTGCCCTCTGTATCCTCTCTTTCTTTACACCGGAATGCTGTTAATTAATTTCCTTATAAAAGAAATTGCTCATTTTGATTCAATTCAGTAAGTTGAGTGAGCAGCATAAAGGCTGGCTGCTAACATGAAAACTACATAACGTTCATAACCACTTTCACCTCGGGTGACTTTTAGACAACAGCTTAATACCTGCTCTGCTATTTTTTTCCCTGACTGAGCTCGTCCCGGACCATTACATTCATCATTAGCCTCATTTAGTAGCTCACGGAAACCTGACATTTACTGCAGAATCAGTCGGCGTAATTTTTTCATCGCGTGGAGCACAAAAAATATCCGACTCACCCTGAAAACGGGTCAATTTGAATACATCAAAAACAGCAAGCAATTCGCATTCAGATCTAATTCATGCTTGGTTAACCTTCAACCTTAAAGGAGCAAGGCTTACGAATCAAGTTCAGACAGCTTGAGTCATGCTGTAAAGATCACACCCACAGAATATACTGTATACATATCCAGAGCCGTACTCTAATATAGTTCTTTTTAAGCTGCGATGCATGTGCTCACTCTCCCATTGCCATTGAAAGAGCTGCTTCACTTCTCACAATACAACAGTATTGCTGTCGCTCACTGTTCCAATTCATCTCCCTGTAGGCTCTGATTCTGAGGTCCCCCCCCCCCCACAGTGGGCAAGTTTGTCTGCCTGATCCCTCTCCTCTCTCTTTGTACTAAGCTTCTAAGTGTGTTCTCTCAGCCAAAAAAAAAAAGATCAATGTTCTGTATCAACATTCTAATATCTTCTTTGTCTGAATTTTAATTCCGAGTCATCTGATTGAACCGTATTCTCTCTGAGTGCTTTCATTTAGTGTTCAGAATCAGTCCTTCTGCTTGAGTCAGACAGGAATCAATGGCGTTAAGGAGATCCCCACAATTCTGATCACAAATTACAAAATCAAGAGTGAGCAGTAGTAGCAAAAGTTCAAGCTTTTGCTTTTGCTGTTTACCCAGTATAATGACAGCAATCTGTTAAACGAAATGTTAAATTCGGTCAAACAACAAAACAAAGAAACTCTTGGCTGCTGTCTGGTTAATATTTTCTGTACAAGCTGGTAGCTATCATTTACACTTTCTGAATAAGATTTTATGGAGGAAGAAAGAACTGTTTTATTTGGCAAGAAGAAACAAACTAAGCTTTTTGTTATTTTACTTATTACATCGTAATGAATGGTTAATTTAAAAAAAAGAAAAATCAGAAACCATGCATGTGATTGCCGGTGTGATCCCCTCAGGAAGGTAGCTAGCAGGTAGCTCAAGTGTTATTGAGTGTGAAGTGTTGTCAGAATATCTTTTAAGCACATCATATCATGTTTTTAAGCGTACCACTTTAAAAGCTCTGTATTGAGACCTCCAGGATCCAGAGCTGTGAAAAGGCTTTTCTTGTCATTCTGTGAAACATCGGCATTAAGCTTAAGCCCTACAGAGTGGGACATTATCGTTAGGTGTCGTCAGTTCGACATCAAAATATGGTCAGACACGATTTTCCAGCACTTTAATGTCACCGGCTAACTATGCAGCTATCAACATTAACATAATGCCATTTTGACCTGTCAAATTATGACGTTTGAATAATGTCCAGTGTCACTGTCACATTGAAATGCACACAAGCTAAATTAGTTAATGTTTCTAGAAAACGAGTTTGCTTGGATGTTGACTCTTCTTACTTTCTTGTTTAATTTTTATATTTAAATATATATATATAGGCCTGTTATTTAGAAAATTAACTCAATTTATGTGTTAATGTGTGTCAGAATAACTGCAATTTCCTGGTTTGAGTGACACAAAAACCATGAAGATGATTAGTTGTAGTACTGTTTTGTCATGATAAATAATCATATATGACACCTTTTAAATTAATGTATTATCAGAAATCTTGACGGCAACTATTAATATCAAATGTCTTAATTTTAAGAAAAAAATATGCAATGCATGAATAATTGAACTTATCTGAGAGGCAAAAAAGGATCCATTTGTTTTCCCCGATAACATCCTGAAACTGAAGGCATTAAAAGTTAAGCCGTTATATCTGTGTTGCCTCAGTGAGAAGTGGATGTAATATGCAGGATACACATCTGGCTCTGATCTGCAAAAAAAAAAAAAGACTTCACAATGCAGAAAGAAAAGTATCGTCACACAAATTGCTTCCTAGAGAGCCTAGTTGGTTGTGATTAAATATATGATTGGACTTTCAGAGGGAACCTGTGCTGCTCTCATTCACTGCAGCGGAAAAGCAGCCGCAGAAAGAATCCTTCCAATGCTGGATGTTACAGCACTCTGCTCTGACAGGCTCCCTAATGTATTTGATTCCAAAATATATGGATCCGTTTCTGCCACGTAAGGGTAATCTGGACTTTTATGCAGCAGTGATTTCCATGTCATAGCACGACTTGTCAAAGGCAACGTGTTTGCCCTCTGCAGGAGAGCACACTGATTTGAGCTATCTGGGGGATTTGAATTATAGCTCCGAGTACACTTGCGGAAAAGTAGCAGAAAAAAAAACAAATCTCATTACTGACGAGCATTATCTCCCCATTTCATCTTCTTTGGCAAACACACACCTTAATTGTTTTTTTTTCTAATAGACTCTGACATTCTGACACACAAAAAATAAAGACAATTCAGACCAAATGAATATCCGTTTTTCTATTTTCTAATGATAAAGTGCCAAAAACTAAACGATGGCAAACACGCACCTTCCGTCCCACCTCCGTCTCCGAACAACATTCAATTATCTCACTTGATTAACTTTTCAGTACGGCAACTCAAACAAACCCTTTCCTCTAGAGTGAAGGAGCCTTTGATAAGTGATGTTCTTGTAACGAATTGACTCGCTGTGAATACAGCTCAATCATTGTTTTAGTGTTTCTCAGTAGGTTGAAAATGTGCTGCCAACCAGCCTTGTAGACTGTGACATATTAACATTCATATTACATTTTTGCCATGCTAATGGATGGAACATTAACAGGTAGTCAATGTGATCACTCTCCGGTGGTGCTCTGCCATGTGCTTTGCTATTGAGTGTGTTATTCTACCTCACTGCAGCCACTTCAGAGAGGATGACGTCATTTTCAAATGTGCCTTATTTCCTACTTCTGCTTTCGATACATCACATGATTTAAAGGTATTTTCCAAGGAATTTGACAAATTATTACATGCATTTTAACTCCAATCTCTGTCAGATATAGCTATGCTGTTTTGATGAGTTGAGGTTCCAGGTCTCGCTACCCTGGTAACACTGGTTAGGGAACCGCCAGCCCTAGACACACACTGTATAAATACCAGCAGACACGGGCAATCAATATTTCATGCATCGTATTTTGTTGTTCCACAGTCTGGCAAGAGATTGTCACTCATATCATTACTCTCCCTAATATGAGGAAACAATCTGGTGTCATCAAATCCTATTACAGCGGATTTTCTTCCTCAGGAGTGGTTAGAATTAAAATTGCATTGTTTGCTTGAAGATTTCGACACCCACACTCATGATGCGTCTTCCAATATTTAAGGGCATGTCAGAAGCCTGGCGTGGCACCAGTTTCGAAAATCCCTCAGCGAATTGTGCTTTGAGGGATTAACAGCATTTGCTGTCACATTTGAGCCCTGGTTTGAGCTACAGGATTACGTTTCTTGAAAACGACATGTACATGGGCATGTATCTCTCGATTTCTAGGGGAAATTATACCTTCTGGACCATCCGGTCAACTCCGCGTCACATCAAAGCTGACACACTTAAGCCTCTCAGATAACTTTCTAAACCCTTGTCAATAAATTGTGTCACTGCAATCATTGCACATCTCATACAAGTAACATTTCCCTGCACATACGTATGGAAACTGTTGAATGATTGAACCCCAGGGATTTCATGACCCAGTTTCATCTTCCGAGAATCAATGGTATCACACTTGCCACCCAGAGGATACCAACCACAGCTACAGACCTACAGAACGGGTTAAGATCTTATTTTATGGGTGAGAAATATACTCATTAAAGGTCCTTGAGCCAGCCAGGGCTGAACCTTCCACTTTGAGTTTGCATCTTAATTCAGTTCCACATTAATCATAGGCTTGGACTGCAAACATAGTTTTGGGGGGAAGACTGGCTATCCATAAACAAAGGCCATGGTCATCCAAAAATGGAAGCCATAATTAGGCCAGATGGGGCAATCTGACTGTTCCCCTTTGGTAAGTCTTTCCTTGCACATGGTAAGGCTTCTTGTTTGCACTGGCAGAGCAACAGTGCCACACTTACCATTCATACTGTGTCGGTGTGCCCGGATGTGGAAGGTCTGAGAAACTTCTACTCAGGTGGTCTGCTAGACAGATGTGTTTTGTCAGATGCCCTGGAGTGAAATGTCCTGACTAGGTAGAAAACGAGTGCTACTGTAGTTGTGTGAATTCATTTTTAATGAATACACATTAACATTTGAATCCTCCTCACGTGTATGCAAGATAATATAAGCTATGGTGCTATTGTGCATATTTTTTTCTCAAAAAGGGAAAACCATTTTTGTATGTTTTTTTGTGAATAAAGCATCTAAGATTCAGGCCTCCGGGTGAGCGTCCCCCATATTGACTGGCATGTGAGTGCCACTGTTGCTAGGAGACCTGCTGTCAACTTCTGTGGCACGCTACTGACTGGAGCACATCATAGAACTGTACGGCCTGTGAAGGCTGATACGCATCGTGGCATTGGTTTTGCACCGTTAGTGATTCCCTTTTCAACATTCAACATTTAGGAGGACCCATTTTATTCCACTTTGAAAGTGTAAGCCCACAAGGCTGGCTAAGTAGCTTCCTATCAGAGAGAGGAAGCCTAACTTGCGAACATTAACTCTGATTCTTCATAGATTGCACCTTTAGGTGATGTTATATCAACACCTGCTGAGTCCCTGTCAGCTCCTGCACCGCTCAGTGTTGTGTTACGCCCGGGCCATGCTGTCTGCGTGAGCAGCGGATGACAGCTGCCTCGCTGTCTCTCATGCGTGCGTTGCTGCTGCCAACCCTTCTTTCTGCATACAGTTTGCCTTCCATAATGGCCAGAATGTTTCACTTGATTTAAGTTCATTATACATATTATGTTTATTTATTTTCCAAGTAGTCACAATTAAAAGCCACAATTAAAAACTGCTACTCTATTAGTTTCTGGGGCCATGCAAGTCGCTGAATTATCTGAAACACTGTCCTGCACGGATTTCAGAATAATAGCCAGAAAGATGCTCGAAAGAAAGATGCATTTATTTTGAAATGGAAACAGAAAGTCTTGAGAAGAAATACATATTTTGTTTTTTCATGTCTTGGAATGGTCGACAGATATAATCATCAAAACTCTAGTCTCTAATGTTGCTGGTATGATGTCAATGAACTGTCAAAAGATAATTCCCACCGACTATTTTTGCTGTGGCAAAAAAAAGCAACACCTTGAATCTCCGGAAGAGATGCAGCTGAGCACCACCTGAGCCACGCTGCTCATGCAGGTGGTGCGGCTGCTCTAAACTGTTGACATGAGTCCCGAAATAAAAAAAATAGGTTCCCCATCACACGCGCTGCTCATTCGGTCATTTAGCCGTGAAATGACGCTAGCTGCATCTCTTTTATGAACACACATCATAACAAATATGACTGATTTTTATTTCAGTGTGATTTGAGTGGTCTTATAAAGTAATTTTATCATCCCATTACAAAAAATGACCATCGCTGCAAAGACCATGCACCAAGACCTGAATTTTTTTTTTCTCGAATAATTGTGCATTCGATTAATTTCACACATCTCCAGATGTTGTCATTGAAGTACTAGCTGTGCTCTAAATGGGCTTGTCCCCCTCCAAATAAAACTGGACCTCATCAAATTCAGGTCGCAGATAGAATTCAAGCAAATTGAATGTTCTCAAAATGTATAATAATACATATAACAAAGCAGCAAAACCTCATCTGAGCCTCATAGCTCAACCTTTCGTTCTTTCTTTTACCAGGCATAATGTGAAAACAGATGTAATTCCTTTTGTGCAATGGTTCTGTTGATACAGTACATTGGATAAAAGCAAATTAGACTGCACTTGCTCGCGTGAATGCGTAATGCCTCTTTGTTTAAGAGTGAGTAACATTTGGCTTGTAATTTTAGAATGGCTATTAGCTCATATTGTTTACTGTTTTACATCAGCTTTCTCAGCAACTCGTTCCTGCATGTGCTCTGACCTTCTGCTGTGACTTCTATTAAGGTTCAGCCATTGTACTTTTTGTAGATAATATAACACTTGAAGTATGCTGTTTTATCGCCTCATCCATAATTTGAGTGTATTCTTTCTATGCTCTTCCACAGATGTAGACTTCCTCATTTGCGGGAGACGATGTTAGACTTACTTTCATCAATGCCATATTTAATGATATGAAGTGAGAAAACTGTTAGATCACACATGATAAAGAACGAAAGGCTTTTGAGCATATCTGTTCCACAAATAGTATATTTGCTCTCCATAGTGCAGGCTACATGGACTTCACTCTCAAAGGTAACACTGCATAGCATTAGTGAAAAGCATCAAGCAGGCTCAGTGGCAGGTATACAATCCTTACAGCACTCTGTTTGCCAGGAGGGAAAGCTGATCATCTGGCGTCTTTGAGCAGATATAGGGATTAGCTTTGAATATCTTCAGCCCGCCATGTACTCATTTTGCATACTGCCTCTCTACAGGGAAGTGCATTAGTTGCCGTGCCATGTGATGAATAATAATACGGAGGTCACATGGCGTCCACACACAGGCAGTGAGAGCGAGTAAACAGCGATGGCTAGAAGAAGCGTCAGTTTTTGACCCACCTGTCAAGGACTGATTTACATAGTACTGTATGATTGTTCATATTTTATTTATTCACAAAGAAATGTGTAAGGGGTTTGCTGAGGTTCATTTTTCATTAGAAAAGCTAGTATTTTACTATAAAGCCAGACACACACTTATACATTTTTGGTTTATCATTGCCTATATGGCATGCTAATTCCTGCTGCACATTAAAATAACCTCCAGATTGTGTTGCCGATATTAGCAAAGATTGTACGGTTTCAGTAGGCAGGCTTTTTTCTCACCCTCAAAGGTCCATTATAAGAGGAAGCCAGTCAGGAACCTTCATGCAAGGCCATTGTTTCTCTTTGATTGACACATCGTAGGCTATATTCAAAGTGTAGAGCCGTCAGAAGAAGCAGAGAACGTCTCTTTAAAGCTGTTCAAATGCTAATGTCTCAGAAATATAGCAGCCAATGACAATGCATCTATCCAAGCAGGCACGTTTTACCAGCATGTGGATGGTCGTGTGTGTGTGCAATTTTGATTTCTTTCAACCTGCTCCCCAGCCATTGGCATCATGGCTGATTGCATTTAGTGTTTTGCCATTTCATTGTGGAGCTTTACATGAATTATACTTTGCCAGGAGCATTGCTCTCTAGTCCACCCCAATATGTCAGGCATATTCTCAGTCCGTATCACCCTCAGAAACACATCGGCGTTCTCTGAATTAGTTTGACATGAATGTTTTGCTTTCTCGGTTAGCAGAGCCAGTTTACTGCTGTTTGGTAATCACCAGTTAAACATGAGTAATTCAGAGCTGAGCAAATTAAGATAAATGCAATGACTTTATGTCATGTCATAATCAGCGCCACACTAAGTCAGTGCTGGCCACATTACAGAATGTTGTAACGCCGCCTTTCCAACAGGCTTCTGCATTCATTTTCAGGGGATACAACTTTAATGGTCTCCTTTTAAACTGAGCTGAAAATGCATTTTAAAATTGCGCATACAGCCACAAAGGGAACGTTGTGTTTGTGTACTTTTTGTACGCATATATGGATGTGTTACATGTCTGTTTTTGAATAGTGACACAAACCTTTAACAGCAGAGTTTGTCACAAAGTTGGGTCGGAGAAATCTCTCTGGCATTCTTTCTCAACAGATGGTGTTCATGCTCGCCCATCCACATAAAGCGTTCGTCTTAAAAAAAATGAAAACAGAATCAGGCGACATTACATTTACTGCAAAACCTATAAGCTGATCATAATGTTTATCATACCTCCAGTTAGCTTTGGGTGCTTTCAAATATAAGGAGAGTTGTTTGCCGGCTTTTAAATTAAGACAGCTTGGAATGAATATTGTTTTGGGATTATTAGCCTTGGCTTCCTCGCTCTCTCTCTCTCTCTCCTTCAATCATTTCACTTCTATCAGCCAGTGAGGAGTAAACATATATAACAGGCTCTCTGTGGTCATTGAAGACCCGAAGGCTACCGGGCATTTACCATTTTAATACTCCGGCATTTGCTTGCTCTTTTATCACCTCAAAAAATACTTTGCCCCAAAATGAGAATTCAGTTATTTCCCACTCAACCTCCTGTCAGTCAGAAATCCTCAGAAGGCAATATGAAAAAATAGATAAATATAAAATAGACCGAAAATGAATTCCTGGAGTTCCATCTCCTCTCTGAAGCTTTGAAAGGTAACAGAGGCCTTATTATTTTTTATGTTGTACATACTGTTATAGTCATTTTTAATTATCAATAAATATATGTCAAGTTCAGTCCTCCATGCCTATGGCTTATTTGTCAACAGTTTCCCACCACAATTCATTGCTAAATGTCCCTCACTTGAGTGTTTTATGGTTATCGGTTGACATATTGGTCTCCAACAAGCACTCACCAAGATTTATATTATTGCTCGCCAAACAATGCAACTGCACCATTCATCTCAATGTGTCAAGAGACACTAATAAGATGGTTAGATGCTATAATGAAGAATGGATTTCTTGTTGAAGTGTTAAAAAGTGTCTAATCCACTGACATCACATAATCTCAACTCTGAAATATCATAATCGAAGAATGTTTTTTCATTCAGAAAGTACTGATAACTGAAGCTCTGGTTGTCATCCAGTTCTCACGTTGCTTTTGAATGTAAATGCATCCTGTCAAGAAGTATTTGTCCTGCAGCATTTCAAAAATTCTTGAAAAGGTCAGCATAGAAAAGACCAAGGACAATCAATGCAAGCTCTTATCTTTCTCTCTGTAATTTGACATTCATCAATGTGCAGCAGCGGCATAACAACCTTTAGACAATTAAATCTCTGTTTTCAGGGTTATAATTTCAGTTGTACTATTTATTCTTAGTGGTTCTTTGTCTCTTTCTAAATGAAGATACGATCTATACAGAGCAGCAATAACAACATGGGAGAGGAAACTGTTGGCTCTTCCTGAGGGCTGCTACCAGTCAATCAATGTGCCGATTGATGAATTTAGAATGCAAGGCTGGTAACACAATCATCAGAAGTCTGTGTTGGTCAGTAAGATAAAAAAATACCTTTTAACTCTCCACCTCTCTTTATTCTGAGACTGTTACTAACTGACACTCTGACATTTCTGTTGATTTCAGTTCCTTCCTGTAGTTATCTTGTTGTTAAGAGTTGTGACTCACATAGGCCCCGCCCTCTACTGGACGCTTTAGAACGCAGCACAAAGCTAAGGCATCCTTTTGTCTTCAGTAAACGGCGGTTTGCATACCGGAATCCCTTAAGGGATTCGGGAAGACATGTTGTTATTGCTCATGACTGACAGGAGGAACGTCACCCACACAGTCTAGCTTACAAAATAGAACACCCCCGTACCAGAATTAAAATGTGATGAGCCAGACCAATACTTTTTTTTCCCTGAATGACGTTAACAGTTATGACCAAAAGATCCATGACAAGGACAATAAAAAAAAAGAAGTAATTTCCCAAATGAAAAAGTAATTTCTCATTCCACGTAGCGTTTCATGGCCCTTTTGTTATATTTTCACTTTTTCTTTCTTCCTCCTTCCCCCTGCAGAGCTCCTGTCAGCCTGCCACGAGCTCCGGTGCCGCTACGGCTGCGTCATGACGAGGAACGGCACCTTCTGTTTCTGCGCTGATGGCTTTGAGGTCGGCGAGGATGGGACGAGCTGCAGAGGTAGGATTCAGCTGCGCTGGTGGGGGCCTCCTGCCATGAAGCCCTCCCCCCCTTCCCCTCACCAATCCTTCCTTTTGCCCTCGGCTATACTTCCTTCAGATGAATAAGCAGGAGGTGCTCGGTTTATGAGAACCATCTGTCTGCAGGCAGAGCCTCATGTACAGTGCATTACACCACAACACACATGCATACGCACTCGTGCTGTATATACAGCACACACTTTCGCTATGTCTCTTTCTCCTCCTCTTAACCCTCTACACACTGTGTGTGCCACAGGCCTGGTGTCTGACAGCCAGCGAGAGGATTTTCCTGTCAAAGGTGCATCTAGACTTGTAGTGTCATATTTGGACTCCACACGGTCCTGAATTGAATATTGTTTGAGGAACATGAGAAAGGACAGTTTATAGTGTACCGCGGCTCCAAAAAAGTCTCATTGGTTGTAAAAGTAATTATGCCTGAGGTTCCAGAGCGAGGCCACATTAAGTATACTTTATGTATTTGGGTCATGTTTGAGCACACCTAATTTGTTACAAATGTGTCTCTTCCTTTTTTCCATAAGATCATGATGAATGTGCCATGTATGGCGCGTGCAGCCAAACCTGCGCGAACACGTACGGGTCATACAGATGCAGCTGCACGGAAGGATACATCCTGCAGCCTGACAGAATATCCTGCAAAGCCAAACAAGGTGAGCGGCACACTTGCATTTTCAAACGACACAATCTGCATAGTTGTATCTTTTATTTCTAATAATAAGCAGGGGGGGGGGTTTATTCAACTCGAGTGGATTTCCAGCGTGGCACTCTCTAGCTTTGGTAGGGCAAGATTAATGCGGTTTAGTAGTGACCACATCTATCACACACATGGGAATGGGTAGACGTGGTCAGGCCAGGATAATGATAAAATTAATGAGCATGAGATTTTAAGTGGGAGCAGTCTGGGGTATTTTGTGCGGAGACAATGCCCAGTGTCACCCTGATTTATGTTAATGCCCGACGCGGCTAACAAATCTGTCCTGATGAGTAAAACAGCCTACTTAGAAATAAAACAACCAAAAGAGGTATTGTGTTTTGGTGGTCCACAAGTAAACACGCCTGACCTTGCACAGAATATTTTTGTGTCGTGCATTGAACCATAAAGTGAAGCAGATTTTTTTTTTTTTGTTACGGGTGTTGTCACTTTGGCATATATGGGTTGAAAATAGCTGGAGGCCCAACACACCTAGCTGGGGAGAACACCGCTGTTGCAGCTTTTAATCAATGTGACTTGTGTCCTACCAGGAATAAACTGAATATGATTACCCATAAACTTAACTGAACCCAATGCTCACATGCATTAATATTAATTTAGCAGAGAGCGATAGTGGTACAGGGATAACTATGGGCTTACCATTAGTTGTAAAAGCTCATGAATATAAATTTCAGATAGAGCTTGCTGAGACTAGAAGATGAGAAGCAGCAGGGAATGGAAAACATATTAATGTGTTGGGTGTACGTCCGATTGAGGTTAAAACTCATCACAAACACTCTCTCTGGGGTTTTAATCTCGATTGGATCTCTGTGAGCATTCGGCTCACATCAGAAAGTGTGACTTTACAACAACATGATCGTTTTCATGCTTGAAGCGACTCATGCTAACTACACGCTGTCCATTGTGGAAGTGCGGGGTTACTCCTTGTTGTAGAAAATAAAGTATGAAGACTTAAATCATCAAAAATATGAAGTTAAATTCAGCCAAATAATATCACTATAGTTTTAATTGAAGACTACTTAAACGGGAGTAAAACGTGTGTTTGTCGAGGACTTTTCAGCCGCAGATCAATACACATTTGATGTGCTACTGAATATTCACGGCAGCAGGATCGTTTATAGATTGACTCTAAATAAAGTTCAATGCCCGGGTTAATCAAAATGTAAAAATATCATGTTGCCCTAGTGCAAAGGTGTGACTCATTGACTTGTTTTTAATACTTTTGAATACAAAAATAATCCTAGCTTACATTCATCGTTGGTTAGGTCATTTTGTTGGACTTTGTCACGATAAGAAACATGTAGATTCCACTAATTTAAGCATCATTTAGCCGATGCTTAAATTCCAACTGATAGAAAATCACATGCTTTTTTGCTGCTATGCATGTTATGCTCTGTGAAGCACATGTCCTGGGTTTTTCTCTGAGGAAACAAAAAGGGAGAAATGCATATTGTATTCTATATTCTTTCACTGCATTAATCAGTTGGAATATCGCCAGTTCTCTGTTTATATAGATGGAAAATGTGGCTCCATCCAAATCAAATTTTGAACCATATTTGTATAAGGCATTTGCTTCGTAACGCATGCACTTTTAACATCACTTTGCAGGCAAGCTAGGTAATTATCTCATCAGCATTAAAAGAGCATAGCTTTCCTGTAAATGGCACTTTGGTCCGTTGAGAAGGAGGGTAGGTCGTTACTCTTAAATACCGCTGCTGCATAGACACTGTCTGGTCATGGTGTAAAAGCAATGTTTACTTTATCCTGTGTTCCCCTGCTGGTTCTCAGCCTTCCAGCTGCTGTCACACACAGACACACCTCAGAGTATTTCTGACATTGGTATTAACTGCAAAAGGGGGATGACTTAATGTTGTTTCAGTGGGATTTGTGTGTGTCAAGAAATGCAATATCCATGGACACCCTTATATTATTTGTACCTTTTAGAAAAGCTTTGCCATCATTTTTACATCTGCTAACATTTCCCCTGCGTGATCGGGGTAGACCAGAGAGCCTGGTCAAAACCCCAGCCACCCACTGGTGTGGGAGGGAATTGTGAGACTACTAAAAGTTGATTCAGAGGGATAAGGGGAAGCATTTATGTGAGCAGGCATTCTGATTTATTGCCTATATTAGGGGAGTAGCCCTTGACTTGAACTTGTGTGGAAGATCGGGATAAATAAGAGCACTTTTTAGGGGGTGAACCTGATGTCAGAGAATGTGCACGCTCAATTAAGCCCATAAAGTGCCTTATCTCAGTTTTACCACCACGGACTGGCTTCCTTGACTTGACTTATCCCACTTTATAGCAGGGAGTCTGTCTATCTGTATGTGTGTTTCCACTGCATATACACTTGGCGGGTGTATTGCTTGGGAACCCAAGGGAGTGGCAGGTCCAATTCACGATGCAATTTAGACACGCCACACGTTCAATATTAATGCACTTTAAATAAACAAAGGAGCAGTGCTCTGTTTAACAGCAGGGATGGGATGCAGAATAGAACCGGAGTGTATTTCACTTGTGTGATGTAACTTGGGTGCATTTTTACCTTGAGGTTTAGAGTGATCTACGACTACTAACTTATACCGTTGTTCTATCTGAGGTTCTTATTTAAAAACAAGACTTGCATGCCTATTTGTACATTTCCTCTGCTAATTGTATTTCACAGATGTTCCCGCAAGTAATGTCAATGTATTGGCAGTGGTATAAGAACAAGGTTTATCATTGTTTTTGTGTGAAAACTCTTAATAGTTAAACTCTTAATAGTAAAACTCTTAGCGCACAGTTTAAGTCCTGCATTCAAAACTTTACTCCAAGTGAAAAGTGAAAGAGAGGTAGAACAGGCACGATGTACTATATGTGCTGTAGTTTACTTCATGTATGTTCAAGGTGGAGCTTTTTTAGTTGAATGAATAGCAATGCTTAATAAGGAGTAGGCTATGCAGTTGAGTTGCATGTTTTTGTGCACTTTGGGAGGCTTTTGTAAGTTATTTCAGGATACAATGAGTTAGATAGCAACATTATTCTGTATATATATATGTTGAGTGTGAAGTTGTTTCAATTAAGATTTTCAAAAGAAAGTTGCAAGCAATATCACCATGGTCAGGTCATTTGTCTGATTCTTAACAAGCATTTTTTTCCCCAAATTAATCAGCTCTGAAAATGAGTTTCTGTAGGATTGTTTTGGTGCCATTTCACCCGATGTTAAGGTTTGAATAGACATTTTCCTTTCTTTCTTTGCCTCCAATGGTGAAGTATTCTTTCTCACCATGCTTGCAGTCTTCCTTTCTCTGTTTTATTTATTTGTGATTCTCTGTATTTCTGTATTCCTCCTGAGTGTTTTGGCTGCCACTCAAACCCTCTAATAATACCCTCCATGTTTTCTCTTTCGCTCCAGATCCCGGTGACAGCCGTCCGATGCTTCTCATTGGTGGGTCGGATGGTATTGTCATCACCAATCTAAATGGGACGGGCCTCCAGCCCCTGAGGTCTCTGAGTGTAAATGGAACACTAGCATTGGATTTCCAGTACAACAAGGAGAGCGTCTGCTGGGCTCTGTCCACAGAGTCCTCTGGGCAACTGCGCTGTGCGGAAACGAGGAATCTTCGCGGATTCATGCGGGAGCAAGAAATAAGAACACAACAAAGTTTGCAATGTACGCTTTCAGCTGTTTTCATCCCCTTACATTTCTGATGAATTTAAATGATTATCAACTTTTTAATGATGAACTTTCACCGAGGGGATAGTGGTTGGTTGAGATCCAGCTCACCCGGAGCTCTCTCTCACACACATGCTCACTCCTCTTTCTCTTTCTCTTCCCTCTCAGAGCTCTCTCTATACCTCTTCATTATCCGTGTGGTTGAAGGCAGGTTAGCCTCAGCGGTTTTGGCTACTCACCTTTCTCCCACAGCTGGCTTCAATACTTCAAAAGTGCTTTCTTTCCCTCCATTTAGTTGATCTTGTCCAGATGCTCACAGATATCAACCCTGTTATAAATATGTAAGGTTTTCACTCAGAGCTTAACCTAGTGCTGTCATTACTTAAAGTTCAATCCTGATTTATTCATCTAGAACAACTTACCGGGGGTGTCAGGTTGTACTGTTGTGTCCTTTTCAAACAGAATGGAAACCTGTAAGCCAATCAGAATTCTCAGTGGCCATGGTTTAATATGATATAATAATATACCTTGAGCGCAGTTTCCACTTGATTTTGACGACAACTTAGCCTTCTGTGCTGCTTGGTGGAGTCTCCAAACATTTTTTAAATAACAATGATGAAATCATCAGGGTTATTTCAGCTTGTGCTTGGAGTCTAGATATGTTTGAACATAACCCTTGATGAAATGGGTCCACATAGTTTGAAAGGTGTGGACATTTACCAGGCAGAGAGGCATTTTTTTCATATATTATTTTGTGGTAGTCAGGCAAAGTGTGAAAAATGTAATTAAGTTTTTTTTTAAACTGTGTTTTTAATTCAACTGTTTTACACAATAAATCCCATTTTCCCATTTGCAGATGTGGAGCACATGGCAATTGACTGGTTAACAGGCAACTTCTATTTTGTGGACCGCATCACTGACAAGATATTTGTCTGTGACCATGGTGGGGACACTTGTGTTACTATCCTCCAACTAGACCTGCTGAATCCTAAAGGAATAGCTCTGGATCCTCTCATGGGGTGAGTTTTCTCTAGCCTATATAATACACCATCTCTGAGTACAGCAAGCTCATTTATCATCATGCATCTTTTGGAATATATATATATATATATATATATATATATATATATATTATATATATATATATATATATATATATATATATATATATGGAATATATATAAGAAAAGGAAAAATCACTATGTATAGCAATTGACTTGTCTGGAAGAATGTGAGTGAGCTACAGTGAAGGGTTTTAAATGATTCCCTCTCTTTCAGCAGTGTAATTTGGTGGATAGCTGGTGATGCTTCGTACAGCTTCTGCTGTCGAGACATTCATTTGTATTCACTGATTCCACCTTCATTCCTCAGTCGAAAAGGCCCCTTCAGGACCTTCCATTACAGGGTTTCTGACTCTGTGGAGATCACAAAAAAGCTGAGCAACTGCAGAGTAAAAATATCCCCACACCGCTCAGTGTGAAAACTGAAACATTTACAGCATATGTTTGACGGCCATAGAAAATATATTATTTAGATTTCCTGTGTCATCATTCAGAACAAAGCAAAACAAAAAGAAAGAAAGAAATTAAACAAATTGCATGCAGCTGTACCAGAATGTGAACCAGTTTCAGTAGCTCAAAGCCTTTTTCTGCCCTCTTATTTAGTGAGCAAGAGGAGAGCAGGGCCCTTATGTTCTGAGGAGGACAGTCAGCCGAATAGGAGCACATTTGTAATGATTTACACATTTAAGAAACTGTGATATACAAATAATAGAGATGCACCATTTATTTTTAGTACTAGAGCTCCTAGCACCCTAATGACCACCCCCAAGCACCGATAACAATGCCGGCAACATGCTGCTGTGCACCAATTCTGTGTAACTGCCACGTCCAGCCCTCATAAGACCAAGGCAATGTAAACGTACCATCTTAACAATACATTAGATTAAGCCATTGGGTCCAATCAAAAATAATTAGCTGCTGGTTTGTTAATGATATGGACAATTTGGATTTGCGTGGCAGCATTTCTTTGTTCTTATTAACTGCTGGCCGGCCGTTGGGAAACGATCGTATGGCTTGTATGGCAAATATACGATACCTTTCTCCTTGCTGTAGGTTAGGTTGGATTTATTTATTGGTTTGTCGTAATCGCACATGACTCACAAACACACACTTACATGTAGGTGCCCATTTTGTTGTATGTGAAGAGGGATGATTGTGTGGATATAGAGTCTGCTCACTAGGGAGCTGGACATGCATGATGCTGGCTCGATTGACTGTATAAGACACTGAAGTTTACCAAGGCCTCTTTCTGCCTCTAATTGGTGAGATGTGTACAGCTGCTTGTGAAGCCTGAGAGAGGTCTGCCAGCCTGGAGCAATAGAGTGAAAACAAAATAAATCAGGGAGCTGCACCGTATGTGGAACCTATAGTAAATCCTCTGGTTTGCCACTCATCATTTTTATTGTTATTTGATTCACTCTGTCTTTCTATGCTGTCTTACTTTGAAAAAAAAAAAACACTTTTTGAAAGAGAGCTTGATTGATGATATGCTAAATGCAAGCTAGCTTGAGTTCCATTTTAGTTTATTATACACCATGTCCCACGTGCATTGTTTTGTTATCCATGACGGGAAAGGATGTGCTGTTTTTCAAAATACTATACAATCACGATTGAAGAGATAGAAAATCAAAACGTCAATTTCATTTTGCCACTGGAAGAATAATCATGGGATCTGATTATAGTTGCCAAAGTCAGATTGATACATTATATAGGAACCTTGAATGTACAAAATTCCATGACCAAAACAAAAAGCTGACGTGATTTGTTGTGTTGTTAATATACTATATATTATTATGCCTATTCCACTGCAAAATTCAAACTACATCCTATGGAAAAACAAATTGAGTGGCATACTGATTTATGATGAGCCGTTAGGGACAATCTTCAGAATTATCATGCATATACACGTACTTTTCCTCTCACATAAGAGATCCCAGTCTTTCACATACTACGCTGAAAACCACACGCATACAAGTGAAATGCTTTTACATGCATAACTGAAAAATTATATTTTCACATATACGACTTGAAAGCTTTCAAACATACTAGTAAATTGCCTTATACACACAGCTGAAATACTCTCATATAGTATTGTAAAAACCTTTTATATAAACTATTGAAAAGTGTCAAAATGTTTTTTTGCGTAAAAGCATTTGGTGTATGAGATGATTTTCCTGAACTGGAAGGTGGTTGAGAGAAGAATGTGCATTTCATAATAAAGGCGAGCGACTGTGTGTCATATGTGTATTCGAGAGGAAAAGTACGTTTAAATGCATCACAATTCTGAATAATGTCTTCCCCTCATACTTATTTGTGATTTTTATAGAATTGTATTAGAAAAAAAAGGACAATTTTTACAGGAGAGAATGTGATTTATTATCTGTCAAGTGTAAGAAATGCTGCCATACTCTATTAAAGGCTGCACCTTTATTTTTTATTGAAATGCAATTTGCTAAGAGCAGGTACTTCCAGTTGTTCACAAGAGGTGGAGTCCTTGACTATATGGTTGTTCTATTGCAAAGGTGAACTGCAGACTAAAAACTGCAAATCAGAAGAAAACAGCTGAAGGGAATTATGAAATACCACTGTGGTATACAATGGATACAACAATTTGTAAATAACTTCAATCTGTCATTTGCAGTGTCTATTCAGACTTCTGTTTCATTCTAAGACACATACTGTACTTTTGTTCACTGGCCCCTTGCAGTGTATTTTCAGGGTTGCTCATTTCCAGAATTCCAACATGGATTTCGTTGTAGCTGCAGAATGTACAACTACAGCATCAGCACCATCCTAATCCCAGAAAGCTATCATTTGTATGCCACGTGGAGGTGCACCTGTTTGGGGAGCCTGGTTCCTTGCTGATGCTGACACTTTTTTAGCCCCAGCCTGGTCGAGGGTTCAAAGGGCAGCCCATCTCTCGCCTGGCTTGACTTGTGCAGATTAAGTCGGCTTCCCGCCGTTGAAGCTCGTTATCACTGGGGGTTGTTGGAGCTTCATCCGGCACGAGCCGAAGCAAGACTGCAAGGCAACCCTATGTTATCTACAGGAGGTTTCAAATACTTGAAAGTTCTTGAGTTAAAGCCTTGTCAGAAGTTTGTCTAATGCTATCCCACCCCTATTGTAAGAAACCATTAGACTAAAAGTAATACCTGTTTCACACGACTGCTCTACTGGCTCCCCGTGTCTTACGAAATCTATTTCATCTTATTTGTCGCCCTCATGGTTTATAAAGTGCTAAATTGTTTGGCGCCACCATGCATCACACCTTGTCTATCAATTTCCGACTACTTACATACCCTGAGGTGCTCTGCAGCGTGCCTTCTCAATGTCCCCAACCTGACCACAAATGAAATGGAAAGTGCTGCTTTTATTCCGTTTGCCTCCAGGTTACAGAGCTTCTGTGTATCCCAGAAGCCAGCTTCACCGGGTATTTTAGAAAGGCATTTACGAAAATGTCGATAGTTATTTATTTATTTGATTTAACATTATTATGTTTTATTTTCACTTTTCCCTATTTTTGTTTCATAAGCCACCATTGAATCACAGCATTATATCAAAGGTGATTTTGAGACTTTCCATTTCTTTTAATTTAATTTAACTGTCACCGATGTGTGTACTTTGAAACTTTTTCTCTGAAATTACCTGCTGATAACTTTTGTTTACATCATAATCACTTATTGTGGCAACAAGTCCTCCAATCTAAATGACTAAATTGTTTCATGCTTTCAAAAATGCCTCTGATGAATCTCTTCTAAACTGGTGTTTTTCGAGTCAGTGCCTTCAAAGACTGGAACTACCACACTTCAACTTCATCATGTATTGTGTAGCTATAGCAACATCACACTACTTCTTTATACAACCGTAATTCACGTGTTCACAAGAGGCCTTTGTGCGGCAAATGTAAGCATCGGTTTTCTTGGGCATTTAGAAACACAACCAATATCAAACATTGGCTCTTGCTGCTTTCATTTAAAGCTCTAGTCTACGATTTGAAAGGTTTGAAAAAGCACCCCCCCCCACACACACACACACACACCCCTCCCCTCTGTGCTCTTCCAAGCTCATATACCGTTCTTCCCTCGCAGCCTCCCACCTCCCTCTTATTTTATGAAAATAGTTCCCCCGAAATATGTTTCTGAAAGCATTTTATGCGAGAAATAAGCTATGCAGTTGCTGAATCTGTCTTTATTTTAGATCGACAACGGTCAGTTTAAAAGATATTTGAGAGTTTAAAGGGAGGCAGCTCTCTCTCGAAACTCGTGACACGAAAGCATTACACGGCTTTTTAGATAGACAATGAATGGGAACATCCCTCTCCGGGTATGAACTCAGACAGGACGCCGTTTAGTTCCACAACATGTACAAAGCAGTAAAAGTGTTTATTACAGCCACGGATGATGACACATTATCGGTGTAAATGCAGCGGTTGCCGGTCGGATATCTCTCTCACCCCGACTGCAGAACATCCCCGATCCCAAACTGCTCGGCGATCACTTGCCACAATGTGCACCGCATGGCTACTATTGGATACATTTTGGCTCAATTTGCAAAAATGTCCAAATCGTAGACCAGAGCTTTAATGATCTACAACCTTTTAGTAATGCCCAAGGGAGAGTAAAACATCAGACAACAAAAAATGGGTGTATTTGAAGAAAAGAAAACAAAAAAAGCTACAATAAAGCTAAATGCATCTAAGAAAAACTATTAGACGACAACAAAATCCCATAACAAATTTACAGAACACAGCCATGATATTCTACTTATTATCATCATGTTATGGCTTAACAGCTGCATGAAACAAGGAAGTGCGTTCCAGTTTATTTCATTTCACTTAACTTTGAGGTACTTAATTGAGTATTGTGTTATCTCTACTCTGCATTGACTTTACCGTACTTATTTGTTTGAATGTTAAAAAACATGTGACATAGCACCACCTGAACACTTAAGCTTACTTCCTCCACTGTCTCTTAGCACTAATAATTGTCCCATCAAACAAAAACGGTGCACAACTGCAGTGCTTATTCAAGTTTCATGAATTTAAGACAGCTGTACACTTTAAGCTCAACATCCCCTCAAATTTCTGGGCAGGTAGCATACGGTGAATGATATTGATTGCAACAATTTTCCTGCCATTTCTGAGATTGTCAGAGTACTTAAAAAAAAAAAAAAAACTTGCTTCAACAGAATCACATAATGTTCAGAAACTATATAAATGCTGATTTAGGGTTAAGCATAAGTACAAATCATGCTGGGAATCATTCATAGCAGCAGGTGCATAGCTGCAATTGCAGACAGGTGATAGTTTCTAGTTTAGGAACTCTTGTGATTCAGTGAATGGGTAGAATGTTATTAGGTCTTTGCTTGTGATCGAACAGCTGGTCACAATCAGAGGCTGCTCGATATAACAACGTATGCATGCCAAAGTTAAAAACAGTGTTTGGGCATAATTAGTAACATTTGAATAGCCTTCCCTGAGGTACTGTAGCTACGCCGGTCAATCTCTTCAATATTGTGCATCAGTTCACAAGGATAAGAGGGGCAGGTTTACAATGAAACAGTGAGTCCTTCATTCCAGATGTGAATTTCATTGCTTATTCATTTTAATACTACAATTATGGGATCTTAAATATGCATTTGATGGATTCATCATATCAGGCAAAACGATTAACACTAACAGGTCACAGATTTAAAAAAAAAAAGATAGCATCTTCACCAGTTAATAAACTATGTGGAAGACGTGTAAATCATGGAGGATCATTGTTTATGTATTACTGGTCGTAACCGTATGTTTAACTTTAAACCTTCAAAGAGAAACCCTCAGGAAAAACACTGCAGAACCAACGTTGTCATGGACCTACACTTAAGTGGAGCTCAATAGTGTTTTTTACACACAAAAAAACGTACTAAGCTAATCATATGCTAACTCTTGGCATCTAAGGTTACACTAGGTTACGGAGCTTGTAAGCTTACGAGACGGCATGCTAATGTTTGCATCTTGCCATTAAACACAGGTGAATTAATGCCACACACTTTTACTCCTGTCTTTTGGCTTTTGAAAATGCTAAATAAAACACTAATAATAGCATGTGTACTGTGAAGGGAAGGCATTTTCTTTTGATTTACTTATTGTATCTAGAGAAAATAGATCTGAAGCAAAAATGTAGACCCTGCTCTCCCAGCAAAGTGACCTTCCTTTTCCAGCATGTAAAATTATTAACACTCCCACAGAATGCTCTTCTTCACTGATTATGGGAACGTGGCCAAGGTGGAGCGCTGCAACATGGACGGCACCAACCGGACCCGGCTTGTGGATTACAAAATCGAGCAGCCCACTGCCGTGGCATTGGATGTGGTCAAGAAGCTGGTGTACTGGGCGGACGCCTACCTGGATTACATCGATGTGGTGGATTACAACGGCAGGAACAGACACACCGTCATCCATGGGAGTCAAGTGAGTGTCGCATTTCACTGTAAGCGCTGCTTTTTTGTCTTCCTTGGGCTCAACATCATAAGGAGCCATTGTGGACCAACGTCAGTGGGAATCTGAACAGACAATTGGCTTCTCTTATCAGTGATGTGTCCCTCTTCATGTGAGAGACTCCACATTGTTACGTGATAGGGGCTTTCTAATTTTCTGATTTAGGGCACCATGCTTTATCACTGCAAGGAAAATGGTATATTCACTGCCTGTTGTTGTATTTCACTCTCCATTTTTATCGAAAATTTATTTTTAATTGAATTTGCATGTGGAGCTGTCTTCCAAATGAGGATATCAATAGTCTCTTTCCTGTGGTGCACTTTTGAAGCCTTTCATCACAGGTCATGACTATTCATTAAGAGGCCTGTTCAGGCAACTTGGACTAGATTACTCATCCTTCGTGAGGAAGAGGAAACCATACATAACACCTTGTTTTACTTTGCATAATAATGCCCCCTCCGCTTAATTATGGCATCATTAGACACACCTTGCATCTGCAATGCCATTAAGCTCCTTCATAGCCAATTATATCAGTGATCAGAAGTACCAACTTTGCTCACACTTGCACTCACTAGATTAGGGTACGATTTGATGTCATTTTCCAAATCAGAAGGAATGGATCGCAGCCTTTGATAGCAGCATGAATTACGCATCTCCTGCAACTGCTACCTTCCCCATGTCGAGGTCCGATTCACAAAGGATATTGCGCAGGTTATATGTTTGCAGCTGATTTGCCCTGATTTGGGGTCAGACTGTCACAATCCATGTGGCAATTATAAAGGTTGCCTTTGTGCCCAAAAACATAGCAAGCAGAACAATGGCAGAGAAAAAAAAAAATCCAGACTTGGGAGCTACAGATCCCCACTGACACGGTGCAGAGTCATTCCTCAGAACTTCAGGCAAGGCATTTAAACGTGACAGAGGGAACCGTGTTTGGGATTTAATACACCGCGATCATTGACAGCCCTGTATAAATGTGCTTCAGTTACCTCCAACTCTCTGAAGTTTAATAATTTCACAGCAACTGTACGTGGCTATTAGCCCACATTTGCATAGAAAGGGGCCGATTTTTAGTGCCAAATAACCTAATTTTAATATGTATGTATACTTATATGGCTACACAGTTGCTTTTCTTTTTTTTTTTTATCCTGTCTGCTTGATTCTGTTATCCTATTCAATCCAATGCCAAAAACCATGCATTGCATATTCTGTGAGTAAATATGCAATATGGCGTATTGCAAACCCTTTAAAGCAGTGTGTGAGATTGCTCTAAAAGTAGAGTACTGCTGAGGCCAAATTCCATGGAGAGAGACGGTTGAGTGGTTTGTTTATTTATTTAGTTATTCGGACGCATGTTTCTTGGTGCCCCTAAAGTTAAGGTGTGACCCAGTGAGCTCAGGTGTACTTCCTGTGAACACAGCTCATCCAGCCATGTCGCTTCGTGTGGGTGTCAGCCTGCTAAATGTAGCACGGAGGCTGCTGTGTCAGGCCAGTGTCCTCCCTGTGGAGTCAAGCTTTTGATTCTGTGTGGGTTGCCAAATGTACAGACGGCCCTACCGCCCTCTCCCATCCCTTATGCCTGCTGCATGATTAAATTAGTGAAACACATATTTCTGTTATTGCTTTCTCTTGTGGTTTTGCTTATTTTTGGCTTCAAGGATGATGTAAAACAAACAAACAACAAAGCACCGTGGATCTTCTTGTTTTTCAGGTGTCGTACATTTATGCATTAGCTGTGTTTGAGGACTACCTTTATGCTACCCACTATGATCCCTCCAAAGGGAGTTCTTCTGTGGAGTTGCTACAGATCCACAGGTTCAACATCACAGTGGAGAGCAGGACACTAGCCACCCTGGGGAACACAAGAGGACTCCGTGTTTACCACAAACTCACTCAGCCAAAAGGTAAAGGACATTTCTCATAGATAGGTTGAGATCAGCAAATGTGTGTCACAAGCTTCCCCATCTTGTCCCTCACAGGCTTGCGTATAAGTGAGTGCTGTTCATGAAGCGGATGCTTCATTGACTTATAACAATGTTGTTGTCCTTTCTGAATGTGTCCACAGTCAGGAGTCATGCATGTGAAATAGTTTTGTATGGAAAGCCCGGTGGATGTTCCCATATCTGCCTCCTGAGTGGCAGCTACAAGTCCAGGACCTGCCGCTGTCGTACAGGCTACAGCCTGGGCTCTGATGGACAGTCATGTAAAAGTCAGTACACATTTTTCCTTGGATTCAAATAGGTCCACCATTGTGATTTTAAGCACATAAGAGTTTATCATGTAAATAATATCCTCTGCTGTGCAACCTGCTTTTAATGAACAAGAATCCTGACTTACACAAAAACCCAGTATGCATCATTGCTCTTTTTGATATCGACATGCGACTGTAAAGGTCATGTGTCATATTAGAGCTGAGGGCGTGCCACACATGCCTCAGCCGCAGACTGACAGTGACAAAGATGAGCGCTGGTGGACACGAACCCATTTGAAAGTGACGTTCCACTATTGACCCGCCAGCAGTCTGATTGATCATTGCCATAATGAGGACTTAAGTTTGTCTGCATTCGTTGGCCGGTCTGATCAATTGCTGGACATTGTGTGGTTGACAATACAAGCAGCAGATCAAATTGATGACACAATCTGGGGGCCCACCACTGTTCGATCGGGGTAACGAAGCATTGGGAGACTTGCCATGACACATTTGATTTATTCCCCCCTCATAGATGTTCTGATGACACCAGCTATCTCTCTCCTGCGCGCACTTTCTGTCTCCCTAAGCGTAATGAGATTCGGTGCTAAATGGTAGTGCTTTTTCATACAGCAGTCACCGTGGTGTTTGATATCTGGGTCTCTTGCAATGCTTAATTGTCTCCTGGGTAGTGGGTCTCTCGCTCACAAAATGATAAATTGAAGCGAGGCATGTGTGGTCCTCACCCCCAGCATCCCAGTCTCTTGGGTAGGGGCTGAGAGCTAGGAGAGGTCTGCTTCTCTCACTGGAAGCCCTCCTTTATTCCTTCTCTTGCTTCTTCGGAGGATCCCAAAGGGTTCGAGAACATACAGCCCCCTGAGCGGCTGGCGGGCCGCCGCGGAGCTGCCTCAGCTTTCTAGGTCCCTTTGTTTGCCTTTCTACACAGACCGTGTTATTTTAGATCAGAAGCAGTGTTCACAGCCAAGGTAAGTATTGCCATTGTCTGTTTGCGTAAGCATTTTGCTTCTCCTACTGTTAAGGCAGCTTTGTAGCCACAGTGTGATTGAAGGGGGAGAGTAAAGTCATTGGCACTGATTACTGGCTCCATTAATGTGAATGGATGGCCCTGGCTCTGGCTCACATATAAGAACAATGTGGCCGGTAAGAGGGTTTAATGCTGGGATCAGCATTGATGAATTAGCCCAATTAATTGACAATAACAGTAAAACGGGTCCGTCCTTTCTTGCCTTGTAGAGCCCAAAAACGATCTCTTCCTGTTCTATGGTAAGGGGCGTCCGGGGGTCATCCGAGGCCTGGATATGAATATCAAGTCCAGCGATGAGCACATCGTGCCAATCGAGGACCTGGTCAACCCGCGAGCCATTGATTACTACGCAGAAACAGGACACATCTACTTTGCTGACACCACCAGTTTCCTCATTGGTCGACAAAAAATAGATGGAAACAGCAGAGAAACGATCCTCAAAGATGGTAGGTCTAAAGTGTTGTTTTTAATTTTCATTTTCTGTCATTTTCCTAGAATATTTATTCTAGGAAATCTGAAATGTCACTGCATTATTTAATAACAGTAATGAATAGATGTGAGAGCCACATTGCAGATTTAAAAACTCTTTACTATTCAACTATTTCCCCCAAGAAAGAAGCGTGCAGCACGAAAAACACCAAAAGTTGCTCAACTTTTTTTTGTTTGTTTGTTTTCTTGTCAGGTCATTTGATTAATTGATTGCTGTTGGGATGTAAACAGAATTTCAACAAATATTACAAAGATGTTTTTTAAGAAGTTGTTTTTGAAATTTTTTGAAATTATTTTTTTAAATAATTGGCTTTCCTAGTCTGGAAATAGGCTGTTATGTGGACATATAATTCTCAATTCTGTATTATTTACAGTATAAAAAGCATTTTTCCAGTAAGCATCAGACATTTCAAACGTGAAAATAATCTTCTGAAAATTATATTCCAACATTTCTGGGTAATGACTATCACAATTACACGTTTAAGCTTGACTAGCTCGGAAACCACAAAACCAGCCTGAAAATGAAGCAAATCTGAAAGGATTGCATGGGAGTATAGTTGTCAGACCCTGGTCAGAGGGGCTTAGTGAAGGCTCAACTGTCAATGTGAGTTAATATGCAAATGGTAAAAGACAATTTTGAGACTGATTTCATTAATATACATTTCATGATGTTTCCTTTCATAATAATTTCCCTTGGCACAACACTATCAGAATGTTTCCAAATGCATCATTCAATTCATGTTTATTTTACAGAAACCTTCGAAAAGTATTTGGTGTGATTATGTTGACTTCTCTGCTGTTCGGTTGTAGAACTTGACAATGTTGAAGGAATCTCAGTGGACTGGCTTGGGAATAACTTGTATTGGACCAATGATGGCTACAGGAAGACAATCAGCGTTGCCAGACTAGAAAGAGCTTCCCAGACCAGGAAGACTCTGTTGGAAGGAAATATGTCACACCCCCGGGCCATCGTGGTCGACCCCGTTAACAGGTAAAGAAAAAACAAATCGTATTGAGTTGTATGATAGTGTCACTTTTAATATCAAACAGTTAAAAATGGGGAAGGATGGGAAGAAAACCACCGCAAGGTTATTTTATATCAGTTGACAACTCTGCTTTCTTATCCAGCCATCCATTATCTGTAACCGCTGATCCTGTTCAGGGACACAGAGTCTGAAGCCGATCCCAGCTGACATTGAGCAAAGACAGCATACAGTCTATCAGGTCTCGAGTCTATCACAGGGCTGTCACATAGAGAGACAAAAAGAGACCACTCACGGTCTCATTCACACCTACGAGCAATTTAGAGTCATGAATGAACCTATCGTGCATGTCTTCGAACTGCGGGAGTTCATGGAGAGAACCCACGCTGACACGGGGAGAAAATGCAAACTACACACAGAAGGCTGACCCCGACCCTGATTAGAACCCGACCTTACTGTGAGGAGACAGTGCTAACCGCTACGCCACCGTGTCACTGTTCTTTAATTAAGAGGTCAAACAAGATTTCTTTCAAAAATCACTGCAGACTCTGGATGGGAATAAACCACATGTGTGCATAATGTGTCACTGGATATTCACTCATCCATCTTGCAGAACATCATAGTTTATTTAAAATACTAACATTACGGCCCCTCTGGACCTTTGTCAAGGATATTCTACAGAATTCATACATTGATCTTAGATAGCTGATGCTCCACCCACTGTGTGCACAGGTGTGGGACAGCGTCGCTCAATACTTGACAGCAACCTGCCACATTATTTTAAAAACATAGGAAAATAAAAACAAGTTAGACAGCACAACACATGATTTAGTCTATTTACAAGACATGATGAATGAAAGCATCGGCCTCGCAGCTTTCATAAGTGATTTAAGTATTTCAAAGTGATTTCACTATTTCATTTTCTAATATGAAGGAATCTATCTACAGCTGAGAATTAGGAAATTATCATTGGACCAACACGATGCTGATAGTGTAGTCAGGTTATTGGTTAGGGACACACCACCATGTAATGTGCTGTTAACATGACGTGGTAAGACAAAAAAAATGTAAGTAAAGGGTGACATTTAGTCAAGTTGGTGGAGGGATACGTAGAGCCTCATGACATAATGAGTAATGGTAATGATTAAGCTTTTTATTGATTTAAAATTAGCAGTCTACTTGTTGTCTCTCAACTCCGACATCCGTCTCCGATCTAAAGTTGTGAAACCAGACTGTAATTAATGAGCTCAGGGAAAAGGAAATATACCTGCTCGCCTCCAGGGACTTGTCAGACCGATTGAGTGAGTCGAGTCTGAAAGGGATTAGGCAATAATTCTGGATAATTTGTTGGTTGAGGCTTTTACAGATTTGTAAAGATGGGCCCATGCAGGAATACATGTATGTTTCTGTGCTTGCCTGTGCTTTTAAACAATTTTTAATCAATGATAATTGGCATATGGTTCAATATAATTGACAACTGAAAGGGAGACAAACGAGATGGACCTTTTCTTAACAAATTCAGGCTTACATGTAATTCCTTAAATTGCTGTAAAATAGATTTTCTTTGTGTTTGTTTTTGCATCTTTTTCAATCTCCTTTTCCTTTTGTTCACCTGCTTTTAGCAATGGGATGAATTGATTTTTTTCCCCCTGCCAGGTTTCAAGCAAAACCGATGTTGTCTTTAAAACGTGAAGTAGGAAATATGTTTTTGAAGAGCGAGTTCATCTGTGGTGCTCCATGGGAGGATTCTTGGTATTAATAGTTGTGACAGTATCTGGCAAATTATGTTTCAAGTTCCCTCTTACCTTGTAGTTGTGAATGCATAAACACAAGTATGGGTCTAATAAACAAACCACTTTTATTATTTAGTTCACTTTCCTTCAAATGTTAATTTTGAGGATCATCCTTTTTAGCAGACATCTGCTCGGACTGATGATCACAAGATATGCCGTTCTACAGAAGGCGGGTAAATGTGAACCAGCGTTGCTGCACTGAGACAACATTTGCTGTTTCAACGAGTACGGGGTTGTGGTTTTTTTTGGTCAACGGAAATGGTGGCTCATGTTGTTGCCTGAACCTTAGCCAAAGCTACCAGCTCATCAGCCGCAATTAAACCATTTCATAACGGCATCTCTATAGTTCTCACACACCATCTCCTTCCCATTTCTGTGTGAATTTATTTAGGGAGATCATCACCAGCAGAGATGGTATTTAACATATTCAGGAGACGCCGCAAAGCTGAAATTCATTGAGCGTATGAAGAATCTCACGGATTAACACTTTAAGGCTTAAATCGTATTAACACAAACTAAATCCATAGAAGTCAAAGATTAGTTTTCAAGCCTCGAGGGGGTTTGTGCCAAATATTTTGCCGTACACAGCTGTTTCACTGCTGTAGGTAAATACAACCAAAACTCCAAAAACGTGGGCATACTTGGTTTACATTTTTGCCTCTTCCTGTCTCCTCTAACACTCATCAGTGCCTTTTTATGCACATCCAAGTAATAACAATTAATTCTAGTATTTGCCTTTATTTCTAGTGCTGTTGTCTGGCTTTCTATTCTAACATCCAAATGCAAGTCACATGCATGTCAAAGTGGTGCAGACTGTGCATCAAAGGAAGTAAAATACATCAAATCTATACCATTGCCTCTTGTAGAGGACACAATCAATGATAACACCTCTGGTGAGACCATTGCAATGACCAAGTGAGACTAATGAGGAAATGGCATTCTAGCCTTATGTCAGAATTTTAACCCTGACAGATATACCACAGCAACAGTGTTGGTGGTGGGGAATATCATGTCACTTTTTTTGTGTGAGGATTATTAAGTTTTGCTCCGACCCTCCCGCTGACAAATTATTAGAAAAGCTAGTTATGGGATTTTGAGGCAGCGTTCAGTTTCAACCTGACGCTGCTTTGATCTCTATCAGCTCTGCTGAACGAGTCTCTTCAGGTGATTTGGAGCCACCTCTCCAGCTGATTTTCTCGACTGCATTCTCGCCACCTTATTTCCTGCCCAGTTTGCCACCTGAAGTCTGCGTCGACACGATAAGAACTAATAGTGTCAACGTAACGGTGTTAAACCTTTCTATATTTGCTACATTATGAATCTCATACATGTATTCATGTAACACAAAATCCACACACTGATAAACCTTTGGCCTGAATGGTGCTTTACTCAGCTTTAACCGCCTCTGGTTGATGAGTATGTATGTATGTATGTATGTATGTATGTATGTATGTATGTATGTATGTATGTATGTATGTGTATATATTCTAAACCCTATTGCAATTCAATGTCATCATTTTTTTGTCTTTTTTTCTCCATTTCCATTTTATAACACATTTTATATTTAGTTCATAACTCATTTAGTTCATAACTCACTGCAATGAATGATTATCTTTTAAAGTGCAGGTTATTTTTATTGATTCATTGATAATGGTTTGGTCTTTAAAATGTTAGCAAACTGTGAACAATGACCATCCCAGGTCACCAAAGTCCAAGGTGATATCTTCAAATGTCTTGTATTGTCTGAACGATACTCTAAAAGCCAAAGATATTCAGATTATGGTCACAGAGGAGTAAGAAGACAAGGAATATTAATACATTTTCACATTTGAAAAGCGACAGACTTAAGTGTTTTACCATTTTCTGCTTGAATATTACTCATGTGTTGATTGACTAATTGGTTAATTGACTGATCACCACACTATGTAAACAGAAATATGCAATAAATAACATTCACTTGTCACATTTATCAATATCATCCATGACAATGCAAGTGCATGGGGTGGCCATCAGTTCATCTGATGTGTGCACAAAGGCGTGTGTGTCTGTGTGTGTGCCTCTGCATCTGAGTGTGGGTACTCGCTGAATAATTCATGAGGTCGTAAAGATGACTTCAAGACAGGGAGTCTCCATTTACCTCCATATCCCATTCTGTTTCATCTTGCCTTAGCCAGCCCTCTATCATTGATGGGGAACAGGGGCCACACAGCTCAGTCAGCAACACTCAAACACAGCAAATCCCCCGGGCATGGTTACTAGAGAACAGATCATGTCAAATTGTTGACCCAATCACGTTTCAAATACCACAGGCCCACTGAGAGTTCTTGAGCTTACACGAGATATGCACTGCAAACTTTTGTGATATTCCTTACTTTGCCTTGATGTGCAGTCAAGCAGCACTTAAACGTGATAAGCCTGAATAATTTATTGCACTATGACGACTGTAGGGATGTTTGATTATTTGGTTTGACATATGGGAAATCTGGATTCCAGTTTATTGCCATTTCGGTGGGAATACTCCTGTCATGATATTAGCTTTCTGAGCTAATGGTTCCATGGCTGTATTTGGAAAGGCAGGTTGTGTTCTCTGTGATGTTCCCTGCATTAATCAAAGCGGCATATGTAAGACTCACTCGGGAGCACATGCCTTCCCATGGGTGTACAGGAAAGAACCCCACATGACACATTTCACTGTGATATGGAAAACATCATTTTGCCTGCTGTTGTTGATTGATAAGAAAATCAAAGAGGAAGTTTAACGAAGAAAGCCCGAAGCACGTCCGTCGTCCGTCCACACACATGTCATGAAATAAGAGCCTGATTCTGTCAGTTTATCAGTGAAATAACTTTGTGTATGTATATTCATGATAGCTGGATGTACTGGACTGACTGGGAAGAGGATGAGGTCAACGACAGCATAGGGCGGATAGAGAAAGCCTGGATGGACGGATCAAACCGCCGCATCTTCGTCACCTCCAACATGCTGTGGCCCAATGGGCTGACTCTGGACCACAGCACCAACACCATGTACTGGTGCGACGCCTACTACGACCACATTGAGAAGATCCATCTGAACGGGACGGGACGGATGGTGAGTTTTAATATGCTGCCATCAAAAACTATTTTGCAAGAATCATTTTAGCTGTGATCCTGGCAGACTTGAGGGGTAGAGCGCTTGTGAGATTTTAATAGAGGGTCAGAGGGCGGATTTCATCATCCCAACTGAATAAAAAAACACAGAATACACGTTTATTTGATTGCACCAACACACCTTGAAAGTCGTTTTACACCCTAAAGTGGTCAATGAACACAACAAATGAATGATATTGGGTAAGTAGCAATGCGTGACTCACTGCATGATGTAATTGCAGTGTGCAGTGTATAATTATGTATGTGTGTGTGTGTGTGTGTGTGTGTGTGTGTGTGTGTGTGTGTGCATATATTTACAGGAATTTTAGTTTTCGACAGCTTCTGATATTTTATTATATGGCAGGGTCCAAAACAGGTTTCTGCATTTTAGTAATGATAAAATGTTAACCTGCAAGCCAGTGTAATGATTGAAAAATGCTCCTCTTCCCACCACAGCTGCCAAAGAGACAGCCCCGCACACTTGCACTTGCATATTAAGCTAATGAATTATTTGCAAATGCTATTCAGTCAATGCCGATATTCTTGCAAACATTATTATAAGCAGACAGGGGCGTGTGAATAAATTTGTGCAAAGAAATTGAATCGCATTCATCATATGTGCTGTGATCAAATAATTTCTGAATCCGCATTCAAACAGCGCAAACCTTGTTTGAGATGATTGATTCTTTTGTTGCTTATGGCGTCTTTCCGTGGCCGTTCTAATCTTTTGATTACGCTGTGCGTTTGCTTCATGTTCCAGGTGGTGTACAACGGGAAAGAGCTTAACCATCCATTCGGAATCTCTCATTATCGCAATTTCATCTTTTGGACGGAGTACATGAATGCCTCGGTCTTCCAGCTGGACTTGACCACCGGCGATGTCACTCTGCTGCGGAGCGAGAGGCCGCCGCTATTTGGCTTACGTGTATATGATGCGCAGAGTCAGCAAGGTTGGCTGCTTTTCCTTCATTTACTTATTACTTACTCATCCGGTGAAGCGTAGCACAACGGGGGGACGTTTGTACCCAAAATGGAACCACTTTGTGCCGTATCTCCAGGGGTTTGTATCCCCCATACACACCCCTTTATTGGAGAGCACTTATTGTGATGTATACGCTTGTGATTTCCTAGTTATACCTATTGTTTTAAAAATGTATCAGTGTAAACCTGCACATTGATCAACAGTGACAGCGCCTTTTAAAATCACTCGGGGTCTCTTCTCTATGAAGTTAAATAAGATGACCAAGGCTTGGAGAGGTTCGCTCTCTTCTCTAACAAATGATGATGGATTCATGCTGTTAGAAAGCTGAAAGGAACAGATAGGAGTTGGATGTGGCTGACGGTGGATAAACTGCATTGGTCGTCACAGCAGGAGTATCTTTTCTATCCCATGATAGGAATTTAAAACCAGGCCTCTTAACACCTTGAGGTTGAAGCCTTGTTCTCTAAATGTAAAAAATACCCAATTTTACACACATCAATGATGTTGTTTTAGACTCACAACAATAGTGTTTCCAATAGTGTTTTTAAGACCATAATATTCATTCAAGATCTTTAAAGCCATGAATTGTGTGTCAGAAAGTGCAATGCAAAGTACACGATGCAGTTGAATTATTGGCTTCCGCATTGTGCAGCCGAGTTCACAGCATGCAGATAATTTTTTGCTGGACATTCCTCCATTGTTCATGTCAGTGAACAGATTAATTGGCTATCCAGTCCTCTGAGTATTAGTGATTGGCTCTTTACAAATCCAAAAGCGTTATCTCATTGGCTCAGGCACTGCCTTTGGCTCCGTATTGAATGAAAGTGACAAAGGTGTCTTATGCTGTAACTTTAATATGTGACAGTATTTTTTTTGCCCAGAACGAGAAATTATTCCTCATAGAAAGATAAGATTGCCAAATGTCCCTCACCCTCGGTGTTCCCAATAATTCACTCAAAGGAAGGCTTTGCTTTTTTGTGTCAATGAAATGGTTTCATTTTGCAAGTGGTAGCGTGACCTCTGAACCGCTGCTGTTCACGGTACAAAGGGAAAGTAAACAAGCACAGAAACCCGTGGCACTTAAGGCGGGTTTTAGAGAATGGAGCTTTAAATGAGAGCTTATTTGGAATCTATTTCTCCAGGTGACAACGCATGCAGCGTGAATTATGGGGGCTGCGGTACCCTCTGCCTTGCCATCCCAGGAGGCAGAGTGTGTGCCTGCGCTGACAACCAGGTTCTGGAGAAGAACAATGTCACCTGTGCAGGTAGGAGGACATAATGAATCAGAAAGAGGCCTGAGATCGTCCTTTCCCAGAATACTGTAATATTTGCTTCATCCTGTGGGACAGAGATCAAATAATAACCTTATCTTTTCACATGCAAATCTGCTAATAAACAAATACAGGTGTGAAATTATCCCAGAGGGTTTCTACCTCCCAGCTCAACTCCCAGTAGTTACGCATGGGGTCATGAGACATTATTATCACGTTTAATGCGCTATTATAGCCATGCCAATAATTTCCCCTAAACACATACTTCCAAGGAAGTCTCTGGTCGATTATCTCTCATATTTCTTCCAGATTCCTCCAGCGGTGGCTTGGAGCCACCGAGATGTAAAAGTGATGAGTTCCAGTGCCACAATCAGCGCTGCATACGGGCCTTGTGGAAGTGTGATGGAGATGATGACTGTATGGACGGAAGCGACGAGGAGAGCCACAGCTGCTGTGAGGATGTTAAAAATCTGTCCATGCTTCATGCAAACGCACAAATCCACCGCATACTGTACGCGGTGATTCACGTACGTTCACTGCCATGCACCGAGCAAGAAAACCCACGCGCTTTTCAAGGCTGATTCTCTCCTGCTGTCAAATGCTGTGTTCTTAAATGTCACTGAAGTAAAGGTGGCAAGTGTACCTCCTCCACACTGCTGTCTCCCCCTTTTGCTCTTGCCGGAGCGCTTTTGCTCTTTAACAAATCAGTCGGATAAACACCATCTTAGATGCTTGGATGTTGGTTCTTTTTTTTTATATTATGGAGGCAAAGCACCGTAATGTTGTTCCCTGCCAGAACTATCGGAATTTAAAAAAAATCTATTATATGCTCTCCTGGGATATCATGTAGCTACGACGACGTATTAGGGCCACTGTAGAAAAAGTAGAAAAAAAAAACAGAGCGGGGGCAATATTCAGAGAAAACAAACTTGCAAATTTGCAATTTTATAAAGTCATATGTTTACGATGCTAATAACCGGCATTTATGCTAGCAAACTTCCCATGAATGTTGCATTTATTTCTCTAATAATAAATCTCAATGAGAACTCTTTCCTAAGGTCCTTAGGGTGATGGCTGTTGATGGTTATTGCTGTTTTTTAATATATATGGGCCAACTTGTCATCTTATGGGTGTTTATTCATCGGGCGGTTTATAAATTGGCACATTTGTGACTTTTTTTCTCTGAATATTGGCCCCCTCTCTCGTCTCCATTTTCTTTTGGCACATATTCATGTTGACATACAGGTGTATGCAATGAGACTTGTTTATGTAGGACTACATAATGTAAATTATTTCTAATATTGAACGTGTTCATATAGCCGATATAAACAAGCTGCTTGGTTCCGCTAACACCGAATGTTTGCCATTAACAACAAGTGAAAACTACCGCTAGCATCTTAGTCCAACAGCCCGATCAATAAACATCCATAAGATGACAATTTGGCCCAAATAGAAAAAAACAAAACAACGACAATAACCATCAACAGCCATCACCCTAAGGACCTTAACAAGGCATTGTTACATGTTGTGATGTATTAATTCGAAAAATATGCTTACAATCATTGGAAGTTAGCTAGCATTAATGACGGTTGTTAGTATCATAGATATATGACTTTATAAACTCTCAAATTTCTGAGTTTTATTCTCGGAATGTTGCTGAAAAATGTACTTGAAGATAGATGAATGTAGCTGTCAGCTGTATGACGGGAATGCTGTGTTTTTGAGAAGGAATTGTAATTGCATTGCAATTTCATCGGTCAAATTTAGCTCAGATGGTGGAAATGTTACCTGTGACGAGACACAACGTGATTACTGAAGTAATTTGACCAAAACACTGGACTCACTGCAGCACACTCTTGCAACAGCTGGCATTTCCAAAAACCAGGTTGTCTCGAAATCAAAGGTAATTAATCCCGCACATAAAGTAGCGTCGTAATATCCATGCGGATATTTGCTCGCATTCATTTAATTAGATTTATGGGCTGTGAGGCGTTATGAATTTGAATCAATGTGTAATTAGAGTTAAATGAAACGATTGAAAAGAAAATAAGGAGCCTAGTTGGTTGTTTCAGTGAAGTTATTATGTGAAAGTGGCTTTATATTAAACTGAAATCAAGGCACTAAAGCCACATGACAAATATACTTAAGGCCGATGTAAAAACTTTATGGAGACTCCATTACTCTCAGTTGAAGGACAAACCGCCACGGGGAAACATGAGTGAGATTGTCCTCTAAAGCATCGTTCTCTTTTACTGTTTCTTCACATGGCTTGCTGGTCTGTCAATGCAAGATTAGCAGAGTTGTGGGCCGAATGAAATCCCACTCAGAAGCCATATATACTTTATATAAGGTGGAGCATGGAACCCACCCATTCATGAAGTGAAAGCTTTGTGGAATGTTATTTTTTTAGTTCATTATTAATTTAATTATTTTGCTGTTTGAACTCTGCAGACAATCACACCTGTCCTGTTGATCAGTTCAAATGCAGCAACAATCGCTGCATTCCCAAAAGATGGCTCTGCGATGGAACAAACGACTGTGGTAACAATCAGGATGAGGCCAACACTACATGCTCAGGTATGTTCTATCACATTATATCACATCTTTCATCTTCCTTATTGGTCTTAGTCAGCGTAATTTGAAGCATTTTCATAATTTTTCAAAAATATCACCTGCATATAAAATAACATGTTTGATATTTTCAGCATTTTGGCACGATGTGTCATCTTTCTCAATCCGTTTACACTTTCGGTTCCCTAAAAAACAACATTAGTTCTTCTGTGAATAAAAGCTGAGGTGTGTTGATATATAATGATAATGATACCAGCATCGACTGTTCCACGGTTGATTGATGCACTTTTGTAACTAATTCAGTAATACATTTCTATCCAGCCTATGTAGAGAGAAATATGTAAAAGCTCCAACAGCTCTTTCATCTCTACAGTTAGGCATAAAACATAGTTTGATCAACATTGTGCTTCATTCATCAAAGTCTGGAATGGAGGTGTCCGGTGTTGTCAAGGCTCTTATCACCATTATGCCTCGCGGCTCTCGACGAGCTTCAGCACGGCGCAATCAATCTCATTGTGTGAGGGCTCTCTTCAGAATCAAAGAGTTGTAGCACCGACTGTACGTCAGGAACACTTACAGTCTATCACGTCACCTCCTGTGCCCTCAATGCTGCCTCTCAGGAGGTTTTAATTGTATTTATTTTTATCCTTGGAGGATCAATCAATGAGCATTAATCAGATGATGATGAATGTTCCCTCAGCATCAGATTGACATGCATATCCCACATCAGCAAGACATCCCTCGTCCGCTGTCCCTGCATGCTCGCCAAGGCCGTGCAGCATGTGTCTGACAGCCCGTCAAACAACAGCACATTCCCCGCGACGTTCAGACCCCATCCTGCTCCACTGTGTGATTGAGTGGTAAAAAGTTTGCACTGGGCGGACGTTGACATCCCGGTGATGTAGTGATCATTAGAGTTGTTGTGTACATCCCGCATTGACTTACGCACTTGATTGAATTATGTGGCTACTTTCTCTAGCCCAGCCCTGTCAGGCCGACCAGCTCTCCTGCCAGAACGGACGCTGCATACCTCGAGCCTGGAGCTGCGACCGGAGGATGACTGCGGGGATATGTCTGATGAAATATCATGCAGTGAGTAACACGTGGCTATTTACCGCGTTCCATTCAAATTTCACTCCGCCGGGATTCGACTGCTACTGCTGTTTGTGTTGCTCTGTTTGGTCAAGATGTAAAATAGGTCAGCTCTGTGAATGAATCAAACACTACTGAGGGCATTTAGTTATTTATTATGTATTAACTAGCTGTTAAAAATGTATGCATATTTTGGGTGCATGTTTAAAGCTACCATAAGTACGTTTTTTCCTCTCCTATAAGATATCGCTGAGGGGTGACCAACCGGTGACTCAATGATTACATCATCAGGAAGTTATACTTTCCATTCTGTGAATTTATGTAGTCAAGTCTGCCAGAAACTTGTCATCATCCACTACTCACCTCCAATGGGAAGCGTACCGAGCGGCACTCCATGTAATTTGTAAATTATAATAATTAAGTTTCCTTTTTTTCTCCACATACTGTCCTTAAAAGCACCTTTGCAAAATATGCAACTGAGACTAAGCCGATGGAAACATTCAGGCCACTTATTCTATTCCCATGTCACATAAATGTTGCAGTTATCCACCTGCAGTGATAATTGAAGTCGAGAAACCGTTTACTGGTTTAAGCCAGCGAGTGGTGTGGTTGTGTATTAACGATCAAAATATCTGAACAGTGATCTGATGTATTCTCATGCAAGTTGGTATGTGTATTTTGCCCACTCGCCAAACAAAGAATGCTACTCTAAGCTGCTTATCATTATTTATTTTTTTATTTGTTTTGTGACTTCTTGTCTCCTCCGCATGCATTACTTCATTAAATTGAGTTTTTAGAGTTGAATTATTGATGCTGTGTTACTTGGACCAGAACTCTGCATGCCCTTACTGATGACATCAGCTCAGAGGGGTTGTGCTGAGTAAACTGCATACTTTTGTGCAGCACTTCCCTGTTCTTAAGTTGTGTCTCTGTGGTATTATGCAAACTGTCAGCTTCAGTTAGTAAAAGTGGCAGTCTGTGTTCTGGATTAATCTCGGGAAAAACATAAATGAGAAAAATATTTAAAAAAATACATGGCACGCACATGATGGTCTGGACTCTTTGGAGTTCTTTGAAGACGTATTTAACCTTATTTTATTTTTTTTTTTTACGTATCAGAAAAGAGCGGAGTTGAACTGGATGAATTACCAGCATATATTTAAAGGATGGGGAAGGTTTTAAGATTCCCCTTTAATCACTGCTGGTATTAAATCAGGCTTTTACAGTGATAGATGTTTGCCAAACACTGCACCGCCTCAGCCTTCCTTTGTGTGTCCTAAGCTGGTTCAATACGCAGTCACAAACAGCCAGGGTGTAAGCAGTAATTAAAGTTCATGCTCGACTTCATTCAATCATAATCACGCTGTGTGCCAAAACGTACTCTCTTCCTTACTGTTGTCTGAGCTTCCTCAGGCATCACTCTTCTATAGGCACTCTCCTGTGCAGCCCCTGCAGCTCACTTAGCTCCAGTGGAACTGCTGTGGGTTTTTTGGAACACCTGAAGCTCAGTGGTGGCCGCTTTAGAGATTGATGCTAATTTGGATTTTGTTTGTCAGTAGTTTAGTAGTTGTCACAGTATGTCTCATATTGGGCCCTCTGTTCACTTTAAGCCATCATTATTTATGGATGCCAGTGTTCCATTTTTGCCAGGCTCGGTGTTTACTTGAAACCTTCATTATTTATGGATGTCCGTGCTTCATTTTTAATGAATGTTAAATTCCAACCAGTCGTGCGCTGTCAGTGAGACCCAACATATTTGTGGGAAATATAGAAGACACTTGTCTGATAAAGATACACTATGTCTTCTCGACAGCGCCTAAGGTATTCCAGGCAGCAGCAGCAGATGCCAACAAATCAATTCAAATATAGACTTGCATTTCATATTGAAGTCAATAACGTTTCCGGCATCCTGAAAGGCTATTTGAAAAGCCCTGTATGTTCAGTATCCCCAAAAAATTGGATATAAGAATGGTCTCTGATGGGGAATAAAATGTCAGTCCTGACAATGTCACCGACATCCTCTAATACAGTCGAGCATATACTTTACATACTGCAGCACTGGTGGGGAATATCGATACTATAGACCAGTGGAGTTCACAAAGTTCACTGCACTGACGCTACAGAGGTGGTGATTTGCGTCTGCTGGTTTTCAATGTCAAGTTATCTCAAGTATCTGTAGCTGCTTTCAGATCAGCAGCACAAATGTAAAAACCCTCAGCACATATGGAATCGCATCATTAAAGGTAAAGTAGAAAAAGCTGTAGGAGACACAATAGTCATAATCAAGGACGACATTTCCATTTAAGACATCCAAAGCATTTACAAGCTCAAGAATACTTGTGTTTAAGGGACAACCCACTCCTCCCTCTGCTCCCTTGTTTACAAAGCATTGATCAAAAGAAGACTGTATCTCAACATTTGCTTTCTTTTCCATCCAGGGCCACAATAACTCTGACATGTATTTCTGAAGATTATGCACTTCTTTACTGATCTTGTGTCTGGCTTCTCTTCTTGTTCTCAGAACGGCTGGCCATTACCTCAAATGATTGCATGGTTGTCTGGAGAACCGAGCATTTACAGCTCTTCTCATCCCCTGCTTAAAAGGCTTATTATGGATGACTCCAAACTATATATAAGAGTGCAAGTATTGGTCTAGCTCTGGTCGCGATTGTAAATAATGTGTACCTGCATACACACCTTTTTCAGCCTTTCCCACCTGCGAGCCCCTCACGCAGTTCAGCTGCTCCAATGGGCGATGCATCAGCGTGAAGTGGCATTGTGATTCAGGTGAGGAACCTTTTGAACATACTCGTAATGTAAATCAAAGCTTGTGGATGAATTAATTTACATCTGGTATGTGTTTGTGAGGTCAAACCTTTCATGAACGTTTGTGCATATGCGTAGATGACGACTGCGGCGATGGTAGTGATGAAGTGGGCTGCGTCCAGTCCTGCACCAACGCCCAGTTCCAGTGCACCAGCGGGCGCTGTATTCCAGACCACTGGGCCTGCGATGGAGACAACGACTGTGGAGACTTCAGTGATGAGAACACAACCTGCAGAGGTGGATCAGCACGTAAGAATCCCTTTCAAAATGCTATTAAGTCGGATGGAAATCAGGTGGTCTAGCTCACCCCCTCCAACAGAAGATGATGTTAGTATTCATGTCTGAAGCAAAAAGTATTAATATTACATAGACAGTGTTTGCATTTTTTTTTCACTTTACAATTTAAATGATCATCATGTTAAGATGTATGTCTTGTAATTACAAGTTTAGCAGTTAATCAGCTTGAGTCCAATAACGTTGTTTTCACATTCACATGCGACTTATCTCATCTAGTCTCTGTTCAGGAGTTGAATCATTTAATCTAATTACCACAGAAAGCACTCACAAGCTCCTAGAAAACTCACAGCTCACTCGCTTGTCACTAGAATGACTAGACTATTCATCAAACTATTTCCTGATGGGAACTGCAGGCTTTTCCACTCCCCCGTGTCTGCGTCTGCTTTTACCCCGGGGGATTGTACGCATCTTAGCTTTGCCTCAGCTGTTAGGGGAAAGGTTTTTTCGGGGGTTTTGACTTTTTAGTATCAAGCAAATCATCTATACTGAATGCAAAATGGCATGTAAACTATTTTATTTATTACGTTCAGCTGAAAATATTATAACACACCCATGAAAACCCTTTATTGTTCAGTAGCTATATTTAAATCATTAAATGTACACTTTTTAAAAATTATTTATCATCGAGACATAATGAAAAAAAAATGCCTTGGTAAACCTGTGATGTATTTAACACTGCAATTCAGTTTGTGTATTGATTCTCATTAGCAGATACGTCCGGTGACTCCACTAGCTGCAACTCATGCAACATAAGAGTGTAGCGTTGCCAGTTCCTTTTTTTTTTGTAATGAACCAGAGCTGGGGAAAGAAAAAGTAACCATTCATTAAAGAAGACAGAAATATATTGGAGGCTTAAACCTTAAATTTACACTCTGGAAGATCTCTATTTTGTTCTCATGGCATCTATGGCAATAAGAAGTTATTCCATCCATCCATTTTCTACCGCTTATCCTGTATTCAGGGTCGCGGGGGGCTGGAGCCGATCCCAGCTATCATTGGGCGAAGGCAGGGTACACCCTGGACAGGTCGCCAGTCTATCGCAGGGCCGACATGTAGAGACAGACAACCATTCACACTCACATTCACACCTACGGGCAATTTAGAGTCACCAATGAACCCATCCTGCATGTCTTTGGACTGTGGGAGGAAGCCGGAGAACCGAGAGAACCCGGAGAGAACCCACGCTCACACAGGGAGAACATGCAAACTCCACACAGAAGGAACCCGAACCCGGGATCCTCTCGCTGTGAGGTGACCCACAACACCACCGTGCAGACCATAAGCAGTTATTATGGATAAGTGGAGTTATTATGGATAATACTGCTAATGTACTAATGTTGTACACGTAACATATTTCATCAGTGGGCTGAATCATCACCGTTGTTACCTCATTCAGCAATACAATGAAAATCTGCTGGAATATTATTATTATTTTAAATGCAACAAGTGAAACAACTTCACTCTTAAGAACCGAGTTACTTGTTCCTGCTGCCAAGTGCTCCGCTTGAAAAAGATAAATAAACAGCAAAAGACGTCTTGTGAAATATCAGCTCAATACTCCGGGGCCTTTCCTCATAACAATGTGCTGTGGATCTGTGAGACTGCTGAATGACTTTTGTTCCAGCGCTGCCATCCGTGATCGAGTGCAGTGGAGAGGAATTTCACTGTGTCACAGATGGAACCTGCATCCCAGAGCGCTGGAGATGTGACGGAGACAAGGACTGTGAGGACGGGAGCGACGAGAAAGACTGCGAGGGCACCAAAAGGATGTGCGACCCCAAGGCCAAGTTTACCTGCAAAGATACAGGTAGTGAATACAGTACACCGCCAGACAACACGCTCGGGAAGGGGAACGCTAAGTTGACAGCGGCTATTTGTTTCTCAAAAAGATACATTCACTCTGAATTGTCACTGTATTTAAGTCATGAAAGATAAATGCCAGATGTTAAAGTGAGTCTGAAATAGCTTCCAGAAGTTTTAGATACAGTCTGACACATGCACACACTGATGTAGTGGTGATTTTAGTCTACTGCGATGAGGGCGTTGGTCGGTCTTCAGCTCCTGAGGCATGAAAACTAAATTCAGCCTATGTTTGAGCTCAGTGAGTAATTCTTGCATCATTCGCCTGAGACATATGTTAAAGTTTTAGCACCGTAGCAGCTTGGCTAAACTAATTTGAGCATGAAGGACGGTAAACACAACAACAACAACAACAACAACAACAACAACAACAACAACAACAGAGAGAAAGCCAAATCAACTATGATTGTTGACTATATAGAAAATGAGTGAAGTCGCATGGAATATAGCCAGGTTGTTCACATTGTGTTGCTTGCTTACTTGTGTGTGTGTGTGTGTGTGTTACATCATAGAAAACCATCAAACACAATTCTGAATTTCTAAGTATGATGGCCGAAAGACATCAACATCGACAGCCACATTAAACAATATCTCCTCGACATTTACATGCCTTTTGCTTTGATCAAGAGAAATGCAAAGTATCTCTGTCGTTTCATTAAGAAAATTTTTTGTGTGTGTGTGTGTGTGTGTGTGTGTGTGTGTGTGTATCAGTTAAAATTAAGCTGCCAAATTACTCTCTTTTCTTTCATAAATACTTCACTCTCTGACAGGCTCTAGAGGCTTAACCACTCTCCACTTTGGAGCAGTGCAGTGAAGTTTGCATGCACTTGTTCAACCAATTACAACAGAACATTTAAGTGGCCTGCATAAACTCCCCCCGTGTACCCGAAGCAAGCATCCGCTTTCTCTCCACAGTTGAAAGGAGAAGGTCAGCGAAAGATTCGGTTGCTTTCCGTCTTTAGCTCCGCGGCTTTCCGCTCATCCCTTGACGGTATTATCAAGAATTGAGGCGATGCTGCGTGGTGAAGGGTTGGTTAGACCGCACAATTATTACTCACTCTAAATCTGCAGTGTCACACCCCTGTGCACTGGTGCAGTCCATTCTGTCCTCCCCAGAAAAACAGAGTGCCCGCTCCAATGATATTCAAAAGGGTTTCTAAAAGGTGCCATCCTAACAGATTCAAGGAACGATCTGTATTTCCACCACCCCCCCCCCCCCCCCCCCCACACCCCAACATCTCATAAATAAAACATTTTGCCCAGTTTGAATGCTGGGACATACGGATACTTTTTCTTGATCTTTCCACAATGGATGATGGATTTATTCCACATGTGAAAGATAAATCGCAAAAAAACAATAGTAATATTTCATGTGGTGTTCACAATGTATTTAATGGGTACGCTCAGTGGAACTAAACAAACTTGATAAAGCCACCCACACGCATCTTTATTTGTTAAGATGTCCATTTAGGGAAAGGATGTGTTGCAAAAACAACAAGACAACTCAAACAAAGAATAGCTGAACATACAGTAAGAAAATAAGCTATTTCTCTGCTGCACATTTTATAAACTGTATACAATTTAAATGCATTGGAATTGGGAAGCACCGTAATCAAAGAGTGATTATTTAGAGGAGTTGCTGCTGCAAATGTAAGCATTATACACTTGTAAATGGCCAGGGAAAGGGAACATTGGTCAAGGCAAATTGGGCAATAGGAGGCAATGGGCTCGATTTCAGATCTTGGGGAAGCAGGTCATATTTCAGGCCCTCAATTATGTCTTCACTGTTCAATGTGGTAATATCCCTTTTGAGACTGCAGATCATCCAGCGTTGACGGGCTCAGTGCCTTAGGTCATGTGGATGGTAGAATGGTCAATGTGTCCAGCTCATGACTAGCAATAGGTTGGATATGCCTCTACTAATGTCCACGCATTAGAGTTTTTGATTCATTCTGAAAATGTAGCAAAAGATTGAAAATTTCAACTTCAGCATGGTACTCTATTAGAATGAAAACATGAAGAGGACAGCAATGAATATGAATAACTTGAATAGTATTGAAACATTAATAATGGGCAATGTGAATCAAAAAAAAAAAAAAAACTAAACAATTAATTTACTAATCCATTATTTAAAAATAATCTTCAGCCATGCATAGAAGAGGGACCGACATAAATAAAGAAGTAATCATCTCCGTAGGAAATCTGGCATGCTGCATTTTTGTTGAATTAAAAATGAAACTTTTAGATGTTTCAGCCTTTCTATATTTGGAAAGAATATGAAAAACAAGTTCCCTATTCTAAGAAATATATACTCAGAAGTACTCCCTTTTGTGCCGTCCATTCCTGGAATAAAATGTAATTTCCCCCCATTTTCAGCCACATCCTCTCTCCTCCTTTGCTTTCAGATACATGTACTCATAAAACTCATCAAGTTGAGTTGTGAGGTTTTCATTATCAAGGTGAAATTGCCAGAATCAGGATAATTCAGTTTTACAAATACTTACCCTCCTTGCCCTTGTGCATTTTCACCAAAATACACATTTTGATGATACTCGGAAATGCATTGTGTGCCCCAAGTGTCATCCATATTTTACACGTGACAACCTTGTGTACGTGAATACAAATAAATGTTTGTGTTCAATTAATTGCTGCTGTTCAAATCAATAAGTTAAGTTGAGAGGACAACTGTAGTCAGAGTATATTCTCCAATGAACGTACTTCTAAACTTAAATTAGGCCTTACATATTGTATTCTTTCCCATTAATAACAACAAAGTGAGTTTCCTCTAGTGGCAGTAATCAACATCCTGGTAATGAACTACATTACATGCTGAGGATCAGACACACTTTTATTTATTAAAACAGAGACCCCCATTACAAAGGACGATGAGTGGACAAAGAGATTTTTGACACGGTAAAGGTGGGTGGAAGGGTCCAACGCCCATGCTTGAATAACACATCCATTAAGGCATCAGATTAGGCATATAGACAACGGAGGGCCTAATCCAAAGTGTCATCTGGCTGTTTTTGTGTGGACAACTTGATAGTTTAGAAGTGATATGAAGCCCAACAGACACACAGCCACGCCTGATCTCACACACAATGGGGAACCAAACCATTATAATGCAGCGTTGATGGAAAAAAGTGCAAATTGGAATATGCTGCGATACAGGCTTCACCTGGGAGCGTGTGCAAACGTGATACATCCCGGTGTTTCCGTTGTTCTCTTCCTCGCCCCCCCTCAGTGATTCCACCTACATCTTTTTGACCTGCTTATTTGGGGAATTAAAAATTACACTCTTGTGTATGGAACGTTGATCCGGTGTCTATTATTACATCAAGTTGAACGTTTCACACAGAACTGAGAAAGCTTTTTGAAGCCCTCTTGGGGGCGGGGGGGAAACATGGACATTTTGTTATCTAATGTTTATTCTAAAAATGTGCTTTTGGAAATGAGTCATTTTGGAAAGCCAATATCAACCAGCACTAACAAAAGAAAATGAGATTACATCATCAGCTGCAGTTAAACTTGGACCGGTCAATTCTAAATGTTTATGTTGTTAAAATAGTCTGCCTATCTGCACATCTCCCTCTCTGCAGGCAAGTGTATCACAAAGAGCTGGGTTTGTGATGGGGACATTGACTGTGAGGACCGCTCAGATGAAGAGTCTTGTGAGTCAGCGGTCTGTAAGCCCCCCAAGTACCCTTGTGCCAACGACACCTCAGCCTGCCTCACACCTGATAAGATCTGCAACGGCAAAGTGGACTGCGCGGACCGCTCGGATGAAGGACCCATCTGCGGTATGTTGGTTTTGTCCGTGCATGTTGCGTCCTTTTTTTTCTTCTTTGTTTTGTCATCCTGAGATTCATCCATGAATCTCAACCACCCACTGTGCACATTGGTCTGCCGCCACTCTTCTGGGTTTCCACAAGATTTTAGAGGTCACACAAACTGCCGATCCAGTTCATCTCAAAGGTGCTTGTTGGGGTTGTGGGCGTGGCTCTTGTGCAGGCTCATCACATCCTTCCCCACCAAGCCATAAAAACACTTGTTTGTGCATTCCATCCAACCGTCTGTTTTCAGCTGCTAATTTGGGTCTAGTTCAAGGTGGCAGCAGGCTAAGCAAGGTAGCTCATACAGCTGCTTTCACAATCTTTTGCCACAAACTAATTTGTCAAAAACAAACAGTTGTGGACAGAATATAAAACATTCATCCCCGAGTGGTTTGATCATAAAACTAGTTGCCAGTTTATTATCAGTTGAGCTGAGTTTGTCTGTTCCAGTAGTTTGCAGGAATCCAGTGGTGACCACATAATGTCCGTACATCTATATGGTGAACATGTCCCAAACAGTCACATTGTGGTCTGAGAAACTACTTCTTCCTGAACTTTTGACTTCCGAGGAGGTTGACAGAATGACAAGTATGATTTTGAAGAGTTTGAGAAATTTGTATTCTATATTTTTACTTTAAGTTGCAAAAAGTTGGAATCCGTTGTTACCGACAAAATCCAAGCTGACCATAGCTGCTGTTCTTCACAAGGAGCTTTTTATAGCCATCCTTCAAGCCTACAGGGGGTTACAGAGTGTTTGATTCTCAAAAGATATATTTTAGGTGAAGAATCACTTTAAAGTGAAAAGACCAACCGAAACCGTCAAAAATAATGACATCAAGAGACGTTTAGGAATTTTGGATGTTGTAATGCTCCCACTGTGTTTCCGTTATTATTATTTTTTAAATATTTGTATTGACATTTCATCACAACAATGTCAAATAAATAAACCACATTCAAATGCAAATTAAAAAAAACATCACATTGTTTTCATATATATATAAATATTTTGACTTGATCTGCTTTGCTGAGTTTACGGAAAAATTTATTAGAAACTTTGAAGCGCTGTCACGCCTTCCAATTTTCACCGCAGGTTGCCTGCTGAGGCACCCCATGGCCCTTGTGCTAACTCTCACTTTAATTTTTCATCTGATGTTAGATCACTGGGTGTTGAATAATGTCTCCCAGAGGTGCCCTTCTACTTCTTTCATTCAAAGAGAACAGCTTAGGGCCTGACGAGGAATCAGTGCGTTGTCCCGGCGACCAAACGGACAGAACAGGAAGTAATACTCCGTGTGTCCAGCAGCCTTCAGAGGGAAGAGACGGATCTCATGCGACTTAACTCCAGTCATCTAATCTCCTAAATTGAGCAGTGTAAACATGGGGGTTCATCTTCTAGAGCGTAGCTGACTAAACCTCAGGGGGGCCATACTGGACCTTTAGAGTGTTTGTGTTATCATAGCTGGAAAGAGGGCTTCTGCCTCCTTGTAGACAATTATGTGTTCAAAGAAGACCTTGAGTGTGATTGATTTTCAGCAGCTCAGCAGGACTTGCACCTGCCATTCACAACTGTGACCACATACTCCCCCCCTACTGAGACAGTCCAATGTTGTCGATGGCCACTTTGAAAAGATAGCCTTAATCACGGTGGGAAAAGAGACACTGGACCAGTTGTATTTTCACCAGTATAGCATATCATCCTGACCTGGGAGCCGATAACAGAAGCCGAGATAAAAGAGCACAAAGTTAATACCGTCTGCCTTTTCATCCCCTTTTGAATAGATCAGTGCATCCATGTTCCTTTTTCCTGTTGTGTTTTTGAAGCAGTGATGGAAATAAAAGCCCAAGAATCTGCTGTATGAAGCCTTTCTCATTATACAACACCTTTATCTTGGCTCAGAGTTAAAAAAAAAAAAAATATTTTCTGACATAATGTTCCGACATAAAAACAGTTTATTGCATGCTTTTACTGGCAATTAGCGGGTTTGTAAAAATCCAGATTCAAATGCTACTCTCATGTAGAGCTGCTACACATGCAGTATTTTCCTTAAGTTTCTAAGAACGTTTGGTCTTTCTTCCCCCCCAGATATGTGTCTTATAGCCAGAGGGGGCTGCAGTCACCAGTGCACTGTGGCACCGGGGAAAGGGGTGGTGTGTTTCTGTCCCCCTGGGCTTCACCTGGACTCCAGTAACAAGACGTGTGAGGTGGTGGACTACTGCAGCCGTCACCTGAAGTGCAGCCAGGTGTGTGAGCAGTACAAGACCACAGTGAAGTGCTCCTGTTATCCAGGATGGACGCTCGACCCCGACGGAGACAGCTGTCACAGCACAGGTAACAGACTCTAGCTTTTTATTTTAGTCCCGTCTGCTGTGATGTACGCTGGTGTGGGTCTGTGGCTGCAGTAAATGAAGTCTATCTGAGGGGATGCTTGATTCTGAGTTGTAACCTAGGCTGTATTCACAGAGTGGAAGTATCTTTAATGAAAAATATGAGTTTGAAGTTCAATTATTAATGCAATATTCACAGCACAGATGATATACACTGGGAAGAAGGAAGTTGATGACAGAATGGGAAGGTTCTTCTTCTGAGGAAGAGGAGAGGTTGTCTGAACACGTTGGTTGAGGGAACCGTCAGGTCAAATTCAAACAGTTTGAAATCTGAAGGGACATCTGGGCGATGAGTCCTGTCTCTTTTTATCCATACAGATGGTGAGTGAGGGACGCATTCCTCCTCAAACCACCGGAGCTTCGTTCCCTCACTCAGTCGTGCACAAGTTCACTTCGTGCACAAGCCCACGCAGACGTTTCACCTGTGCAACATCACATTATAGATTCAAACTTTCCACATCCCTGTTATTGAATAATCTATTTGATGAAACAGATCTGTAACCACTTGAAATAGTTACACACACACATAAACACACACACACACACACACACAGACACATGCTGTTGCTTGTCACATTCAGATTTATGGACCTCATTTTGATTACTTGCTTCTCTGTTTCACTCCGGGATTGATGGCGCTTGCAGCTCTAATCTTACATTAACGCAGGACAAGAATACACAATTTTCACTGGAAGCCGATCAGAATTCCGCGGCATCGTCGTGAATCAAATTTTGCATACAAACACAAACATTGCAATTTAATCTTTAGAGAGGTGTTATTGGATTCTTTGTGAAGTCCCTAGTGCACATCCACTCCTCCCTTTTTCTCTTCACATCTCAGGAATGAAAGGTTTTGCAAGTACAAATCTTCACTCCACTAACATTCTGTAACTAGTTTGCTTTCAAAACCAAAATGTGTCATTGAAGCAAGGACACTGTTTTAATTGAATTTATACAGTTCTGTTCCACAAAGTGATATTTCGTCTTGGATGCTGTGAAGAGGTTCAGTTGTACAAATAGTATTCAGAAGCAGAAATAATCTTACTGATTGGACTAAATCTTAGTGGACAAGGACGGAGAAGTTCAGCACTGTTCCACTACGTAGATGTAGCGACTTCCTAGAGACCACTTTCTTTTTCCAGATGGAAATGGGAAACAATAATCTGTTGATTCCCAGAGTGATGGGCAACAAACACATGGAACCGAATTCCCTGCATGATTACTTGGATTTTATTTGATCATTAATCTCTTACTCATGCCTGTGCTTTTCCTGGTGTGACACATCAATGTTTATTCTGTAAAAAAAAAGGCCTTTAATATGTATTCTTCTATATTTGCCTTTTTTACTTGGTGGCCACCAACAATTATATAAAACACATGTATTGTCTTGGTTTAGCTAATGTAAAAAGGATAAAAAAAAACCAACGTTCTAGCTTTAGGCAGAACCGTAATGGTTGCTTGGTTAACAAGGTCATTTAGATCCCTTACTATGGATGGAAGCATTTGAATAATGCAAGATTGTGCTCTCTTTGATTCTGGGCTTTTTCAGCTTGGCCTTAACTTTATTTATTTCAAGTGCTGACCAAAGTATTCAGCATAATGTTATTATGACATATCAGATGTCTGTAAGGCCCTCACAGCATTTTTCAGAGGTATCGAATGAATGATCCTGTAAAATAGATTTAGCTTAGTTTAACTTTTTATGTAGTTATGTCGTGGTAATCTTTGAAAGCTTTATCATAGGCAACTGGAATTGTTTTTGGATTTCTAAGACGTTTAATTGATTTTAATTCTATTTTTTCTGACAAATGTCCCAATACTCTTGCATGCACACATTCTCTCTCCCAAAAACAAAGGGACTCAATTTAAAAAAAAAAAAAAACTATCCATGGATGGCAGAGGAAATAAAATTGTCCTGATGTATGTCTTGTAATCAGCAATTAACTTAGAAAAAAGTACAAAAGGCACAGCACTGAACATATTGAATACATGTGGAAGTTTGGTTCATGTTCATTGTGAGTGCACTGGTACTGTAAGAGGAGGGGCTTAAGTTTTAAGGGGTCTTGAAGGTGAGCTAGGAGGTGAGCTAGGAGGTGAGGAGGTCAGATGCAGTATAAGTAATCAGTCTGAAAAACTGTGGGTTTGCCTGTCAGGCTGATTTTAGAGGCAAATCACATACCTCCTATAGTTAGAGTCCTGGCAGTTAAAGATGTATGTGCAGTGGCCATACATTCCAGTCACACTTTTGTTAAAGTACAAGAGAGCCCTCACAGCTACTTCCTCAGGATGTCCGATGCTGTACATGATGTCACACATTGTCAATTAACAATTTACTCAAAACGTCGCTCAGCCCGAGGTGGCCTTTTTTTAAAAAATTATACGTTGCTTGTTTGCTGTCTCACTCTCACTGGCCAGATCCCTTTGAGGCTTTCATCATTTTCTCCATCCGACACGAGATAAGACGAATAGACCTTCACAAGCGGGACTACAGCCTGCTGGTTCCAGGCCTGAGGAACACCATTGCGCTGGACTTCCATTTTAATCACAGCCTCCTTTACTGGACGGATGTGGTCGAGGATAAAATCTACAGAGGGAGACTCTCGGAGTCTGGCGGTATGCGCACACACGGACACATACACCCACGTACACAAACATTTGCTCCATCTAAAGACTGCTTTGATGTATTGGCTAAAGGGAGTTGTGTCTTGCTCAGCTGTGCTCAAGCCGCTGTAATGGAAGTCTGAGACACTGCCCGTGATAACGTTCTCTTTTACTACACCGCTGTTACGCACACTTGGGTCTGATGCCGTGACTTGATACTGTCTGTTTGTCTCTCCCTGCAAATTAATCTCAGGTTGTCCAAATCTGAGAAATACTGCAGGACCAGCGGTCTGCTGCTGTTGTAAAACACTATCTACCGCTCATAAAGCGATGGAGCTGAACCTCTCCTTCGCTCTGTAGTTTTGCGGGTGGCAGTACATTCACCGGGTTCACTTGCCTTTATTTCCCTCTGTGGAGTCGTAGAATCCCCCTCGTAGCTGCACCCGCTCCACCATAGTGCGAGGCACACATAAAATCCTCAGCGTCGGAGAATAATTGCAGCACGCTAGATTATAAATATTGTGGGGAAACCCCTTTACCATGCTTAATGGAGCCCTGTAGAAAGCAATCGTGTTTACATGGAAGAGCTTTCCACAACTCTCTGAGTATCCCCTTCTGCCTTGAGAAGGTTTCCCCGGCACTGTAAAGAGGCACCATCCCTTTGATAGCTGAACGTCACTGCCATGTGGTCATGCTGTGGTTTTGTTGTTATCGCTAGGGGTAACGGGGATCGAGGTGGTCGTGCAGCACGGTCTGGCCACTCCCGAGGGCCTGGCTGTGGACTGGATCACGGGGAAACTGTATTGGATTGACAGCAATCTGGACCAGATCGAGGTGGCCAGGCTCAACGGAGATATGCGAACCACACTGATTGCTGGAGGCATGGAACATCCACGGGCCATCGCTCTCGACCCAGGGCAGGGGTATGTTACACACTAACTCCTACACACACAGAATGCCGGTAGCAGTGCTATCGGTCAGGCACTGATATTATTGGAATAAAGTAAAATTGTAACCTCCTTGTATTTCCCACCTCTGCATCTGCCTTGATCTGTGAAGATGTCTGCTGTGTGAAGGTCCATTAAATCAGCAGATATAAAGCACATCAATAATAGTGCCGTACGCTCCATTCCAGTAATGACAACTGATGTAGCTCATACCCCCCAACCATTGCTCCCACTTTGCATGCTTTAGTGCCCTTTCACTCTTGTTCCACAGTGATGCTTCTCTTTAAAACAATTGTAATAAGACCTTCAAATAAAACTCCCCAAAAATGCTTTATTCTTATTTGTGCGTTGTTCCCCTCAGGGCTTTTGTCCTGCTCAGATGCGTGGGGGGAGTGAAGCCTCTGCTTTGCCCAGACAGCAAGCAAGATTTAAAAACATCCCTTACAGTGCATTGATTGCATTTCCTTTTTTCTTGATTTAACAAATGTTACAATAACGTGTTTAATTTATTAAATCAGGTTGTTGGACGATGCCAACGGGGGATTTGATAGAATATGTTGTTTTACCAAGAGGGGCAAAGAGGGGAACTTGTTACAATGTTATAATATTTCTTGTTCATTTCGTTACAATAACGCACATATTCTATTGTACAAGCATAGGCTTTGTGTGGCATACATGCGTATGTGTTTGGCAGGTACTCTAATTTGTATGCGTCTGTATGTGTGTGCGTTTTTACTCTTTGTGTTTTGAGGTTGTTGTTGTTTTTGTCTCTGTAGATGAGATTTACTGAGCGGTGAGATGTTTTAGTGCATCATAATTGTTCAGAATTGCATCATTATAGTTAAATGGTGAAAATAAACGTATGAACTGGCCTTAAATCTTTTTGAAGATCTCATGGTGGGTTGTGCAGAGATACAATTTTAATTAGTGTAAATGAGTTTTTTCCGTGGCATGTTAAAGCTTTTGTAGCTCTCCGATCACAGGTCAGGCTGGAGGGTGCCTTAATCCAGCATTAATATCATAGGTATGCTGAAGGTGTTGAGAACAACATGATTTGAATAACTTATCTTTAGCTGCTTGTTGTATTCTGTAATGGTTCCATATAAAAAATGGATGAAAAAAAGTTGCATACATGCATTCTACAGCAGCAAACACAATGCATCAATTTTGGACAGTTAGGAAATGTTTAGATTACATGCACGCGGATAGGTACTTCTTCTCCTGGAAACCCTGATTGAGTTGATTTTGTCCCAACTGAATCATGACGTCCTCATGGGAGCACAGAGCAGCCATCGATCCACCAACCACTTGTGCAAGACACAGATAAAACAAATGTGCAGCAAAAGCACCTACCGATTTACAGGCGGATTAGAGCGCCGTGATGGATAGTAAAGGCAGTATTTAAAAATGGTGCATCAGTGATAACATGTGGAAGAAACCACCACAATGTCTGCTCTTATCTGCACTTTAATATTTACTGATCTGTGTTACTAGATCTTTGTTTTTGAGTTTTTTTATTTTCTTGCTGAGGTTTAAATAAAGAAAGTCATCGTCCGTCCTTAAAATGCTATGGTTATTTCCATGCAGGTGTCAGTTAAGTAAAGATAAATGTTCAAAGCAACTGTATTGGATCAAAAGAATTTGGCGGTGGATTGCAAATAGTAAAATATTATCTTAGAGCCACAGAGTTAGTCGGTTATTAAATACATGGACATGTTGCTTAGATTCTTTAAACGCCAAACATTTTGCCAGCGGTTGATTTCAACCACTGGGGAGCACTTGCACCTTTGCACTCATTAAAACATTTTTGTGTGTTTTTGTATGTCCACATATTTCCTCTAATATTTCTATTTAGAAGAAGACATTGATTTTTAAAAAAATGCAATAGAATTGGAACCCCTTTTGTTGACTATTGAATAGAGTTTTAATATCTAGCAAAAGCGTTGCCAAGCAGCAGCAGCTGCTTTCAGTCGGAGAAATTAGTTCCACAATGAGATGCCGGGTAGGGAAAAAAAGCTCACCTAACAATGCAGTGACCCAAGTTCACTTCTCCATTGCTACGCCTCTGTCTTTGCCAGGTCTGGGTGGAATCAACCAGTCAATCTTATATGTGCCTGAAGCAACACATTATCTTTGCATTGTCATTGCAGTTTCCCTGCACTCAGCCTTGATACGGAATTTGTGTTCTTGTATTTTTATAACTGTAAAAAAAAAAAAAAAAGCATGACAGGTATGCTGCTGTACTTGTAGTCTTTGTTTTGGCTGTTGCAGCTGTACTTAATAACGTGTTAAACATAGTGTGTTACTTGATGTTGTCTGAGGCCAAATATGTTTTTAAGCACAAGCTTTTTTTTAACACAGTGGTGTTAAAAGAAATTGGGTAGGCTTTGTTCTATACAAGAAAAAATAATTTAGATCGTTCCTATTTTCAAGCTGTGAACTGATAAAAAAAAAAACTGATGTTTTATTTCACAGTATGACAAAAGAAAAAAAAAAGAATTCACCCTTGTCGGATCTTTTCAGCACAACTCATCCGCATCAGCTCATGTGGGACTTATTGTAACGCTATGATAATTGACTATGACAAATTTTATCTTTTGCTTAGAGATACATTTTGGTCCATCCAGGAACTTTCCACTTTGATAGTTTGTATATATATTTATTTTTTAATTAGAGAATAATGACAAAGTAATTATCCATTAATTAAACCAAGTAGCTGTTTACTTTCTATAAGTACAGGTTGGGGGATTGCGTCCTTTTTTTTTTCTTCATGTTTGTAAATAATATACGCTAGTGCAAAGTACACACATGATTTGATACTTTGGATACATGCATCTGAAGTAGCCAGACATTTCTAAAATCGATTCAACACTATAAGAAATTAGTAATCTGCTCATGCACTCTCCCCTATAGCACTCTTTCACATTTGTGAGGATGACTACATTTCATGGTTGTACAGAGTTGGATTAATGGGTGCTTTTGGTGCCTAAAGGCGCATTTCTATTCCAGGGCAATAATTCTAATCTAATTACTTGAATCCATTAAAGGAGTGAGCCATCGATCAGGGAAGAATTGTCAAGTGAATAAGGCTATTGATCTGGACAGGGATAGTTCTTCCTTACACTCTTTCCTTGTCGTCAGTATGTGATTTAAGCTTGAGCGCCCGTTTTGTCCTTAATTCTAGCAGCCACTGTGGACCAAGACGGGACAGAGGCAGTTTCTGCTGAGTTGGAATGCGACTCGGGATTCTGCCGATGGTAACATCAATGACAGTGTTCATTTTCAGGCCTCATTGACTTGTGGAAAGTCATAATAAAACAGATGGCCTCCCATTTCAAGGCATGTCACAGATGCTGAGGGTGGCACTGGATCGCTGGTGCTGTTCTTGGACAGTCATCACCGCCATGTTAATGCATAAAGTCACAACAGTTTGCAGATATGGCACTGACGAGTACGAATTGCTCTCAGATGTTATGACACATAACAACCCTATAGAAGAATATACAGTGTGTATTGTGTGTATACAAATGAACAGCCAATGATCAATACTAAGTGCTACCTTTGGTTTTCTGCCCAAAGGATCCTCTTCTGGACTGACTGGGATGCTACTTTCCCCCGGATCGAGGCTGCATCCATGAGTGGAGGAGGTCGACACATTGTGTTCAAGGATATGGAAATCGGCGCCTGGCCTAATGGACTGACTCTGGATCATTTGGAAAAGAGGATTGTTTGGACAGATGCACGGTAAACCATTAGAGTTTCCACGCTGTGTGCAGAAGCAGTAACACCTTCATTTTAACTATAAATACATGACATTGTATGCCGATAAGGATTCTGTAGTTAAAATGTAGCTCAAAGCTCCATTCTCCCACAGGACATGAACTAATGGAGCACTTGCAATATATAGAGATATCATAATTTGCTTTTAAGTGTGTCTTGGACAATTCAATACTTCCATCAGCAGTTACACTGCCTTGTTCTACTCTTCCCTTTTAATGCATTTGAAAAGCAGTTTGAACTTCGACATGGCCATTCATGTTGTTGTCTTTTGAACAGCTCGGATGCCATTTTCTCTGCTCTTTATGATGGAAGCGAGGTCATTGAGATCCTCAGGGGCCACGAATACCTTTCCCATCCCTTTGCCGTGTCTCTCTTCGGAGGCAACGTCTACTGGACCGACTGGAGGACAAACACTTTAGCGAGAGCCAATAAATGGACTGGGCAAAATGTCACAGTCATCCAAAAGACGAGTGCTCAGCCTTTTGACCTGCAGATATTCCACCCCAGCAGGCAGCCACAAGGTGAGAACTTCCTTTTTCTGGCTTTACTGTTGTAAATGAGACACTCACAGGAAGGGTGATATCACTAGGTCACCTGGAACAAGGTTCATATGTAATTTGCCAATTATCTCTCTCTCAGGGGGGGGTTATTGATGAATTAAAAAGGTTAACACAAGGGAATTCCTGTCAATTTCAAAGATGTTTCACCAAGTTGCTGGTGTATGATTTAATAATAAATGATTCAGTACATTTATACCTATCTAGTTATTTGTTATATTGGTTTCTTATTCCATAACCGGAATGCATGCATTGCATTCAGGAAACAGAAAGGTTATTCAATATTCTTTTCTCCTCTCTGCGAATTCTGTGCTGGATTATTTAAACTAACTCTGAACTTGATTGTAAACTCCAAAGAACCCCCATTCAAAAGAGACCAGCACCACAGCTGGATTAAAAAGGTCTAGGAACAATAACCGTTTCAATTTGGATTTTTCATATTCAGGCTTGTGCAAAAAAAGAAAAAAAAGAAAAGAAGGGGGTTGTTAAGGGGTTTCAAGTGCAAGCTCATCACATCCTAAAACTAAAATACCAATAGGATTCAGATCAAATATCTGTAATCCTCCAGTATTACAGGATGTTGACTGAGGACACATTATGTTTTATTCTCATGTTGCGAAAGAACATTAAACAAAAAAAAAAAACTGTGTAATGTAATTAATTCCAGCTCCTGCTGTCATTTGGCCTGCCAATCAATGAGCATATGTGAATGAAAAACGTACTCATGCAGATAATTAGCTAGAGTTAATGGTACCCCTGAATCTGTTTTTCTCACATCCAAATTATTCTAATTGGCTCATACCACCATATTAATGCTTTGGTTTTTTTAACCCAATGTGAATAAAGAGGGCAACAGAATGAGAGCAGCATCCGCCAATGAATAATCGTGGCACATCCTAATTATTAAATCAAGAAGCAATGTTAATAATCTGTTGTGGTGACAGGAAATATGCGAAATAGTTCTGAAAATAAATTAATGTTGGCAGCGATTTCTTCTTCAGTGAATGCTTCTGAATCCATCAGATTGGAAAAGGTGATCAATTCTGTGAGAAGCCAAGATTCTGAGCACAAACGTGGAGAAGTGATGTACTCTGTCTGACAGAAGGCCTACATATGTTAGCCAATCTTTATTTGATATGCAGACCAGCTTGCAAGACATATGCCAAGCTCAAATTAATAACATGAAATTGTTTAGTTTACTTTACTTTATGGTGGAGTTTTTTCTTTCCATAGATAGGTTGTTTTGAAATGAATTGATTGAATTGTAAAGCAAAAGCCCAAAAAGTAAAACTCCGGCTTATGAAACATGTTGGTCCACGTTTGCCAAGACCGCCTGCTTGATGAATCAGTTTCTATCACAATTGCCTTTTTTCAGCATTGCCAAGTTCCAAATGTATCCGCCTCTGCCTCCTTCATGTGAGCCACCCTCCTTAAATGAGTATTATCACAGCGGGTAATCGGGTTTGCATCTATTCAGTGATCCCTCTGCTTCTCCAGTGTTTCACGAGTTAATTTGCTTGTTTCCTTCCTGTATCTGCATTCTCATGACTGTTCACCATAGATAAGTGTGAGCAAATGGAACTGCTTCAGCAACGAAGGCAGTGAGCATGCCTAATCCTATTTAAAAAAAAATAAACCGGGGTTGGGATGGGGTGCTTTATTATCCAAACTAGCCAGAACCGGGGCCTAGAGATGTGACGCTCCACTAAACCAGGAACATCTGGTCCAGACAAACAGAAAGGGGGAGGAATGGAAGAATAAGGGATAACTTATGCAGATCTTCTCTCTCTTCAGCAGGTGCCACGGCGGAGCGCCGTTGGAGGCGTAAACAGCCTGTCAATACATTGCGCGTCAGTTCAAAAGCCAAGAGCGTGTTCTTACATTAGAATGGGCGACGAGTGTTTTCAAATCGCAAGGCCTCACAGTTACAACAGATAATTGGTTGATTACAGACAAAGCCTCACAAAGGAAGCTAGGCGCATAACCACTGCATCATTATAACCAGTAGAACGCAGAGGAAATTACTTTCACATCGTTTGACCAATAAGATGACAAAATAACACATGCTCCCATCGTCATTTATGGGTCCACGTGTTTCTCTTTTAGATAGTTTCGGAGTATCCATGTGAGTAGCATGAAATCAGTGTACAGTTTTCTACACATATTGGCACTATATTGGCTGACGAGTGTGTGCTTCTTTTTCTGTTGCATCTCCTTAAGTGAATTAGGGAGAAATAGAGGTTTGGCTGAGGATAATTCACTTGGATGTTCATACAGTTGTAATTATTATTCTCAATGTGTGCAAAGCTTTACATAAGCAATACAATATCCATACAATTTAGAATATACACAAACCACGCTGTGGTTCTGTCAGCAGTATTATCATGACAAACACAATAGGCTTTGAAACAAATAAGCATGACAAATATGGGTTCTCATTAGGAAGAAGCACACGGATACTAAATTGTATCTTCACTGAATTTGAGCTTTCCCTGAATCTGACTTTATTTTCATTATTTTCGTCATTTTTAGGGAGCACCACCATTGTCACCGCCTTAGCATAGCAGCGGGCTAATTTCGTCACGCATTTATTGCAAACGCATCTGACAGTTTGGAGCAAACAAACACGTTGACTTGGCTGTTGCTCGTTAAACCTCACTCAGGTGAATACAGTGCTGCTCGGATGCCTCCTTATTAGCACACTGAGTCAACTGGGTGCTATGTTTCCAGCTCTCGGAGACAGATTTGTCTTTGTTTATTTTGGTCTTAAATAAGCCACATTTGTAATGCAATGGGGCTCTCCACTGTCTTGCTGAAGGAGCCCGGGAAATGAACTTTGAATGAGCTTGTTTGACATGAATCATCCGGAGTAGATGGGGAAACGGATGTGTTTGATGCATGAAATATGATTGCTGCATGACAGGAAGTAATTGCAATTGAACTGTGGGTTACCTCCCTGAAAAGAGCACAATACGGAATTCATGAAAATGGACTATTTCATGTGAATTGCTCCTATGAAGGTCCCGGTTTAGCCTGAAAACAGTTGACAGTCAGCTTGCTGTGGTCGTCTGGTAGAAACTGTCAGCAGCTTACAGTCTTAAACCGGATATTATGACTGAACTGAGACACTGTCACCTTTAATTCCTGTGAAGTGACACAGTAAACAAAAGTGTCTGTCATTTGTATACTGTCATTTATTTCCATCTCATAAAGGTTGGGTAGGTGATTCTATTCAGAAACACTTAGTTTGTTAGTTTACTTGAAATCCTCGTAACATACAGAAAGCCATGAATAAATGAAATGCTCTGACATAAAAAATAAAAGAAATGTGGCCGTGGCAGGACTGTAAAACCCCCTTCCAATCAAAAAAGTCACGCCAGAGAAGATAATTGGACGGCCTTCCTGTCTGTCAATTCTTCCTTCCAGATTGCGTACACTCTGCCGATCTCAAGCACTCGTTTGACGTTCTGGGCGAGCGGCTTTGAGCAGAGGTCTGAGCAAAGGGGGCGGGGCTGTTTCCATTCTTAGTCTGCCTTTAACCTCTTTAAGACCCATTTCAACAAGAGGCCAACCGAAAAAACCCAATAACACAAGTGAAGATCAATCTGCTTCATACTCAGCATAACCCCTTTAAAACATTCAGCTTTGTGCTGTTTCTCTTTCTCAAAGTCTGTGACGTTTGTTAATGCCAGGGTTTTCATAGTTCTTTTCAGAACTGTCATGCGTTTATGCTTCTTGCTGTTCTACAGAAAGAACAATATTATAGTTAGGGGTTTTCAGCAAAGCTTTTTTACTTTGTCAGTTGAAAAGTACGCTGCCAGTGACAAATGTACACAGGCCTGTAAATGTCACGTTGCAATGGCAATAAGTCACATTCACATCCGGTATTTATACCCGCATATCTCTTTGATTGCCATCTTAACTTCTCCTTCGGAGTGTCCTGAAATGTGCATCTTTCCTCCCTTCCCGTCAGCCTCCAACCCATGTGAAGAGAATAATGGACGTGGTCCCTGTTCGCATCTGTGTCTCATCAATTACAACCGCACTGCATCCTGCACCTGTCCACACCTTATGAAGCTCTCACCCAACAAGCAATCGTGCTTCGGTGAGTGACAACACCCTCTTCCTTTTCCATCCGTTCTCCGTATGTTACTGTGAGGATGAAGGATGCTATATGAACACCAGGGCAGGTGTTTTCGCTTCACGTACTGATTTGTGAACTTTTGATTGACGTCAGCATTTGAATCAGGCTGTTGTGATCGCACCCTCACCTGGATCTGACGGGAGCGGAATGATTGATTTCTTAATCTCCTCACCAGCGCTGAAACGGTTCCTGCTGTATGTGCGGCGGTCTGAAATCCGCGGCGTGGACATCGACAACCCTTATATGAACGTCATGACGGCGCTAACGGTGCCGGATATCGATGATGTCACTGTGGTGGACTACGATGCCCAGGAGGAGAGGATCTACTGGGCTGACATCAAAACCCAAACGATCAAGCGGGCCTTCATAAATGGGACCCAGCTAGAGACCATCATTTCCGCAGGTGGGTGCATTCCAGACATCCATCCATATAGTATATGTGTGTGCAGACCATAAATTTAAGTATTCTATTTCTATGATACTGACTAATATTTATTAGTTGGAACACACATAGAAATGAAAATAGAGTGCTGTTGGTCATGGATTAGTAGTGATTTGTGAGTGACTGTAACTAACGGTTAACATATAACTAACCGTAATGTGTTATTGCTGTTATTTTTCTCGTTGAAATGATTGCAAGGTACAACAAATATATAAGTATAGTCATCTGTTGAATACAATTCATGCAGCCTGAGCTCATTTACATGACGGTTTTGCAAAGCACAAAGGCGTGAGCGTTTTTCTTATGCTCTCACTGACAGACATAGTGAACTGCCGCAGTCTGGCTTTAGACTGGCTTTCCAGGAACTTATACTGGCTCAGCTCCGAAAATGACGAGTCGCAAATCAATGTGGCTCGCTTTGATGGCTCCCTGAAGACCTCTATCATCCACGGCATTGATAAGCCAAGGTGCCTAGTAGTGCACCCCGCCAAGGGGTAAGTAGATTAGAGCCAGCCTGTGCACTTAATCAGTACCTCACCTTCAATGCATAGTATTAGGAAACCTGACTACAGACCTCACCTGTACCGGGGGATCAAAGCCTTGTTGTTGTAAAGAGAACGTGTTTAACAAGCTTGAGACGTGTGTGCCGATCTTTATGAGGTTGTCAGGCTATTGACTTACATTCAGTTTTCAATTAATAACAACATAACCTTCATTGACTGTGTTTTAAACCCCATTATATCTTGTGCCTAACTGGGTCACTATGCACCTCACACCTTCCCACACAGAAAAATCTATTGGACAGATGGCAACACCATTAACATGGCCAACATGGACGGGAGTAACAGCAAGGTCCTCCACCAGAATCAGAGGGATCCTGTAGGTCAGTATGAGAGCGTCAGATAGCCTACTGAGTTAGACCTCCCATCCAGCTGTGCCTCAAAGAGGACCATGCTGGGAACGTTGTTTTCCTCATGTGTGGAATTACATTTATTTTTTCAAATTGTGAGTTACATTTGCATAGACTCAGTATGTTTACACGCACCCTATAATCTGATTTGATTTGAATATGAATGACCAGATTCAATCATTTACACAGCTCAGTTTCTACGATAATCCAAAAGCACTTGATGTGTATGATTGTTGGGGCGACTGCCTGGAAGAATGTGTGGGAGCCCACTGCAAACCACCTTATTACCCAGAGAACAAGACATCAACATCAACAGCTGTGCTGCTGCATGCACCACGTTGCATCTATGTTCACCTCGTTCCAAATTCATTTGAAGTAATTCCCCCGTTTGAACCTAATTTGACAAAGATAACTCACTGTTGTTCAGTTTGTATTAATCTGTTTTCAGCCAATTTATTTCAAAGCATGTACATGCACTGGCTATTAGAAATGGAATGAGTTTACCTGCTGAGGTTTCCCCACTTTTTCTACAATGTCAACAAGAATCAGAGACAGATATTCCTCCTCCTCCTCCTCCTCTTCCTCCTTCTCCTTCTCCTCCTCCTCCTCGGTGGTGATGTTGTCTCAACAGGCAAACTCAAAGAAAGTTTAAAGTGGCAATTTATTTGAAGCCCGAACAAACACTAACACAAGGCTAAACTGAAAAAAAAACATGTTGCCCGTGTACACTTGCAGCAAAACATAGCCATTTCTGTAGCTGCTGATAGTGGAGCGATGTGGTTGTGTTGCTTCACACAGGCTGTGATGGATGGGTGCTTCTTTATCTACAGATGCTCTTATGGCTTCTGTATGCATTCTTTTTTTGATGGATTCATATACAAGGTTATGGTGGCAGCATACTTTATGTAATATCACCTGCATGATCATTGAACCGGTTCTGGATGGATCTTGTACCATAACAGAAATAATTATGACAATACAGCGTGTAGGTCACCTGTAGGTCAACAGCCTAGGACGTTGATGCCCAGGAGTATGCTATTCATCTTCAGTGCAAAACCAAAAGTCGATGGATTTTTCTGTTGATGTATTGGTATTTGGTGACCTGAAGGTATTCAGGGAAAGTAAGGTGCATTTACAGATTCTTAGGTTGCAGTAAGTGTTAAGAGTTAACACAAAGCAGGCAGGGGTGACAGAGCCTTCTCCACAGCTGCCCCCTCCCTCTGGGACTCTACCCAAACACATCCGTAACTACTCCACATTGTCTGCTTTTAAATCACAAGTCAAAACCTATTTAGATCAGCTTAAACTGTGATTAATGTTTGTAATACTGTCTATTATACATTTTTGCTATTAATTGTTTTATATTTATGTTGTTTTACCCTTGGAAAGTGTTTTTGAGTATCCTGAAAAGCGCTTTATAAATAAAATGTATTATTTTTACCCCGGCATGCAAGACACTCATTCTTACTGTGAGCATAAGCACTTTAATTTATTAAGACCATTAATTAGTCACTGCTGCTCAATTGTCATCTGTTTCAATATGCTCACTTGACTAATACTTCTATTACTACACTTCCTGAGAAAACTCTCTTCTCACGTGATGCATGCTTAAGTGAGCGATCGCAGCTTGATTTAGCAAAGACATTCAGGTGGTCTTCATTATCAAATAGCTGTTTTCAAGACAGCTCAAAGTCAAACTCCCACTCCGTCACTCAAACAGAGCTGCCATCTTCACTGTATTCCTTCATTCTCCACGGCATGCCAGCAATACAGATAGCGGGGTGCGCACATATTTCATTTATGATCATGGGGTAGACCCGATGACAAGTGTAAATTAATGACGCATTGTGACTGTGAATCTGCCGGGTATAAATCCAAGACATGGTGGGGAACCGTGAGTTGTCCAAAGTTGAAACCGCTTTCATTTCCCACTATCAACAGAGGTAATATGAAAAACCATCATGTTAGCCACGGGAGTGATTTACAAGCAGACTCACTCTTGTTCACTTTCCATGCCAGGTGGAGCTCCTATCAAGAGCTCCCCTACAAACATGTGACAGTGAACACATAGGCCCTACACCTTCATACTGCATAAAAACTACAACATGTAAATGTTACAGTGATGATGTTCTGTTGAAGTATAGTCAAAAGGGAATGTCTTATGCACCTTCCCAGTGCTGGATATTTAAAGTAGTCAGGATTTGTAACTGATTCTAATCATTTCCAATCATCCGTTGGATGGTTGAGACAGATATTTATGTGCAGGAATAATCTGTGTTTGGTGTGATATCTCTAATTGCAATGACATGCCTAATCCTTTATTTATTTTGCATGTCTGTGATTAGTGTTAAGCTTGTGTTCCTCACAACAACTAACCCGGTGTCCTCCCTTCACTTGTACTCCCAGGTCTCTCAATAGACTACACTGCCAACAAACTGTACTGGATAAGCTCGGCCAATGGCACTATCAACAGGTGCAATCTGGACGGCAATGGGCTGGAAGTGCTGGAGAATCTAAAGAGGGAGTTAGCCAAAGGCGCAGCTCTGGCAGTGATGGGTGAGTGGAGCTTGTCACAAGTGCATCAGATTGCCATTGGGGATTAGTCAGAGAGTGTGGAGGGGATTACATGTTTAACCGGTTAAGTGGCTGTGGAATGTCCCTATTTAGCCAGCCCCTCTCAACAGTTGTGCTTCACTCTGTGTGATGTATAGCAGGGGCATTCGATAATTAAAACACAGCACAGCGGTTATTGATGATTGATTTTTCTCAACCCTTTCGTAATGAAACGGGGAGGAGGATGTTCATTATGTGTTGATTCGTGGTATCAGTGCTGAATCCAATGTGACACCTAATCCATCAACTCAGGTTCATTTAGAAGTCTCCTGAAATCTAAGTGAAATTTGTGGAAAGAAATAGAGGCAGGGGGTTGGTAGTCACACCTTTTGTTTGAGCATCAGTAGCACAGTCTCTCTCCCCATATGCACATTATAATATCCTAATTGTGACTGCTGTCCTGCTGTTACTGGTCATTTTATTTATCCTTCTTGCAATAAAATGTAAAGTGAGAGGGACACATATTTCTTTCTGGACTGTGTTTCTGAATGTGCGCGTGTCAAACAGGCTGTGGCAAAAGTAGGTGTCTACCCCTGAGCTGCAGGCTTTGTGGACCCAGAATTTACTTTTTAGTGTGCTGTTGCTACTATCCACCCCAAGCAGCCCTTACATAGCTAACATGTGGATCTGAAGTCAGAATTAATGCAAAGCATCAACTTAAACTAGGGGAAAAAATCTACAATAAAACACTTGACAAAATAAATATTCTCAATAAAGACATTTAACCTCCCTACATGTTTTTTTTTTTGTGAAATCCACATTGTCGCTAACTAGGGTTGCCAACTCCCTGAAAAATAAATAAGGGACACCTCATTGGCAGGGCCGGCCGGCCCCATTGCCTTCACCCTTCCTGTCGTAGTGAATCTTTTTAGCCCTTTTTTGTACGTGTGAAGCGATTTTTTTTAACTATTTGACTCCAACCTGAATTGAATTAGATGCATATTTGAGTGATATGAACACACTTAACCCATGTTTTACAGTGTTGTAGATATGGGCAACCTCTGCAGCAGTCACCTGTAAATTAAAAAAAAAAGAAATGTTACTGCATAGTTTGTGTGTAGTATATCAACTGCCTGTACAGTACAAATGATGCATGTTATATCTAACCATCTCTCTATCTGAACTTGTAAGATATGTGTAAGGTTATACAGTATACTGTGTATTCTTTATTATTCATCTATGTATTAGTTTTATGTATTTATCTATTTAATGTACTCATCTAGCAATTGTACTTGTTTATTATACAGAAAATAATATTTATCCATACAATTCAGACATTCATTGTACTTCCCATATTAACCTTAACCAGAGGGTTAAAAATAATTTTATACCATATCTGCCTCTGGCGTTTATAAATTATAATAAATTGGTCTAGGGTTACCCTAGTTTTGGTGTCCCTTATGTTTCATGTGTGCCCACCACTGGAAGCATGTTGCTTTAGGTCAGTTAGTCCACCATGGGCTATGGAAAAAATCTGCCGGCACACAGTGCAGTGCGCTTTATAGACGTTATCGCGCACTTTTTCCATGTGTTTCCTTCTTCCCATTCCTCTCTGTATTTTTGAGTTATTTTCTTTTTTTTCTCGGAGGAGTAGTTGCATTGTTGCTAGAAGGTGTACCGCCCAAAACCTGTAAAGCACTGCTGGCGTTACTGTCGTCCATGCCGCTTTGTTGGTATGGTTTTCCCCCCTGTAAATTCAATTAATGGCTTAAAAATAACCATACTGTCGAATTTGATCATTTTCCTCTTTTATTTTAATTTTCTCACAGCAGCATAACCTTATTTTAAAGAAAGTATAATAATATAATAAATAATAAGCCACAAAGAATGTGCAAATGTCTGGTTAACATTTGAACTCCAGCTTTAACTTAAGCTATAGTGTGTGTGCAAATGTAAACACAGAGCTCCATCTTAATAAGAAATAAAAATAACAAATGAGAAAAAGTGTGCGTCGTGATAGCCTCCGTTATCTCCCTCCATCGATGTGATTTATTGTCATACGGGGTGCCTTTGGCGAAAGACTCATAATACTGCTTCGCATGTTTTAACTTTAAGTGGTGGAAGAGGTTACCGGTGTTTCCACCTGCAGCAGCAACAGTCGCGCGACACTCTTTGCAGAGTATCGCTTTTTGTCCGTTGTCGGATTTTCTAGATCCGAAAAAGTTCAACACAACAGACGTAGTGCCCTTTTTCGGAACGAGTTCCTCCTCTTCGTCATGGGTGGGTCGCGCTGCCTCCGTTTCCTCGTGACGTTCACTCTCCGCCTCCGCCATGATTGTTATTACTCAGGTAAAGCTGTTTCTTCTTCGTCGTACTCATGCAACCACGCAAGCAGTCTGCTGCAATGCCTGCAGTGCCCCGTGTGTCGAGGCGGTGTAATTACAGTGACTCAGAGCGATGCCGCAGACATCTGCGCTTTCTCCGGTATAAACGGTATTGCAAAATCTCTACCGGTAGACACTTTTATACCGTCACACGGTATAATACCGTCATACCGCCCAACCATACCGAGTGCCATGCTTAATTATTGGTGTAATAACCGACAGGTATTTAGACTGTACCTGTATACTTGGAATGCCAAATACATTGATTGCTGCTTTTTTTCCAGATCAGTATTCTAAATTGTCTCCACACTGCTGCAAACTTGACAGTTGGAAAGCTTCCCAGTGAGCTTTGCAAAAACATTTATCTCGTCCATATTAGTGCACATTAATACTGAGAAGGGAGTACACATTCTGAGCAGTGTGTCTGTGTGGGTGTACCAAAGAGTCATCTTCTTATTTTTTAAGAAAAAATTAAAATCAATAGTGCTGTCAGTGTTGTCCTTGAAGCGTGTCACTAATCATGGCAGGCCTTCCTTTCATGTGTGGTGGGTCTCTGTCAGCATGTGCTCAAAGCATATTCAAACGGTTTAACACACAGAGAACACAGCATGCTGCAACCCCAAGCCACATCTTCTGCTTCATATTTATAACTGTTTTGACTATGGAGGATTGTTTCTTGCATGGTCGATGGAGACTTGATTATTGCTTTTCATAAATGGGAGATAAAACTGGAGGTGACACAGACTAATGGCTTGGTTCCTGCACAGTAGCAGGTACAGCAAAACAGTGAAATGGTGTTTGTGAGTCTCCATCAATCATAATTAATGACATTTTCCTTTGTTGTGGAAATTGTTTTGAATGGTAGAATGAACAGCACCTTAGTGTAATGTTAGAATAGTTTGTTAAAAGGAGATATTTCACAGTGGTTAAATGGTACATTTGTGTCCTGGTAATGAATTACTATGCATACAAGATGGCAAGTCTAGTGGATTCGTACATTTATATTTAGATTCATGCAAGCATGAAGTGGATTTTATACTCATATTTAGTTTAATTGTGTATGGTATGTGATTGACTTAGCCCACTGTAAGGTGTACATGTCCATCTATCAAATGTTGTGAAGACATTACATTTTTAACATTAAGCTTAGTGTTTAATAGCACATAAAATAGTGTATCCCCCTTTCACCCTTAACAACATTATACACCAGAATATCATTTTCACACTATGTGGTTATATTTACCTGCATGTCATACTAAACAAACTAATATTACAACGTTAATGTGTACTAAAACGGTTGCTGAGCAAAGAGCACATTGTAATTCCTTCATAGCCTGTGATTATTATATTTAGCATTTGGTATAATACCCACTCATTATTTGGTCTGACATTCAGTTTCACAGACTGTACCAAGATGCCTCCCTTCTTTGCTAGAGACCATTGAGCAAACTTGTAAAGCGAAAATGAGGTTTGTGGGAAGACAGCAGGACGGCAAGCCAGGCATGTCACTTCCTAGTCCTCAGCGTCTTTTCTTGACAAGTAAACAGTATTGGTGATACTCATTACAGAGAAATGTCCATTCTGCAGATGATGTTGTGTGTCTCCATGGTGAAAGATGCAATTTTGTGCATTTGCTGACCGTTCACTCTGCACCCCTCTGTTTAAGTTGCCGTCTATCTCCCCTTACTTTCCTTTTTGTCTTATTAGCTCAGCAAACTGTGATGAGATGCCTAATGGAATAGTACATCGTTTAAGAATCGCAATATTGATTAACAGATAAATACACGTGCAAACATGGCAAGGGAAATAACATGGTATTGGAAAGTGATCATGGGTAATTAACAGCTTGTGTGCTGATTTACTCAATTAGCACCAAGCTTCCAATCATTCAGCTCTCTTCTCTGGTCTACGATAGCTTGATCGATCTGCTGGTCTACTTTGAGGTGGTTAAGGTTACTCCAAAACACGGGACATGTAAATGAGGAATACTACCAGTATCTGTAGCTCCCTCACAGCGTGAGACGGAGGCAGAGGCAGGCACACAACCATGAAAAAGAAGGTTCTCCTGCTACAGTGGTATCAGGGGAGTGCTGTTCTTTGAGAGCAATCAAACTGTGTTTTTGCCTCTGATTGCTGCAGAATTAAATATTAGCTTCTTCTGTAAAGGTTTGGTTGTATGTCCGCAATTGACCAGCTACATTAAACCCCGACTGGCAGATTCAGAGCAAAATAACCGTGACGGATCGATAATTCTTTAGGCAGTGTGTTAAAATAAAACATGCTGCGGTGCTCGTGTTTCCTTTGAGCATTTGCATTGTGCGTGCTTGTCTCGGCTACTGTTGGTTGTGAAAAGATGTAATGAAGGCACTGTTGGTGACACAAGGTCGATCCACTCAGATCCTAGGGTGCTGTAATAATTGAATTGGCTTTAGGGAAAGGTGAGGGCTTCTATTTAGAAGGCGTGGGCGATCCATCAGTCTTGACTTGCCTGGAATCCAACAAGCTCTTGAGGGGGAAATTGAATATGATGTGCCACAAGCGAGCAATCACAGCTAGCCAGCGGTATCCACGGCATCAAATTAACATAGGGCGCAAAGCTAATCTAGGCTAGCTTGCCCTCAGGGGTTGAATGTTTTGTAAACTGTGTGTCGCCTGTCGTTCTCACTCGTGGGAATTTGTGTGATTTGTGCAAACAAGTTTTGCGTTCCCTTTAGGGATGACATTGAGGCCAAAGCTATTAATGCCAGTGGGAATTGTTTCTTTGTGTGTGTTTTTTAGTCTAAATAAATCAAAATGGGTGAGAACATTACAGTATCTCGTCTTAAAGGGACTGATGGTTATGAAACCTAAAGGGCTAAATACAAACGTGTTGCTAAATCACCTGATAAGAGACAATTTCATCAAGCACATTGTATTGAATGGTGCATTTCTGGTCTACACGAGGTTGCTATACACAGTAATTGTACTGTAAAATGTAGCCCAAGAGAGGTGTGTGCATAAGCAATGCTGCTCAGAAGGGTTTACTTTACGTGGTTGATGCAGCTGCAGTTGTTTAGTAAAGTAATCCCTCTTGCTTTGCTTCTAAAACCTTTTTTTTTTAATTCAGGTTTTACTCTTTGAGAAAGATGATTCCTTAAAATAACCAGTTAGGTTACTTTATTAATATGGATTTCATTTTCTGTCATGCTACCTATTTTAAAACATGCCTCCTCTGTGTAATGTTTTTTTTCTTTTTGGACAATTTGGCTCTTTTCATAGGGACTTAAATCTCCAGGTCCATCTCCACGCCACTTACAGTGTCTATTCTGAAGCGAGATTGGTTTACCTGACTCTTCTCCACTTTGCACATCAGTGGGATTTTAAAATTGAGAGTTCTTGTCACGTCTGTGGAGTCGGTGGTAAAGTGCCTGGACTGTGCATCAATGATTTCTCCTGAGGACAGAGATGGGGGTGGCGGGGTGTGCCGGGGTTAGGAGTCCTTTGTGCACATGCCTCTTTACAAAGAGACACTCATCACTTATGCTTAAGCCTGGAGGTTCACTTTCTCCACAGAGCCAGACGGGCCAAACAGCCTGCCAGGGATCAGACAGTGAAACATCGTAACAACTACAGTGCATTTTCTCAGTCGCCCTGGCAATAGCACTTTGCTATCGAAGGTATTTGTAGACATGACATTGACAATTTCAATTACAAAGTGTGACGAAGTCTTTGTTGGAGTAAACATCTTTCCCAAACATCAAAGTAACTATGTTTCAAGGCCCCAACATGCATTGTCAGCAGCAAATGGGTAGAGCAGGGTAGCCTAGTCTCTAATCTCAAATCAGCTCAGAAAATGCTTCCATTATTAAGGGGCTTTCTGCCATAAAAGTGGCAGCCTGGGTGGATTAGAGTAAAAGCTGAACCACACTGTTTGCACATGGAATTGGTATTTGAGTATGGTGTAGGTTTTTTGAATGCTTGTTTGCATCACAGCATGATTTGCATACAGTGAAGGAATTGTACAGTAGTGCAGCGGTATTACCTGAAAAAAAGTACAATTTGCCCCTATTGCAGTTTTAGTGAATCTGCATGTGTAACCACATTAAAAAAAAAAAAGTCCATATCATCAAATTGCATTTTTGGTTACAGGCGGCAAACTCTGGTGGGCAGACGAGGAATCGGCACAGCTGGGAACGGTTACCAAGCGAGACGGGCGGAACCCTGTGATCCTGAGAAACAAGACGAGCGGGGTGGTTTACATGAAAGTATACGACAGGGAGGGTCAGAAAGGTAAGCATGCACTAAGGTAAACAATACCCTCATAACTTATTCATGGTACCTTACATCTCGCCTTTTGCTGGTTGTTCAGGAAGAAACCAGTGCCAGATAAACAACGGAGGATGCTCACAGCTCTGCTTCCCCACCTCCGAGAACACCCGCAGCTGCTCCTGCACCGTTGGCTACAACCTGCGTAGCGACCGCATGTCTTGCGAGGGTACGTCTCCCAAAATATGCTCTTCAATAATGCTTGAATACCTTTTGTTTAGGGTATAAAAGGTCATGTGTTGTCCCTTAGGTGTTGATTCATTTCTGATGTATTCCGTCCATGAGGGAATCCGGGGAATCGCTCTTGACCCAAATGACAACAGTGAAGCTCTCATGCCAATTACAGGAACACTGTTTGCTGTGGGAGTTGACTTTCATGCAGGTATGCTATCATGCAACACACAGAGGTATTTTTGGCATTTAGTTTAAGGCGAAAGAGATGAGATGCGTGAGATCCCATGAAGCTTGTTTTGTGGCCTATGTCTACCTGCAAAACAAAGCCTGAACTTTGCTAGAACTGTGAGGAAAAAAAAAGTGTTTTCCAGATGGAATCGCTGTATTCTTTTCTAACTTCTCTTTGAGATGTTCGACTGATCATTCTAATGTGTGAATACAGCGATGTTTCAAATGACTACTTTAAACAATGGCTGTTACACAGTTGCATGTTGTTCACAAGGGAATGTGTATTCCTAAGCAATAGGCCTCCAATTTGCCTCTCAGCAGTGGTAATGGCAGAAGACATTCCAGACCCATGGTGGCATGCACATGCCCCCGTTAATGTCTTGGACATGGAAGTCCTCCAGGCCAGCTGCTCTATAGTGGTCTTCATAATGTCAAGTGGAGCGAAAATCAATGATGCGATCACTAGTATTTTTGCCCTTCCAGGTTTCCACTCATACTTCACTGTACACTAAAGAATATAATTCAGCAGAGTGTTATTAAATTGAATGTGGGACTTATATTTACACACATATATATATATATAAGTGCATTCATCTCAAGAAAGCAATACTGAAGTAACTAGTTGCTAAATGATGTTATATAACACAACACAGCTCTTTCCGTTCCATTATGTCCCACAGTTCAACCGATCTTTCTTCTGAAAAACAAGAGGGAGGGAAAGGTCTTTGTTATACTGAGTTCCAACCTTTTGAATAATGGTCGGTGGGCTTTTGGAGTGCAGCGTATGAAAGCATAAAAAGTTCACATTACACAGGAACCTCAGCATGAATAACTATTTCCTCCCGACCCTCTGGAACATTCCTTTATACAAAGCAATTCCCCAGATATAGTATCAAATGAGGGGAACGTAACGCGGATTGCAAAACATGAACCCAGGAGCTTGCGCTGTCATTTGTTACATGCCCGCTCCTTTCCACATTATATGTATATGATAAAAATGATAGATTTATTACACCAACGAATGCTTTGAATATACTACAGGCGGGTATCATTCCATATATATAATAGGTTGCCACTGAAGCATGATAACAGAAGCCGTGTAGAGGAAATTGCATGTGCACAACTGTAAACAGAAACAAACTACATGCACACAAGGGTTCATATTCTAAGAATTTGCCAGCAGTTATTTTTGTGAGGAGCAGCACCAGATAATAAAATATGTGAGCGGGTAGTTCCATGTGTATTCTATGACTTTTTTATGAAGGTTTGCAAAAAATGAGAGTAGAAAATGTAAATATATGCAATAGGTCGCAAAACTTCTCCCCAACTGTGGCAGAATCAGGGATCCACAGAACCGACCCATAGAACCTATACTAGGGTCTATCATCTACAGAAGGGAGAAAACCAGAACAGTACCAGAACACTATCCATGACTTAGTCTATTTACTTGATGGGGCACTGGTTTAAAAAAAAAATTCAAGCGAAATTCCATTCACCTGTCAGCAGAAGTTTATTGGATAGCCTCCTCCTTAACATTAGCATGTTGGCATGCTGATATTGGCATTTAGCTCAACACGCTATAGACTTTATCTCAGATGGAGTAAGAAGAGTCAGAAGAACATCGGTTGGGACAAATAGCTGGTCATGCATTCTCCAATAATGATCAAGAGAATCTGGAATGTGATTCTGAAGGTGACTTTAAATGTTTTAAGTCAAAGAAAAAAATCAGACATTGCCAAGCAATCTTGTTGACATCGCCGAGAGAAAGAACAGGATTGTCAGTTGCCCTCCCCGTTACTGCAGGCCAACATGTAAATGCATTACTGAGCCAATCCTGGAGTAACGGCTAATAGCTCAGGTGCATCATTCACTTGTAGTTACCGAAGCCGGAGCAGAACAGATGAAAGCCCCATGGCTGTCAAGTGTGTGTGCTACATGTTAACAGTGTGAAGGCGGCAGGAACCACAAAATGCATATAAACATGTAAGTCCACCTCATCTCTTAACAATCCGTACAGTGCCAAACTGACAGGCGTGCACAGAAATGCAGTCGAAGACTGCACCATAAATACATTACATACTATTTCACATGCTTATGTAATGGGGCTGTAAAATCAGAAAGGGACCATAACAATTTTTGAAACACCATGTTTTGCATTAAGCAATATACTACCCTGTTAAATCTGGCTTGCTTTTCCTGTTCAGGCACTGTATGTCAACAAAGACTTGTGGGTATTTTTACCATCAGACTTTATAGTCCCTCGCAGCATTTTGGTGAAATGGGCCATGCCGCAGTAAAATGGGGTTCCATGAGCTGCTTCGATTGAAGGCATAAATACTTTTGTGGCAGTCGCATTCATCATCCCATTTTCTCTTGTCATTAACTCCATTGTATGTTTTGCAGGAAATGACACCGTATACTGGACAGACATGGGCTTGAACAGAATATCCCGGGCCAAGCGTGATCAGACCTGGAGGGAAGACATCATCACTACGGGCATCAGCCGAGTGGAAGGCATCGCTGTGGACTGGATCGCTGGTTAGTATCCTCACTCCCCAGGCATCAGGAGTCTATTACTGAAGGCTGTCAAGGTGGTATTGATCAGTGAAATTTATCACTTCATGTGCACTGCTTTCATTTGTTTGTTTGTTTTTTTTGACACTGTTGGTCGTCCTCCACATAAAATCATTCACAGGGCAAATGAATGTGCAGGATGAGGTATCAGTAGTGTATAATGTTATTTCATGGTGCCATTTTCCATGTACCTTGTGCCCATGAGCATTAATAAACCACTGCTGTGTTTACACCTGGCTATTGCTTTTTTTCCGACACAGGGAATCTGTATTGGACAGACCATGGTTTTAATCTAATAGAAATCTCCCGTCTGAATGGTGCATATCGCTCAGTGGTCATATCTGAAGGACTTGATCAGCCGAGGGCGATCGCTGTTCATCCACAGAAAGGGTAGGCCGTGTCTCTTTTGTGTTTTCATGTCTGTGTTTTGACTATTTTTCTGCATTATTTGCAGCAATCAGTAGAGTACTCAGAAACCAAACCAGGTAATGACCAAAGGCACTTGTTATTGGTGTCACGAAGCTCTTTGATGGCAAATTGATTGGTCATGCTCACTGCAGAACTCGCCGTCTCTTCAATAAAGTCCAACCAATATGTTGGCAGACCAACACTACTGACAAATGTTAGCTTATTAACATATGTATTTGTTCCTATGTGTGTTGACAGTAATACAAACAGAAGGCTTCTTTAAATATATCCTCAATGTGTTTACTGGCCCATATCTTTCTTAAGGAATTATAATAATTATGATCATAATATGAATTGTATCAATACATATATGCATACATTGTATCTGTGTTTATATTATTGTTATTTACACATATAGTGTTATCATATAGAGTATTAACAATTGTTGTTATCTGAGATTGTTGTTTGACCACCTTTTACATGAACAGAAATATTGTTGTTGTCTGTTTGTGTGATGCTGCTATGCTCACCAGGTATCTCTTCTGGACTGAGTGGGGTCAGAACCCCTGCATCGGGCGCTCCCGCCTCGACGGTTCGGACCAGGTCACTTTGGTTAACTCGGGCATCATGTGGCCCAATGGAATTTCCATAGACTACGAGGTACCGTTGCATGCATTTGCAGAAAGTCTATCAACCGCCTGCATTCCCTTTCTACATACTGTACTTACAATCTCATCTCCTTTGTGGCTGAGGTATGACTCTGCCTAAGAGGTTTGGTTTGTGATATGCATTTTAAAATGATCTTCCAGGAAAATACATTGTACTGGTGCGACGCACGCACGGATAAGATCGAGAGGATCAACCTTGAGACGGGCGAGAGCCGGGAGATTGTACTGTCAGTGGCCAACGTAGACTTGTTCTCAGTGGCTGTGTTTGGGCCTTACATCTACTGGTCTGACAGGTAATTTATTATTTTCATAAATGCACACGCATGCAAAGCCTGCAATACTAACCTGACAATAACCCCTCCCTTCATAGGTCTTGTGAACACATATAGAACAGTGCTTCCTCATAGTGAGGGTCACTGCCATGTTTTGTATACTCCCGGCAGGATTCTGCCATCATCTAGATAAATCCTTCCTCACTTCTCATAAATCCAAACACACTGTTAAATTAAATGGAGCCTGATATCTTTTCATGAAATTGGTCGCTTTATACATTTCATACACCTGCAGTTCTTTGGAGCAACAACGGACTGATGCAGGTTTTAAACTGTTGGTTAACAAACAAAATGGTTGTTAAATAATTAATTGCATGTTTGTTTCTCCGTCTGCATGTTTTTAACTTCTCTCGCATGACTCGAAGATCAGTCATCTCTTTCTCTGCCCTTCATAACAAGGACGGCAATGGAAGGAAGCTGGTAGATCTTTTGTGTTGTTAACTTCAACAACTTGAATTGTATATTAGGACTGGCTGACTGCAGGCTTTGATTTTGCTTTACGATTTTCAAATCAAACACTCGTTTTATCTAACTAACTAATTACCCTGCTCCTTTTGAAAATGCAGAATACTGTTTGATTATTTTCTCTGCAACCACTTACTTTGCCGCCCCTTCTCTCCGGGTGTATTTCAGGGCTCACTCCAACGGCTCAATCCGACGCGGCTCCAAGGCCGACACCAGTGAGGCTGTGACCATGAGGAGTGGTCTGGGGGTCAATTTGAAGGATGTGACAGTCTTCAACAGAGGCAGAGAAAAAGGTAGACGTTTCAAGTTACCAGTCTTATTGATACACGGTGACTAGTAGAGTATTTGGCTGTACTTCAAAAATCCACTTTCTTATACTGTGTGGTAAGCAAATTGATAAATGAACAAGTGTTTTTTGTGTGTATGGAAGGCACAAACCCCTGTGTCAGGAGTAATGGAGGCTGCCAGCAGCTTTGCTTCCACCTGGGCAGCGGTCGCCGTACTTGCTCCTGTGCCCATGGTCGCTTGGCGGACGACGGCTTCGCCTGTGAGCGCTACGAGGGTTATCTGCTCTTCTCTGAGAGGACCATACTGAAAAGCATCCACCTTTCTGATGAGAATGACCTCAACTCACCTGTCCAGCCATTTGAAAACCCGGCTTTTTTCAAGAATGTCATCGCCCTGGCCTTTGACTACAGTCAGACGCCAGCTCGGACCAACCGCATCTTTTTCAGCGATGTCCATTTTGGAAACATCCAGATGATTAACGATGACTGGACAGGGAGATCTATTATTGCAGAAGGTAAGTGTATTTCACAATCCCCACCACAACAACCCCACTGCATGTATACACTGCTTATGCTACTGTACTACTGGTGTTATGATGGCAAGGTCTTACTATGCAAATATATTACCAATTTTACAGCTGTCTGGAGCTCTTTAAGCATGCAAATTGTACCAGCAATTCATTTTTACACCACAAGGCTGTTTTCTTTTGACTTGTGTGTCTATGCATTGGTTGTGTATTGGGATGTGAGTGCTGCCAACATGCCTCTGAAGTGGTCAGTGGCACTGTTGATGAGCAGATACAGGACACTGACCGAAGCCTGCAGCTGCTGCTGCTGTGATGTGCTGCTTTCATTATGTCAGTGGTGTAGGTATGGTGGTCTCATATTTATTTCAGCTTTAATCATATGGGGCAACCTTGTTAGGGACACAATATTCACATAGAATTAATAGCATTGCATACCTATACATACACTGCTCAAAATCATCCCAGTGTAACGTCAAGTCAGAAGGGCATCAACACAGCAGCAGGACCGGGATCTGCTCCTTAGGGTGAAGAGGAACAGGAGCAGCACTGCCAGATTCCTACAAAACGACCTCCAGCAGACCAAACTGTCAGAAACTGAGTCCATGAAGGTTGCATGATGGCCCAACATCCTCTAGTGGGACCTGGTCTCACAGCCCAGGATCGTGCAGTTCGAATTGCATTTGCCAGAGAACACCCCAAGTGGCAGGTCCACCATTGGTGCCCTGTTATCTTCACAGCTGATAGCAGGTTCACACTGAGAACATGTGACCAGTGTGAAAGACGCTGGAGACGCTGGAGACGCCATGGTGAACGGTATGCTGCCTGTAACGTCATCCAGCATGAGAGGTTTGCCGGTGGGTCAGTGATGGTCTGGGCAGGTATATCCTTGGAGGGTCGCACAGACCTCCATGTCATAGCCAACAGTACCCTGACTGCGGTTAAGTACAGGGATAAAATCCTCATAGAGATTGTCAGACCTTATGTTGGTGCCGTGGGCCCTGGGTTCTTCCTGGTGCAGGACCAGCCCGGCCTCATGTGGCCAGAGTGTGTAGGTAGTTCCTGGACGACGAAGATATTGATGCCATTGACTGGCCGTCACATTCCCCTGACCTAATTCCAACTGAGCACCCATGGTGCATCCGACGCCGCTAAGTGCCGCCTCTGATTTCCAGCGTGATTTTTGAATCCGACCCTGAATGGATTGATGATTTTGATTTCCATTGACCGTTGTTATGTCATGTGGGATTTATGTGGTCATTTGACATTTTTTTTGAGCAGTGTACATGTACCCATATTCACCTCCATTTTCATTTTACTGCCATTACTCCTCTGAAAAGACCATTTACTACTAACTACTACTAATCCTACTAAATCAGTAGGGTATAGTACCTCTGTTTGAAACGTTTCTGCTTGCTGACTCCCAGATTTAATGACGGAACCAATCCTTCGCTATTCTGGCACTAAATCCCAGTAAGTCCCATCTTGATAAGCATGACTGGAGTCAGATGAACAGTGAAACCCTCTGTTCTGCTCTGCTAGCATCTTTTGCCATTCTGTAAAGTTTCGACTAGGAACAGAGCTCAGCACCTTCGCAGCCAAACTTCACACTGGGAAACTGGCAGAATGTTCCCACTCCCACCCACCACCCCGACCCATCTACACACCCCTGCTGAGGGAACTTTCTGCCTATTTATTTATCTTCTAGAAATTAACAAGCGTTAATTAGTCCCCTCTGTCGGGATATGTAAGTGTCCCTCACACTTTTGCTAAATCAAAGTGTTGCATAGAATTCATTTCAGTATACTGAACAATTTTAATGCCTGAATGATAGTAATGATACATACCCATGTAGTTCACATTAGGGATGGGAAACAAAATGTTTCTATGCAGTTAAATTGCATACAACTGTGCAAGGATTCCTTGACCTTCCATGACTCCAATTAGCGTGGTTGGTGTTGAATGAAAGCAGCATGTATATTTAGTCCATACTCCTTTTGATGGAACCACCTCCGTTATGCAGCTTCTAACCATGCACTGTGTAAAAGCAAGACTCTCTTTTATTTTCCTCTGAAAGTCCCAGCCTGCATCACATCATTGAGGGAAGGTGAAGATGTTAATCATCCATATTTCCCTAATTAAAACCCATGTCCCCCATTAATGACTTCCTTGCCCCATCAACAATTTCTGAGAAACTCCAAATTGCCAGATGCCTTTTATTGCAAACTATTAATTAGTGATCGGCTGACTCAAGTAGAGTCCAGAGTATTCTATAGTGCGGTTTATGGGTTTTAGATAAGGTTTTACATCAAAATGATCAGAAACATGGGCCGAATGCTCATTAAGAAAAAATGATGGGCTGCATTGACGGATGAAATTGTGTGCAGAACACCAAGGGTTATGAAGAGATAAGGCCCAACGTTGATATCCATATTGTTGCTCTCATTGAACAAACTAATATTCACAAAAGAAGGAGACATACACACAGAACCTGATCCATGAAGGTAATCGTTCCACAGCACCAACAAACCCTCGTTCCTGTCTGGCTGACAAACTGTTATATTTGATCTCAGGGGTCAGTGGCTTTGAGCATGGTTTTATTGAATTTAATAAATGGGCCGTGTCAGGGTAAGAAAGGTAATTAAGAATTAAATTTCTTCTTTCCAGGGAAATTTAATGCTTCCTTTATAGGATTTTTCTATTGCACTCAGAAGAACCATTTTTGTTGTTGTTGTTGTTGTACTCAGTTGGCATTTTCAATTGCTTTTAGCATGGCGTCAACATTTCCTTTGCTGCTATAGTGTGTACAGTTGGGAGTGTGGGTTTTATTTCCCCAAAAACTATTTTCTTAATATCAGTCTCCCAGAAAATAATGGAAACAATCCATCAGTCAGGCGTCCACAAATACCTTACAGTGGTCCATAGGGAGCAGGTGTCATATTAATGTACATGGGAACTCCGTGACACAGTATTACTGCAGTTATTCTGGCCTTACAAACACAGACCGGCACTCACTGCAATATTTAAACAGTGGTGGTCATATTCAATAGATCATTTATGAAACCACTGCCATAAAAAAGAAAAAAAATTATACAGTTAATATGTTCAGTTTGTCTTTGTGTCATCACTGTCTCTCTCTGGAGGTCTGTCATTCACATTCTTGCATTGACCTGGGAGGCTGCAAAGACCTTATCACATTCTGCGTCATCGAAATTGGTTTGCAATGAAAACATATTCAGTTGCTGAGTGATATTATGGGATTCTTAAAATTCTAACAACAATTCTAATAAAACAAGTGACTGCCCTAAATGTGTTTTCCACATGAAGGTCTCACTTTAAAGATGAGGGTCCTTCAGGCTGGCCTGAATTTCCACTAAACCATCTGTGTTTGTGGTGTCTGTCTTACTTTACTAGAGATGTTTTCTGTGTTTTAGGTGTGGGTTCAGTGGAAGGCCTGGCCTACCACCGGGCTTGGGACACCTTGTACTGGACCAGCTCCACCACCTCCACCATCACCAGAAAAACCGTGGACCAGAAACGAGCCGGTGCCTTTAGCAGACAGGCCGTGGTCACACTCTCGGAGGAAGACCATCCACATGTCCTGGCCCTGGATGAGTGTCAAAAGTCAGTAGCTCTCAAAGTCACTAAACCCTCAAATTATTATCAATGTGGAGCAAAGTTTACCATATTTACTGTCATTCACCTTTTTTATGTTCATGTTGATATGTTCTATTGTTGTTCTATTCAATTGTCAAGAAGAATCATAACCGTGTTCTGTGAGGCCTTTTCTTTCACCCCAGTGTTTGTGTAAACTTGGTTACAAGTATGTCTGACTTCTGTATGCATTTATTGTATTATATTATTATTATTATTATTTATTATTATTATTATTATTATTATTATTATCATTATTATTATTGATTATTATTATTATTATTATTATTAGTAGTAGTAGTAGTATTAGTATTGTTTTAATAATAATAATAATAATAACAACAAATAAAGTACACTCACTACAGAAGGTTACGACGGGGCATTAGGGCCACTGTAGGAAAGGAAAAATTGAGATGAGAGGGCTGGGCAATATAGCCATACTAGCAAATTTGTCTTAAAGTTTTAAAGCAAAAGTTGGAACAAAAAAATAATCCTTAAAGGTGTCTGTTGTTCAAAAATAACACCTCCGTCTTCCTGTCACATCTAGTTTTAGATTTAACACTTCCATAAACATCAAAATGTTCCTGTGAGTAGTCTGAAACGAGTGAGTAGTATCTTGCTCCTCCTGGTGTACTAACTAAATTAATTTCTTGACCTCAGACTATATCCTTGGTTGGCAATTTGGCACCATATCCATCCAACCCCAGAAGCACTGTCTCATAATTAGAATTCAAACTCAAGTGATTAATTAGCGGTCCCTGGTTGTGACTTCTGACCAGAATCCTTATTATCACGCTAGAGTAGACTTCCGTGAGTTCATGGCAGTATGGAGTGAGAGCTCAGGAGCTGAAACATGGCTTTTATACAATTTGAAACATGTCCATCTGATTTCCTCCATGCTTTATCTGCATCGTTTTGGATGTAAAACCTGTACTATCCATCTTGCAAACCAATATAAGCTAAGATACAAATCTTTCATTTATTTACTATGTCGCCATTATCTGTGTTTTTCATATTCTTAGAAGTCCTCACTCAGGGGAATATGAATAAATGACCATCTCACAACGTGAGATGCTCATCAGTCTTATCAATTTGAAAGTGAGCTCCACTTTATTGTTGATGAGCTCCTTCTGCGCAAAAAAGTGGAAGCCGATGACAGGCCGCGGAGGTTTCGGCAACATGTTGATAACTGAAATAAACCCTGAGCAATATAATTCAGGGAGGAAATATTTTCCTGTCAATTGGTGTTTATATGCCAGCATGGCAGAGAGCTGACATGTTGGTATGGCAGCTCTTGCAACAAGCCATCATTCCTGCTCTGTGATTTCATTTCAGACGACTCATATTTGCTTTGTAGTTTTTGCTCAGGGGGGGGTTGAAGTCATCGAAGTACTAAGGTGAAGTACTGCTCCTTTTGGAGAGGGTGGAAGTTTTGCGGAGGAGGAGACTTGTGTGCTCGCTAGTAATGCAATGTTCGGTTTGGTCTTCCTCTCACATAGTGTGATGTTTTGGACCAACTGGAATGAGCAGAGACCCAGCATCATGAGATCCACCTTAGCAGGCAAGAACATGAGGATTATCGTCGGCGCCGACATCCTGACGCCCAATGGACTGACTATTGACCACAAAGCAGAGAAGCTGTACTTTTCAGATGGAAGCCTTGGCAAGATTGAAAGATGTGACTATGATGGTTCCAGCAGATATGTGAGTATGGAATACAATAAAGGATACAGATTAGAGTTGTCAAGCAATAGACTTATTTTCCTCTGTCATTTGTCATCCCAGGATGTTGTGATAATGTGACATGTGCTGTTACCAATCGGCTATGAAGACGTTTCTATCAAATAATGTTTTGTATTTATCTGTATTAACACAAGGAATGTGACACTATTTCCATGTGACAAATACAAATTATAGAGGTGCAGATATGACCATAGCGAAAACAGATAATAAGTCATTTCATCAAGAATGATAGGGGTTAGAGGATGGAGAAAATACATATTCACAATAACTACAACAACAAGAAGTTGTTTTTAAGGCTGCCTCAGATCCCTCCATGGCTACCGAGAGAGATGCAGCGGGGCAGCAGCCTAAGGCCCCTAAGGCCAAACCGCCACCACCCCACCCATGACACTCTCCACCGCAGGCCACCACACACACGGCACACTTACCCTATTCCTTTGTTTGTCCCTTTGCCATTAGATGTGTAGTTGCCTCAGGCATGTGATGTAGAACAAGCCCAGAGCGAGGGGAGGCCATCATATTTATATGTGTATTACTTCAGGTTTCATGTTTTTATGAAAATGTGACTGTGAGTGACAACTTAAAACATATTTCCTAATTTCTCTCAGTGATGGAGATGTTTCATGACAACACATAAGAGAAACAAGGATGTCAAATTGATCTTCCCTTTCTCCTTAAATCAAACCATTTTGCTTCCATTTAATCTCCCGTTCCTATCGAGCTTCTGAAACATGATGCCCTGTACAATGGATACAATCTGATATACCTCTGATATTTCAGCTCTGATGGGACAGATGGTTACCTTCATCTTCATTCTCTGCTTAAGCAAAGAGTCTCAGGGAGGGGAGTTCTCATTTTGTCTATGAAAAGCTGCATACATGATGTATAAAATCCCAGCTGGATAATTTATAGAATATGATATGTATTAGAGGACATAGAAAAAATGCTGCAACAAAATGGCCTTTTTTTGTTATGGATTTCAGTTGTTTGCTTGACATGACCTTAGCAACTCAGCACCTTGGCTCTCCTCAATTAATTACCCATATGCTTGGTGAGCTGGGTCACACGGCTCAGGAAGCCTTCACCTTTGGGTCCCCGACTGCCCTCGCTCCAGTGTAGTCCTGCTAATGAAGGCTTTGCAGTGAGACTGCTCTGGGTGCAGATTCGCCATTCCAATTAAAATGTGTAAATTAAACAGACGAAGCTGATTGTAAAGCACTTACCCAAACGGCAGTTGTGAAAATCTGAAGACAACCCATCCTTTGTAAACAAGGAGCTTACCGTGGAGAGGGAGGCTTAACGCCGGGTTCACACTGGACCTGTGCCAGCAAAGCGCTGGTCATGTCAATTGTTGCATGAGCATTAGCCTGGCTGGTCACACCACAAACACATTTCTCCATGCAGGTCAACAAGTGATTCTGCTCCTCTGCTGTTTTCTATGGAGCTGATCTCTGTCTGTCTGCCTATCTGTCTACTCATCATGCACGCTCTCTGTTTATATACAACTTACATTTACATGGAATCAATACATAATTTAAAATGTAAAATAGAATCACAAAGAACATTGACACAAGACTATTTCTAATGAAAAAATGAGGATAGAATTTGGCATTTGATCTGAAGATAGCTATCCTGCCACCGAGCTCTGCGGTGCGTCCTGGGGGAAAGCCCAATTGATTTCCATGGCCGCCAAAAGGAAGTGGGCAGCACTGCTTTAATTACCACGGTGCTTTGCGCCGCCTACACATCCAATGTGAACCAGCTGGAAGCTCCATGTCACTTTAGTGTGATTTTGGAAAAAGCTGCATAATTTCATGTTGGAATAAAAATGGGTATTGTATGTTGATGCATCAAAGAACACCCATGTTGTATGAAGTCAAGTAGATGTAAACTTGGACGTTGGAGTGCTCTCAAGGGCCCAACTACCCATCTTCTCTGCAGCAGTGGCGTCACATGCTGCCAGCACTGCCCAGAGAAGAACATGAGCTGTGGCAGGGCTCGCTCCCCTGTGCCATTTTTAGAGTGGAGATCCATGTTGTCAAAGAAGGCAGTGGAGTACATGTAAAGGGAAGACATCAGCATGTTTAGCAGGGGAAAGATAAATTTTCTTACCACAAACAGAATATAAGTTAAGAGCTGTCAAAGAATGATCCGACTGTCAGGGGTGTTTCCATAGAAACTGACGCACGTTGAGGCAACATATGAAATATGTTCACATTTATCCCAAACATGAGTTCAGCACAAAATTAATATGTTGCTGGCTGTAAAGTTAATGTCTCCCAAATCTAATTTCCCATCAATATGTTCCATCCGACCCCATCTGGCATTCTATTTTTCCCTCTCGTTCTCTCTCGTTTCTGTCTCTCACTTGCCTGATGGCCAGTTGTTGCTTCCACACGCTGGGCTCCTTTAATCAACACCTGTCCTATTAATCCCAGTATGGCACAGGGCTAATGTGGTGCTGCTTACAAACCTGTCCCTCTAATGGCTGAGACTATAGAGCTGCTGGAAACCCTGATTCTCCACACCCACCCCCCCACGAGCCTGGATAGTCCCACATGGAGGCATCTGATGGATTCCTGCCTCCCTGCCAATGACACTGTCATTTACTCCCCCAACATCTGGGTTAAGCAGTCATGTGGGCGGCGGGGGTGATGTGTTGATTAATGAGTCGAAACATTATCCTCCACATTTATTCCTAGGGTTGCACTAAGGATTCTGCCGATGCTTTCTCCAGGCCAAGAGTTATTGGTTTGGGGATGGAAGTGCAAATACTGACGAAATATATGAATTCCCCTTTCACTGCATTATCTATTCTGGCTTATAGAATCATTCACATATACTGTAAATGTGCTTGCATCAGAGATCTGACAGCACCAGCCGTAAATCTGGAAAGCAGTCCTAACGTGAGTGCTTTGCTGTTGAATTTTTAGGTCATAGTTAAATCCGGACCTGGAAACTTCTACGGGCTCGCCATCTATGCGGATTTCATCTACTGGTCAGACTGGGCCCGCCGCTCTGTGCTGCGATCAAACAAGTACACGGGAGGTGACACCAAGGTGCTTCGAGCTGACATACCTCATCAACCAATGGGAATTATAGCTGTGGCCAGGGACACAAACGATTGTGAGTATTTAACCACCTGGAGATGAGCTTCATTTAATGACCATTGGATGCAGCGTTGTGTCCGCAAATATTGGAGTGTATTATGTGTGCAGGTGCCTGGGCGATGATGTGTGTTTATGAGCGGGAGGTTATTGTAAACATGTGCATATTCATCACGTAGTGTATTCTAGGACAACAGACCAAAATAAATATGTTGCTGTATGTACTTTCTGCTAGCAAAGTGAGAGTATTGGAGGAAGCTGTGCTTATCTGTGCCACTCCTACAGTCGGCATGCACTCATGCCTTTGTGTGTTGGGGCATGCACGACGTTTCCTTTACCACAGATGTGACTTTTTTGCATTTGGGGAAGTAATAAAGTCAAGGAAATGCTGGCTATTTTGTGGCCAATACCATTGTCAACATTTTTCAAAGTGTAATTTAAGTGTTCATTTCTAACAACTGAATGTTATCTTTTACTTTCGTCAACCTGCGCATCACTGGTGGCCTCCCTCGAGGGACTACAGATGGGAATGAGCTTTTGGCTTATCTTGTGCAGTGTTCCTCTTAAACAAACCATAAAAAATATGAATAAATAAATCTAAGAACAACATATCAGTTGATATTCTGCTTCTGAGCAGCCTAATCAAACTTTTAGATGACTTACCATGGCAACTGCACCTTAACAACCACCACGAGGCAACCAGCCCAGGACACACAATTTTGTAATTCATAAAAACAAAAACTTGGAGGTAGTCCATAACTTTCATAGCTACACTTGATGACTGTTTTATAAAATCATAGCTCACTTCAGTCCATGATATGTTGTGATAATATCATAGCTAATGGACCGACACAAAGCTATTGCTTAAATATACAGTTCAACAAATTGCTTTTATGTCAACAATGAGTCAAATACATATACTAAAAGTCTAATATTCAAGCTAGCATTTGCGGATAATATGGGCTGACTGGTATATCATGCATGCTCTACTAAAGCAAATATAAGCATACATATATTCGCTTTTAAAAAAGGCTTCTCATTATAATGTGCAAAAACAGCGTGTATGATAAATGTACAGTCGTATTTAGAATGGCTACAAACTTAAGTTTCAGAGGTAATTAATAAAAACAAATGTAGTCTACGTTGTAAAAGAGTCTCTGAAGTGTCGTATAAAGTTTTATTTCCAAGTAGGACAAAGGCAAGTGGGCTTAAGCGTGTCCCACTGGTCTCACTGGACTCGGATGCCCAGAGCAACGCTGGTCCTCGTTTATCTCGTCATGGGAAATAATCAAATCCTATGACCTGCACAGCTGCAAGTGTATAGCATAATGTGCAGTGACCAACGATGGTTTATCTGATAATCAGTTTATCCTTTTCTTCCGTCTTTACATTGTTAACCTCATATTGCATTTTCCCTGTCATGAATATCCTGCATATAAATAATGATGCAAATGGTTTACCTGAGCTGCAGAGGAGAGGAGAGGTTTCTTCTCTCATGAATAATATACGCATAGCTGTAGGGCAGCTAATAACTGAGGGTCTCCGATGGACATGTCTCTGAACATTTGCTCCTGATACCTTGCTTCTGGTTGCTAAGCTGCTTTTCTACCTTTTTTTTCTTAGGCTGAGACAAACATTTGCTTTCAGGGGTTTTTTCTGCTGTTTTGTCATGATTTAATGTGATACATGATTCCAACGGAGCTTCACAAAGCTTTTTCCCATAGCACCCCAGGCAGAGAAAGACCAAATATTGAAATACATTTGCTACCTGTCAATGAGGAGAGTAGTAGCCTCTTACAACATAAAAGCCTATTTTATTCATATGATGACCACTGCTGAGCAGCATTACACACTTAAATCTGCCCCACGCTTCATAAACAAACAGCAGCACGTCAAGATGTTTCCATCCCAACACTAATCCAATTTTACAGGAGGAAATCAATACAAGGCATCTCATCCATTAACAGTAATAATGGGATTTTGAAGATGTATTTGGAATATTACTTACAATAGAGTAGATGAGGAGGGATCGCTTCACAAGTGTATTGACCATGTAAGCCTGATGACATCTAAAAGAATGTGCCCCAGGGGAGCTTTTCCTTAGACTGCTACTTCCCGCTTCATCGGTTCTATCCCATTGTCATTGAAGGTGAGCTGTCTCCATGCCGACACATGAACGGAGGCTGCGGTGACCTTTGTCTCCTGACACCGCCTGGGAGGGTCAACTGCACATGCCGGGGAGAACGAGTGCTGTTGGACGACAACAGATGCGTGTGTAAGTCATGAGGAACTTCAGACTCCAGGACCAGATATCGATTGCGATACTCGTTATGGATACATTTATATGCACAAGTTAACCTGGCTTCGGGATAAGCTCTTGTTTGTGCTGTTTACGTGAACCTTTGATATCTTTGAATGGATTCCTTTTGAGCGTAAGCACGCACAAACAGGAAAGCCTGAGCAGCTGCTGTCTCTCCCTCTTTGCCTAAGCGGTAGGTTTGTAATGATTCCAGTTGTCACAGTCAATACTGCTCAGTAAAATAAACGTAGTAATGCTGTGAGCCGGCAGATAGGAGAAAACAAAGTTGAAAGCACGGGGTGTCACAGTTACCTGTTTAAAGTCAAAACACAAAGGCATTTCAGTGGTGTCTGGCTTTCTAATTTGACAGATTGTTGGTTGGAATTGAAATGCGATGTGAGCATAGAACATAAGGTGGAAGGAGCTGTTCAAACGAGGGAGGTTTGGCCGGATTAAACATGGCAAGTGACTCAGAGAGCTGGATGGGAGCCTGGATGTCACGCTAGAGGACGACAGGCTTTTTTTCTACCACAACTTACTCGAGCGAAAAGATGTTTCATGTTTTTTTGATTGTGAAGCTTTACTTAGCAGAGGTGAAACAGAGAAATGGTCAAATTCTGAAATTGTATCTATTATTCATTTATGCCTGATTGAAATCACCCAAAAAGTACAATGTTGACATTTATTATTAAATCAAATTAGAATTGGCATTATAATTTAACCATATTCCTGTTAGTGAAAGTAGTAATAGGTTTATTGAGTGCAGTTATGACATTTGCAAATGTTGACCTAAAACCGGGTTGCTGGAATACACGTGGAGTCCACCACAGTGTGCCTCCGGGTTCACCTGTACCTATGAAGTGTGTTCAGTATACACATAAGAGATAAGATTTTGACAGTCGTAGTTCATGGCCTCATGTCTTCTTCTGCAGCAGAAAATTCCTCCTGCAACATCCACACTGAATTTGAGTGTGGGAACGGCGAGTGCATAAACTACCAGCTGACGTGTGACGGAGTGGCCCACTGCAAAGATAAATCCGATGAGAAGATGCAGTACTGTGGTGAGAAAGACTTCACAACACTCAGAGCATCAGGAATATATTTTGGTTTGATACGGAAACATGGAACATGGATGGAATCTTGATCGATGCCTGTTATTGGCCGTCGTGGCGCTGGTCATTTCTAACACACATTCTGAATTTGACTGCCTACAGACAACAGGAGCTGCCGGAAGGGTTTCCGACCGTGCTACAACCAACGGTGTGTGGCCAACAGTCGCTTCTGCGACAGGATCGATGACTGTGGGGATAACTCTGATGAAGCATTCTGCAGCAGTGAGTCGCAGCCGTTTGATCTCCTGTTCAATCCGTCCTGCCTCCGAGGGCAGGATCCAGCGACACTAATGCTCATATTAATACGGCATGCTAGGCCACATGCTGCGCTAAGCCTTCACTGTCTAATGAGTCCCAAGATCATAAAGAGTGCACAAATTCAAAGAGGCTCCCGACCGTCGCTCTTGAAAGCTGCCTGGACAATATTTTGTGTCCCTTCAACGTCGCGAGCCAGATTTTTTGTTTGGACCTGGATGATGAAACACTCCAGTAAAGATTACAGGTGTGCTTGGGGATAATAGCAAGGTGTATAAACTAATACTGCAGCAAGCTGATTAGGCCCACAAGGAGACCGCGGTGTTCTCGTAATTAATGTGGACCTCCCAATTTAGCAGTCTGGGATTTCAGGAAGGAGTTTATCTCACTACGGTGTGTCATCTTAAGCATTGCATTTTCTTTTTTAATTTGACATCAACAATATAATTCTCTATTGCCATTAGTAAATGTAATTATAGAATTATTATCCACCACCTCGCAACTGGAGAGCCCATTTTAACAACCCCCAGAAAGAGCCTCTGAGTAGCGTCGCTGTCTGCACCTGTACCTGCCTCTCGGCGGGGTTTCTATTCTCTTTTTGAAATGCTAATTCTCTCCCCTCTAGATGTCACGTGTGGCTTGTCAGAATCTCCGTGCAAGGATGGGAGCTGTGTACCCAGCTCCGCCTGGTGTAACCAGGTCATCGACTGTGCCGACGCCTCGGATGAAAAAAGCTGCAGTGAGTCCTTTCGGCCTGTGATTTGCATCGCAGTTACGGTGAAATGAAAACGTGAAAAGCACATAGCTCTACCCGTGGCAGATCAGACGGAGCCACTTAAATATGCACTCGTCACTCGGAATAGATTGACAGGCTCGCCACCTCTCACCCTTTCCCTCCACCATTACTTCCGCTGTGACGAGACAATTGTTGTGCTGCTGTGTTTCGTATGCAGACCACACCGACTGCTCTCACTTCTACAAGCTGGGGGTGAAAGAAAAGGATTTCATCAGCTGCAACTCCACCTCACTGTGCATCCACCTGACGTGGATCTGTGATGGTGCCAACGACTGCGGAGACTACGCCGACGAGAGCAACTGCCAGGGTGAGCAACCGGCACACACACACACACACACACACACACACACACAGGCTCACTATATTTCATCTGCGTTCAGAGACAAATTAAGCCAGCTTCAATTAGAAAAGACTTAAGACAGATCTAATCTTTCAGAGGTGATTTGAGAGAGCTTAGGAGAAGGGAAAGCCTCCAATAACTGCTAATGCCCAGAGGACTGACTTGCTTGTGTTGTTTGTCCCAGTTTCCCATGGGCAGAAGTGCGAAGAAGGCCACTTCGCTTGTCCGAGTGGGAACTGCATCTCCAGCGTGTGGCTGTGCGACGGCCAGAAAGACTGCGAAGACGGAGCGGATGAATTCCAGTGTGGTAAAACAGCAGATCTTACCTCCTAACGAAAGCACGTACACAATAAACTAAAATAATGTTTATTTCGGGTAGAAATAAATGAGGGTATTTGTTTGCTGCCGGTGGTTGGAAGGATATTTATTTTCCATTAACAAGAAGCTATTTGTTGTTCCGTGTTTGTCATTTGAACCAGGCCTGGAACAAATATTACATACAATTTGTAAGGAGGAGACGGAAAGATATGAGATGATTGTTTATCATGTCATAAGGAAATTTCTCTTCTTTTTGTTTCCCCCTTATGGTACGGTTGTGATTTCTCTAGTGGGTGTTGCTGCTTGTTTGAAAGTTTAATTCCGACCCTGAATTCAGATTGAGCACGTCGAGGACACACATTTTTTTCCCCCCTTCTCTCTTTGAATTATAATTTAGAGCACTTCCAGTGTAACAATTAATTAATGAGGCATCAGTCACTGAACCTGTCACACTGATGATGTGTGGGTCCAATAGAAACCAGGGACATATGAAAGGATTACACATCCCAATGCCACTCCTCCGCTTCCCTCACCGGAGGCAGAGACAGCATTCTTACCTACGCTTTGATCCGTGCAAATGTATGCCAAGTTACTGGGACAATCAAGATCCGTCCAATTAAACACGGGGAACATAATGAAGTCATGGTATTGATTAATATAATTTCCCCTCAAAACCAATTGCTTGCAGACATAACCATTCACGTGTCACTGCTTTTGGCACCGACGCCAAATGGACTAGGTGCTTTGATGTAGGTGGTCAGAGTAGCTGTTAAGCTTCATCACCGTCACACACATTCAAAAGATAATTAGATCTGTCGGAGTGGTGCACACATACACACACATACACACACACACACACACACACACACACAGTGTCAAAACCTTCAATGTCTGCATTCGAGGTGTCAGCCTATCGCATTGTCTAACCAACACATGGTCTGTATGGTCTAGACTAAGTCATGAGGCACTTAGCAGTTAGTGCTGACATCTGTTAGCAGACCAGATTTTGCATTCTCTATGAGGCAAGAGAGATGCGACTATTGCAATTTGCAATTATTGACACCAAACACGTCCAAATGCACACACACTGAATGAGGAACAACGAGGGATGTTGTTTCATCTCCCTTCAGCTGTTTTTCTTTGTGTTATCTCCATGCTAGTGTTGATCTGTCGGTAAGTCCGTCCACCACTATTATACCCTAACAACTATTTGATGAATGGAGATGAAATGATCCACTGACTCTTCATCTTGCACCACCATGAGGATGAGATTCATGGTTTTTTAGTCCCAATTTTTAATTGGATTGCCATAAAAAGTCCCCTTGACCTTTCCTTTAGCACCACTAGCAGGTTGAGCGTTTTGCTCATGCAGTGAAATATCTCAACCTGATGGATCTTTAGGGATTGGCACAACATTCTGTACAGACATTAAAGGTTCCCAGGCAATGTATCCCATTGATATATCTCACACTGCTATGAGGTGGACGTTTCAAGGATTCAAGGATCATTTATTGTCTCGTCGACAATCAGATGAAATGCCCACGAAATTTGTTACAGGCATTCATGTTCCCCTTTGTTGATCCCCTAACTTGTCATCTAGCGCCATCATTGGCTCAGGTCAAATGTGTCCAATACTTTGATTTATGATTATTACCATCAACTTCAGTTGCTATTTGTGCTTAATGCTAATAAGCAAATGTTGACACGCTATCACACAGGACTAGGATGGTGGCCATGCTAAGCATTACACATGCTCAATAATCATGTTAACGTTATCTATAAGAGCATGCAAGGCTTACATTTAGCTTAAAGCACTGTGCCTAAGTAAAGCCTCATAGCTGGCTGTAAGCTTTAGTCTTGGTTATGAATAATTAATTTTGCCTTCAAACCACCCAGACCCTAGATGTCTGGGACTGATGATAGCACAAACTACTTTCAACAAGAATAACACAAATATAATATGATCATAGAATGTCTTTGCCTTTTGTGAGCGTTTGACTAAGATGATCTCTTACTCGTCTCCTTTGCTCTTCCAGAATAATTAACCAGCACCTTTGTTCACATTTCAGTTGCAGCAGATAGAGGGAGGCAGTTCAGCACAATCAACCCGATTGTCATATTTAATGCTTTACGAGTTATCTGATTTATTTTGTAAATTGGCCGTTAATGCTGTTAGAGAGATGCAATACACATGAGCAGCATTTCCATTCCTTTTTTTTTCAAAATGTGTGCCCGTGTGAAATGATAACATCCCATGCTTCAAATGTGCTCATATCAGAGTTGATATGAATTATTCCACAATTCTTTGAGAAGTCCTGAATAGATTTTCGGGACAAATAGACAATATTCCCATTCCTCTCAGTTAATTAGCATATAAACAGCTCCAGCCACTGCTAATCTGACTGCACAGTCAAAGTGGTTTGTGGAAAATGTCATTACATTTCCGAAATTTCAAATTCCACATCTGATTAGATGACATAATCATGTGTCACTTCACAAAGCCCTTTTCTTTTGTGCGGAGCACTATTGAATATGAGGCATTAAAGACTTTCTTTGATCCAGTTAATGTGCTGTAGACCTGCTATTTTGTTTTACACTCGATGTAGCTGCAGAAGCAGCATTTGAAGTGCAAATTTAGGATCACCCAACAGAAAGTCTGGATAATCAGAGCTACCAGATTTAGGCATTTCATGTTTATCTTGTGCTTTTCTTACATTTTATCAAGGCACGTAAAGCTGGTATGATGTACAAAGTCTGACAGGAAGGAAAAGCAATGCCGTGTGAGAAACCCCTCATCCCTAACCTTATTGGATCCATAATCCCTTGTACTGTGGTGTGACCCGGAGAACACCCTCTTCCTTCTCTCAACATCTCATCAAAGCTTTGACAGAGATTGCCAGGCCTCACATCTGAGGGACAGAGACCACAGAACAACTCCCCAGGGAGAGTGGGTGGCTCAGTGACACAACGACAGCACGGCTGTTGAATACATCCACATTTTACACAGTGATCAGTGATCATCAGAGTGCTCTCTTGGTTGGCATCCAACTGTTTGTTATCACCTCTAGGAACCCAGCTTCCTTTTCAAACCTTAATAATGAATACTTCAGGTACGTGATGTTTATACAATATTTAATCTAGACACTGAATGTCAGATCAGTTGATGCTTTTATTTCCCTGCACATGGAAATCATTCTTCTGTGAGCAAATAGGAAAGAAAAATAATATCTGCAGTCCTTTGTGTGGCAGCTACTCTCATGCGTGCTGCTAAGCAGGGAAAATAATAGCCGGCCCACTTGTTGTGTTTTGATTAAAATCCCCTTCTGTAGGGTATAAAGCCACTTTTGTTGTTGTTTCCTCCTCACTTTGTTTGATTTATGGCATTGGAATTGCTTTCCTACTGCCCTCTGCAGACTCGTCATGCTTGTGGAACCAGTTCGCCTGCTCAAAGAACAAGTGCATTGCCAAACAGTGGCTGTGTGATGGGGAGAACGACTGCGAGGATGGCCTTGACGAGAGCGTGCAGATCTGTGGTTAGTGCCCTTTCAGATGTCATGAGGAATCTGCTGTCGGGTGTAAAAGGTCACATCCGCTATATTGCGTGCGGAAGCTCCACTTGTTCCCCCTAGCAGAGCTGGAAATGGAATGGGCAGAAATGAAACAAATCTTAACGAGACAACAAATGAGAACGCGGGCATTTCTGATGATTCAAATGGGCACTGAGGCAAATAGATTTTTCATCACCGAGGCCCAAGGGACGCAGCTTTTTCAATGGGTAAATGAGATATGTGTGTAATGCACTCTGGAACACAATGAAAATAATCCAACCACAATAAAGAGACAAGAAATGCGGCAAACATTGGTTGTGTAATTGGATCGTAATAGAGTGTCAAGGAAATATTAATGAAAAAGCCAACGCTTTCCCAGCCACAATTCTTTTTAAAAATAAGATATGCATTTTGGCAACGCATGCCTAATTGAACTTCACCGTTGCTCAGTGCAGCCTTCTTTTTCTGTTGCTCTCTTTTGCCTTAAAGGGCAGCCCTAACATAAAGGCGAGTATTGCTGACTTATCGAATCCAAGTAAATAATTGTTACTCACAGCTTTAGCTTGCATAAGGGGAACTGCTGTGCAATAAAAAAATGTAAGTTTATTTAAGGCGTATCAGTTGAGAGCAGAACAACTGTTTGAATGTATAGGAATTGCTGCTGAGTGTTCACTGATAACAGAAGGTACAATTTTAACAGAACAAAATACATCTGCTTCAGTTGAGTGTCCCCTGTACGAATGCCTTCTCCTCCGTGGTGCATTTAACCTATTGCATTCTTGGCTTTTGAAACTAGAACATGTGGTCCTGTCCCCTCTCAGGCTCAGTGACATGTGCTCCAGGGCTGTTCAGCTGCCCTGGATCGTATGCCTGTGTTCCGAAACGCTGGCTCTGTGATGGTGAAAGGGACTGCCCTGATGGGAGCGATGAACTTTCTGCTGCTGGCTGCGGTAAACTCCCGTCCGACACATTGAACACCTCCCTGCAATTATGAAAGAAACTTACTGAAACCCAGAATTAGGAAATCTTGCTTGTTTACACTTTGTCGGAGTTTGTGTCCCAAAGAACATGAAACCCACAGAACTCCTACTGTAAATCTCTGTTTCAAACAAGAAAAAGAAAGCATGTATACAGTGGGAAGTAGTGCATGATTGCATTGTTCTTGAAGTAATCTGGATCGCCTTCCACAAATTGCTTCTGGACCATTCAAGCCTTCTAAACACAGAGCCCAGAGGAGTAGCATAAGGTTCACTTATGTTGACTTTTTACCCATATTGCATGCCGTGCCATGTTTAGGAAAGTATGTTTATCCATTGATTTGCTTTTGAAACTATTTTTATTAATGCATTAGCACCCAACAACACGTGCGAAGACAGCTCGTTCCGCTGCCGCAACAAAGCATGCATCCCTCAGCGGTTTGTCTGCGACCACGATGACGACTGTGGAGACGGGTCGGATGAGTCCATTGAATGTGGCAAGTGCATTATTTTCTTTTTCTCTTGCTCTTAATGTTCACCAAAACATTCACCAATGACATATGATTATGCACACATTGTGAGTTGGCCTCAGTACATTTAGAATAAGTAGCAAAGATGGACTCGTTCGTCTTGTTTGTACTTTTTTACTAGAAAAGGAGCTTGTCATGGTAGATATGTATTCAAAAGAATCAACTGTTGTACTGTTAAATCGACCTCATCTTGCAAGCAATGTTCTGAATGGAATACTTTACCCATTTGCCTCTGTATCTTTAGAAACCGGGCAGTATTTTTGAATGGCACCATTTCTTCATTTTCCCCAGAGAAGACTAATTTTGCATCATCAGACTCTGCTTTGGTTAGAGGGGGTAAGACTATAACACTGGTTCCTTATGTTTTCAACCCGTCTATAGGGGGCAGGACCTATTAGGCTACAGATCAGAGGCGAGACCTCACTTCAGACTCGGAGTGTGAGTGGACCTGGAATAGTCCTTTGATAATAAAAATGCTGCTGTGCGCTCTGTTCAAGATCCGCTGACTGCCACCGCTGGTTTGTCTGCGCTGGCTGCTATCAGTCGGTGCACGGTGGTAAAAAACGTAAAGCCATGCATGTGTGGTACTAGGAGGGGATGCCTGTTTGTTCTCAGGATGTGTGTGTGCAAAACGGCAGGGGACTGGGGAGTGGGGACAGATTAGTGGAAGTGGTCTGCAGAGCTGAGCATTGTGGGAGTTTTTGTCTTCAATCCACATGCGCCAAAAAGTCACTGTCTGCCTCAAATTTGAAATTTATCTTACGTTTTGACGACATATATGCCCCACTTTCAATACAGATTCATGTTTCCACCAATGAAATATGCCTTTAATTCTATATTCAGAGCATTAAAGTAGCAGCAAACTATTTGAAATGTGAAGATTAGGGGTGTTGAGATACAGGTTTTGACAATAACCTGGCTATTTAAAAAATTAAATATTAATATCACATATATTTTTTTTTTTTATCCAGCACCTCTTCAGTTTTAATATTACAGTTTTGATTAGTGACTCTCTCTCCCTCAACTCATATTTTGGGTGTAATTAATTTGCTAAAAAAAAAAAAATGCAGGTCACTGCTGGACCAACGCAGAGGTGTTATTTCCCCCTATCCAGTATACTCACTATATTATATTGTTAATGCTGAGAAATATTGTTTTTGAAGCTTTTACGATGTTGAAATTATGTCTTTTGCAGCTGCTTTATTGTAGATCAGGCCATGTTTCTCTGGACCGGCCTGAGTGTCTGTTATGTATTGCTTTTTAATTGTTTTTTATTTGATACTACGAGACATGTAATATCTCTCCATATACAATATTTGGACCTGATTTGTGGTGACTGTTGATAATAAAATGGTTACACTACAATTGAATTATTGGCCATTGCAGCTGTGCACACTATTAAACCTCCAGATGGCTTGATTTGTTCATCAGCAATGATCCTATACACTATTTCTATGCTTCAATTCAATATGATCAATGGCTGTAGAATGCTGTGTCTTTCACTATTTGGACTTAATTCCTCCAAAGTGACACCTGAAACCGAAGCTGTGTCACCGCTGAGCCCAAGTGTAACGATGATGATGAAAGAGCTCTCTCTCGCTCTCTCTCTCTCCTTTCTCCAGTCTATCGCTCCTGTGGATCAGAAGAATTCCGCTGCGGGGACGGCCGCTGTCTTCTCAGCTCTCAGTGGGAGTGTGACGGCTATGCAGATTGTCCCGACCACTCTGACGAACTACCTCTGAACCTCAAATGTCTGGCTGCAGGTAAGACTGCTTTTGGCTCGCCACAGGAATCTCTTCATCAGCGTCGGCACGCAGCAGCAGTCACACAGGAAACTGGCAGGGACTCACGGCAGAAACAAAAGTTGCTGCAACCAGGAGAGCTTTCTCGAAAAGGAATTAATTTGTTGAGATCCATTGTCGAGTCAAAGACAAACAGGGCAGGGCATTGTGCCAGTGACCGTCTTGTGTCTTATGCTTTTCAGGAAGCTTGTGCAACGGCTCGTTCTTCATGTGCTCCAATGGACGCTGCATCTCTGAGGGGAACCTCTGTGATGGGAGGGACGGCTGTGGAGACCAGTCAGATGAGAAGAACTGCAACGTGAATGAATGCTTGAACCGCAGAGTGAGTGGGTGCACGCAGGACTGCCAGGATCTTCCTGTGGGATACAAGGTAAGTGGCCAGTGGACTCGTCATGTTTCAGTACCTCTGAAGTCCAGTCCGCTTCCCAAATCCCCCGATGGCTCCAGTTAGTCCATAAAGCTCAATATAACCATATTTTTTTTGTCATTATTAATATTATAGGTCCCAGCACCTCACATGACATACATTAAGGCTCCCCTTCTTTCTTTCTTTCTTTTTTCTTTCTTTCTTTTTCTTCTAAGAAAGCTACCGAGCACGTTCAATAATTCCGACTCTTGCTGTTTGAGCCCTTCAGTTTGACTGACAGTAACTAAATGTCACATATTAACCACCATGGTGGTGGTGAAGTGTAAAAGCAAACTGCCACCAAAATGCAAACCCACTGCAAAAGAGTGTTCATAAAAATGAGTCACAGCTAACACTTAACATGCTTCCGTTTGAAGACATAGACTTTACTGACCTCCCCATGAATGAATTGAACTTTGCACATCATTAAACAGGCTTTTTGAATAACCTTGAATGCTGTGAGGAGAGTTGCCAACAACCGTCTGCGCTCCCTGACTGTGCTCGGTGATTGTGCCTCGCCCTGGCAGTGGTGGCATTTGATGTCAGGCTTGAATCCAGTTCAAGGCAGCACCTGCCGGACTGCTCCGGTGGCCATAACTGTTGTCAGGCCGCTGTTTATGCCTTCGTCTCTGGACTTCCCTCTCCTACTGTTCCACAAGACGGTGGTCACTACATCAGAAAACTGGGCGAGAGCACAGAAAGCCCCTTTTGTGTCATGTCAGGGCCAGAGCTGGACAGAGAGCACATGAATGCAGACACTTAGCTCATCCATATGTGGCCTGAACAGAGAGATCGGCCCAAGAGCCCTCAAGGTTATAACTGTGGATAAGAAAGGGATTTGCTCTGGGCCCATAGCAGCTGATACAAGCACTTTGAGTTATTTTGGATGGTTAGTGTGTGTTAGATGCTTGGTTCTAATACTTGACTTGCATTACTGAGCTCAAGGTACCGGGGTCCAACATGTAGTTTTATTACTGGTGCTATGCTGCATATTGTATGTTTTACTAATGATCTCATGTTATGTAAGGTGACCTTGGAGACTAGAAAGGGACTACAATCGCAATCATTGTTGTGTTTGTATGTCATCAGTGTAAATGTTGGCCTGGTTTCCACCTGAAGGATGATGGGAAGACGTGTGTGGATGTTGATGAATGCTCCACTACCCTTCCTTGTAGCCAGCGCTGCATCAACACTTATGGTTCCTTCAAATGCCTGTGTGTGGATGGCTATGAAGCCTTAGAGCGCAACCCCAACACATGCAAGGCCCTGTCAGGTGAGCCGCAGTTTTCATCCCTCCACTTTCAGTGCAAAACTCTATAGGTCCCTTGGGTCCTCTAACGCTGCATGTACCCCATTTCAGCGGAAGAGCCTTTTCTCATCATGGCGGACCACCATGAGATCCGGAAGCTGAGTGTTGATGGCTCAAATTACACCATCTTGAAACAGGTAAGCGATATCTGCATTATTGCCATCACGCCTGCTGTGAAACCTCACACCATGATCTGATAACCATGACACAGCAATAGATTGTCAAAAGGACCAGCCTGTCTTAGTGTTTTGTCTTTTGAAACGGAGGATGTATACGTTCAAATGGGTTTTACTCTTGAAAACACACATTTTAGTGACTCTAATTATATTACGCAGAAAGCATCACAAGATATCGTAAGTGAAACCTCAATGAATAGTGAATGCAATGTTTTGTACTCCAGAAATGGTGGATTTTGTGAGGGACAGTCTGTTGTAAATCATTCAGTGTGCTCCACTTACCCTCTGAGATGTTTGCCCTCTGATCTGCGAGACACCTGATTCATCTGCATATTCTTGAAAGATGCTAGTACACTTTCCTTTCATGGATTACTTATTACCAGGAAAAAATATTATATTATATTCATGACTGAGCCTCAACATAAATCTCTGCATGAAGATATTTTCTCAAGTCAGTTCTGCCTCTGTAAAGTATTGTTCCATTTCCACTGTGGAATATATACCCCATTGGCAGAAGAAACTGGCCGTTCTGATTGGCAGAGGGGGAAATCACCCAAGAGGACCCCAATGGAAAAGCTATTTCTATCATTCCAAGGTTCCATCACAGCCGCTCTGGGCAAAACTGGAATCTGACTGTTGATTATCACAAATGGTCGGCGGTGATTTACTGTAAATCAACCTGGGGTTATCCTACGATCTCCTCTCACAGTCATATTAACCTCTTGACCTCGCGTACTCTACCGTCTGCATCGGAGTTCCCGTCAGCCACAACTCACTTTAATCACTGCGCGTTAGTGTTAATGGAAGCTAGAGAGGGAAATATGCGCTTTGGCTTTACTAAGTGGTGGCGGATACTTCATTGACCTTGTGTCAATTTGCCACACCATTAAATTATATTTTCAGATGATATGTTCATGATATTGTGTACAATTCAAATGAGCTGATCATTTCCCTTAGTATTGCTTTTGCTTTTCGTATAAATGCAAGCCACTCAAAATGTTATATTATATTTGTTATATCACTCCTTGTCTAAGCCATTCAATGTGTTTTACAGCTGAATTAATTAGAGCTCACTCTGACTCTTACAGTGGGGAACGCAATTACCTTGGGTAACATTTTGCATTTAGGAAGTTAAGCTTTCCGTGAGCTGTCTGATACAATGACAGCGCACAGAAAGGATTCTGGATATTCAGGTTACAGAATGTTCTTAAAAAAATAATCAACCATAGTGTTGAAAATGTACTCCATGCCAGAGTTTTAGCATGTTGCCACGACATAGATCCATAAAAATGATAATTTAAACATTTCGAGCTTGAATTGGTAGCCAAGAGCCGAGTAAAAGTAAAGTTTTTACAGTTGGCAAATAAAGCACACTAAGGTTTTACTGTCAGACATTCTTATTTTAGAGATAAAATAGTTAAATCTGATGAACAGGAAGTCATTGGTATGTTGAAAGTGGTGTCTTTCACACTATTTAGAATAGTTATAAGCCTTTGATTTATTTCGTAGTTCTTTGGTTTCCACTGTGTATGCTCTGCAGGGTAAACAATTGGGAGACGTAGTTCTGGATAGAGACACTGGTAAACTGCAGGTTTCATCTCTATAGCGGATGTTTGGTGTGGAGAAGGGTTCCCCCAGGACAAGTTGGCACCCGTCTGTGAGGGTGTTGATGATCTGATGAAGATGTCTCATTCCGCTTGTCAAATTATCTGACACCTTTTGTCAGCACCCACAGTGTGAGACAACAAGGTGTGGGCACTTGTTTGGTGAGCAGCTCTGTGTGACTGACAGTGAGGTCATGACAAGTAGAAGAGTACGTCAGTCTTCTGCCTTGATAGGTCTTTGACTTCACAGAGCATTTAAGACTTCACTGGCTCTCCACATGATCTATATGACTTAGAGCATTGGAACCTATTGGGAAACCGCCTGAAATCAATACTGCTTGCAGAATAAATACTGCATCGAATCCTGTTGGGATTCCCACCTGTAGGCATGTAAAATATTGAATCAAACATAATCTCCCTGGATTGGATTGGATTGATCATTGCTGCCCTTGATAGAGAAACAGTGCATGAGACTGACAACACAATTGCTTCTCCTTATGCGTTTACATTTTCTGCATTCCTGTTAACACTACATTCACAATAGTGTCTACCACAAACTTGTATTAATATTTGTTTTATAGGCATACATTTGAACTTATTTAGTGTAATTTTACTTCTATGTAATTGTTGAAAATAAATAACTTGAACTTAAATGAAGCTGTTTGGGGTAATATGAGTCAATATATTAACAGTGTTTGCGTTCCACATTTTCTCCTAAAGTTGCATATGAACATAACATTGGGGATAATACTAGGGTACACTCTGTTGTACACCTTTGTTGCGTATTATTTATTTTTTTCTCCAGGGAACTCAAGATCCCTAATGGTTTAAAAGTAAAAACTACATTTTATTATGTTTTTGCTCTCTGTATCCTCAGGGCCTCAACAATATCATCCACATAGACTTTGACTACAAGAAGGAATTCATCTATTGGGTGGACTCAACCAGACCAAGTGGTCGGAAGATAAACAGAATGCGCCTCAATGGGAGTGACCTCAAGGTACCACGGGATTTAGTTTGACTGTATGCAACATGGTGCCTTGTGCCACTTTAACCAAGATACATCGTCTTTACTTTGCTTGGTCCCTGTCCAACTTGTATTTAATAACCATGCCTTGCTCTGTCCAGTTTTATTTTATTTTACTAATTTAATGTCAAGATGTGTTCTCTTTTTAAACTGTGTCATCTGTTTGAGTTTGGAAAGCCAAGTGTGTTGCTTTAAGTGGCTCGTTATCACTGCTTAGCTGATGATGGCCGCCTTTTATGTAGTCAAAATAATGGATTTGTTCTGTCTGCAGCCAACGGCCTGTTAGCCTAACAACAATGAATGTGTTTGTGATGATAGGAATACGACCAATGCCTTTCGGATAAATGCAATAAGCCTAATGACACAATGGTGCTGTCTGGTGTAATCACCAAGGTTTGCCGGGGTCATGGGATTGGAGCCCAGACATTGGGGATACTGGGATGTCAGCAGAACACCTGCTGGGCCCCCATCCCACATCTCATTAGCATTGGTGTGAGGGGCTATTAGGCTCATTCAGCTCGATTACTCCCATAGTCTCCGTTTGAGCCACTGCCACGGCTTAGCAAGAAGACAAACTGTTTGAGACACAGATCCGAGAGCTTCCCATATTGGCTTAATTAAAAGCCCTACTGATATCCAATGCCACTGGTATAGGCTTGCCATATGAGGAAGACTTATATGGTTTGGTTAAAACAGTGTAGTTTAATTATAGATGTTATCATAGTGTGTATTTTGTTTATCTCAAACATTTTTCAGAGTAAAGTGCTGCTACGTGGGTTGATGAAAACAATGTCTGTGCCATTAACGATCAGTTCGGTCCCATAAAGTGAGATCCTGTCATTGTTGAAAGACTTCTGAAGACCATATTTTTGCTTTAAATGGCTGAGAGAACTGTTGTTGAGACAGCTTTCAGTGAGTGTATAGATCAAACATGAACATACTCATTTTTATCTGCTATTTGTGTTTTAATGAGCGACATCCAAATGTTGACATCCCTCACAACCTTCTCCGCCACATGAAGCAGTGTTTTGATCAATAGAGAGATATTAGGGATAAAGTCAACGAGAAGGACTTTGTGTAATGAGCATCAACTCCTTTTTGCCCCAGCAGGCAGTGATGGAAAATACTGCACAACTAGTGATACTTTAGTGACCGTTTTAAGATCAGTTTTGTCCAAATTACTGCTTGGGGTGCAGTGAGTCTTCTGCCAAGACTATATATTTTCTTGCAAATGATGACAGAAGAGGCCTCAAAGCACATGGTGTTCCTTAATGACAGATTGCATGGGTGCTGGCATCTTTGTTTATTTTTTTTTTCCATAAAAGGGAGTTTTTAAAAGGCATTGACTTTATCTGCCAGCTGGCACAATAATTGTTTATTCTGAGCAACTGCTTTTTCATACTCAAAGGCTAGACTAGCTTGGGGGTATTGATGGAGTTCCTAGATAGTTCTGAGATTTTCTCTAAATCAGTTAAATACCTTCTCATATACTTTATCCAAATCTCTCTCAAGACTAGATAACACAGTGAGATGAATATGACTGGCCTCCACCCTACCTGCTTTATTAACGGTATTTGCAGTTAACACATTTTCATACAAAAGGCACTTCTTTATTTCAAATTAACATTTTCTGATGGAATGTGCAGTATGGACTAACGCACTACCGTTTGCCTTTTCACTGATCTATTTTGGCAGCTAGTGCAGCTGTAAAAGCACATCAAAATATAATTTGTATGTGTTTAAGAGTCACTACTGGTAAGTCTCTACTGAGTGAGATTAATGGTATTCTTACTCAGGCCAGCCACTACTGTAACTCTCATACAGCAGCAGGAATGATTTGTGCCCTCCATCTGTAGTCTTTAATTTGAGAAATGTGGAATGCATGATTATGCATGGGTCAAACTGCATTGGTACCTCATTTAAATGATTAACTCTTTACAGGCAAGTCCTTGATCCGACAAAAATCGTGCACCAAATGGCTAGTAAACTCTTATCAAGTGAAATTATTTTTATACAGGCATCACCCAAATCCTGACCTCAAAAAAGATGTGAAACGCTGTAAGCTGTAATAGGTTATTGTTTTCCCTACAATATTAGCAGATGTGGAAATACTTATTTCTAGTTACTGAAGATATCCTAATTTACCTACCTTCCCTTTTGCACAGCTCATTGTGTTTTAAATCACAGGGCCGAGGCTCAAAATTAAGATCTGGGGCCATTTTCCTCCCAATCTGATTTTTCTTCGGGCTGGGATTTTGCAGCAATGACTTCAGTATTTGGTCAAACACGCACGGCATTGCTGCTTCAACTCGTGTACATCCTCATTCGTAAAACAAGAAAATAGTTATAAAAAAACATTTTAGGATAAGGGGAGAGCATTTCTCTTTGATGAAATTAAAAGGCATATTTGTCTTTGCTGTCAGCTGCCCGAGAGGGGGGGGGAGGGGGGGGGGATTACGTGAGCGAGCTTCCAGGGCGAGCAGAAGAAGACCGAGACAGAGCCGCCGTGCTTTGAATGAGAGAATAAAGACGTTATTTTCTGATTGTTTCATGCAGGTTACGTTCTGAAGCATAACTAAATAACAACCCGACCCTCAACTAATGATTCGTTGTGGAGACAGACGCGTTTTGTTTCATTCTCCTCTGCATTTCATTCATTACATCCGACGTGCATCAGTAATGACTATGCAGCATTCAGTGTTGTCGCAGACTAGAGCTAAGGTTTATCGAGTGAACCCGGTGAGCACGCTGAACTGCAGGCTGTAGCGTGCGTTCACCCCTGTGACCTGCAGCCGCCCTCTTCCAAGGTCATGTTGCTTTTTCATACATCAGCTGACTTATTTGTCTAATCCTCGCAGGTCTCGAGACCGGGAACAATTTAATGTGACACATTTACAAAAAACAAACAAAACTCCTGCTTCTGCATTTGCACATGGAAGTTGGTGTTTTTTGTTATTCAGATATTTTTTAATTTCTGTCATGGTTGAAATAAGAGAGAGTGAGAGAAAGACCTTTTTATTCTATGTGCTCTTAGGTTTGCTAGTAGTTAATATAAATTTCTTCTATGTCTTTATATTTGATCAGATTTTCTCGGTTCTTATTTAAATTCATCCATGGAAGAATTTAAAGACAATCCTTCATACTGGATGTGATTTTCTCTCCCTGTGTTACTAGGTGGTCCACAGAACAGCTGTGCCCAGCGCCTTAGCAGTGGATTGGATAGGAAAGAATCTGTACTGGTGTGATGCGGAAAAGAAAACCCTGGAAGTGTCCAAAGCCAACGGCCTCTACCCTACCGTCCTGATCGGTTCTAGCCTCAAGAACCCCACAGACCTAGCTCTGGACCCCCAGACGGGGTAAGCACACTGTCATTACTGTCAAGCTCACGGTAATGCTTTAGTGTTTCCTTAATAAGGATTGATTTCACAGCTTGAGGCTGAACAGGGATAGAGTTACCCCTTCCAGATGATTAACCTGGAAACTGTGAGACCCAGCTCTCATTAGAGGAGTTTCATTGTGTTTCAGCATTTGTCTTTTTTTTGTTTTATTCCAATCACGTTTGGCGGCTCTTCCAACTCTGCTATACTTCTGACTAGGTACGTGTTCTGGGTAGACTGCTGTGAACCCCCTCACATTGGGCGGATTGGCATGGATGGCCGAGGGCAAACGGTTATCATTGACACAGAGATCTATAGCCCCACTGCTCTCACTATTGATTACACCAACAAGAGGCTCTACTGGGCAGACGACAACCACATCCTGCTTGCCAACATGGATGGCACCCAAAGACGCAAAGGTGAGACTAAGGTGCTGTCCATGTCCAAGGAATAGTTTGACATTGTAGTCCCATCCCATATCTGTTAAATGTAAGGTTGAAGTCACGACGACTAGCTCTACTTGTTCCAAATGTGTTTCTAAGTTGTGTTATGTTGAACTGTAGCACGCATAGTTAGCCTTAGCTGTCAATATTACTGGTGTTTATGACATTAGAAAGCTATAAAAAGAATCAAATTGTCGACTGACCTGATGAATGGATGTGTTTTGGCTCTGACTGGTCGTGAGTTTCAACTCTTACTGCAAGGAAATGTGTGATGTAAGTGCCACAGTTAGCACCGCCCTTGTTCTTAAACTGAGTTAAAAAAAAAAAAGAATTTAATTGAAGCTCCCCACGGCCATTTGTCCCTCTCCAGTGTCCTATGATCACATCCAAGGGGTAATGGCTCTGACATTGTTTGAGGACTTTGTCTATTGGACGGATGGGAAGTCCAAATCACTACGACGTGCTCATAAGACGACTGGCGCTCAAGGGATGGAGCTCCTCAACTCCTGGCAAGCCATCAAATCCATCAAGGTCTACCACCCCCTGCGCCAGCCTGAAGGTACCAAGTCCATCTGGCACTCGTGTTCATTCTATCCTTCTGAGCCGAACAGTTGTCACCGGCCTCCTTTATAGCTTTGAGAAGGAAATGATTTGCGTTACACAGTTTGAACTCTGAATTAATGTTCTCCCGTCCCTCTGTACAGTACCAAAGCACCAGTGTCAGATTGCAAATGGGGGATGCAGCCACCTGTGTCTCCTGTCCCCCGGCGGAGAACACAAATGTGCCTGTCCCACTAATTTTTACTTGGCTGCTGACAATAAGACCTGCCTCTCCAACTGCACCTCCAGTCAGGTCAGCCATCTCCCCCTCACACTTCCAAGTTTAGATTTATCATGTTGTTGCTTTTTCTATCCTGAGCAGTGATTGTTTTCCCCCTCAGGGCAAATTACTTCACTCTCATATGCTTTCCTTTTCTAGCATGCACTGTACTGTAGGAAAAATGATCCTGTATTGATTTTGACTTTGGCTTTGAAGAATGTTGGATCTCTAAATAAGAATCAAATACATCATGTTGATTCCAAATGCGGATGTGTGTTATTTTTTTAATATTTGTCTGTGTTATTAATAGTTTCGCTGCGGGACAGATGAGTGCATCCCTTTCTGGTGGAAGTGTGACACAGTGGATGACTGTGGGGATGGATCAGATGAACCTGCTGACTGCCGTGAGTTTTTTAAACGTTGGCTTTTAAATACCACTGTATACCACAACCAGTCAACTTCTATTTTGGTGAGCTTTGACGGATATTCAAATGTAATATATCTTTGCTTTCGTTGTTTATATATATAAATGTATAATATATATATATTTAGCATTTAATGGTGTTTACTGCTGTTGGCTGTTTGCAATTTAAAGTAGCACCTGAGGTATGTAGTCATGCTTTCCTTTTCAACAGCGGAATTCAAATGTCAGCCCGGGCGTTTCCAGTGTGGTACTGGCCTTTGTGCTCTTCCTCCATTCATCTGTGATGGAGAGAATGACTGTGGTGATAACTCAGATGAGGCAAACTGTGGTAAGGATGGAACAACTATTACTGTAGATGCTGTCGTAAAAAAATCTAAGAGGTTCTTTTTAACTGTCATCCGTTGCTCCTCGCTGATTTCTGCAGCTTCTCACCTTCAGAATCAATTAAACGGTGCTGTCAGGTCTTTTTTTGTTTTTAATGATCTGTTAATAATAGCTTCTATTTAGTGCTAAAACAATGAGTCAATTAATTCATTTGTTGATCACCAGCAAATTAAGTCTATTTTTAATAATTCATTGTTATTAAATTTTTTAATTAATTAATTTTAATTTTAAATTAATTTAATTTTAATTGAGTAGTTTGTTGTGCAAAACCATGTACATAGGAAAAAAGTTGTTCTTCATGGCATTTCATAGTCGAGATAAATTGGACAAAATAATATTAATATTTTAAAAAGTAGATTGAGTGATGAATGCCCTGATCCTGTTGTCTTTCTGTGTATCCACTTCAATTTACTCACTGCAAAATGCAAATGTAAAATGCTTCATTAGCAGGCAATGTGTGTTTACAAGACATGCAACCGTTTTCATAAACCTGATTTATTGTAGGTTGAATCACTTTGAGTCAGTAGTGGTAGTTTAGATGCTTTGATTTGTTGGGACGCCAGCATTTCCTATTGATGCAGCCTCTGTCTGCTTCTGCCCGTTTTCTCTTTCAGAGACATACATCTGTCTGTCAGGCCAGTTCAAGTGCACCAGGAAACAGAAATGCATCCCTCTTAACCTGCGCTGCAACGGTCAGGACGACTGTGGAGATGGAGAGGACGAGACAGACTGCCGTAAGACTGCATTATTATTCAATTATTGTCTTAGAAATGGCTTCATCGAGCTTTTAGAAGAGGTGGTTTTTGAATAAATCTCCCGTTTGAACAGTCTGCCCCAACACTGATGTAATCTAGTGGATTGATATAAATTGCCTTAATTGTCGTTTTTTTCTGAAATGTTAAATGCATTCATGTGGACAGACTACAGTATATGGCAAAATGAACATGACATAGTTATGTAGTCATTAGGTATTCCAAAGGCAGCCCTTGTTATGGACTGTTGCTGTGAAAAGGGATTAGATATTGAATCACAGAGAGGATAAGGACAGATTCTCTCTCCCGTGATGTAACCCCGTGATTAGAAGATCATACTCCATTCGAGACTTTCAGACTGCTGCATGTTTCTTGCATGCTATTGCACGAGGTGTCAGATTTTGGGAGAGAATGTAAGAAAGTAAGGAGGAGAAAGAGAGACTTAAAAAAAAAAGTCTTTAATTAAAGTGAAGCTAATTACTTTCACCCTTCTTCGACTTCAACAATGATTGGATGCGGTTTTGAATGCACTTTTGTAATGAGCAATGCAGCACTGAAATTAAAATGCTATCTGAAGCAATATGAGCTTTCAGAACAAGCAGCTATGTTGCTGTAATAACACGATGAAACGGTGTGCGAGGGGTTTTGGAGAAATGAACGTCTGTCTCGTTGGTTCTTATATCATGAACACTCAGATTGCTCAGTGTTATTACTACAGATCCAAACGCACTCCTCGTCTCTCTGCCGACAGCTGAAAGCACCTGCTCCCCAGACCAGTTTCAGTGCAAGGCCTCCATGCACTGCATCTCCAAACTCTGGGTTTGTGATGAGGACCCCGACTGCGCGGACGGGTCAGACGAGGCTAATTGCGGTGAGTTGTGGAAACCCACTTAACCATAAATCACGCCACTTCACTTATTTTTCAGTTAAAGGGGGAAGAGTCTGATTTAATCTGAATTAATTTTACACTTGGCTTCACTCTGATCTGACTCAGACCTTCTACGTGTTCTCGTCGCCTATCTGATGCTGTGCTGAGGGAGAATAAGTTGAAGGACAGCTGTCAACAAGAGCTCAGCATTATGATCTCAGTTTGCCTGGCTTTTTTTTTTTTTTTTTTTTTTTTTTTAGCAGTTTAAATGCTGACCTCACAAACACAAAAGCTATTATTTCTTCAGCACGGCACCTTGGGAACTTTTGCAGCACTATGCACCAGGATTCTAGCAGCTTGACAGGCCTCTGCCAAGAGCCAGAATTCTTTGATCAGGACAACTCAGGAGGTAGAGCGGGTTGGCTGGTAACCGCCAGATTGCCAGCTCGATCCCCGGCTCCTCCTAGCTGAGTGCCTGGTGTCTCTTAGCAAGACGCGTCACCCTAATTGCTCCTGATGAGCTGGCTGTCGCCCTGTGTGGTTGACTCCGTCGTCAGTGTGTGAATGTGTGTATGAATGGGTGAATGTCAGTCAACACTGTAAAGCACTTTGGAGAAAAGCGCTATATAAATGAGGACCATTTACAACTGCACAATGTTGTGAAGCTCAGTTACAGCTGATAACCCCTTCCCAACCTCTGGTTAACACTTTTAACTGTGTCAACGCGTTTGCACCATTAGCAGTGTTAGCAGCATTAGCTACGAGGCGCCGACCCGAATGCTTCCAATCTCAGGGTAGGACTTTTGCACAATGTATGCTTTAAAGGGCCACCGGTGTGGGACGGGTTTTTTTGCTTCGTAGGTGTGACATTGCAGGATTAAAAAACGATTATCAGTATATGTGGCTTGCACAACATTACAATTTCAGTACAATTAATCTGCTGCTGCTTTGAAGCCATTTGAGTTCCCACGTTGTAGAGTTCGGTGACGTTTGACTTAAGCCCTTCAACTTGTACCATCTGCAGTGTTTGTCAGTGTCATCCGATAATTCTTCAACGGAAAAGTTCTCACCACTTCAGAGCACACAGAAGAGCTTGAGCACACTGCTCAAGCTATTTTATTTCCTCTTTGAATTAAATCAGACTGATGATAAGGACGTTTTGCTTGTTAGCACTATAATGAGCTCTGACTTAGCAGGGAAATATATATATATATATATATATATATATATATATATATATATATTTTTTTTTTTTTTATCTGTGTCGCATCTTTCATATGCTGTTAGTGACTGACTGGGCTGCTTCCTAATGAATTGCTGCCTTGTGTCCTCCACTGCTGCTCTCAGCGCTCCCTCCTGATTCTCTCCTCCTGCTGTCATGTTGGAAAGAGATCCAGGCAGAATCTGCCAGCCTCCTCTTTTGACGCATCTCTTCCCTAACTGATAACAGCGTTACCTTGGCCATTATCCCCGATGATGTCTGCACTGAAATGACTTTATAAAAGGAAGCGCTCAGTTTGACATTGAAACCCGTTCTGAGGAAGTATCGCTGGAGCAAATATCAAAGCATCTGTTCTTTTTGAAGGGAATGCAGATCCGTTGGATAATTCTAACTCAGGTCATTAACGTTTAAAACTGGAATTCCCGATTAAAGACTTAAATACTTCCGGCCCTGCGTGAATTTTCACATACACACATTCCAGGCAGAGTCACTTCAAACAGCATTTACAGCAAATACAAAGAGACAATAATTGGATAGTGTGATTGACATTTTGTAGCCTGGGCCCAGACCTCTGAAAAGCTGGCCACATGTCTAAAGGTCGACTATTTTCACACCTAATGGAAAAGATGATAAGGGCTCATCATTTTTTTTATCAAAAAGTTTTCCGAGCTGTTCTCATTACAATAAGAATAAGAATAATAAGAATAAAATACAACTGGTATTTAATATAACCTTTCACTCATGTGGAAACTATGGGATATGTTACTGAATAACAATTTTGCCATTTAAAAAAATACTTTATTATAATCACTGACATTAAAGATAAAGAATTGATCATTTGATGTCCAGACAATGCTATCAACACATCAAAGTGCTGGGACACTGAAACAGGAACACTGTTTGATAATATATAAGAAAGCCAAAATGCTTTGTGTCTTCCAAATTTCTCTTGTCTGCTTTCTTGAAGAAAGTTCAATTTTGCCAACTTCCCGTCACAAATTCTGTTGAAGCTGATTGGTAGCACCGTCAGGTATCTCATCTAGCAGTGTGTTAGCCTCTAGAGTGCATACTGTGTTTTGAACTTAGTGTCAGACTTGCTTTGAGAAACCCTGAGGAAAGGATGATTACCACACGTTGAAAATATGATCGCGAGCACGCTATTAATATTCATGCTCTTTGAAGCCATTTTCATCTTCGTGTTTGTTTGTTCCTGATGAAAAAGATGAAAAGACCTGTGGACCTCATGAATTCCGCTGCGAGAATAACAACTGCATCCCGGACCACTGGAGGTGCGACAGCCAGAATGACTGTGGAGACAACTCAGACGAGGAGAACTGCAGTGAGTACCTGACTCTGTTCGTTTGTGTACACTGTTGACGTTTTTACACTCACTTAGGCAGCGGAGAATGGGACTTATCTGAAGACGACCGAGTGCCCCTCCCACCACCACAAGTAGCACACTCTCAGTCTCCCACACACACACACACACACACACACACATGCTTGTATCTGTACACTCTGGATGATGTTTCTCCACAGCCAGGCTCAACTCTTTCTTAAAGCTTACTCTTATTATCCATGCTGTTTCTCTGAGAATGATATGAAACTTTTGATATGATCGCTTTGTAATTTACCAAGCTCTATTCCCTTTTGTTTAGATATTCATCATCACTGACTCATAGCACGACACTAACAACCCAACTTATTCAATTCCATAGCTGCTGTGCGTTTAAGTCTTGTTGCATACGTGTGTGTGTGTGTGTGAGAGAGAGAGAGAGAGAGAGAGAGAGAGAGAGAGAGAGAGAGAAAGAGAGAGTGTATGTTGTATGACCATGTGCATGCCTCCTCTAGTGTTTTTGCTGAGTATGCACAAGACACTTAATATGCAAATGAGAGCTATTCAAGTGTCGGATGGCAAAGAATTAAGCAGGTGGGCCGGCACACGGTGGAGAGACTGCAAATCAGATTTTGCTGCAATGCATGCTGGGAGTCTCTGTCGCAGCACAACTCATAACACACGCCCTGCATTGGCTAACAGTCGATGATAACAAGGGGAGGGCCCAGAAATCGGATGTGATGCAGCTGTTTAGCTGCACCCTAATATGGTCCTCGGGGACAGACTTCCACTAAATGGCAGACACAAGCTTTTTTGGCTTCGGAAAGCATGTTGCCATCCATCGTGAGATTAGCAATGAATGTATTTACATCTTGATCAGATGTGCTAGTTCCTCCACTTTTAATACGAATCGACTCTAATTAGCTAAAATTATGGTTTTGCCGACACAGAACATTTGGCCGCTCGCTGCGTCGGGGGATGTGTGTTTGTTATGTGTAATGCTGGGGGAAAAGAATCAGACTGGCATGAATTTGTCTCTGTTTTTCTCAACTAAGAGCCAGTCACGTGCAACCACAAGGACTTTGCCTGCACAAACGGAGACTGCATCTCCTCCCGATTCCGCTGTGATGGAGACTACGACTGCCTGGATAATTCAGATGAGGCCAGTGTTTGAGATATGTGTACCACTCACTGATAAAAGAAAGAGGAGAATAAACCCACATGTTGCTTCTATTGAGGCACAGAATAAAAAGGATAAAATGCTGTCCACTTGAAAATATTTCGAACAGAAGAACCTTTTGAAATCTAACTGATATCCACACACACACACACACAAACATAAAAGAAAAGTTATAGTTAATTGCAGTGGTTTATGGATCCTGCGATTTCGTCTTTGCTCTCTTGGAATTGTGTGTTAGCATCTGAGCTCGCAACCCAAGCACAGACTCAACATCTCAATTGGAAAGGGAGATAAAATTGGACGAGCATGTTGCCACTTGCAAAGAAAATAATCCCATCCTAGACATAATTCGTTGTGTTGATCCAAATCTACTCGTCACGGTCGCTGCATCCCAAAAATGCTGTAGCCTACAGAAAATACCACTGAGATGCGTTTTTGTACCTTCAAGTACATTAGTGCATGAAATACCTTCTGTTTATTTGCTTCTGGAAATCCTAATCCCCCAAAGCCTTTCAGCAAAACAAAGACTGCTCGCTTTGTTCATAAATATGCTTAAATATCTTAATTTATGAAGCATCAGATTGCCATTGTAATTTTACGCTCTTGTAATATGTGAAGAAATGAACTTAAACGTGCCTTTATCTAACATTGCATGGTGTAAAGAGATTTAGCAGGATTCCCACAGAAAATGCTCAGTCAGTGGTAATGATGCAGTGCAATGCATAATTATTGGACAAAGGCGTCGTATTATGATTCATAATTCGTGTTAATATAGTGCTCTGTTCAACATTTGCACTGCATTTTTAAATATAGCGTCTCTCTATGCAGCAGTGAAACACTTATTAACACTTTATGATGTGTCTCCCACATTCCAACCTTCTAGGTCAGTGATTGCAAATAGTTTCAGGAAAGAAAGTCACCTTTCAATCCGCATTATAATACACAGTCCTTTTTAAATTCAGTTATTCATCGTTGATTGTCCATCCTGTTATGGTGTAATGGAAGAAACGTGGATTTTCTTTGGGCCTGTACAGCAGACATATGTTCTTACCTTTACTCCACTGCATTAACTTTAAAGGCTTAATCTCATATTATTATATGAAAAGCAGATGCAACATACAGTATTCCTTCAGCTTTAGAAGTTTATATATTCTGAACATGTTTTGTTCTGTTTGTTTCTACTTCATTTTTATTTCATTTTAGTATTTCATAGTCCAAACATTACAGCAATTTCCTTTATCTATATCAAAGTGGTGTGAGTGTCTAAGAGGAAGAATAATGTGATGGGATTTGGTTGTATCCACACTAAACCCAACATGTCACGAGTCTCCTTGCTATGTTGTGAGTGGGTAGGCAAGTGCATAATAAATAAAACATATTTTGAGCGGCTGCTGGCCAATGTCCCAAAGCAATTCTACTTTAAAAGAGGATTACAGTGCATCGCTGAAAGCAAGAGGGCCTCTTCACCTCTCCAACCTATTCCAAGCCCCGAAGTGTAGAGACGATGAAGATGCTTTGAGTATAGAACTCCACAGTTACATCATCAGAAGTGCTTTCAGGGATATTACTCAGATAAGGTGTTTTCTTCTAGCACTGTATAATAATCAGTACCAATGTCATGACAGTGATTTTCTACCATGTCATCACATTCTTCTCTTTGCGGTATCCGTTTACAGAAGGGCTGTGAGGCACGCTGTGCAGATGACCAGTTTCGGTGTCACAACAACCTGTGCATCTCGCTCAAGTGGCTGTGTGATGGCCAAGAAGACTGCAAGATGGGCGAAGATGAGAAAAACTGCCAGGAAACGGGTACGAAACCAGTTTGGAAAGGAATCGTAGGACAAGCTGACAAGCTGAACAGAGGTCTTCAAGGTGTTTAAGGCCAAGGACCCCTAGTCCTATAGTGACCCGGTGGAGGGACCCCCTTTAACATATCATATAAACTTGTGTTGCTTATTAAACCATTCAATAATAATGTGTAGTGCAGGTAGGAACGTACTTTGTAATGATGTATGTTTACAATGCTAAGTCGTTTTTGACAGATTCATATATTTACAGAACATATTTTAATTCTATTTTGGCAATCACGATTTCACTTCATAACATTGAATAAATAGGAAGATTTATATTTGCTAATTATAGGTTGTATTCATGTTAATGTGTATTTTTGGACATGTTTATATTTTTGGAAGAAATAAAGCTTGCGATCAAATCATTTCAGCGACCCCTTGCAGTAACTCTGCAGAGCCCCTAGGGGCCACAGACCCCCTGTTGAAGGTCTCTGGTCTAGAACATTTCTAAACATTGTCGAGTTCATACCATCATTTTAATAAGATTTCATCAATATTTATATGATATTATTATTGAATGTGCATATATCTATTATGTTTCTAACATTGGCCTCAATATCATTCCATTTAAAGTCAGTAGGACTTGGTTGAAGTACATCCTGTCCTTAAGATATTTGCAGTATGCATTAAACAGAATGTACCTTATTGTTGTGCTACTTGCACTACTTGAAAAGAAAATTATAATCAATACAATGTGAGATGATCTTATGAGTAGAAAATAGAAATAGCCTCAGTTCTGTACTTTGTTCAGCAGAAAGCAGTATGAGCTCTTTGAGCCGCTGTACGACATCATACTATATTTAATAGCATGTTCCAACAATTCCTCTCCAAGTGACCACGTTTTCTGTAAGCATTACCTTCATGTGAAGTTTCCCACTTGTTTATAGAACAAGAAACTGAAAAGGTCTCCTCTGAATGATTTCTAGTTGAGAAAAGGCAGCCTGACTGATATGCTTTGCCCTTCTCCAGTGGCCCCTTCGTGTTCGGTGAACGAGTACGTGTGTGCCAGTGGAGGGTGTGTGTCGGCAAGCCTGCGGTGTGATGGACATGACAACTGTCTGGATGGCTCAGATGAGGTCAGAAAGGAAAAAAGGGAAGAGCGCCAAACGTTTGTGTTGGTTTCCCCTGATTGCGGGGCCGACTAGAATGGACAGCCGTGTTGCTTTACGTGCACTTCTTTGCCGACAGATTGGCTGCGTGAAGGAGTGCAGGGAAGATGAGTTCCTCTGCCTGAACCGTGCCCACTGCATCCCTCGGCGCTGGCGCTGTGATGATGTGTTGGACTGCATGGACCACAGCGATGAGGAGAACTGCAGCCAGGGTATGTGTGAGCGTGATCTCATGTTCACGTGTTGTGATGCGTTTTCGTAGAATATTTTAATATTTTTGATTCCATCACCAAAAAAAAAAAAATCTCATAAGCTAGCCCACGATGTAACGCTGCACATCAGGCAGGTAAATTGAAAGCACACGTGTAGAGGTTTGAGTACAATGCCGATGAAAGATTTGAGAGGAGATTAATAGATTCAGACTCTGCTTTTGGAAAGCAAAATGATTCAGGGTTGTCATGGAAATCTTCACAGACAAATCTTCTCAACCTTGAATGCACTAATCGACCAAATGGCCTGTTAAATTTGTACAATTGCAGGTGCTTTCTTCTGCCGGGCCGACGAATTCATTTGCAACAACACCTTATGCAAACTCCACACGTGGGTGTGCGACGGCAAGGACGACTGTGGAGATAACTCTGATGAAGACATCGACATGTGTGGTGGGTTGAAAGTGTCACTCACAAGGATTTACTTTGAAGTCAGTTGATGCATATTTTATAAACCGCTACTTTTGTATTTTCAAAGAGGGAGCATTTCTTTGTCTTTTCTTACAAGATTTTTTTTTTTTTTTTTTTTTGGTTTTGTTTTGTCTTTTCTTGTCTGTTTTTTTTTTTTTTTTTTTTGAAAGACACATCCATTAACTTTCCGTGTCTTTTCATCTCCAGCAAAACTTCCCTGCCCTCCTACAAGGCCGTTCCGTTGCAGAAACGATCATGTGTGTCTGCGCACAGACCAAGTCTGCAACAAAGTGGATGACTGTGGTGACAACTCGGATGAAGAAGAATGTGGTGAGCACAAAATGCACCAATAGAGATGTGATATAAAGTTTGCACCAACCACATTTTTAAGTAAGTTCACTTACATATGAATTGGCGCTGGGACACTACTTGGCAACCCATGAACATGGCATTTTTTAATGGAGATATATTATAGAGGATAGATGAGTTAAATCTATCCAGGAAAAAGGAAAAAAAGAAAAGAGTAGTAATATATTTTGTAAAGTTGTAATTTAGATATCTATCTAACTTGTTTACCACTCAGATTTATCGTCTGACCCTCTAAAGCAGGTCAGACCCTCTGGGTTGGGAGCCATTGTTCGAAACTGCAGTAAATGAGTGCTACAACCAACAAAAGATGGACCCTTGACATTTCATGTTTGGCCTCTCATGCCAACACTGATCATTTGGTACAAAATGTCAAACACTGACCAGGTTGATAAATGTTACCATGCCCAGCCGTTTTTCTGATGACATATTAAATGGGGTCAAATGTTAGACCTGATTTCTAATAAAATACAGGATTCTTGGCATATAACTGACTTGAGCTTAGGACTGAATATAATGTATGTACAGTATTTATGCATGACATGCAAGTTTAAACTTAAAATATTTAGGATTAAATATTTATTTTTATACCGATGGTTAGCTGCATGAGTTGCAAATTATTCCCTCCATAAGCTGCACTGTGAAACATGTGGTGTCTGAAACAGTGTTTAGTTTCGAAAATGACTTTATATTTCCACCGATGTGCCTGAAGGCATGACAGCTGCCGGCCCTCTTCTAGTCTCCTGATATGTTTCCCCCAACACAAACCTGGTGTGAACGATCACACGGAGCAGACAGGGAAGGAAGGGACAAATCACTTCTCTCATCCTTCACTCTTTCATTCCTCCTGTCTTCAATTCATCTTCCTCTCTGATTCCATTGATACATCCATCCATCTCTTACCTCACTCCATTACCTCTCCATTGTGTGCTGCTTCCCTCCATCCCTTCAATCTCACCTTAATGCCCCCTTTTCCCGCCATCTACCTCTCTGTCATTTCCCTTTGTTCTCCCCCTTCCTTCTCCCTGCTGCTTGGCCTGGATGTCAAACTCTCATTCGTCCTGGAGTAATTTTTTAAGATGAAAACTGTACAGTTAGTTCAACTAAATTGATGACCAAAACATATAGGCAAAGTAACTCAGCATTATTTTAGGATAAATACTTTCTATGTGAAAGTAAACATCCTATATTATAAAAAGTGCTACAAATTCACTTATAAATCCATTATTACATTGGAACTGGTCTGAAAAAAAAAAGATTGTTTTCTGAAAGTATTTGTTTTGCACAAACCAAGGTGGTGATTTCATATCTCCATTGCTGACTTTCGTTTCAGAATTTTCATTTTACGCTCAAACCTCTTAAGAAAGTGAAAGCAGCATATTGACACTTGACTCACATGACTTGCATGAGTAAGGTTACGAGTTGTTGTTGTCTTACCAACCGATGCTGTGTGTACTGAAGCAGAGGTGGTGGCCGGAAGACCTCGGCCCTGTGGGAAGATGGAGTTCACCTGCAGCAACCAACGCTGCATTCCAATGCAGCTGCAGTGCGATCTCTTCAGCGACTGTGGCGACGGCGGCTCAGACGAGCTTGACTGCAAGGCTCGTAAGTACAGCACCGGCCCACTCCGACAGGCACATCAAAGAAGCACCGGGAGGAGATGAAAAGTTCAGAATGTCACCGATGATGTTATCAAAAAGCCCTCGCAATCTTCTCATTTTGAAATGTGACGTTTTGTTATTCATGGTAATAATGTATGTATGCCCATGTTTGACGTGTGCTGTGGTCTATTTGAAAGAAGATGATGCCCCCTCGGCTTTTGCATATCAAAAGAAACACACAGCAGGTGTCTAAGACGCGGAGGAGTGATGTGTAATCAAAGTCCTGTTTATTTGCAGCTTCCAGCGGAGATGTATGTGGAAAGAAAACAAATCCATGTGGAGAGGATGCCATTTGCAACCAAACAAATGTTAATGCTCAATGCCAGTGCAAACCTGGCTTTAATAGGAACCATCAGACAGGCCAGTGTGAAGGTAATGTATGATCAGTTAAATTTGCCCCCATTTGAACAGATAATTGTGACAGGTAACACAGCGATTGCTCATACATTTTGTTTCTTGTTGCAAACACGATCCGGTTTCACATAATAAGGAATGGTATTTTTGGGGGTTTTATTATACGTAAAAATTAATTAAAATGTCTATAACTAATATTCAAATTTAAAATACATCTGCTGAGAACAGATGCCTTCGTTCTCAGCAATGAAAATGGTTAAAATGGATACAAATAATGTGACTTTCAGTCGTGTCAACCTCTGTTAGAACATATGTAAATAAGGCCTCTGCTGTTGTTTCACAGCAATAAACAGGCAGTCCTCCCAATTATGTGGAGAACCTCTTGGCAGGACCCAAAGACCCACAGCAACCACCATCGAAAAGAGCATTCATTATCATTCATTATATGATGCACTATAACAGAATGTTTGTTGCTACAGGATATGAAAATTTGACGGAGGAAAAATAATGTCAAATTATGTAAAAAGAAAAAGAGAGAAAGAAAGTCAATCTTTTTTTTAGGTAATTTAGCAGACGCTTTTTTCCAAAGCGACCTACAATGAGTCTTTTGACGTGCTCTGGTTTCCTGGTTTGGAGGCTTGTTGTCTGCTAATTATCACCTGAATGCAAAGAGACAGTGTATTTTTATACATGTACATAATTTCTTGTCAAAAGGCATCACTTATCATGAATAACATGTGTATAATTCTGTACTTCTCACTCAAACATACAATGTCCTTACCATAGACAATCTTTCTCTTGGCCTGATTGTCCTCTGCTTGAATGTATTTGTCACTTATTATCCATTGCTTCTCAATGCGTGTAAAAAATCGAATTATTTTCTAAAGCAACCTGTTCCTAATTAAAACGAATTGTCTTTTTTTCCAGAGACAAATGAATGCCTACAGTTTGACACATGTCCTCATTACTGCACCAACACTAAAGGATCTTTTAAGTGCACATGTGACCGAAATTATAAGGAGATCAACGGCAATTGCTTAGCAAAAGGTATGAACCTAATGTCTTATATCAGACATCCTTTGGTGTACTCTGCACGCATGCTAATTTGTTGATATGATTACAAGGTTAAACTGTTTTTGCATGGACTGTGCTTGAACTGTTGTCTAATACCCAAAAATGGAATGTAGCCAATTTTCTTTTGTTTTCTTTTTTTACATATTAATAACTCACCGGGCAGGACCAGAAGACCGAGTGCTCTACATTGCTAATGATACTGAAATCAGAAGTTTTGTGTATCCATTTAACCAGAGCCATGGACACAAACTGCTCACTCACATTGAGGACAATGCTCGCATTATTGGGATGGACGTTCTGTTTCACCACCAAAGGTTTATCTGGGCCACCCAGTTTAACCCTGGTGGAATTTTTTACAAAGAAAATCTAGAAAGAAGTCAAACTAAAACAAATGTCAGAAACATTGTAAGTATGTTTAAAATGTGACTTTTTTTTTCAAGTTATCATAGCATATTTTTATGGTCTTTTGCATATTACCTCACCTCTGATGTAAAAATATATCAGTAAATAAGTAAGCATGCTTGTTTACAAAAATATACGTCAAAATAATTTACTTTTTAGGCCATTAAACTTTAAGTTAGAAAATGCTATGAGTTACTAAGAGGATAAAAATCACAAACTTACATGTTATGTTGTTTCATACAATAGAGGCTGAACTATATAGTATATATTTAATGTTTCCTTGCTGCGTCTGTTTTGAGACACAACTCTAAACGAGTGCATGCAGACGTTGAACGGAGCACCTGACTATGTGGCTCTTATTGGTTGCAGTGTTCAGACTTCCGTCGACCCCGAGACATTTCTGCTGACTGGATCACAGGCAACATCTATTGGACCGATCACTCTCGGATGCACTGGTTCAGCTATTACACAGCCCACTGGACTAAATTACGATATTCCATAAACGTGGGGCAACTCAAGGGACCAAATTGCACCCGCTTGATTACTGACATAGCAGGAGAACCATACGCCATCGCTGTCAACCCGGCCAGAGGGTACGTTATGTTTTCTTTACCATGGAGATTAGCACTCCAGTGAATGCTGTAGCCTCACAGTCAAAGCCGTTTTCTGCTACTGCATTGAGCAGTTGAAGAAGTGCACCCTTGGCCATCAAGATATCTAAGATATGATGATATCTGAATCAAAGGTTAACAAAAACATTTAGATATGGACCTTTTTCTTTGCACTTTTAATCAGTGAATCAATTTCTAATGATTAAGGGAATCACTGTTACTTGCATAATGTGTTATCAGTTAACCATTTATTCATAGTCATTTGAAATGTAAGGATTTTATGAATTACTCAGCTTGGAAGGAGCTTTATCAGTTACCTATTACATTGTTAATGTTACCCACACCAGCTACGTCAAAGGTTGTCAAAGGTGGTTGTCAAAGGTTGCTCTCCAACAACAGCTGTTTATGTTGCATCACCCTCACAATGAGTCTTGAGGCTTTTCCCAATGTTCTCATCAGCCTCTTCACCATCAAACACTTAATTAGTTGGCGAGTAAAGGATGCAAGAACACAACTTTGCACTCACATTAGGGCGGTTCGATAGCTCATCATCATCATCACGGAGATCAGAAGCATTTAAAAGAATCTGCTTTACAAATGTGTTGCAATAGCTGTGACACAACTGGGCATCATCAGGCGACATGAATCTTATATGCAGCTGTTATTTGGCTATGGAGGTATATTTCTATGCATAATGTTTTAGAAGTGAAGATGGGAGGTACAGCATTTCTATTTGTCTGTTGCAGGATGATGTACTGGAGCGTAATAGGTGATCACTCACATATAGAAGAATCAGCTATGGATGGCTCCTTGCGCAGAGTGCTCTTGCAGAAAAATCTCAGGAGACCCACCGGTAGGTATTTCTTGTCCATAATTTACTTACTTTACTTTGATTAATATATATATATATATATATATATATATATATATATGCGTTTCCTTTCTCATGAAAAACATTTGCGAAGCAGATTTTTGGAACATTTTAAAAACAGCCATCGTTAAAATTCCTGTTAACGTACACTAGCTCGGGTCTTCTTCTTCTCCGCATTTGCTGGCTCATTGCAACGTTTCTTGCTGGCGTCTCCACCAGCCATCAATAATGGTGTGAATAGTGTGAAACCATTGGCAGGGTGTTGTGTTATCAAAGGCCTGAACGCACACATATGCCTTCTTGTGTAAGTTCATGACAGCCTCATTAAATTATGCTACATCCAACAGAGTAAGTTCACACTGCCAACTAAAAACAGAAAGATGGAACCTTCTTTGTAACATTTGTGTCATTAAATGACATTAGAGGTTATGCTGGCAGACACCCATAGGAAGCAGTATGGAGTATGCTCTGAATTGTATGCTATTGTGTAAATATAAATAATAAATATTCACATGTTAAGACATACCACACATACTTTATAGTATATATTATACAGCATTAAAGTCAAAGCTTTATAAAGTCAAAACTATATAATGAAAACTCAGCCGCTCGCAATTTGTTGGTGCATCTTCGGGGAGACACTTAGGGCTGATCTAGTTTTGAAGAGCTGCTTTGGCCTCCTTTAATTCAAGGGACCCACGCTCTGTCTTGGTCACAGAAAGGGGAATTCATCATCCGTGGAAAAATGCAACCCTATTTAAACGCCCGAGCCAGGTGCTCAATTATCCAGTTGGACATTTGGGAGAAAGTAAAAGTGAGTCACTGATTTGAAATTGTAACGTGAAAAAAATGCCAAGATGGGAGATCTAATATGTTATTTTGACACGAGCAAAAAAACAAACATTGAATGCAAACAGCCAGAGGGGGGATGAAAATAAGAGAACCCCTGTCTCCACATGGTTCATCTGCTACATACAGAACTATTCTCACCTGAAGGTTTCCTGCATGGAGGGAGTCCATGATGATCCCTGTGTAATTTGTCGGCCAAATACATTTATTTCCTTCCCTATCCTCCCACAGGGCTGGCCATTGATTATTTCAACCAGCGATTATACTGGGCAGATCCTGAGCTCTCACAGATAGGGAGCATGAGATTGGATGGCTCCGACCCCCTGGTGGCGATCAGTGACACACACGGTAAAGACAACTGGGAAACAAAGCCCAAGTTCTTCTTTTAAACACGCAATTTTCATCCTGCATTTTGCTTTCCTCAACTTTTTATCAAATAATTGCAACAATAGCAGTGCTTGTGCGTCTCAGAAGGGTAAGCTTCCAAACGTGTGTGTTGAGAACAATCTGCCAGCACTGCACATTCTTGCTTTCTTGTATCCGCCACAGGATAAGAATTTTCATTATCCCGAGGCTGCAAGTGTTCTGAAAGGGTTATTTGATGTAATCCGCTTTCTCTGCTGGATTTACAGGAATCTCCCAACCATACCGAATCGATATATTTGAAGACTACATCTATGGAACTGGACTAAAACACGAGGTCTTCAAGATTCACAAGTATGGCAAGCAGTTGGTGGAATTTCTAAGTTTGGGGATGGAGAAGCCAACTAATGTTTTAATCTCCCATCGTTACAAACAGCAAGACGGTAAGCAAATATTCATTCTTTATACATATATATTTTTTCTTTACTTCAGATCTAAAGTTTTATTCTTATTGTCGCCCCATAGGCATGCTTGAAGACAGATTAATTTGTTCTTATAAAGACTATAAAAACCTATGAATACACACTTGACCTGCAATCAGTATTCATCAGTGATCAATGAATAAAGCAAACATATAGATAATGTTTGAACTTGAGACCAACGAACGGCAGCAGCGATCCATTAGGTATTACTGTCAAACGAGATAAAGAACAACTCCCTGTCATCCAACAAACTGAAGAGTATCAGCTAAAGAAAGCCAGTGTACATCATTTCAAAAAGAAGGTGAACAGCTGTTCACTTACCTGTGTAGAAAACCCTAATGAAAGGCACCTGTACAAAGAACATGTGAATAAGGTTTGTGTTATTCCATTATAGAGATTTCAGGGTTTTAGGGTCTTCCTTAAAAGTTTCCCTGCTTTTATCAATGTATTTTCATCCATCCATCCATCCATCCATCCAACCATTGTCTACCGCTTATCCTGTATTCAGGGTCGCGGGGATGTATTTTCATGAAAATCCAAAATTAGAAAAAAATAATTTAATTAGTTGTATGAAATTAATAATAATGCACGTATATTTAAATGACAACGATTGGTTAATAACACAAAAAAAAATCAACAATCCGTCTGTCAAATTAAGGCTTTGAGGCGTGTAACTGTTTCAGGTGTGCAACATGAAAAAACACCCACGAGCTTCCTGATGCAGTCAGTCGATACAACCGCATCCTCTCCCTTTCTGCGTGTAGTAGACCCACTTGAGTTATTTGTTACATAGCTGGTGTTAATGCTTATAGAACATCAGACAGCTCAGTCTTGTTCAGTTTTTCACTTAAAGGGCAGCTGTTCGGTTCCCCAGAGACTCATTAGGCCAGGCATGCAGTGTGTAGAGGAAGTCTGTGGGCAGTCGATGTTCACAGCCTGCAAAAAGCTAAAACATGGAGGCCTGATATCACCAGCAAAACCCTCGCAACTGCTTTATTCTGGGCTTTTATTCTTGAAATCTGACTCCTGATTATCTTAATCAGTCCTCCAACATTCGTAAGCATTTACGACCACATTAAGTGGGTCGACATAATGATAGCATTTAATCACACCATAACTTTACCTGTGATTATGTCTACTGGATACTTATATCCAGTAGACACATGTAAATCCGTTTTATCAATGCCGTGTTTTTATTTATTTTTTTGTCTCAAGTGCTGACTCACTGACGCTGAAGTGTTGCTTAAATTCCAAGTATTCATTTTGAAGGAGCGATTATCATCTCTTTCCTAGCTTACACATGCTGATTATAAGTATCCAGTCTAATACAAGCCACCTTTATGGAAGTGCAATTTTGTTTAATTCTGGGTACTTTTTCATGATGTGTCACATTATTTCCACTTATAGGCAGCATCTGGCAGAGCACTTCAATGTGCCGCTAATCAATTAGACAATGTGGAGGTCCTTAAGCGTTCCACAGTCTTTGATTATTCAGTCTGGATAAAGAGGCCTGTGTGGAGCTTATCATATGGTTTAGCCTTGTGCCTCTCTGGGCTCCAAGATAGTAACTCTCTTCAAAATAGAAATCTAAACAGTTGTGCTTTAATCTGAAAGAAAACAAACACACTTTTCACAAACACACCTCTCTTTTTCATCTCAGGCCAGACTGAGAGATTATCTTCTTGGCTCATTTTTGTTTTGTTTTTTTACTTTCTCAACAGCATCAAATCCATGCCTGAGAATGTCGTGTGATTTCATGTGTCTGCTCAACCCGACGGGTGCCAGATGTACCTGTCCAGAGGGGAAGGTACTGGTCAACGGCACCTGTAACGATGCCATGATCTCAGGTAAGCCTGCTCTTGCATCTCCATGCCATCGTTAAGCTGACGTGTTGTAGGGTTTAGCAGCTGCTGTATTGGTGGATGATGGGAACATATGTTATGATAATTGTAAACAGTTATTTTGATGATATTTGCGCTGAACAGCATTGGTAACGTGTCGAAATACACCAAAATAAAATGTGAGCAGACATCCATAGTTGTTCATAGCTGGGACCAAAACACACTCCACTACGTGACTACTTGATGTGTGTTGGTGTTGAACAGAATCACCTCCTGCCTGCTCTTTTTGTTCATGCTGATGTATTAGAAAGTTCTAGTTCCCATCTCCGTGGTTGCTGTTGCCTCACATTAGCAGCATAGCATTGGCTGATGTGATTGACCGCTACACACTGCAGCACAGTAAGCGTTATGGGATTTGCTGTTGTGAAGGTGAACTGTGCCGCCCCCCCTGCGAGAACGGAGGCCGCTGCTTAGCCAATGAGAAAGGAGATTGGAGGTGCTACTGCTGGCCTGACTTTTCGGGGGAGCGCTGTGAGGTCAACCACTGCACGGACTACTGCTTAAATGGAGGCACCTGCATGGGCTCGGCCCTGGGTAAGTCTGCTAATACTGTCAACAACATGTGCAGCCTGATTCCTCTCTGCCAGTGCATTATATTGACAGGTGTTACTGTCTTTGTGTCCAGACAGCGTTGAATCATCTCACTGCTACCATACAGTTTGTGATATTATCCTCAATTAAATCCAAGCTTCAAGTGTGTAGAAGTAGATGGTTCATTTGTTGCATCACTTAATATTCAGCTGATCAAACCAGCTGAGAAAACCTGTCACCACCACTGACAGACATTTTCAATCGAGAGTTGCCTCCTGCACGCTGACCCACTGATGGCATCCAAAAACATTTATCCTACTTTAACCTTCCACATCTGTCACACCTCAGCTAACATTCACCACATTACTTTTGCCAGTTGAGCAGTTTTTTTTTTTGTCATTGACGGACAAGCCTTAAATATCAACCTGCTTCCATGTCTCGGGCTTCTTTCACGCTTTCATAGTTTGTGAAACAATTTATACCCCAGTTTAGCAAAAGTATATGCTGAGATATCAGTATTACAGTCCTATTAAAATGCTATCACTGATTTACAAGCTTGTACATCATCTCCACATCATCACAATGATCTCCATTTTCCATTTGCAATCATGAAAAGGAAGAAGGAGGAATTGCCCTAATGCAAAACGTGTAGTTGTGGTTGCCATGTAAATTTAAACGTCAGAGCATTATTCAAGCGAATGAGATTATTAAAGATGTATTCATAGAATGGCATCCAGTAAATAACATGAGAAAGCAAGCAGTATGTTTGAGAGTCATAGCAGTTGCAGTTGGAGAGCTAAGCATGGGGGCGTTTTGATTCATATGGTTTTTATTAAACATTTTCGTTCAAATTAGCCATATTTCACTCTGCACTGGCTTTTTTAAAAAGATATGAGAGCATCTTTTTATTTTTCCTTTGGCCTTTGACAAACATGCCCACTGTTATTTTTAAAAGTCTGTTTATCAAGATATAAGATTTATGTAACGTGCTGTGGGATCTCTGCATGACTAAATAAAACAGGGCAGGGCTCCTTTTGGTGGCAATGAGAGAGAAAAATGAAATGATGTGATACCTTATGCCCTGTGTTTCATTTATGCCCCAGCAATTTTTTTTTCTCATGGGATGTCTTTGATTCCTGAGCACATTTGTCTAGAGGAGAGACCAAAGATGCGTATACAGTCAGATGGGTTTCCGAAAGTCCCTGATTTGGTGCTAAAAAGAGACCGAACGCTACTTCACAATTAATTAGAGGCTGGACATTTTCCAGGTTTATCTATAAAAAACACAAGGTGTCAATGAATCCCTGCTCTCCTGTCACTTTAACTGGTTTACCTACACTCTAATGGAACTTTTGGCAACAAAACACATGCTTGAACCATAGGCACACAAATGTTCTCATTTTTCAACGCTTTTATGACCTTAATGGGTCGGGGGAAAATGGCTTTGTACTGTGTTCAGAAAATGAAAATGAAACATACTTAGTTGGTGTCACAACTTTAGTCTTTGCCGTCATTACTTACAAATCTGGGTGCATCCAGCAGTGGTGGTCCAGGGACCCGGGTGTATCTCTGGAGGACGAAGCTATCGGTGACTCATCTAATAACCCAAATTGTCAGCAAACACACTGTAGGTTGAAAATTAGACTCACGATGACACATGTTTTGGGAAGTTTGTGTTACTTTGACAAAGAGGCTCAATGTTGATGCACCTTGTTCTCCAATTAGGTTTACTTCTCAATGATATGCAAACTCGAGTGCTGACATTTTACAGATGAAGACAAATAATATTAGCTGGTCTGACTGCAGCAAAAGAGATGTCGGCCCTCCACTGGCAAACCACTATGCATGCTTACAATTTAGAGTGGATTAATATTTACCTCAAGATAATTAATGTGGAGTTTTCTGTATGGCACTAATGGAAAAACCATCTCTTCCTGGGCTGACATACTTAGTAGGTAGAGATATTTAAGCTTGACTCACCAAGTATTGTATGCTGGTTTATAGTTGTTATTTGCTCTGTTTTGTGGTCGTTTCACATTCATTAACGTTAACGCTGAGAATGAAATCTGAAGGCCTTTAGAAAATCCATCCATGAAAATAAATAAACTCAACATCCCCCCCCTTAATACACCACACAGCGTGTACACACCACAGTATTAGTTAATGAATACGTCCCGTCAATCTCAAGAGCTCACACATCCTTGTGCCCTCAGCAATACACCTGCCAAGTGTAAAGGGACTCCTTCCCTTATGTACGTTTACACATTTATGATGGAGCTAAACCAAAAATGTAAATGTTACAGGATACTATTAGTTTATTTGATTAAAAAAGAAGGGGAAGAAATGTATGTGTGTGTTTCCTTTACCTCTTAGGATCTGCTGCATCTGATGGTTTCTTTGATGGAAACGTGTGTTTATGTACTATTTGTATGTATAACTCATATTCCCATTAAGTAAAAGTATGTCTCGCTGTAGAGATGTAAAATATTCCTATGCATGGGTGCATATCTGTTAATTTGGCTGCCTTGTTCCTACAGCTTACTTTCTGCTTTTTCTGAGATTAAAAGCAGAACCTGTTTAAAAACCGTAGAAGGCCAGCAGCCATTGAGTTAACAGAGAAGTGACTGAAGGCAGAATGATTGTCTCTTTGACATTTCCAACCCAGATTATCCCAGCCACAGCGTTGTGGAGGGTGAAATTACCAGGTAGTGTAGTGTGAAAACCAGGTTTGATACTCCTGCCTGTCCATTATGAAAGCGTGAGGTAATTGTCGCGGGTGCACTGTTTTGGGGGGGAATATGAAGAGCTGATTTTATTGAAACATTTCCACCTGCTGATAATGTGTAATTCCTAGTAAAAAAATAAATCATGTTAATTCCACTTCAACAGTGCAGGGGGGCAAACCACAAATCATATATGGAAGTAGACTTTCCTATGGTGCTCATTACTGTGGTCACCAAACCTGCAAAAACAGGCGAAGCGCACCTAATTGCATCCGTGGCACAAACGTGCGGTTTGCACTCATACTCATATCTCAGGGTCGTGTTCACAGCTGAGGCTAAATAGAAGAGAGGAAGATTTAGTTACAACTAGATTGTAGTAGTGAATATAGAGCTGAGCCTGAAGTTAATGCTGTATACGTCCTGATCTATATGAGTCTATGTTCTGACTCTAGCCTGTAGGTTTGAGTTCTGTGACAAAAAAAAGCTGCTAATCAATGTTCTTATATTTACAGTGTGTCAAAAGTGTTATGTGTGTAAATGGTGTGGTTTCATAGCGATGGAGACACTGAAAATGATCATCCAAATGTTTTGACTGTTTAGGTTCACTCTCACCACTCACATCCACATCGTTTCCAGCCATTTCCTGTGAGAAATCACACATGACAGTCAGTGGAAATGTTGTTAAGCTAACTAATGACATTGTCAGTAAGTGTATGAACCAGAGTCTGTGTTTGAAATAGGCAATCGTAGTTATTGAAAGTTATACATCTCTCTCATGTAACACCGAAAAGGCTAAAAAAAAAAAAAAAACTTGTTGGGAAATTAAAAACATATGCAATACAACACTCAGTTAAACCTTATGCTGAAACCACTTGAGGTCTTTTGGACATCTGATTAGGATGCTTCTTGAATGCCTCTGACCAGAAAACCTAGGTCAAACCCGTGGATAAGAGCGTAAGCTTGTAGAGGTCAAACTAACAGAGGTTACAGGTTTGCAGTTTCATTGAGGAAAACAATCAAACATTATGAACAACCGCTGAGCCATGTAGCAGTGTTACTCATACAGGAAGTGCATTTGTTAGGCATTATCTTTCAGCTAGAGTGTACTAACAGCAGCAGGAGATGGACGTGAGTTGGACACTAGATCAAACACGTCATCTAGTGTAATGATGTGTTGGAAGTATTTGATAGAACGCCGCTGGTCTATGGCACAGAGGAATAACAACACCGGATTTGGAAACACAGACAACGCTTGCGAGTTGTGTTGTTTTTCTTATTTACATGCTCTCTAAATCTTCCCTTTTCTTGTCCAGGTAAGCCGACATGCCGCTGTCCCGTCGGCTTCTCAGGCCCTTTCTGTGAGAGGCGGATTTGTGACAACTACTGTTTAAATGGGGGAACGTGCGACGTCACTCAAGGGAACCAGCCAGTGTGCCGCTGTATGGCAGAGTATACGGGGGACCGTTGTCTTTACCGTGAGTCCTGTACCCACTGCTCGGTGGCGGCAAACACAACAACAAACCGCTTATTGTCTCGCACTTGGTCTCCGTGTGATTGACTCAAGCCTTTCAAGTTTGTCTGCGGAAAAGAAGTTGTCACAACAAAGCATTTATTTGAATTCAGTTATGCTGCATACAATCAACAGAACTAAGCATTTCAAACTCCACAAGCAGAGTGGGAAACAGAAAAGAAAAGCCGAACGTATTTCCTTTCCACAAACACCTCATTTGCCTCTATTTGCAGACAAACAAAATAAGAGCCATCAAACAACCTTTGAGTGATTCTTTGCTGTGATATGTATTTCCCATGCATTGCTTTGTTATGATGACTTAAAATAGGAAAACATTTCAACTGCACATTGTCATTGATTTTTGCCCAATATTGCTTGTCTGAAGGGTGATGTGTTCTCATCTGTGCCGAAGACGTCATTCGATGTGGATAATTAAGTCCCATTAAAGCCCTGTACAATACCATTCCAACCAGATCACACTACGTTCCCAGTTTCTCATTACACACTGTCCTCTCTCTCTTTCTGTCTCCGCGTCCGTGGAACAGACATCTGTCATCACTACTGTGTGAACTCCAAGGCCTGCACGCTTTCCAGCAGCGGCTACGTGGAGTGTGTCTGTCCCGCCAGGTTCGAGGGTAACAAGTGCGAGGTGGACAAGTGTCTTCGATGCCACGGCGCTCCCTGCCTCATTAACGAGGAGACGGGAGATGTGGTTTGCAAGTGAGTGGTATCTGCTCGCTTTTTCCAGTCCCTCATCTCATTTTCTACAATGTCTTTAAGTCTTTATAGTCCTATGGTTCCAGTTGCTGTATCTGCAGGCTGCAGGCTGAATTCATTTTGATTCATTCTGAAAAAAATGTATTGGGCCACACCCCTTACAGCCGTTTAGGTTTTTAGTAATGTCAATCAATTCGAAAAGTGAATTATCCCACTGTGTATGAATTTTGCATGTGTTCAACAAAAACCACCGCTGACTAATTTTCTTCTTGTGAAAGAGTAGATTTTTTTTTGCTTGTCGCTAGCATCCATTATTTCTTCACCCTCCAGTTGCACAAATGGCAGAATAGCGCCGAGCTGTCAGCTGTGTGACGGATATTGCTACAATGGAGGCACCTGTCACCTGGACCCCGACACCAGCCTACCTTTCTGTCAGTAAGTCACTGCTTAATGGGTGAAGGAACGTGGGGGAAGAGGGAGGGGGGGGGGGGGGGTGAATGTTCTCCGCTATTATTCACACTCACTGTTTCCATTCAAATGTGGACCCTGTGTCCCAGAAAGGCCAGCCTTAGAAGCAACACTGAAAATCACCAAGGGGTACCATTTCCCTGCTTGGAGAACAAGATAGATGTCTTCCTTCTGGAAAGAAATCTTTAAGTTGAGGGAAGGTTTGATGTCACTATGTGGAGGCCATGGCACAGCAGGGGGCTGAGTGCCAGTGCACCAGCCTCTGCTGTGTGACACCTCACTCTGGCTTAAGGTTTTCAGGCAGATAAAATGGTTTCAAAGCCCCTTCAAAGCTTGCTATTCTGAACATATCGCACTGTTCCTCCTTGCAGTTAAGAGCCGATGTCAGGCCTCTGTGACTCTCTTCAGAAGACGGTTTTAGAAGTTGTAAAAAAACGAAGCTGAGGTATGTGTCAGTGGTGGAACACACCATGAAATCCAATGGCAAAACTTGTAAAGGACAAATGCTTGACTGCAGACCCGAGGGAATTATTGTGAAAGAATACTCAAAGCGCTGCCCGTAGATTAATACCACCTCAACTATAATCACATGCTTCTATGTTCAAAATCTCTCCAAGGAGGAAATTGGATATCCATTTCAAAAGCCAAACTCTCTATTTTTTTTTAACTGCCCATTGTCCACTGTAGTTAAATTGAAATTTGCGGTCATCACTCACAAATTCCAGGTGATAGAATCAATTTCTATGCAAATGATCCCCATTTCATTCGAAGAGATTAATCGATCTTGATAATATGGTTTATTATTTGGTGCACAGAACAGAGATTATGTGGGATGATGGATAAGTCTGTGTCAAGAAATCATAATATTTGCCCTTAATACACTGACTAAATGCATATTTCATCAAGCCTTCCCAAAGCGAAAAACCTCGCAAGGCAGAACTACTGCTGTTGCAAAGATAATTCTTGCATTAAACACTGAAAACGTTATAAACTAATAGTTTTTCAAAATGCATTCACTGAGATTCATTTAAATATCCTTCTTGAAAAGCATTGCAACTACACAGCTGCTCTTCTTTTTTCCTGCATTGCAGAAAATCGTCCTTACTTCAGCAATTTCCAGTTAGCAGTAAACCACAACAGTATTTCCATCTGAAGTCTAACTGAACTCTGATGCCGGATCTGAGAAACCAGCTTTGAACTTTGTGTGCACAATATCACGACTTTCTTTCAGATGAAAAGATGCATTTGATGTGTCACATTGTTTATGTGTCAAGTTTCTGTCATTCTATTCCTGAATAACATTCTTTCCAGATCAACTATGACAGGACTTTTTAAGCATGTCTTTGCAGGATTTTCAAACAAGATGCGTTGGACCTCAGTCTGAACAGGTTCCACGTTCTTCCCAAATGAAATGACATAATAATATATAATTATGACTTCATTGTCAGAGTTAGAGTTTAGTTTAGATAAAGTTGCGACTCACTCTCGCTCATTTTATTTCCTGTTATCAAGTCCACAAACATTAGGGTCCAAAAAAATCCAACTGCACATTTTTTTTAACGATCAAATTTGACATATTGTTAAACTACAATATTCTGGAGAGCCGTAGTCATGAAGGCCAGGCTAACCTCCTCACCTATAATAGCTTCTGACATTCATGTATTTAATTGGTCTGTCTGGGAAAAAATGAACTGTGTTCCTTGGGTTAATTTTATTTTTTCCAAGAAATAGAAATAGAAAAGCTGAAATACTGCAATTGCTTGTGATTGAAAAGGCTGTTGACTGACTGGGGAAATTACAGTATGTTTGTGTTCTCTGTTTGTAGCAGGGCATTTTAATACAGCATCTCTTAAATATGATTGTTTTTTTTTAAAGATCATATACATTTTTATATTTTGGAAATGTATTTTCTTTATATTGTTCTTCCTCTGTTGGAATTAAGTGAAAATTATATTTTGTGTTGTCTTGTTTTTTTGCTAATCAATTGACCAACAATCTCTGTTATAATCACGTACCTTATTTTGTCAGAAAAAATACACATCTCGCTGACTCTTCTCTTGCAGATATTCCTCTCACTTTGTGCGACATGAAATTGATTTTGTGTTCATATTATTGATTAAGTTGATTTGCTTGACGCAGACACAACATTGACTTAGGCACGTGTACGACTGAAGCTTCTGAAAGGTTTTAGGCTGTCGGTCTCCATTCATCATGCAGCAAACAGTTCAACAATATCCATTCTCTGGGCCCTTTTATCACTCCCAACACAATGTTTTGCAGCTGCACGTCAGGGTTCAAGAACCAACGTTGTGATGAGCTGGCCAACCCCTGCGATTACTTCTGTCAGAATGAGGGGATGTGCACATTAACAGCTCTTAACAAACCACGCTGCAAGTAGGTCCTTCTCACCTCTCCAGCTGTATTCAGAGCCCACTCACCCCCTTTGTCCACACCCCCACCCCCGACTCCATCTGACTCCATTTCAACCTCAGTCCACTATATGGGCCGCCTTGTAGCAACTTATCATGTAATAAGTGTAATAAGGAAATGACTTGTCAAAAAGTTATTAAAAATAGGTCAAAAGTAGTGAATTGAAAGACACTTTTATGACATTATTATTTCACTAGATGATAAACAGATTTGCAGCTTTTTGGACAGCTCTATATTTCAATAATTCCAGCTATTTGGATGTGACTGTGTGTCCTTTATTACTTCTACATGACTTCCTGTTTTGATTTAACAGCAAAACTGACAGCTTTGTATTTGAACAGGGGAGAAATTGTTTTCTCACGCCCTCATTTTGTTTTCCTGTGATAATATTGACTTCAAAGAAGATAACTATGATGCTTTTTTTTATTAGCACTGTTATTACATCATGTTTGTATTTATTTTTTTAGGTAATCCTAAAAAACAGAGTCAGGCTAATTGTTTACCTGTTTTTTCGGTTAAGCTAAGCTAATCAGCAAATGACTGTAGCTTCAAATGTACGGCAAAGACATGAGCAGGTTGTCGCTGCTTTTTATCTAACTATCGACAAGAAAGTGAATAAGCACATTCCCCAAAACTATTGCTTTTATATCAATTACATTATTATTATTATTGGTAGAAGCAGCAGCAGTAAGGTCTTAGTAGATTGGGACATCATAGAAAACTAGCATCCTTTAATAAGAGCAATTTATTTGATTCATTCTATTCTATTTTGAGTAGGTATTAGCTGGTGTGGCACTTATTACATTATCAGTTGCTGCATGACTCCAATCCTTTGCTGCCCCTCACTGCCAGCCATCTCATGCAGTCATCACCCAGCACACAGGAACCGGGGGGTCTAAAACTGGACACTGTCTGTATGATGTGGCCGTCTGGCCGTGCATGTTAGTTATCGACCAGTCATCACTTTCACGTAATACTTACTAGGCTGAGCATCTCACCAGTAATCGCTGTTTCTCTTGTATGCCTTCGCCACAGGTTAAGAGAATTTCTAAAGTAATTAGTCTGTTCATGGTTTACAATTCCCAAAGGAGATCAAACTCCCTGTTGCTCCGATTTCCCATCAAAATTCATGCCGCTGTGACATTTCGTTCAGCGAAGGCGTGATTCATTTCCCGTATGTATGAGGCTTCATTCTTATTGTTGATAGCCTGATGTTCTGATTCCTAGAGTGCATGTAATTTAGAGTAATTTCATTCTGTCATCATCCAGTCGCACCCACCAGCTCACTCATGCTTTACGGACCCATCTGCGTCAGTTGTGTGAAATTAGATATCACCTCCTCTAAAAAGGGTCATTCATCATGCCCATCGGATCCCATTGGCACAAATGAGATGACGACTTGTTGTCTCGCTGTCACCCGTTGATTTCATTTTTTTTTCTACACTGAATATTCAACATGTATTCAGAGACACACAACACGTACTGTATATACGCAGTGCTCTCTCTATCTCTCTCTCTCTCTCTCTCTCTCTCTCTCTCTCTCTCTCTCTGTCTCTCTCTCTCTCTGTTTCTCCCTTTCCGGTTGGTGTTTTGTTATTTGTTTGGATCAAAGCACTTCATAGCCAGACCAAATCATAATGTGTTTTATCTGTAAGCTACGTTCACATCATAATGTAATTCATTTTTTAAAGGTGCATTCTCAGCAGTTTTTTTTTTTTTTTGCTAGGAAACATATTCTAATGGTAGTTTATCTTTACTCTCTTCTGACCTCCTTCAGATGTTCAGCCAATTGGGCAGGAACTCAGTGTGAGAGACCCGCCCCTAAAAGCAGCAGATCAGACAATACCAGGGGAGGTGAGTATTGGGAATGTCAAGTCTTATTACAAAACATTACACCTCCTGTTTGAATAAATGGATGTATAATTAATTCAGTATGACAATTCCATTTCAGTCAAATGATTACTTTTTTCAATTATATGACGGTTCTGTCTGTAAAGGTAACCTTCTATGTGCCATTTTACTACTCCTAATCTTCTTCTTCTTCTTCTTCTTTCTTCTTCTTCTTCTTCGAAATGAGTATTATCTATATTGCTATTATAGAATAAATGCATTTACCTTAATATTACTCTATAGCCCATATGTATGTAGCCCATATGTACTGGACAGCTATTTTGTAAATGGAGTGAAGTGTGCAGTCAGCCAAACCCAAGGAAAAAAAAGATTGCCTTCTTTGAAGCCACAGTCAGGCTTGGATACATGCAGCTATCTGAGCCCATCTCGGCTCCTTTCAGTCGTTGCTCATCTTTCCACACCATCTCTCCTCTGTCTGTCTCTTAGGGAGCATAGCTATCATCGTACCTCTGGTCCTGCTGGTAATCTTGATTGTGATGGTGGTAGCAGGTGTTTACATCTGCAGACGAAAGCAAAGGTGAGTCGATAAATAAAAGAATAATATATCAATAAGAAAGGGGCTTCTGAGCAGCGACAGAAGATGATAGATTCAACGCCCCACGACTTTGAAGATGAATGGCCATCTTTGCTTTCTAAATTAAAAAAAAAAAGTATTTTGTTCGTTTCAACGTGTTCAGCAGAACACCTGACCTCTGCACCATGTCTCTGATTATCATGCAGCTTTTAGATCCGCCCGGCAAAAGTTATGTACTCCAAGCGTGCCAAGTCCTTTGATGTGATTTGTTGTGTGAAGCTGGGCAAACTGTACAACACGTTGACCTGTATGCTGTGTATCCTGTTAATGATTCCCGGCTCCTCAGGGGGAAACGTGTCCAGAGGCAGCCTATGACAAACGGGGGGATAAACGTGGAGATTGGGAACCCGTCATACAACATGTATGAAGTGGACCATGACAACCACGCTGACGCAGGCAGCCTGCTGAGACCCAACTTCACACTGGACCCTCACAAGGTTTGCTTCAGGAGCTCAACATTACACTTCCAACAATGCCAGCAGTGAGCTGAAGCTTTACATCTGCCTGAAAAGCAAATTGGATGTTTTTTTTGTCTTGCGACATTACAGCATTGCTACCGCTATGAAACAACAAGATCCTTATCATAGTTTTAAAGTTGTTTTCATTAAACAAGTAACAAAACACATTATTTGATCTTGTTATATCTGATCTTCTCTGACATCAAATACGGAAGAAATCACCATTAATCAGGAGAATCACGCAGAGGTGTGCAAAACAATATGAAACGCATAGCTTACAGCTTTAATATATTTAAAAAAGCAAAATGTATATGTCTAGTTTTATGTTTGAGCAACTCTGTGATATGATTGATCAATCAAGGTATATGACTGTTGCACCAGCATGTCTAGTCCCTTGTTTCTTGTGCTCCAACTCATCACATCTGCATCCACGAAGGCAAATACAAGGGTGTATACAACACACTGTGAAAACGGTGTGTGTTCAGAAAAAAATAAATAAAAATCTCATTTTTGGGGTATAATGGCTCCAATTACAGTGAAGATGTGATATCACGTTGTGTGAGGATTCTTTTACGGCACTGAGCAGGAATATACAGATGTCATGAACAAAGAGGCCTAGTGATTTATTCCGTCCATGGCCCTCAACCCCACAATAACACTCAGCATATCAAATGAATCATCACACCTTCACTGATGTTGTTATCTAGCTCACCTGCTAGGGCTTGGAGCCTAATGCTATTTCTTCTTGCCCTGCCAACTTTGACATCTGCTTTCCTCCGTCCAATCTGGCAGTATTTTTCAACAGATGCACGCCGGCTTGAATCTAAACTAGCTTCTGTATTCCACAGCACTCTCTGGGTTCCCTGACAAACCCCTGCTTCTTTAATTCAGTTATTTGGAGTAAAACAAAACAGCAAACCCAGAATTGAACTGACTGTAAAAAAAAGATGGCATTGTTACGAGGTTCATTAATGCACTGTAAACAGAGGTGGTGCCTGTTGTGTTGCAGGGCTGGTGTGTACAATCCAGTGACCCTCACACCTGGGCATCAATTCTGTGCCCAAGGAGGTAATCCCCGGACAGGTGAATTTTACAAACTTTACTTTGTGTTCGCCCTCCAGAAAAAAATGTTGCCCTTATGTAGGCAAACAGTGTGCCCTGTGCAGTCACCCGGCAAACATTTTAAACAAGTTGATTATAACTTGTAGCAAATGTGAATCGGGTCATCTATGTCTGTTTCCTACATCGTTTTTGGGAGATCAACACTTACAATAAAAGCTGTAAAAGCTTCTAAAGATACTACTGTTCTGTGCTTCAGACAGTGGGCTTGCATGGATTTATGTTGAAATCGGCTTCTTCTTGCATGTTGCTGTCTGTTACTGTACTGTTGCTTGCTGAATGACAATCTACTAATAGTGCCTTTGAGTCTTGTGTTGTCACTTTCTTTATACTGCTTAAGATTTAACATCGTTTCACTGTGGACTTTCCTTAAAGCTGCAATAATAATATTGTCTTATATTACCAGTCGCCCAACTGGTGCTGTGTAATGTGAAACACGAGGTCACTTGTAGTGATGAACCCACATAGAATTACCTCTGCAGTTCCCCTCCCGTTTTGCACAGAAACTCTGCTCTTATCAACCTTGTCTGCATACGCAGCAGGCAGCTCTGTTAAACCGACTGGAAGCGTTCTGCCCGGTAAACGGCAGATGGACAAACTTAGCAAGCCAGCCACATGTTTCTTCCCATGAGTTGATAGGGACCAAAACAGAGCTAAAAGGAGAGTGAATATTGGACTTGTTCATCAGGAGTACAAAAGACGACTTTCCCTTCTATCTGCTTTCAAAATGTTTGCTCACAACAAGGTGGCCTGTCAGATGTCAGATGTTGTGTTCTCAACATCTCCAACAACAATGTATTAATGCAGCTTTAAGACTGCCTCTCTTCAACAGTTATTGATATATATATATATTTTTTTTTCCCCATGTCCTTTCCTTCTTTACAGCCCATGAACTACTCCAACCCAGTGTATGCAAAGATCTATATTGATGGGCAAAACTGCCGGAAGCCAGTCATCAGTATTGACGAGAGGAGAGAGCTACTCCCAAAGAAACTAGAGGGGACAATTCATGAAACCGCCGCATAGCCTAAATTTACACTTTGTACTTCTTTTTTTACCACAGTGTACAATGTATAATATGAAGGAGGAAACAAGATTTTTTTCTATTTCCTACGAGGCTCTTAGGTTTTACTGGTTTAGCATCAGCATAATGTCCTTGTTGGTGTGCTGAAGAGATTTATTTTCCATTTACTGTTCTAATGTTTGTCAAAACATAAGTTATACAGCGCTATACTGTATACTGTGTGACACCGAAGTAAAGCTGCTGATTTGCAAAAACTTTATTAACACCATTAGCCACACTCGTGCACAGTTTGAACCTTAAAATGCAGTGCTAAAATTTGTACCCATACTTGTTTCTAGTTTAAGTGGAATACGGACAGTGTGTCGTTTTGTGAAGGTAACGAAGGCAGGTTGGCTCAATTTTTCTGAACAAATGTAAGTACCGTAAATAAGAGTTAAGTGGGATGTTTCTAAAGCTTCATTTTTTATTTTTTACATGTCATATGTGTGGACAACAAAGCTTCACAACTGAGCAGCGAAGCTTGATATTTTTGAGGTTTTGTCTCTTTTCTTTTTCTCGTCTGTACCGAATCTACTGACTGGATTCTCAGTGAAGGCCATATTATCAACATGATCTGTTCTCACACAATATGTAATACCATAGGTCTTCTGTCTTTTGCTTTTCTGTGGATCTCCGTCTGCCTTGTTTCTGCAGTAATATATCACACAAACACACACACACGTATCTTTTGGTGAAAGAGATTGAAGCCCACCTTGAATGTTCTCCAATCAGATTGCCAGATCCTGTACTGTACACTGAAAAGACAGATGACGAATACCATATTTTTCTAGGTCTCATATATCAACAGATGGATTAAAGATGTACACAAGGACGAGATTTACCACATCTACAAAATATAATACTAAGAGATATTATCAACACATCTGTTACTTCAGAAAAGGAAGATGATAAATATAAGAAATTTTATAATTTTGTATTTGATTTGTATGTCGTTTGGCTGCTTGTATTTTGAAGAAATGTATTAAATGTAAGTAATTTTTATATAAAATGCAAATCGATATTGAATAAAGTGGGCTTATTTCCATGTTGTGTCCTTTTCTTAGGCCTCAGCAGATCCCACCACAGCCTATTCAGTGCATGATCAAGATGATTGGCATATTTGTGTGGCTCACATGGCCACTGACCTGACAAGTCTGTCAACAGTGTCAGGTCTTTTACTTGCTGTGTTGAGGAAGGTGGCTGATGGGAGATTATTGCCCCCCCTGCCCCCTGTACGCAGGGAGGCCAACAGCATTCATTACCTCTGCTACATCAGTGCCACCTGCTGAATGATAATTCAGTCTCCTTTCACTTTACTTACAATGGCCACCTCTCCCCACTACTTCACCTCCTCCCTCACCATGGCAACCAGAGGAGGCAGCAACCCACCTGCCCTTTCTCCATCTGTCTGTCACGGCCGGATCAGCCAGCCCACCACATTTTAAAGATGGTACAAATAGATGTCACTGATTCCAGCTTCCATAGATGTCCTCCACAGTAAAAACGCTTTTTAGCCTGGCATCTGCCTGAAAACCTTTCCAAAATGTTCAAACATTTGACCAACCAAAAACATATGTGATTGTAATCAGACATGTTTCTCTTGAAAGGAGACAACTCGGTGTGCTGAGATGAAGAGGGATTGCTGCAACTGTAACTAATTCCTCGTTTGCACTACGTGACTTACCGGATTTTCCGCTCCCAGAGTTTATGGAGCTTGTGGATACTGGCTCTGCACGGGAGGGCTATGTGTGAACCGTACAATGACCCAAGCCAAGAGCTGCAGATATCTAGTATGCTAAATATGCGGACATGTCGGGGAGAATGTGAGGCTACAACCAATGAGAGCAGACACAAGATATAGTAAAGACTAATGTGATGAACGCGTAGCTGACTATGGGTTGTTGTTTTATTGTTCTTGCAGTTCGTGGTTTGTCGGAAGGGACAAAAGGGCAATGTGTTTACTCTGTTGTGTCCAGTTTTCTTACAGTTGTCAAGGAGGAGTTCAGGCTTCTAGAAGAGATTAATTCACAGAACATCCAATGATGGGTCACTGGTCATTGGGGCATTACAAAGGCTTGAATGGACACCAAACTCTTCTGGCTGAATCATTGGTAAAAAAGAGGAGATACTCCACTGGAAAATAGAAAACATACCTGCAAATAGTCACCTTTTGGCAAAATTCACTGTTTTTAACCAAAAAATAGGTAATTGACATGTGAATCATAGATCTGAAGTGTTTTTGAGTTTCATACAATCCAGGCAAAATAAAACCATTTGAAAACTTGTGTTCAAAAAGGTGTTCTTTTTTACCTGAAGACATTTTGTCTTTTCCCGTTATTTCCTTCTTGGAGTCACCAGAACCCTTCATTTACATGTTAAAATCACAGCATTTGGCAGGAGGAGGTGCCCCAAGACCCACCTACAATGGTTTAGTTTGTCACTTCCTCATGGGTTTGCAGGTATATTAAAAATATAAAAGTACAAGCCTGTAATAACAATTTAAAAATATGCTTCACTATCAGCAAGTTGAAGCCAAACATCAGGGTTTGCATAAACTGTGGGCAAATTTTTGAAGACTTCATCAACTACATTGTTTGCCGCTGAGTCACACATAATATCTCTAACAACAAAACTAATGGTTGTCATTAGCATTTAGAGCCATCTGCGTCATGAAATGGAACATGACGTCTCCGAAACGAATTGAATTCATTATAAGTGATTGTTATGACATAAACTTACAGTATCATTAAACTATCCAGGAGTTGTTTCTATGATGAGCAATATTCCGAATCGTTTTGTTGGGGTACTAGCAGGAGCAGATTCAGTTATTAATAGATCATTATTATTATTGATATTGATAATGGACAGCCATGTGGAGTGGCTGTGTTCTTTGTGGGAGGCCGTGTGATCCTGAATGGACAACAGGTTTCTATATTTGTGTGTGTTATATATGTAAAGGTATTAGGAAAGTTGGATTAGTGAGCATGCAAATTTAAAAACATTAATGTCATCACATTAAGTTTCTGTCTAAGCCCAGTTTGTTACCAGTCCTTGAAGAAGGGTTGGTGGTTCCTCTGAAGAAAGGTTGCTGTCTTCAGGTTCCTGTGAAGGAAAGTTGCTGTTCTTGAAGTTGTGGATGGAGGAAGTTAGTGAGATGCTTCTCGACTAGGAATTCTTGTCTTTGTTGCAGAAGCAGGCTTCAACAGCCAGCTTATTGGCTGTTTTTAGGGCACTGCTTGGGGACTTGAGACCTGTGGTCCAAATCCCAGGAGAAACAGGGAGGTGGGGAGACCGCTTGTCTGGGCAGAATCCCAGGAGAAAGAGGGGAGACCTCTGATCAGATCTAGATTGCAGTAGAAAGAGGAGACCTCTGGTCAGATCTAAGTAGCAGGAGGAAGAGGGGAGAACTCTGATCAGATCTAAGTAGCAGTAGAAAGAAGAGACCTCTGGTCAGATCTAAGTAGCAGAAGAAAGAGGAGACCTCTGGTCAGATCTAAGTAGCAGAAGAAAGAGGAGACCTCTGGTCAGATCTAAGTAGCAGGAGGAAGAGGGGAGACCTCTGTTCAGGTCGAGGTCGCAGGAGGAAGAGGAAGATTCCAACTTGGTCTGCTTGGTAGGAAGCCAACTTCCACTGCAGTTGACCAATCAGAATGGAATCTGGAGTTCACAGGTACGTGTCACTTTCAGTGACACAGGCCTGCAGGCTGATAGGGGAGGGGGAAAGACCCCCTGTGGAGGTGCGTGGCTGTGTTTCCACACAGAGGACGCTCCAATCTGAATGTTCAGAAACAATTCAATCTGCATCCATGAATTGTTTCATAGACACAAACCCTGAGGTCCCAACAGTTTTTTAAAGAAACATCATGACTGAGGATTTTGTGAGGAAAAAGGTTCCACGGAAGCAGCAGCACCTTCCAACTTTACATCAAGGACTTAAAGTGGCCATTCAGTAATCCTGTTGAAAAACATAAAATCGTTTATGTGCCAGTACAAAGCTCTGACGTCCCAGATTTTTCCTTTTCAAAGAATTTGGCAGTTTCACTTATATTCATTTACATCCAAAGTATTACATTGATATTGAAATGAGTCAAATAAAAGTGCACTTAATCATGTTTTTACCTCTGTAAGCATGAAGTGACCTGCTGTAGAAGAGTTAATGGTTATAATAATTATGATAATCACCGGTCTTACTTTTTTATTATTATTATAACCATGTGATTTGATTATAGCCCATAATGTGTACCTTTAATTTGGGCAAATTCCAAGCCATTGCCAGAGAACGTTTCCTACTTTTCTCTGCTAGATTGCAGATAAAAGCAGAGATTAAATTAATTACTAAAAGCATTTTCTCTGCAGTGATAGTGACTGAAATGAGCATGATATACTCGTCTGGCACAGAGCAGATAGACAGAAAGACACAGTTTCTCAACCTGTTTGCCTTGTTCGTGGTTGTAAACAGAACTTTCAGAGATAATTCTGTTGTTCCCGGTGTAGCTGAAGGGAAACAAAGGGACAATCAACGAGAGAGTTGTTATATGCCTCGCAAGCAGCTGTTTCTTGCCTCCCCCAGCTGATTTCAGAAATCTATCTGACTAGTCATTGATTTTGAAATAGCCGTGTTGTTATCTATGAATGATCCTCTAATTCACTACCACATTTCACCAGCACTGTGACGGTTCGATTGCAGACAAATCAGGCTTGTTGAATAGTCGACTATTTGGGGGTCTCATATCAGCATGTAGACCATCCTCTCAGAGGGCCAAGATGCAGACCTTCCCCAAAGACTTGTCTATCATATTGAAGGTACAGGGTGAGTGTACTTCTTTGATAGTATTATAGATATTTAAATCCAATCCAATACATGGGACGATTATAAGATAGTAGTGTTGTTTTGACCCACTCTTACAGTTTCAGCAGTTTGGATTTTTTTTCTTCAGTTTTTTCCCCATTCTATTAGAATGTAGTTGATTTTTTTCTTCTCATAACCAATGACTGAATCAGCATTACACGTTACACCTTTACTGTACTTTACAGTGCATCCGATTGCTAATGTTAATGTCCAGGTTGCCTCTCCACAAGCAGAGTAACCTTACTTGCTATGTAATATTCCCCCTCCATCTCCTTGATTGCCACATCCCTGTGACCGGCTCCCATCTGGGACCACTTTGCTTAATGTCAAGGCACTTTTGATGTGCGTCACAATACACTTCTGCTCCAATGACCCCACCCTGGCAGCTGTGAATAGTTTCAGGTCCTCTAACGTGACTACTGACTCTGCTAAATGTGTTTCTATTGACTGATTTTTAAGAGCAGGACCTGAAGCTCCGTGGCGGGGATCATCTTTTTTTTGTTATTATTTGTTGACACTTTTGTGAATTAACCTTCCCCACAAACAGAGCAGCATAGGCTGCCTCATAGCCTATGGTCATTCTAGGCAGGTTGCTTGTGTGGAATCTGACAAGTGTGTACCTCCCCATGAACGGGTGACATTCAACAGGTTGAATATCAACAAGTTTTTGTATTTAAGAGGGAAAATCCGACTGTAAACATTCAATTACCAGACATCAAAAAAGAAGGATAAGTATCTGAAAATGTTCTCTTGCATGAAACTCAATCAACTTGATTCAAATTTATCTTGTTTGCTGAGTACCATTAGATGATGGGTAGGTTGTTGATTTTGAGTAGTTTGTCACACATAAGGTCAAGAAAGCAATTAAATGCTAAAATATGTTGCTGAAATTCAATCGAAAGCCTTGTATCATTAAAATAATGTCACATACTATTAGATCTTAAATGTCAAATAATGCAATAATTGTCAGCATCCTCATCATCAGCTTTGTATTTTAATCATGTTAATGGTTCACACTTGTTGTCCAAATCAGTAAATCACAAAATAATTAAATATGCAGAGTAAATGAGGTAAAGTGTTCTGCAATGTTGAGACTATTGTGAATAGCACATGATGGTGCTCAGGCTCATCAGCATACAACAGTCTTCCACTAATGAAGACCCCCAGCTCAGCAGTGAGAGCTCTGTGGCATCGGGAAAGTGTGCTGCCCACTTACTCAGCCCAAAAAGTGTATCAAAAAGAAAACAAAACTGAAATTTGAAAACTCATCTTGAACTAAGAGCTGCTTGCCTCTCCACTCCCCTCACCTTGCCTATTGATTTATTGTCTCTTTCCCACTTAGCAAGCATCACCATTCTCCTGCATAAACATCAGAAAAACCCAGAGGGCTCATCTCTCGGACAGAATCAATAAGAGCAGGAGTCGTATTCACATTATAAACAACAGCTCCTGCATACTCATGCTCTGCACCAAGGAAATCAACTCAAAACTTGAAAAGACTGAATTTAAGAGCAAGACTATGAATCCATTTTATTTATTCATCATTAATTCCAAGGTTAAACAATCAATCAATCTCAACTACTAATAAATTGACACACTCCACATATGACATGGGATTTAATGTGTTTAATATATTTAGTGTTATTTGAAAACATTCTCAGTCGAGATTCAAGTTTAAGCCTTATCAGGAAAAACTGTGATTACTGTGAATGAAAAGTCAATCAACAGCCATCAAACATCTAGTGTTGTTTTCTTCTTCTAAATAACTATTTATGTATACTATTACTAAGCCCAAATGTGTTCTAGGCTATAAATGCTGCCGTTATACCTTTACCTAATGTTCAATATTGCATTATGCTGCAAAATGGTTGGATCCAAGAGTTTAGTTAAGATCATTTATCAGGAGGTTACGTTTGGAAGGTATATGTGCTGACCTTGAAGAAATAATTTAAAAAATCAAATGTGACAAATGACATGAATCAGTTTTATTATCAAGCGTTTGTGGAACGGGTCTGCTCTGTTCTGAAAATACCTGTAAAATGCCCTCTAAAGCTTCACTCTGCCTCGTCTTCTCTAAAGGCTGTCTACTAAAGAACGGATCTTTTGTTCTAAAAATGTTGGTCAACAAGCGTATACCGTCGTATTAACATGCAGCAGAAGCGGCCTGAAGTGGAGGATGTTGGGTGTCCTCGCAAACCTTGACTAATGACCGGATTAAGGGGGGAAATGGGGCAGAATTGTAATCCCCACAGCGAGAGCTTGCACTTTAAGTAATGTTTGTCCAACAAATCTGTGGGAGAGTCCACTCTTTCTTTGGCAGCTTTTGTGTTTCTGCAACACTTCAGCCCTCAGTCTTTCTTCATAGCAGCATGCAGCGCTAAAGACCCCGGGATAATTGGGTAATGCAAATGTTGTCCCCTTAATTCTGACACTGTAGTGTAGTGTCTATTGGGCCCTTTTTTTCAAGAGATTAGAAAGTGCTTTTTAAGAGCAAAAGAAGAGGAACAAAAGGAGAAGATTATACAAGACAAAGAAAACACAATTTTCTCTAACTTCAATTACATACAACATTCACTCCTGTCACCTGGCTCAACATATAATTGTCAGAGCAATAAAAAATAAATAACAATTGATTGTGGATCGTCATTGATTTCTTGTAATTCCCATATTTCTGTATATCAGTTGTCTGCTCAGGTTGAATGTGCAGGTTCTTAGTGTTCACACAGCTCCATCAAGCTGCGAGTACAACTGATTGCATCATCCTACCTAACATTATTTAATCAAGCAAGTCCCTCAAAGACTCTCTGCCCCCATAGTATTCGAAGCCTGGGTATTCAGCGCAGACTCCCCACCATCGCTAACCAACTACTCCAACGTCGGCATCATAATCATCCACTTCTAAATAAATGACATCAGAGCTTTACAATCAGTTTTAAAGTCAAGTCAAGTACGCACTGGTAATCATCATCTCAGATCCCATCCCCACCCGTGACAGAGGAATCAAGAGATTGTTTGCCTTACACACCTGGCTTAAGTACTTCGACCTGTTCTCGGGGTGAGGCCCATCATCCTGGAGCCAGATGGTCTCCATCCAAATAGGAAGATGTCCCACATGCTGTCTGACAATATGAACTCTGGCTAAGGGAAAGACACGGCGCCACAGCCACATCCTCTGCTTCTGCACTCTACCCAGGTCTCCCAAAAAGCACTGGTATGACCTCTTTTCAATCCCTGTTATAGACCCACTGCGGCACGCTCAATATCACAGCTCTCTGCTGCCAATCATAACAATATCATTCAAATCCCTTTGCAACCTGTTATCTACCGCCCTTAATTGTAGCCCTGTACATTTTGATGTTTTAAATATTATAACCCTACTTAATAAATCTTTATCATTTTTTTTCAAATAATTTTCAATATTTTAGATTTTTTTAATAATCACTGAGACATGGTTTTCTTAGCATCCCCATTTAACTTATTTTTTATTTTTTTACATCATCGGGACATGGACTTTAACTCTGAAGACCCAGTGAATTTTTTTTGTCTTACTGAATTATCATCCCATGTTATATCGAAGTGTAGCAAAACACTTATTTAAGGTGACTAAAATAAAAAAAAGGATGCATGTTTCATGACCTTCTCAGGCTTTTGTCACTGATTTTCTAGATACTACTAACATTTAGAACCAAACCATGGAGTCCAGCAATAGCCATGTTCATCCACACTGATGACAACCCTTTATTCTTGGACCAGAATATTGCATGAGCCCCCTCCCCCTTGTGTCAAAGCGGGAGGTTTGCAACTTTGATGAAGTCACCAAAGGAGGAAAACCCCACTATGAGCCATGGGAACAACCATCAGGTAAACTGTTCTCTCCTCTCCAAGTTTGAGGTTGACAGTATTGTTAAGTTGATGTGCTAGCTTGCATTGCATCACTCTCGCTTCTGTCTTGCTAACCTAGCTGGCCAGCGCATCTCTTGGTCTGGCATTCGGGAGAAGTTTGCTTTGAGAACTTTCTGCCACAAAAAGGGTTTAACTGAACCCAAACACTGAAACTTTTCAGTTGTATTACGTTTGATAACCAAGGGTTTCTATAAACTGCAGCTCGGAAGAAAATAAATCACTTATTCTTGCTATACTTTTGAGTTAACTTTGGAAATGAAATTACATTTAAACATAGCTGTTGCTTTTCCCTCTGTGCTGCAGTAAGTGGCCAATTCACCACTACATCATCAAAATAGCTTTCCTGTGTCACAGTGCTTACAGACGTTTTATAAAATCAGCAACAGAGACATGAAAAATGTAGCTATTTAATAATAATATCTTATGAAAATACCCACTGTATACATCTGCCTCTCTATTTGTCCCCTCCCATCCTGGAGACTGCCTCCCAGATTTAATGAATTAGAGAGGGAAAATAGAGAGAAGAGGGAGGCATGTAGCAGAACAATTGTTCTCTACCTCAGCATAGTCTATGGGTGGAAATGAAAGAGATGGACTGGAAGAGAGGAGTGTGTATACCGTATTTGTTCTAATACTGCCAGATATACATGGCATGATGTAGTGTACTCATTCACATCTGACCTATTAGTCACAGACTGACCACTGCCATGGACCATTACGCATGATGGCTATATATCCTCACAGACTGGGTGTGGGTACTCCTCTCTGTAAACAAATACATCCAAACAGGGGAAAACAATAATGTTAACAGAGCTCGCCTTCATCTCTCCATTGCTCAATGCCAAATTGGTGGTTTTCTGTCTGCCTGTCCTAGGCCTGACCTGGAACCTTGAAAGGTGGCTGGAAATAGGAGAGCATTTGAAGCTTCTGGTTGATTATGAACAGCCGGCTGCCTCTCTCTGTCATAGTCACAGTCTGAAAGTCTGAGCTGCAGCAATAATCCGGCTATTGGTCTAAATCCTCTTCATGTCGGTAGAGGTGTGAATCTTCACAAGCCTCGCGATTCAATCTGATCACGATTCACGACGCGATGCATCTCAATGTATCGCATCCTTAGTTTTCCATATTACGGAACGTGGCTGCTTTTTCATTAATTAACACAGGCAGTCAGATATATTTGAAATTTTGGTTTATTTGGAGAGGGCTTTCAAAAGTCAGACTGTATATACGTTTACAAGCTTCATCTTTTCAATATCAGTATCTGTGTGAGCCTCCTCAGTGCACATTACAAAAACAAAACATAAATCCATCTGCAGTGCATTACAAGTGTGCTGTAATGTACAAAAATAAGGTTTTCACAGCTCTAAGACAAGCCTATGCCTATGGCATTTTACACTTCATGATTGAGCCCCGTGGCTAACAGACTTGAGTTAGCTACTTTTCCTTACTCATTGCTCTTCTATAGCTTGCTTCAACACACTGGAACACCACTACAGTTTAATTTTAGCTCGCTTGCATGCACATTTATATCAGCGCAACATTTTTGACACAGCAGCAGCTAATGGCAGCTAATATTAGTAGCAGGAGCAACAACCAGCTAGCAGACCGCTGAGTGTGTCTCAGCTCTGCGCAGAGGACGGGAGAGAAATGAACGCGACGGACAGTAAATGACTCCAAACTCTGGATCATGTTCTGTCACCACATCCACATCGCAATGTATGTTAGAATCGATACATTTCCACACCCCTACATGTCGCTGCCTGGCCATGCCAGCTTACATGAGGCAAACACCTGCTGTGGAGTCAGATTTTTAGGAAATTATATGTGCAATTGTTTCCCCCATGGATTCTGTGTTTTTTGAGCCCCACAGCACGACATGAAGCGCCTGAGCTCCTGACCTTTTCTGCTGTGAAAGGAATGAGGGATGACGGTCAGAGGAAGTTCAGTCAATTCGGTGGCCTGGCAGAATGGATACTAGATCATTGTGATTCCTGCCCATGACTCTGCAAATTCACAGCACTCAATACACGTATCTGTCTCTGCAGCGGTTGAGATTTGAACAGGTAAAACTCAGGATTCTCCTTCTGATCTTTTGGGATGTGTCGCTGCGAATGTGAACATTTTAATTTTAAAGCCCACAGAGTTTAGATGTCTTTCTTGTTCAGGATTGTTCCGGTTGTAGTTTCCTGTATGCTGCCTTTGTTGTCACGCCTAGAGGCTTAAGGGATATCCATTAATTTACTACCCTCAAAGAAAGAATGTACAGGGGAGCAGAGTAAGTTATCTAGCACTCAGACAACAAGCAGGGGCTATAAAAAGGGATAGAAAACTGACATTGGCCTGTTCTTCCTGCTTTGCAACCTACTTGAGAGACAGCAGCTGAGGTCAGCGTTTGTGTGGTGAGACTTGGTGGTTTGATTTGATTGATCATGTGTGGTGAGGGACAACAACTTCAAGTAATTGCTGATGCACATCAGCCAAGGAACATGAGTCCAGTCACCTGTGTGCAACTCTCTTTCAGTTCAGCAATTCTTCCAAACAACCAGGGGCTAAACTGCGGAAAAGGGCAAGCTACTGCTGTCATCAAATTGTAGCATACCTTTTATTTCTAGAACAGGGCTCAGCAGTAGAGAAGCCAGTAAGTAGAATCCATACTTACTTACATGATAAACACCTGTCTGCGAACACTTCCACACTACTACAATAATCTGATTCAGAATAATCAAGCGGTATGTATGGGGTGCCGAATGTAAAAATTCAATCACACTTTTCTAGCTGATATATTTTGAATATTTAGCTCACTTTCCTCGCATTTAACTCACTTTAATCATATTTAGCTCATTTTCCTCACATTTGAGGTACAAATAAAATGGTGAATCTAAATGACAAATCTTAATCTAAATGCTAAATCTAAATGTTAAATGCTAAATCTAAATGTTAAATCTAAATCTAGATGTTGAATCTAAATCTAAATGTTAAATTTATATCTAAATGTTAAATCTAAATCTAAATGTTAAATCTATATCTAAATGTTAAATCTAAATCTAAATGTTAAATCTATATCAAAATGTTAAATCTAAATCTAAATGTTAAATCTAAATCTAAATGTTAAATCTATATCTAAATGTTAAATCTAAATCTAAATGTTAAATTTATATCTAAATGTTAAATCTATATCTAAATGTTAAATCTATATCTAAATGTTACATCTAAATCTAAATGTTAAATCTAAATCTAAATGTTAAATCTATATCTAAATGTTAAATCTAAATCTAAATGTTAAATCTACGTCTAAATGTTTAGAAAATATGCAAATAGCCCACGCCTGTCAGCTCCACAGACCCGCCCACACCTCTGACCGACGTGCTGTGGATGCGGAGGCAAAGAGAGGAAGGACCGAACATGGCCGGCTCCCTCCAATTAGGAGATATTGAGCGGGCGGTTATAGCAGGTGTTCTGCACTCCAAGGTACACTTCCGCCGGTACCGTCCACACCGTTAACGGTAAGTTACGTAGTTAAAAGCTGAACTTTTTACTGTATTCTGGGCGAAGCTATTGTTAGCTAACCGACCTAGCAAGCTAACGTTTGCCAGCGTTACTCGGGTGCCAGCTAAGGTTTTGTGTTTCACTGAAAGGACTTTCAGCGACTGTTCTTCGGAGTTAGCTATAACCTAGCTAGTGATTACAGGTAAGAAAGCTGACCGTGCCCCATGAAGTATAAGCTGTGGTAGCTAAATAATGTTATGTGGCTAACTTTCCCAGATAGCTAACGTTAGCGCGATCGCTCGTTGCATTAACCGAAGAACCAGCAGACTCCTGGCAGGAGTCTTGCCGCCATGAAGGCCATTTGATTAAAAAATGCTTTAAACTCTTCTCCAAGGCATAACCAATATGAGTTGAAAGCTGTTTTTAAACTATTTTGATTAGAGGCGTGTGTTGGACTCTTTTTGAAAGGATGTGTCCTGTATGTTTGTGGTGTACACCAGACTCTATGGTCATTAAACACTTTAACATGGATTTTTAACAGGTTAAAATGTTGGCTCTTGTTTCAGGTCTCCACACCCCAGGTTAACACACAGGCACCTCCAGTTGTGTCCTCAGCCACCTTTGCTACCACTATTGCATCACTGAGATCAGTAAGTGAAGTTGTGATATAGCATTATAAAGTTTTGTTACCTTAAGTTAACTGAGAAATATAAGTTCACAAAAGAAAACTCATCCAGTTCATCAGCTAATTCAGAAGGCATATTTTAGAGCTAGAGTTATTGTTCTGCTATTGTCCATCTTGATACATCTCCTTCCATTACATCATGTTGGGGGTTGGCAATTCAGGATGTCCTGGCAAATTTAAGTAAGTCTGGATTTTCCTCATTTAAGAAACAATTGTAGAACATTGGTCATAGCTCCTGTAAATTGTAATGTGAAATGCATTAACTTGGCTTGCATATAATGATCACATCCTGTGTATGGCAAAATTATATGAGTGGATCCACAACACTAAATGTCACACTAGAGGCCGGTGTGCAGTTGTCTACCACTTCACTGTTTCACAGGGTCACTATCTGCTCCATTAAGAAAAATATCTTTGTCTGCTTGTTTTCTATAGGCTCCTCTGCCATCCATCCCACCCATCCATCAACGTAACGGGGCTCGATCAGGATATCTAAACCGAAGGCATGTCAAAACATACACCAAGGAGGTTGTATGTTTGCCTTTGTCACCAGAGGCATTGGTGTTCGCCATACCCAGGGGAGAAACTCGGACCAGGTTAGCTCAGGCCGGCCTTGTTGGAAAAATATAATTTTCCACAGAGTGGACTGAAGACCAAGTAAGAGCTGAAATAACAGCTATCTTCAGAGGAGTATTTGGGTTGTCAGAGCACCAGCAATTCCCATTTCAGTTTTTGAGCACCATCAAGGGGTGTAAAAAACTGATGAATCCAAGGGTCACCTCCAATTTCCTCTGGGGTGGGAAAGAAGTTGCCTCGGTCTGTTCCAGCACTTGTCTGTACATAATGGCAAGAATGGATGTTCCAGCACAGGTGAGCATAGTATTGCATAATTCAGTGTGCTATTCCAACAACAGAGAAGAGAGTTTCTGTCCAAATGGATTGCTGCCTATATATTACACTAATCGTATATTTAGATGATGATGATGATCGGGAGTGATATACTGTGTAGTGGCTCAGGAGTAGGGATGGTGATCGTTAATATTTATTAATATCAATACCTTTATCGATACTTATTTGGTGGAAAGAGGATGTTTTTAACAGAACTGTTGGTTAATGTATTGTCTATTGTCACTTTTCATCATGTTTTTAGTGATTAGGAAAATATAAAGGAAATAAATAATTGTATTTTAAATTAAATGTCATTTTTAATAAATATTGGCATCAGTAATTTAATTATATATTCTAAAATGATTAGAGCACTATACAACTGTAGTACTTTCTCGCCAAAAGCTCAATTTCCCGTTTCTTTACGTTACACTTGAATGCATCATGATAACCTAATAGTCGTTTTACTGAGCCAACCTGAACACATCATCATCACGCCGCACGTCTGAAACTTTATTTACTTTTCAAGCTAACTAGCTTGTATGCTGCCGATTACAACACGGATTTCACAATTGGATTACTATTTTTAACTGACGGGACAAGCTACAAAGTCTGTGTGCGCGCTTTTAGCTGGTACGAGGGACGCACAATTACGTTACAGGACCTACGGGAGAAAAATGCTTTTGGGCAAAAACGACGAGACTCTATAGTGGTATCGATAACCCAAACGTTATGGTTATGGTGATTTTCGGGTTTTGAAAAAAGTGGAACCGGGTCCTTGATAGAACCGGGTTTCGATCCCCATCCCTACTCAGGAGGGATATTTGCACTGCTGGCTACACTGGTTAATTGTTTTATTTAGAATAGATATTGTTTTGGTCTGTGTTACTCTAATATATAAGCATTAAATAAAATAATTATTAAATATGTGCCATATATCCTAAATGTCTCTACTTAGCATCAAAACTATCTTGATCTTCACCCTAGAGTTTTGAAATGCCCAAAAGCATTTGATCTGGATTCTGGATTACTAAATCCATATCCCAGTTTTATGGGAACAGGATCACATGGTTTTGAAATACCCAACCCTGGTATTTAATCCTATATGGATGATTCTGATCTACATTAAATGTTTTGAAATACTGGGCCGTGGTGATCCAGTGATGAGCTCACCTGAACTTGATCACTGATTCACCTCCCACATCCTAGTCTACCACAGTTGTCTGCCCCTTCTACGGGCAAGATGTTGTTTACACTTATATGTAATATGTATGTATATGTATAAATATGTATTTTCTCAGTCAGATATAATTACCTGTGTCATACTGTTAAGATTTTGCTTTGTATCTTACTGTTCAAGTTGCTGGTTTTACATAGTTGGTCACACTTTTCTTTTCTGCAGAATCAGTGTGTGGAACTGTCTGATGACAGCGATTTTGAAAGCCCAGTGCCACAACGAAGGCGAGGTGAGGAAAAAACACTAATGCCCCTCACCGTGTGTGAAAATGACTGTAAATAACAGTCTCTCAAGGTTAATTGTTGATCAGATTATTATTTTATTTTTTTTGAGAGAGGAAAGGGAGTCAGAGAGATGTACTGCCCACAACCCAGGGGGAACATTCTGAGAGGCAAGAGGGTGCTGAAGCCAATACGCTACCTGATGATGGGATGGAATTACAAGGACAGCAAAGGCCAAATGGAGCTACTGTTCACTTTGCAGATTTCATGTATAATTATATTTATTATTTCACATATAACATTTACATTACATTTTATGATGTTAAGGAATGTACCTTCTTCTATCCTCTTGTGTCGTCTAATTTCTAGTCCCATTGATGTTGAAGATGAAGCCATTGAAGAGGCCATAAGACGCAGTCTTTTAGAAGAGTCTGTGCAGTCCTTACAGGATTCAAGGTATAATTGGCATAGCTCATATTTAAATTGTAGTGTTACACCACTCACAGCAAGACAAGGTCAGTTTGGCTTTCATGTGTGTTGGTAATAGTTACTATCCTTTTGTTTTTGAAGGCTTCCAAAAACGTTGAGCAAAGAAGAAATTACAGGAATTGTAAAAGCACACAGTGAGAGGGTCGTCACAACAGTATACAGACCGATCTACATCAGCCGAGGGAACGTGTGGACAACTGCCCTCCGACAGTTTAATAGACGCAGATTCGCCGAGAGTACCGATGTGCTGTATGTCACCTTTGCCAGTGATGAAGACACCAATGAAGATGCAGAAGACCTGGGAGGGCCCAGACGAGAATTCTTCCGACTACTCGTAAAAGCTATCTTCAGAGAGAGTGGAGCATTTGAGGGTAATTTTTTATGCAATGTACTACATGTTCTATCTACTACAATACTGTGGTATTGCAATACTACTGGATAAATTGCCCTCTAAATGTTTGGGTATCATACAAAGTAACTAACTGGACCTTTTTTTTAGATATAAGTGTTGATTATGGAAAACACTTTTTATATGGGAGCACATTGGGAACTACTAGTGTGTATGCAGCTAGTTAAATTGCCATATATGACTGTGCGTCATATATGTAAATGAAATATGTTAAATGGATCTTTGTTGATCCTCCAGCTGTTGTTCAAACTACAGTGTACTTCGACAGGTTTGTGTGGATTGAGAGAGGGAGCTGCGCTGCTCTCTTTCTCGATTCAAGAGAGAGCCGGCTCACCAAACTCAGATGAAGTTGTCAAAACTAAGCCGTGTTTATTGAATATGAACCTGTTTAAAAAGTTTGTAACATGTAAAATGTGTCTAGAAGCATATTTTAGTGTATATTTAGCTGTATTAGAGAAAGATTGTGAATCGGAAGAGTATTATACTGTAATGTTTGACGGAGCATTAAAAACGGATCAAACTGTTCAAATTACAAATTGCTGGAAGTTGCAAGTTTATGTGATTGTCTGTTTCTGTTTTCAGAAACATAATTTAGTCTTAAAAAAGATTGCGAACAGGAAGTGGTTGCCATACTGTTACCCAGCTCATTGCATGTCACCAACCAGCGGGACAATTTACTGGTCTGGTGTGGCTCAATTCATTCTGGGTGTTGTAGTTTTTCTACATTTTGAGTAAAAGAGCCTTTTTTCTGTTTTCTCTGGTCATGTAGCACCAGTTTCAAAACCATTTGCATGGTCAGAAAGTCAACGTGTTCGTTGTTGCAGCTGGTGTGAATCCCATCACAAGAGGGTCTCTAGTTCTCTTTAATGTATAAGCACAATTGTTTTTTGTCCTTTTCTCCTAGAGTCTCCAAATGGCTTCATTCCAAGAATGAACATTTCTCATGTGCAGAATGGAGTGTACCGCACTATTGGACAGATGATATCTACCATCATAGTCCAGGGTGGAGAATCTCCAGCCCTCCTCTCTCCTGTTGTAGTGGACTACCTTATGACAGGACGCACCTTTCATGTGAACGTCACTCCAAATGATGTAGCTGACATTGAACTGAGAGAAGCTCTCAAGAAGGTATGATATGGATGTGATTTTTAAAAAACAAATGGCTTCAACCCCAGTTTTGGAAGCATCCTCATCCTTATGTTGTCATTATGCACGTTGAGGTTGAGCAAGCAGCAACCAAGGATGAGCTGGAGCAAGCAGTGGAATGCTGTGACTCATGGAGATATCAAATTGAAGGTCTTCCAAACCCAGTCAGCATGGAGAACAAAGCTGCATTTGTGAAGAATTCAATACTTTTCCATGTCATTCTTCAACGACAGAGCTGCTATGTGTCGTGTATCTGATCGATCACTCTGAGCTCGACTGTTTATGACTGTGACTCCAGGTGCTCGGGGATCGATTGCTCTGTATGTTGTTGTTGAATTGAGCGGCTACTAAAGTAAGCACGAGTAACAGCCTCGCCTCCGAGTGTATCATTTACTAGAGAGACCCACAGTTCACACTTTAATAAGATACATACAATAACAAGATCACAACATGGTGTCAGAAGACGGAGTTGCGGAGTGAGCCGAGGTACTGTGTGCACGCTAAAAAAAAAAAAAGAAAAGAAAAGAAAGGAGAGTTAGCATTCTGCTAACACAGGACAGCTACATCGTGAGAATGGAGCAGTTCAAGCCGCCGTCACAGCTAATACTCACTGGCAATGTCGCTGAAAACTGGCGCAGATGGGAACAACGCTTTCGCCTGTACATGGTTGCTTCAGGTGCGTCAGAGAAAGAAGAGGAGGTTAAGAAAGCCATCCTGCTTCATACCATAGGCGAGGAAGCATTGGAAGTGTATAACACACTGTATATTGTTCCGTCTGGAGATGATGACACGTCGATGGAGGATGTTCTCACGGCATTCAAAGAGTACTGTAGCCCACAGAAGAACGTTGTGTTTGAACGGCATCTGTTCTGGTCCCATGCGATGTCATCTGGAATCACAGTGGACAGGTATGTCACAGAACTGCGTCAGAAAAGTAAAGACTGTGAGTTCGGCCGAAGTGAAGATGATATGCTGAGGGATAAGCTAGTGTTCAGCATTAATGATCCTCGTCTTAAAGAAAGACTACTCCGTGAAAATGGACTTACACTTCAAAGAGCCATTGACATATGTAGGTCAACAGAACTCGCCAAGACACAGATACAGGCAATGCAGATGACCCCTGGCACATGTGATGCTCCAGTTGATGCTGTGGAAAAAATAAAAGGACACAAGCGAAGAAGCAACAGGTTCAACAAGGCCAAGAAACAGACCACAATGAACTGTCAAAAATGTGGAAGACAGCATGAGCCCCGTCAATGCCCAGCTTACGGAGCAGTGTGTCACAAGTGCGGAAAAAATAATCACTTCTCCAAAGTATGTCGCACAGTTGGTGAGAAACGTGGCAACTTCACGGCTAAGAGTGTAAATAACATTGAGAGTGAAGTGGATTCCTTGTATATTGGCATGATAGACAGTAATGGACAAAAAGCAGCTAGCCTCACAAAGGATGGCAAGTGGTTTGAAACAGCCAGCATCAGAGGTGTAGCAATAAAATTTAAACTTGACACAGGCGCTGATGCAAGTGTGCTACCTATGTCTATTTTTAAGCAGCTGCCAGGTCACATTCTACTGCGCCCCACAAAGACTGTGTTAATCGCTTTTGGTGGAGCCCGCCTGCCTTCATGTGGTGTTGCATCCCTGCAGTGTAAAACTGCCAGACACACAGCTACAGTGGAGTTCCATGTAACCAGACAGGCAGACAAAGCGATTCTGGGAGGTGAAGCATGTACAGAGCTGGGGCTGGTGAAGAGGGTTGAAGCACTCACAACAACGCCCCCACAGCCGTCAAAACCACCATCCACAAAAAAGGAGCTGATTGAAAAGTATGCTGAGATCTTCACAGGACTGGGTGAGTTTCCTGGTGTGCATCATATACATGTTGACCCATCTGTCCCCCCTGTGATTCATGGTTGCAGAAACATTCCTCTTTCGATCATGGACTCACTGAAAGACACACTACAAGATCTGGAGAGGAGAGAGGTGATAAAACCTGTCAACGAGCCGACTGAATGGGTGAACAGTCTGGTCGCTACAAAGAAGAAAAATGGGTCACTAAGGGTGTGTTTGGACCCTTGTAACCTGAATGAAGCGGTCAAACGCCAGCACTACTCCATTCCTACTCCTGAGGATGTGCGGAGCAAACTTGCAGGAAAAAACATTTTTACCATCCTGGATGAAAAAGACGGATACTGGCAGATTAAGCTGGATGAGCCATCTTCAAAATTGTGCACCTTCAATACACCATGGGGTCGATACCGCTTCCTTAGGCTTCCTTTTGGGATTAAATCAGCCAGCGAAGTGTTCCAGCAAAAGAACTGCGAGACCTTTGGTGATATCCCAGGTGTGCACATTGTTGCAGACGACATGATAATAGCTGCGGCCTCAGAACATGAACATGACAAGATCCTTCATGAAGTGATGGAGAGGGCAAAGGCAGCAAATGTGAAGTTTAACAAGGACAAAATACAGTACAAGGTTGACACTGTGAAATATATGGGACACATAATCACCTCAGCAGGACAGAGGGCTGATGATGCAAAGATCAAGGCTATCGTCGACATGCCGCCCCCAGATGATAAACAAAGCCTTCAACGCCTGTTGGGAATGACCAAGTTCTTGGCACAGTATGTACCAAATGAGGCCTCACTGACTGCACCACTCAGACAGTTGCTTAAGAAAGATGCGGCGTGGCAGTGGTGCCCACACCACAGTGCAGTACTAGAGACCTTAAAAACTGCTCTCACACAGGCACCAGTGTTGAGGTATTACGACCACAAAAAGCCACTAACACTACAAGCAGACGCATCAAAGGATGGATTAGGAGCGTGTCTGCTACAAGATGGACAGCCTCTCTGCTATGCCTCACGAGCACTCACGGACACGGAAAAGAGATATGCTCAAATAGAGAAAGAGCTGCTCGCCATAGTCTTCGCAGCCAAAAGATTTCATCAGTACGTCTTTGGCAGACCAGTGACTGTGCAGTCAGATCATAAGCCTCTAGAGGCCATAGTCAGAAAGCCGTTGAACAAAGCTCCTGCACGACTACAAGGCATGTTGTTGCAACTGCAAAGGTATGATCTGAACATTACTTACACCCCAGGCAAACACATGTATATTGCAGACGCACTGTCACGAGCCACAGTGAGCAGAGATGGTGACAATGTGGATGAGAACCCCTGTGAGGAGAAAGTCGTATACGCCGTGGAGGCCACCGAGGCATTGAGTGAGGAGACACTCAAGCAGCTGAAAACTGCCACTGCTGCAGACAGTGTACTACAAGCTGTGTGTGAGAAACATCTGAACGGCTGGCCCGCGAGGAGACACAGCTTGGACAAGAGCCTTCACAGCTATTGGCCATTGCGGCACGACATCAGCATCCAGAACGACGTCATCATGGTGGGAGATAAAATCATCATACCACAGAGCCTCAGAAAAGTGATGTTGGAGAAGCTTCATCTAGCTCATCAGGGTGTCCAGCGCACAAAGGCCAAAGCAAGAAAGGTCCTCTACTGGCCCGGCATGACACGCGACATAGAGCTAACAGTGGAGAAATGTATGCAGTGTCAGCAGTTTCAGCCACTACAGCAGAAAGAGCCACTCATCACACATGAAGTTCCTGAGCTCCCGTGGATGAAGGTTGGAGCTGACATTTTCCAACTCGAAGGTCAGTCCTATCTGTTATTAGTGGATTATCTGACAAAATATCCAGAAGTGCTGAACTTGCCTGATTTAACAGCTCGAACAGTAATCCAGAAAATGAAGTCTGTTTTTGCCAGGCACGGGATTCCCAGAGAGCTGGTGAGTGACCACGTTCCTTTTGCCAGCTATGAGATGAGGTCGTTTGCAGCCTCATGGGAGTTCAAGCTCACACACTCCAGCCCTGGATATCCGCGGTCCAATGGACTTGCGGAGAGGACCATAAAGACTGTAAAACACGCACTGAAGAAAGCAATGCAGACTGGCACAGACCCACATCTCGTCCTGCTGTCACTGAGGAACACGCCAGTGACAGGGTTGAACATGACACCTGCACAGATGTTGATGGGGAGAGCCCTGCGCAGTACGCTTCCATACTCCAGTGCTTTGCTAAAGCAGTCCACCCCACGGCACATACACAGCAGGATACAGGACTTGCAGTCTCGCCAGCGTCTATACCACGACCAAAACGCCAAGCCACTGCCTGCATTGGATCCAGGTACCACCGTACACATGCAGACACGGCGTGGTTGGGAGCCAGCCATAGTGACAGGCCGGAGACATGAGCCTCGCTCATACAACGTGCTGACTCCAGCAGGAAAGGCTTTGAGGAGGAACAGGCGACATCTCAGGAGGATACACCCAAGTCTGTTCAGAGACACTGGCTTGGATGAAGATCCAGAAGGCACACACTCACAGACACATGGGTCTACTGACCTGCCGCCGCAAGATCCACCACCACTGGTTGTGCCGCCTTTGGATGTGTGCAGTTCACCTGCATACTGCACCAGAAGTGGCAGAGTAGTGAGACGTCCCGTCAGGTTCAGAGACTAGTTCGTGGTCTCGGGACCGAGTGTTCATGTTTATTGAAAAAAAAAAAGAATAAAGAAATGAAAGGGACGACACAGACAAGATTTGATTAAATGTTTTATTGACATGTTTATGAAAGAATTCTTCTAACGAAAACAAGTGGTTCCTTTAAGAGTTAACCTAAGAGATATGTTTTCTGATATGTTTACATAGAAAATGGAAAGTGATTTGTTAATACTGAGTAAGTGCTAAACAGAAATATGTGTTACCAGATTTTGGATATTTGATATTGAGCACATTACAGTTTGATGTTAATTAAGTTGATGCCACTAGGTGCATGAAGATATCTCATTCTTGGAAAAGGGGGATGTCGTGTATCTGATCGATCACTCTGAGCTCGACTGTTTATGACTGTGACTCCAGGTGCTCGGGGATCGATTGCTCTGTATGTTGTTGTTGAATTGAGCGGCTACTAAAGTAAGCACGAGTAACAGCCTCGCCTCCGAGTGTATCATTTACTAGAGAGACCCACAGTTCACACTTTAATAAGATACATACAATAACAAGATCACAACACTATGATCAGTTAGTTGAGGGTTTGAAACACTATGAGGTAAGTTTAGACTTAGGTTTACGTAATTGCATTCTAATGTTGAGGTTGCTTTGAAAATGCACTGAATTATCTACAGATTGCACTGAAGAAATTTTTGGTACGTAAAAGAGGCCAAGAAGTTCTGCAAATGTGAAAAGCCGTGCGTGCCAGCGTGTCCTGAGGAACACGGGAAAAACTTGCATGATGGGAATTGATGACAGTGTGCCCTTGAGTAAGACACTTAACCCTAAACTGCTCCCCGCACTTCAAAATATTTATTTTATTTCAATTTGTTGGTAAATCTGAGACCCTAGGTATGTAGGAAAGAAGCCCATGTATTTAAGGGTTTTTGTTGATGTTTTCACAGGTTCTGCCACTCATGAAAGAAAACCCTTGCTTTAGGGTCCTTCTTGAGAAGCCTGAAGAACTCAGTGATATTACAGCAGCTGTTGTGGCTGCCCTCCTGAAACCCAACTACTCTGTTCTGGGAAGCAACAAAAGACCAAGAGAGGAGTTAATGGTGGTTAAGTTCAGAGAGTTTCTCCAGTGTGTACAAGGTAAATATGTGTTTATAAGTTTGGCTGAAAAATAAGCTTTTCCCTGATAAGCCTGCTTAATTTAAAAAAAACCTAAATAACTTTCATACTACTACATATTAATAAGCTGGGTCCGCATGTAAAATGTTTTAGGAATTTTCTTAGAGGGACAAGTCTGCATATTGTGGTTTGGACACTGCCCATTTCTTAACAACACCATCAGTCCAGCTTTTTTGTTAATTTAACTCTGCCTAGTCCATACAGTTCCAAAAGCACTCTTCAAACTCCATGTCTTGACATAGAATAAAACACACATAAATGATTTCCTAATTCACAACCTTCATGAATCCAGAAATCACTCCATATCACGGTCCTGTAACACCTTCTATACAGGTCAGATGCTATATTCTCCTCGCAATTAATTAGAGTATGTAGTGTAAAACTTGTGCACTATCCTGCTGCAGTTGTGCTATAAAATGCGAAAATGCAAGTGTTTGTTGGGCCTACATTCTCCGACACATGTTGAAGACCAAATAATTTCACTGTCTATAATCTGTGACATATACTTTAAAGATATGTAGAGATAATTTGGTTTTGTACATATATTTACATCTATATTTTCTTATATTTTTCACCCTTTCATAGAGAAAGAAGTTGCTGAACGTCTTCATGCCAGGACCCTCACTGAGGAAGAGCAGGAGTTTATCCTGACATTGAATCCTGGACACATCCTAGCCTTTGCAACAGGAAGCAGCAGAGTTCCTGCGATTGGATTTCTTCCCAGTCCAAAGCTGACTTTTGGTCATGACACAAAACACATTCCAGTTGCTCACACATGCTCAAATGAGCTCCAGATATTTGTTAACAGAATCTGGCAGATGATGATGAGTTTGATTACCATATTCTGGTTGCTCTCATGAATGGCGCCATTTTCAGTGAAGTGTAGCTGACTGCATAGCTAGACATGTACAGCCACAATAAAGCCAGTAAACCAATGCATGGTTTTGCTGATGCAGTGTCATTTATTTTTCTCTTTATACATTTCAGTTTTTGTCTGTTAATAAATTTCAGGCTAATGTTAAAACTGTTTAGTCTTTCTGCCAGTCTACTCTAATAGTATTTACAGTACAGCATTGTTAAATGTACACCACTACTGATGTCAATGTTACATTCTTAACTTCAGTACCTTCATTATTATGGGTTCAAGAGTTAGACATTTACAATTTTGTGGTAAACAAATTCTTGTACTCTGCGATATAATGTTTTTCCCTTGTTACCATCATTTTCAAGAGGGTTTACTCCAACAATCAATTCTTGCAGCTCCTGCTGGTTAAGAGGGCAAAAAGCATTAAGTGCATGAGATGTTGAGGCTGAGTCCACTGTTCGTGCCTCAGTTGCAGCTTCAGGATAGTTCAGTAACAGAAGATGTCTGTCTAGTGTGAAAAGCTGAAGTGGGGTTCCGTTTCCTTCAGATGAGATTGAATGATTGTTAAATGCAGCTTTAAACTCATCTAACGTGCGATTGATCCTGGGAATGTACACAAAATGAAGACAAAATAAATCTGATTCATTGTCTACATCCAAGGCCTCCATTGACTCCAGTTCACAGAAAATAGGTGCAAACACATGACAGCAGTCTCTGTTCAAGTCCCGATTGAATCGTTCAATTCGCTGATTATGTACAGAACTTCCAGTCAACACAGAATTTTCACCTCTGCGCAGTTTCATGTCCTCCCAAATCTGGACATTATCCCCTCCATGATCAGTTCTGATATGAACTGGCCGTCCAAGTTCACTGATGGCTGTACTAAAGAGAGCCATGACAGTCTCAGCCCTGTTGTTGCTGGCACACTGGAGGAATGTCAACATTCTGCTGTAACCATCCATTCGCTATGTACAACTAATTTCCATCTAATTAGTTTGTGATTGCCATCAATGTGCCATATATAGTTAGGACAAGGCACAGTGTATACTCGTCTTTGTATTGTTGTTGTACTCCTGGACGCGACACCAGCACCATCAACCCTTTTCACAGAGTCTCTGAGACGATGTCTCTGCACCATAATGTTTCTGGCACGCAAATGTCCATTAAGCATTACTTCTCCTATGTGAGGATGTTCTGCTTTTATCTCTATTATGGTTGAATCCAATTCCTCATCAGAAATGGTACTGAATTTTGTGCGCCTTATGTTGTATTCCCGCATCAGCTTGTATAATGTGGGTCTGGAGATCCGCAGGACTGAAGCCACTTCAGAAAGCGTTGTTCCGAGCAGCAGCAAACCCTCAATGTCCTCTTTGGAAATTACTGTATGCCCATCCTACAAAACAGGAAAAAACAGACATCCTGAATTGCACTGAATTAATCAACCTGTTCTCATTTCCAATTTACGTCCTATGTTGACTGCATTGCCAAATCTTTGGCATCACTATACACAGGGCTGGGTTATTGGGATTACATAATCAGATTACAAAAAAAGTACCTATTATTATTTTGTCTTTAAAGCAGAACAACTCTTAAAAAAGGTCAGAATTTGCATATTTGGTTTTATGTTATCCAAAAGTAAAGCAATGACGTTAAATTACTTTATTACTGTGCTACATTCGTAATTGTATTGGAATACATTTTTAAATTAACCTTCCAACCCTGACCATTCATTACATTACAGAGACCTTAAGAGCCAAGCTGGGAATGACAAGGGAGGTCTAATATGCAATTATAGTTTAGTCACACAACCAACATGATGTATATAATGGAAGGAGATGTATCAAGATGGACTATAGCAGAACAATAACTCTAGCTCTAAAATATGCCTTCTGAATTAGCTGATGAACTGGATGAGTTTTCTTTTGTGAACTTATATTTCTCAGTTAACTTAAGGTAACAAAACTTTATAATGCTATATCACAACTTCACTTACTGATCTCAGTGATGCAATAGTGGTAGCAAAGGTGGCTGAGGACACAGCTGGAGGTGCCTGTGTGTTAACCTGGGGTGTGGAGACCTGAAACAAGAGCCAACATTTTAACCTGTTAAAAATCCATGTTAAAGTGTTTAATGACCATAGAGTCTGGTGTACACCACAAACATACAGGACACATCCTTTCAAAAAGAGTCCAACACACGCCTCTAATCAAAACAGTTTAAAAACAGCTTTCAACTCATATTGGTTATGCCTTGGAGAAGAGTTTTAAGCATTTTTTAATCAAATGGCCTTCATGGCGGCAAGACTCCTGCCAGGAGTCTGCTGGTTCTTCGGTTAATGCAACGAGCGATCGCGCTAACGTTGGCTATCTGGGAAAGTTAGCCACATAACATTATTTAGCTACCACAGCTTATACTTCATGGGGCACGGTCAGCTTTCTTACCTGTAATCACTAGCAAGGTTATAGCTAACTCCGAAGAACAGTCGCTGAAAGTCCTTTCAGTGAAACACAAAACCAATTAGCTGGCACCCGAGTAACGCTGGCAAACGTTAGCTTGCTAGGTCGGTTAGCTAACAATAGCTTCGCCCAGAATACAGTAAAAAGTTCAGCTTTTAACAACGTAACTTACCGTTAACGGTGTGGACGGTACCGGCGGAAGTGCACCTTGGAGTGCAGCACGAACACCTGCTATAACCGCCCGCTCAATATCTCCTAATTGGAGGGAGCCGGCCATGTTCGGTCCTTCCTCTCTTTGCCTCCGCATCCACAGCACGTCGGTCAGAGGTGTGGGCGGGTCTGTGGAGCTGACAGGCGTGGGCTATTTGCATATTTTCTAAACATTTAGACGTAGATTTAACATTTAGATTTAGATTTAACATTTAGATATAGATTTAACATTTAGATTTAGATTTAACATTTAGATTTAGATTTAACATTTAGATATAGATTTAACATTTAGATATAGATTTAACATTTAGATTAAGATTTAACATTTAGATATAGATTTAACATTTAGATATAAATTTAACATTTAGATTTAGATTTAACATTCAGATATAGATTTAACATTTAGATATAGATTTAACATTTATATTTAGATTTAACATTTAGATATAAATTTAACATTTAGATTTAGATTTAACATTTAGATTTAGATTTAACATTTAGATTTAGCATTTAACATTTAGATTTAGCATTTAGATTAAGATTTGTCATTTAGATTCACCATTTTATTTGTACCTCAAATGTGAGGAAAATGAGCTAAATATGATTAAAGTGAGTTAAATGCGAGGAAATTGAGCTAAATATTCAAAATATATCAGCTAGAAAAGTGTGACTGGATTTTTACATTCGGCACCCCATAGTTATGTTCATGGTCAGAAATAATCATAGACATTCAAATATATTCTAATTGTAGATGGCAGAGGAAGAAAAAGTGCTGCTGTTGTATTTGCTGCCTTTCCTGAAAACATTTCAAACGTATGCATAATGTTTCTATCTAAATGTGCATGTATAAATTGGCTCAAACTAATTGCATGTTCCCTAAATAGTGGTCCCTTGTTGCAGTGGCATTTTGACAGGAGGCCAGAGACATTGTTGACTGCTAGTGTGATATGATTTGTCTATGTATTGTACTTTCCTTTGCAGTATTTGAATGTGTGCATGTTTACTGTTGTTGCCAAACCCAAAATAGTGCACACATTTTGTTTTGTATCCCTGGAAATGAACCGAGCAAGCAACAAACAAGTTGCAGTGGTTACATTATTTTTGGAAATGATAAATATCAAATTGCACATTCAGGAATAATATGTTTTATGTTTGTCTCCCTGCATAGTGATGCCATCCTGTCTGAAGAGCTAGCTGTAGATAATGTTTTGTCTGGACTCTTGTCTCTTGTTTTGTCTAGCCTTGTTATCTCAGCTTAGTGTGCATGGTCTGATATTAATTTAAATTAGATTAAAATTAGAGCATATGCCTTTGGTTGGTAAATAATTAATGAAAGTGTAATCCATCTTTGTCTCATTGCTGTACACTGATATAATGGAGGATTCCAGACCGATTGCTTTCTCCACAATAATGTCCTGCTTAGAAGAAAACGTGAATCCTCAGTCTTTGGCTGATAGACTTTGAAGGGCCTCGTTTCAATATCATTCAGTCAACTTTTTAGAAAGACACATGGGATCTCTGAGTAGAATCTGAGTGCACCTGAACTAACAAAGCTCAGACTCTACAGATCCCAAGTGTGTAAGCCTTATCATCCCACAACTAAAACTCAGTGAACCAGCAGCTGGAAAAGGGACGACATAAACTTTGAACAACCATAATCAGAAATAAAGTTTTGTGCTTAAACGTTGTATTGGGCATCTTAACGCTGCTAATGACTATACTCTCATGTCTGAGTAATGTCTTCTTTGGGTCGATTCCACTATTTATTTGCATGGCATAGAAGAACATTCACACTCAGGGCCCTAGTTTCGTAGACCAGGTTTCGTAGACCTGCGCCGCGCCGACGGGGTGTGTCCGCCTGCAGTTTGCAAGTTTCGTGCACCGCGCAGACTCGCGCAGGCACACCCTCTGTCTCGCCCACCGGCGCAAGTGGGAAAGAGGGAGGAGAAGAAGGCGTGAGTGGGAGACGAGGAGGAGACGAGGCGTGGACTGGGATTAATACAGCCGATTCAGATCTTCACCAATCAAATGAGCTCCTCTCCTCTCCTTTAATGCGTTAGGGGAGGTTCAGTGCAAGATCCGTCACTTGACAACCCGATGACAGAAGCAGCGCCGCCGCTCCCACCACGCGCATCACGCGCTATGCTTGCGTATCATAATAATAACAATGCCCATATTATAAAAAAACAGGAGAGAGAGAGGGAGATGTTTTGGTCCGAGAGGCTGAGTTTCCGTTACGCGTGCCTTTGATCTGACGTCAGATGTGACGGGACAATCTATATAGATATAAATTCACGTGTTGAATCAATTAGTTGCATTAAATAGTGTTTGTTGTGATTATTTATTGCATTTAAATGTGCCTGGAACTGTGGAAACCTGCCTGTGAGGTTTCGGTGACGTGTGCGCACTGCACGCCGTCAGCCAAACTTCCACTGCGCCAGCTGTGATTCGCATTAAATGAATGGACTTTATCTACGCCTTGCGCCGAAAGTAGACCAGCTTGGAGCTGGCGAGCTTTCAGCGCAGTCTCGGCGAGGCTTTTTGCCACGAAACTTCCACTACGCCAAGCTGAATCTGTGACGCCTCCCCCTGCTGTGCCGCCACACCCATCTTGGCGCAGGCGATCCACCAAACTGCCAAACTGACGGTGCGCAAGGCTGCGCGGGTCGAAACTTGCATTGCGCCAGCTCCGTCACCCTGCGCCACCCTGCGCCACCCTGCGCTGCGCCACGAAACTAAGGCCCTCAGTCTTCCTCCAGGATCGAAGAGCCTGTACTCAGTCTTGCATGTGTGAAAAAAAACACTGGACTCCATGTGCCGGATGATTCGTTATGCCAGTGATTCTACAGGCATTGAGCTTGAATACAGTCTACTCAGACAAGTCCACACAGTCCAATGGCTTATGGTTTTCTTATTTTTCAAAACAAAGCTGAAAACAGTTTTATGTATATGGACTGAACACCTATAGTGACATGTAAATTAAATGAAATTAGTTTTACAGTCACCTGGGCACATAACAAATGGCACAGATGGTACCCAAATTGCCAATTTGAAGATTCCATGTTAAAGCAATAGTTTGGCTGTTTTGAAGTGGGATTGTGTGAGGTGCTTATCAATAGTTTATTTCCTACTGTAGGCTGTGGTCAGCACTGCCCCAGTATGGAGAAGCAGACAGGCGTAACAGCAGAGGAGCAAAGTAAAGTGCTGTTGTGGATGGGGACGGCTGCAAAGCATATTTTAGCCTCCTAAAGGAAAGGCTTGCATACAGTAATCAATATCCCGTTTTATCATTCTGTTAAAAACAAATATAATAGACAGTATTGTCCAGGAGAATACCATTTTCTTTGACTAGCTTCATTTTTTCTTTGTGAAATGTAGTTTTCATGTTCCATAATACTGACCTCTCAACTCCCGTTGTGTGAATTGAAGTTAAAACCTTTGTTAGCACTGTTCCAACTCTGAGACCTGGACTTTACACTTGTTCTCATGGAACAGACCAACTATGGCCATATCAATACTCAAATACTATTGTATGATGTTTGTATTTACATTTTTGTAAACAGACCACGATAATGGTGTTAAAAGACATATTTGGTGGGATCTTTAAAGCAGACCTTATAGCCTATGGGTGGTCATCTTAAATAATCTGTGTTAGTGAAAAGTAAATGACCAGCGATCATGCTCTTAGTGGTGAGATTGCTGTATGGAACTTACAGGCATTACATCTAGAAAGAACTTTTGGTATGGTGAATTTCTCCCTCAGTGATGTGAGGGCCTTCTGCAGCCCTAAGCAGAGCTTTGTGGTGACGGCTGTGTCATACCGCCCAATGAACTCTTCATTGATGATCTCAGGATTGGGCACTTAGTCCAGACTCCCCCAGTTACCTGAGATAGGACAGGTGTTTGTACAGTCTTTTCTACAGTCCCACTGTCCGAATTACTGAAAAAACGTTCAAACAACTTGGTATAGTCAGAACAACGTTTTGTGGCAGGATATTGTTTTTAAGAAAAGCAAGAAGAGGAGACCGCACACATCAGCTCCCTTATGTGCAGATTTATTAGCACATCAATAATAACGTTTTGAGCTCATAGCTCTTCATCAGAGGATATTGTTTTTAAAAATTGTTCTGTTATCCGTTCTGTTTTCTGCATGTTAAAGTCAGAGTGTAATAGGAGTGGACATTACGACATTAGTACACAGCTGTACTTTAGGTTCTGTATATCAGTACAGTAAAGGAAATTATGTATTCAACATGATTCATCAATTAGTATGATATAAGGTCATTTGACTGCCGAAAAAACCAGGAACCAGGAAACAAACATCTGTTGAAGGTTAAAGGAATTTCTTACCAGGAGGAGATCATATTTTATGAGACTTTAACCTTTAATTATGTTTGAGTTTAACCTTTAACATCCTAATTAATCATAATGTGAGCTGATTTTCAACTCCACTTTGGTACCAAACATTCATCAATTTTAAACCCTTACTTAACACACCATCACACAGAGGGAATGCATACAAGACTTAGTGCAATTAGTTCGGAAACCATGACAACCAAGGCATGACGTGGCAAAGAGAGATTAGGCAATAATTTGGATACATTGCATATTTCATCTATCCCTGCAGGTACCATATGAGATACATAAATGGTCTTATGTTTCTTGTGTAGTTAATTTGCACTGTACTTTACAACCATCAAGCTTCAGGCAGATCATTAATCTGGATTTAAATCTGAACTCATGGACTGGAATATGAACTGAAATATAAATAATCTAAAGAAGCTGCAATGGACCTGAATAATTTCTTCAGGCATTGTAAAGAGTTAATCATGAGTACAAGGAATAAACATTTCCAGCCAGGAAAGATGCTCTGCAGTACTTGGCTGTATTGTAATCATTAAGAGCATAAGTATGTGTTTGAATGGTCCTGTTACTGCTTCCAATATTCTGCACAGTGGTATATCGATATATAATATTAGGATTCAGGAATTTTGTACCTGTATATTGAACATGATTAGTATACATAGATTAACCCTAATATTTGAGTTATAATAGACACTGTCATGCTAAAGTGAAGCAAGAGACAAAAGGCAAGGCAGCTTCATTCACAAGGCATACACATATTCACGCAAAGGTGTTTCAAAGTTATTTACATAGACAAAGATGTATAAGCATGAAAACAACTAAACAACAACTAAAACCAAAATAATTACTACTACAAATAATAACTTCACAAAATTTAATTCAAATAATATTAGCTTAGAAATACACTTTTCTTGTAGTTGTAGTGCAGTAATAATTTGTCCAATCAGGCAAATATGATCTTTATTAAGGCATATTCAGTAAAAACACAAGCTTGGTTGGGGCGGCCGGTGGCACAGTGGTAAGGGCAGCTCCCCCATGTACATGTGGTGGTCCCGGGTTCGACTGTCACCCGCAACGAATTTCCAGAATGTCATCTCTCTCTCTCCTCGTTTCCACACTGTCTGAAGAAAAGCGCAAAAAAAAAAAAGAAAAAAGTGTACAGGCTTGGAAGATCAGCATTAATGCCTTCATCTCACTGATCCCTGACAATGTACCCAGAAGGCAGCAAATCTGTTGACGTGGGCAGAAGGAGAGCTAGTTAATGTTAGCTGTTAGCTGTTAGCAGCCAGTTGGGAGCAGATCCTGCTGTTGCTGCATAGCTACATTTAGAGACAGTTATAATATTGTAATTCATTACATTATTGCAATAGAACCTATGGTGCGTTTAAGCTCCAAAATGTAAGAAATGACTTACTAAATTACAGTTATTATTACGAAGGTACATTACAGAATCATCATGTTTTCAGTGAGGTAAGAAACAAAGAGAGCTTATTGGGATTAGTGTTTGAGCAGACGGGGGACCCGCTGTGAACCCAACACCAGTCGCTGCTGCTGCCCAGACCTACGCCTTTATATCTCATCACCCAACGCAGGCAAACTACAGCAATCAATGATTTGTTTACAGCGGCTTTCATGTTTGTTTGTTTTTTTGAAGACTATTATGCAATTTTTTCACTTAATATGTCAATTGCTAGCGATGTCACTTGGTCATTCAGGAGTGTTTGTTTAAATCTGCCAGTGTGTGTGTGTGTGTGTGTGTGTGTGTGTGTGAGTGAGAGAGAGAGAGAGAGAGAAAGAGATTTTCTGTATGAACAGACAAATAGAAATAATGTACATTTGTTAAATATAACCCTGAAACTGCCAGAACACACATAGAGCTAGAGGTACATCACATACCCAAAGGTAGTCAGCGTTGAATAAGTTCTCAGGGGCGCTGACAACAAGGCTGAAGGGAAGGCAATGTCAGCCAGTCAGCTGGTCACTGGGTTGCCCACATTTTTTGTCGAATGTATTACCTTCAAAATTATCCATCAGCCTCAGCTGTGCATGTTATTTATTGCTAATTAACAACAGGGAACATGCTAAACGAAGATGGTGAACATAATAAACCTCATAACATTAACTGTCTGTCCAGTTCAAAGAAGGAGCATTTCATGAAAAATGTCTCATAGTGACAACATCATGAAGGAAATCACAGCTTTCCCTCTCAATGACCTTAGCTCCATTTATTTCTTGTGTCTTGAGTGTCAAATCATATGTAAGTAAAATCAAGGAGAGGAAGGAGACAATGATTCACATTGTTCATCAGAGATAATGTATCTATTATTTGGAAACACATGCTCTCCTCCACAAAATGTTCAAAAAAGAATAATGTACATTGCCCCTGAGACAATATAAAATGAGCTGCTGAGCCTCCATCATGGAGGATAAACTTACAAATATCCCTGTTTTCTCAGGGCCAGGATCTATAGTCAATTTTTGACCGAAATGTATACACATTATTCCAGAAAATCGGAAAAAGAAAATGCTAATTAATGTGTGTTTTGACCCACTGCTGTTTATGTGAATATGGGAACTGGAAGTGCATTGAGATAAATAGCTGGTGGCACTTACTCTCCAGTCAGATGCTAAACTACTGCAAAACAGTGCAACAATATGATGTCAGCAGTCTAAAAAATGAAAACAATGTTGAAAAAATATGATGAAATATGCCATTTCTGTTTGATTCATTTATTAATATGAGGAGGGTTACAGTCTCCTCTATGGAGGATATTTCAGGTTGTTATTTGGATTTCTGGTATTCACACTCTTTTGCATTTTTGTACAAATTGTATAAAAACAGGTGGAAGGAAATGCTCAGAGAAACTGCAGATAGGCACTCCTGTCCCTCAAATACTGGGTTTCACGCTGATGTTTGCTTGAAACAAACCAATGGTTACTCTTTAAGCAAGCTTGAAATAAAGGGAACAATTTCCTTTGAGCAGTAACATGTATCTACTTCACACATCAGCACACCTGCTTTCTACAGTATGTAATAACACCAAATCTTAGGCGCACATATTTAGAATACCACCTTTAGAGCAGATCAATGTTCTATCTGAAAAGAAGACTCGTGAAATGTACAACTTAGTCCTAATTTGCAGGAAGGCAACGGCCTCCAGAAAGTACACTGTTGTAAAGTGAAAAAAATGTTATGTGCCAATAATCTTGAAAATGAATTTCTTTGTAAAATGGATGAATCTCATCTTTGGGAATCAGCAGACCACCATATTAATATTGAGGCAGCGAATGAGAAATATGATGTAATTTTCACATTTCCAGACAGAATAGTCACACTCACTAAAAAGAAGGGTTCCCAAGAAGATTGCAAAGGGGGCTTTTAACTGTCACTTTGCAGAAACAAACATATTTTCAGTGATAACATTTTATACAGTGAGTAATTTATTTATTTTTTTTGCCACTTTCTTGCCCCACATTTTGACATATCATAAGAAAAACAGAAAGCCATTCATCATACTGGTTCGATTATCTTAATTTCTCTGACCTTTCTAATTCTGCTCATTTATTACCACATTGCAAATGTTTTATTGTACAAAAAAGAAAACATTTTGAAGCCTGAAGTCTAGGAACAGGTGGGTAAAACTGTGCTGTAAGCCACTGAAAGGTGGTCAGCAGGGGCATGGCCTGAATCTCCTATGAAATGCATAACAAGATTCTTAAGCTTGAACCTCCTAGATATCATCACCAAGAGCGGTCAGTTACATTTACATTTAGGTCATTTAGCAGATGCTTTTGTCCAAAGCCACTTACAATAAGTACATCTGTCCAAAGAAAGAAACCACAACATATCATTGCCGATAAAGTAAGAGCTAAAAAATAGAAGTGTTAGGTCCTCATCTGAGTAAAGTAGTAACTGTTCAGCAAACATACCTTAAGAGCTACAGTGCTATGATCAAAGTGCTATAGGCAAGAACATAGAAGTGCTTATTTTGGGGGTGGGGGGTGTTAGTGGGTCATGCTATGTAGAGTCTAGGTCAAGTAGATTGAAGACAAGGCATGCTGCGGATCAGTCAGAATCCTGCGGATATTGTAGAGGGCAAATCTACATAATCGGGCCACAGCAGGATAGTTGTCCAGACGGAGATTTCTGCCAGACATTCCGAGATGCGAATTGCAATGTGAGTGTCGGAGGTTGGGGGAAAAGAGAGGAACAGCTGGGTGTCATCTGCGTAACAATGGTAAGAGAATCCATGTGATGTGATTACAGAGCCTAGTGATCCAGTGTATAAGAACAGAAGCGGTCCTAGCCTTGAGGGACACCCATGTCCAGAGAACAGGTTTTGGACATAGAGCCATTCCATGTGACCTGAAAGGTGCGATCTGTGAGGTATGATGTGAACCAGGTGAGAGCAGAGTCAGCGATGCCAAGTTCAGCCAGGGTGGAGAGGAGGTTTTGGTGGTTGACTGTGTGCAGATAGGTCGAGGGGAATGAAAATGGAGGAGTAGAATGAGGCTCTGGCATCTCGCAGGGACTCGGTCACTGTGAGGGCCATCTCAGTGGAGTGAGCAGTCCTGGGATACTGATTGATCCGGGTCAAGGAGGTTGTTCTGTGAAAGATAGGATGACAGTTGGTTGTAGGTGGCACATTCCAGGGTTTTAGAGTCACAATTCCAGGTACCATAAAATCTGTTGGTCCTAAGTTAACGCTTCTGCTTGCTCAACTACAAACCCCTACCCATTCAGCTGTTGAGAGATTTCTTTCTGAACAAAATTTGCAACCTCTCAAATATTTCTCACAGGCTATTGAAGACCTTCATGCCTTATGATAAAATCTCCCAGCCTCTGCTTGGGTGCATCATTGCAGACATGAAGCCGGTGAGCTGTCAATCATTCCAACAAATCGCCTAAAGCGGTATTTGAGGCAAGGCAAGGCAAGGCAAGGCAACTTTATTTGTATAGCACATTTCATACACAAGGCAGACTCAAAGTGCTTCACATCATAAAACAAAGTGAGAAGAAAAAAAGAAAAGAAAAATAGAAGAATTAAAAGAAAATAATAAAAATTTTAAAAATGCATTACAGAAAGAAAATAGAATAAAAACATATTTGCAATAATTAAAAACAGTGCAGACATTAAAAGATTTAGCAGAAAGCTATGGTGAACATAAAAGTTTTCAGTCTAGTTTTAAAAGTGGTCAGAGTTGGGGCAAGTCTTACATCTTCAGGAAGTTTATTCCAGCCATTTGTTGCATAGTGACTAAATGATGCTCTCCCGTGATTGTTGTTTACTCTGGGAATCACTAACAGATTGGTCTCAGAAGATCTTAGTGGTCTAGAGGGCTTATGTAGTGGGAGCATATCAGTGATATACTTCGGTCCTAGACCATGTAGTGATTTATATGTGAGCAGGAGGATTTTGAAATCAATCCTCTGACATACAGGGAGCCAATGTAAGGATTTAAGAATTGGTGTAATGTGCTCACATTTTTTGGTCTTTGTAAGAACTCTAGCAGCAGCGTTCTGAACAAGCTGTAGCTGCCTGACAGTTTTTTTTCGGAAGACCTGCAAGGAGACCATTACAGTAGTCTAGCCTACTAGTAATAAAGGCATGTACAAGTTTTTCTAAGTCTTGAGCTGACATGAGCCCTCTAAGTCTTGCTACATTTTTTAGGTGATAGTAGGCTGATTTTGTTACTGATTTAACGTGACTGTCGAAATGTAAATCAGAATCCATAATAACCCCAAGATTTCTGGCTTTGGTTGAGGTTTTCAGGGACAGAGAGTGAAGGTGTTGAATTACTTTAAACCTTTCTTTTTTAGCACCAAAAACAATTATCTCAGTTTTGTCCTCATTTAGTTGTAGGAAATTTTGGCACATCCAGTCTTTGACTTGCTCAATGCACTGGCACAGAAGATCTATGGGGCGATAGTCGTTTGGTGATAGTGCTACATAGATTTGTGTGTCATCGGCATAGCAATGGTGGTCAATGTTATTATTTTGCATGATTTGTCCTAGTGGGAGCATGTAGATGTTGAATAAAGTCGGCCCCAAGATTGAACCTTGGGGGACTCCACACGTTACATTGGTAGGTTCTGATACAAAGTCGCCAATGGAAACAAAATAGTTCCTATCTTGTAGATATGACTTGAACCAGTTTAAGACTGTGCCTGAGAGCCCCACCCAGTTTTCCAACCTGTCCAAGAGTATTGAGTGGTCGACAGTGTCAAATGCAGCACTGAGGTCTAGTAGCATTAATATTGAAGTTTTGCCAGAGTCTGTGTTAAGACGGATGTCATTTACAACTTTAATAAGGGCCGTCTCGGTGCTATAAAAAGGTCGAAATCCTGACTGGAAGTTGTTGTGGCAGCCAGTTGAAGCCAGGAAGTGATTTAGTTGTTGGAGGACAACTTTCTCAATTATTTTACTTATGAAGGGTAGATTTGAAATTGGTCTGTAGTTGTTGATAATAGAGGCATCTAGGCTCCGCTTTTTTAGAAGAGGTTTAATGACTGCAGTTTTGAAGGCCTTTGGGAAATTGCCTGATTGAATGGAGTTATTAACTATTTGCAATACGTCTATTGATAGGCAGTCAAAAACATTCTTAAAAAAGTTGGTAGGTAAAGCATCAAGGCAGCAGGTGGATGATTTTAGATTTGTCACCGTTTCCACTAGAGTTTTAGAGTCTATGGCATTAAAGCTTGCCATCATTGCTGTGTTACTTTTGCCTGAACAGGTTGGTGATCCAACTTTTTTGTTTGAGATATTGATGGCGCGTCTGATGCCTTCAATTTTATTAGTATAAAAGAATGCAAACTCATTGCATTTCTGCGTGGAATGTAGTTTAGCTGGTATTTGTGTTGGGGGGTTGGTCAGTCTGTCAACAGTTGCAAATAGGGTTTTCGCCTTATTAGTGTTGTTGTTTATGATATTGGAGAAGTATGTTTCTCTCGCACTTTTTAAGACTAAATTGTAGGCCCGGAGGCTCTCTTTGTAGATGTCATGGTGAATATGAAGTTTAGTACTCCGCCAGATTCGTTCAGCCTTCCTGCACTCTCTTCTCTGGGCTGTCACAACAGCAGCTTTTCTCCAGGGTGCCTTTTGCTTACCAGAAATTGTTTTAACCGTAGCAGGTGCAATGACATCTATGACATTCAGAATTTTGGAATTAAAGATGTTTACAAGATCATCAGCATGACATGGGTTTAGAGGTGGTAACGAGGAAATGGCATTTTTAAAGAGTACATTGGCATGTTCATTGATGTATCGTTTTTTGACCTTATTTGATTCTGTTTGTGTGTCAGGAATGAAAGAAATATTAAAGAAAACACAGAAGTGATCAGACAATGAAGGATCAGTCACAAAAACATCAGAAACATTGAGACCTTTTGTGATAATCAGGTCCAGGGTGTGTCCCTTACAATGAGTAGCCTCTTTCACATGTTGAGAAAGGTCAAATGTGTCTAGAATATTAAAAAGTTCTTTTGCACCCTTGTCATTCAAATCATCAATATGAAAATTAAAGTCACCAGTTATAACTAGGCAGTCAAAATCAGTGGAGATGCTAGACAATAATTCAGTAAAATCATCGAAAAAATTTGACGAATATTTAGGTGGCCTGTAAATAATTAACAGGAGAACTCTGGGAGAGCATTTCAACACAGCACAAAGATATTCGAATGATGGAAAAACACCAAGGGACATCTGTTTCCCCTGAAATGTATTTTTAAATATAGCAGCAACCCCTCCCCCTCTTTTCCCAGATCTACAAACATCTATAAAATTATAGTTGGGGGGTGCTGTCTCGATCAGAATGCTTGCACTATTATTTTGTTCTAGCCATGTTTCAGTTAAAAACATAAAATCAAGTTTAGAAGTAGTAATAAAATCATTGACTAAAAATGATTTGTTATTAAGAGACCTTACATTTAGCAGACCCATCCTGATGGTGTTATTGACAGGCTTTGAGGTTGACTTTGATTTTGAGAGAACAGGAATGAGATTGTTTAGGTTAGCTGTGTGTTCAAGTTTCCCAATGTTTACTCTCTTAGTAGTCACAACAGGAATGCAGAAGGTGCCATGTTTTGATGTAGGCGACCTTGGGTCCAGCTGATAATGCGGTCTACTGCTGAACCCTTTTCTGTCTCAGTAATATTCAGGGCTGCTGTCAGGGTGGGGAGGGGGTGGCCAAAAGGGAAGAGTCTTGGAGGTCTTGGATTTTAGTGACTTAGTTGCAGCTTTGAGAGAGGGGGTCTTGGATTTTGGTGACTTCGTTGCAGCTTTGGAAGAGGGGGTCTTGAGTTTTGGTGACTTAGTTGCAGCTTTGGAAGAGGGGATCTTGGATTTTGGTGACTTCGTTGCAGCTTTGGAAGAGGGGGTCTTGAGTTTTGGTGACTTAGTTGCAGCCTTGGGAGGGGGGGTCTGAGTAGGGCAGGGGGTAGGTGGGGGTAGCTCCTGGAATTCCAAGGGGGAGGAGGGGAGAGAAAGGTTTATTGGAGGGAGGGAGAATGACGAAGACCTGGATTGGGATTTGGGAGGGGTGGGGGAGGGATCCACATTCAGTCCTCCTTCGACGTTGTTGATAATCTGAGAAGGGCGGGGGGTAGGTGGGGGTAGCTCTTGGAACTCCAAGGGGGAGGAGGGGAGAGAAAGGTTTATTGGAGGGAGGGAGAATGATGAAGACCTGGATGGAGATTTGGGGGGGTGGGGAGGGATCCACATTCAGTCCTCCTTCGACGTTTCTGATAATCTGTGTTTCGTCTTCCCTCTTTGTTGGTTCCTCTCGTCTCTTGTCCTTGGCGACAGATGGATGACGCAGGCAGTAAGACATGTTGGTGATGAAAAGCTTTGCCCCCAGCTTATTTAGGCAAAGTCCGTTTGTCTTAAAAAGATGCCTGCGGTCCCAGAAAAGGCGGAAATTGTCAATAAAATGCATTGGGCGGGCAACAGATGCAGTTGAGAGCCATTTGTTGAGCCAAAACAGTCTACTGAATGTCTCCGCTCCTCTCCCGGTCGGGGGCAGAGGGCCACTGATGAAAACCTCAGCATTCACAGAGCTGACTGTTTCAAAGAGTTTGTTGAAATCCTCTCTCAACTCTGTTGATCGTTGTTTTTCAATGTCATTAAATCCAATGTGCAGAATGATATTTTTCACAGTTGGGTGTGCAGCCACAATTTCCAGGATTCTTTTTTCCAAATCAGACACCGTATCCTTCGGAAAGCAGAGTACTTTGATGTTATTACTGCTTTTCATATCTTTTACAGAAAAGTCACCCACAATCAGATTTTCAGGCCCTGTCGTTAGCTTTCTCTGTGGCTTTAAGTTAGCAGGTCTTACCCTACTGCGTTTGAAGCAGTTGGTCCAAGCTTTTTGGTCCACTTTGCTTCTGTCTTTACATACTCACATTGGGAAGAATTCTCTTCAACAACTCTTCACTGCTAAACAGAGGGTACTCAGATCTCCCTCCCAAAATCAGGTCAGTCTGACAATATAAAAAATTTTCTCTGTGAAATTAAAGACTTTGCTCACAATTCCCTTTATTTAAATGAGGACATGTCCTACTTTTCACCCTCACAGTGTACCACTGTTACTACCTAGACCCTCAGTAACCTTTCTGCTTTCATTAGACCACATGTTAAAAACTGAAGTGTTTGTTGTGATGGCAATCTAATTTTTAACAGGCAGATAAATTCTGCTGCATAAGCAGTGGCGGTTCTGGGGGGGGGGGGGGGGGGCAGCAGGGGCCAGTGGACCCCCTGTGGCCCCCCCTCCGAACGAAGAATAATACAGTATTTATCAGTTCCGCCTTTTATGTCACCCTCTAATCTGAAAATAATAATTCATGTTCTAATATAATCCAGGTTGCGACTGTAAAACCCTCTTCCTTAGGCATTTTTCAGGCTACCGCTGCCCATTGACAACATATTGATAACGTTGCTGGTTATTCACAAGGTCCAATAAACAACAGCAAATCACCCCTATTGTTGCCACTGGCTTCCCTGGCTTTTAACTGTGTTTAACCACTTTTCTTACTTACTGATTCCCTGAGATTAAATTGTTTGAACTTGTTCTTATTTCAATCTTGTCTTTGCTCCACGACATCGATGCAGATATACATAGGCTTGCTTGTATGTGTATGCATATATGACTCTCTTTGCTAAACATTGCTCTCTGTGTGGAGGCACTCAGAGTATATATTATTATTGCATAAGTGCATGAGTTATCTTCAGGGTTACACTCGAAAATATGGAGGTGGAGTGTTTTTAATGCAATGGATACAGTTTTGATGGATACATTTCGTTTGTGCCTTGTGGCCATTAAAATCATTCCACTGAAGTCTTTCTGAGAATTGTAGTATTTAAAATAAAGGAGACATAGTGATGGTGCTACATTCTTCACTCATTAATTCCCCACTGTCATATTGCCTTATAGCTGGCTATATTCACAACATCAAACCAATTAGAATATTGCCTGAAAAGAGTGTGTGAATATCTTCATGTCATGAGAGAAATTGTCTATTATTCTCTTACTGTGTAATCTGTCTGAACATAATAGTTTATTAATTATGCACAGAGAGAGCATACAAGTGTTCACAAGTTATCTTGGTCATTACTTGAAAATACTTTGACATGCTTACAGGACATTATAATATATGCATATAGATCGTTAAGGGTATGGCGGGGAAAGGATCGGACATACATGCAACAATTTATACATCCACACTACGAGCAACAAAAGCAACAAAGCAGTCAAGCGTGACTAACTTCATTATTGAGACCAGCTCAACTTGTATTTGACGTGTGTTTAATTGCCAAGCTTCAGTTTGTAGCTTCATGTTGAAAATGACTTGGGAATGTCAGCAGAAGATTACAGTCAAGTATTATATGGATGAATTTGGGAAATAGATTTGAAGAAATTACTAAACCATGATTGTAGAAAAAAAAGAACTTACATTTATATATGTACACATATATCTGATGAATATTTATGTCATATTTTGAAATAATGTTTCCTGACCGGTGGAACAGAGGCCTTGTTAAGACGTTACTCATTTGCTTTCGGGAGCAGGTAATTGGCTGTAGTCTGTTGACTCTCCATCTCATTTAACTGCCCTTTAATTTGTTCAGACATTAATGGTTCTCCTTAGGAAGTATGATCACTTCATAATCAAACAATATGTCAGTCTCAATAAGACAAATATGAGAATGTCTACACATTACAATGGTTGCCTTCTAGAAACCGAGAGAGTATCAGTACAAGCAACAATTAATTTCAACAGCCTCAAAGATCCTCCTTAATCTAATACAGGTGATTTGATGGTGATTGGCTGCACATTTATTTTTATTTTAATGTAACCATCTCTTAATTATTGCAAGCACACTTACAATGTCTGATTATTGCATTATGGAAACTGATTAATGTTGTTCAGAACATGTCTGGAAAATAATCACAAAGAGAAGTTCAATATCAGATGAAGTAGCAAATTATCAATTGATGTTTTTTGGGTATAATTTTTGTGTCAACGCATTTCTGATGAATGCTGAATTAATTAAAAATGATTCGACAAAGCCTATTATATACATTTAAACATAATGTCTACTACAAGATACAAGATATGTTTGCTGTTTAGAACCTCAATTGTCTGCTATTGATTGAGTTGGAGCAAACTCAATTTTCCCCTCAATGAATGACAAGTGTGCAATTACTACCCTGACTAAAATTGTTGTTCACAGCATGTAAGGCGTTCATGTTTACACAAAGAACATTTCCTTGGACTTGATTTCCAGTGGGACTTAAAGCTTTGTAGCAAAATTTATTATATAGATGTGCCTCCTATTTTGTTTTCTTTTTAATAAATAACATCTTACAATAAAATAAAAATGGTGTACCACTCTGCCTGTTAAAATTACACTGATGAGGGGCTTTGTCAAATCTACAAAAAGAGGATGCTGTTATTTTGGCTTTGGTTTTATGACCACATATTTACAGGAGAAAGTCTGAGTTACATTTGTGCCAGGGAGGCTCCAACAGTCGATTGGATCCAGCCTTTTTAGAGCATGGCAGTCCTACAGTAGGTATTAAAAGTCACTGCTGTGTTTTTCATTTTGTATTTTGTATCCTAACTTAATTGAAGTGCAGTAAAACCATTTCATTTCCATGTTTATTTGAGGATTATTGAATTGTTTATCAATCACAGCAATAACTGAGATTGAGAGAATCAATTACATTTCATGATTATACACAGTGTCAGTAGAAATAATTTTGCAGATGAGGATAATAATGGCACCATAATGAAGATCAAAGTCAGATTCAGATCACACTCCAAACATTAAATAGAAACAGACAAGTGTAATCTCATTACCACATCAGCTTCGTAGCACAGCCTCTGTGGAGACAGAAATTAATATGAAATTGCTGCTGGAACCTTACATCAATTTCACAGCAGGACTTTTTGTCTTTGCCACTTTGCATAGTCCTCCACAGGTGAGCAAAAACTCACCACATGTTGCATTTTGAGAGGAGAATCTGAGGAAAGAATAGGCGACATTTCAACACCTAAAATCTGACACACTCATGCACCTCTACTTGTCACCGTGATACCTGGAATCACACATGCATGCACACACACACACACACACACACACAGAGAGAGAGAGAGAGAGAGAGAGAGAGAGAGAGAGATAGAGAGAGAGAGAGAGAGAGAGAGAGAGAGAGAGAGAGAGAGAGAGAGTGACACTAAATGTAAAATTAACATCAGAGGAGGGGAGAGAGAGATGACTGTCTTTTTCATTACTGCAATATAATCACTGCTCACTATTTCATTATCTAAAAGTGTTTATCTTGCACTCTGCACAGCACACACTGAGGGGGTATGGTATACCCGGAAGAAGAACCATCATTATTGTCATTGTCATTTAGTTCTTCTTTCACAGTGTAGCTTCTTTGGAAACCAATATTCTAAACTTTTATGCAGCATATTTGTTCTTATGGGAGACCCAAGTGGTAGGCATCGTCAAAGTTCATAACATCCACTTTTGGTTAATTGTCTGTAGGTGTGTATGTGAGCGTAAATGGTTGGGGGGTTAGTTAATTGTTTGTTCATTCAGTCACACAATACAGCAGTGGTCGTTGCAGACACAGCTGGCTCAGAACTGTGTACCTTTGTAGTTGTCTGTTACACAGCGGGAACAGCTGGCCCAGGATACGTGCTGCATAAAGATGTATGGAGGACACAACAAGTCCTCCAACTCATACGACCAAATAGGTCGAGACTGGTAGGTTTAGGTCGAGACACCGGAGTGTCGATATTTACTTGACCGCTAGAGGGCGCGCTAGTTTGGGGCCCTAGTTTCGTAGACCAGGCGCAGTCAGCTTTCAGCGCACCTGCGCCGCGCCGACGGGGTGTGTCCGCCTGGACTTTGCAAGTTTCGTGGACCGCGCAGGCTCGCGCAGGCACACCTCCCGTCTCGCCCACCGGCGCAAGTGGGAAAGAGGGAGGAGAAGAAGGCGTGAGTGGGAGACGAGGAGGAGACGAGGCGTGGACTGAGATTAATACAGCCGATTCAGATCTTCACCAATCAAATGAGCTCCTCTCCTCACCTTTAATGGGTTAGGGGAGGTTCAGTGCAAGTTCCGTCACTTGACAACCCGATGACAGAAGCAGCGCCGCCGCTCCCAGCACGCGCATCACGCGCTGTGCGCGCGTATCATAATAATATCAATGCCGATATTATAAGAAACAGGAGAGAGAGAGGGAGATGTTTTGGTCCGAGAGGCTGAGTTTCCGTTACGCGTGCAATCCGCCTTTGATCTGACGTCAGATGTGACGGGACAATCTATATAGATATAAATTCACGTGTTGATTCATTGGTTGCATTAAATAGTGTTTGTTGTGATTATGTATTGCATTTAAATGTGCCTGGAACTGTGGAAACCTGCCTGTGAGGTCTCGGTGACGTGTGCGCACTGCGCGCCGGTCCGCCAAACTTCCGATCCGCCAGCTGTGATTCGCATTGAATCAATGGACTTTATTTACGCCTTGCGCCTTGCGCTGAAAGTAGACCAGGTTGGAGCTGGCGAGCTTTCAGCGCAGTCTCGGCGAGGCTTTTTGTCACGAAACTTCCGCTACGCCAAGCTGAATCTGTGACGCCTCCCCCTGCTGCGCCGCCACACCCATCTTGGCGCAGGCGATCCACCAAACTGCCAAACTGACGGTGCGCAAGGCTGCGCGGGTCGAAACTTGCACTGCGCCGGCTGCGCCACCCTGCGCCGGTCTACGAAACTAGGGCCCATGGTCGTAATTCGGTGCTTGACACACGACCTATGTGGTCGTTTTCTCGCGGAGGACAGTCTGGGAGGACATGATGTAAAAGAAAGAGGCTGAAGGAAAACAAAATATATGAATGAATAGCTACCTGTAGGGGTGTAGATATTTCCCTCTCAAGACATTTCAATATTTATCTCTACACAAAAATGTTAACCATAAATTAACTTGATGCGGTCCAATATCCGAAGCTCATATTTCATGCAATTCAGTTTAACTTAATTCAAAACAGTCTCATGACGAGTTGTATTTATGAGGCCAATATGGCTGACAGCAGCTTATTGGCCATGGTTGTAATCCATGATAATGACCTTCATCTGAAATGATGATGAGTAATTCTATAATTTAGTGACATGGTATAGTGAAACCAATAAGCCAAGATTTTAATGTTCTTTTCCTTTTGTGCGACATAAGCTTCTCTGTTTTTTTAATTTTCAGTAAATCGTATGAGACACAACAAACTGTAAAATCAGAAAGGAGGGGGTGGGATGCATACTTTTTAACATAGGTAAACCATTGGTTTTTATTGTTGCAATGAGTCCTCTCATCATTGTAAACGGTTTGTAGTTTCCTCCAGCACTCACCCCTGTTGTTACAATTTAATTTGAATGTACATTTGGATGAAGTGATGAGCTATTTTTGACAGCAAAGTGACATACATGATGGATGAGGTGTGTTCGGTTCTGCCAAAAACCTGTCAGTCTCTTAGCATAGCAGCCTGTATTGAAATAGCACTCGCTGTCACCCTCGGTCCAAGTAGAATCCCTTACTTTTACCTAGATGCTGTATATGGGGCTCGTCACCATTCTAGGCACATTTACTCACATACTTGACAGCTGACACAGATCCATATACTAGCAGCAGGTGTTTAGTGTCAGACATTGTCGTCTACTGCAGTAATATTTGAGGGCAAGGCAGACATCCGCACTAGTGATGCCAATGGTTGCGCAATTTACTTCAAAATGTTTTTTCTGTTTTTGTAAAGGGTAAGATCTACGTGGGCCCAAGATCACAACTTAACCTGCAGTTCTAAGTGTGACCCCTATGTTAACATCACTGCTGCACCATCACTCAAGAAATCTTTTTCTGCTTGGCAGATGTTTGAGAGATGTGGTACTCAATAACAGTGCAACATTACAAATCCAAATACATAACACTAGGAGTTAGCCCCTTCCCTTGTTTACAGTTAACCACGCTGAACTTTGCCACATTTAGTTTTATACCCATCAGATGTTTTAACTTCATCAGAATGAATCTGAAATGAATTTCTACTTGTCACATAAAGCACAGGAAGACAGTGGCTTGTCCAACACATTGTCACACCAATGTGTCCTATAACGTAGCTTTGTCAGTGGCACTAAGCTTCAAAATATGACACTTTATGTACCTCTAGCATCAATTACATGTCAGTGACAGTGGTAATACTTCTGCATAGTTTCATGCATGGGACCTTTTCAGTATGAAGTTAGGTTTAGGCAGCAAAGACACTTAGGATGTGGTTGATGTAAACTTGACTGACAACTTTAATTGCGACTAATGACTCACATGACCCATGAGTCACAGACAAGTCACCTGATTAACGTCATTCTCTCGCTTGAGTAATGTGACAAAATGTCAACAACAGCGACCAAGACCAAGCCGAAAGTCCTTTGTTCGTTTGAACCATGCACCCCCCTACCACCTGCCCTGTGTGAACTCTGAGTGTATAAACGTAGCCACTGTAACAGGAGGTGTGTGGTTAGTAGAATGCACTGATAAATATGTCTCTTCTAATCATTATGTGTAGTAACATAGGTTATGTTTTAATGTAACAACAACATTAATTAATATTTAACGTCTGAAAATGGAGTAGGAGGAAGGGAAGCAACATGCTTATCCTACACCCCAAGATCCATCAATACTTAATACTCCATGCTACCAATCGAGAAGAAAAAGGAAAAACAAGACAAAGAAACAAAAATTAACCATTTGCAGGCTATATTGCATTCCCCTTCGGTTTTTAAACTGTCTGCCATGTTTTACTTTGTTTGATTCCTTCCTGCAGTCCATTCCACAAACCTTCCTTCAACATGATAAGCACACATATACATTACTTGGCTTGTTTAAGTTAATCAGAGGAAGCTATCAGAAATGAATTCTCTGTCATCACTTCACTGGCTGTCAAATTGTGTGTGGCAGAAATCTAACTGACTACAAATTAAGTCATTTGTCGGCAGCTTAATTGCACATCATAATAATGTGATAATGATTTTAATCAGAGACAAAGCTTTGCTCAAGTGTTGAATTTTAGCTCATTTAACAACAAGTTCTCTGTACATGACAGAACTAGTTTAGTATGTACTTGGTACAGCTAGATATGTAAGTAAGCAACTGTTTACTAACATATTAGTCAAATCAACTGTAAAAGTGATGCCTAAACAAAACTAAAAAGGGTTTTAGGCTTAATTGTGGAATGTAATAAGAAGGTGATGAAAGCGTGCATACTTTTGGGGAAAATATTAGCCTACAGTTCCACCCAGAACGTAGTTATTTTTTTTATAGATCTAATACAGAGATGGAGTTGTCATTTCTGCAGCAGTAATTAGTGGTGGCCAATGTACTGCATCATCTTGGAAATTCCCACGGTTTAGGAAAAAGTTAACATGAATAAAATTAGGAATTATTGCAAGAATATTGTATTGCATTCTAATTACTTATACAGATGCCCCATAACAAGTAACTAGTACCTTGGGATTGTAAGTAAATTTAGGCTATGCTTCACAAATGTTAATGCTAATACATTTAGTGAGCTCGAGGCACTATCATTAGCTTAATAAGCAAAGCAAATGATTTACTATGTTAGCAAGATTTTATTTATCGTAGTTTGCCATATTGTAGCATTGTACAATAAACGTCCTAACTGTCCATGACATCTGATTACAGGCACTGATCATCTTAAAGTGAATAAACTACCAAAAACAGTCGTTCTTTGTCCATTTCAGCTTAAACTTTCAGTATTGTGCCACAATTAATGGCTAAACAAATATACCACAAAAATAATTGCATTATTCACAAAATGTAACTGTGATGTTTGGTCATTTTATACCTTGGCCTTCATGTTTTGCACAAACAAGCTAGTTAGCAAGCTAGTTAACTGCACACGAAAGAGACTGCACAGCATGCAAGACTCTTCTGTTGTTTTCCTTTGACTTTGAAATTTTAACTTAATTTAATCTTGTATTGAAGTGAGGTATGGTGTGTACTTTGTCAATAAACAGTAGATGGCAGACATAACTGAGGTTTTGTGCTAGATGTGGAAAATAATGACCAAGTGGCTGGAATACCAAACATGTTTTCAGTATCTGCGCAGTATTTAGTATTTATGTATTTTAGTAATACAGTATTGTGGTATCTGAGAAAACTGCTCTGCAGGTGTTTTTTGCCACTTGTGCAAGCAAATATAAGTGCAGTCATGGTATGTTGCATTACTACTGTTGCTAATTTCTTAATGAAATTCCATATGTGTCATGTTGTGTGCAGAGTGGCATAACCCATAGTGAAAACTCTGATAATGTCCATTGAATACATATGACAACTGGGATTATTGTATCTAATAATAATTTTAATATTTCTAAAACATAATATCTTATCCCTTGAATGGAATTTTGAATTGCAAACCAAATGTATAATAATATTGCTTAATGGCAGCTTATGAGATGATACATCTTGCCTGTTGCATGCAATGAGGACCTATTTCTTTTTTTCCAATAGGCTATTCACTTTTTTTAAATAGTTTTTCAGTCTCTATGAATAATAGGTTGAACTATTAATAATTCAAATGCCAGAGGCTTTAAGATAAACTTTGAAAAACAAGTTTTACAATGTTATAGATTGCATAGATAGTATTTGGAATATCCATCCATCCATCCATTTTCTACCGCTTATCCTGTATTCAAGGGTCGCGGGGGGGCTGGAGCCGATCCCAGCTGTCATTGGGCGAAGGCAGGGTACACCCTGTACAGGACGCCAGTCTATGGCAGGACCGACATGTAGAGACAGACAACCATTCATGCTCACATTCACACCTACGGGCAATTTAGAGTCACCAATTAATATTTGGAATACATCAAACGAATTCTGTAGTTTACCGATTGGTGGTGGAAATAAAACTAAACAAGTAACATTACTTCCAATGTTCCATGGATGCACTGTGATAGGTAGATCTTTGTTATTATATATCTCATTTCATAATACACCCAGGTTAGCTGCAGTTCAGCTGAATCTGTGCTTGTTTTGACAGAGCATTCACGGTAAACTCCAAATGACAGAGCAACAGCGCTACATTTTCACTGAGCTCGGTGTTGATGTTTTGAAATTCAAAACAGTTCACAGTTGAGTGTCAAAACTTCAGTAATGAGCTGGGTGCAAATCCAGGGATTTTAGGGTTCTTCTGGATGCTGCAAGATAATCAGCTAGTACATCATGTGGTAGACATGTAGCCAGGAGGAAAAGAGTGAAGGAAACTTCAACACTAATGGAATGAATGAGAGTATAATCAGGGAAGATGGCTGGTGAACAGATGGAGGAAGGGAAGATGGTTAAATAACCATTATGCCCAGCCGTATTTGGACATTTGTAGATTTATAGTGGGGATAAAATGGCTTATACAGTAAATGTAGTTTCGATTATAGTAATCATTTTAATAAAAGGGATTGGTGAAAAGGTTATTTATTTTGTATGTTCTTATATAATGTGGCTTCTGCAAATAAGATTTCTGCCGTTAAAACTTAATTTAAGAAGAGTATGTCAGATTCTGGTGAGAGAAGCGAAGACCAATATGGGGCTTAGGTTGGGTTGGGAGATTGAAGTACCGTCCATACAGTCATGTCTTCTAGTACATGGATAAATAAAGTATATAGAAAAACCTCAGTATTATCAATATCATGATCAAAATCAGTTGCAGGTGATCAATCATGGCTAAAAAAATAGGAATTAAAATGCTAATAGGCCTCAAACTTAATTATTTTTGATGGACATCATTATTGGCTGCTCTTAGTAAAATACCAGTTTTCAACTCCTTTTATAAAGGGTGTCAATTAATCATCTGTACTTAATTTTTAATTATCTGGAGGCATCTCTCAACCATTTGAAAATATTCCAAATGACTGTCTTGGGATGGACTTTCCAGGGCAGCAGGATTAAACGATCCCAGCCTGAGTCTGCTTCATCTTTGAACCTGAGGTCAGCACAACTGAAGGAGATTAAGACTTTTCAAACATATCCTCAAATGTGTTTGGACAAGCAGTTTCCGTGAAGCTAATGAATTATGAAAGAAAATGGTTAGCTGTGGTTAATAGAGGATAACATGAAATAAGTCAATTTAAGATATCCCCAACAGAACGGACATACTGAACGATATATATGCAGAATTTAAGACATTTTTAACAAAAGTCATTAAGGAATATAAGTCTCTCATTTGACTGAAGAATTTAAAATGTCTTTGTTAAAACCCCAAAACAACTGGATTGTGTAATTTTGCTGGTTTCTGCTGTATGTTTGACTATAAATCCAACATTCTCATGCTGAAAAATAGCTTACGTAAGCATTTTAGAATCGCACATGGAATTGCAAAGGAAAATGTGATTTGTTGAGTGCAAAATGAGCAGTATTCAAGAAGGCTGCAGAAAACACATCTGAGTTGAGATCTTTAAAGGCGGGTCCACACCGCACCGACTGCCCGACTCGTGAAGTCGGGCTACTTAACATGGCAGACTCGAACAACGACATGGCGGGTTCACATCTACGGAACTACAGCCGACGCCATACGTTCCGCGCTTGCGTGAGATGTAATGTCTCCAAAACAACAGGCGGCGCTAATCTGTATTGTGCGCCAAAAAACACGAAAACCGGAAGTAGGCGGTCCTCTCTAGACCACCTTCTTCGATTCTACTGGTTATCTGGTATGTTTACATCGTCACTTCCGGGCTTCACTGATTCGCTAGTCAAGCTGCTAGCCTCCACCAATCAGAATGGTAAAAGAGTCATCGACTCGCATGGCAGATTACACATTTGAATCGGCTGAAATGAACCCCGACGTGGGCCGATTCGAGCGACCACACCAAGCAGACTCATGTCACGGAGGCCGACTCTCTCAAAGACGCCGATTTTCGGTCCGGTGTGGACTCGCCCTAAACCTACGTTCTTTCAACAATCTTACTCATCAGCCATGCACTTAATAAATAGTTGTACATTTTGTTTTTACCCCCTGTGGTTACAAATTATATGCACATTCTGCAGTGGCAATGAGTACTAGCCAATGAGAAGCAAAGTAGTCAGTTTTTATGGAAAGCAGGTCAATCAAACTAGTGTAAATACGTCGGCCACATAACTGCCAACATCTGTGAAGTGTAATTTGAAATGCAGAAAAAACGGCATTCAGGAAAGTTCTTGCATGCAAGGGGGCAACGATTGCCTACTCCTGCCATAGACTATATTGCCATAAAGGCTGATGATTGCTGCAGTATGGATGATGTTCTTTTTCACTCAGATGGTTTCATATGCTTCAAAACTCGTCCCTGAAGAGCAGTGCTCTGACATTTTCATACTGTACTTCTTCTAGAGAAAAAGGACAAACCCACGAGACTCCCTCCTATGCACTTAAGACTTAACTATATCTATATGTGTGCAGCACCAGTGCAGGCTGGTTTACCATAACCAATTAAGCACAAACATCAATGTTTCACCTAAAGGTTCAGTAGGTCATTCTATTCAGATACACTTTGGGCCCTAGTTTCGTAGACCGGCGCAGGGTGGCGCAGCCGGCGCAGTGCAAGTTTCGACCCGCGCAGCCTTGCGCACCGTCAGTTTGGCAGTTTGGTGGATCGCCTGCGCCAACATGGGTGTGGCGGCGCAGCAGGGGGAGGCGTCACAGATTCAGCTTGGCGTAGCGGAAGTTTCGTGACAAAAAGCCTCGCCGAGACTGCGCTGAAAGCTCGCCAGCTCCAACCTGGTCTACTTTCAGCGCAAGGCGTAAATAAAGTCCATTCATTCAATGCGAATCACAGCTGGCGGATCGGAAGTTTGGCGACCGGCGCGCAGTGCGCACACGTCACCGAGACCTCACAGGCAGGTTTCCACAGTTCCAGGCACATTTAAATGCAATAAATAATCACAACAAACACTATTTAATGCAACCAATGAATCAACACGTGAATTTATATCTATATAGATTGTCCCGTCACATCTGACGTCAGATCAAAGGCGGATGGCACGCGTAACGGAAACTCAGCCTCTCGGACCAAAACATCTCCCTCTCTCTCTCCTGTTTCTAATAATATCGGCATTGATATTATTATGATACGCGCGCACAGCGCGTGATGCGCGTGCTGGGAGCGGCGGCGCTGCTTCTGTCATCGGGTTGTCAAGTGACGGAACTTGCATTGAACCTCCCCTAACGCATTAAAGGAGAGGAGAGGAGCTCATTTGATTGGTGAAGATCTGAACCGGCTGTATTAATCTCAGTCCACGCCTCGTCTCCTCCTCGTCTCCCACTCACGCCTTTTTCTCCTCCCTCTTTCCCACTTGCGCCGGTGGGCGAGACCGGAGGTGTGTCTGCGCGAGCCTGCGCGGTGCACGAAACTTGCAAAGTCCAGGCGGACACGCCCCGTCGGCGCGGCGCAGGTGCGCTGAAAGCTGACTGCGCCTGGTCTACGAAACTAGGGCCCTTTCTGTTATATTAGTTGAAATCCTTGTGACATATCGATAGCAATGAATCAATTAAATGCTCTGACATAACATTTTAAAAATGTCATCTGTGGCCGTGGCAAGACTGTAAAAACCCTGTCCAATCAAAAAAGTCGGGCCAGAGAAGATATTTGGATGGCCTGCCTGTCTGTCATGGTTACTTCCTGATTGCGTTCACTCTGCTGATCTCGAGCACTCGTTGGGGTGTTCTGAGGGAGTGGCTTTGAACAGAGGTCCGAACAAAGGCGGTGGGATTTTTTCGGTTCAGCGATGTGTTCACAGTCAAAGTTTCTGTGGTTTTTCAAAATGACCCACTCTGCCTTTAAGTGTTAATCAGAAGCAGAGAATACAATCTAGATAAAAAATTAAAGTATATTCTGTAGATTAATTTAAACATACATGTCAGTGTGATTAGTGTATGAGAGTGCATGTTGACAGACATTTTCTATACACACATAATCATTCACTATGATTTATAGTGAGATGTATGTAGACGAGACGTATAATATTTAAAATCTGTGATTGAAACCTATATGTACGCATTCATGTTGCAAATACAGTAGTTTGTATGGGAATAGCATTTTATAATTACAATTCAAATGGTTGTGAATTAGTACAGCATTACTACATCATTTTGACATTTTTGACTACTCACTACCAGGCTTTAAAGAGAGAGTTTAGTTATTTACTATTCTGATGATTTTGGTTTCTTGATGGATATAGGAGGCTTCATTAAAAAGCATAATCAACATGAGAAGATGGTAGGCTATTCAGTTTTCCAAAAGAGATCTTATATAATTTAATAGGAAGTCCCCAATCCTTAAAATGCACACAGTGAATAAAATAATAATTGATGGAGCAAGAACATGTTCTCATGTACATCACAGCCACCGTGTCCAGGTCATTGCTATGTGAAGTCATGATACTATTGATTTGTTGATTGATTGGTTTTGATATATTTATGCAGATTACATTTGCAATGCCACCCCCCTCTTTTTTCCTACTGTTAGTGTTTGCTTTGTTAACAGTCCTCTCACATGTGACAGCATCCAGCTGGAAGGCCTTCATCTTCCTCACACTCCAGTAAGCTGCCACTCATCAACATGCAAATAGTGCCAGTGTTACATGGAGCTCATTCTCGCTTACCTGTTGCCAATACGTCAGAGACACAGCTTGGTTAGGGCAGCTCTGTCCATCTGAAGTTCAGTTTACAATCACTAGCTATGTATTTTGATATTTGCTGGGGAATTTAAATCCTTATGTTGAGCTGCTATATGAAAATGCTGTATAAATGAGTATTATCAGTATTTCAGACAGTATTTTCTAAACTTTTTTTTTGTTTGTTGTTGTTTGTAGGTAGGTGGATGGATGGATGGATGGATGGATAGATAGATAGATAGATAGATAGATAGATAGATAGATAGATAGATAGATAGATAGATAGATAGATAGATAGATAGATAGATAGATAGAGATGGATGGATGGATAGATAGATAGATAGATAGATAGATAGATAGATAGATAGATAGATAGATAGATAGATAGATAGATGGATAGATAGATAGATAGATAGATAGATAGATAGATAGATAGATAGATAGATAGATAGATAGATAGATAGATAGATAGATAGATAGATAGATAGATAGATAGATAGATTTGCTTGCAGCACAATTTCTTCTTGATGGCAATTTATTTTCCACAATCAAACACGTTATAATGAGCTCTGTAAATCTGTGATTTTGTGTACTAGCTGCCTTCACCATATGGGACGTCGATCGTAGAGTAGGATGGCAGGAAGCCAGGCCTAGCCCACTGTTTAGTTTGTCCACAGCTCTCATAAAGGCACACTGCTGCCAGCTGCCCAACAACTCGTAATCAACCGTATACACTGAATTGATTGCCGAGTTGAATTTTCATATCCTAGGTCAAGGTCAAGGTTACATATATAATGTTTTGACAAGATGAAATGTCTTTAAGCTAACATGATAGATGATAAACTACATACAAAACACTGTAATATGATAATGCTATATACATAATAAACGTTCCCAGTTTTTTTGCGATACATTGTCATCCCTTTGAATGGAAAAGGGGTCTTGGCCTTGTGGCCTCTGTGCGATTAAATCCCCATCTATTGTGTGAACAATTAAGATGGTATAAAGGGAGACAATCACATACTGAGTCAAATAATACAGCACATTATGTGAGGCAAGCAAGCCCATTAAATATTAACAGTAGGAACCTTCATTAGTATTTCCTGGAGTATTCATCATTTAGGCGTTCCTCATATAATGAATGAGGGGAGCACATGATTAACATTAGCCAATGAAGCCTACTGGGCAGCTTCAATGGTCCCTTGTTCCATGTTTGCTTTAAATAAATCAGACACTTGTAAGGGTGGCATGCTAAACAAAGGCCTATTCTTCAAGAAGGCCTTTCTTCAAGAACAACAAACAGAAATCTTGGGGAATAAACCATTTGAATCCTAATGTGTCATTACTATTGATTGAGGACGTTATTTTCCTTACTATTAATGCAGTATTCATACACCAGGGAGGATATGCATATTCTATTGTAATCCATATTCAAAAAGGCCCGGAATACACATGTGCTTACAGGACCCACGTATGCAAGGAGGGATGTCAGTGTGAAGGGGTTGCCGCACCGCATGGCGGCCCTAGCAGTCGGAGGTTTGGTGCCTTGCTCAAGGGTACATTGCCAGAACGCAAACTGGCACCATCTGGACTTGATCCGGTAACTGGCAGGTCCCCAAGCCAAGTCCTCGCTGACACCACGCCAAGGTTCACTTTTTAGTGCTTGAAATATCACGAAAGCTATCAAATGGTTTGTTCTGAATTATTATCTGAGCTGGGAAATCACAAAGTACAAAAACTTTGTTACTTAGTTGAACACAAGTTAGTACTTCTACTTGAGTATGGAATGTCTGTACTTTTGACACCTCTGGGAATTATAAACACACATGCATTGTTCCCAGGGGATGTATTTTGCCAAAAATTCCATTTGTCCATTACAAAATAAGGAAATAACTGCAAAAATCATCACATTGCCATTAACCTCTGCTGCACTTTGTCCTTAGAAGGTTAATATGACACAGGCTAATGCGAACGAACAGTAGGGAACATCCTTCGTATACCAGCTATGACTTGTCTCTTATGCGCATAGATGGGGGTTTATAGCATTAATGTAAGAACAATCAAGCACTGGATTCAGACACAATGTTTGTGAAGTGAGCTACTGTGCTTGTTATTCTGTCCAAGAGCATGTGAAATAAGAGTGAACAGACTTCTAACCTCCCTCGGGCCCATGGGGCCTGCTCACTTGACAGTCACTGTGCCGTACACCAGTAGATGGACCATGGAGGTGTCAATGCATTTACAAACCACTTTGGTGTGACCACCAATGTCACTTTTTTTTACTGGAAACAATTGCTATGCATGTCCGTGCTTGTGTTCTCATTAAAGCAATGAGCAGGTCACAAGACACCTCCTGAATATTGAGAATGAGAATTTAAAGCACTCACAGCTATTGTATTGCTGTCTGAAGTTATTTCAGAGGATATCGCTATGTGAACAAACTCAAAAACCAAAGGGCATACTGGAAGACAAAGTTAGAACTGAAACATTGCATTCAAACCATTTTTGTGTGTGTGTGTGTGTGTGTGTGTGTGTGTGTGTGTGTGTGTGTGTGTGTGTGTGTGTGTGTGTGTGCCGGCTTCTTTTCAGGTATTGGCACAAAGTGACAAAGCACCATGAAATGAAAAAGGCCACACCTTTTAAGACTGCACACCAGTACATTGTTAAAAAAACATGAATGTCTGACCACAGCTGCAGCTAATGGAGCTGATGGCATGGCTAAAGATAACACGTCCTCTAGCCTCCTGCAGCTCAACCCCCTCATCAATGTTTTACACATCATGTTGTTGGGGAGGGATCCAGGTCAAAACCTTGTTAGATCTCAATCTCAGTCAATTTACACAGGATGAAGGATTAGAAAGATACAATCAACAACCTCCTTGCAGTGCGGCATGGATTTCTAATTAATTAACTTAGCTCAGTCCTGACAAAAGAGAGCTTATGTGTCACCATTGTTTCATCAGTATTTAATAAATGACTCAGGAGAGAGAACAATATGCTGCAAGCAGCAGGAGCTGCTGAACATGTAAATGACCATGGCAAAGTATAGCCGGAATCATCACAAATACCATCAAGTTCTGGGACAGACTTTCATCTCACATCTGTTGATATGAAGACAAAAGGTCTGTCCTAGTATGTGTGGCACTAGCCATAGATCTGCATTAGACGCCTGAGTGACGGAAAGGATGTAAATCCTCACTGTCGTTGCCACAGAGTCCATCTTCCCCTCATTGGAATTCACAGAGTCGTTGCCAATAAGAGGAGCGCATTTATTTCATTTCCATACACTCAGTTCTATTCATTAAGACAGTCTCGGGTGTATCTATACATAACATGTAGACTACCGTTTCTCAGTTTAACAATCAAACCCAGTGCTTGGGAAGAGCCACTGCTGTAGAGAGCCTGAACCAGGAAATCAGCTTACACTGGTAATTAGCTTGCTCATTTGGTTGCTGACAGTTGAACTGCCTTCATCAAAATACCACAGGCTGAGGTGCCTTAGGTTGCCAGCAGTAACCTGCTAGCCCTGGTGATTGGTGATTGCTAGCCCCTTCCAAAGAAACAAGTCCTCATACCTGTATCGCCCTAACCATCTATGTCATCTATTTAGCAGTAGATGAAATCCACCTCCTGTGCACATTTTCGCTCCAAATGAAACAACCTTTCTATGGCGGAGATGTCAAACCTCCTGATTATATGTGTAACAGTGCTTTGTCTGGAAGCCAAGGCCAATATTGTGAGTACGAAGGGGGGGAGGAGAAGGCCTTTGAACAATGTCAGCTTGTTTCCGCAGGTGTCTTCAGTTTTTTCAATGCTCCGAAAGACTCATTAAATTTATGCAAATGACATTGTCACCCCTTGAAACATGCAAATGCAGTCCTTGCATTGTGTTATGAGCTGAGTGCTCTGCAGGAAGTTAGATTTTCTGTCCCCTAGCAGCATGAAAAGCATTTTGGGTGCTGACAAGGCCTGTAAATACATTTTTGCCTCAATCTTACTTCCTGTTTTCTAAACCCCAGTGGGAGTTGTTTACTTTAGTTTCCTCATGGGCTTAGGACCTCATATAGATGTATGGGTGTGCATACATATGCATACAGTATACGTGCAGTTATCATCAGAATCAGAATACTCTTATCTCCAAACTTGAAGTCATTTGCTGCACTATCTCTGTGATGCTCTTGAGCTGGGACATTTAGGGAGACATTCAGAGCGCTGGAAAAATCGATCATTAATGGCAAAGACATTTCAGGGCCTAAGATATAAAAGGCAATTAATGATGAGGTAGTACAAAATCAGTAGATATTTTCTGCTTCAGTATCCACACGCACATGTCGCACAGACTCGCACATACTCACACTTGATCGAGTTTTAGTAAGTGAGGCAGGATTTATTTTTTTATGTTGAATCCCAAATTATTGTTTAAAGCTATGGTCTATGATTTGAAAGGTTTGAAAAAAGCTTCTTACATAGACAGTGAATGGGAACATTCCCTCCGGGTAAAGGTAAACAGGACGCCGTTTAGTTTCCCGGTGTGTCCGGGACTTCCACAAAATGACAAATCAGTAATAGTGTTTATTACGGCCATGAATAATGAAACATTATCGGTGTAAATGCAGCCCCTCACCGCTACTGCAGTACATCCCCGATCCCAAACTGCTCGGCGATCGCTCGCCACAATCCCCCCCAAATGCTGAAGTGAGTCGGGACGAGACTTGAGCAGGATCAGGAGATTGAGCGAGGATTGGATCGGAACATTTAGCCAATAGTAGCCATGCGGACCACATGGCTACTATTGGCTAAATTTTGGCTCAATTGACAAATATTTTAAATCGTAGACCAGAGCTTTAAAATATATTATTCTGAGTTTGGCAGTTTCTTTTATGTTTTCTTACTTGTACATTGCATTAAATACTTACTGAATATGTATCCCTAAGTAGGGATGTGGTTTTCAATAACTGCAGTACATAGGATTAGGAGGGTGACAATAATAATGGATGGAAAACAAAACCAGCCTCAAACTTTCTAACGAGCCACGGCTACTGTCTTTGGTCTAATTGGCCCTGGCTGTTTGTCCTTTCTTTCCTGCCTGCAGTGCAGTTTATCTTCTTCTTTTTTTTTTTTTTTTTGTTGGCTTGCAATGATCCCATCCTCGCCTCCAGTGTTGGCCACACATATTGTATTTACAACTACACTGTTGATGCCTCCAGTGAAGCTCTACTGTGGCACCCGCTGATTAACCCATGAGACCAGCTGCAGATTTCCGTTCAGCTTCTCCTTGCTGGTCCAGATCTGGAGGGTCTAGCATCTCCAGAATCTGGTTCTGGCTGGAGTGGATATTAGTCGTCGTCCCCCCCCCCCAGTTGAGCTTTTTAAAATAGGATTAGGCACGCTTACTGGCTTCTTTGGGAACACAGTTCCTTTGGCTCACACTTATCTGTGATGAGCAGTCCTGAACTGATGGTAGAGGAATGTGGAACACACTTTGCCTTCAGAAAACAGTTAAAATAGAACAACTTACAGCATAACCTTGGTTCACCTGATTCTTTCAGGAGTGGAGGACACAATGTATCTACTGTAAATTCAGTAGACCATACTGTCAAAAGGACGTTGCACACAAATACAATAATTACAACCATTCTTTGAGCCATTCAGGTTGTTTAAGATTGTAATGCAGGAGATCATATTGATTTAAGAAACATTCTGTTAAAAATGTAACTTTTTTGCTTTGGGCGATATGTTAAAAATCAAAAGTGTTATTTCCAAAAGCCAAAGGTTTAAGTTCAAGAACAATAAATAAAATATTTCGTATTTCTTTCCCATAATGATTAGATTTGAGAACAAAATTATGATAAAATAATTTTCTGCATTGTCTTTTTCTTCTTTAAATTGCTGTATTAGGCACTCTTCTGAGCATCAGAGCATTTGGACCCCATGTGGATGTTTAACCCCAAGCCAAGGTGTGCAGTCCATACAAAACACAGCTGCCTCTAGCTCACCTGACCACCGCTGTTCTGTGTGTCTCTCCCTCGCTCCTTGGACCAGGAGAGGAACTGCAGATTCCGGATGTTGTTTTTACAAACAGCAACCAACAATGTATCGACATATTATAACTCTGATGATGTGATTAAATTAAACAGCTTGAACATAGATTCCCACCGAGTACTAGAAGTATTTTTAACTCTGTGCTTTAGCTTTCATATAGACCAAGTATGGAACAGATTTAGAACATATTTTAAAAACATCATTAAAAATGCATGAACGTTGAAATGACGTCGAAAAGATGTTGAACCAGCATCTATGCTAAAACATGATGTCAACTTAACTTCCACTTTTCAGTGGATAAAACACATTTAAACCAGGCATCTACAGAACATAGAAGTCTAATATACTATACCTTTATCAAAACTATATTCCATGTCAAATTGCTCAGATTCAAAACTGTTGCAAATTTGAGATGTTTCAAATAGGGCTGGATGGTTATTCTACGTTGAAATTATTAAAGAAATACATAGGATGATATCTAATTCATGATTTTCTCTGATACTTTGTTTTATTACATATTTCATTCATATCAAGTTTTATGTTAAAGGTAAAAGTTTTCGCCAGAAATTTGACGGCTCAACACACAAATTACTGACAAATTGAATCATCAGTAGTTACACAATGGGCCCTAGTTTCGTGGCGCAGCGCAGGGCGGCGCAGGGTGGCGGAGCCGGCGCAATGCAAGTTTCGACCCGCGCAGCCTTGCGCACGGTCAGTTTGGCAGTTTGGTGGATCGCCTGCGCCAAGATGGGTGTGGCGGCGCAGCAGGGGGAGGCGTCACAGATTCAGCTTGGCGTAGCGGAAGTTTCGTGGCAAAAAGCCTCGCCGAGACTGCTGAAAGCTCGCCAGCTCCAACCTGGTCTACTTTCGGCGCAAGGCGCAAGGCGTAAATAAAGTCCATTCATTCAATGCGAATCACAGCCGGCGGATCGGAAGTTTGGCTGACAGCGCACAGTGCGCACACGTCACCGAGACCTCACAGGCAGGTTTCCACAGTTCCAGGCACATTTAAATGCAATAAATACTCACAACAAACACTATTTAATGCAACTATTTGAATCAACACGTGAATTTATATCTATATAGATTGTCCCGTCACATCTGACGTCAGATCAAAGGCGTATGGCACGCGTAACGGAAACTCAGCCTCTCGGACCAAAACATCTCCCTCTCTCTCTCCTGTTTTTTTATAATATCTGCATTGTTATTATTATGATACGCGCGCACAGCGCGTGATGCGCATGGTGGGAGCGGCGGCGCTGCTTCTGTCATCGGGTTGTCAAGTGACGGATCTTGCACTGAACCTCCCCTAACGCATTAAAGGTGAGGAGAGGAGCTCATTCGATTGGTGAAGATCTGAATCGGCTGTATTAATCCCAGTCCACGCCTCGTCTCCTCCTTGTCTCCCACTCACGCCTTCTTCTCCTCCCTCTTTTCCACTTGCGCCGGTGGGCGAAACAGGAGGTGTGCCTGCGCGGTGCACGAAACTTGCAAAGTCCAGGCGGACACACCCCGTCGGCGCGGCGCAGGTGCGCTGAAAGCTGACTGCGCCTGGTCTACGAAACTAGGGCCCGATGGGCCTCATTTATCAATCTTGCGTGAAAACGGGCGCAGATCTGAGCGCAGATTTGGTCTTACGACAGGACACACGTGCGATTTATGAAACGTTCGTATCTGACCAATCTCAGCGTACGAATGAGCGGGCCTTGATAAATGCGGCGGCTGAATTCGATCGTCATTAACATGTTACGCCCATAAATATTCCTGTTTCGGAGGCCTCGCCCACTGAGGTCAAACATGGAGAGACGAAACATGGGTAAGAAAAGAAACTTTTCTGACACGGAGATCGGCATCCCGACATCGGAGGTGGAACACAACAAGACAGTGCTTTTTGGCAGCCTGAAGGGTGGCATAAAAGGGGCTCACAAAAACGCTGTCTGGAAAAAGATAACGGAGGCAGTCAACAGCGTTGCCGCAGAGGAACGGACTCCAGCTGAGGTTTGAATATAATTCTCAATAACTTAACCCATGCCTAACGACTTAAATGAATCTTTTCATCCGCTGATCTTGATGGGGACGGAGGAAAAAATTGCCTCCTTAATTGGGTCGGAGTCGATCTGTGGCATAAGTGGTGGAGGTGACACAGAGATCCCTGCGGTCCCTGAAAACGCGCTCACGTCTGACACACGCGTATTGTTCCTCCAAAATAAGCAAGTCTGCCATCATCAAGACTTGATAACTGTCAAAGCATCTGTTTAAATAGGGGAATGAATAAACATCTGACCAACCACAGTGGAACGATGATTATCTCAACAGGTGCTTTCATTTTTGTTCCAGTTCTGTCACACCCATCGGACAAAAAAAAAACAATTACACATTTTTGCCTTTAGTTAATTTGCAAACACACATTTCTGCTTGTATTTATGATTCTTTCACATTTTAATGTGTAATAATTAGTTGTCATCTTAGGCTATTTATCCCATTGTTTAATTTTTTGAAAGAGGTATCAGTAAAAACATGGGCTTTAAAAGAAATGTTTTCGTTTTAATAATCCGTTTTGATCTGTTCTAAATATGTGACTGCTTATGCTTAATGACAGCTGAGGTTTGTTCATTATTTTACGCCAGATTTTGCTGTGCTGCACCGCAAATCCACAGACTCGAATTTGCGTACACGAGCTCAGACCTGACGTGAGATCTGATCGCAGCTTCCGCTTACGTCCAAATTGATAAATGCCGAAGTTTGCGTGGAAATGGTCGTACGCACGGTTTTCGGTCGTACGTTCGTTTGATAAATGAGGCCCAATGTCTCTACAATGGCCAGACGACAACATGAAACTCTTGGGCTGTTTGTGATTTTATACTGTGAGGAATAAACTGTAGCTGACATGCCATATGTCTGTATATATGTAGACAAAAGTATCCATCAATAAAACCCTCCAAACTACTGTCAGATGATTCAAGGTCAAGAACAGGGGCCTCATGTATCAATGTTGCGTACGCACAAAAACGTAGCGTACGTTATTTTCCACGCCAACGTTCAGATGTATCAAAAGTGAAATGAGCGTGGAAATGTGCGGTGTCCCACGGCAGCTTCATGGCTGGCGTACGCACGTTTCTACAGCTATTGTTCCTTTGGCGACACTCTGAGGTGATGCTGGGAAACTGTTAATTATGTGAAAACAATTAGTCCTCAGAGTAATGTGCACATCAGAGACACATTAATGGACAATTAACGTGTTTGCAATCATATGGATGGATATAAAAGCATGCGCAAAGTGATGAAAAAATGGCATTAACAATGGCAGCCTTGGCCTTGTTAGAAGACATCGCAAACGGTAACATCAGACGTGAGAGGGTGTTTAGAGAACGGGAGGATATGTTAGCAAATGACGACAACTGGCTCATGAGTCGTTTTAGGTTTGTTTTTGTCAACAGGAAACATTTTCATTCAATAAATGTTCAAATAATATGTGATGCGCAAATGCAGCTCACCAACATCGTGGCAAGGTGGTCTGGTTCAACGCATGACTCGTTCATTCTTACTAATAGCATGGTTGGTAACGGGCTGGAGGCTGGCACGGTGCGCGATGAGTGGCTTCTCGGTGAGTAAATGTATCCGTTTAATTGCGCCCCGAATGTAAACCAGCACAATGCCCATTTGGGCACGTGCATTCAAATATGTGCATTTGTTTTTCCCTGGTGAAAATAGAGTGGCAGAGCTATCAAACAAACCCTTTATTGTCTCCTTGTGTTCAGTATTTGTGTCGATAAACGCGTGCGTAAAGTTGGAAATGTCACGCTGCAGTAGCCACGGCGCACTTCTGCAGTCATTAATATATATAATAATATAATATATAATATATTAATATCCTCCTGTCCCCCCGCCCGTTGCGGTCACGCTTCGGCGGTGAGCCGAAATCCTCCTCTTCACCTCCACCTTCACGTCGGACCATTTATTTTTTATTTCAGGGAGTGTGCGCTGCTCCGACCCCACAGCGTTCACTGCCTCACACACGCTCCCACTCACATTTCTTTTTTTTTTGTGTTTATGCCTGATGAGAGGCTACCAAATAATACTGGTCTTCGAGTCCCGACTTCGTTTAAGAGCGTTTCGAGCTCAGACTCGGTGAAGTTGCGCTTCTTCCCTTTACTCATTTTCTAGATCTGATGGTGCAGAGAGGGGAATCCCCGGTGCAGGCCCTATTTAAAGTCATTTGCATATGTAAATGGGGGCGTGGACAGGGAGGAGTTTAGCACTTCCACATGTGCGCTCAATTCCACGTTGATTGGGATGTACAAAGGAAAAGTGCTTGGATCCATGCGTACGCACACTTTGATACATCTGATTTTTTTTGTGCGTAGGACAGTTTCTGGATTCTAGCGTACGCCATGTTTCAGTAGGAAATCCACGCAATTCTTAGTACATGAGGCCCCAGGTCTGTGTTTCACTTGCTTGATAAGATTATCTCAAACCAGAAAATTACCTGCAGCTGCCTAATTATTCTGGCAGCCCACATTGATCACCTCCAGCATAAGAGATGGTTTGAAGACATCATGACAACATGATTAGTTTAACAGAATTATAATGTTTAACAGAATTATAACGTATTTGTAGAAATTGTTGTGACTTACGTCTGTTGTAGCTATAAAAAGAGACAATATCACAAAAAAAAACATGTTTAAGCTTTATTACTCTATAAAACATTGAACAAAATGCAATCATTTATGAAGCTTCATTTTTGTTCCATCTGCCCTTATTCTTACACATCCTACCAGATTATCTCAATTGAATAGCCTACATCTCATGCAAAATCAGAGGCAGCATTATGCACTTAGGTGTGATCCATGACCCAACAGATGTTAATGTCCTTCTCTGTGCCAGTTCCTAGAATAAATTACTGTGATTCTCAAGGTCAGGTAGAATACATCTTTCTGTATGAAATTCTCTTGAGTCTTTGATCCATCACCATGGGGAAACCATTGAAAAATTACCCGGGGGACTGTGGTTAAGTAGCAGTGACAGACGGTCACATAGAGTCCCAACTAAGAGTCTGAAAAGGTATGAAATTATTCGTTTGTTTGATAGCTCCTTGATTAGATATGCAGATTTTGGTGGATGTGTTCCACTTGCAAGACAGATCAGATGTCTTTTTCTCTGTTTTCTTGGTTTTAAAATACATTACATTAACCCATTGTAAAGGATGTCATTGTGTCACTTCAAAGCTCATCTAACCCAGTGTTTTCCAGCCTTTTTTCCCCTTGGTATCCAGCCATGCCTTTGTAAGTGTCTTTTTTCATGTTTGTACTGCATCTTTGATTGTATAATTGAAGGGAATGTTACATAATTATTCCTTCAATGAATGAATGATGTCAGGGCCTAGTTGTGATTTAATTGTATTACTGGGGTCGTATTTGCCAGATCACTTGATCGTATTTTTATTTATTTATAGGGCTACTGTGAGAAAACCATAGACGCATTGTAGATCACACCATCAGTTAAATATAGTTGATCTGACTCAAACCACAAGCTTCCAAAACAAGCTCGTCCACCTCGTCGCTCAAAGGAAGACGCTGTATGATAGTCCAAAGGACAGATTGCGGTGAGCAATCCCCGAGCAGTTAAGGATTGGGGAACGTACTGCAGCCGATGTTCAGGGTCAGTTGGATCGCATCTTCTTTCTGAGAAAATTGAGACTTCTTCATTTTTTATCATGTTCACCATCTTAGTTTAGCATTCTAACATATGCTAGTTAGCAAAGAAAAAGTACAGCTGAGAATGAGGGAAATGCCTTTAGTTTATTGGTCATAAACCAAAAATATTTCACGAATAACATTTTTTTGATGATGGCACTAAAGGATAAGTTACATGATAACCAAAGTTATTATAATTCATACTGGTGAGGACTTGTCTGTACCAAATTTCATGCCAATCCATTTGATAGTTGTTGTGAATGGACTGAGTGTTCAGTCCTTTCAGCTCCATTTATACGGCGGGCATCAGAAATCCTTCTTTGCATATGATGACATTTATGATATGACCCAAAGGGAGGCAGAATATCGAGTTGGTAAAGCCTTTGGCCATCTTCCCTTGAGAACTCCGTGTTAAGCCCCAAATGAGAAGCAATGACAGTATTCCTGGCAACATTTTATGGTGTGTTGTAGAGCTTTGTGTGGAATTGTGGGCCAGATCAATACTGCCTCTCTCAGGATTTCTTCTATTCAAGATAACCTTATCCCAGCAGAGAGGGCACCCCCACCCAAAGAACCTGATGTGAATGGCAAGGAGTAAATGCCTTTTTCTCAAAGAGGCTTGAATTTCCTTGTCATTATCACCAGATAACAGAGGAAATTACTTGGAAATACATCCTTACTGCGCCCAATTTCTCTTCTGTAACTTTTTATTTAATAAAGACATGAGAAGTGTAAGAAATCATTGCTAGAATTGCTCATCATAACATAACAAGTGAAGTAGTTTTCTCCTCAGAGTGACATGAAACGGTTAATAAATAAACAGCACTGTTAACTGTTAATTTATGGAACAGTCCTGATGCTTCCCACATTATGTTATTCCTTTTTTGTATGTCATTTCCATTATATATATATATATATATATAATGAGGGATATATTATCAGTTTCCCATGTAGTGCAGTCCTATTACTGCTAACCTCACTGCAGACCGCCATGCACCTACGCTATGATTTGTGTCACCAGCTGCTTCTTTTCACCTGACAGCTCAGGGTGTGATGTATGAGGGGGTCGTGCTATCCCCCCAGTTCCACCCCCGACTGCGCAGGCACCACATTGAGTTCCATCAGTGGCTTCCCACAAGCAACACAGTCAGGTGTGTTGTATTTTCTGTTTGTCTCATTCATCTTTAATTCAATGGATTCATATTCCCATTACAGTGGTTCTGAAAACGGTATGGTAAAGTTTAATTGTTGTTTATTTGTTTATTACATTGTCCTTTGCAAAGCAATTCATAGCTCACTAATTTGTTTCTATAACAGATTACAAAAGTATGTGATCTCATTATAGTTGTATGCCGTCAGTGGCTGGTGTTTGTCGAACTGATTACCTTGACATTCTTTCTAGTCCCTTACTGCAATGTAATTGCAAGAATGACTTGGAGAGATGTATGCTCTTTTTGTGATGTCAACAAATGCCCCGTCAGTGAACCCACTCGCATATGGCCTAACGTCTCATCAAGTGCAATCTCCATCAAATAGGGAGGTTGATGGTTTTCATCCAGGGGCCCGATCATCAATAACGATTACCGTCCGTGGCTCTTATCAGGAGTCCCCCCCCCCACCTCCTGTTGCCAAGGGAAGATTTCTGCACACTCCATCAGCTGATGAACATTTAACGGCTGTGGTAACAAAGTCTTCATTACGGTTATTGTTGAGCTCTGTTGGTGAGGGCTGACATTTCAATCACAGAGTGTGACTTTCAAAATGTGAAGGTCAATACCTGCCACATCCCCATGGCTCTTGTGAAGGGAGCACTTAAGCACTTAGAAATGTCTGGTTCGCTCCTTCTCCCAGACAACTTAATGACAAATCCAGCAAAAAAGGTTCACACCAATATATCTACTGGATATACAATCAACATGCAGCCCACTCATGCTGCTTTTTAGATTTTTCTGTGATTTTAAGTCGGCAGAAACACAGAGGGGGTTTGTGAGGTGAACTCTTTCACATCAGGATTTGCGTGAGGAAGCGTTTGATTTTGTTGTTTGTGTAACTTTTTCACAAGATGGTGGGCTACCAGGAATTAAATGACGAGCGTCTGCAATCTGCCATATGTGGCCAAAAATATGTTGGCATCAAAGCATTCTGCCCATATTTGATTGTTTATCATAGTCCAAAATAACAGGCATTATTATGACCATGTGCATCCACATACTACTGGCCATATAGAGTAAGCTAAACATACAGCAAATCTAGAGATTCAATCTATATTTATACATGTACCTTTATGTGCTATATAATTAAATACTGTATGTGCTGTTGTACTGCATCAGTACGTACTTATACAGTAGAAATTACATGATGAAAAGCATCAGTGACCTTCTTCAAATGAACGCTAAGCCTGTCGACTTGATTGTCAGTTGCTTTCCACACATACAGTTGACTAATAGGCTAAACAGATGTATGATTAGCTGGTCATCTGGTCTGGATGGAGAATGATTGACCTGAAAGAATACATTCAATTAGTTAAGGGCAAATAAGGATAGATGTATTTATGGGAAAAACTGTATTATCATCACAAAATGATTTGTATTCAATTTTTATATGTCATGAATGTTGATGGGTGTGTTAAATTTGAAAATAATCATTAAGAACAATAGTCTCGTGTTGAGAACATCCTTCGCTATAGTTTATTTAAAAAAAAAAGCATTTACACTATAATAAGCGATATCATTTAGGTTGTTTATTATCCACGTGCCAGTTACTGAATTATTCATTGCCGATTTTGTTATTCAGAGACCAGCTAATAGTGAAACATGACCTCCCATATTACACAACAAGTATAATAATTTGAAAACAAAGGAAGATACGCATATTCAGCACAGCCACTATTCTATAGCAGACACTGAGCCTACCTCCTGTACAGCCTGTGGAGTTTGACCTTTTTGATGAGTTTATTTACCTCATGCAGGTGACGCGATATACATTCTGCCAGTGGTCTCACACTGTTTCACTAATCTACAGGTTGCGGAAACCTGCCAAGATATTAGCAATGCACCAATAAACCAGGGAAGAAGAAACCTGCCAGCTAGTTAACATGGAGGATATATCTGCTTTGAAAATGTATTATGAGGAAGGAAATGCGTTTGATGAGTGAACCATGAACAAAAATATACAATATAATACTTTACTAGAAAGAAAATGACATAAAATGGAAATACAAAGCACCTACAGTATATACTTGGTGGAAACATTTTTAAAAAAGCCCTCTGACACATTCCAATAAATTAATTAACTCCAATTAGCAAGTCACTGACTGACATTTTCCTTTTTAATATAATAATAATAAATACCATTTTGTTGCTGCCCAATGCTTAACTCATCCATGTCTGAATGTGTTAACCATTATCCTGCACAGACAGTTGTTCTCATAACCCTAATGATATGTTAACTAATTCAGTATTAATTAAGTGTTACTCTTTGGACTGTTAGTGTTAGAAGTTCAATAAGGGTGTCAAGAAAGGGTGGAATTATTGCAGAATATGTCAAAGATATTACACAATTAGCTGGCTGTACTAGATGACATACCGTTAACGTGAAAAACGGAGTGAATGAGATGAAACTCAAATCATAGCATTTCCCCTCAAACACACTTACAGAGCAAAAGACAACACTGGGAGGGACAAGAGACAAAGTAGACTCATGAAAGGACTGTCAGATATTAAGTTGGACTTTGGGGGCTGCTGATAGGTCCCAGTCTTTCATTCTACCCTAGGCAGTGCCTGAGCCAATGAGATAAAGGCCTCTGTGTTTGTGAGAGCCAATCAGTAATACTCTGAAGAGGCTCCAGCCAATTAATCTCTTTGGTGACATGAGCTTTGGAGGAATGGCCTGGTTAACTCCTGTCGGCGTGCTGAGTCTGGATCGAAACCCTGCTGCTTCCCTTTCATCTCACAGCAGACAAAACCACGATGTTCCCTGCAGCATGGAGAACTTTCTAGAGGTTTTGCTTCTGTTTGAAACTGTACCTGTTCTTTCGAGTGCTGAAAAGACAAGCTCTATCCTGGAATCACTTCAACAATCTTTTGAAGAATTTGCTGTCAGAATAATTTATGCAATGGGAGTATGCAGACACTTACAGCATCATTCCAGTTTTTTATTCCTCTGTAGTGACACTCTAGACTAACTGGCAGACCAACGTGTCAACTCTCAAACCTCCTGTAGATCAAAACTAAGGAGACAGTTGGGTGTTCCACATCCTCTTCCAGGTCTGGATGTCAATGTGAGTCTCACTCTTTCTCTTTAGTATCTTGGCGTTTAGTTGAGACTGCCTGACAGCAACCATGCTAGGTCGACCAATTTTAGTAAGCCTGAGGGGCGAGAGCATCCTTAGCATATACTCAAAATGACAGTGATTTAATCATCGGATATTTGCTGTTTAATGAAGTGGATAAAATAACCAAGCTTCAAGGAACATAAATACATAACAATGCTAATCCACTGCTCAGCATCATCCTCGCTCTGCCAAATAATGTTATTGTTTTGTTTTGTTTTGAATGTTGTGATTTGATTGATATGTAATTTAATTTCGAGAATGGAGCCTATCACATAAACGGCCCATTGAGTGCATCTCTTTTCCGGGACAGCTGTGGTTCGAGCCCATATTGCAGGCGAGATTAATGCTGTGAACATATGGTGATGCCCACAGTGTTATTCAAGGTGTTCTCTGTCACAATTGTGGGAAGGGAGAGGAATAATATATCATTAAGGCTTGCGGTTCGATACGAGATAACAGTGGTCTTTTTGGATGAGGAGTGGCTTTCATGTTGAATACTAATACATTAAACCGTTTCCTACAAATGACTCTGTTGCTGAAAGCAACACTGCTGATTTTTTCTGCTGAATATTAAATACCGCTGCTATATTTCATAACGTAGTACTTGGGCTGGATTGTTTCTAAAAACACGAACTGTGCCAAAAATCGCAGGGGGCCTCAATTAGTATACAGGAAATGATGTTAAAACTTCCATAAGTAATCAGGGGTGCCCAAGAGCTTTCAATGCCATTCCTCCAGGGCAAAAGTTAAATGGGTCAAATATTAATGGGTATATCATTTATTCATCACTATACATAAGAAGTTAACAACTCCTTTGAGAATACTTGATTATTCTGTTCAGCAAACATGAACCTGCTTCATGGTTCTTGTGCAGAAGAGCAAGTCTTTTGGGACCCCTGGTTGAGAGCTTGGAGGACAACGGCTCTTTAACAAGACGACGAACAAAGCAAGTAAATATGCGCTCAAATTGGCTGCTGGTTTTATTAGGCAGACCCCATGCTGCAGCGGGTGCTCATTGTACATTTTAAGGCTAAACAAGGTTCTCAGGACAAGAGTGGTAACTAACAAGAGTCTGGAGGAGTTCATAAGCGGATGAGGCAATGTTTTGACAGGACCCGAGCCCCCTGATAACCAAGCATAACAGATCTGTCTGCTCTATTTGTCCATCTTTGCCAAGTGCATAATTCTACATGTCTCATAGCCAAACGAGCCGCACTTTAAGTTTGATATATGAAACAGAATGTGACAGAGGGGGTAATGGAGCTGGCGTGTTTTCTTCATGCATTCAGGCCGCATACGAGAACACTCTGACGCCGCTTGCTACCCATCAGCACCTCTCTGCCTACACGCCATCCTGGACAAGACCTGAATCAGAGAGAGGTCAAGATGATTGATGATAATCTTTGTGTCTAACATGTTGACTATGATTTGATGTGACACTGTCAGGGGGGTTAATAGAAAGACAGAGGAAGAGATGTAAATGGTGTTTAAACAGGAATAGAAGCCTGTAGCTCACTGTGGGAGTTCCATCCACAGGGGACAAATCTGCTCTCATGAAGAATGCACTGTTGGTGTGTGTGTGTGTGTGTGTGTGTGTGTGTGAGGGGCCACATATCACATAGCCATGCTTCACCACTGCATCATTTTTCTAAGCACTCCTCCCTCAGAGCAGATAAGTTGCTTGCTTGCTCTTCATATGCAACCAGATTCATTATAACTCACCACCCATTTAAGTCATAGTTTGTCTTCTAAAGCTCTACGTCATACCGCTTGTAGACTATTGTGTCAGCAAATGTAAATTATGGGAAGGAATCATATTAGTCAAAAGTGAATATTTGCATATTCCAAATTAGTAAAGAGAGCATTATTAAAATTAACACACTAAGTTATTTATTTCTTCTAGTCATAAATCTGGTATCAAAGATGCTCTTGGCAATAAAGGAGCCATTAATATTTAGACCAGGAAGCCACTGTATATAGAAAAGTGTGTGCATTTTCAACATGCAACCACAACTGCACTTGGAGAGGATCAGTATATTACAATATCTCTTCACCTTACAGGTACTGTACATGTGATATGTTCAATAGCGTTCCCCAACTCTGTCATCCGTGCACCCAGAAGGCTAATTGTTGGGTAATCAAACAACTCCAAATGTGTTGTAATAGAAGCTCAGCTCTCTGCTGACGTGAGATTATGATGACAGTGAATCAATGGGCTTCAATAACAAGGCTCTGATTTAAATCCTCTGTACAGGCAGAATTCCCAGCTGTCTAAATGTAGTCAACCCTTTTTGTTTCTCTTGACAATGAGTGATGCAAATGGATTAATAGCTGCAAGGGTGCACTTTACGCTCACCACTCTGTCAAGTCGATGTGTTCAAACTGCTGTGATGGAGATGCGTAAGGTTATGGTATGGAGATGTTGAAAACCAGACATGGTTTTGTGAAATTACCACCATATACGGTATTTGTGGCAAGTTGTCAATCTAATAAATGACTTGGCAAGATGTTGAGATGTGTTGCTTTTAAACAGTGTTAGGTAATCAGTTTTCGGTACATTTAATTCTTCCCCTGATATTGTTGTAATTAGGGACGCTCCGATCAGCATTTTTGGGGGGCGTTCCCATCACGGATCACAGGAATCATAAATCTGCCGATATCGATCACAGAATGGATGGGAGAATATTAATAATGATAATTCTCAGTGTCCTGTATTTACAATCTAGCCTTGTGCCCCACTTTAAGTGGTAAAAGCATTTGTACTAAAATAAATAATAATACAATTAATAATACAATCAAGATCTTTATGTACCACAATCAACTTTTTATTTGTGTAAACATTACATGCACTGTCAAGAGCAATGTCAAGCAGCGAAACGAGCTGAGTAACTGGTGTCTTTGGGATTTGTTTTGCCCGGGCTTGTTTCTCATACTCGTCGTATTCTGTTGTGTGGCGCGCTCTCAAATGTCGGATGAGGTTAATTGTATTAAATTGTCGTTTATTACCACCTCTTGGAATTTCGGCGTTGCATGTGTTGTGGAAAAATGAATCTGCCCAATAAAGATCAACAACCAGGATCAGCTTTTTCTCCGAGGTTTATTCCACTAAGTATACTCATCTGCAGAAGAAAGTACTGTTCACCCCTGCCTTCTGATGCAAAGGTTCAGAATCAGCAGGAACGACCCTGAGTCTAACAACAATCTCCCTTTTAAGGAGGAGGAACCATGGACAAAGGACGGATCATGTCCTATCTTACAAAGACAAGATGTACAGGCAAGGTCAAGATTTACAGAACACAGGCGTCATAGTCCTGAAATTATCTTATGTCAATGTGGCACTCATGTTCATATCATCTACAAACAGGCATTCATTTTCGTCATAGCATAACAGTCAGAAGAGGAGATGCGGATCGACGTCTGGCCTGACAAATATTCTGATTATAAATTACAAACATCCAAAATTCCCATTACACATGTCTTGCAAACAGCAAGTTTTACATCTTTTTTTGGAAACTGTGAAAAAATTCCAGACCGGAGAACTCATGCTTCCAGCCTCATAAAACAGAGCGGCAAAACAGTCGCAGGAAATTTAAGTTATTTGCGGAAAACAGTCTCGGTAAAAGTTTAGGATCCATATCGGCCGATAACGATCGGCGGCAGATCGATCGGAGCATCCCTAGTTGTAATGGTAGAATATGACAAGAGAATTTTATGCACAGATCTGACCCCACAAGAAGGGTTCCTACACTTTAGCCTGCAACAATAAGGCCCAACTTAATAGTAACAATGGCATTTAAATAATTTAATTATAAAATTGTCAATTAATATATACATTTAGCAACAAATCCATAAAACAATGATTTAAACAATGACAAAAACCACCCCAAGTCGGGGGTTTGATTCCCGGGTCGGCCCGGGTTCCTTCTGTGGGGAGTTTGCATGTTCTCCCCGTGTAAGCGTGGGCTCTCCGGGTTCTCCGGCTTCCTCCCACAGTGTAAAGACATGCATGGGGATGGGTTAATTGATGACTCTAAGGGTGTACCCTGCCTTCGCCCAATGTCAGCTGGGATAGGCTCCAGCCCCCCCGAGACCCTGAATACAGGAGAAGCGGTAGACAATGATGGATAGGATGTAAAAACCACCCCAAACCATTGACAGTATTAACTAATTTAAAGTTAGACAATGTGTAGAGTGCAAAGAAATTCTCCACCTGTCTATCATGCTGGTTAAAGTCATTAAAAGAACAACAACTTAGGCTAAAGTACCATAATCCATACAATGAAATGGGATTTTAAAGTAGATATTATGTGTGAGAAAATAATAGTTTACTGTAAAAGTGTATTCTGACTTTTATCTGGAGTGCAAAGTAGGCTATTCAAAACTATTCAAGCTGCCAATCCCAAAGACATGCATATTAGCATTATCTGGCTTGAGCAGGGTGTGTGTGACAAACTTTCCTTGAACTCTAACGTGACCTTGAAAATGTTGAACCAAAATACTTGGATGGCCCCCTGGACCACATTGGAAACTAAGATTTTGAATATAAGTTTGACCACTGGTTAGTGACATAAACCATAATCTCTGATTCCGCTCATTCCAGTTAACGTAACAACCAAGGGGTTTAGGTTGTGCAAATCTTTCCTGGTCTCTATCCTCTTCCTGCCCCTCTGCTCTGATGGCCACTGGCCTGTAAACTCAACTTTGTCAGACTTGTATTGTCGACGGAACAAGGGTCAAGGAAGTGCAACTGGGCAGCAACTTGCACATGGCATTACTTTTGTATATCGCCTCCAAGTTGTTTTTTATTTGTTGGTTAACTGATTGTTCTTGTCTGACACAAATAACAAATCTTCACTGCATGGCTCAAGCATGGAGACAATAAAGCTTTCTCCTTTACAAATTATCAGGATATTAACTGACCTGTATAGGACAACAGTGTCCTGCTATTTAAAAGTTTTATTGCAAAATGTCCGAAGGAACAATGAATGGACCAATGCAGAACAATCCCTCTCAATTATCCCTTAAAACCCACTAGAAGTGTATAGTTACTGTATGTCTGTATCAGCAGAGACCTGGATGTTCTCTTTTCTTTCTATTATGCTGTGTTTGGAACTCTTCTGGGGTTCAGAAAAGAGCATTTGGACCCAACCTGGGGGTGTAAAACCCCGACCAATAAGCATGATTAGCACCCCGTTCTCTTTTCTAGCTCAAACAACTTGCTTTTTCGTACCGAGACTCATAGACTCCACATGCCTGACACAGAGAGAGCAGACAGGCCACAGCGGGATGCAAGTATTTTCTTTGTGCATTCAATCAAAATCAGGCGAGGCGTTGTGATGTTTTTATATGTGTTTTATAACGTAACTGCATTGAAACAATCAGAGCAATCAGCCTGAGAAGAAGGGTGAATTTTGAACTCTGTGTTTACAAACAGCAACCAACACCACATCACCCAGAAGAGAAAGGTTGCTCCTTCTGTCATCACACAGAATGTGTCTGATTGCTTGCACTTGCTCAAGGATGCTCTCTATTGCTAGTTTAGATCCCACCAAGCAATGCAAAAGACGACAATGCTTCAATTGTCAAACTAGGAATCGCAATTCAACCTGATTAATATTCAGGTCTCTAACACTAGCTGCTCACATACAAGCTGCTAGCAAAACAGCAGTTAAAGTGTTCTAATTAAATATCAGGCTACACACATCACCAACGTGTTACCTCTGGAGACATTTTGAAAATTTAAGAGAATAAATAACAAAATACAGCAAGGGTTTGTAATTAATTATTGAAGAATATGATATAATATAAGAATCATTTAGATATGATATATTGGATTGGCTGTAATGTTGCATCTTAACTTAAATATTAGCAAAACTGGAATGTCATGTTGGCCATAAACATATAGTTGTAATTGTGAGATGATATTGCCATTGCCTGCCAGACTACCCAAGAAAAAAAACAACTCAAACACCAAAATAATCAAATGTTCATTTCATTGATTTGAAATAAATAATTCACTGCAATGACTCCAACGGCTCAGCATGTACCACAGATCTGTCAGTGGTAATTAGTCAATCGGCAGAAGTTTGTACAAGTAGCCCTACACATGATGTAGCACTTTTTATGGAAAATATACTGCAGATATGAGGAAAAACATGGGAAAAAAACTTTCTTTTGTGGGAAACTAATTATAAGGATCTATTTTTAGTAGTTCACTAATATTTAAATTAACAATAGACACAATAAAAAAAGAAACACACCTGCAAAAGCAAATGTAATAAGGATCTAGGAGTAACAAATGACATTCTAGCCCCTCTGGCAGAGATATAGGGAGCTACAACTCATGGGGATAGGTGGGTGGGCAATAATGTCGTCCCAGAGGCCCCACCAAGCCCAGCACTCCAACTCCCCCCAGGGGAGGAGATAGGTTCAGTACACGCACACACAAACAGAATAGAGTTATCCACCCAAGAGACTCCTGAGCCATACAGGTGAGACCACACATGTATCACTTCAATTCATCATTCTCATAAGGCAGGCTTTGCAAACAAACCGTAGCTGTGCTAGATCAGCTGATATGATACATGGCACAAAAGAGGAATTAATTAAGTAGTTTACCACAAATATAAACACATATGGCATCAGTATGCTCCGATGCAACATTGGTATATTTGTCCTGAATGGCACAGAAGGACTTTTATTATGTTTTATTTTGTCTTGTAGCAAGCATGCAATTTAACATACATGGAGAACAAAATGTCTATGAATTCAGGAAAATATTGAAAACCAAAAGCCTAGATTTAGATTAAATCAGTGGACCATGAATCTACCATGGGAAGACATTTAAAGATGCCATAACCTCCTGTTATCCTTGGGAACAATTTGACCCCATTCAATGTTTAACGTCTCTGATAAGATGGTTAACATATATTTTTTTACTTGATATTCAGTGACTTAATTTCCTGTGACAAAGGTTTTTGGGCGTTTGGTTCCTGTGAGGATATTGATTCATATGATACTTCACAGACCATAGGGGAGGACCAAACATAAAGCTGGCACTTCTCTACATGCGCTGTCCTTTCTCTTCATGCTCTCAATTGAAAAGACTTATTAGAAAAAGGTTTTCAGTTTAAACAAAGAAAAAGAAGACACAGAGACAACCACAAGGCAGGGCCCAATTCACCCGGGTATCAAGCATTGCAATAACTAGAAGTGAGAGAGTCAATATTTTTTTTGCAAAATACTGGTATCGTGCCCTTCAAAATCCACTGCTTTTTAAAACGATATACTGCAGCTGTGGATAAACTAAGGTGCTACTGTGTTCAAATGCAAACACAGCACAATTCTGTGATAAGGATGGACAGTCAGAGAAGAAGCCTATTTAAGCCATGCAAGACGAATCAGGAGAGGGAGAGATATGGTGGCCTTTGAACCTAAACTCCAGCTTGCCTGAGCAATTGTCACCATCAGCAAAAAAGTAAACTCCCAAAATAGGCTGTGCTCCATATGCTTCAGGTTATACCACTGTACGTTATCACCACAGGAGCTGGTATTTGTGTTACTGCCTAGTGTTGTTTTCAGCATGGAGTTTTTCTGGTGGTAAAAATGTGTACTCCTGCTGAGCTCACGATGCATACAGCAGGTTGGGAGTCTTTGGATGGTTGTACCAATGATCCTTATAAACACCATTCAGCTGAGAAGGGTATCTTAGCCTCACAGTAAATCTTACAAAATGTCCAGGTTTTCTAATATAGGGAAATGTGAAGCAGTTAAAGCAAATGGAGGGTAATTGGTGTGTCTTAACTTCTTCATAGTGCACAGTTCCCAAATGTCTCTTGTTTTCACTCCATTGTTCCAAACTGACAAACCCTTTACTCTCCCAGTCTTCTATTGTCAGACATAGCTGAAGCTCTGAAACTAACGACACCAGAAGATGGGCTAGTTTCACTGTCAATCACCGATACTTAAATGATTGATGATAGCATTATGCAGCAACGTTATCTGTATAACTGTATTGTATAAACAAACACTTTGCCAAGCTTTAAAACTGTGCTATGTCGACATTTTTAAAATGAACGATGAGTCAAATGACAATACGTAATGTGAAAGATGTCATTATCTTCAGCATTTTTGCATCTTTCAGTAATTGTAGTGTTTTTTCAACCAAGAAAAAGAAAATCACAGAATGGCAGACAAAGTTGGTGACTAGCTGGTGAATATATTGAAGCATTTTGCAGCTAAATAAACAGATATGTCCATGTAATGACACAGGACTGGCGAAATGGGTGGGTGGATGTTTCAGATGTGTTGCACCTGACCTTTTCTGAGTTTTTTTTTTTTAGTTGTTTCCAAAGAGAAGAGAGCGTATGGGGCAGCCTCGAGAAAAAGCACCCAGCATATATTTTCTTATATTTTCTCTCCGCTGTTTTGGTGCGGCCCCTGCAAGTGCTGCAAGTTGAAAAACTCTGGTGATGCCATTGTAGGAAAATGGAGGAAAAGCTTGTTTTTGTTTTGACCGTGTCTGTCAGAAGGATACTTAAGACCGAAGAGAACCATTTGAAGCTGTTTCTGGTGAGTTATTTTTTATCACTCTACACTTTGTCTCTGACAGAGCGTCGTTCTTGTTCTAATGTTATAGCTGTCAGATTGAGTCATGACAAGCTCATATAAGCAAGCATCCTCTGGTCCTCATGGTGGAAAAAAACAAAAGTCAAACAAATAGAAAGTAGCCCATATAGAAGAGTCTTTCATTTTGTCAAGATATTGACAGAAATAAATGCCTAAAAAGACCTACACAAAGAAAATGATGAATTTCTCAACAATAATAAGGCTCATATGCATGTTCTTGGTGTCAAATGAGGGTTAGGACATCAGAGGATGTATTCCATCCATCCATCCATCCATTTTCCTCCGCTTATCCGGGACCGGGTCGCGGGGGCAGCTGCCTGAGCAGGGACGCCCAGACTTCCCTCTCCCCGGACACTTCCCCCAGCTCCTCCGGGAGGACCCCAAGGCGTTCCCAGGCCAGCCGGGTGACATAGTCACTCCAGCGTGTCCTGGGTCTTCCTCGGGGTCTCCTCCCGGTGGGGCATGCCTGGAACACCTCCCGAGGGAGGCGTCCAGGGGGCATCCAATACAGATGCCCGAGCCACGTCAACTGGCTCCTCTCGATGTGGAGGAGCAGCGGCTCTACTCCGAGCTTCTCCCGTGTGACGGAGCTCCTCACCCTATCTCTAAGGGAGCGCCCCGCCACCCTGCGGAGGAAGCTCATTTCGGCCGCTTGTATTCGGGATCTTATTCTTTCGGTCATGACCCAAAGTTCATGACCATAGGTGAGGGTAGGAACGTAGATTGACCAGTAAACCGAGAGCTTCGCCTTTCGGCTCAGCTCTCTCTTTACCACGACGGACCGATACAGCGACCGCATTACTGCAGCCGCTGCACCGATCCGCCTGTCAATCTCACGCTCCATCCTTCCCTCACTCGTGAACAAGACCCCAAGATACTTAAACTCCTCCACTTGAGGCAGGAACTCCCCCCCAACCTGGAGGGAGCAAGCCACCTTTTTCCGGTCGAGAACCATGGCCTCAGATTTGGAGGTGCTAATCCTCATCCCGGCTGCTTCACACTCGGCTGCAAACCGCCCCAGGACATGCTGGAGGTCCTGGCTCGAAGGAGCCAACAAGACCACATCGTCCGCAAAAAGCAGGGATGAAATCCAGTGGCTCCCGAACCAGATCCCCTCCGGCCCACGGCTGCGCCTAGAAATCCTGTCCATAAAAATAATGAACAGGACCGGTGACAGAGGGCAGCCCTGCCGGAGTCCAACATGCACCTGGAACAGGTCTGACTTACTGCCGGCAATGCGAACCAAGCTCCTGCTCCGGTCATACAGGGACCGAACAGCCCTTAGCAGAGGGCCACCGACCCCGTACTCCCGAAGTACCTCCCACAGAATGCCACGAGGGACACGGTCGAATGCCTTCTCCAAGTCCACAAAACACATGTGGACTGGTTGGGCAAACTCCCATGAACCCTCGAGCACCCTGCGGAGGGTATAGAGCTGGTCCAGTGTTCCACGGCCAGGACGAAAACCGCATTGTTCCTCCTGAATCCGAGGTTCGACTATCGGCCGAATTCTCCTCTCCAGCACCCTGGAATAGACTTTCCCGGGGAGGCTGAGAAGTGTGATCCCCCGATAGTTGGAACACACCCTCCGGTCCCCCTTTTTGAATAGAGGGACCACCACCCCGGTCTGGCAGTCCAGAGGCACTGTCCCCGACTGCCACGCGATGTTGCAGAGACGTGTCAACCAAGACAGCCCCACAACATCCAGAGACTTGAGGTACTCAGGGCGGATCTCATCCACCCCCGGTGCCTTGCCACCGGGGAGCTTCTTAAATACCTCGGTGACTTCAGCCCGGGTAATGGGTGGATGAGCCTCTGAGTCTCCAGCCTCTGCTTCCCCAATGGGAGACGTGACAGTGGGGTTGAGGAGGTCCTCGAAGTATTCCTTCCACCGCCCGACGATATCCCCAGTCGAAGTCAGCAGCTCCCCACCTCCACCGTAAACAGTGTTGGTGGAGGGCTGCTTCCCCTTTCTAAGGCGCCGGATGGTTTGCCAGAATTTCCTCGAGGCTGACCGATAGTCCTCCTCCATGGCCTCCCTGAACTCTTCCCAGACCCAAACATTTGCTTCAGCGACCGTCCGTGCTGCAGCACGCTTGGCCTGCCGGTACCCGTCAGCTGCCTTGAGGATGTATTCCCAGTGTTGCAAACATTGTGTCTGTTACTATGCCCGAGTAAATTTGAATAAATCAAAGGAGAATTGTGAAATGTCTATCCTTGCCTATTGTTTTCCCCTATTTGACAGAGGATAACATCATGCTAATAATGATTCCAGGCACGATAACGATAACATTGATCACCTTCAGCAACTCCTTGACTCCAAATGTAGCAAATTTGATGGAATTTTAGTAAAGGGCAAAGCCTCAAGAAAAGTTTTAGTAAGGACACCACCAGGCGGAAACTTCCCAGTCGGCAACAGTTTGATCATATTCACTGAAACAGACACTATGCTCCAATAGAACAACATAAATCATCCGGTTTTAGGAGAAAAAAAAGTGCCTTTACGTGCACCTAGAGCTTGTTGTTTGTTTTACAAAAATCCACCGCGCCCGTATCATCCTGTCTACTCAGTGCAGTTCGCAGTTTGTGCACAGGCCACAGATCCCACCTCCCCCCTCACGCATGTTACAATATCACAGGCACACGCCTCAATCTAGGCATACGCTAAATGACGTTCGCAGTTGCTATCTATGAGTAAGTTAGCCAGCCTACCTCTGTGTAGCGCGTACTCCATGCTGTTTATCGATGAGAAGACACGGGCGCATTCACAGAATCTGGTGCACGCACACTGACGAGCACTCGATGGGAGGGAGGGGAGGAGCTCGTTGGTAGAGGGGGAGGGGCATGAGTGTTGTAAACATTCGAAATGTGTCAACTCAATCTGCCAGACTTGCCGACTGCGGCTTTAATTTGGTGGGTCAATGGCTTACTTTCCACTTCCAAATACGAAAATACAGCTTATGTCCATGACAGGAGTCTATTGTCATCTACTGGAGCTTTTGGATATGAAATGTACCTTGCTTCATCAACTTCTATATGTACTTTATAGTGTACACTATAAAATTAATTAAAACAAAACAACAAAATGTATAATTTTGTCTCCAAATGGAGTAGTTTTATTATACCAACAAATAAGTAATAATCAAATGACAATGTGCAATCAAAAATATTATAAATAAAAAGTACCCAACCAAATATAATATACAATATAAAGTAAAACTTGCAAATGTGCAATATACATTTAAATGATCAATGTCAATGTGCAATAAGAAAACAAAATAATCACAAATAGGGCAAATAATGCACTCTTGAAAACAACTATTGTACGTTTGAATAATGTAAACATGAAAAGAATGATAAAGTAATGGTGCAACATATTGGCAATGGGCTACATGCCATGATACTGCAGAAAAGTGGCATATTGCACTTGGAGCTGTAAATGGATTTCTTCATGTCCTTTACTTTTTTAGTCCAGCATCTGCTTCTCCTTCTCCTCCTCCTCCATCTCCTTCTCCACGCAGACCAAACCCATCCTTCCTCACCTCAGATCTTGGTGCCCAGCCATGTCTCCTCAGCAACAGCTAGTGTATGTGTGTGGGTGTGTATGTCTGTGCATATGGTTATGTGTGTGCGTGAGTGTGTATGTCTCTGTGTATCTCTGTGTGTATATTTGTGGGGGTGGGAGGTTTGGGTTTCATGGTGTTCTTTGTTCATTGCTTTTATTTTCTGTGAGGCACTTTGTGCTACTGTAAAAAGTATGAAAAGTGCCATATAAATAAAGTTTGATTTGATTTGTGGTCCTGAGGTCTCGTTCACACTACACCTTTCCGTTGACGGACCTCATTGACTTTGCATTGGCTTGCGTCACATTATGCCTAAATGAATTGTGGGTGCGCTCTGCTGAAAAAAGTTCAGCTCTTCAGGTGCTGACGGATCCGTCAGCCAATCAGATCGCGTCATGCAAATATATGCAAATAAACAATTATGACACTGGCCAATAAAATCACTGTTTTGGTAAGACCGGGGAAAGCACATGTAAAAAGCCGATGTAAACAAATCATTGAGGAAAGGTTAAGAATTGCGGTTGGGATCAGCCCAATTCTTTACAATCAGTTGCTGTTTTGTTTGTGGTCAGGGCAGTTGCGAGGAATTCAGGGCCCCCTGAAAGAATATCGGGTAGGCACTCCCTGATTGACTGGCTTGGCTAATGCAAAATTTAAGCGGGAGAATGTATGCAAGATTGAACAAGAGTATTACCGACAGAGTCCAGTAGAGGGCTCCACTTGTGCTTTTGAACTAGGATTTTAACTTTTGTTCACGCATTATTTTGCAACATTGCATTTGTAATTTCCAGTATTATAGTATTTTCTGTGTTTTAGGTGGTGGTGCAGGAAGGTCTACTCATTGCTACAAAGTATTTTGCTGTCTGTTTGTTTGAGCTGAGTGGCACTAGTTATTCTTAACATGAACACCCACATGGAGTGGAAAATGGTGTAACACCTCCACCACCTCTCTCTTGTTACAACAGGGATGTCAAAGCTTGTGAGTGTAAGAAGTATTGCTTGTTAGCAAGCACTGTTAAAATAAGCAACCTTCAACTTCCTTCGAGAACTTAACGTGACTTTGTGCCAAGCAGCAATTTTCTTTGAACCTGTTATATTGGAAGGAAAGGTCATACAAGAGTGGACTCCCAGAACATGAAATAATGGTCTTCTCCTCCACAGACATTTTTTCCAGTTTGTAAAGACAAATTTTTTATTGTCAGAGATTTGACAAATTGGCACTGGAGCTTACAGGCAAATTCCACCTCTTATTTGCATCAAGTAAAACATTCTCCACCTTTGACCCTTTTCCTTTCACATCTGGGGCCCTAGTTTCGTAGACCAGGCGCAGTCAGCTTTCAGCGCACCTGCGCCGCGCCAACGGGGCGTGTCCGCCTGGACTTTGCAAGTTTCGTGCACCGCGCAGGCTCGCGCAGGCACACCGCCGGTCTCGCCCACCGGCGCAAGTGGGAAAGAGGGAGGAGAAAAAGGCGTGAGTGGGAGACGAGGAGGAGACGAGGCGTGGACTGGGATTAATACAGCCGATTCAGATCTTCACCAATCAAATGAGCTCCTCTCCTCTCCTTTAATGCGTTAGGGGAGGTTCAGTGGAAGTTCCGTCACTTGACAACCCGATGACAGAAGCAGCGCCGCCGCTCCCAGCACGCGCATCACGCGCTGTGCGCGCGTATCATAATAATATCAATGCCGATATTATAAGAAACAGGAGAGAGAGAGGGAGATGTTTTGGTCCGAGAGGCTGAGTTTCCGTTACGCGTGCCATCCGCCTTTGATCTGACGTCAGATGTGACGGGACAATCTATATAGATATAAATTCACGTGTTGATTCATTGTTTGCATTAAATAGTGTTTGTTGTGATTATGTATTGCATTTAAATGTGCCTGGAACTGTGGAAACCTGCCTGTGAGGTCTCGGTGACGTGTGCGCACTGCGCGCCGGTCCGCCAAACTTCCGATCCGCCAGCTGTGATTCGCATTGAATCAATGGACTTTATTTACGCCTTGCGCCTTGCGCTGAAAGTAGACCAGGTTGGAGCTGGCGAGCTTTCAGCGCAGTCTCGGCGAGGCTTTTTGTCACGAAACTTCCGCTACGCCAAGCTGAATCTGTGACGCCTCCCCCTGCTGCGCCGCCACACCCATCTTGGCGCAGGCGATCCACCAAACTGCCAAACTGATGGTGCGCAAGGCTGCGCGGGTCGAAACTTGCACTGCGCCGGCTGCGCCACCCTGCGCCGGTCTACGAAACTAGGGCCCCTTGTGTCAATCCCACACTGCCTCAAGTACCTTGAGAAGTGATTAATTTATGTCCCGGTGAAAATTAATGTGGCCTGAATATTCCCTTCACTGCATTCCTCGTGTCTTCAACCAGTTCTGATGCTGCACAGCCAAAATATCAGCACATAACTGAAGGACCTTATAATAACACCTTTGAAATCTGAGCAAGGGGTGTTCAGATGCCTCTTTATTCCCTTATGGTCCACTCCATTAGATGACATCTCTCCCTCTCTTCGCAGCTCGAGCAACCAAAACACCATAATCATAACTGTTTTCCCATGATTGTTTCTTTCTGGGTCAACTTTGGCCAGTTTTACATATGGCAGGCCAGATATGGAGCCATGTCATTCAGTGTTTGAATGTCATCAGCTATACAGTAACTAATGGGAGATCGTATTTTGCATTGCATCCCTCCTTGTCTTCACAATTCTGTCAGACCTGCTTGCTTGCATGTATGGTATGCAAGTGTGGAAATCCCTTTGCGTCTGATGAAATGTGTGAAATGTGTTTTTGTCACCAGAATGTACTCATTATCACTGTTACAAGTCTTCAATAATCTGCTGTATATAACATTCAATATTTACAGTATTTAGTGTGGCATGAAGCCAATTAGAATAGATTAATCAGAATAACATTATAAAAACAATTGTCCACTCTTGGTTAAATGTGTTTTCAGCTGTGTTCTCTAGGATTGATGATGTTCTAATGATGACTAATTGAATATAAAAATCTAATTAATCAAATAAATTGATTGCAGTACCTTGCATGTACACTGAAATTCACATAGTCATTAGCTTTTCATCTTTAGTTTGGTGTTTCCTATGGGTTTTTTTTTAACATAATACTCTAAATGAGTAAGACACCATTGGGAAGTTAATTTCAGGTGAAACTACACACAGAGATTATGTAATAAAGGGAATGAACAGTAAAAACGAAGCTATACAAATTAAGTAAGGTGCTAAACTGCTACTTACCTTTTGTAGGTATACATTTATGTAATACTAAGTCATTATTTTGAGATGGTAAGTAATTTTTTTTCTGACAGTGGCAGAAATGGACTTCCATACCCCCCAGCCAGACACACGTAAATCTGTTCTGCTCTGGCCTCAGCTGAATTTTAGAAAGTATTTTGGAATAGGAATGATAGATTTTTCCCGCCTCGTATGGTACAGTCATGCTACGAGGGTATTGCTTAAACAGAGCTAAAAGGGAGAGGAAGTATGAATGCAACATCTTATGACTTGAACAGTGCAGTATTGTTCAAAACGTATTATGGAAGATTGACATACAAAAACATTGCCAACATAAACCCAAAACATTTACTTTTGGTACATGACCCATGTCAAACAAAGTCACATGGTTTACCCGATCTCAACAGTTCCTCCCACAGCAAGAGGTCGCTTGTCAGGAAAACTAAAACTAAAATGGCTGCGGATAGTTTCTGATGATAGCATCTTCTAGCATATTGCATTAATATTGCATGCATGTGAATGGTTTATGAAATGTCATAAGTGTTCAAATCTATTAAGTTGATGTTCAAAGTATTTTTTTCAGCACAGAATTGTATTCTCCTTATAAACGTGATATCCCCTCTAATAAGCTGCAGTTAAAGTTGAAGTAAAGCAGTAAGTTAAATCAAACTGATTGGATCTTTTTTTTTCTTGTGAGCTGGTTACTCTGTGATGATCAGTGCCTTGTTAGAGCTTTGGTGTTGAGACTCTTTTATGACAACAATATGAAGTTGTGTGGTGAAAAAGCACATTCCGAATTCAAGCCCTCTGCCCGCTCTTTTGTTCATCCTGAATATAATGGCTCTGCATGTCCTAAAGCTTCCAAGTCATGCTTTCTGAGAATAATGGGGGGGAAGGGGCTTTTAGCTGCTGGAAATCAGACCAACATGCCTTCCTTAAAGTTCTCCATCCATCCATCCATTGTCTACCGCTTATCCTGTATTCAGTGTCGCGGGGGGGGGGGGGGGGGGGGCTGGAGCCGATCCCAGCTGTCATTGGGCGAAGTTCCCTTAAAGTTCTCCTTTGGGATATTATAAATTTTTAAGCAAACAATACAAATTTTAGTCAGTACGATCGCCAACATAGGTGTGTAGGTGAGAGAGGCTTGAAAATTCACAAGGGGCATGCTGGAAGTGGCGATGGCGACAAAGACTAAATCGTGGGAACATTAATGCAGAGGCAGATGCATATTAAATAAGTAGGTGAGTGTTGAGGTTAAATCTTCAGGACAAAATACTTACCCTAGATTTTGAATTTCAGACTAGTTATCAAAAACAAAACCCAGACGCAAACAATAAGGCTTACGAGTCCGCGTAATACATTCCATCTTATGAAATGCAATGCAAGCAAATTCTGGAAAATGATTATGGCACAAATGCATACTAATAGATGGGTAGATTTATGTGTTAACTGTGATTAAAATAGTGTGTATTTTGAATTGCTGCAGTTGAATGCATGACGTAGTTTGTCCTTCACAGCATCCTTCTGGAAGAACAGGAAGTCTGTGTGGGTGCGATGCTCTAGGGGTTCTCTTTGACATTTAACACTGAGGCTGTACTGCTTATCCATCTGCCCAACTGCAAACCAAGGCAATTATTCAGGGGTCTTCTAAATGTGAGGTGATTAGGATTGTGCATGCCACTGAACTCAATCACTCCTAATTCTATTATGAACAATCTCTCTCCCTGTGTCTGTCTCTCCTTCTCCCTCAGTCTCCCTCATACTTACATGCACACACTTTGATTAGGGTCATAAACCCTGAATAACACCTGGGAGGACTGTGACTGAAACTGTTGTCGGGCAGCATATTTGCATCCATCTATTAACATAAAGTATGGCACAATCTAAGGAGGATGGTATTAAACCCTGAGGACAGTCCTCCCAGGTGCGGGCCAAGGTTGGGAGATAACCACAACCGACGGCTCCAAAGATGAAATGACTCCACCTGGAATCTAGGCTGAGAATTGAATTTATCAAGGATATATGCCACCCTAACTTCAAAAGAAAATATCAATTAGAGGGACACCTTTAAAGCCAAAAAGACTCAACAAATAAATACTGTAAGGTGGTTCTCAGAGACATATGGTGCATGGCTGCATTTTGTATCTAACCAGTAGAGGTCAAATGAAGACTGTAAGCTATGTAAAATTCTGATGGTTTCATATCTAAAATGGTTTATTCTTTGTAATAAATGGGATATTCATGCCCTGAAGTGCTCATGTGCAATCACTGGCTCAATCCCAAGATACTCCCTAAACCCTAAGCCGTGAACCCTCAGGGACATCATTCCTGAGACCTGGTAAGTGCTCGAGTCTGAGAGGCTGCAAGAGCTCAAAATGGTATAAATAGGATACTACAAGACATATAATTGTACCTTGATGATGCCAAAACATGTTACTAACACGACGATGCATTAGAGCCACTGTAGGGGAAAAAAAAAAAAAACGGAGCCGAGAGAGGTGGGCAATATTCCAAGAAAAAAGAGATCAAATCAAATTTGTGACTTAAAAACTAGCAAATTTGCCAATTTGCTACTTTATAAAATTGCAGATTGCCTTCACTTTTCAGACCTAGACTTTGGTATTGGGCCACTGTGATCCGTATCTATTACTATTCTGCTACTACTACTGCTTGGTTGTTTCGCTGTACTTGTATAGTCTACCTACCTACCTACCTACCTACTTTATCACTGTCATTCTGCTGCTGTCATTATTTGTCATTTTCTACTATTATTTCTACTCTCATTACATGTTTACTTTTTGTCATATGGATTGGCATCATTATGTTTATTCTTAACACCATGACATATATTGCTCTTCTGTCCATCCAGAGAGAGGAATCAGTTGCTCTAGTAGTAGCAACAACAAATGGCAAACGAGATGAATTCCAGCTTCTGGTCCCTGGAATTCATCTCGTTTGCCATCCCGTCAGTCCGTACTGAACTTGGCAAGAAGGCGTTCTCCTACGCTGCACCTGCAACCTGAAAGATGCTCCAGCAGAGGCTGAAGCTGTCCAGCTTTATTCCTTTAGGGGAATTCAAATTGCTTGTAGGAAGGCTGATGAGACAGTCTGTGGGGGTCTGCACATGTACTTAACCAGTCCTATTCTTCTTTGCACTTTGTAGTTTGCACTATACTACTTTAATGTTTGTATTCTGTGTTGTGTCTCCTGTATGTTCAGTTAGTCTGTAACTTTGTGTTTTGCTGCTGCCTACCTGGAACAGGTCTCTCTTCTAAATGAGACCCTGGGTCTCAATGAGATTTTACCTGTATAAATAAAGGTTAATAAAAAATTTAAAAAAGAATAACAATAGGCGCTCACCTAATCTCCATTACCTCAGAAATGCAGAGGTTTTGAAACCTAAAGTCAGTAGCTCTGGCCATTGCCATCTTGGTGGACCTGAGTTGGGCCCAGGTGATGCGGCGAAGCAGCCTGTGTCTAGCGACCTGGAAGAGCACCTATTTGTCACTCAAGGTAGCCATGGTCATTATGCATGTTTGTACGGGTTATAATTTATACAGGTGAGTTAATGGAAAATTCCCCTTCCATACTTCTGTCACTAGGGAATTAGCTATAGCCTGAATCCTGACATAGATTTTCCATGCTGTTTAAGTATGGCTTTCAAGTTGGGCATTTTAACATGGGAGGTCTATGGGGATTGATTCACTTTCAGCCATCATCAGACCAAAATTTCCATTTGTTCAATACTTTGGCTTTTGGCCAAACTCGTATTGACTAGAAATCAACACTAATACCTTGATTCATATTGCTTAGTTCAGTTCAGATTCACTGATTTGTCATCAATGATAATGTAGGGTGTTGACTTTTTACCTAAGAAAAGTGATTGAACTCAAATGCAGTTCAGCAGGTCCAACAGTAAGTCTACATATTAATGTTTACTGTTGACGATGTTCTCAGTCACCAGTTAGGGGAGCTTCATTGTTAAAAGCTGCTGATTTGGTCATTGACAATGATGATGCATCATAGTAATTTTGAATATTTCTTTAAGATAATAAAGATATCTTCACATATGTGCTGTAAACCTGATGATATGAGATGAACTGTACATTAGTAAATGTTAGCATGTTAGTGTGCTGAACTAAGATGGCAAACATCATGCAAACATCGGCGTGGTATCATTGTCATTGTGAGAATGTTAGCATGCTGATGTTAGCATTTAACTCAAAAGCAGTGTCTAAGTGCAGTCTAAAGCCCAAGTTATGCTTCCGCGTTGACACAGCGCAAGGGGGCTTGCGGACCCCTTACGTCCTTGCGGACCCCCCTTACGTCCAACGCAAGGGCCTGATGTGCACCTCCCAAAAATCCTAGATGCGCGTCGAGGCGACGCAACACCAACGCAGCGGCATTGGCTGTGATTGGTCCGCTAACTACATACCGCTGGAGACCGCTTTTCCGGTTTCCACTCATAAACACCGCCATTTAAACTTTTAATAGGCTACTTTTATTGTTTTCGCTTTAGCACAAAGAAATAAAACACCAAGTTCTGAAAAATTTTGGATGTTTAAAGCCGGAAGGTAAACAAATAGGCTATAACGAGGCTAACGACGATATACGTCAAGAGTCTCGGTCGGTCGGTCATTCTTTACAAAAAACATAGCGCCCTTTACCGGTGTGGCATTTAATTGCACATAAACCCAACACAGAACCATCACGGTCTCCCTGCAAATGCGTGGCTATTGCGTGGCCATTGCGTGATCACTACGCGGAAGCATAACCAAGCCTTAACACAGTCGCTAACATGATATGACTACTTAATCCACTATTGAATCTGCAAGTATTTCTGAATAGTAAGGGGACTTGATATATCCATGCAGGCTTATATTACCCTGCGTTTGCTCAGCTGAAAGGTTGAAGATTAAATACTACAAGGGGCCCAAGGCTAGATGACTCGACCTGTGGGGCCAAACAAACTATTATATTTTAGTCCAGAGGCTCAATCAGATCAGGGGAGATTTATTCCTTTGTCCTACCATGGTTTAACTCAGGGGGCCACCTTCCAAACCAGCAATAAATCAACAATGCTCCTCCTGTGGAAACCTTTATTTCTTCAGGCTCTTTCCTCTAATTTTTAATTTATTGTCTTTTATTTCGAAACTTTGGGGGAGAGGGAATATGAAGGATCAGACAACTGGTCCCTGAATCATTCAGTGCACACACACACACACACACACACACACACACACACACACACACAGTCATTGGGGACATTATATTGACTTACATTATTTTCCTGAAGACTTACCTATCCCTTACCAAAACCACTACCAGCCTATTCCTGACCCTTATACAACCTAAACCTAACCTAAAACCAAGTCATCCCCCTAAAATGTTCTGAATTACGTTTTGGGGTCATGCAATTGTCCCCATTTAGTCTCAAAAAAAAAAAAAAAAAAATGTGATTGCCCAGAATGGCAATGTGATAGGCTATCAGATATACTGTATGTCCCCATATGCAGAGCTGGGTAATAACCAAAAAGTGTACTCAAGAAAGAGTATTGTTGCTTTAGAATAATATCACTGGGGTAGAAGTAAGATCATGTAAGCATCCAAATATTTACTTCTGATTTACCGCTTTAATAATCAGCATCAATGTAAAATAGACAAAATATAAAATGTCAATGTGCAAATTCAGATATTGCCAAACAATATCCCTTTAACTGAAACAATGAAAGACCAGAAGCATGGCCTTCTGGATCAGGCCCAGAGGAAGAGCACTGTGTTTTGAAGCCAATTTCACATAGTGACCAAAACGTGTAATTTGAGCTCCAGGCCCCAAACGTTTTCCCATAGACATTACATGACATGCATTGGAAAAGAGACCTCTGTTACCCAGCAGACCTTTTTTAACTTCCCAGTACAAACACTTAAAAACCCTTGTTTGAATTACTAATAGTCACACAATCTGGGGTTATTGTTGTCTGTGTTGGAGTGAGTGCAGCACCTGCTCAGGCCTGTCGGAGCTAACCAATCAGAGCTGACTGGACTTTTCAGCTGCTAACACTGTTTCAGACAGGCTGAATAGATGTGCTGCAGCAGTGGACAATGATAGACAGAACATTTTATGGACATTGGAGCATTTTATATATTTATTTAACATAATAACTTAATAGTGTCTCCGTTGTTTGATGCAACATGCACATTGGTCATTCATTTTCAGATATTTGAAGGCAATATTATTCCCTGGCCTCAGTAGTGTGTCTCTATAGTCACATTTGTTTATTTGCTCTGCTAATAATAAGCTGCTGTTATATTTCAAATAATGGACTGACTGTGAGTGTGATAGCCAACCAAAACATTGAGATTAATCCTATTTTATGTATTTAAATAATAATTTTAGAGCTTTGTCACTAAAAACAGCTGGTCTGGGATCTAATTTATAACTGTTGCGTACGCACAAAATTGGCCCTGAAAGAGACACCCGCCACTTCCCACTCCATGTAAAAGCAAAGCTGATGGGAGAATGTGAGCAACTGTATGGAAACTCTGACCCAGGTGGACTCACATTATGGACAGGTATAATTGGCAGATTGTGAAATGGTGAAGTGAAGCACACTGTAGAAATTGTTTCCCCTCACTCATTTAATTTTGCTTTATACCACACAATATTTATCCACTTTTTCATAAACATTCAAACCAGTTATATGTGCATGTGCTAGTGCGCTATTACTATTCTATAAGCATTTTTCAGTGTAAAAGATATAAGCCAGCTCAAATCTCAAATCATATTCCGTTCAATATTTCATCAGCGCAGTCTCCACGCCGACGGCAAAGGAAGGGGCCACATCGACACTTAGGTCGGCTGCACTCAGCTGTGGAGCTGCTGCAGCTGATGAAATTATCATCAGTTGTAGAAATACATGCCATAGTAATCAATAATATCTTCTACTGCTTCTAATACATATATCATCAGTATGATTTTGTGATTTATTTTTTCATATAACTGTTGTGTTTAAAATCACAACACATTCATTTATTGCATCTGTCCTTATGGAATTTATTAGTAATTCGACTCAATAGAAAGAATATATATAATAAATAATATATATATATATATATATATATATATATATATATATATATATAGAGAGATAATAAACTACCTGCAAATATGGATTTTGTAAAGTAGCAAAGTCTGGAAAGTAAAAAATAGATAAATAAATAGTTCACTTACTTACTACTGATTGTTGTTATGCTTAAGGAAGCCACCAGGCTGATTGCTGAAAACGCACACACACACACACTCTACGTAGAAAAACATTTAGTGCGGATGCTACACATTGTTTCATAAATAATACTGTTGGACTGGCCACTGGGAGCACTGGAAAAACTCGCACTGCAGGCCAGTGTTAAAAATACAAGAATGAAATGAAAATAACAAGGACCAGTTGTATTTAACCTGATGGTATGATCCCCTCTTGTTGTCATACACACATAGGGATAAAACATGTTCAGTCAATGCATGGCGTGCATGTGGTTGAGCAGTGTGGAGAAAAGACAAAGACAAAAGAGAAAAGCTGGTGCTGAGAGGAGGCCATTAAAAAGGGAAAAATGCAAAGAAGTGTGACTAAATGTTACAGAATAATAGATGTGACATGATTAGTGTGTTTAAAAAAAAACAACATTCTTCCCAAGTTGAGACTCCAGAAGTGCACACAACTAAATACAAGATGTTTTATTCCTTTAGCCTTAATTATGGAAGTGGAAAGAACTGACTGTTTCAAATCATAATGAATTTAAAATATATCTTAATGGCATGAATAGCAAACAGAAGAAAATTGTTTCTGTAAAGTGGTTTGTTGTGAATGAATGGAGATTGGCCTCGGCATTTCACTTCCTACGTAAAAAGTCATGATGCTTCAAGCTATGTAAAATGGATTATCAGGAAGCTAAATTACCCATATGATGCATATTTATCAGTTCTCATATTTAAATTTAAAATTATATATTCCTGCGCAACCACAGTTTGATATCAGAGTGAATGTCCTATTATGTAGGTCACCAAGGGGTCTTAACCATGCGTCCAGATGTGAGTTGGAGTTGGGGGTGAGAACCTGTGTGGGATCTCTGAGAGGGATACGCAAAGAGAAACATTTCAACATTCCTTGTGTAAACTTGCCTTGAGAAAAAAGCATGTTCTGTCATCTTTCTTGTGGATCGTAATGGTAACATCAGAGTGATGGGGAAATTAGAGGTTGTCTTTGCCATTATGCTGAATCGAGGCAGCAGTACAAAAAAAACTCAGTTAAAACGTTTTTATACAATATAAATGTCATACTAAGTGCAATAAAGCGGGAATGGTCTGTGGGCTCGGGCAGCAGAAGATGACTCAAGTAACAAATCCCAAATGTAATTAGCTTTTAAGCCATCCAACATGTACTTTTCTATGACTGCAGCCTTCAGATCCTGACAGGTGTGAATCGTAATAAATTATGAATCGAAGCTATGCCCCCACAGGTTTGACTAAAAAGAAGTACATTTAACGTTTGACGTTACAAGAGCTTTGTCCATATGTATTTGTCTTAAAGCTCCTATTTGATTTGTGACATGAAAGTTTCAGTTCATTTTGCTGAAATGCTACTACTGTACAAAAAAAACTTCTTGTATATATCTGCTGGCAGGATCTTGGGCTGCTCGTCAGTAAAACCATTATGTGCAGTAATGTAATGACGCAAATGGTGATTTGCCCTGAGATGAAGTAGAAATATGTCAGCCCTGGCTCTCTTCCACAATTTCACTCCCCCACAAAATGTTACCTTGAGATAAAGGCCTGAAACTGTGGCATTAAGATGAGGAATCAATCAACAACCCTGACAAATAGTATTGCCTCATCTTGGCAGAAGAGCCGTCATTGCTTCAACCCTAAACCGCGCCACAATGATCAATCATCGATATGAGCTGCTGGACAAGTCACTAGCCAGCAGTGTCAACCTGAATTCCCAACAAAGAGCAATAGGAGATGCTTTGCTGTTCTCATTGAGATTCGGATGTTTATTAAAATGCATACTCTTCCTTCTTTATTATTATTAAAGATTATAGAAAAACGTAGCTGAGCTAAAAAAGGTCAATCGATGTAATGCTGTTCAGAGTGGATCTTATGCTCGCCATGCTGTTGGCAGACATGTCACATATTAAAGAACAAACACATTTTCATTATTTGGCTTGGTAGAACAGTACACATATTAGGATTAGATTGGTCCATATTCTGCCAGTAGCCACAACACCCACATATAAATTATTTATACTTTGTGACTGAACATGTTTTTGATCACAAATAAGAAACTGACGTTTATGCAACCCAAACAACCCAGTATGACACAAAAGCAGGGGGAAGTTGTCACACAGTTTTCCTGACCTCAAACGATGGAAAATTGCCCGACTCACAGATCGGTGAGGTTCCATTTCACGGTGTCATGATTACCGCCAAGCTGTCTCACAGTACCATTTACCTTCGCTGCTCCTCTTAAACTCTGTATTTCAGCTATCTGTCTCTCTTTTTTTCCCAGTATTATATCTAATGCATATGAAAATGTGATCTTTTTTTACACTACTTGAGGAAATTGTTTCTTTCCAAAATGCAATGTCAGTCTTCCAATCAGTTTTCAAAAAAAAACGCAAAAATGTAGAACTAGAGAACAGTGAAACTGAAGGTTTTGGAGCAATCTAATTTTTGGTAAATATATTTCATTTTTTATGGTTTTTGATAATGAAGCTGCACATGTTGGGGATGAAGTGATCTATAACTTTTTTCAATTAAGATATTACTGACATGGTTTTAACCAGTTAATTACAGCTGCGTGTTACAAGACCAGCTACCACACCAAGTACTATACACACTCTCTATTCTCGAGTCTAAATGCATGTGCATGGTAGATAGTTGAGGGTTGATGTGCCCTTTTCTATCCATAAATTTACATTTGGTTTGGAGCATGAAAGGAGGAGCCAAGTAACAGCATGGCACCAGGGCTACTTACACACTGAAACAAAAGACATCCTTTTATAGAGTGCTTTCAGATGACCTATTTTACATAACAAAATACTAATATTACATGAATGAATCCATTTATAGCTAAAGTGTCCAAAAACCCCAACGAAGTTAACCAAGATTGACATATATTCACCACCCCTACACAGTTCTTATTTCCCCGGGGCTCCTTTAACTGCACACCATGGGAGTCAGGGACAGGAGAGCACAGGTAAGTGTACTTGACATGGTATTCACTATATTTGAAATTGATGTCAACTCTAAATATAACTGCACTCAATACATACATGGAGTTTATTTCACTTCATTTAACAAGACATTTAGGTATCCATCCCAAGCTCCGTCAATCAAACCATAATTATCTTCTCACAGGTGGTGCAGTCAATCCCACCCCCCCCCTCTCAGTCAAACATCATTTAGACAGAATACGAATAGTAAAACCATAACAATTGCTTGTTACCTCATGCCCCTAATCATATGCAATTACTTTCCCATGCAAATATTTCAGCATGCTTTACTGTGTATGACATGGTATGCAATTCACATATGCTTCTCCAATACAGAAGCTCTCATGGGCCGTTTCAGAGACTGGGCTGACCTAATGTGTCTTGCGTGTGTTTCAGCAGGTCTACAAGGTAAAACCATAAAACCTTTAAACCCTTCTTTCTAATTTTTTACTATTCTGCCAGGAGCAAATTAAATGAACAATGTGTGCAAAAATTGGAGAATCAAATTTGCGATTCAATTGAGAGAGACTTTCTAGGGTTAGTTTATCAGCAGTTACTGAGCGACTGACTTGATTGCCTATGAGAATATTAATTTTGGCTGTAGTGCTTCAACTGAATAAGCTCTAGTTTAGCTCTATAATGACAGGGACCTGTATTCCTTCAGGCCAATTGTCAGTGTCCTCATGCACATTCACTGATAACTGAGCATCTCCAGAGACCTTTAATGGAGTGAAGTCTCCATTCCCTTTTATTTTGATGTAGCACCGACATATTCTCACTAAATTGCTCAAGATCACAGGACTAATAGAGATTCTGTAGACCGTTTACAGAATCAGCCAGAAAGTCTCTCATTAGTTCTTCATCTTATTGAGCTCATATTCACTTTGCAGTCAAATTTGATTTGTTGTAAAAGTGCAGTGACATTGAGTATACGTAGGTTTAACTATCACACGTTGAATTGAATTACATTCAAACTAATTGTGTTTGAAAGAAAAGAATGAGCAATGTCATGTTCTTCAGGGAGCAAAATTAATTCCACGGCCTGTCAATGCAGCTAATTGGTGATGATGAGCTGCTTCTCTGTGACTTGCAATATACACAGTCCTCATTTAAATGAACCCAGAGAAAAACACTGCTAACCACATCGGTCTTCCAAATGAAGTGCTGCTTTTCTTTGCCAAATTATGCACTGTTTCACATAATGTCCATATACACTGCAGGTGAAAACACTGTAAACATGGACCCGGGGTTGTCTGTGTGTGTTGTCTTTCCCACCAGCAAACTGCTACTGCTTCCTACAAAGATTCACATGTGCTGTTTTTTTTTCTAACACCTGGCATATTGCGTTGCCTTCTCAAGACTCTATAACTTCCATACAAGGACTGTTTCTAATGTCCTTAGAATTTCTCTGAGCAGCTAACGCAGTCATGTGTTACTGATCCTGTTCTTTGGACACACAAGTGCTGTCAGGATTTACTGAAACGATTCACCAAAGGATGCGTGGAAGGTCAGGCTCGAAGAAAAACTGAGATCTGGATAATTTATTTTTTTTATGCACCCATGCGCTCCAGCAAGACATGCAAATGGGCAGTGAGTAATTTTCTGCTATTTTTTCCGGCTACATGTGTTGTGGGATCATATCTGTGTTCACTTGGATAAATGACTTCACCACTGAGCCTTCCCCCTAGCTTTGCGACTGAAGGCCAAAACACAAAGCTCAGTCAAAACGCAGTGCAGACTGGATGTAGAATGTGGCATTTTCATTTGCAGCAAAGCTGCAGCCCAGTCGGTAGGATTAAGAGGAATACATCTCCATAGGTTATCAGTTGTTGTGGTAGAGGCAGGTAAGAGGCTGTATCATACCAGTCATGGCCAAACACATTAGTTGATCCCTTGATCAATTTAAAGCAGCCCCCAACACCATAATACCATAAAATGTACACATAACATGCAATTTGGTAAACAGCTACAATAGAGCTAGATATGTTTCTCCTCCATGAGTTGACTTTGGGAATTCACACTATAGTTAAAACGTTAAATCATCAAATCGTCTTTTGTTATCATATTGTTGCTATCAAACTTTCAATACAGACTCCTCTCTGCAGTTATTTGTCATTTTACTGGTGCAACCCTCCTCCTCCCCATTCACATCCAGTCTTCATGATATCCAGTGGCCAAGGTTGATACATTCATACCCAAGGCTGATAAGTCATAGGCCCTGGAGCTGTTGGCAGCTGGCTAACTAATAAGATCTATCAAAAGCACCACCGCATACATGGGATTATATGCTACAAAATCCAAAATGCCAAATATGTAAAAACATTAAATGGAAGACACACCACGAGGAAACAACACACCCAGACTCCCTGCTTTCACCAGCTCTTATTCATTTTACTCTTTGGTGTCTCGCACTTCTCATTTTCACACATGGCAGTGGCAGGCCTAATGCAAGTATGTGCATTGTAGATGATGCTCCTTTTAAAATATAGGTTCTAACCTCAATTTTATTTATTTTAATTTATTTTAAACAATTGACCAAAATTGCATTTTATCACATGTGCAATATAGCAAAAGTGCGACCTCTACTGAACCAGCTAGATGCTAAAAAGCTTCTTCATGACTACTACACGTTGTTTACTGGCCTTCCAAATGCAGGATGTGTAAGATATTCTGTTGACTGAACTATGGATACATTTTTATTGACTAAAGTTTTTTTAGTTTTTTTTACTTAAGCGTCTTTCTTCTTTCTCAAATAATCGGGGATGGGCATTGATTTTGATTTTGATTTTTTGAAACTGATGCTGTACCTCCCAGAGAAGCTCAACCTCCAAATCCCATCAAATTCCAGTTCAACGCCTGCTTACACCATCCTCAGACACGTGGTCGGCCTGATATCAGATTCAAATTGACAGGACTGTCTATTTTTTGCCAGTGGTCAGGGGTTGACGACTAATAAAACAGCAGTGCATATCGGACCCAATTCCAATAAAAATCTGTTGAATGAAACCAACACTCTGTGGCTTGATATGTTTCAGTGATACATTGGCTTCTACAGAATGTTACCACTACTGCCAATTAAAGGTCTCACAGTAGAATGAGTTACATGTAATACACCCTGGAGAAAGTCTGGTCCTAAGTCCAGCTGAAGTGTAAACTGAATACAGACAGAGCGGTTTTAACATGACTCAATCTCAAATTATGCAAGTCTTTGTAAGATTAATTTTCAGTAGAGGTTAAAAATACAAGGACAGTCAGTGGACAGAGTGCTGTTTATCATGATGTTGATGCTGTGCAGAATCTTGCATTATTGAATTGCATCTCATCATGAGGCATTCTTAAGGAACGGGGATGAAAAAAAGGTTGCTGAGGGAGCTTAATAAATATCATACTTGACGTATGTTTATTTCATCTTGCTTGAAAATGGAGAGACATTTCATCAGCTTAGTGATTTACTCTAATTGCGGTCCTAATGCATGCATAGTGTATGTATATTCAATTCCTATCCACAAAGGAAACGAGGAAACCCACGAGGCAAAAACAAAAGATGAATAAAATGCATTCAGCTCCGAAAGTACACTCTTATATAGATTTTCTTGCTTTAAATAAGCATGCTCACAGTATTTGCAATTAGGGGTGAGAGTAGCATTGGCACGTTCTGTGAAACCATACATTTTTATAAATGGGCCTGTCTCTCTGGTTCTGTTTTTTATGACTCAGTTGGAAGCCTGTCAGATAATGCTGCCATATCATGTGGATTTAAGTCTCATTTCTTTGCCTGGACTTCTGCATTGCCAAAACCTAGAAAATTTCCAATCCATCACTAAAAAGTGTGTGGTTGCCTGTATTCTTGGGATAATTAGATTGATGGACTGGGGGGCTAGTAGTCATTAACAAACGTAAATGATCTATTTAAATGTGTTTCTATGGATCTGTAGTGACGTCTCCTTGGTCAATTCTAATAGCACTAATGGCTCTTTTTGAGGTAAGCCTCTTACTGTAATACGCCATGCTAGCACTTTCGTTTCATGGAGCCCTAATTAAACTGTGTCAAAAAATGTAAAGCTACTCATATGCAACTATGAGAGCAAATCATAATTTGCTTGTATTTAATTAGCTGGAAATGCACCTCTTTCCAATTTCCGGAACTTTGATGTACAGCCCTCGCAAGACATATTAGTGAAAAACTAGTGATGCTTGTTATTTTAGCTCCAGTGAATTTCATCCTGATGGCTGTTAATGACTGATTGAAGAAAAGTATGTGTCCAACAAATTTGAATTAGTCAAATTCCTGGAAGCATTTTTACAACAGCGTATTAGGGCAAATGTAGGGGGGGGAAACGCAGCCGCGAGAGGTGGGTAATAAAAAAAGTGGCAAATTTGCTAGTTTATTACGATGCTAACAACTGACGTTTATGCTAGCTAACTTCCCATGAATGTCGCTTTTATCTTTCTAATCAATCCATCCCAACGTGTGACAATGCTTTGCTGAGGTCCTTAGGGTGATGGCAGTTGATCATTATTGTTGGTTAATTTTATATGGGCCTTGACTGGGTGGTTTGGCTAAGCTAGCGGTAGGTCATAGAGGAAGTAAAAACGTCGCTTGACCCGGATGTTTGTGTGGCGCCCTGGTCAGATTAATAGCTCAGACTATGCCCAAGTAGGCCTATATTGTTAATTGTAATTGTTCTTACAAGAGCCCCCCAACTATTAATTTCCTGGTAAGATGTATTTATGTAGATGCTTTGTGTACCCGAAAATGCACCTGCTTGGAGCAACTGCAGGGTGATATTCTGACTGCTAGGTGTCAGTAGCGAGACTGTGATTGACTGGTGATATACTCCTGAATTAACAGGAAACATGTTCAGCCAGAAGCAGAGGACATCGGTAGCAGCAGTACGAGACGACGCTGTCCATTAAAGAATATATTTCTGTTACAGGTGGGCGCAGTAAACAATCATCAGATATATTTATGTTAAGTTTGTCGTCATGTTTGAAGCCATGTTTAATGTTTAAATACGTATGTTATGTTAGGAAATGCAGATGCTAATTTTCGCTAGCATGGATAGCTAACGATGCAATGTGCAATGTGTAGCATCAGTTATGTGACATCGTCAGTTTAATGGTTCATACGATAGACCAGAGGTACTCAAATACAAATCCGCAAGGGCCACAAATATGTTTTTCAATGACTCAAAGGTCCATTTATTGAGGTTGGTCAGGCCACATGTGATATACTGTATTTAGTGCATTTTTTTTTGTTGTTCTTACCTCTGAATTTTGAGGATATGTTTCTTCAAAATTTGTATGCTTTGTCTCATAATGCCGTTTCAAATTGGAAATCTTCTTCACAGATAGTCTCCTGGCATATTAAGCACATGGGTCTTGTGCTGGTTGGAGGAAGAATGAATGCAAACTTTTCAGTCCATTCTTCTTTAAATTGGCGATTTTCACTGTCCACCTTTCTTTAGGCAGAGAACTTGGAACACACCATTTTCATGCAATCTTTTTTCCCGTCTATGCTATCTATCTATGCTCCTACTGGCAAAGTGGCAATATGCAAACCGCTTCAAAAACGAAAGTGAAACTTAAAAATGTGCTCGCAGCGCGACCCAATACAGGCTGTCTGTGTATCGTTGGCATGGAGACAAGTCCCGATACACATCTTGACCCAACCAAAACACATACTGAAAAAATTATATTTCCGGGGCCACAAATATTGAGTACCGCTGCGTTAGACTGTATTTTATTATTGTATATTATGTTGTGTCATGCTAGGTATTGGAAATGCATGTTAGTTTGAGACTAGAGTAAGTATCACCTCACATTGAGTATTGATGGGCGAAATAATCCTGAATTAACAGGAAATATGTTCAGCCAGAAGCAGAGGACATCGGTAGCAGCAGTACGAGACGCCAATGTCCATTAAAGAATATATTTCTGTTATGTTACAGGCTGTGAATAAAGACATTTTGTAAGGAACAAACCGGTCATCCTGCGGCATGTGTAAAATGTGCCATTGCTGTGACATGTGAAAGCTACCGCTAGCTTAGCCAAAATCAATAAACACCCATAAGATGACAATTTGGCCCATATAAAATTTACCAACAATAACCATCAACAGCCATCACCTTAAGGACCTTAGCAAAGCGCTGTCACACGTTGTGATGTATTAATTAAGATAAAAGCGACATTCATGGGTAGTTAGCTAGCATAAATGCCGGTTGTTAGTATTGCAATAAACTAGCACACATAACACATAACAAATGTGCCACTTTAAACTACCAAATTTGTGATTTTTTTTCTCAGATCTCTGGGCTCTGTTTTTTTCCCCTACAGTGGCCCTAATACGCCATTGTACATTTTGGATTCCAAAGCCAATTCAAAATAATCAATGTAATGTTGCATTAACAGTATACCTTCCTTTGCATAATAATCCATAATAATTACAATGTAAAACCACCTATATGCACATATATAGATTAACTGAGGAAATCATGCTACTGCCAGGTTGTTGAATCCATCCCTCTCCCCACTAATGATTGATCCAATGCTTAGAAGAGAGTGGGTGAACTCAACCAAGCTTCACCATTCACAGTTAACTATATAGAAATGGAGTCACCACTAAGAATGAATGCCTCTCCAAAAGAGTCCAAATACATGTCCAAATCAATAGCTGGATAAATGTACAGATAGCTGTAAACAATGCCTTTAGATTATCTCCCAGATTCATCTGTTAGCTAAATGGTTAATGTTAATCCTCTCTTTTTGTCTTGATTTATTCCCTGGAGGCACTTTTCAGCTTGAGCTGAGAAATACTCCCAAGACTGTGCACCAAACTCACTTTAGCTGAGAAAAAAACTGCCTTTGTGCAGCTCCACCAATTCATCAGGAAATAACATGACGTCTTCCTTGTACAGTGCCATACCTGTGGTTTGGCTGCTTGCATTAGCCTACTTGAACTTTCTCCTTTAAAATCATTATGTTTACTCTTGGGAAAGGACAACTGGGTCATGTGTTGCCACTGTAGGTAGCCTGTGTGCTTTTTTGAAGATGTATAGTGGCGTCAGGAAGCGGCTACTTTTAAAGGGGTGAAATTGCACTTTTCTAAGTTTTGGACATGTGAATTAGCCTATGATCCGCATGATTTTTTCAAATGGTCTTCAGCTCAACTATGTTGGTGTGAGAGCCACTTGGAATGACAGTTTATTTTCAAGTTACAAATCCATTGATAGGTCTCCTAACCCTTAGCAAAGTACGTGTGAGTCTTTTTTGTATGGAAACCTCACCAAACCTTAACCATAGCATTGTCACATCATAAAACTCAGTCAGTGATTTGGAACTGTTTTGGAAGGTACAAGACAATGCTGGTGTTCCCACAGGCAGAAGTTAAGTGTAGTTTAATTTTGAGGACTTCTTTTCTTTTTCTCAAGTATAGTAAAATATGCACACTGAAAAACTATTGTAAGCTGCAGATGCACCTCATTCAGCACCACCGTGCCTCGTCTACCCTTTGTTCATAGCTCACAATCTGCTCATTGCTGCAATATACCTTATAACATATTCTCAACTGACCAAAGTCCAAATTAATCTTTCTGTCTTCCCAATGATGCATTGGCCCTCTGTGTGTTTTCATCTGACACTGTTTATGTGTAACAACAATGTTGAACCGTATCATTGCTCTAATTAAAACAAGTAATCTAATTTAAATTGTATTGGCTCATCTGAGATTTCAGTTTTGAGTTTATTTAGCTCTGAACTCACCATGGTTGCACAGCTGGAAGTCAGCTCCGGAGGATCTGATTAATTTTGTTTCATTTGAAAACTGGGTGCCACAGGAGTGTGCATCAAAGTGGTTAAGTTGTCATTAACCATGCAAGCATTAGTACTGTGATGATGTTGCATCATAATTTCCATGTATCAATTCAAATCAAATCAAATTTTATCTATATAGCACATATACAAGCGGCTGAGCCGCAACCAAAGTGCTTCACAGAAAGTGCTTGTGTTTAAGTGCTAAATGCACTTAAAAAGAAAAAGAAAGAAAAGAAAAGGGTTAAAAGACGACTGAATTAGACAATATAAAAGACACTAATCGAAGGCAAGGGAGAAAAGGTGGGTCTTTAACTGGGGTTTAAAAATATTTAAAGACTGGGCCGCCCGGATGTGTAGGGGGAGGGAGTTCCAGAGTCTGGGGGCTGCCACTGCGAAGGCTCTGTCCCCCCTGGTTTTTAGCCTGGACCTGGGCACTTCCAACAACAGTTGGTTGGCTGACCGGAGTGCTCTCGATGGGATGTGGTGGTGGAGAACATCAGACAGGTAGGTGGGGGCCAGACCATGAAGGGATTTGTAAACAGTAGGAGAAGTTTGAAGTCAATGCGGTAGCAGATGGGGAGCCAGTGGAGTGATGCAAGGACCGGGGTGATGTGATCTCGCTTCTTTGTACGGGTGAGGAGTCGGGCGGCTGAATTTTGAACTAACTGCAGGCGGCGGAGTTGTGATTGGTCGATGCCGGTGTATAGGGCGTTACAGTAGTCCAGTTGTGAAGTTATAAAAGCATGGATGACTCTCTCCAGATCGCTCTGGGGCAGGTAGGCTTTGGCCTTGGCAATAGTTCTCAGGTGGAAAAAGCTTTTTCGAACTACTGCACTGACCTGCTGCTCAAACTTGAAGGCACTGTCAAAAATCATGCCCAGATTTCTGACAGAAGGCCTGATGGTAGAGGCGAGAGGGCCCAGGGCATCGTTGGAGAAGGCTGGAGAGGTTTTTCCAAAAACAATGGTCTCGGTCTTGCTGTCATTGAGGTTGAGGAAGTTTGCACCCATCCATGCTTTGATGTCAGCCAGACAGTCAAGCAGTGGATGGAGTGCAGCCTGCCCATCCCTGAGGGGGAGATACAGCTGGACATCATCTGCATAACAATGGAAGGAGATGTTGTGGTTGATTAGGATTTCCCCTAGGGGTAGAACGTACAACAGAAAGAGAATGGGGCCTAGTATGGAGCCTTGAGGGACCCCGCAGGTGAAGGGGGCAGCAGACGAGATGGAATCACCAAGCTGTACAGAGAAGCTCCTGTTGGCCAGGTAGGACTGGAAGAAATTCAGGGCTGTGCCTTTGATGCCTACGTGATGCTCTAGCCAAGACAGCAGGATATGTATCATTTAGCCATGTTTCATGTATGAAACAGGGCTAAATGGTGTTACCATCAGCCACTGAGTAATGCTGTGGCTTTTCTGGACCGCAGCTTGAGGGCAGTTTTCACAAACAGCATCTACAACACACCATGCAACCAAACAAAAACTGACAAAGAAGAATAATTTTAAATCCTTTGAGACTATGAGATGCACAGTAAGTGGCATATTTGGCTGCAGATGACTTGAAGTTGGCCATTTCTCACCACTGAGCCCTAACCTTAAAGACCTTGGCCGCGTTTCCCAGATTCGATCGTTCTTAAGGACTTAAGAAGGCTCTTAAGAAGGGTTCGGCTAAGAAGGAGCGCTAAGATACGGGTGTTTCCCAGACACGTTCTTAACTGCCTTCTTAGGATCAAGCCAAATAAGCTTCTTAAGAAGCTCTTAGTGGGAGCTGTCCACTAGGGTGGTACTGAAACTGAATCAATCGATGCCAGGCTAATCGATCACCCACCTCTTTATCAGCGCATAAGTTACACACAGCGCCCCGTGGTCCCCCCGACACAGGCTACACATGTATCGGGTGCAGGTGTGTGTGTGTGTGTGTGTGTGTGTGTGGGGGGGGGGGGGGGGTTGAGTGTGTGCCAACAGGTGTATCCAAGTAGTAATCAAGCCCATTAGCGCATATATACCCCCGTGGATATAGGCACACACATGTGAGAATGGAAGAAAGCAGCAGCAAGCGAACCAAGCGGGCACCGGCGGTCACCGCGGAGGAGATGGGCGTGTTAGTGGACGAGGTCTGGCAGCACCGGGACATTTTATTCGGGGGATCCCAGCCACTGCGTGGAACCCTTGGTGGACCTGGCTGACCTCGTCTCGTGTGGTGGGCATCTTTATGTGGGTCCGGGCATGACACAGGAGAATCGGTGTCACAGCTGCCACACTCCGTGACACCGATGCCTTGCTGAGGCCGGTGCCGTCCCCCACCACCTCCAGGAAGCCCCACTGCGTAAAAACGCAGTGCAGCCAGGAGCTGCACCTCAGGGCTGAGGGCAAAGTTGCAGCGGGTTGCTCTCTGGATGTGTGGAGACACCAAATGTTGTTTTTACGTGATCTTTATTCGGCGTTCCACAACATACACGAGACAACACAGCGCAGAACCGGAACTCCCGTTGCTCTGATAACAAGCAATAGAGAACAGCACCATCTATTGATAAAATTACGGTACTACAACACCAAAGTGATCAGCCGTTGGATCTCCGCACGGGGCAGCCGGTACTTTGTCTGGACAGCCCGGTCTGACAGCACGTCCAGTGGCGAGAAGTGCTGACGCACGTAAGCATTTCTATAAACTGTCTGGCTTCGCGCACGGCGACGCTGTTGGTTCGCAGCGAGAATGTGCTGTATTGCAGCCATGGTTTCTCACACGCGCGGACTCTGGCAACGCCTTTATATAGAGTAGCAGGTGGAGCCTCTCTGGATGAGGTTCAGCTTAGATCTGTTTCCTTGATATCTGTGAAATGCCACAGGGTTGTTGATGTGTTTTTATGTGTAGATAGTAGTGTGGAAAACTTAAACGTGTAATTTAATGATTTTTTTTTTTTTTTTTTTAGCGCATTACAACATTGAGCATTGTTTGTTTATTATTTCGAAAAGTGGAGAATATAAATTTCCCTGAGGCGGCTTGATCACTGAGCATTTTGTCGCTAAGAAGGCTGTTAAGAGTGGGTCAGCTCGATCTTACGTTTCCTTCTTAGTGAAAGATCTTCTTAGGCTAAGAGCGACTCTGGGAAACACATCCTTCTTTCACAGCGTTCTTAAGAGCGCTGCAAAGACGATCTTAGCACTTAAGAGCTTCTTAACGAATCTGGGAAACGCGGCCCTTATCTGTAGACTTCTAAATGTCTTTCATCTGTCAGGGATGAACACAATGTGCTCCTGATTAAAGCTTATTGCTTCCTCTGTCTGACATAAATCAGCAACAAAGGCCCAACAGTAAAAAAAAGAAAAGAAAAGGAAAAAAAGAACAATTGATTTGGTTGGTGGGAGGTCTGAGCTCAAGCTGAAATTGGGCATTAAAATGACACAGCCCATTGCTCCCACTAGCAATATTCCTCCTCATGTCAGGAGAGACTGCGAGACTGTACAATTAAGGCTTACGGGAGGAGACGTGACTCATTCAGTCCCCCACCGCTTTCAAATTTTACACAGAAACCAGAGAAGAAGAAACAAAAATTCCACCACTTAATTAAACCATTATTGACGTGTGGCTGTATTGTGTTATCTCTTCTATGACAATTAGGTGAAAGCTACAAAAGACAAGGTAATTGAGAGTTATCGCAGGCATTAAATGATAGATAATAGGGCAAGGTCCCAAAAATAGTAGGACCTGTAAGAACCTTTTCATTCAGCCCTCTGTGCTTTGCTTTGACAACTTGGCAAGTCCGATTATCGTCAGTGCTTAACTGAAGGCTTCAAATGTGCATCTATCCATATCTCATATGCAGTCTATTTCCAGAAGGTTTTTGGTCGTTTCCCCAGGGCAGTTTTGATGAAATGGGCCTGCCTGTCGTCTGCACTCTGTCTGCTGTACATTACATCTGTCTGTTCCACTGTTGGCTTAGCATACAGTTTAGACGTCAGTCGTCGCCTCTTAAGTGAGACCACTCATCCAGAGAGGGCAACATTTTTTTAGACATAGCTGCTTTAAGGGAAAGTATTAGACTGGAGACTATTTAAAACTGAAAGGAGTTTGTAAGTCAATGTATTTGTGGGCACTGCCCCCCCCCCCCAGTATGTTATCCCAGGATGAGGTCAGGTGAACTATCGATATGTTTGCTATTCATTTAATACCAGTGCTTTTGTTTATCTCACACCACACAGAAAACTAATTTATTTTGGCTTTCCTGGTGATAAATTATGTTTATAGGAATGTGTGGAGATAATCTATTATCTGGCTGTTTTCAATTCAGTACAAAAAGGGAGAAAAATTGACCTCTAGTGCTTTCAGGCAATATAATAAGCATTTAGTGGCTCATAATAGAACACAAACAAACACAGACACTCACACACAATATTCAAACAGCCAAGTGTGTTTGCAAAGATGAACAATGAAATACACAGTTGCTAAAGCCATTTGCAATACATCCAATACTATAACTAAGGTCATAGAAAAGATTGTAAAACATAATACAATATAATGCAGCACGTGTAACCATAAATACAACAGCAGGCCCTTACCTCATGTTGTTTTTCACATCGTTGGACTGCAGCATGTTTTGGAATTGGCCTTTAGAGCAGCGTTGAACCTGTCAACAAGCACACAGAAGTCTCTTTGGCGTCGAGTCTTACCCTCCACACATGCAACCAAAGAAAGATTTTGAGCTTGGAAAGAAAAAGAGAGCATGGAAATTAATTTTGCACAGTCAAATTGATGTCAAACCCCTCGACGGCCTGCCATGGAACAGATGGTATTACAATATGAGGACAGCACTATTAACAGATCCATCCATTTTGTGCCTGTGTTGGGAAAGTGGCACATCACTGCAGAGGGGCTTACTTAGCCCAATGGCCACTTCACCTTTCATGTGAAAAGGGAGTTGGTCTTTGCAGAAAATACAGTAGACACAATGTTAATTCTGTGTTCTGTCATTGCCAAGTGGCATATTCTGACGTTGTATCTCATGTTGTCTATTTTAATGATGTGAGGGATCGTATGCCCATATCCAGGCTTTAAAGGCTTTCTTGCAGTAACTCTGTCTACTATGCATTCAGACATTGTTCAGATTCAAAAAACAATTGGCAGCTCCCACCAAAGGACTTGTGAATTATATCCTGTTGGAGAAGAAAAGCGAGGTTAAGTGCTACATGAATATTTCACATCCCCATTGTCTAATTGCACTTAATTAGTGTGATTAAGAATTTATAGATTACTTCTACAGTGCATCTATAGATGAATACTTAGCTGTCATCTGTGTTGAAAATATAGCAAAAGGATTGTCACCCATTGGAACATTAAGTTTAGAGTAAGGCTGGTGGGGAGGGGGAGATGGACATTCATTGCAGTAACTCAAACTTGCTCCTTTGTACTCTTGCTTAAACGCTTCTCCAAATATAGTTAAATGTCAAATATAAATCAAATTCTCAGTTGGACTTACTGTTCTGGCAAATAGCTACTGCCAACAAAATGTTGAGTACTATTTCTTTGAAAGTACATCTGCTAAGTGACGCTAACACATATAGAGCATAGACCTTTTTTTCTATCCATATGAGCATGTGAGTTTTCGGGATCAACTTGCTTTGATTTAGAAGTGCTACTAGGAGTTAAAAGTAAAGATTGATACTACTGTATGGTAGCCTATAAATTACATTACCGAATGTTTGCAGTTTATGAAGGGATGGCTCGCTAAATTCAGTCCCTAGTCTACGTACCACACCCAATAGAAAAGTAAACAAATAATTAATATATCTACAAGGGTTTTCGTCTCATCACTACGATGGCGTATTAGGGCCACTGTAGGGGGAAACACTTTAAAATTCGCAAATTACGATGCTAACAACCGGCATTTATGCTAGCTAACTTCCGGCTGTTAGCATTGTAATAAACTAGCAAATTTGCAAGTTTGAAAGTGGCAAATTTGCTAATTTTAGAATGGCAAATTTGCTACTTTAAAGTGGCCAAACTAGTGGTAGGTCATAGAGGAAGTAAACACAAAGCTTTACCCGGATGTTTGCCGTTGCTATGACAACAAGTGAAAGCTACCGCTAGCTTAGCCAAACCATCCGATCAATAGACACGCATATGACGACAATTTGGCCCGTATAAAATTAACCAACAATAACGATCAACAGCCATCACCCTAAGGGCCTCAGCAAAGCGTTGTCACACGTTGTGATGTATTAATTAGAAAGATAAAAGGGCACTAACTGTGAAGTTAGCTAGCATAATTGATGGTTGTTAGCATCGTAATAAACTAGCAAATTTGCCACTTTAAACCTAGCAAATTTGCCACTCTTTTCTAAGAATATTGTCCACCTGTCTCGGGTCCGTTTTTTTCTACAGTGGCCCTAATACAACATTGTACATCACAGATAGTTGCAGTATAACTTGCAAAAATGTCAAAGAATTTAAGTTATCTTGATGTAACCTTAAATTTGACAAAAATCTTCCCACAAATGATTTGATGTCAAAACAAGGATGCACTTCCAGGTTCCATAGCACAAAAAAGACACAGTGCAGAAGGACAAATGCAGACTTCAAAAATTCATATTTATCCATCCATCCATCCATTGTGTACCGCTTATCCTGTATTCAGGGTCGTGGGGGGCTGGAGCCGAACCCATCTGTAAATTCATATTAACTTCATTTCGAATAATAATATAATATAATAATATATGTATTGGGCAGCTGAACACTTGCTAAATAATTTTAAAACTTCCAATGTCGCAGTCACTATCCCTTCATTTTAGTTTGTTAGCTTGTTGTAAATTTGAGGACATTTGGAATATTTATCAGTCTCACATTCCTGTCATAGGCTATGCTCACAGACTGTATATCAGGCTCAAAGCCAGAAAACTACATCAGCTTAGATACATGATACACCTTCATTTAGGCACATTTGATAATAGAGATGAGACCTTAAGCTGTATGTCTTGGCCGCTGTGGCCATAAACAGCCCATTATAAAAAATGATAATTGATGTGGACATCCTTCTGTTCACGCTTTTGTATTTTTTTGCCGATGCTGCAAATACCTGAAATGCTATGAGAGAGAGAGAAAGAATGGGAGAGAGAGAGAGAGAGAGAGAGAGAGAGAGAGAGAGAGAGAGATCTGAAACATGCCAGCCCCTGGTATTCATCTGGCCCAACGTGGCATAATGCCTTTTCGTAAATATACAGATGGCGTGTTATCTGTATGCAATTCGAGCTATCCGCGTGTATGTGTACGTTCTGAGAGAAACGACCCATCACATCCACGTGTTTGTCAGCGCCCTCTAGCGAAACGACCCATCACATCTGCGTGTTTGTAAACGCCCTTTAGGGTTCGGGGGTCCGTTTCACAAAGCAGGTTTAGTGAAAACCTTGAGTTAGTTAACCCTGAGATGAGGGAAACTCTGGTTTTTCGGTTTCACAAAGCCAGTTCAGCATAAATCTGAGTCAGTTACCCGGGTAACATGCTCCGTGAAACTAACCTGCTCGCTAGCAGGTTTGCTTCAATAAACCCTGAGTTTCTCCCTACATGTCTCCGCCTTTTTCCGGAATCTGAACCAACTCTGAAAAATTGTGCCGTCCTTTCATCGTCAACCTAATCGATATGGAAATAAAAGTGATTCTAGCAGCTTTGCGTCGGGAGAGGATTTTGATTACCTTTCCTTCCAATCACATTAGATATTATCTAAACAATATTCTCCGACATTTTCAACATTTCATATCGCGGACATAATCCGCAACCAGATTCTTTGCGGAGGTCGTGTTTTTGCAAACGGGAGATTTATGAAATGTTTAAGTACATTCCTGTGTTGAAATACCTGCTTATATTTACTGTTTAATATGTGAAATTTGATTAAAATCATATGCCTCAGTCAACGTATTTGCGCAATATTCTTATGCTTAATTTTCAACTGAAGCCACTTTCTTTCTGTGCCTGGGGGGATTACACCCAATAAAAATAATAATTTATTTGTTGAGCTACTCTGTGAGCTGCGGGAAATGAACCCCTGTCGCCTGCACCATAGGCAGCGTTGCTAACCATTACACCACAGTGTCGTTCTCCAAATGTGAAAATAAAGAGTTATTACCTTTAGATCAATAGACTGTTTCATTCAGTTATACACATTAGATCGGGCAGTAATTGTCTGCCACGCCAACTATCGCTACTTTGCTGCAGTTACGGTGCTCCGCTTTCTCAGGATGAGCTCGTTTTCTACATAAACACTCAGTAATATCTAATGACGCTCTCCCCGTTGCCATGGTGAATCGTAGTATCGGAGATCCATTGATGATGGCTTTGTAGAGTCGGCAGGCACGCGCGTAACTCAGAGTTTACATACTCAGAGTTGACTGAACTAATTCAAAACCGCTGTTCTGAAACCGAAAACTCAGAGTTTCCCATCTCAGAGTTGTTCAACTCAGAGTTCAGGGTTAGGTTCAGAGTTTGTTGAACCTGCTTTGTGAAACGGGCCCCGGGTTAGGGTTCGGGTTCAGCGTTGATAAACACATGAAAAGGCGATTGTGCCAGTGATGCCATAATGGCATACGAGTTAGCGTGTCATACATACACCACTTCATGAGATTAGACTGGAAAGAACTTACAGCTATCTCTGATAAAAGAAAAAGAAGGTGTATGTTCATAAATAAAAAGCAAAGTATTTGGGGGTTGGGGGGGTTCGCACCACACACTACACACTAAGCAAAAAACAATCCATCTGCTCTCCAAGCAGACACGTATAAAAAAAAGTAGCTGTCCATGATTCATTTCAGCACAATGGACAGCTACTGCTGTTAAACACAGACCACAAGAAATATAGACGAGATATTCATTTATGCAATGCAGTGCACAGCAAAGCATGTGGTATGCACACATGACTATACTGATGGGAAGTCAAAGTGTACTCTGCATGGCATGTGTCGAGACTTTGTTACAATTACAACATAACATATCTGAAGGAGACTATGATGTGATGTATGCTTAATTACAGAGAAATAATGTTCCTTCCAAATACAGGCTATTTTAATATTGTAAGGATAATCACGCACTGCACATTTGAAAGATTTAAAAGGAACCCAAAAAAAGAGAAATAAACATTTGTCTATCTAATCAAATGTAGTTTACGAAATGTATGATAAGTGTGTCCTTTTAAGTTTGTGTTAATAGTCTAGATTAAAGGAGTCTTTCTATTTGCAACCATGGCTCCCCTTCATGGATACATCAATTTTTATCAGTAAAAACAAGTGAAATTACGTTACTGTGACGTCTGCTCGAACAAGGAGTTCAGGTGCACTCAATATAAAGAAAAGGTTTCAATTTGTGTGAAAACATGTAGTTCCTCAAATTGGTCAAGAGAGAATGGCTACAAAAGCGAGTCAATCCCCATCTCTGCTCTAAAGTTAGGCATTTTCACATCCGTTTTAACACCAGCAGAGTAAACCTCACGCAGTGTCCATAGAAACACAGGGGGTCATTAAATGAGCAGTCAAACAGGCAAACATTGCCTGTAGTCGATGCTCGGTTCAGTGAGCTCTGTACCGAGGCAGGACTGAGCATTTTGAAGCCACACATTCAGCCTAATGAGGAGATGATTTTGATGTCAATTGATGATTTTACTTTCTTGGGACAACTGATCCCCTCCGGTGAACTGCTTAATGCATAGTCATGACTATGTTACTACTAAACTTGTTTGTCAAGAAAGTATACTCGGAAGACTTTGCAGTAATTCAGCAGTTCTCGGTAAACTTCTTGTACCCACTGTCCCAGGAACAAGGACGTTGTACAGCTTGTTTTCATTCCTATGTTGATATAAGTATCGGTAACTGTGAACTTCGTATGAATCCCAACGGCATTGTCAGCTGACTGTATTGTTATGTTTTCTTTTCTTTGCGCTTGACTGGAACTGGAAATCTGTACGGTTGTTTCTATCCTGTTTCTGTGGGGAAGGAACAAACATCTCAAGTGACAACGAGCTGTGTTTTTGCAAGAAAGACGGGTTGACCTCATTAACCCAGTGAGTCCCAGTGTGATATGAAAACCCTCCATACCTCCTGCAATCCTAATGGGCGCTTCAGCGCTGTTGGTAATTACCGGAAATCTGTAACACAAGCAGAAACCTGGAAAGGATCCACAGATCACAAGTGTGAGAATTGGGACCAGGCCAGACATTCCATTTAGTACCATGATGTCTCTGGATGTTCTGTATCGTATTACTATCAGTCCTGAGCTTAAAAGTACAGAGGAGAGAGCTGGAACAAATGCAAAGGGTCACCTTTGATTTTTGCTGATAGCCTTGGAGAGTGCTGGGACACTAATGTGCTAAGCCATCTATTGTCTGCTTGTCATTGTCTTCATTAGATTTTTGAAGATTTATTTATGATGGAAAACTCCTTATCAAATACTGCGGTCACAGCGCCTCGAAATATCATCTTACCGCTGGATCATCTTCACTATGCTTTGGTCAAAGTCTACAGCAAGGACAATCATGTATTTGCCTGGGGTTCCTAATGTCATGATCTTCTCTCTCAGTACACCTTTACCTCCTGCCAATCACCGGCCCACCACGCCCCCTAATCAGCTCAACTCCACTGACCTGGACACCACAGCTGCAGCTGTTTACCAATCAGACTGGGATATATACTCCCCTTCACCCTGCACTCGTCGGCAGATTGTTCTATGCAATTTGCACTAGTCTCGCCAACGTACCTCGGACAGATTTCTCCGACTCTGCCTGTCCCCGACCTGCCTGTCTCTGCCCCGGTGTTCGACGCAGCCTTCTGGCCCTGCCTGCTCCTCGTCTGTCTTCCACCAGTGTGGTTCTGTGATGGAACCCCGCTGCACCGGACCTAGTTCCACGATCCTCTAGGTTACGGAATTCTTTTCCGGCCACTCAGATTTCCAACCACACCCGCGGTACTACAGCTATCTATCTGCACTACGTACAGGCAAGACACTGTTCCCGTGTTGGCGGGTTGCCTGCACCTCACACCACTGCCTGGCATATTGTTTCCGGTCGCTGGTGGCATCATTCCCGGAAGCAAGAACTGTCTACGGTGTCGTCAACATATTCAGATTTTTACTGTTGATCGTTGAATGATAATACTTTCTTGTCAAATAATCAAGGGTAAGGAACAGTTAACAGAGTTTTGTCCTTTACATTCAGAACTTATACTACTGGAATAAATCTGACATCGTTTTGCAATTGTCTGGAATTTTCCTGATTTAACCATTAATCTGAAAGGGACTTTCAGAAGATGCCTCTCACGTTTAATGAACCTCCCAGGAGAGTACTTTGCTGCACATGAATTAAGACAAATATACAAGTTCAGAAATTTAGTTTGTCCTGCAATGCTCAAATTGCACACATTCTCTAGCACTACAGAATGTGTGGATGGAGTAATATTGCATTGAATGAGAATACATAACATTTCTAACACCAGAATCAATATATAATATGCACATACAGCCTCTTAATGTCTTACACGTCTAATGTGCACATTTCTCAAAATACTGCTTCCTACAAGACTCATTTTGCTGTCATGCTTTAAAATATTAGGCTGGTGTAATTCAACTTTTTGTTATCAAGAAATCCCATGAAGAAAACTACACCAACAATTGATTTATCCTACAAACAAGTACTGTTTACGTAGGTCTTTGTCTTTTTTTCTGTGTTCGGTAAAACGCCTGTGTCCCAAAGATTGGTAGTAGTCGAAAAATTTACTTTTTCTGAAATCAACAACTGGTGTATCTATTTACAGTGCAGCCAAACAAACTCATATGTTTTGATGAAAAAAAAAAAGTCGGTCAATAAACAACATTTTTCCATCAAGCTTTGAACAGCTGTGATCTAATGTCATGCTGCACACGGGGAGACTAGTTTTCCAACAAGCACTGAAAGTAGTTGGTTGCCTTGCTGAAGAAGCGAAGGTAGAATCTCTGTGCAGAGAAGTAATTACAGAATGTAAATACATGGGATCACTGTTTTTCACTGTGTTCTTTGATAAACTGTCATGCTCTGTCTCTGCTCTCAATCAGTACATATCCACTCTGCTGCCCGACTCCTGCTCTCTTGATTCTCTGCCTCTGCAATGGGATGCAGCATCAATGCTGAATCCACCGAAGAAGCCAAACGTAAAAGGCCACAAATGTTTCTGTTCTGTCTGTTTAATTTAAACAATTTGGAAGGGTACATAGATGAAATGTGACCCCTGCATTTAACCAGTCCTAAGTATTTCAAAGCAGTGTGATGCTGTAAAGTGCACAGGGAGCAGCTTGGGCTTCAGTGACTTTGGCATGCAGACAGCAGGAGCTGGGAATTGAACAGCCAACCTTGTGGCTGGCACCCCAGGTGTTTTAGATGTTGTCCTTAACATCTTTATATTTGCTGTCTTCCTAATAGAAATGTTTCTAGCAGGCATGTGAAAAAAATATTGTATATAGTTAAACTACTTTGCTTCATAGTCCACTTGCTAATATTGATATGGTGTTGGTGTGTGTGTGGGTGTGTGTGTGTGTGTGTGTGTGCGTGTGTGAGATAGGAAATCCTCAAAAAATTCATAAAAATTGACATGCCATAGTATGTATGCCCTTGTGATAAAAATGTTACAGAAAATGTAATTATATCATATGTAATATAAAAAAAACATAAAATGTCATAGTATTTGTGTCATGAAATGTGTCCTAAAAAGCCATAGTAAAGGACGTCATAAAGCTGTCAAAAAAGCTATATAGTATAGAGTATAGTATGTCGTAAAAAATAGCATTAAAAAGTTATAATAAAGTATTTCATATAGAATGTTGTAGTGTAGTATAATTAATCATAAAAAAAATTAACTCATTGCAAAATATGGCATAAAACTATATTGAATATTATTAAAAAGTCATACTGTGTAGTCAATAAAAATCATTAAAATGCCAAAGTAAAATATGTCGTAGAAATCCTAGTGTCATCAGAATGTGAACATGAATGTTTATCTCTTGGTGTCAGTCCTGTGATAGGCGACCTGTCTCTGCCTTTGATCAAGCACCCAAACAATGTGTCAAGGAATGGCATGTCATCAAAAAAATAGCATGAATAGTGTCATAAAAATAACATAGTACATTATATCATAAAATAGTCATAAAAATGTAATAGTATCGTATCCCAGAAAAGAATAATTGTGCAATGTGTCATTAAAATGTCATAAAATGGCATCACATTGTATGTTATAAAAAACCATACGAATCTTTCATAAAACATGGCATAAGAAGTGTCATAGTATCTGAAGAGGTCAATACGTTTAATTGGACAAATGGATCCTAAAATGTAATGACTCTGTTTATAAGTAATCCTGTTCCAAATGTACAGCATCTGCAGCATCATTTCAGAGGAACAGATGAGAAGACTGTACAGCTGGAGCAGGAATTATTTCTTTCTTTCTTTTCTTTCTCGCCTGCCTGTCGATGGCCACACCTGTCACTGCAGGCTGTAACATCTGTCAAATACCATTTTCTGTTGCCCGAGCATTAACCAGTATCATTTCACTTCAGTAACTTTATTCATCCCCAGCAGGCCTACTAAAAAAACACTGGCCACAATGTCTGGATAATTTGCCATAATTGATCTTTCCGATTAATGACAATTAACTAGTACTAATTCATACTAAACATATGAAATCAGCCAATACATTATGAAGATTATTTTATATTTTTATTTTAATTACTATTTTAGTTAATAACATATAGAACAACATTTTTTAATATATTTTTATTTCTCAAAAGAAAATCATTCATATGAACATACAGAGAAACTACTAGTCATTGGTCTTACAGTTTACAATTTCCAACAACATTTTTGGATTCACAGCAAGAGTTCAAACAAGGTGCTCACAGAATGAAAAGATTCAAAGTCATGCATGAAGACTAATTTTAACAGACACAGTAAAAGATCTGTGTGCCAAGGTGTTCCACGGATACTATGTAGTTAGAATGAATCTACTCTGCAATAATAATAAAAAGTGAGCTGTCATTAAAATCTACACAGAGAAATTTAGACTCCCGTAGGAAAAGTGAAATTCAATTTTCTCAGCAAGTAAACTGTCAGTATTGGACTGAGGCATACAAACATCTGTATGGAAATCCGTAGTAATAAACTGAGAATCTAATATCAAAGCTGGGTGCTGGCCCTTGAAAGTTCCTCCTCTTATGACATATCTGAATTAAATTAATCGACATTTGCTTATGCATACTTTTATTGTTAATTAGACTGATATTATGTATAGTCATGCCATACTGATCCAGGAGTAAACAGATGTCATGCCAAGGACAGCAGAGGACAATTGCAGGTGCCGTACATGTGCCATTACCTGAAACGACGCTCCATCTGACCACTTTTATTTCCCATTGACTTTGAGGCCAAATATGATCAACGGATATAAAGTGGAATTGAATGGAACCATTTCCCCATTAAAGTGTAAACAGATGTAGAATCAGGCAGATGTTGCTTGTTAGATTCATTCAGTTTGAATGATCCACAACAAATTGTCTGACACAGCTGTGTAACTGAGTACAAGGTTTTAATTATTTTTTAAATTATTGCAGATGTTTTCTTTTTGTAGGTAGATTCACGGTTGGGAACACGATAACGCGAAGCAACAGAATGTAATTGATAAGATTGGTCACTGCACTTGTTTTGGAAGACCTCCAAACAATGAATCAAACATTATAACATAAACTGCAAAGCTGATATACCAAGCTCTAGTGTAAAGTAAGCATTTCTACATCGTCTCAACACTGCACCACAGTGAGTGTAAAGCAGCATACCAGGACATCCAACACAATATGGATCTGTCCATATCTGGCTATGCACCATTTTACATAGGTTTTGTATGTTTTCTCTATAGAGTTGCTGCTCAGTATATCAATAAGACATTCCATCTTTGTAATTCTTCTGTATTCTTTTTTAAGGACAATGCTGGTGTCATTCTTTATTTGTCTTATTAAAGTTTATGAAACCCAACCAGCATCATTATGATCCATCTCTCTTTACCTTCTAATGTGTCTACCCTGTCCAAGCTTATTTGTTACTACTGAAAATGTACAAGTCCATATTTAATTTTTTTAACATGGCATAATCTTTTCGAAAGTCATTTCCTAAAACAACTGGGAGGGGCGTGTACTCTGGACACCATTTGCTGGGTGGATACACAAGATGCTATGCTGTCACGTATTTCTCTTCAATTACATGCTCTGTCAAGTTGTCAGACACGGTTTCACAGGAAATGTCTGATGGGTGATGTTTATTTCCAATAACAGCTGTTAAATATGTATTTATCAATAAGTTATCATCATGCGGTATTTTAATAGTTTTTTTGAGAAAGCATAAAATTCACTGAGAGATTCAAATACTTTATTCTTATGCTGTTAAATTAAGTGTTTCAAACACCTTTAGATAAGCAAAACTGTACTGGAGGAGACAGGGATCGCACCAACGATGTTCAGGTCAGTGGAAGGACCTCTACCTCCTGAGCCATTGTCACTCCACAGTTAATGTTAAACTCTGTAAAACTTGAGGTCACTCAAAATCAGCCACTGTTGGCAGGCTCACACATGATATTCCTTTTTTTTTTAATTCACAACTGATAAAAGAAAGATACCTGCTGTAGACTACCTGAACATTTTGCAGAAAAGTGGAAATAAATATACTGTAGTTCTTTGATTGCTTCTGTGTAAAGAATGAGAACGATCAACTTGAAAGAATGAGTAAACACAGTGATAGAAAATGAAAGTGTCCATTTCACACAAGACATTACATGCCACAGCAGTAATGGGTGTGTGGATTCCATGTAGGTAATTTCCTCCTTTGTTGGTTTTATGTTTGGATAGTGCAATGCAAAGAGAATTACCTGCTCATTGTTTGTATTTTGTACCCAGATAATAATTATCAAGAGATAAATGCAAACTCATTTTGAGAGAAAGAAGAGGGGGGGGCAACAGAAACCAATGCTGCTAAACTGCATGCTGCATTGCAGATATACACTGAAAATATGTTGTGTGGATATCTTCAACAATGTCCAAGTGCCACCATGAATCCTTGATGTATCCTGGAATGAAGGTTTTCTGTCAAATCTGTTTTTTTATACAAAACTACAACCTTATATAACCAATCTTAAGGGCAAAAAAGTTCATGACCAATCAAAATTCAGAGAGAGCTTTGAATGGGTACCAGAGCCGAAAAATAAAACTTTCCAGCAATCACTCTCCTTCATAGCCATTCCAAGCCAAATAATATCAAAGAAATTAACAACTAATTAAAGGGGCACCATATGGAGTGTTGAATTACTTTCCAAGTGACATAATGAGTGTTTGAATGAAAATGTTCAGAACATTCTCCTCTACAATAAGCAAACCATCTTGCCAACAAATTAATTGTTCGTGGTGCTCCACAGTTTAGTGTTATTGAATCCTGTGCCTGTAAGCTGCTGTTATCACTACAGATGACAAAGATCTTCGATCCCATGATAAGAGGACCGTCGCACTGAACTAAGTGGCATTAGTTTCATTTACTCAATGCTCAATGAATACATAATATTCAACTTCATATCTACTTAAACCAGATTCTATTCTGGTTGTTCTTGTCTGTGCATTATGATTTCCAATTATCCACTCAAGTTGAAACATCCATTGCATTCCTATGGCCGGTAAATTTGTATGTTTGTCATGTGATGCAATACTACGTTGGTGAGTAATCTCTCCTGCAGCTCTAGGCCTTGGTCACTGTTGCCTATTTTATTTATTCTTTATTTTTCAGTTATGAAGGTCTCTTTCTAGTCTGAAGGCTGGGTGTATACTGTAGCTTCTGAACATATTTTGTGAATGCATGTCAGGGACATGTCAGTCTCCAGGTAAAATGTCCAGAAAATCTTTAGCTTTTGATTTTAAACCTCTATTTCAACAGTTCTGTGCTACTCTAAATTCAAATGAGAGAAACTGAAGGGCAAAAGTGTTTGAAATTATGTTTTGTGCTTATTTCCCATTGTGCATTATTATATCAGAGATAATGTCAATAGGCCCAAAAGTTGGTGTCATTTTTTTATATACTGTATATCCACTCTGAATATCAAATGACATCTGCCACACAGAAGCCAGCTTACATTATTTTGATTCAATTTACTCTTTCATATTAATTGGATTGAAATATGTCACAGGATGCCCAGGAGCGATGTGTGCTTGCTTTGATTTTTTACATGTTGTACTTTGCAGTTTACATTGTCTCCAATGGACCATACCAAAATATCTTGATTGTCAGAATATTATAATATATGTGGTAGCAAAAACAACATCAGACTAGCACTAACAAATCAGGTTTGTTCATTTTTTTGTAGTTGCTAATGCATCAGAGCTTGACTTCGAAACCTATATTGTATAGAATTGTTTAAAATATGTCAGTTTCCAGTACACTACTATTAAAACAGTCATTAATCTCAACTAACATACAGTACAATGTTGATTTAAGTTTAACAAATATGTGTAGGTTTCAATGTATGATGTCCATCCACCCATCCATTGTCTACCGCGTATCCTGTATTCAGGGTCGCGGGGGGGCTGGAGCCAATCCCAGCTGTCATTGGGCGAAGGCAGGGTACACCCTGGACAGGACGCCAGTCTATCCAATGTATGATGTCTTTTAACTAAATAACAAAAAAAGCAGAACATGTGTTTTATTTAATGAGCAAACTGTAGAACAGAAACACTTCAAACTACAGAAAAAAAAGGGCAATAACTTTTCAATATTATTTTTTAAGCCGCCTTCATTTCTTTTCCACTGACAAGCTCAAAGTTTTCCGTCATTAACAACACACACAAAGAAGGACAAAATCAATTCAGGAGTCCTCGGGAGATGTAATCCCTTCTTGCCCTAAGCTCTAATCAATGTGACAAGAAAGCTTGCATTGGTCCAAGTTAAGTCTGCATCCAACCGCGTTTACATAATTTCGTCTACATTTCTTTTGCAAAAACAGAATGTTTAGTTTGTTTTATTTTTTGCTTTTAAAAAAAGAAAATACGATAACAAGTGATTGGAGCAGGGGGTTGAAGAAGTGGCATTTAAATGTTTTGCTAATTATGGGATTGAAGTTGCCTGCCTGTGGAAAAGGTGGGGGGTTTAGTATCCAAATGACTTGCATAACAGCCCAGAGAGAAAGGAATACCAAATTAAAGAGCTTAACCAAAACTCAGATGTCAATCCCCTTTTAATGTGCATGCATGTGCACTGCAGACTTACCTGGCCCTCTTCCAAAAAGAGAGTAGCACAAAGGACCACACCAGCAAATCACACCAGAGCACACACAGACTGCATCTCAAAAGGAAAGAGAAAGCTCCTTTCTTCTTTTTCTCCTTTCACATTTTTTTGTGAGTGGCAGCCAACATTGCACAAACAGCCATTGTTTGTGATTCATGGTGGCCATATTCTCTTCTTTGGGTGGCTGGCATGGACCTGGGTTTGCTTATAATTATGAACTGATTTGTAAAAATGGTTTTGTGGAAACACTCTTGGGCCATACCCCCAAGCCCTCGGCACATGCACAGATGCTGGCCTGTCCTTGTAGTGTAATACACAAACTATATGATTAATGATTTTAACTGGTGTAGCATATTGCGAATCTATTATTTAATATGCCACAATAGGCTGCTAATATATGTATGTTTAAATCTGTGTCAATATATCAGAGTTCTGCGCATGAAACATATATCAGCACTGTGTAAGGGTGAAGCCTTGGGAGTGTGCTTGGACTGTTACAGCAGCCAGATTCAAGGGCTGAACGCGCTGTGAATTTCTCTGGCAAAGCTCGCTGATTGGCACTGGATGGATCAGTCCAGCCTGCCTGAGGCAGTCCAGTGTTGTGGGATATCAATCACCATTGATAAATAGGCCTCTCCACTGAAAACAAATGCCCCCTCTTTTATTGCTGATTTAGAAGAATCAGCCACCAACATCCAGTTGGACTGGCTTGCTCTCCACTCATCAAAGTACACCTGTTAGCCATCTTTGAGTGTTAAAAGAAATATCCTTCAAAAATCAGACGGGCTTAAAATTTAATTTCCCACAAAAAAACACCTCTGTGAACACAGTCATTACTTACATGAGTTGAACGACGGCATATTAATTCTCCTTCTTACTGCCCTTTCTCTCTCTCTCCTGTTAACCAAGGCTCTTTTTCCCTCCCAGCAGAAAGGCTGTCAGGGTGAAATCTAAATAGGTAATTATCCGACTTGTGTGAAGCAGAGAGGGAGAGAGGTCCTCGTGACCAGCGTAAAATCAAGCCAACCTCTCAGCACAGGAATATTAATTGTAGTTCCACCTTGTGTCTGGCATTCATTGGGTCTCCTTATTTTTCTAAACAAGCCAAAATGAGGGCAGCTTTTTTCCTTCCCACATTCACCCCATTGATTGTTTACGGAACAGGTTAGCATTTGAAAGGGGGCTTCATCTTAGGCATCTGTGCATGTGTGTGTGAGTGAAAGAGACAGACAGTACTTATCCTTCTCACTGACTGAATAACATCTGTTACTGGTAGTTTACTGCCCCCAATAGGCCATTTGAAACCTAAAACATGAATGAGGATGGACTGCCGATTGTCTGACTGGTTCTATATTTGAAGACAATGGCATTGGGCAAATATTATCTTGGAATCAGGAGCAACTATATGTACCTGTACAACTACTACAATTCATAATGTCTGCTGCAGAAAATGACAAATGCTAAATAATAATGTAATACTACTATAAATTCTGATAATAAGCTGAAGAAAGCATTATGAAGGGCAATGAACCACAAGATATAGACAGCCCAACAAGTTTGGACAGTAAATCGTATGAGTCAGTTTCACAACTTATACTTAAAGTTATGGTGCATATGGCAAACATGACCTTTATTGATCACAGATCACATCTAATTTCTCTCACAGTGGGTGTCCGTCTGATTTTCCTGAGGTCATACCACCTCACCTCCTGTCTCAGTGTGGTCTGGAGCGTCATGACTGTCTGGTAACAAATGATCATCCTCTTGGCGGCTCTCTGCAGCCCGGGCTGAAAAAGCCCACAGTGCTTCCATAAAGACCTAATTGAGGGAGGGAGATGAATGGAGATGGATTCCCTCTGTCATTTTCCACTCAAGCATGCCAGGCTGTTTGAAGAGATGTGCCATGTTTGAGTCTGCATCTCTAATTAGCCACATAGGCCTTTGCTTTGTTCAGAGAGCTATTATACTGCCTAACAACAGCCAGTGCCGAACCTTGAAAGGAAATATCTAACCCTCTCAGTTTAGAGATGGCATTGTCTTGCACACAACTGCATTTTGTAAGGATTTGCAAGTATGCAAATAGCACTGAAGATGTGGTATATATGATATGCTAGAGCGTCCCGTAACAATGAGGGAGATGCCAGAGAAGTGGGTCTCAGATGATTAAGAGCTGCCTCTTTCCCCAGGCGTCTTTGTCTCTAGAGACACATCATCTTCCTGATAGTTTCTAGGCTGAGCTTCGGCCCTGCGACAGATGACAGAGAGAGACTCTTCCTTCTTCTGGTTCAGGAGGGCAGATCAGTGCATCTACCTTTATTTATCTTACAAATTACTCCATCTCTCGGCGACGGTGTTTGACTTCACATCTGGATGATTGAGAGGGTTGAGACTGATTTGATCTCCACACTCTTCCTCTCTGTCTGTTGTCATTTTTTTCCTCGCAGATGCTTAAAATTCATGAAGCCTCCTCCCATTAGTTCCAAAACAGGTATTTATCTTCACTTGCCAACTCTCGTAGAACATGCCGCTAATCACATTTGATCTGGTCTGTTTCAGTTCCTATTCTATTAAAAGAACCTCAGTGTAATCAAGAAACCTCTCTGTGTTTCTGTCTTTCATTTCTTTTTTATTCAACAGACAAAAACATGATCCCTCATTTCCTAATTAACCATCACAGGGGCATGTGGAGGAGAGAAAATGAAATGAAGCAAAGATTGTTCTGAGTAGAGGCAATTAACACCTTTTCCTTGGCGGCAAGGAACAAACAGTTTGCGTAAATAGTTGCTTCTTGTTGTTGCCCTGGTGTTTTATGCTCCCCCCCCCTCCTTCCCTTGCCTTCTTTATAGACTGACCTATATGGAGAAGAAATGTCAAGTGTAGCATGGAGCAGATGAGAGAAACAGCAGCGACCAAAAGCCTGCACTCAGATCCACTCATGCAGGGAATAAAAAAGAATAACATAAGATCCACTCTCTTCTCTCTGTGCTCCCTTAGAGAGGTCACCCCTTCTCCCAGTTAGCCTACATGGAGAAAGTGGTGAGTAAGGTGCCACGGCCCTTTTCTGATTGTTAACAAGATCAAAGCATTGTAAGCAGAGAGCATATTTATAGACGTGCAGTTGGTATTTAGGAATTCCAGGATTGTATTTCACCTCTTTGTATCTTGACTTCTATAGAGGCCCAACTGTGCAACCCCAGGCTGTAGATGTAGGTGGCAAGAACGGAGGTATGCTTTCATGCAGTTCTCTTTGTTCTTATTATGTTACTGTAGAGTGCAATAGGTACTGGCCTTAAAACGCACGGCTACAAAACTACCACAAACTGCGACACCATATTAACTTGCCGAGCATATTTAAGGACTCACTCATTACAGAGTCTTTAAAGGAGGATTTGGCTTCAATAAAGCCATTAGAATACTAAGACATCCCTTCAGGAAAAAATGAAAAACACATGCACAGTAGAAAGTGTAAAGCTTCGGACAGAAGATTCCCTTTATTTGAGTCGGTGATTAAGAGGCGGTGAATAATGTGGCTCGATCTCTGAAGGTTTATGTCACCATCATCACCATCTGGAGAGGACTTTACTTTGCTTCGTCTGATGTCTACAGTAAGTACCGCACAAGACCATTAAAAAATTGACAGGCAAACCACAAAGCTTGTGTTCATTGTATCGTGTCAATCAAGCAGCATGAGCGTCTTCTCTGGAGATACGCTAAGGTAACAATTTATGAAGACTGACAACACGGTTGAGAAGTTAACAATGAAAAGATGCCTCTTGCACCTAAAAATATCCATGTTTGCCCCCAGAGATACTACCCAGGAAAATGTTTGACATTTGTGTCATGTATTCCCAAATTGACATATCTGGTGGTCCTGTTTTAGGAGATCGCTTTCAGGCTTTAGCAGCATTTTAATCTGTGGAGTATTGTTTCATGGTATTAAAGTGGAACGTCTTTTTTCTTCTTTCGATAAAGAAGACGTGACTGGGATGGTGATTTATGATGGGTTGAGAAGGACTGAATGAACTGTCACTGAGCGTCTGGGATATGGTGTTTTGTCTTAATTCTTCGACGATGCGGCTTTGATAGCAGTCACACAGGCTGGTAAGCTACTTGTACGCAGCAAATACAGACTACTTAACACTAAAATGCAAACCTAGATTAGTCAAAAGCAGGTATTTGTGACATTATTGTGATGATTTTATTTTTAGCTTCAACCAAAATTCCAATGGCCTTCATAATATTAAAAGTCCGTCAGTCTATTTACTCTACATGGTAATAATACATTATTGGCTTAATTTTATTTGTTTAGAAATATACAGTGGTTTATGTCTTCTGGGGCTTGATAGAAAAGTGAATAAGAGTAACATAATGTCAGACTCCAGGGACATCATAGGGGCCTCATGGGTCCAAACACAGGATATTATAAAGGCATCAAATATAAAAAGAAAAAAAATGTTTGAATAAATAAAACTTGTACATTTGACACAGAACCAAGTGGAAGACTGAAAACATATTTTTTTGTTTAAACTCACTTTCCGTTTGACCTTTGACCCACAATTCTGAGGTATTTGCTCACGTGTGACTCATGACCTTTGAAACAGCCATTAAACAGACACCACAAGGTCATGTCCAGTGCTGACCTCCTGCTACTGTATGTATTGAGCAATGTGTAGGGACCAAGGTCTCTGTAAAGTAATTTGTCACATTCACAAATAACTAACTTAAATTCCATTGGACATTGCTCACAATGTCTGGATTTAACACTTTTCAGGGTGGAAACTTAAGGTCAAACATAGCTTGGAGCTTGGTGCTCTGTTGATAATGGTGAGCGTGACCCCACACTACATTCAAGCTTTGGAGGAATAGTTCGATATCTTTGGGAATACGCTTGTTTGCATTATTTTGGTGAGTTAGATGAGATCATTGATACCACTCGTATACAGCATTAACATTACCATTGGAAACAAAAGGAAATCATTTTATTTGTTTGTTTGTAATATTTATTTATTTTCCTCACATTTCCAGCCTACGCTTAGCTAATTACTTCCTGGTCCCAGCTCCATGGAGCCGATTCCAGCTGACATTGGGCGAAAGCAGGGTGCACCCTGGATAGGTCGCCATGATGACACATGCTAAATTATACTCACATTTACACCTAAAGGCCTCACAGAAAAAGGGCCCCTGTTCGAGGCCCGGTTCCCCATCCTGAATGTCTTTGGATTGTGGGAGGAAGCTGTAGTATCCGGTTAGAACCCACACTAACACAGGAATATCATGCAAAAGGCACACAGAAGGTACCCGAATCAGGGCTGTGCTAACCACTTCACCACCGCACAGCCCTATAACAGAAAGGAACTAAGAGAAGACGAGGGCAGAAAAAAACTCATTGTGTTTGATTTCTTCCGATGGGGTGATATTTGCAGACTCTCTTGCTTCTTTAATACATTGTTTCCAAATGACAGAAGTTATTGTTGTTGCCTGCAGAGAATACCTTGAGAATGTCCTAACAAAGGCAGAAATGTCTGTGGGTGTATGGAATTCACAAGAGGAAATTCTAGAAAAAAACTTTGTTGTTTGGAAAAAAAGCTTTGAAAGAAGACAAACATTAAGGTGAATGTTAAGCATGAAGCAAAGTACTACATACATCATCAAGCTGCCATTCAGTGGTACAAACCACCATACCAGAGACAGGAGTGGTGCGACAAACAGCCAAACAAATTCTTAACCCAGACAAACACGTGGATTACCTTCTGCATTGATGTGCACAAATAATGTTGACTAGAAATGTAAAGATAGGAATGTTCTCAATGCCCTGATGATGCTCTTTACCTGTACTTATATTTAACCCTATTAAATTCAGCTTTTTACAACAATCAGACAAACACATGACAAAGACATGACAATCATATTCAAGCATGTCAACGTCTGTGATAAGGGATCAGCCCAATGCTCATGCGTCATGTGAATGTTGACACTCTTCACATCGGTGCCAACAGGAATGACCTGCAATAAGGATGTCGGCAGCTTCATGCAACAGTACACTTGTGACTTATGCAGCAGGGCTTTCAGCAGCGAGGATGAACTGCTGCAGGGACACGCAACAGTGCTGCTCTTTGTACTGAAATGCAACCACTCATCAGAAGTAGCATCTGAATGATTCCCTCACCTTTAACACCATAATGCATTGCAGGGCATCTGTTGTGGGGACATTCACGACCATAGAGGCTGAAGATTATGCAGCGCACAGGACTGCAGATCTGTGAAATGTAGTTAACACTATGAGATCCATTCCCACAGCCAAGTTAGGGAAATCAAAGTTAGACCTTTGCAACAAAAGGATAGAATTCTATTTCTAACAGGTCTGAATGTTGTTTGGGAATGTAATTTGATCCCTCATGGACATCTGTATGGTTTAACGTAATCTGTTGGACTTGGACTCTTATTTTTATTTGGGCTGAAGACAGTATGTGTTTTTTTATTGTGACACTGTGAATGGAGTGGTGGCAATAGCAGGGAACCATCTGTGGGATTGACCTGTCTGCTAGCGGGTCAAGATCAAGACTGGATGCTGGCAGTAAGTGTTGGATTGGTGCCAAGCACATTAGCTCCTGTTATGGACGTAAACCGAGTGGGGTGAGAAAACGTCTCCAGGGGTCCTGAGCAGGTGTGTAGCAGTGTTTGCTATATCTGCCACAGTCGGTGTAAAGACACCGAAAGGTAGGCCTACAGCTCAACGGAGTGTCATCTATGCAGTCAGGAGGTTGTGGATTTCCAGGAAGAGTATTAACCCTGCCAAGGAGACATTTCAGGAGTCATTTGTATGCAGAGAGAAGCAGGGCCAGGTGTTTGATAAAAGTTCTTGAAAAAAGTTTGTTAAAACACTGATAAGAGTCGGTCTATAATATTTTGAAGTACTAAGTCAGGGGGAAATGCCAACAAGTCTAATTGCCTTGATGTAGTACCTCTAGTTATTAAAATCTGAGTTGAAGCAGAAAATCCTCACGATAACTCCGTCATGTGTGGGAACAGTAGATCAAATTACAGAAGTAAAATGAAGCCAATAAAGTCCACTGTAATCCACTCATGATTCGGTTTCACTTTTCATCAGGTAATTAGAGGACACACTAGGCAATACGGATGAAGTCATTTCACTAGTGCAGGGTTATCAGATGAAATCAGGTCCATTAAAACGGGTCCTATAATGAGACAAGCTCTAATACAAGATGAGAAATTAAATAATGGACGTGCAAGTTTCAGTACATTTAAGCCCCTTGTATTTGCTGTTCCTCTGCACTCTCAAGGGCAAGTAAAAAAAAAAAAACTGGCAACAGAAGTACATTTACAATCTCTGTAGAAATAGTTTTGAGCCAAACCAAGCAGAAAATAATTGAATCACAAGTTTGTATGAACAGACTCAGAAAACCAATAAAAAAATCTGTATGGGCCTCCTTGTAAAAGGATTGTGCCCGACTGTCACCGACAGAGGTTGTTAAGGGGGGAACTTTCTCACATCGATTTGGTATCACTATTCAGGCACAACTCAGTTAGGTTGATGGGTTTTGAATTCCACAATAAACTCAATAAAATAGGATTTCTAAAAGAAAACAAAGTAAGAATTAGATAATCTGTTTCACCACAGTATATCTCCCTTATAGTGTTAAGACATTTGAGGCCAATATCAAATTTCGGTGTGGGACAAATACCTCAAAATGTATTACCTCTAGAATTACATATTTCAACTTTCCAATTGTTGAAACGGTTTATCTTATCCAAGTAATGGATATCTGATTTCCAACTGACATCTATGCTCCTGCAAAGACATGTTCATCAACCTGCTGCTGCTGTGGTAGAAGGGAGACAGGTGTGCACTGTTTTGCCCAATCAGGCTGGCGATTATCCCTGTGTAAAGGGCCATCGGCAGCAGCGGCCCTGACAAGCGATGGGATTAGCCAGAGATGCAATTAAGGCCTCAACAGGGAATCGGTGTCTGACACACACAGATAGGCTGGTGGCTGCATCTCCACGTATAATGTGCATTATGCTCAAACTGTGAAGTAGGAAGCTCACCTTGAGTCACATCAGATGACTCCGCCATAAGCTTAGTTATTTGTTTGTGGCTCGGAGTTGGTGGGAAGCCAGAATGTTTGGTAACTGGCAATTACCTACAGCATATACTGCCACAAACCAATTATCACATGCAAATGAATAAAACTGGTTGAGGATTATTTTTGGAATAATACATCAAAGAATGACAAAGACTAAGCAGTACTGAGATCCTCCAATACCCATAGGAAATGGCCGACAGTTCGAGCATACTTCACGTTAGATATTCAATATGCAAACAAGAGTAATGAAGCCAATATAAGTGAAGTTTGAGAATACGGTCATGATGATGTCTCTAAATTATCTAGCAGGTAATTGCAGCAGAGTGTTCAGGCACAATCTGAGCTAAACACTTTGCTAAGGTGAATTTTATTCATGATGGAGAAAAACAAGCAGCAGTGTGGGCAGGGACGTGCTCAGGCCAACTTTGGCACTGCATCCACATCCATTTGATTGATTGATTTGGGTGCAAATGCATGGGGCAAAAAAACAGAACCAGGCTCAACGATAGTTGCAACGCAACTCAATGCCATCTGACAAATCAAGGCAAATCAAATACACGCAAGAGCTCATTGTGACATTGTAATGTGATCACAGTATTTCTACTGTAAAAGCAACACTTAAGAACTTTTCCTCTTCGGTCCCCCTACAGGTTGGAAGGGAATTGTCCATTACTGCCGTCGTAAATAATATAGCCTACCGCAGCCTACCGTTGCACGTTATTTGTTTGTATGCAGAACCGGCTCTGGAAACGATGAACGATTTGAACGATGTCTCGTGACAAGGTAGAGTAGCTAACGCCTTAGCTAAGATTAGCTAACATAAGCCATAGCGATAGTTACATATGTATTAGCACAATAGCTAACGCCTTAGCTAACATGAGCCAATAAAATAATCGAAAATGTATTGTACACAGATGCACACTGTTGGAAAAAAAAATATTACCGGTATTATTTACAAGTCCAGCAGCAACAAAGCCAAGTCACCATCCGTCTTGCATTTTGTAGCCTCCTTCAGCTCTCGCCAACGAGTGTGAGCCGGTCCGATATTCACTCTCGTTCGAGCTCTCTTTGTCATGCTCCCGTTTTCTTTTCTGTACCTCATCGGACATTATACTCCTCCTATTCTTTGCATGCTCTGCCATGACACCAATTTAAAAACTACCTAGCTGCAAGGTATCTTCCAAGCACCTGCCGGGTGTTCTCCCACTGATCTCCACGCAGAGCCTCCACCTACCGGCTTTTGTAACACTTGCCATAAAGCAGGTCAAATTTGTAGTCTCATTAGAACTACAAAACCACTACCCGATGAGGCAAAGTTACATAGTGCAGTTACAGCCGATAGAAGGCTGCAGAGCGAATGCTGAAGTGTCGTTCACCCGGTTTTGAGGTGATGAACCACTGAAACTATTTTGGAAACATTATTTTAAGGTACTAAATACTCTTTAGTGTGGCTTTAACCATGCAGTCGACATGATACATGATAAAATGACTGCCAATTCTGATTGATTCTGGAAGCAAACACAGGACTTTCAGCCAGGAGATGAGCGTTTGTGTCCCAAAGTTACACCATATTACAACATTTTATCAAACACTCTCATTCATATTATCTATGAGGTTTTTGTTCTCTTTCCGTCTACATCTCATATGCTGCTTGTATTCTTTCACCACGCAGTAATATTAGGCATGACCGTACTTTTTGCCTAGGATATTAGTCAGACTCTTTTAAATGCCTTGGACAATTGTGAGATTCCTGCCAATCCATACTGATAGGTGGCACAAGAAATGTAATCCTTGAGGTGTTCAGACAAGTGCCAGAATGAAAGTGAAAGACTGGGAGTCAATATTCACAGGGACTGGTACCGAGTTTAGACCAGAGCCTGAACGGAGCAGAGAGAGGTGGGCAATATTCAGAGAATATAAATAAAAGTAAAAGTAGCAGATTTGCTACTTAATTACCACGTGTGACAGACGACACTTTGCTAAGGTTCTTACGGTGATGGCTGTTGATGGTTATTTTTGTTATTCAAACAACCTTAACTGACTGCGTACCACAGCACATCATAACCCAACAGCACATCAGTAAACAATCAAGAGCATCTTGAGGTTTTGATGAGGAGAATTAGATACGAGTACAGATGAGTATTCACTCATCTACTGGAGCAGGCTTGGTTTGCATTCTCAGAAAGTCTTTTTGATTGCTCCATCAGCTGACCTTGTTCCCCCTTGCATGGCCCCAATGCTCCCAACGCTGTATGTGTGTCTTCCAATTATAAGCATCTCCTTCACTGGCTCCGTGTCTATACACACTCATGTCCTCGCGCTCAACACACTCGTCTTTCTGTCCTCACTTTCTTCTGCTCGTCTGTCAATGGGATGCTATTTACACTGTAAGGAGATGCTGCTCATCCCCATTGTAATGACCTCCTCTGAGACAGTGAAGCTGTTTGCAAATCCCCAGTTGTTTGTTGGAGGACTTTGCGACTAGATAACGAGTCGTGACACTGTGTAGTGTGCAGATCAGCCCCTTGTTATCAGTGTGATTGCAGAGATGGCTGCATCCAGATGAGGTGGCCATTTGTAAAAGGAAGGACACTGCCTCCCTGGGTCACAACACATTTTCAAAGACTCTGTCAATCATTGTAGAAGCCTAAAAAACCCCGGCCAAGATTTATGTCACATTAACATCACATACGATCCAATGTGTGCACAAGCTGCAGACGGAGAAAAACATTTACCCCCACCTCATAGTGGTAATTAAAAGTATGATGTGGAGCTTTTTTTTTTTTTTTAAACTCTATATCTCCCACCTGGTGTCCCATATTGCAAAAGTGTGTCAACACAGGCTGTAAACACAACCATTAATCAATGTATGACAGCGGTCCAAGGCAATGAAAATCAAAAATGATTGGTGATAATACACAACATTAATATAGTCGGCTGTATTTACGAAAATAGAACTGACAGTAAAGTCTTGCACTTAGCAAGATTTTTATGTGAAGGTCCATCATATTAGCCCACATCACAAAGTTGGGCTGCAATGGAGGACAACATCACATCTCCACTTGCAGAAGTTGGATGCAGAATGAAAAAAGTCGATTAATAATATTTATATTAAGATGATTAATATAAAAAGTAAATAAACTCATTCATTCAGACTTACAGGTTTTGAAAATGGATAGATCAATGGTTGGATAGCTATGTAATGTAACACATCAATCAATGCCATTGTGTTTCTGACTTCTGACAAAACAAGTCACACAAGGCTACAATGTGGTGCACACACTAACTAGCCTTATGCAGTAGTAAAGTATGTCAGCAGCGCCTTAACAAATGGTACAATTTATTAGCCATCAAGTATTGAGCCTGCATTGATGTTTTTACCTCTTGGGGGTTGTAAACACAACATTGACATATTAGAATAGAAAGAGCTTTAAATAAAGAATATAAAGATACTAAAGATATTTTTAATTTAAGGGGAAAAAAAGACAAGAAAATTAGAGACATGGGGTGTGTGCACGCATGCATGTCAGGGAGTGTGTAGTTCTATGTGTGTATTTTCCCTTTGTGTGTGTTTGAAAAACCATCAGGGTTGTTACGAAACCCCCCTTTCATCCCTCTTCACCTCCCTAACCATTTGGTCCGTCTACACCTGTCATGGCCTTATATGGGTATGTAAATGTCCGGTTTAACGGTCTATCCTATAACCCCGCCCCCTCAGCATTGTAGTCATTGGAGGTTTTTAATATTGCACACATCACTGGATATTGGTGTTCCTCTCAACACTGCATTTAAAACGCCATCTGGCACAGTCAAGTTTGTTGAAAAATGTACAATTTGTTCGTTTATGTCTTAATGTAGACACCGCGATTCTCAAATTCAAAGCGACTTACAATAAGTACATTTGTCAAAAGAAAGAAACCACAACATATCATTGCCGATAAAGTAAGAGCGAAAAAATAGTGTTAGGTCCTTGTCTGAGTAAAGTAGCTGTTCAGCAAGGATACCTTAAGTACAACAGTGCTATGATCAAAGTGCTACAGGTAAGAAAATAGAAGTGCTTTTTTTTCTTTTGGGGGGGGTTGGGGGGTTGTTAGTGGGTCATGCTATGCAGATAGCATGCAGATACCAAAACTCTGTCAATAATGAATGTCTTATTTCAACCCCATACAATTTTGTTCTCTCTGTGATGTTAAAATTGCACTTCCCTCCTGCCCTCCTCATATGTTCAGTCAAATCAGTACAGTGTTGTCTTTGTGGCATGTTATTATCCTCCAATTGGCATGTCTTGATATTGGTTTTGATTTTAGACATGTTGCCTATGCTGTGCTGTATTACTCCCCATTTGTTGATCAATATCTGGTTCTACAAATTCTGAGACATCCCCTTTCAGTATACCTATTTTTTTTTTTTTTTTTTTTGCAAAAGATGCCGAGTTTGAGCGGGGCTCATTTCTAGGCTCATTTCTTCTAGTTTCTCAATTTCACGTTCAATATCAGATACGAGCAAAGATGATGTCCCATATTTGCACAGATTTTCTTCACTGCCTGAAACTGTTTCATTTGTCATATGCTCAATATCTTCTTCTATATTTACTTAGCCCATGAGGGTAGAGGAGGATTCATAATCATTTTCACTATTGCTTTCATCATCAGTGATCACAATAGCACAACGCCTGCCATGTTTTGATTTGCATATGCATTTAAGATTCATGGTTAAACAATACAAAATAATAAAAAAAAAAAAACAGAATAATTCTTCGGATAGGTAAAAACTGACAGACTTTTTCCGTTTTATGAGATTTTCTCAAATGCTATAGTGGCTAGTTGTTTTATTATTATCGTTAGAACCTGACCCTCAATACTGCATGTCTCAATAATGGATAGTTTTCCCAAATGGTTAGATGTCTGAGCTTTTGTCCTTGCAGAACTGTACTTAGTATGTCATAACACAATCTCCCGACTATTTGTTCTATAGTTTTTGTTTTGAAGGGGCTGATTGACTCACTATTTGATTTAATGGTGGGGTGTGTTGTTTCTACTATGAGGTGCTGGTTGGCCCTTAACCACGGAGGGAAAGCTACAATTGTCCCAATGTTGAATCTGGGCATCCGTCCAATTCTGAGGATTCTTCAATTGTAGCATAAACTTCGATAAGAGAGCGTCCTGGGGTTATCAATTCTGCAGCAGCTCTCATTTCTGGGGTGTTGGGGATGACGATAGGCTCAGTAGGATCCTGGGGGATGACTATTGGAGTGTCAGGGACCAAAACAGGGCTGTAGGGTGGTCCATCCCTCTTTTCTTGGGGGTTGTTTCAGATCTTTGCCATTTAGTAAAATGTAGCCTACGTCTGCTGTTCGACATTGATGTCCTCTCTTTAAATAGAAAAGGAGGAGAGCAACACAACAACCAAAAGATGTGCAGTCAATCTGAATCTGAAGTGTGAATCAAATCAAAGTTTTATTTTAATGTCTTCAATGTGCAACAAAAGTGAAAAAGGCTTTACTTACTTATTGTGGCGGGGCGGTTAGGAAATACCAGCAAGCTGGTATAATTGAGGAGGAGACAACAATGCCACTCAGGGAATTTTACCCAGAGAATAATTTACCTCTAACAGTTGATCACTTGATAGCACACAGGTTTGTAATACGATGAGGCAAGAGACATGATTCCAACAGCACAAGTTTTATTTTTAAATACACAATATTAATAAAAGCCAGCAGGCGCAAACATTCCGTATGATGGAGCAACAGAAAGGGGTGAAGCTGAGGCTTACCAGTGGAGAGGTGGGACACCAGAAATGACGAGTCCAGTAGAGAGTCACCCCAATCACACGTGCATATACATCCACACACGTGACGGATCACACCCGGGGGCGACAGCACAGCACACCAAAAGGGACACCACCACCGGAGGACACCAATCCCCACCACCTTGGGCTCTCGAGCTTCTAAACAAAAGGAACGAGATACAAATTAGTGAGACATCATGTAAATAAATAACATTATTTAGACAATTTAAATGCTGGGAAAATAATAAACTGCAATAGTAAACACAAAACCAAGTAAAGAAATAAGAAAAACGAGATAAGATAACGGAAAACAGAATTAATTGCACCAAAAGAATATTTACGGGGATTAAGGGCAGCAAGCCAAATAAAACTAAACACACAATTTAAGTTAAGCCCCACTGGCAAGCTACCGAATTTGCCAAAACAATGCGTAGGGACTAATGGAGCAAAGTAACAGCGGAGTTAACTCGGATGAGCCAACGATCGGCAAAGCAGCAGCGGAGTTACAGGTGAGCCAAAGCTCGACACTACTGGCTGCTGGACCCAAACTCGCGGGCCCGATCCAGTCCCGCTGTGTTTACGAGCCAGCCAAGGAGGAGGGGGAATGGACGAGAGCCCTCAGGTGCTGTTCCGCCCCGAGTAAACACCTATAACTTACAACAATGGCTAGTTAGCTACCACAATCAACAAAAATAAAAGCACAAACTTGAAATGATGAACAAAAATAGAATGTCATGACATTTGCTCAGATTCTTGATGCATTTGTTTATGGAATGATTTGTTTTGCTCAAACCCAGTAGTCCAGTGTCACTTGGCCACTCCTATTGACTACAATCTCAGATTCAGTATTTCAACTCACGAGAGTCATGGAGCATGGCAGAGAGGTGGTCAATATGCGTGACCAGTACACAGACACTCCTTATGGTCTGGTCAATAAAAGGGCACACCAGAATGTGGACTTTTGTCACTTGTCAATATGCCACAGATGTCACAAACCATGAGGGAGCGTGCCATTGGCATGCCGAGTGCTGGGTTGAGCCTTACAGCTGTGTAGGGTTGTAAACGATAAACCGATGCGACCGGGTATTCGGTTCAACAAGTGAGAGATACGGCTGCATCGGTAGCAGCCTCCTCAATTGATATGAATTATCAATGGATTCCTAGATGAATCGGTTACAGAGTCATGGATCGGGTATCGCGAGACTTTGAAGCAGTTGGCGGCATTACACCAGCGTCTCTAAAACAACGCGAGAGCTGAAGCTGCCGACAAAAAGCCGTAGCTGGCTAGCTGGTATGACCCAGCCAGCATGTCCATGTGGGGCCCATAAGGTTTAAATTTGGGCTGCAGATAAGGGTCCCAAGTGGGTTTGTCCGCAGTTTCCATGGTGGCCCCACCTGTGTTTGCCCATATAAGGACCCATTTAAGGTCCAGTCTGATCCCTCTTCATGCCCATGTGGGCACAGATATGGGGCCTACATGGGTCCTGTGCAATTCACCAATTTGGGTCCCACCTGAAACCCAGTCAGAACCAACTTGAAACCCATATGGGCAAACACAGGTGGGGCCACCATGGAAACTGCGGACAAACCCACTTGGGACCCTTATCTGCAGCCCAAATTTAAACCTTATGAGCCCCACATGGACATGCTGGCTGGGGAGTTATAAACAAGTGACAACACGGAACATAGAGGAGGTGGAGCTGGAGAGGCAGGCTGCGACGCTGTCGTGTGACCGCAGGCACTCCATGACCGCACGTGAGAGACGGATGGCTTTGAATGCCGATCGCTTGTGTCTCAACTTGCGCCACAAGAGGCGGCCACAGCACGGGTAGCGTCCACGACACTGTCCTGTGACCGCCATCCCACGATTCTGCCAGACTTTTTTTTGGTCCATGTCTAAAAATACATTGCATGTGATTTTGTTGTTCTGTTTGTTTTTTTTTTTTTTGCCAGTGCCATATCCCCAAGCAGTGCCACAATGCTTGGGGATATGTGGTATTTTCAGTCTGTAATAAAAGGATATCTTTTTTGAATCGAATCGTAACCTGTGTATCTAGATGCATATCAAATCGTTTATCACAGAGAGATGTCCAACCCTACGGCTGTGGCAACACAACTGAATGTGCATCATTCCACTGTCAGCCACCTGTGGACTCGTTTCAGAGAGACTGGAACGACAGCGAACCGTGCATATGCCCGCTGGCCACGTGTTACCACGCCCGCTCAGGACTGGTACATGTGGCTCCAGCCCCTCCATGATCAGTTCCGCCCAGCGACCAGAACTGCCGGTGAGACTGTTGGTATGCACAACAGGCGGATTTCAGCGCAGACAGTCGGGAACCCACGTTGTTGAAGTTTGTGAACTTGGATCATCGACCCCCGTTGTGTTCTTCCTGCCATTGCTCCAGGACTTTTGTTTTGAAATAGAGCCTAATGCTCACAAATTAAAGCCACTTTATTGATAAAGTTGTACTGTTATTTTTGGATAGTTACTCTGTTTTGTCACATAACAATAACTACAAGTTTTTCTTTGTGCGTTTATATTTTTGTTGAGTGTACATACGAAATTATGTTACAGCGCACGGGAACCTACCAGCTGCTATCGGTGAGCGTCAAAGCTGCGGAGGGGTGGGGGTCCACGGCGTCTACAAGCACATACAACTGGTTTTAACACTACACTAATAAAAACAAGAAATTAAAACATGGCACGAGCAAACACCACTCTACCTACTACAGCAGAGTAAGGTACACCACGGCGACAAAGGGAACGCAAGGAGGACCACTACCTGCCTTTATAGTGTGCCTACCTACAATGATTGGCTGTCTATTATTGATCAGTTTAAAATATAAACACAAAAAAAAAGACATGCAAAGCAGAGCAGAACTCGACCAGGCTCTGTCCTGCCACATTATCTAAAAAAAAAAGTAATTACAAATGAAATACACATGTGGTACCTACCAATATCTCCAGTGTATCTTACAGAAGAAATTACCAACATGTTATCAAATTGTATGTGTATCCAAACTTACCTAAAGTCCACAATCTCCCCACCACAGAAATACATTAAATAGCACTCAAAAAGGCCGAGTGCAGAATGAGGGAAAAAAAGCAGGCTGGCTGCTGAAGGTGGGCACTTTTTTTAATGGATCACACCGGGTCTAATTGGCGAGCTCAACAGGTGGAACCCATTCAGGTCGTTGGCATGGGGAGAAAACAAAAAAGAGGGGAGAGAGGGAGATTAACACACACACACACACACACACACACACACACACACACACACACACACACCTACACCTCTGACTGCTTGGCACGTAACAACTTGTTCTTATACACCCCTGATGGAACATGTTTTTCAAACATTGAAAAAAGAATAAAAACACATACATGCATATACAAGTTACAAATCATGTCCATATCTATTCAAACATTTAAGTTGGTTGCACACGTTTTGGATACAGAAAACTAACCGGGGTTTTTCTGGCTGGAGAATTCTTCTTTGTATCCAACCCCCATGAGCATTCATCGACATCTCTTTGTGGTATTTCATCAATCAGATGCTTCTCCACTAGAAAAATCTCAGTGTATCTGATTCAAAAATAAATGTTTTCATGTTGCAGGGCCTATATTCATATAGAGACCACTTGTTTATGATCATTTGGTGCCACTGTAGGATGCCCCCCTTCATGTTGGGTATGTCACAAAATCAAATGGCATTTTATCAAACCTATATACCTGACATGCCCATATTAAAGCAATGCCAGGTTGAATTCCATGGGAAGTGAAGATGATTTTTTTTATTTTAGTGCAATATTTAAAACACATGCTATCTGAAGCATTAGAAATCATTTAGAAATGTTGGGGACTAATATGCTACATGTTGTTGGGAATCTTTAAAAAGATTTGTTTAGTTTTACAAAGTTTAAAAAGCATGTCTAAACAAGGGGCCAGGCTGAAAACTAAATGAAAGCTGGAATGACAATGTAAATCTGAAAGTGTTAACACATGTTAGCTGTGGGAATCAACTGTTGCTTTATTGTGCCCCTGTCATTTCCCCTTGCTCAAAATAAAAACATCCGCCACCTCTCTATTCATCTCATCCTCTCTATCATGATCTGACAACTTCCATGCCTATATTAGGTCCATGACAGGCATAGACAGACCAAATGTTTAGTGAAAAGGGATGAATGGTGCGTTTCGTTATGTTTCGTAATCCCCCCATGTTTTTCAAACACACACACACAGACACAGAGAAAATACACACACAGGAGTACACGCTCCCTGACACGCATGGGTGCACACACACACACACACACACCCCATGCTGTGCACATGCCGAACAGTGTCTCTTAGTTTGTTTATTATTCCCTGGGGTACCTTTTGAGTCCAACTGTCACTGTGAGGTGTGTATAAAAGCCTATTGAGTGCACTTAAAAGTTTCCTAAAGTGGAGGAAATTGGCCTTCTGATAACATGCTGTCAGTAATGAATGTCAGTGGCCAGATGCTTGCACACAGCATGGAAGTGAAATTGGCACTTTTCAGCATCATTCCTGCCAGGACCAAGGACTTGCTACCTCCTATTTAATCTGTCACACAGCCACTATATGCAACAGTGACGATTATGAAAAAAGATCGGCCTGCTTCTGAGGAATCCTGTGTACTCTGGCTGATTAAAAACAAATCGCAGAAAGTCATTGGCACCCATTAAAATTAGTTCAGGGCTGTCATCTGCCTGACACGGGTAATCCTCTCTGACAAGTGCAGATTCACTGGCGTCTTTAATAACACAATCATTTCTGTTTGGCCACATTTTGGCAAAAGAAACTACCCGGACACACTGTTAATTTATCCTGGTTTAAATTGACCAGTACTAAAAACATCCAGTCATGTTCGTACAGCTGTACAAAGTGGCTCACGTCTATTATCGTCTGTTGATGGTTATTGTTAGGGATTTTTATATGGGCCAAATTGTCATCTTATGGGTGTTTATTGATCGGGTGGTTGGGCTCAAATGCTAGGGGTAGCTTTCACTTGTTGTCATAGTGTAACAGACTGTTCTGTCTCTACGTAGTTGGAGAAGTGTGTCCCTGTAGAGTTGCCGTAGGGCTGCTGTAAAGTGTGTGGCTGACATATTCTTGTTGTGAAGATTAACATGTGAGCGACCCAGTAAAGAGAGTGGAGCCGTTGCTGTTCACTGCATCCCGTGTCTGAGTGGCCATTAATAAGTTACCACCAATAAGTTAACAATTTGGCCCATAAAACAACAGCCACCCCCCCTAAGGAACTTAACAAGGTACTGCCATATGATGTGATGTAGTATTTCAGAAAATGAATGCATACATTCATGGGAAGTTAGCTAGCATAAATTCCAGTTGTTAGCATTGTAACTGTTGAGTTAATAAACTTGCAAATTTGCGACTTTTTCTCTCTGAATATTGCCGACTGTCTTGGCTCTGTTTGTTTTTTATTGTTTGTTTTTTTCCTACAGTGGCCCTAATAAGCCGTTGGAGTTTCCGTGCAAAATTTTGTTTTAAAGTAAAATTGAATGTTCATGTATATGTATAAAGAGGTGATGAGTTCTCCCAGCAGAATCCATATCTTTCAGGTGGTTTGAGAGGTCTTTCCGATGTTTTTTTTTTTCATCTTGGGTATAACCATTTTCCATAAATTATCTCATACTGGACATAGGTGTCTCTCAGTGTGGAGGGTATACACAGGTATACAGGGTATACCCACCTCTTTTTATGGCGGTTTACAGTATGCCCACCTATCAGCCAGAAAAACCATTGGTATATATTGGAGAGTATACCCACTTCCTCCTCTGTAAGCTACCCATTTACCCAGCAGTACACCACCTCATCAACTACCACGACACCACTGGTGTCTCTCGGTGAACTGCAAACATGCAAATGGAATTCCACAATAGTTTTACAGGTTATGACATATTGTTAACAATTGCTGTTGTTCTTATTAGCGAGCACTTTGAGTGACATTAAATATTGCTTGGCAGCCATTAACAGTGACCTTTAATTAGGGTGCTGGGTTTTATGGTGTCCTTCATTGAGATGTTGTTATGACCATTGCTTTTACGGCCAGATTTTCCTTTAAGTTATTTAAAACAATGAATGTCATTTCGAAGACATCAAACACCAATCATCCTGCCAGTACTGATGCCCACCAAACATTAGACGTCTGATAGACGTCCAGATCATGTCTATATTGCGTCCGTCGGTCCAAGACCAATTCTGGACCACTACACGACGTGCAAACTAGGTCTGCTATTTGGACGTCTAATCATGACCCCACTTGGACGTCAATATGCAGTTGAACATTTGAACGTCGGGCTAGGTCACTTATTTCGACGTCTAAGACAGGTGCAGGTAATTGACATGATGTAATTTATTTATTTATATTATTATTATTATTATTATTATTATTATTATTATCATAGTAGTAGTAGTAGTAGTAGTAGTAGTAGTAGTAGTAGTAGTATGGGCATGATGACATATTTTGTGATTAAACATTATTTTTGAATATAAGTCACATTTTTGTTTGTTTACATTTTTGTTTTTCTCTTTTAAAATAGTGTTATTCTGTTTATTACAACAATAAAGGTGTAGCCTTTGGGGAAGGGGGGGGGGTGTTACAGTCAACGCCATTGTGATTGGCTGAGGCATTGCGTCATCAACGTACATCATAAGAGCCACTCCCATTGGGCCAGGTGTTTCTCTACGGTGAAAGCGAATGGCCTCTCGGCTCTGTTCTCGACCACTACAACAGCAATCCGAAGCGTCGTCCACTAAATTGCAGGTAAGTTCGGTCAGCACATAGACCCATAAGTTAATTTTATGTTCATTTATGCATTTATAGCGTTTGCCGTTTTAGCTTTATGCCTCAAACCTGTTGTTGCTACAATTAGCATTACATCTGCTAACGTTAGCTTTTGAACACGACCAATTTAGTTTAACGTACAACGAAACCGGCGAAAAATAAATACATGGAGTGAAGCGCTGGAGCCGTGGGCCATTACACGACCGTTATCGGCAACAGGCCTCCAGTGTTAACGAGCAGGAGGGCCATTGTGTTGAGCTGGGGAGCGGCCGGGTGTTAGCAGCGGATGCTAACCGCTAACGCTAGTCGAAGTTGGCATCGAGCTACCTCACAACACAGCCATCTTTCTTGTTACCGGTCGAGGCTTTATTTGTCGGTGACAGCCGGTTATGGGTCCGCGGCTCCAGCGCTTATTTCTTTTTCTTTGACGTGCTGCTGCTGAGATAGAGAGAGATTAGCACTTGCTAACACCCGGGACAGCTAATGGGGCTAGCAGCACAGACCAATATACAGGCGGGGGGAGGGGGCGCTTCAGACACAGCCACGTGGGGGTTTGCAGCCAAACAATTTAGTGCAGTGGAGTACTGTATTGTAAAGTTTTAGTAAAATGTTTCTAAATCTTTTTTTCTTATCCTTTTGTCAGGTGGTGTTTGGTCCTCCATTTGAAGGAATTTTGGAACATATTTTTGCTTACAGATATGCAGACTTGGTGTATGACCGCCGTTTGCCTTTACATATTTCTTATCATTTGTCTTTATCTACTTGCAGATGGAGTCATGCAGTTCGACAGTCAGGCCACAGAGGACAAAATAAGGAGCCATGCTTCAGAACATCTGAAGCATGCCCCGCAAAGGAGTGGAGGGGGGGGGGGGCTTCACCGCCACTCAAGACTAATTTTGTGATTTACATGTTCTACACTGTAGTTGCTGTTCTCAGTGTTCATAGGGTTATTACTTTTATATACAGTATATATTTTATATTCTTATAATTTTATAGTCAGAGTACTTGTATTTTACCTTTTTTGTATTTTTTATATACACGTTTGTATATACTGCCTGCTGTTGTATTGTCAACTGACGTCTGGAAAATAAAAATGGGTGACAAAACAGTCAGGATTTGATTGTGATTTATTATAACGTGACTGTAGAAACGTGTCCAGAAGGTAGGAACCTGTTTTCCTGTACCAGCTAATTTTACTGTAGTCATTTGGTTATGCATAGGAACTAAACCAGTAAAAATATATATATGAATAAATAATAATAAGAATTATAAAAATCCGTTCAATTTCAATAGGGCTTCGCAGCCCGACGTCGGCGCTCGGGCCCTAATGAGTTATAATTTGACGTAGAAAAGACGTCCACAACGATCATATTTGGACTAGAAATAGCTCCTGCACGGCGGTACTGTGGACGTCATAAATGGACGTCAAGTATACGTTGAAAGAAAGACGTCGTCTGGAGTAACAGTCTGCACCTTGAGGTGACCAAAATTATACGTCCAAAAATGACTTGGAAAAGACGTCGTTTGGACGTCTCTTTGCGCAGTGGGTGGTCGCCCCTGTAAAACACAATAGTAAATCTTGAGCATAATAAGTATTACCACGGTAAGCAATGTGTGTTTTTCAGACCTGTTGCAATTAACCTTTTCACTCAAAATAAAATATCACTATTGAGAATTACCATTGAGATATTAAGAAACTCAATTGTTCAAAGCTTTTCTTTGTTTGTTTTTCTCTTGTTCCTGCCAAACAAAAGTGTTGTAATCTTAAATATGCAGAAGGAAGTGGAACAGAGCATGCCCTCCAGGCCTTATGAAAAGCAACATTGAACATCCCTAATTAAACTGAACTCTCCCCTTTCCAAATAGTGAGCAAGGTTTTGGGAACACAAAAGAGCCTCCTTGAGTCCTCTCTCAGCCTGATATCGCCCCCCTGGATCAGCTACTCTTTTGGATTACTGCAGGCAGCAACAATCAATAAAGAGCAACTTCATAAATTGGAAATATATCCTGCATAAAAGCACTTACTAATGACTGTTTTAAAACAGGCTGGCCATAGTAGAAATGCATGATTTAAAGGCTGAATGACGCCACATTTGTGAGCTGGTAAAGGTAGTCATCTGTAATCCTCTTTAATGGTCCCAGTGAGACTAAAGTCACACCAATTACCTGATAAATCACAAGCCAAATACCCAAGAGCATAAAGCAATACACATTGTTTGACTGGGGAGACAAGAGAATGTTTTGAGCAAAGATGAAATAAGACCATATATATATATATATATATATATATATATATATATATATATATATATATATATATATATATATATATATATATAAAAGAGAGAGAGAGAGAGAGAGAGAGAGAGAGAGAGAGATAGTTGTAGTTGTAATTATTGTTTTTGTCTGATTTTCTGACCGTTGAGCTGCAGTCAGCCATTTAACGCCCCCAGAATTCCGAGTTGCCGTCTCTGAACAATTTCAAGGATGATTGTCAGAGCCATAGTTCAAAATAACTCGATCATACTTTGTTTTGCCACAAACACCTGAATTCACATGGAAACTCTTCACTGGGGTCAGGTATCAAAAAGAAGTGGAAAATATCTACATTGAGAGATGCCAAATTTTTCTCACTGATGGCAGTTGTGCAATGACCTTCAATTGGCAAATGGAATGACTGTACATATAAGATAGGCAAGAAAGCATCTTAACTTGTAATGTTACAGATTATGCTGCTGGATGCTCTTTGGATAAAGAATTAATGGGTCAAAGCACAGTCATTCAATAATCACATGGGATTCACTTCAAATGCCAACAGCAGTTCTCTGGCGCCGCTTTCAGTGGTCTATAAATGACGTAAAGAAAGAGTAAACCGTAGATTCTTAGAGTGGAAAGTCAACAAAGGTGAAAGGGAAAAGGTCACCGATGTGTCACAGTGGCTACTGCTTGAATAATAATGCTGCTTTATAAATGTGTGTGTGGGGGTTTGGCTTCCAGCAGGAGTAAATGAAGGTGAGTGAATGTGCCAAAAGCCCTGGAATTCAACGCTGTGCTACCTAATTGAGTCATTGGTATTGATTAGTAACCCTATTAACCCCTTTTGCAGTTAGATTAATCTGGATATCTGTCCTTTAATGATGATTATGTTCTTATTCGCCAAGAGGGGGGAGAGAAATACGTGCCACTTTAGATGTCCATGGTAAGGTGGTGCAATGTGGTATATCCCTGGGGACAAACTATTCTATCTAGCTGCTCTCTCTCTCTCTCTCTCTCCACACTCACGTCGCCATAATATCTCCATCTCTGGTGCTATCAGTTGATGAAGCCCAGTCTGGAGCTTGGAGCAGCTCTAAACCAATCTGTAGGACACACATGGGGAACAGGGGGGAGGGGAGTGAACAGCAAGACACTCACAGGCACTTAGCTTGGGGGCTCTTGGTTCAAACTCTGATACAGTCCATCTTTACTTCTCTACTTGGAAAAAACTTCATATGGTAGTAGAATATATTGTCTCCAGATTTAATGTATGCAATGAGCGTGGGCACCAAAGAGGCATGTTGCAGTGTAAAGTGTAAAAGCCATCTGTAATTGAGTTGGCAGCGAGACCTCTAAAACAAAACAAGTGAAAAACGTTGGAGATAGGCTGAGGAGGAATATCCCCCTAAGGTGTCTGCATTGCACCAATGAGGAAGCGGAGTCTTGTTGGTGTAAAGTGCAGTCAGGTTCACTGAATTCCACACAAGCCTATCAGTCTGAATATGACTTCTCCAGGGGGAGTGGATCCCCCACACTCAGCTGTCTGCAGTGAGCTGTTTTTCTCTCAGGGGGTAATTTGTGGCACCGCATAGTGAGACATCAATTCTTTCTGACATGTTGTGTCGAAAATAGGAACATTTAAAGGCCTTTATTTGACATCATTTTACCTCAGACAAATTTATCACCACACCCAGTCCAGGGTTATTGTATATCTTTTTCAAACTCATGTCAATGGCCCTGCTCAGGATGGAACATAGTTGTATTTGTATGGAGTTTAGTCCTGCAAACTAAAGAATACTTACCAATGTTCTGGAAGTTCAACTTTTGATATTCTGTTGTACTTGAACTTTTTATTTTTTATTTGGTGATATCACTGATAATTGCAGTATTCGGCTTTACTGACAATCATGCTCAACACTTAGGAGCCTAAAATTAACTGCGGTATGAAACACTGGATGAACTATTACATTTACATTTACATTTAGGTCATTTAGCAGACACTTTTGTCCAAAGCGACTTACAATAAGTACATTTGTCAAAAGAAGGAAACAAAGAAACCACGACGTATCATTGCCGATGCAGTAAGAGCTAAAAATAGAACAAGTGTTAGGTCCTCATCTGAGTAAAGTAGTACTTCAAGAGCAACAGTGCTAAGATCAGAGTGCTATAGGTAAGGTTTTTTTTTTTTTTTTTGGGGGGGGGGGGGTCGAGGGAGGGTGCTAGTGGGTCATGCTATGTAGAGTCAAGTTGAAGTCTGAACAGGTGAGTCTTGAGCCTTTTTCGGAAGATGGCAAATGACTCTGCTGTCCTGACATTGGTCGGGAGTTCGTTACACCACTGAGGCGCCAGAACGGAGAAGAGTCTGGACTTTGCTGAGTGACATTTGTTTGATTTCAGCGATGGTGGTACCAGCCGGCCAGCTGAAGTAGAGGAGCGAAGTGCTCGCTTCGGGGCATGAGGTTTGACCAGTGTTTGAAAGTAGATGGGTGCCGTTCCATTGATGGCCCTGAAGGCCAGTGTCATCGTCTTGAATTGGATGCGTGCTGCAACAGGGAGCCAGTGGAGGTCACGGAGGAGGGGGGTCACGTGGGAGAATTTGGGTAGATTGAAGGTGAGGCGTGCTGCGGCATTCTGGATACGCTGTAATGATTTAGTAGCAGAGGCCGGGAGTCCGGCCAGGAGAGAGTTGCAGTAGTCAAGGCGGGAGATGACCAGTGCTTGGACCAAGAGCTGCGTTGCATCCTTTGTGAGGAAGGTCCGAATCCTGCGGATATTGTAGAGGGCGAATCTGCAGGATCGGGCCACAGCAGTGATGTTGGGGGTGCAGGATTAACATGCTAAGTGGGCTGCATTACAAATATAAGTGTGAATATCGCTGAGTGCAGATCAGCAACGCTGCAAAATGTATTAAACACATGATACCTAATGTATTCATGTCCTTGATTTTACAGCAGCTCTAGCTTGCAGCAGTTTCTAACACTTGGCAGCAAAGTTAGGAATGAATACACAGTGCAATAAGCTTCCATGTCAATTTGAGTTGGTTTCTCAAACTTCTCGCTTGAATAAATACTCCATCTGTCTGAGCTGATCTCATCACTAACATTGCCGCTAATCCTCCTCCTTCGACATCAGATGATACTCACTGATATTTCTCCTCAAAATCAGACATCCGGGGTCTCCAAGAGGGGATCAAACTTCACCGAGCCCCGAACGGCTTCCAAGGTGACATTTTCATCTGAGCTGACTTCTCTGTCCCCATTCTGCATTGTTACCCGTAGTGGTAAACGGATCCAGACCCAGACATGATCTCATCTATCTCTTCCTGACATATGCACAAACAGTCACGTACACGCTGTGTACATGTGTGCACGCTTCAGGCTAAATATATAAGACTTAATGCCATCGCACACAGTCGCATATGGATGCAGGAACCACTCTCCCCCACACACGCACATGCACATACACACACACACACACACACACACACACACACACACACACACATGCACACACATGCACACCCACACACATAGATAGCCCAGCATCTCCAGGAAGTGAAAGAGCCAGAGGAAGCTCACAAAGGGAGTAATGTAGCACCAGGGAAAATGCCAAGTGTCTTATTAGTGGTTTAGTAGAGATGGCTAGGAATCGATGAGCGACCCCACTGGTCACAACACAGCACTCCCAGAGACACACATCACGGCACTCAGTCTGCACCAGCCTATCCATCATAACAGAACAGAAAAAGAAAACTCCTCCACAGCTAAAGAGTTTTTACCTCTTATCCCCCTTCTGTTCAGTGCTTTGGGAGAGACATGTTGGGAGAGTGCTGCCAAGCAAAAGCACGAACAACATAAGGAGTCTCTTATTTTCTGGTTTGGTCCTTGGAGAGGACTCCTCTATACCACCTCCATATTGCAGACAACTTTTCCTTTTAGAACTCTTTTTTTGTATTTATTTAATTATTTACCATTATTTTTATTATTATTATTGATCAAGCAAAACTTTTACTGCTTTTAATAACAGGTGATCAACAGAATTCTGTTTGTTTTAACCTTGCCGATGTGCACCTGTAAAATAATAAATAAAGCATGGGTTAAGTACAGCGTATGAGGCAGTAATGCTCGCAGTACTTTTTGCAGTAATCGTTGGTAGAAATAATTACCATCTGTTTGCTGCAGTGATACATATAGCTTAAATACAACTAACAATGTGATTATCTTTACAACATAAGGTAATGACTCCACCTTGAAGTCGTGGTTTGTTCGTACAGCATTTGGATCCATCGGAGTTCAGCTATGCTAACACTGTATCTGCTCCATAAACATGTCAAATAACGTCGTCTAGGCATTAATACAGCAGCGACCTTGTTCGTACCATAGACAGTCTGTGGTTTCTACACATCGTTTTGTTTGGTCTCCATATGAAATGTGAGGTACTATCGAGCTCTGGGAAACCACAGACTGCTACCATAGGTTTTTGTCTCCATTTCTGATTCATTGACAACGAGAATCTCACTACTTATAGGCTTTTGCGTCAGAGCTAGCAAGCTAATTATTAATAAATTAAAAAATGAGCGTCATTGGGCTACTTACTGTGTTGTCTGTGACAATTCCAGCTCTGAAACAAAAACAATATGCTAACTTAGCCCAGCCAATGCAACAAGCAAACAGCATGGGGTTGAGAGTTATCACCAAAACAAACAGCTAATTTCTCAAGCAAAATGCTAATCCTCCGCCAAATAATCACATCATCACGTTGGCTGTGTGTGTGTGTGTGTGTGTGTGTGTGTGTGTGTGTGTGTGTGTGTGTGTGTGTGTGTGTGTGCACTACAGCAAAATATGGATGATTGACAGCCACCGTCCAATTACACAAAACCAACAAAATTAAATAAGCCTTCACTTCACACACACACACACATATATATATATATATATATATATATATATATATATATATATATATAGAGAGAGAGAGAGAGAGAGAGAGAGAGAGAGAGAGAGAGAGAGAGAGAGAGAGAAAGAGAGAGAGACAGAGAGAGAGAGAGAGACAGAGAGAGAGCTGGACCAGCTGTTTCCCCCTGCCTCTGTTCATCAATCTTCTTATCTAAATCTTGGCCTATTTCTCAAAATGGTGAAACATTCCTGCACAAGTCCTCATCATTTCCCGAAACCTCGAGTATACAAACAAAATAACTCCAAATAAGCAGACATTTAAAAAAAGAAAAAAAATCTGTTCATCAAAATGTTGGCGTCTCTCTGACTTGAAATTGATCTGATTTTAAAGACTGGTGCTCCACACTGCTGCTGCCAAAATGACACCTGGTGATAAATGAAAAACCAAAGTGAGGTTGTTGTCACAAACCAGTCAAGATGACATATTTCCATTTGTTTCCTCTCCATTCTCTGTCTATATTTAATCATTAGGCAAGCTGTCGTGGACTTATTGAAGGAGATGGGATAAACCAGGATATTTCACATATGCAGACAAGGTCATGACTCATGGTGATGACAAAGAACATGTGCTGTGATTCTAACCACTTTCCATGTACTTTTTTACACTTTTTACCACTATGACTTATACAAGGTTTGGCCTGATTATGACTTCCTGATTCACCTTCATCCATACCTACACCCTAACAAGACAATGGGCTCTAAAATGCAGAAGTCGGACAAGGGACCCATCGTTTAGTGTTATTCATCAGACACTGCAATAGTGTTAAAAACAACCTGGAAAACACTCGACTTATACACTTATTTTACATGGGAACGTAAAGTGATTTGTGATAATGTCAGGGTCTGTTGGGGATTTATGTCCAGTGTGAATGTGCCATGCCACTGCAAATTATCCACATCATATTGGCGAGTAGAAATAATATCAACAAAACATTTCATTTATCAAAATATGGGAACGGTAAAAAAATTACCGGGAAGTGAAGATAAGCAGGAATCCACTTGCATATGGTTGTGTCTGTAAAAGCATGCATCATTTCAAAACAGCTTTCTTACTTACTTAAACTTAACTACAATAAATTTAGTCAAGTACTTGTGAGTTGAGTATTTGCATTTTTAAGCCACTTTATACCTCTACCTCTGTCTTTAAGTTGTTAGCAGTTCCACATGGTTTCTATTTCATTTATTAACTGTTTGAGGAACAAAGGGATACAATTATAAAAAGAAAAGTCCCTAAAATGACCACTCTGTTTTGTCATATATGGTAATATGCCAATCAAAGACCATTAATGTTGTAACTTTAACTTGAAGTATTTGAAAACTTCTTCCACCACCTGATCTCAAGATTCTCAGAATCAAATGGGTCAAAAACTACAACTAGTAAAATCATCAACTCATCTGACTGGAAGCTGAGTGACACTTTTAAAATCAAACGCACCTTGTATGGAGTAGCATCTTCTTTTGTGTGCATTACTTCCTCCCTGTCACATTTCTTCTTCGTCCTGTGAAAAGGAAGTTGGAGGCAGAGTATGGTTCAGCTAAGGGTAAACAAAACAGGAAAGTTCATTGTTACGGTTAATAAAGACACAGATTTCAAGTCTGTGATAGGAAACACACGCTGGTTCCCTGCATAGAAGCTGGATGAGCTACACACTATCTTGACCTCACTCTAACTTCCTGCTTCTCTACAGTACACGGCTTTCAATGCCAATGAACGTTGCTACTGGATATATCCAATTCCAAGAAGACAAAATGGTGGAAACAAACACATACTCTAGAGATTGTGAAGTGTATTAATCTCCCTTTAAAAATGTTGCACAGCAGCACTGTGGAGCTCTACTTCTATCCCTCCTTCGGCATCAAATAATGATCCTGGCTAAGAAAACATCCGCGGTAAAGATGAATAAAGAACCGGCTTTGTGCTGTGTATTTTGTCATTTCCTTTATTTTCTGTAACAAAAACATTCTGTTCTATTGTCCTGCCTTCAGGTGACAATGAGCTTCTGTTTCTTCACACTTTCCTTGTCAGAAAATCCATCTGCCACAGTTATTAGATCGTCAAGAAGCCATTTAAAAAGTGTTTGTTTGCCTTTAATTCACACAAAGGACATGATGTCATTGGTCCTACATCTTGGCAGATTAAATCTATGACTAGATGGAAGCAAGCTTAACTCACTGAAGTAAGGTTTACTAAGGTGAGCAGGGGCTGACAGCATCTTTTTTGTGACTGGGAGGATTATAGTTTTACCTATATATACACAGATCCCATACATCATTTGTAAAAAATGTTTTATTTAATTCAAGTGTTTTTGCGATGTTCTTAGGATACGGTTAGTGTTGGTGGAAACATATACAGTGTAGGCCTGGAGTGAACAAACAGCAGACTTATTAAATAGGTGAAGTTAACCAAATGACGTTAACATAAGCAAACCACCTACACATCAACAAGCAACAGATAAAGACAGCATCCTTAAACCAAAACAATGAACCAAAATAAACCAAATAATTCAAACAGGAGTGCTGACAGGAGTCCTGCCCTTCACTCCACAGGCAGGGGCATCCCAGGCAAATTACATTTGCCTATGGCCCACGAGCTAGAAGGGGGCCCCCGAGGACGGAGATTCTTTTTTTCACAGCAACGACAATTGAGCGAGAACCCATTGAAATTCTATGCTCGCCGTGTAAAGGAAATGTCCGGAAACCCCCTTAGGGTTCCCACTAATGTAACCTGCTGCCAATTACACAGTGTTCCTGACACCATGAAGCCACTTATCCTCCTGGCAATCAAATACGGAAGTGCAGGCAAGAGGAGGAACAGAATCATCAAACAATGGTAAGTAAATCTGTTGCGTTGAATACATTAATTTAGCAGGGTTATAATTTGTCCCGGCAGCAGAATAAACATGATTTATTCTGTCTAAACTATTATTAATGATATTATCTACCATTAATGAATGGTAGATAATATAGTTATCTCAGTCAAGTTTACAATAAGTACACCAAACAAAAGACCAAATATAACCATGCTCTTTTCTTTTGTTACTCATACCTGAAATGGTAAACAGGAAGACAGAACTATACGACGGAAAAGAGGGAGAAAACTGCAAGTAGGTACGTCAACAGTGTTATTAAGTGGTCGCTATGACAGGCATCAGTGTCTGTACAGCTCAAAGTGCATGCTGTGTTAACATAAAGCTCAAAGTGCAGATAAGGCTGACAGGGACTCAATCATATGTTTCACAGGTGCATGTGATCAGCAGAGATTTGAATATTTTGCTTGCGCTAGCTGACAAGACAGAGGGTCATCAGAAACTATTCATGATTTGGGAAACCTGAATGTCTGCAAAATTGCATGTCAATCCATCCAGTAGGTGTAAATGTTTGCATTGTTAGACCAGCAGGGGAACAGATGGACTGACAACATCAACATCCCTGAAGCCGTGCTGCTTACAAAACCAAAAAAAAGTCGACACCCGGTCATACTCTGAAAAAGATAAAGGCATTACAACACACAAAGGATGGAGACAGCACAACGGATAAAGGAAGAGTTCATCCCTGCTGTAAATCCAACTAAATTCCACTGTCTAATCAGTATTCTGCTAACGCACAAAAAAGCAGAATGCTTGACTCATATTTTCATCATGTCATGGCAACCTTCCAATGTGTTTTAGAGCATCTCAGGTTGGAAACTTGTGGTGCTTCCCTTAGTAACCACAGAAACAAATTGTAATGTGTTAGAAATGAATGTGTCTGATGTGGCTGCACAGTAGTTTTTTTGTTTTGTTTTGGGTTTTTTTTCCCCCAGAGACAACTTCTCAAGAGTGAGGAATGGATGTGTACCAAATAAACAAAAGAGTGACATTTCCAACACCAAAGGTTTGTGAAAGGTTTTGAATCTTGTGGGAAGTAGACTGTGGCAACAGAAAACATTTTGGGGGAATTATTGGACCAAACAACCTACACAGAAATTAAGGGATGAAAAAACGAGGATCAGCAACTTCTTTCTGTGATTACACAAACAAGTAACCTACATGCAATTTTTCGTGGGTCAAAACATTATTATTACAATCTTTAATAATAATGTTATCTTCAATGTACGTGTAAATACTAAAATAAAGCAAAAACTGTACGGATATAAGCAGTTTAAAGCACTAGAATTAGAATTAAATAGCAACAATAGCAATATTCAAACTATACATTATTATTTTGGAGTAGCTGTCAAACATACAGTTTCACATTCTTGTAATACACAATGCCCTGACTGATTTCATGCATGTTGAGATACTGTATCGGAAACTAGAATAAATGTGAATGTTCTTACTGTTTCATGGAGACTGCATGGGTTTAAAGGACAGAGACAGATAAAGAATGCTACTTTCTCGGAGAGAGGGAAAAAAAAAACAAATGTGATGTATCCATAATCTCCATGCAGCAGGAACAGGTAGAGATTAACATTTGAGAAGCAGTGCACTTTTATTGTGAAGGTCACCCCAGGCCCTGAATGGGTTTGATTGGCAGTGACCAGGATGCCGGTGAGGCTCAGCAGGCTGCTCACTGCTGCAACTTTGACTTCATCTCAATCCTTGAATCTTTCATACGCCACAGCACAGAAAAGATAAATCACTTTGGACATTATAATACAAACTGCAGCAGAAGGTTGCCTACTCTTTGATCGATGTCCTATGAGACCTGGACGGGGAGAACTTTACCTGGGAAAGAAGCAATATCTCATATGAATAACTGTTTGATATCGTACTTATACATAGCCCATTGTTACATAATTGCCTAATCTTCCAGCCTCGGTGCACATGGTATGTAAATGTTATGCTACCTTCAGTCCACCTGAATACCTGAGGGAGATTAATACGTAGGCGTACAAAAGGCCAACCAGCGGCAAAGCAATTGGGAAACGGAAACCCTCCTGATTAGCACAGCGATCGAAAGTGCTGCTGCGGAGCCAAACTTCCACAAATCCCACAGCGGTTAGTCGGGTCAGCGCCTCCCAAACAAATGAATGGAATCAGAACAACGTCCAATCACAGATTTGATAAAGCACATATAAAAAAAATGGATGGTATGAATAACCGTGTTTCGTCCTAATTAAACGACTGTAAATATAGCAGGGTTGCTTTCTACCTGTGAGACCTGTCAGAAGAACTTATGCTGGACCGTTTGCAGCATGTATGTGTCAAAGGGTTAGAATGCCAGAAATGATGAGATGCAGACCAACATACACAATCAGATTTTTAAAATGCATGTAAGCAGCAGAGCACACGGCTTTGAAGTGATTTTGTAATGATCAAGACATAATACAAATAATTAAAATAAAGCTCCACCACAATCTAATACATATCAATTTTGACTTTCTTGGATTTGGTGCTTGACTTTGTTCAACATTAATTTTGCCACATTGCCCATATCTCATCATACCTGTGAGACAGACGCAACATTACAACGCCCACTGCAGGAGTATGCCTGCTGTGTTGAGGTCTCTAGCAAAACAACCCTACAGCCACACACTCCAACTGAATCCTTTCTTCTTTAATGGAGCACACACACCTTGATGCAATTATTGCCCATAGACCTCATGCAGATAAATGTGAGCACTGAGCAGTTCTTCTGTATCCTGCTGTTCCCCTTTATAAATAGCCTCTAATGAATAGCTACTTTCAGACCGACCCATCAACCTTTGACATGAGTTATGTGTTATTATTCTACAGGGAGCTACCACACTGCCAGGAATCATCAGTTTAATCTGGTTTTGCCCCAGCTCTACATGTTGCAGTAGGATTGCGTGAAGGTGCTTTAGGGTTGGGCAGTTTCTCACTGTACCTCTCACCTTGTTTGGTATTCAATGCACCGCGGAGTTAATCTGGTTGTTGTTATTTTGTTTTTTTAAATTTACTTTATTCTCTCATGTTCAAAATTCTCTCAAGTGTGTATGTTGATATATTGGTTATAAATCATGAAAATACTTCTTCCTAGTTTTAGACATAATCAGCTCTCACTGGTATTGGAAGTAGAGGTCTTCATTGCTCCAATATGTTCAACTGACTGAAAACAATACATGGGGAAGCTAATGATACCCAACAGGCATAAATCATTTTTTAAAAGTAAAGTTAGTCGGACTAAAGCCAAATAACTCTAAAGATAATAAGACCTGATCCAGAGTTCCAGTGACACTGAACAGACTGGCGCTAGCACTGCAGGCTGCATGGTACGCCACCAATTAATGAGCATCCAGCGATTAAAAAGAGTAATACATTTCTTACTGGACCGGTTTGACAGCGAGCTGACCGGGCCGGCCGGTCTGAGACTCTTTTTCAGAATAGAAATACGGAGATCTCCCGTCTCTGGGGAAAATGAGTGAACGATGCTACCGGGTAAGTATTCCTTTAACAAAGCTGCATAAACTGCCAATTCCTTGATGATATTGTTAATGATCCACATATAATTGAGAAAACATTATCTGCCACACCACTGTGAAATATCCAGTGACACAGCATGTATTCTGGATCCACCATAATTACATCCACAGTAGGCGGGCGACAAGGCCCTCCTACATCCCGCTTCCTTTTTGTGTATTTGTGGGAATACTGATAGGACTGACGAACAGAGCGTCTCGTGTAAATGCTGATAGATGATGCTGTCATTTTGGCAACACCGGGACAAATTAGTGGAAAAACCTTAAACACCTAGAGGCTTATTGCAGTGAATATCGTGTGGGTTGTAAATCAAAACGAGCAATTGATGTATAAAGTGTGACACAGTCCACGCATGGCAGGAGGCAGGGGAGGTGGATGAGTGAAACAAACAGAACTTAGAATTTGAAATCTGTAGAATCACAACCAACCAGTTCGACACACATTCTGTTATTTTACAGGCAGATTTCAGGAAGCCGACCACTGATATGAGGTCCATAACTGCATTTTGACACCTAAATTAGAGACTGCAGCTTTTCTACTGACTGTATAAAGAGTGAATCACCTGAAAGAGATACAGTTTATGCAAAATGTTGTGGGTAACTAGCAAGAATTATACTAAGAGTATTAAGTCTACCTTACTGGCATCACCACATAACCAAAATAATTGGTAAGAGAACATAAAAAAACCTGAGTTCAATGAAACAATATGTTGTTTATTCTGCAGCCTGTTTGAAGCTGCATGACTACAGATGGTGAGAGAACCGAAGCTTAAGATGAAATACACAAGGTGCAAAACTACTCATTTAAATGCAAGGGAAATTTGGGTTGTTAAAAAGCACTGTCATTGTACTGCTTTCAAATGGCAAGCCAGCCTCTCTCTCTCTCTCTCTCTCTCTCTCTCTCTCTCTCTCTCTCTCTCATCTCTCACACACACACACACACACACACACACACCACAAAAGGGTTTAAGCTCCGAAAACAGATTTTAAGGTACGATGCATTCACTAAGTTAGTATATTTCAAATATTATTTCATCATAATGAATGCAAATATACTGTATTTGGCCAGTATTGACCACAAGATTTGCAATTTTAATTATGTGATGCTTCTGTGGTTCATCTGAACGTTTTCTTTGTCTTTTCAGCCAAAGTGAAAATGCAACATTACATTCCGTCCTGTGTACCAGGAGATAGCTCCCAGAAAACAGCCTCACAACAGAGCATTTATGGCAGTACACTGAAGAGTTCATGAATCGCATTGGCCTATAGCTTGAATCAAGGAAAATGTAACCTTTAGCACCCTTTTACAATGTTGCCATTTAGTATTGAAAGAAAAAATGCACAGGCTAAAAGGATTTATTTCCAGAATGTGTCACCTGCCAGGTGCACACAGTTTGCTTTCGCATATCATTTTTAGAAACCATCAAATGAAATCACCTGGCAACGTTTGACATACAGTCTCACAGGTCCAGCTGTCTCATATCATGCAGTCCACTCAGTCATTTGTAAATTGTAACAAACCGATACATCGCTCGTAATAACACAAGTTGAAGCTTTTTATTTGAATTCATTGGTCAAGAATTGACTAAAACACCCCGTCGCGAGGCTAGACCATATTTGAAAAAACACTCAGCACCACTAAGTGACTAACAGGATGTGTCTGCATTGTCTTTTACACAATGAGTTAAAGCACAACCTTTATGCTGCAAAATGTCTGAGTCCAGTCTTTGCAGGGGATCTTGGTTTTCTCTCCTGTCCTACCCCATTAATCACTTAATCACTTAATTAATATCCCTCAGTAATTTTGTGACCCTTCGGAGGGGGCTGATTCCTCGCTTGGGAATCACTGTTGTAAATTAAGTGGACATTTGAAAATAAGAGTGTTTCACAGAGGGGAAATAAGAATCAATCAGGGAATACAGTCACACACAAAAAATGAGGCAAGTATGTGAAACATAAATATTAAAAACCTACCGAGAACAAAAACTACAAAAAGCTCTGGGATTAAATAACTGAACATTCTCTTCCTTTAAAATCACCCTAAATCTAACATGAAATCACACATCATCCGTATAATTAAATATCCTAGTATTAGTATATTATACACACAATTTTGCATTAAAGAATGAAACAAGAAGCTCAACATATATCTAGCGGCTTCAATATATTATACGGAGTGGCAAGGCTACTGACAGGCTCTTCCATTATGCTGTTACAACAGTGACTCTTTTGTACAGTAGATACCTACACTGGTGCTGACACGCACACTCACGGAAATGAGAACATATGAGGACACTGTCTGCATCGGGGATTTGCTGAAGGAGCACCTTACTCTTCATAAAAGGCAAGAATGGCAGGAGAAGTAGGGACATTTGAAATAGACTTTCTTCCTTTCTCCCACTGACAGTCATTTGTGCTGCAGTGTGGAGCTGCTGGAGGAGGTAAAAGAAGGGCTGTTGTTTCATGATTGTCCAAATGACTTTGATAACAGCATCCACACAAAGCTCACTTCTAAAATGACGGACAAAATGCCAGTAATGGCCATATTGTTCCACATTTGTTAGTCTATCTGGTGTGTTTTTGCTTCCTGTCAATTTTGTGTCTGAGATGATTTCCTTAACACACATGAATGAATAATAGATGTTATCCGTTTCATATTTACTCTAATCAAAATATTAATTCTGTATTTAAGGGCTTATAAGCATCTGTGCAGTGTGATTCAGTCAGTGAATAGTCACCACTGAGTGAAGCCAAGCAGTGGGAGGCATAGCGAGAGCACTAACGACACAGAACAGCAGGCTGGGGCTACAGAATACCAAGACTGCCATCCCATGGTCAAATAGTGCACCCACCTCCCCTCCCCACACAGAAGCAAGATATGGCACAGTCGCTAAAATGGGAGTTATTCTCTGTCCATTGCATTCATCTTATAGGTCGAGCACTATTCCACCGAGTCTGTTTCTCTTTCTGTATAATGAAGGACTGTGATGGTGTTTTATCACATGAACATCCTCATCCCCAACATTAGCTCAGATATAACGAGGGTTACTCAGAGGACGGGGGCCCTCTCTCCAGAATGATAAAAGACCCGAGAGTGCGCCGGTGACACTGCATCGGTCATTAGCCTGGCTCACTTTGCCCTTTCATATATTTCTAAATAAGTGCCTTCCTGCGGGTTTAACGGACCACCTAATCTGCCTACTTAGAGGTGCGGGGGGAGAACGGAATTCCAGAGGGGTGAATGTCAGGCAGGTAAATGTGCTTATCAGAGCTGTGACATGTTTAGCTCCTCCGGTGGAAAAGCTGCTACAGGTTTTAAAGCCTAGTAGGTATTTACCAGTCAGTGATATAAATTGGGGAGGGATTAGTTTGTTTATATACAGTATATGAGGCATGCAGTAAATGTGGAATGGTTAGTGCCAGGAATGTTGCAGGTTTAAATCTCCCCCTGCATTTCTCCCTGCACTCCCCCTATTAAACGGTGAGCATTAAGAATTCATCTGGCGTTGTCTGTCTGATCAATACTTGTGAATTTACAATTATCTCCAAAGCCACAGAGAAGTAACAAGTCTTATCTCTGATGCTGTTAATATGCACACGCAGGAGCAATGCCAACAAAAAGGTGCTTGATTCGAGGACATGAGAGATATTTGAGTGACCAAAGGAGAATTAATGCTAAAATAGTGCTGGCAAAAATGAAATGTCCATTCCCAGGAGATTATTGTGCCAAATACAAATAGCACAGCAAATCATCACTCCCTACAGGAATACTTCAGGGGAATTCAAGAATAAAGCATAATAAGGTCACTAAACACACTTTGGAATAAGTCCCTATAGGAATATAACGGGAATCTCCAAGCATTTTTTAAAGTTAAAATGTTTCTGTTTGGAAAGGCCATGTGCATCAGGATATCAGAGGCATGGTACACAAACTGCTTTCATGTTTCGCTAGAGGACATGCAGGTCAAACGTTCAGGGAGATTTCCTTCCTTTACATAACTGTGGGATCACACTTGCCATCCTTGACAAGAACAATGTCAGTAACATATGGCTCGTTTCTGACCCAGCCGACCACCCAGGGGGCGTTCAGAGTTGAGAGCCCTTCACTGGTTAATCTTGAAGGTGGCATTACACTCATCCTGCCATGCCAGATTAGCCTTTAGGGGTAATAATAACTGTGGTAGTCTATCAATGTCAAATTCAAGGAAAAACAGGCCGTTGGCACTCTTTTCTAGATGGCAGAGGAAGAATCAATGCAAAGTGAGTAACTGCAGTTTTTTTTTTACTAAACTGGGTCACAGAATGCCCCAAAGGAAACAACAAATGACAACCATAAGATTTCACACAGTGGCTAACATAACTGTACAGTGTCCATAGAAGTACTACGGTAAGTAGACAACAGATCCATTACCTCCACCAGCCAGCAGAGGGCAATAGGCAGAAGCGGGCCTACTATTGGAAGCCACTCCACCTTTGATCAGTTTCAAATTCAATTAGGTCAAATGGAAAGCGTCTCTTGCTATTGTTCTAATGTAAAATCAAAATTAGGATTGCTCATCTGTGACTTATGAGTAAATTCAAAATAATATCCAGTACTTACAAAGAAAAAAAAAAGCATTTATTCAGCAACACTCTTGCTGCAGAGAGATACAAGCATACTCTCAGTAGGGAGTAAAAGACAAGGGGGACATAGTTTAGGCAGTGGTAGAAATTGTGTTCACTGTAGCACTTGATGAAAACGGTTAAGAAGTTGGCACCCTCTTCAAAGTTTCACTCACAGACACAGAAAGGTAGAAGGATTTTCTGGTAAATGCACATACACTCAGTTGATAAACATATACACTGTACATCCAAAAACATTATGATTTTTGTTGGCACAAACTGCTTAAAAATCTCCTGTGCGACTCCATTCAGCACAAAGTCCATTTCTTAGGTATTGGCAATGTAGTGCATGTCATAAAAAAGAGCATCCAATTGTTTTAAGAGTAATAAGACATTATGGAGTATAATGCCATCATGGACCAGAAGCACGATGGCCTCCTGGATTGTCAACGTCTGTCTCACAGTACAGACGGAAAATTACAACAGTCCTGTAAAACAAGAAGTAATCTGTGAGAAGGGTGGAAAGGGCCAGATTACATGAACATACCAACATAAAAATACCTTCTTTTCACAGCCTCCGAATGTCTAACAAATATATCTACATGAAGCTCTGTGAGCTTAGTGATAAATTACCTCACCATGAATTTGTTTGTGTTTTTTTTTTGTCTGTGAATGACGGTCATTCCACTGCAAAAAACTGCAAAGCATCTGTAGAATTATTTCAGCAATCATGTAAGGCCTGATAATGGAATAAAATAACCCTGTTTGGCAACAACTCCTCTTATTGCACAGATTATTTTGCAGAAAATCCTTCCAAAATTATTGGATAAAAAACAATATATATTTAAAACGGCAGCCTCAAGGGCGCAAAAATGAAAACATTTGAAGTATCCAGTTTCAACAATGATTCCAAACATGCTCAGAAGTCAGAGGTCAGAGTCTGGACAGATGAATGAATGAGGCCAACATCTTCAAAAGACAGACAGCAGCATTAGAGTTCCTTGATGAACATGGATCCATGGGGTGTACACTAACATGGACTAAGAATTATGCAGGAGATAAAGGTTAAGAGCAGGTAGAAGAAATTAAGAGCACCGCTAACTTGACAAAAACTCAACAATTCTGGTGTAAAACACACTGAGCCAAAGTCAAGGGCAGTATAATCACAGAGTACAACAGTGGAGCATGTCTTGAGCAGCAATGTTAGTGTCAGTGGCAGTTTGGTCATTGGCTTATTATGAGCCATCAAGCACTGCAGTCTGAGTCACAGTCACAGTGGTTATCTTCTAATGAAACAGTAACTCAGATTGTATTACTTAAAAACAAAAACAAAAAAGTGGTTGAAATTGTTCTAAACACTGAAGAAAACAGCTATTACAAAAGATCAAATTTAATTTGAATGACAATGGCAAGGACACTCTGCTTTGTTCCCCAATTTAACAGTTGTATTGTGGGTTGTTGATGTCCACGAAGAGTTCAAAGTAAACAGCATCTTTCTTTGAAACTCTTCTTGTTCTTCTTGTTTTTTCCTTTTCCGTTTTTGTCTTTGTTTTCTGACATTTTCTTGCCTCTTACTTCACGCATCAGGTCAAAGAATACCTAGGGAGAAAAAAGAAGATACATCTGTTAAACACTTTCACTTATTAAAAGTAGTAACATGAATTTAATTAAACATTATTGTAAAATACATTGAAAATACATCCATTTATAGTAATGTAGGACACACCTTATCCACATTGGCTCTGGTTTTAGCTGATGTCTCAACATACTGAACGCCCCACTCCTCGGCCTTCCCTCGGGCCTCGTCCACCGATACCTGCCTACGCTCCTCCAGGTCAGACTTGTTCCCTACCACAAGGAGAGGGATCTTGTCCTCTTCCGCCTTCACCCGCAAGATCTGCTCCCTGCCGGCACAGCACAGATTGGGTATTTAGATATTTTCACCAGTTCTCCTTGCATACAGTCTGTAAGTGAGTGTCTTTTGATTGTGATCAAGTATAATGGAATCTAACTAGGGATGTTTCTAATGACTAATTCCTCTGATGTTAAGACTGAAGTTTAATCTAGTCTAAATGGACAAAATAAATAAATAACATTTGAGCACAATTGAATCTATACACATTGTATCTATACACAATCTGCCACAGACAGACAGATGTAGGCAGGAAACAGTACCTGAACTCCACAGTGGCAGTGAAGGACTCGTGCTCTGTGATGGAGAAGACCAGCAGGAAGCCCTCCCCGCTGCGGAAATAGTTGTCCCTGATGGCAGCGTAGTCCTCCTGGCCGGCTGTGTCCAGAATGTCGATCTGGACCTCCTCCCCATCCAGAACCACCTTCTTCCTGTAGCTGTCTGCCTTGGTTGGCTCGTAGTCCTCCACAAACTGGGGGTGAAAAGATATGTTTCTTTGAAGCTACAAGTTGTATTTACAAGCATAAGTAAAGCAGTTATGTGTAGACAGTTAAATTGGAAGCTAATTGGAGCAATCTAATGAACATCAGACGAATGACTGAAAAAGGCTGCTTTGGGAGCAGTACCAAATCGTGAATGTCCCTGACCTCAATTGACTGCTGTTACACGAAACAACATATCTGGTCAAGCAAGCATTGGACGAGAGACAAGGGTCTTTTTTCTTTACAAGAATCCCTGTTAACCTGTTTGTAGTTTTATAGGACCTCTGTGGTTAAGCAGGTAGGTTGTTTCCTGTAATAGTGTTTCTACTTCCACGTAACAGATAGCAGCCTCATTGTTTTTTGAACCATTTTGAATTAAACACTTCTTGCAATTGTTCCCATTAAAAGCTCTCTATTGGTGAACAACTGAAAGGATGACTTTTACATGTTAAGCTTTTAGAGGAAGTGCTGACAAAGTCAACATGCTTAGCAAATAGGTGATGCCTAATAAAAAGTGAACGGGTTAGACAAAGACCCGTGCTGGAAATATTGACGTTATGTTGACCCACCTCATCATACATGAACTGCAGGGTGAGGGCCGACTTCCCCACACCTCCGCTGCCCACCATTATCACTTTGTGCAGTGCCAGAGAGCTCTGGTTTTTACTTTTACTGGTAGCCATCACGGGATTCTTCTCTGTGTCTCTTTCACGCACTCACACACATGCGCACACACCCACGCATACACTTCCTCAGCAACCAGACACTCTGAAACTCCAAAACCTGTGAATGACAAAAGTGGATACATACAGTAAATGACCTCCGTACAGAGAGAACACACATATGTGGACAGATGACAGTTGTTACTTAACAGTTTTCGCTATGACGCCACTAACTTGCTGTGCCAAGGCACTCGGCTTTGCGCCAACAAATTTTTAATCCTAACCCCCAGCCTTCCCATTAAAGTGCCAAATTGCCGACTCATGAATCCTAGAACTTTATAAAGTTCGCCATCAAAAGGTCGTCGCAGCTTATCAGAAGTAATGAAGCTATCATTCTCCACTGCAAGACGGCGTTTAGGAATGCATTAAAACAGGGCATCATGTGCTAACCTCGTTAAAAAGAAAGGAGATGTCATTGGCCATCTATCTGCACTATATGGACCCTGCCCTCAGAAGGTGAAAGCTCAGAGTCAATTGCTTTCACCTGACTCTTATATCTTCTATCTCTGTCAGACATAATGTCCAACAGAATTCTAACTGCCTTTGGCTGGGCAGGAAATGGCAAGATATTTCACCAAGACTACACGTGCCATTTATTGTTACGTCTTTAATCACAGGATCACATTTCTGCATGATAATTTAACTCCACATGCGGTAATTAGACCTGTGGTCTTATTGCAAAGGAAGTACGAATATTTACAGCTGTATCGGCATACATTACCATAAACAATGATTGGATATTGGCAAAAAACGTCAATACTGAGCACCCCTAGTTTGACTCTAATGGTACACTGCATGAAAACAGCATTAACACAGCCGTTGATGGGCTTTTTAATGATCATTTAATCGTTCTGAGACAGAGTCTGGCATTTTGCCTTTCATTGTAATAGTCAATAGTGTTATGTGAATGGCAGAAAATAAGGCTAAAGTAAGATCCTGTATTTCTGTATCAGTTGCATCTCAGACCATTGTTTCTTCAAGATCAACCAAACAAACAGTCAATATCCTGTTCAGGTCTTACCCTGCCTTCCCCCAATATCAGCTGGGATCGGCACCAGCACCCCTGCAACTTTTAAGGATAAGCACGATCAATTATGGATGGATCATTTTTATAGGAATCCTCTTTCCAAACCATGGCAACCCGTTATCTACCCTCACCCTTGACGAACCTGTTGGATAGGACAATAGAGTAGGAGCACTACTCTCTATTGCTTCTCGGCCCAGCCACTTTGACTTGGTATCCTGAAAAAATGGTCAGACAACTCAATACTGTTGCCGTCTTATCACAGGAAGCAACTTCTTCCCTTTCTTTACCTTCTTTCGCTCTTTAATTGTATCTCCATCTGTAGAAAGAAAAAAAAAATTCCATCTCCTATGGCTGTCACCCTAATCACAGAGCTGATTCATAGCATTATTCAGTCTGTACCTCCCTAACAGTAAAGGTTTCACTTCAGTTCATACAGCAAAATGAGAGACACGAAGAAAACATTCCTGCTGTTGGAATAAAAGCAACTAATAACTCCCAAAGTCTGGTAGTGATTTAAAAAAAAAAAAAAATGTTTACCGTTTTTTTTTGTTTTTTTTCCCCACTGTAAACGAGAGATAATGTCATGAAACCAGCTAAAAGCCTTTCTGTGTAGTTGTTATTTCACATAAGCATTGCACTCCTCTGGTAGATTAACCATTTGAACATGAATATGCAATTGTGGGATACATGTTTTTGCTGGAACATATACTAGTATTGTCTGAAAGCAGAAGGGGGGCTTACTAACATGGCCCCCAGAATAGTTTGTTACTACAAGCCGTCATTGGAAACAGTTTGCAAAGGGGCGAGCACTTTGGCGATTCTTGTGTAATCTTGTGATATTCTGAGAATGCAGCTGTCATGCAAAGCTACATGGTTTATGTCAAATCAACCTTCATCTCAGTATGCCACCTATAGAATGTCGTATGCTGGCTGTGGACACTGAGGATGTGGCACCATGGTTTCACTCTCCCTGACAAGGAAGTCTGACCTGTGCTCTTCCTGTCTTTGTTATCAGTAACCAGGACATTGAAAGGCCTCATAGAAAGGATATCCACACAAACATACACAATTACACACCTTACACAAAAAAACACATGCTTAACTCAGCACTTGTGGTCATCATCTAAATTATTCATGTGTAACCCACTTGTCTGTGCATGCATGTACACATAACAATACCAGTAGTACACACAAAGGGGATCATAGCTAATCAACTGAAGTGGGGGAAATATAGGCCTATGCTTAGCACAAGAAAGTGCTTAGTGCAACTTTTCTACAGGAAGTTCAGACCTGAGGGCAGGTGTTCCAACATTTTTACACCAGCTGCAGTTCACCACAGGTTGCGTGCAGCATTATAATGGAAGCCATTGGCAAAAGAGGAATTAATATTTAGGCCTGACCCAGATATGGAACAGGAGTCTGCTTGGTGCTGGTCCTCAAAGAGGGGGGGGAAGTTATTGAGAAAGAGGGGTACAGTCTAAAAGACCACTCTGGTTGCTAAGCTCCTGAAATAAAGATGACACCAGTGCAGTGGGCTACAGGCATTCATAAAGAGTCCCTTTGGAAATGGGCCATTGTTCCCTCCCTGCTCATCTTAACACTTCGGCATGGATACTCAAAGGTTTGCAAGCATTTGAATAGAAATAAAAACATAGAGCCTTAATGCTATCAAGCCTTGCAAATAGCGCATTTACCTGAAATATAACGTGACCCCCAATCCCTGATGCTCTTATATGCTTTGTCTCATAAGGCTGACATCCATTATAAACAATGTTATCACTTGACTGTCTGATTCTAAATACATGGTGACTAGTATTTGAATATATTCAAATTGATTTTCATCTTCTTATGATAAGAAATGGGCAAATCTCTTTCTTCAGGTCCACTCTATTTGAAAGTAGAATGAGTGAAACAGAAATCTGAGCCACAGTTGCAGAGACACTGATGTCTCTCTGTCTCTCTCTCTCTCTCTCTGCATTCCTGAGGTCACAGGGGAGAGGGGGTTTCCTCTCCCTATCTGATAGAGAAAGCAGGGGCTTTTCTGGCCCAATAACAACCCACAAAAGTTCAAGTATCTGTTTCTCTCATCATCAATACATCCGAGGTGGCCTAGGGTGGGTGGTTCACATGAAACACTGCAATGTTGCACTGACGTCATCGAAACATCCAACAGAAGTTCTGAGATGTGTTGTCATTTGAGGGGAGACAATTACGGTGAAATTCCAAACAAAATATTGTGATGTTCACCCTACTTGCAAAACTTTATTTACCTCTCCATTTTCCCTCATAAACAACTAACAGATTACCCCTGATAGTAATGCACAACTCCCTACAAAGATCTTGCTGTATCTCATCCAATATCTAGCCCTGACTGAAACTGTCTTAATTTGTAATGTGAAGGTGGGACTGGGATTTATGCTTTTGGACAGCAACCTAACTAGTCATAATCACAGCTCACTGTGGAGAAACCAACAAAACCTAGATGAGTCACCTCAGTCATGAGGTTTCTGTAAGACTTCTATAAAACACACAGCTACGGGGATTCAGGATCCTGTTTATCACAGAGCAACTGATGATGCACTTCACAGCAAATAAGACAAATACAGCAGTTATAATGGTCACGAAGAGTGGATATGAGGAAATTGCCTACTTAAAAAGATGGTATACAACAGCAAAGAACAACTTCTCAAAAAGCACACCGCAATGCATACTAACAACCCTTGGCCAGGGGAGAGCACAGAGGAGCCTTTGACATAACCAGGCAGCAGGGAACTAAATCCCCTCTGTGGTACAATCATTCCTGCTTCAGCAATGCTAAGTGAGCTGCTTTTTTCAAATACACCTCTATTCTGAAAAGTGTTTCATAGGGGAATCATACTCGAGGTGCAAATGTAGTGCAGTCTTCACTGATCCTGTTCAATGTCAGAACAATGACACCATCAGACAAAGTTGTGGAATTGTAAAGAAAATACCTACGTGATGACATTGTGATGCAAACGCTTTTTTTGGGTGTAGCCTATAAAACACAAAATAAATCCTCTCAAACCTCCTCACAACTAACCCCGAGGATCCAAATGCTCATGCCTTTCCATTACTTAAGCATTACACTCAATTGGTTCATGGTAGATAGAAAGAAAAGGGAGGGAGGGCAGTGCCACAGGGCAAAATCTTTGGGGGAAATAAATGAGCAATAATCACATTGCAGGACATGCAATGTTGGCAAATAAACTCAAACACGTCATGCAACAACATTTTTGCGGCTTGATACAAAAAGGAACACTCACATGGTTCTCATTTGCCATGACTAGTTAAGCATTCCCCATTAATTACCTACACAGTCCACCACAGTTTATTAATCATATATATTTTCGACATTTCTCAACTCGTGGGATCTGGGGGATTCAACTTTGTGGGTCAGAAACGGCCATGTGCTGATATCGTGATATTCAATAACATTTTCTAAATTAATAAAAACAACCACGTACTCAAATGTCTCAGAAACTGAATTACACTAAGATGTTAAATTAATTGAGATACTCAGTATTTGTTATTTGTTAAGTATTTAATTCACACAAAAGTAGATAAAAACATGTACTTTTACTACAGGTGAAAAATAGCAATTTGCTACAACCTGGCAGAATGCATCTTTTCTTGTTGTACAAGATTAATGTCTTATTGTGCATCGTCCCTGTCCTGAAATGTGGTTATTAGATATAGACTTTTTACTTATTAAAAATGATTGTGACATATCCTACATACAATAGTCATTGACATATGAAATTAAATATATCATGATAGAAGATTTTAACTGGTCCCTTACAGATAGCAATCACATCTTTATCATATTGGCTGATTTGGGGGGGAGGGGGCGGGGAATCCATTATCTCTTCCACATAATCACTTACGTTAAGTCCAGTAAACCTAATCAGAACCTCTTCGGAAAATCTGTTCAGAAAAACAGATGGACCTCTTTGGTATGTGCCAACAAGGCTAAAGTGGCAGTCCATAAAATTTGAGATACGTTGCTTCTAGCGGCCTCTTTGGCTGTAGATGGAACTGCAGAAGATCCTCTGGGACCCCATCTCCCTCACCGAACAGTATCAACTGTCTCTCATCTGTGTGATGCCTTCAAATGCTCAACACTCAAAGGAGGTCCGTTGTTTTCCCTTGCTCACAGTCACTTTGCTTCTTGATGACTTGCCCTTCTTCACTTTAATTTTTTGTTGGCTTTTTCTTGGGACTGGAAGTTGAATGGTCTTCCTGCTCTGCCTGTTGATTCTCCATTGTGAGTCAGCAGTAATGAAATGTACCTGGCTGCGCCGGTCAAACACTTTAGACTAGAGGGAGCCTGACTCAGCAGTTGGAAGTTACCGATTTCCAATAACAATGAAACGCAGCATACGCTTCCATGTGCAGCTCCACCTGGGCAGACCAACCACTGCTGACTGACGTAAAAAGCGTCACTCAAAGCAGCAAGTACAAGCACTTTCATTAGTGGGTCATGATCAAGCACCATTGTTTTAACTCACTCTTTGATCGATAGTCACTCAAAAGAAAATTAAATAGATGAAAATGTTACGGAGTGCCACTCTAAGTACAAAATGAGGGAACTTAAATTTTGCAGTAACAGGAAGGAAACGGATGGACTAGCCTGAAGAAAAACGTTCAAGTGAAAAAAAGCATGTTTGGAGTTACAGGGAGAAACATCCAGACAATTCTGACAGAGAAACAAGGACTGCAGCCACATTCACAAGACCGTGCTTGACTTCTGATGTCATTCACTTGCAATGGGACTACAACTAGCAGTTATACATCTCTGCCAGAATTACAATCACAATCCAGCTGTCCTGTTGGTCAATGCTGATCACGGTACTGACCTTTTTCATTAGTTTCAATTTCACTGCAGAGTTTTCACTTCCTGTGATGGTCCTAATGTTGTTTCTTGTATTGACCTGAAAAGTCTAAAACAGCATTTTCTTTAAAAAGTAATTATGCTATATATATATATATATATATATATATATATATATATATATATATATATATATATATATATATATGTATATATATATATATATATATATATATATAATACATATATATACATATAATATACTATCATCACATATACATATATATATATATATATATATATATATATATACATATACATATATACATGGAGGAAAACGTGGACACTGTATTCATAAATACTATCAGCCCTCAATAGTTCCAAAACATTACCATCTACATCAGATAAAAAAAAGAACTGGAGGATACTGGTGGAGCCCTCCAAGACTGCAAAACAATTCCTGAATGGTTTCCCTGAGCATGCACTGATTGTGCTAGAATCAGCATTGTGCTCACAGGTTGTTTACAAGGGAGTTGACTACATATTATTCCAGACGTGTTAACTGTGGTATTCAATGACACTTGCTGACTGGCTGATTCACAGCATGAAGTTTCAACAAACTTAACCTGGGGACACATAAGGTGAGATTTCAGTCTTGAAATTGTGAGAGACATGCAGCAGCTATTTTCTGTGACCTAAGCGTATTGTTGGCACAACACACTTCACTGTAGAGGTGGGAAAAATAATAAATTCTATGATGTATCATGATGCTTTGTTGAATGATTCTACATCGATCCAGTAAAGTCTATAATCGATTATTCATTTCGATTTTTTGGGGCAATCTTTCCACATTAGGTAATGTAGCACATCAACTGTATCATACAAATAGGAATTGGTTTGAAAGATTTGAAGGAAACATTCTCATATCTGAATCGAAAATAATAATCGAATCGTGACCCTCTTAATCATTATCAAATCGAATTGTGAGTTGACTGACAATTCCCCCACTACTAAGATTCATCACTTACATATCTGTGATTCGGTCATTAACCTCCAAGACTCTTTGACTGTTATGACCATAGGATGGTTTGTATGTTTTTCAGAAAAAAACTCACATTGAGTCCACCACTGTGCATGGTCAAATCTGCATAATCTCGGTTTATGGTTATTTGGTGTTTGCGTGATCAGCAAGCCGTGTTTTTAAAAGCAGTGACCTTCCTCAATATGTCAGGGTGAGTAAATCAAACAACTTATAGTGAACCTAGGATGCAGTAATAATGCTCAGCTCTCTTATTTGACGATGAAGCCTGAGTTTCATTGTTAACCTCAAACTCCCCCACAAGACACAAACACACTAGAACTAATTCAGATTGATCCAAATCAGCAGGTCTGTGAGGGGCCCCCAAGGGGATAAGTGGTATTATATTATATATAGTATATCTAATAAGTTATCCTCATGGATTTATCCCATCTGTGAAGCCAGAGATTGCCTTGTGCCACATTAGTCAAAGCTTTAATATATTAGTTCTGTGAAATTTGTCAATGACAAACTCACTTGGCCAAATGTGTAGCAACGATGAAAGGAAACAAGCATTGAATTAGTGATTTTACAGCACACGTCGAATAAATAAGTGGACAAATCTGAAGTGGAGCGCATCCCTAATGCATCTATGTATAGAAGACTATGGAGGGAAAACATGATAAAAGACCCTGTTTAAGTATTTTTAAACTAGGCCTTAATCACCCTTGAGACACATGACTCTGGATGATGAATTATATATCACTTAGCCCTGATACCAGGGAGGCATATTATAAATTAGATGAAATAATAGTCTTGCTTTGCCAACACTTTACTATCAACAAACCCCCTAAACCTGTCCACAAACAAGAGTTGGCATCATTTTGTAAGTAACCATGATGTTTCAGCTGTCTTTAAAGTAAATGGGCTCAGGGAACAACAGAGTTCTTCATTTACTCAGTTTCAATTGCACCAATAAACTCATTTCATTTAGCAACTGGATGGGTCACAGAGGAACACCTAATAATAACGTGCTAAAACATTGTGATGTAAAATGTCTCTGCCTCACTGGTTTTTGCTGACAGTTGGGAATAACGTTGCCAACACGAACCCAGCTTGGGCGTGTCGTCTTCTCATGGGGATAAACTTTTCAGCACAACCCAGTTGGTGTTCAATTATCGACTGCAATATCATTACTACAGCCAATTATAACAACAGCTACTCGAGCTTAGCATTAGCTTCCCCTCGACAACAACTCCGTTACATCTGACACATACGGAACAAGCTACGGTAACTTGACGTTAGCATAACTCTTGAGTTCACGATAGCTTGGTAAGCTAACACCAGTAACGGCAGCTGGGCATCAACAAATGCTAATAAACACGGACTTTGGTAACACGACTTCCACTCTTGCGACCGCACCACACAGATCAGTGCAAACATTACACATGCTTGCTCTTATGATTCATTAACAACCAAGAAAATTGACGGAGCGCTGACACATGAATGCAAACGTTGTCCACATCAGTGACGCTAGACACAACGGTGACTGGTAACGCTAGTAACGTGACGTCTAAGGTTAGCGTTATGATACACATAACACGCAAACTACAACATTCTCATTAAACCAAATAGTTTACAGCTAGTTGGACCCGGGGCGCATTGGCGTTAGGAGTGTATTTGACCGCGTCTTGTGTTAAGCGGTCATCCCTCTGGGTCCACCGGTCGCTGGTCCTTCTTTAAAACAGGTGTGGTACTTAGTTACTCTCGAACGGCCGTGTAACAAACACCATCCGGTTACTCCAGTGCATTAATAAGGGGTAAGAAGCCTTACCTAAGCAGGGTTCGTATTTCTGCCCTCGGTTGATGTTATCTTGATGACCGCATTAAGAGGGGATTTCGGGGCATTGGTTCTCCAAAAGCAAACCGCTCCTACAACAAAAGCCCCACCTTCCGGATGTAAAAACTACAGATGACAGGATGTGACGCCATCGTCATTGCTGCGGTCTGTTGCCGTTTATTTTGATTTTGAAATTCATTTCCGGAGTACAAGGCTGGTCACCGTTGACCTGTTGCAATGCAACAACTGACCGAATACTGCAAATACAATAAATAAATCCATAATTAAATAGTTATGTCCAGAAATACACACAGGCACTATATTAATTTGTTTAGCTCTCTTTACTATTAATTAAACATCCTTTATAATGTCACTGACCATTTACTAGTTTCATATTTTATATGATTATTATTATTATTATTATTATTATTATTATCATCATTATTGTAATAATAATAATAATAATAATAATAATAATAATATTTACATACAGTGTCGGGCAGCCAATTCTCAATGCAACCTTATAATAATTAATCAGCTATTTATTGTGATGGATTAAAAATAATGATACAGGGCAACTTTATTTTTTACACTTTTGATTAATCAACTATTCACTTTCCTGATTGATTAAATGGTTGGTGTTCAAAATGTCTGTAAATTAGGAAAACTTGTGACACAATGCTGACATTTTGAAATATTGGGGTTTGTCCCTTCAAATACATAAACAATTGATTAATAAAATTGTAATAAATTAATGGCTAGAATGGCCAAATGTCCATACCACAGTATCACAGTCTGTTAAATGGTTAGCCTTGATGTTGCATTTTATTGGCTATATATGAAACTACTGAATGACTTTTACCAATTGTGTGCACTTTTCTGTATGACAAAATGTTAACATCTGGGGACTGCTGCCATTTAAATACTTTACAATTTGCTTCTCTGAAATTACAGAAGAAATTATGACAACAATTATTGTCTGGGCAGACTGGAGGACGAGAGCAGCCAACTGAATTAGGCAAAACATAATGTGTTTATGCCTTCAACAATAGTTTGACTAAACATTATATGGTTAGGTTTTCAATTAAGAAAACAAAAACGCCAAAGACACCATGAAAGTATAATAGATTTTTCCCATTAAAATGTTTATTTAAAATGTAACTTAGTAGAGCTCATTATTCTATGAGTAACAGTACAGGTAGTGCATTTCTTATTTTATTGCAGTACACTAATAGACCTCTATAACCCTGAATGAGAATAAGTGAGTATACAAAGATACAACTGGGGACTTTTAGGTCATATTTATAGAGTTAAGCGTCACTGTGTCGCTATGCTCTCCCAACACATTTTGTAAGTACTCCCCATAAATGTTAAGAATCCCTTTGTACCATGCCACACAAAAGCAGTTATGGGCTCTTTTCCTCTTCTGCTTATTAATGTGAGAGAAAAAATAAATTGAAGAACAGCATTTTGCGGAGTGAAGACCTTCATATTCTTTCTTCTGCTCTAGGTCATACACACAGGCCATAACTGATGCATTCAGTCCCTGGAGAACCCATTCATACAAAAATATGCACAATTCCAGCACCAAACCCAACTACATGGAACCATCTATATACAATTATATGCCATACACTGTAATAAATTTCACTGTAAAATTACAATAAATTATTGGTTAATAATTGCATTACTTTCACAGCAATTAGCTGTAAAGATTTTCACAACAATTTACCGTAATTAATTCACAGTACTTTACCGTAATTATTCCACAGTAATTTACAATAAAACAGCAACACTTTACCGTAAATTCATGGTTGCCATGCCCAAGGAATTACCGTGATATAGCAGTAATTAGCTGTGGACTTACTGTAAACTAATGTGAAATAAGTACAGTAAATTGCTGTGAAAATTTTTACGTTGAATTACTGTAAAAGTAATGCAATTATTAACCAATAATTTACTGTAAATTTACAATTTAGTTAACAGCGTAATATATTGTAAAATCCATTTGTTAATTGTAATTTGACTGCACCCTCTCACTTTATGCTCAAAAAAGAAAACAAAACGAATATTTTTTTCACTTTTTAATCCAGCTTGCGATAAGTGCAAAGTGCAATATTACATTTAATAGGAAATTTTCCTGGGCAAAAATGCTGCCAACATATTCAGAACAAGCAAGCACCTTTATAAAATGTATAAAATGTGCAACAGAAAAAATGTGCAACAGTAAACCACTCACAGGAAATACAGATTTTTTTGGCTCTTACATAAAATCAAAATTGCTGCAAATGGAAGGGGTCACGACAAAAGGGACACCCTTCTCAGGCAGCTTTAAAAAAATTTACGATTTAAAATGTGCAACAGCAAAACTGTACAACAGTATAACCACTACAATTGTTTTAAAGGAACAGTTCAACATTTTGGCAAACTGGCCCATTTCCATAACCCCTATAGTCATAGTCAGTAGGTCCATTACCTTTACTTGTCGGTACAAGCTATTTTTTTTAGATAAGGACACTCGCAAGTTTTTAAAAAAACAAAACATTCTACCTTCTACAACTATCTAAATTGCCTGCCACTCGAAATCCACCAGTTTGCGCATTAGATTAGCCTACGTGCTGCTCTACTGAGAATGTCACATGCAAGATGAAAGAGAAACGTAAGCTAACGTTAGCATGGGTGTTTTGCACCGTATCAAACCAACTATCTAACTTGCTAAAGTTACCGCAGCCACAGCCTCAAATCAAAATGTGGAGCAAACAGTGACACAAAACGTCATTTTAGCTCACACAAACAGTTAATCCTCCAGGTGATTGTCCCTCGCAGCCTTCGGTGAGGTGGGTGTCACTCGGTTTGACTGTGTAGAAATAAATGCGCCAGAGAATAAGGAGTAATTAATACGACGAACGTCACACTCGTTTAAAATGTCAATACAGTGAACGCAAAGGTGGAAAACGAGGCTAAATTACCTTCTCTTGTTCTCTGGGCGGGTGGTATCAAGTCCATGCACCGACAGTTAATAATATTTGAAAACATCCGCGGCAGGTCCCACAATTCAGTGTGGTTCATGTAATTTGCTGTGTTTTTGCGTGGAGAGTCTTAATACATTATTTTGCACTGAAACAACACAATACAATGCTGTGAAATCCCAGTAATAATTAAAACAACAAAAAATACAGTAGTTTACTGTGATGGCACTGTTTTTATAGTAAACTTCTAAATTACAGTGTCATACTGTGAACATTAAAGTTTAAATCCTGTAAAGTGATAATACTGCAATTTAGAGTGAAATTTTACAGTTGACTATTGTGAAATCCTGGTAATTATTTACAGTGTAAGACAGACAGGGTGTGCCCATTCTCTCTGACTTGCTGTCCAGATAACGATGGAGGCTCTTAAGGTGTACAACTGGAAAAAATACATGACCCACAGTGAAGCTATTGCAGAAATTGGCCCACCAATTCTGTAATTGCTATGGATTTGTATTACCTGTACAGCTGCTTATTTTACTAAGTTTGTTTGCTGAAATTATTGACAGCTACATGTTGACATTTTACAGTGTAATACTGCATACTGCTACACATGGTAGCGTCTCTAAGCATTGTGAGTGACTGAGGTAAGGTCAGTTAAATGCAACACATCTTAAACAACTCAAAAGCCCAAATACCATTCAGAGACACACATAACCAAACTGTAGGGATGTTGGTCAATGCATGATCAAGTTTATTACTTTATTTTGTTGCGTCGTTAATTAAAATTAACAAGGTCAAAGTCAGTCTTTTTGCACTGCAAAATTCCACATCATCCTCAGTACTTAATTCATTTGTGGTGCTTTCACTTCTGCTAAGGAAAAGGTTAGCAAAATAACAGATAGATTGGATGGATGGATTTTTGTTGAATAGCTGCCAAATGTTGGTGTTGCTGCAGAGCAAACATTGAGAGAATTTTGCACATTGCACGTGAGGTAGAAATAAAAAAAAAAAAAAAACACACCTTTAGTTTCAAAAGGATTTGCAGGCATGTATATCACCCTGTGCCAACAGGTGATATCTCCTGTCAGGTGTAAAAACTGGATACTGATAGCATTTGAAAGTCACCCCACCCCAAACTTAATGTCAAGAAAATAATACTCTGACTTCCTATGTGCCTGTGTATACAAAATGCAAACATTCAAGGCATTTCCTCTGCTCCCTTCCCTCACTGGAGTACAAACGTTGACCTTGACTAACCGGTTTAGATGAAATCCAGAAAGCAACACAGGAATCAGGACTCTGTAGACTCATATGCACAAATAAATCTGGTGGGCTGATGCGAGACCATAACTCGACCAAGTCGGTGCTAAGTGAGGGGGAAGAAAAAGAAAAGAAAACTGGGAGGACTGTGTCTGCTTTGGCAGACGATAAGAAGGTGAGCAGGAAAACAAAGGCTGCAGCAAACCTGTATCTTCTAATTTGGTGCAGAGCCTCCACTCCTGCGCAATCAGGTCGCTACAGATGCACTTGTACCTGCAGTTCTTCTGCTCGACTTTAAGGCTTAGAGCTGGGGCCACCCTGCCTACTAATGCATACCTCTGCCAGTGTGTCCATATCAGCACTCACACTCAATTCTAGAGAAGACTGCACCTCTGATTTCTCACGGTGCTTTACAATTAGCAAGGTTGAGGGGATTCAGTCAATATTCTCTTAACAGTCTGGAACTGAACATTGAATGCATTAATTTATCAACTCCACCAGGTGGAGCCAGAAATATCTTGTACGCTTTAAAAATCCCTTGAGACATGGGATGTAACATTAATGGCTTGTACCGTCTAAAATAGGCACTTGCAGTATTTCATGGTCCATGAAACTAACTTTATTTCAGTGTGCATAAGATATGGTGTATTATTATACTGTAGTGCTGTCTTCAGATGGTGGAACAAGATGTGCACTTATTCGCTCTGATAATGGCATTTCACTGCATGCATGCTGTAGCCAGCAGGAATAAGTGTGTCAAATGGCCTAATTTGGTGTTTAGTACCACACAACTATGACTTCTTTGTGCAGGAACGGTGCAAGTTGACTACATTGTATCTTTATCATCCTTAGTCTGCTTAAACACCCATATATGGAGGTCAGTCCCATAAGGATATGTATATGCATCCCAAATGTTGATTGATTGTGTTGCAATTAACACCGTCAGGGAAGATGTTCTGGCATCATTGTATAAATGTGGTAACAAAACGTGTTTGTACAGCCTATGCATTGTAAAAAGAAAATATATGTATGGAATCAAATTCCTTACAAAAACAGGGTTTGATAGTCTTTAACATTTCAGGCATTTGACTATTTTTGTTTTCATTTGTTGAAGCAGGGATGTTTCAAAACATTGCAATTTATGACTGCTATAGAGATTTATACGTGCCAAAAGCATTCAATAGTCTTACCATTCAGAGACAAAAGACAGTCGTTTTTCCACTCTGAAGATTGTATATTTACAATGTTTAAATACATAATTATTCACTCCCCAATACATCAAACAACAGTTGAATCTCTCTTTGCCAATGGCAAACAGGAAACTGTCGTTAAGGGTTCAGCCATGAAAACCTTTTAAAATTCCTCATGTAGGTATGAAGACAAATCTAAATGTATCACCATTAAATGTAATTTCCTAGGGAATCCTGATAGCCAAACAGCAAGGTCCCATGGTTCTGCTACAGCCTGGTGCATCTGTTGCTCGCCGTATTGTATTGTATTGTATTGTCTCTCTCTCTCTCTCTCTCTCTCTCTCCATACAGTTATATCCAAAACAGGCTAAAATGCCCAAAAAACAATCTTTAAACATCCTTGATTGTTTCTAATTCCAGAGTATCACAAACCTACACAGGCAAAAATATCATCTATGTCATCATGGCTGTCACAGCTGATGGTCTGAGCTGGCGTCTCGCACGTAGTCCTGTTTATTTGTTCGCCCCCTGACTGTCCTGACACTGATAACTCGGTTCTCCTCCTTCGTCTCTTTAGTCCTTTCTCTTTCACACCAGTTTTTACTGCTGAAACCTTAAAACGATGCCTGAGAGACTGAAAACGAGTTCTCCGGTGAGGGCGTCTCCTCATTGCAGCAGAAAGCTGACACGTTCTTGGCACTGACCCGTGAGGAGATGAAGCCCAGCAAGCTTCCAGTCTGAAGGTCCGCAACCTCCTCTGGACGCTGGGGACAAATTATAAAAAAATATGAACAAATAGTATTAGAAACGACACAGAATAAAAGCTCTACACATAGTGGCTACATAGTGCTCTTACTTGTAACCTGCTGCCTCTAAACATTTCATCCTTTTGCACTTTAAATGCAAGAAGGCTAAAAGACGTTTTTCCTTTTCCATCTTCTGGGATTCACACCATGGGATCATTTCTTCTAGATGGGTCGCCATGTCTGTGAAGGTGGTAGCCTCCCTCACTTGTTTCTTGAACTTTTGTTTGTTGTCTTTCTTGCGTGTTTTCTGTTGGAAAGGTTTGCCCTTGGGAAACACAATTATGTAATCATTTCACATCACACTTATCATTTTACATGTTCTAATAATAATATAAAATAATAATATTATTTTATACATCATCTGGTGTGCTCACATACCTCAGTAAAGTCCCTGAAAACCTTGAGAAAAGGCTTCATGTCGGCATCAAGACCTACAATTGAACAAAGAAAACAAAATTAAATAGAATTACATGGTTTACTATGCATGGTAAATTAGATGGTGAAAAATAGAGCCTTGAAACAGCTTTGCTTTGCACTAAATTTATCTTGTACAAGGTTACACACACACAAGATTATTTTGTGATCTATCAGTAGCTGGGAAAGCCAACCACCTAGACCATAGACGGACTGATATATGTCAAAATCTGCAGTTTTCAGAACTCTTGTCAACCCTCTAATGTTAAAGACGGTGTCCACTAGGATTTAATGTGCATTAAATAAGTCATACACAACACAGAACAACGAAAACGCTCCACACCTCTTTCAATAGCAACACCCAGATCTTCTTTGACCTTCCTCGTCTCTCCCCGGTTCTTGATTTTAACAGAAGATTTATTTCTCCTCTGCTGCTGCTTTTCCTTTTGGTCTTTGGCATGGGGACCATGTGCTTTTTTTTTGGTCAGCAAAAATGCATCAGAAGGACCTAGGAACTGAGCCACATCTGCTGGCAGGGGGAAGTCTATTAGGAAGGACATGGGCTGGGTGTTGGCTACTTCTCTGATGAGCTCCAGGAGCTGCTGATACAGAGTGGACAGGCTGACCAGGATGCCACGGGCAATCACCCTGATGGAGCACAAAGGAAGGTAGATTGAGATTTCTGGGAACTGTTTCTAAACAAACTATTCCAAACACATCAGGTGATATAATGAGCACTCACCAGAGACGACTTAGCAGGCTAGTAATCACCATGTTCAATACAACAAACTCCCCCCATTTCATCTGCTGCTTTGTGAGTCTGAAAGAAATATTACTTAAGGATAAACCCATGAGGTAACATCAAGAAAGCAAAGACAGTCTAACTTCGTTCATACGTAGAGTCACAGGTTGCAGATTTCTGTCGGTGTTTCTGAACAGAGCCTCTGAAAAGGATACTTGAAAGCTCTGCTGCAGCGTTTCAATGTGCAGCTCATCAGCTGGGCGGCTCCCAGCACTTTGAGACAGATCCACTCCAGCATGGGTTGACTGGGGACATCACACTCACCAGCCTTGACACTCAGTCCCCTAACACACACAGACACACACATCATTACAGAGGATAAACAGATAATTATCCATGTTATTAATTAGCCTCCATATTAGACATAGTGGAGTCAAGAGTAAAAAGTGGCGTAGGCTCAATAATATCAGTACTTCTTGACAGTGTTTACAACCTCTTGCCATTGCTCTTTTGTTTCCCTATGAGATACTACAACTGTCAGACACGCATGTTGATCACTGCCATTCCTGCTCACATAAAATACGTTGGAAACTTTAAAGAATAAAAGTACATATACGTTTAATTAGCTTAGGTACTTGTTTCACTAGCCTGGCAAAAACAGCACATCACACTGGACCAATAAAGCTTTCTATCTACCTTTGGATTTTGTTGGGACACAGCTCTGTCAGATCCTGAAGAGCAACATCAAGCTTCATACTCTTCAGCCTGTTTATACATTGTTCAACCTGTGAGAGATAAGCCAAAAATACGTAACATGAAAGACACACCAGTTGTTTTTTAAGTTATAGTTTAGCCTTTTTCCGGTTAAGTCAGTAAATCTTTAATCTTAAATTTAACAACAATAACTTATCCTGCAGATGTGGCTCATTCGTCATATTCTCACCTGCATCAAGCCTTTGAACGTCTTGTTGCCCCTGTAGCTGTTATTGAGGATGTACAGCAGCTCGTAGAGAAGCCGTACCTCCGTTTGAAAAATCTCACTCCGAATAAGTTTAAGCACCTTCTCATTCTCCACCAGCAGGCTTTTAAGACGTACGTCTGCAGAAGAGCAACAACACAAAAAAAACATCACAGTTCATTCAACAATAATGATAAAGTACAACTTATCAACTTTGCTGTGGGTGGATCCATGCCTTAGCACGTGGGTTGAACGCGGCGTGTGTATAGTGTATAGTGTCTCTTCATTGCAGGGTTTTGTCCCGTAACAAAGTCCACGTATTTAGCTAATAAGCATCCAAATAATGATTCCTACCTGTCGTTGAGCTGAAATGTACACGGACACGAGAAACGGCGCCGGGAAACGCAATGTTTACCCTGTTCCACGGTTCCCCTGCCATTTTTCCCTGCAAAAAAAAACCGGAAGGCAGCCACCCAATCGTATTCGAGTAAAGATAAACGTCAGAGTTTGCCTTAAAGGGACAGAAACAGCGCTGCAGCCTGTCTGACCATATGACTATAAATTACACTGCCATAGGTTAGATAACTTTGTGGATTACGTAGTATGGAAGAAGCATGGCTTAATAACAACAGGCTTAATGTTAAGGGAGCTAAAAACTTATTTTCTTGGACATTATAAATATGATTTGAATATGCATTGGCATTGAATAGTTTCTCCATTAAGCTGTAAAGAATCTCTGATAAAAAAGACAAAACATGTCCACATTGTGTAAACATATTATACTTTATTTGTGTAGTAGAAAGAACATAACAAAACAAATGAAAAATTGGGTAACATAAATTAATTCATGCTTGTTGTTTACTCATCCACGTGATGACATGTAAATTCACTTCATCTAGCACTGAATCCTCCGATCTTCCCTTCACTGTCAGTCCATGGCTGCCGCCTTGGAGCCAAAAAACCTCCACTTGAGCCTTCATTTCTTTTACCATCCTTTCAAAAAGGACCTGAGCAAGCAAAAAGCAAGATTAGAAAGCAAAATCACTGTTGTGGAAAATGGGACATTAAGACAAACAACAAAAATAATCATATATTGCACAGCATAATTAGATTACAAGACATGTAACATGGCAGGGTATTGTCCATATTATACAAAATGGTAGCGGACCGCACTATATAATCTCGAACAATACAGACTTTCTGCAAGTATCATGAGGGAAATAAGGATGTACATGGAAGAATAAAGACAATTTTACAAACACAATTCATGACAGAGATGAGGAAAACACATTAAAGAATGAGACAAACTAGTAGCATAAACTACTTACTGAAACAAAGGGAAAATAAAATAGGAAAAAGAATCCTCCTTACCCTGTCACACATGTTGTCTTCAGAGCCTGACACACACAGCACAGGCATGTGCTCAGGTAACCCCCTGAGATTTTCACTCCGCTGCAGATGGGCCTGTGTCTGCCCCGGGGGATGAAGCGGGAAAGACAGACAGACGACACCCTGCACTGCATCCTCCGACTCGTCACTCAGCTGCTTGGCTAAAGCCACGGCAGCACGACATCCCATTGACCTGCCTGTGGACGGGTCACAGAAAAGTAAAGACAATATATCATACTCACATTCAGCAAGTGCTTTATTTGATGTTGTGAGCCATTCTGCTTTGCCTTTTGCTTGTTGTAAAATTATTTAATTTTTTAAAATATTTTTTCAACAGTGAATCTCATAACACACATATTTTTATCTATTCGAAATATGTACAGCTCAAACTCAGGTTATTTTACTTCATGTTTTACAAGGTTTCTAAGCAGAAGATTTTGGCATTTTCTCAGTCTCTCTGTTACCAAAACTCATGTGTCATTCAAAAAGCATGTCTAAAAGCATGCCAACTAATGATTTTGTTCCCCTCAAGGAAGTGTTTATTTCAAATAAAATGGTTGGTTACATGTTCACATTAGAGATATTACAACTGATAGTGAGTAAAAATGACTTTATAAGCACACAAGTTGTATTTTTCTGAAAATGCAATGCTATTTACACATGTTTGTGTAACAGGACAGGGTAAAAACCTGGGGACATGACTAATATGTGTATCTATCCATCCATCATCCGCCTTATCCTGTATTCAGGGTCGTGGGGGGGCTGGAGCTGATCCCAGCTATCATTGGGCGAAGGCAGGGTTCACCTGGACACGACGCCAGTCTATCACAGGGCCGACATGTAGAGACAGACAACCATTCACACTCACATTCACACCTATGGCCAATTTAGAGTTATCAATGAATCTATCCCCATCCTGCATGTCTTTGGACTGTGGGAGGAAGCCGGAGAACCCGGACAGAACCCACGCTCACACGGGGAGAACATGCAAACTCCACACAGAAGGAACCCCAACCCTGGACCCTCTTGCTGTGAGGCACCAGCGCTACCCACAACTCCACCGTGCAGCCCCTAATATTTGTATTTTAATTAAATTAACTGATTTATTATGACATGTTTTTAAAGCATAGATCTGCTTTTTTTTTTACAAGTCTTGATTTATTGCAGCTGTTTTTTTACTCGTTATTGTAATGACAACTCTCACACCATGTATTTACATTTACTTAAATGTTTCAATTCCATGTGAATTAATGTAAGCGCGCCATGCTTACCTCCAACAAATACTTCCTTTATGGTAAAGGTTTGCAGAGATTTCAAGTAGTCCTAGGGATGGAAAAAACACAAGTGTGTAGGCTACAGCATCTTACCGATTCTGAATCTGTTACAGCAGCACAGAGGGATTGTACGGATGAATGCTTTGCCTTGAATGAATGGAAACGCTTACCCACACAGCCCGGTAAGCCTTCACTCTGTAATTCAAGTTTAAAGCTTTGCATGTGAAACGAAGACAAAGGAAGCCACCTGAAGCTAAAGCGTGTGCCAGTGAAACCAGATGTCTGAAGTTCATGTCTCCACCAGCCCCGTGTGTGAGAATGACGGCCGTGCGGACGTCTGTTCCCGGGCGGGGACACACAAGGAAGCATCCAGAAGCTTTGTCCCAAACGGCACTTTCACCGTGTCCTGAAAGGCACCGAGCAGTCGGTCAGCACCATCTCTAGTTGGACGGTTCGCACAATTCATCTGTGAGAACATAGTCGTTCTTGTCATGAGTGTTTCAAAGCTCACACGGTTTTTGACTGAATATAGGCACACGTTCTTGGTTCTGTCACCTTGCTAACTCAACGAAAGCCCTTTTCTAAACCATTCACGTTAGATTTAACTAGCCGCGCAGTTAAAAAAGTACAGCTAGCTTGGCTCATAATGTTACAGTTTAACGAAAGTTATTATAACGCTAGTCCCGTGTAAACGCACGTACTCACACAATTTCTTGCTAATGTAAGCTATATTTACCTCTACGAACTTGTTCATTACCAAGGCTATTGAATGAAAGTTCGGACACTTGTGCTATAGGTTGTAGCGCATGCGCAGTGTGACTGGAGCGGCAGTGTTGAAGGGTTACAGCCAGATGGCGCTAGAAATAAAGGGATGGCGTCCCGCTCAGGCAACTGTATCCGTCTGCGGCCTGCAAGAGGGAGGCGTGTCGAGTAGTAGGCACTGTAGGAGGCGTGTTGCGTAATGACGTCACTACGCGACACGCCCCCGCCACTACAGAGAACGCCCTACACACGGTTCTTAAAGGGATATGAGCCCACTACAGTTGCATGTTGCATGCTAAAGTTAACGACTTTGCCTACGCGTTCTTTGCCCTATAATGAATGTATTCAAAAGCTTACAAATGTTATTATTACATTTTTAATTGGGTAAAAACAATTAAGGCAGGATTTCATTTATATTAAAATTTAGATGTAAAATTTTCTGACTTTGTCACAAGAGAAAACACAAGATAATTAACAGACAGGAATTCATGAGCTAAATGTCAGTGCTTATGTGGGAGTAAGAGCGTAATGTGTTGATATATATATATATATATATATATATAAATAAAAGTAGTGGCCTACCCTATATTTATTTATATAAATAAATAAAAGGCGCCGTCACACTATTTGGTGTGCTCGCGCGCCAGTGCACAGCATATTTTACTGCGCATGTGTCGTGCAGCTCAAACATGTGCTCGATAGGATGTTTGTAAACGCCACACCCCCATTAAACAGCAATTTAGAATGAACATTTTGTTTTCGCACATGTGCATATGTGTGAGTGTATAAAACAACGGTAGAACAAAAGAACAATCACTTTCAACATACAAAAAAAAGAACAATATTTATTGTAAAATGAGATGTGATATGTATATCATTGTCATTCATTTAACACTGAAAAGAAAATGTCTGGCAGTATATCAGGATTGTATTGTAACTGGATGGCAACTCAGAGTTCATCTTTTGCCTGAAAAACAAACAAAGCATCCATGTTGGGTTCAGAAGAAGTGGCATCACTAGAAAAACATCTCATTAGCTGAATTTGTTTTTGGATGTGGGAAGAAATGTGTGCCATCAGAAACCAAAACAATATACTTTGTAAAATCCAATAATTGGCAGCATTAATGTACTAATATACTAAAGTATAACAGTTTGGTCTGAACTTTCTTCCACCTCAGCAGAAGTCTAATCAGCCAGAATGATTGAAAAACCCATGTGATTGTGCAGGGCCTTTACTTTAGTGTATTTATATGACAGTGGAGTTATTTAGCAAGGTGCAGTGGCCCTTTACATACACCAGAGGGAGCCACACACTGTAAATCAGTATGGTCTGTCTTGAAGTGAATGGTACAAACATTTAAACATAAACACCAGTATTTATTTCCATTTATTATTAATCTGTGGGCTGAGGTGCGATAAAACAAGGGAATCGTAAGGGTATTCCTTACCCTCCTCCTGTGGCAGTAACATGGGAACAGGTCGTCACTGGGCTGCTCTACAAGCTCCATGTCTTCACGGATCTTGGGCTCTGTGACCTGGAGTTTGGCATACTCCTATGAGAAGAACATAAAACGTACAGAGAGGACTAGGGCAGACAGGGAAGTAAATCCTCATAACAAAATTGCAATTGGAACATATTTCTGCATCATGCGAGTCCATTTCGTCCAGTCACACCAATAAGGTGCTAGTGCCAATGGAAAACACCCTGACCCCAGTGTGAGCAACTCTGCAAGTGAAGAAAAGGTACCTGGAAAAGTTTGTAGTAGTAACAAAATATGCTGTTTCCCATAAGATGATTGCGGGCAAACTGCTGGCCAGCCAAAGCAATTTTCTTTGCCTGAAAAACAACAAGATATAAAGCTTTGTTTTCTTTTTTTTTTAAACCACAGTTGTGTTGAGTCTTAAAGAAAGCATTTACCCACAAAGGTAATGTGCAATGCCCATAATTATAATCATCGTCACCTCTTCATCGTGGTCACGAGCCCACTGGATCTTTTCCAGCAGGTCTCCAAGGTCTGCCCTGATTGGGATGTAGTGCTCCCACGGCTGAAGCTCGTTGTAGAAATGCTCATAGTAGCCAGAATCCTGCTTTAGGACCACACTGTCTCCTGCAAGTAGGTAAGGCAGTCGATACGCTGCCACAGTGCCATCAATGTTTATCTGGTACTTGTACTGGTGGTGGAAATGGGACAGGATAACATAATTAAGTGACTGTCTTAAAAAAAACATCTGGAAATACTGCTCAGTAATGGCAGTAACATAAGAAGTGTTAATTCTTACTGGGTCTGGCATTATGTGGTAATATTTGGTTTAATGTCACGATCAAAATATCAGTTCAAGACTCCCAAACATTTTATGGATTATTTAAATCGAAACAGCCACGCTGGAGCATTCTCACCTTGAAAAAGTCAAAGAAAGAAACGTGTTTGACCAGCGGCCCATAGAGGCTCTCGTCATGTTTGAAGAAGAAGAAGTTGGTAAAGGCAGCATCGATCATGTTGGGCTGAGCCCTGGAAAGCTTGACCAGCTCCAGGCGTTCCTGACGACTGTCCCGGCCCCTCCAGAAGGCTGTGGCATTCTTCTCTGGCCACGGTGGCCCTGTGTTGGCCTGCACTGACATCATGTCCAGACTTATTCTGTTCATTGGATGGACAGTACATTGCCCAGGTTATTCATTTCAGCATCTGTCAGAGTCATGGGCTCCTATAGATAATGACATGCACAATCATAAACTGACTTTAAGACCATTATAAGAACCTCACAGTCATGCAAATATGAATGTCATCCAATTACCATGTGATGGATTCACTTCACTCTCAGCTTTGTCTAAGTGCCTATAATGTATCGATCCTACCTTTAATCTGTTTGTACGCTGGTGCACATACTTTGCTTTCTCTTTATGAAAAAACGGTTCAGCCGTTAAGTGTTGAAGCACATAAAATATATTTTGTCACGCAATCAGCAGCTGCAGGATTAACCTGATGAGTGAGTATCACTCATTACAAGGTGAGAATTTCTGCACGGCAAAAAGAAATCAAAGGAACCATGCTATGGTGGGCTGTTCTGCTGGCTCAAACTAGATCTCAAATAAAATATTTGCTAGCACATTTTTTATTTTTTTTGCTGTGCATTGCATGAAGCAATACTGAGGAAATAATGAGCAGTCTGAAGGTTTATTTTGGTCCCACATTATTCAGTCTAAACTGTGACAGTGTCAAGCTGCAGACTGTACAGTAGTGGCCAAACGTTTTGAGAATGACACAAATTTACTTTTTCACAATATCTGCTGCCGCAGTTATTATGATGGCAATTTGCATATAGTCCAGAATGTTATGAAGAGAGACCAGATGAGTTGCAATTAATTGCAAAGTCCCTCTTTGCTATGAAAATTAACTTAACCCCCCAAAAAACATTTCCACTGCACTTCAACCCTGCCACATAAGGACCAGCTGACATCATGTCAGTGATTCTCTCATTATCACAGGTGATAGTATTCATAAGGACACGGCTTGAGTTCACGATTGGGTTAGAATAACAGACTAGTTAGACTAGAAGAATAGTACAAAAACACAGTGTGCGAGTTATACCACGGTGTCCGGGGGAGCCGGAGCTGGGGGCGGGCGATCATTTTTTTTTTTTTTTTTTTTGGAGGGGGGCAGAGTTTAAATGCTGATCCTGTCATTAATAGCAACAGCATATGCCTATTATAAAGAGAAAATCCGTTGCACGCACACCATAGGTCTATGTACAATATTGACATGAAACACCCCGATCGATCATCATCACATCATACATCACATGGGCTATAGCCTATAAGGCTATAGGCTATAGCTGTACACAGAGCCAAACACGCGATAAGAGCAGCCAGCGGCACCAACCATGAACAATATGGCAATAGCCTATTATTTACAATACAGCTAGGGGAGATGCAACGCCACATACGGCCTGCAGGCAGCGCCCCCACGCTTCAAGCGCCTCCGACGTGCAAGCAGGCAACACTTTTTTCAAGAATCACGAACTAAAAATACAATTTTATTTCTCTTATTTTACACCTTTGAGGGAAAACCATGGCCAAAATATAATTAATTTGGCAATCATATCAATATTTTAGAGCTCCCCCCAAATTTCACAAATCATGTTTCCAGGGGAGCTCAGGTGGCCACCAGGGGAGCCATGGCTCCCCCTGCTCCCCCGTAACTCGCACCCTGCAAAAACATCCTCCGAGCAACTTCTCCCAAACATCCAAGAACAGTTTTGGTGACCATCGATGGCTTTTCCAGCATGATGGAGCACCTTCCCATAAGGCAAACGTGATAACTAAGTGGCTCGGGGAACAAAACATCAAAACTCCCCAGACCTTAATCCCATTGAGAACAAACAAAAACGGGTGGACAAACAAAAACCAAGCATTGACTATGCTAGAATGGGCTGTAATCAGTCAGGATATGGCCCAGAAGTTGATTGACAGCATGCCAGGGCAAATTGCAGAGGTCTTAATAAAGAAGGGTCAACACTGCAAATGTTGACTCTTTACATAAAGTTAATGTAATTGTCAATAAAAGCCTTTGAAACCCATGAAATGCTTGTAATTAAACTTAAAATATCTAAAAACACTGAAGCAGCAAACTTTGTGAAAACCAATACTTCTGAAAACTTTTGGCCATTGCTGTATAGACAAGTCAACCTGTGCCGGTCGTCACCTGCTTGGGGAAGAAGAGCATATTGTAAATCCTCTTTGTGACTACAGGACTGCAATTTGTCCAAGCTGATTTCGACTCTCGTCTGCCACTAAGAAGCAAGCCCTACGCTTTTCAGAGCTACCAGGAAGCCTTTAACCAAAAGATAACATTTTCAGTCGAGTATTACTTAAAGGAAGCCCAGGTATGACTGATGCTTTGGTAGACTAGTTATACTGCAGGGACACACTCCGTAGACTCTTGTATGGACTTAATAATATTGCTAAAAAATCTAAAATTGCATACTGTGTTTGCGATGCACAGCCTTACCTTCCCATGGCCTCAAGGACTGACTCCGTCAGGTCATAGGTGGGCATGACAATATCCCTGGTGTTCTTAGAGCCACACCAGGAAAAGATAGGATGGAGATTCTCAGTGGGTTTCCTCTTCTCCAACGGCCAGTCTCCCAGGTTAACAAAGAACTCCATATCAGGGAGCTGCACCTGGGCGTGCAAAACAGCACCGTGGAGAGGGGAATTAAGTGTTCTTCTTCAGCAAAGGGGAGCACTATCCATTAAATGCGCGTATATAAACAACTGACAAAAAAAAAAGCATTAACCGCGTGTACATTCAAATTGTTCAAATGTTTCAGTGTGACATCATTTAAGAATAGCTTACCTTTCTGGTGAGTGACAGGAGGATGGCATCCATGAAGATTCTGAAACCCACATGTTCTCCAAAAGTTTTAACATAGACCTAAAGAGAGTAAAAAAAAGCTAAATCACCATGAAAACATTTTTTTAAAAATCACAGCAGTGCTCATGAATTAACTTATTTGCTTAACTTCAAACTCTGATGAGTTCTGGTGAGTTATTTCAGTCACACAGTTGCAGAGATTTGTCAATAGTTCTTTTACAATATACATGTACTAAAATAAGTATGTATATATGAAGTTTCACCTGCCTCAGAAGTGTAAAAATGACAAAGGGATTGTAAATCACTGACAAATTACTAGACCTTCCCAGGTAATGCTAGCACTGTGGTAACAGGGCTTTAGGCATTTCACTATTACAGCAACCTGGAATGACGTCCACAGTGGTATTTTGAGAAGATTGTACCCTTGATAAGACTGTTCTTACAGGCGTGTCACACAGCCCCAGGCTCTTCTGGTCCTGGCCCACTTTACATTCTCACACGGCCCTAATTACTATTCAGCCTAAAGAAATTCTACCCTTGATTACTACCGTCCTTTGGTTATGATGGGGATTTTTTTGATGAAGTTACGTGTGTGTTAATGTTACAGTTAGACTGATATATCAGGTGCCGATTACACCCTCCTCCACTCACTCAGTGTTTTGCACAACTGCATTTCAAATGTTTCAATATGGTGATTTTTGATATTTACCGTTTATTGTATTACTTATTTCTCCTGTGTTCTGGTGATTCTGAAGTGTGAGGTACCTTGTTGTCTTTAACAGTGTAGTGGCAGAGGCTTTGTCTCTGTCCAAAGCGCTCTGGGATCTCCTGCGCGTTACGATCTGGGTCAACACTAGCGTAGATGGCCAGATCCCTGTCTATCTGAGGGAAGGACTGAGGACAGTGCATGTGGGCCTCCCATACAGAACCACTGGGCTGGGGACAGTCACAGCCTTCGTGGTAGACTGGGCCTGAAGAGGAAAAACACAGAGACATCATTAAGACCCTTTGCTTTCGCCTGCCGTCGACATGTGCCATGTTTATCAGGCCATAAAACAATAAAACAATAAATAAATCTCATCCTAAAACACATTTTCAGCAGCTTGGACTGTGTTCCACCTTTGAGAATGAATGGTGACTTGGCCACATGCTTGTTCTTGAGCAGAATGTGGATGTGAAGGTCCGTGTAGGTGGCATACATTCTGTAGCGAACCAGGAAGGAGCCATCCTGACGATCCAGGACCTGGATCCAAATCCTGGTGAACTGCTCCACTGGAGCAACCATCTTTACTTCAAAGGTCTTCTCACCGGGCGATGTTGTTAAACTGTGAGGGAGAAGATGTGGAGAATGTGTTCCTGTTAAGAGTGAACGAAGCCAGAAAAATACGAGCATGGTGGCAGAAACATCACACCTGTAACACCACACTGACTGAAGCGGTTATAAAGTAAAAATGCCTGATTTAGTGTACAGACTAAGCCATATACAAACTGGCTTTAACAGACATTAGTACTAAAACAGATAAGCAATTCTGACTACCTGATGATAATTACATACATTTATAATACATTTATTCTGATGAATTTGACTTGAAAGTGTCATTTTTTCTTCCACATAATTATGATCTGGGAAAATAAAGGCAAAGATGGAAGATGCCAAAACAAATTGAATCGATTCCTCATATTTTCTAACTAAAATATCCTTAAAGTTGGGCATTAAAAACAGGAAGTCTGTTGTTGCAAATATAATTTCATTTTTTTTTGTATTGTCATGCCGCTATTGTGTCTCTTGTGCACCAGCAGACAACAATAATGTCGTTTTTGTTGTAGGCATGAATAGAAGTGAGAAACTGATCCATCTCGAGACTCAAAGGATGTGTGAAATAGAGCGGGACACCTTTATTGGGCCCATGGGAGCGTTATGATGAAAGGGGTTATTGGAGGTTGCCTGACTCTTTCTCCCTGGGGGCGCAGACTTCCATGTCTGCTCTCTTACAATTGACTAGTTTAAAATTTCAACTTGGTTGAGCTGTCCTTTCTTTGTAGTCATGTAGTCTTCAGGTGCTGATAAAAATAAAGTAAAATCGTCCTGGGTCAGGAAAATTGGAAGGATGGTTTGACTGGCATTTTGCATCCAGACAAGGACATTTTAAAAAAAAGGAACCACTCTGAACCAAATATGAGAGCATTTTCCCTGTAGAAATGATAACTGGAAAAGTAGGTGTTGGATATTTGACTGCTTTCAAGCTTAACACAATCTTACCCATAAAGTATTTTCATAAAAAAAAAAACCTACCTTACTGAAGGCTGCATTATAGCTAATTGAAAAGTCGTTCAACATGCATCGTGTAGTTGTACTTCAGTTAATAGACCACAAACTGGCTACAGCACAACCATTTATTTACGCATACAAAAACAAAAACAAGTTTCAGAAATTATTCTCATTTACATTAAAATACATACTTTTGCTCAAACTTGCTCCATACTAGCTTACAAACTCCAAAGAAGGATGCTACGTGGAGCAATTGAATGCAGCATTGCTTGCCAACAGAATAGTCACAGGTCGGTATGAAAGGAAAAACGTACCGGCTGCAACACAGGCGACTAGAAGGCCACACGTCAGTTCACTGTTACTTACTTTCTCCCCGAGCTGTCCACTGCTTGTACGTAGAAGAACCGAGCTGGAAGTACCATGTTTGCTTCGAGTCCAGGTCCCCATACTAAAGTGTTGGCAGCACTGGGTAACGTCGCAGAGTCTGCCTGAGCCCCCGGGAGTTCATGCCTGAACAGATCCAGACAGAAAAGCAACCACACAGATAGCCGTAGAGACATACCTGTCCAGGGTCCACTGTCCTTTAATGTTAGCTGTTAGTTCTCTCCCCGCAGACGGTCACTGCCCAAACTCGCCATTGTCGGTTTAAAAATGCCCAAACATCAACAGAACAAATATAAATCTGAACCGCTAGCTAATGAGTCACCGTTAGTTCGTTCTGTTTCCATTCAGAATAACACAACCCAGTGGTGACATTGCTAATAACATCTATCTGGCTAACGTACGCGCATTGTTATATGATAATATGTTCTCCGTGGCACGAAGATAACGTTAGTTTACTTGTACAGTGAAGTTAACTATCTGCCTGATGTACCCGGGGCGGGATAAGCACTCGCCACGGTGTAATCTGATTGGTCACCACTGCGCCGACTCTGGATTTGATTGGTTGAAGGGGCAGATGACTCCCGATATTAATCTGATTGCACAGAAAGCCGGAAGCGAACCGTGGATACACGCTGGGCATGGGCGTGGCACTCATATCCACGATGGTGCTGGGGGGGAAAGGATGCATTGTAAAAAAAAAAGGTCAATTATTTCCTCTATTGGATTAGAATAATTAAGTGGCATTGAATTGAAATACTCAAGTAAAGTACAAAAAGTGCACATTATTACTGAAGCATGATACTTGAGTTAGATTTGCACCACGGTGTAATTTTCTTGCAGTGGAGTTGGGTCAGTGTGGAGGAATATACAACTGTAATGGGTTCAACATGTCTAAGCTTTTCTAGGCCCCAAAATTACAAATGAACATGGATGAGTATTTAAGATTTTTATAGAGTTCTGATAGGATATGTGAAATGTATGATATTATTATTACTATTATCTTGGTAATAATATTTCTGAGAAATGCAGTTTTGTGTGAGACAATTCACTCACTGTATGCTGCTCATGGTGACAAAGCAAGTGAAAAGGTAAATTCAACATTTATTGAAATAACAATAAAACCATGCTGCACTTTCAAGCCTGCGCGATGTGATAAAGCTTTGCTTCATTGTAGTGGAGAACATCCTCTGTAATTCAACAGAAAACGCCATGTTGCACTTCATACAAGCAAACAACAGCAGCTGATGGTCCAGTAAAGAAAGAGTTCTCAACTGTGTACACCAATAAATGTTTATTTCAGTTTGATTTTGCATCAACATATTTTCAGTTATTTTTTGTCAGGTAATTTCTATTACACTCGTATAATACCAATAAGAACAAAAAGTGGTAGAATCCATTTAAATAAGACAAACTTTGCTGCCATCATTGAGAAAACCAGAGAAATGCTTCTTTTTTTCCAGGATACTACAGTGTGAAGAACTACAGAGTTCCAGTGATTTAGACAGAGCCAGAATACCAGATACAGTACCAGCAGTAACAGGTACAACATATACAGAGAAAAATATCCCAAGAATGTCTTTATCTTTTATCATTTTTTCACCTTTCTCCCAAGATTGAGCTGTACAGTTAATATAAAAACCAAAAACGTACAAACCGAAAACATACTAACAAAACACCCTGTCAGTAGAAGTCAGAATTTTTTTCTTTTCTTTTGGTTTTGTTTTTCATTTTTTTGTGTGTTTTCTCTGCCATTGAAAAAAAAAACTGCACTGGATATACATCTCATTGACGGTACAGAGATAGGAGAGATTGTTTTAAAATATGTTTAAGACACCTCATTGAATCAAATAATGTGTAAGTCCTGAAATCCATTTGGCTTTAGGATTTCAGGTGACTTGGGTTTGGTGAAAAGAAATGGTTTGAAGGACATTTAATCCAAAGGAATGCCTCCGCAGCCTGGCAGGAAGAAGGCAGAAACGACTGGCAATGCAGATAGATTCGCTTGTGTGTTATTTTTTTTAGATTTTGAGCATATATGTCACTGTGCATATTTATTGTGGGAGTGACTTCAACAGGATCAAGGCGCAACACTTTATATGTGTTAATGCTTGTGTGCATAAAGGCTTGGCTATGTGAGAAACGGAAATCAATAATCCTCTGTTTTGTTTTTGCGGATCAATTCAAAATACAGACAAATACACAAGTACAAATTATCCTCCTCAGTTAACGCTGTTCGCCCGTGTCATGTAACTACCCATTGACGTGTACAACACAATCACAATATGATACACAACCATGTATCATGAAACATTTGTTGTTTTTAAACATACAACAGCCTTCAATTGAGAGGCCATCACCATCAAATATAGGACTGCGACACGAGGAGATCATAGTCATCAAGAACAATACTGAACAAAAAAAAAAAGAACATATTTGCCTTCGGTTTGAAATTGTCGCAAATGTTTTACACATGTACATAGTTTCTTCACTGACTCACATCTGAACATCACTGAAAAAATACTGTCACTTCTCCTGAACCATTACTGATAGACGACTTACAGGGGAGTTAGCAGCGATTAAGCGGATGTGAGTCCAACTCCTCTTCATACTCCCGTCACGAAGACATTGACAAATTATTGTTTGTGATAAATGAAAAGACACATAAAGCACGACTTCTAAAAGATTGAGGTGGAGAGAGATGGGAGAGTGTCATTCATGTTTGATTGCTTTGGCAGGTAAAGAGCCCCGTCGCTTAACATTTGTGGCACTGTTCTCCCTCTCGCTCTCTCTCACACAACCTAATGGCTAACTAAGCTCCTACACCTGACAAAGGCAGCTAAATATTTAAATGGTGAACCAGCAACAACCAAAATAAAAATGAATAAAAGCACCCTCGTATTTTTTTTTATTCATAAAGAAAACGGACTCATGTGACCAACTCCCAAGATACCACGTCTCATCTGTTCCGATCAACCAGGTAACATATGACGACTACCACATATTAGCTCTTTGTTAGTTAGTTTGCAGTGAGTGGATTCACTCATCTCGTTTGTTATGGCACATGAATAGTACATAGGTTCACACTATAGCTATAAACACACTGTGTCCAGAATATTTGAATACGCATCACATCAGTCCGTTCTGTGTCCATACAACTGTAGTTGGGGAGCAAGATATTCCTCATCATCATTTAATGCTTTTGTATGTAGCAGCAGCCGAAAAGTGAAATTAGTGTGATTAGACTGTGCAGAGGTAAGTGTAAATACTACTGATTTGTGTTTTCACTGTGCAGCCCAGTATAATTGGTAAGAACATAGTATTAGCATTATTAAGTGTGTGTAGAGAAAGCTTACTGTGTGCATCTATACTGTGGCATTTAATATTTGCTCAGACTAAGAAAAAAAAATTCAAGTAACCAAAAGTTTAAATCAAAAAAAGGGAAAGGAACACAAAATTTGGCTTAATAGCAATGCAGGTATACATTTCCCTTTTTATATATAGCTTTTTTGTCAATATTTCAAAAAATATAATGTTTTTCATAGTTTCTGTTGTTGGCTTACATCATTAAATAAAACTTTGTATTTGTGTATCTCCTGTTAAAGTAGCATGCTGCTTTTTAATATGGCAGTTGGATATTTTTAATAGTCATCCATTTTTGTTTCATGCATTTCTTGTTGGTTTCTTAACTTTTGAGTATCTACACAGTGAGGTCCAGAAAACCCAACCACACACGCCAACACACACACACACACGCACACACACGCACACACACAGACAGACAGTCGGATATTTCCAATTCCATCTTCAGACCGTCAAACGCCACCTTTCTCTTTCTGTCCTCATCACTACATGTCTGGACAAGGAACCAGCACATCCTCGTCCTTTAACAAAGCGACAGTGCTGTGGCCTGTCCAGAAGCCGTAAAGACAAAGTCACTCTTGAGTCTCTCCTTTAATTGCACTCATATATAGAGTGAAAGTCCATGTTCCGGCATAACGCTCCCAGCAGTCCAAGGCCACCCCCGACCCTCTTTGAGATTAGAACTGGTACCACTTCTTGTCCTTGCACTTTAGCATCAGCTGTAAAAAAAAAAAAAAAAAAAAAAAGTCACATACTGACGATGGTGTGGAAGAACAATTTGTCACTGCTTCATTACCTTTGGAAACCTTTTTTGAAAAAATTGTTTCTGTTTAAATTTAGCACTTTAAAATAATGACATCATCCATCGCCAATACCCACCCAGGCTGGCCAATTATAGTGTAGCATCGGCCAGTTCCCACAGCTTGAGGAAGTAGCAGTGGCTAAGGGGCTAGGTCATTTTTCAGTTTACCATATCTTCATTTTAAAATCGAAATAGCATTTATGAAGGCATTTTTATTTCACCTTAAAGGCATTGTTGTCATAACTTTGGTTGTGAGTAACATTTTATGAATTTTTAATAATCTTTTCTTCTTCTATTTTTGTTTTACCTCATGAGCATGTTTGGAGAAGGTTTCTGCACTGGTCATCATCAGGGCCGTCCGATCCTCCAGCTCCCCCAGCCTTTGGCCTCTCTCATCCAGAGCAATGCGGGCCCGCGCCAGGTCACCCACAACTCCGCTAGCTGCCACCTTCATGCCCTCCATCCCCGCCTGCCCAGGGATGTGCTGGGCCAGACTCCGAGAAGCCTTCCCAGCTGATGCCTCACCAACTGTCAACGACATCGTGTAAAAAGAAAAATGAACAAGGTGCAAACGAAATAACTGAAGACGTGGCCCATGGCCCAATGTTATCAGATTGGCTGAGAAACTCATTTACACCTGAACATAAACAGATCCAGATTGAATTCTTTCATATTCAACCTGGCTAATTTTAGGCGTGTAAGACATACCAGAAACAGACACACTCTTTATGTATCTCCCACATTAACACACTGCTTTACATGCTGGACATCTCTGAACCTACAGAGTCCCTTTACAAACACAGACTTGACCTAAAATTAATTTTGATAGTTTTGAACATTTTGCAGATTTATAAATTAATACAGAAGGATAGAGACAATTCCAGAATGAACTGAGTTGCAGGTTTGAGTCTTTTCAGTCAGAGCCACAACTGGAAAAGTCTTCCTTAATTAAGAGAGACTACTTTTTTACTTAAATTTTAAAAATAAATGTAAGAGATGGTGGAAGCAAACCCAACATACTACATAATCTCACATTAGTGCTTGCTGCAGCATTGCATTGATAATATTAGGCTGCTAATTTCTAATAACCTGCCCAGGGACGACAGACAGAAATGAAAAGAATGAGCTCTCTAGCTAACTTTAGCACATTTACATTGAGGTTGAAAGTTAAATGTTGATTGATGTACACTGTCTCTGGTAAATAATAAATAATAATACAAATCTAAAAGTAAAACATAAAAAGTACACTCTGGGTCACTATTCTGGCATTGATGGATTGTTAGCCCTTTAGTCGTACACTTCCTTCTAGATATTGATTTATTGCTGTAATTACATGTGGCGCTTTTAGGTGAATAACTACACTGTTAGAATGAAACCCTTCATCGAGGGAAAAAAAAAGTAACCCACAGAGCTCCTCTCGGTCGAAGTTATGAGAATTTCCTCCAAAGAAGCCTTTTAAGAAGCCTCTGTTCTGGGCTTCCGGTGTTTCTATCGGTGTAAACAGCTCCCCCAGCATCTCCTGGAATGAATACAAATGGATACAACTTAAAAAATATAACAACAGCAATTATTTCCAATTCTGCAAAGGTTATTACTTTTTCCGTCAATGACGGGGCAGAACTAGACCTTAATCTGAGGAACTGCTGTTGTCTGTACAGTAGGTGGCACTATGGCAGCATCATGTTCAGCTCCACTGAATATAAATATAACTATACCAACGTCTACATGTGTGCACGCACACACACACTTGGACGAGAATGGCTTTTTGATTAGACACAAACTGTTCACAGTGCTGACCTGCAGGTTGTCACACATCTCCTGGCTGTATGTAATTCTCTGGATCTCTGTCGGAGAGCTGAGATATAGTGCCTGCCCCCCGTTGGTGAAGCAAAATGTTCTTGCGATGCGCATGTCTGTCAGAGGCAGGTAATTGACATCCATCAGCGGTCTTAGACTGGGCAAACTGTGGACAGAGCGAGAATGATAGGAACACGGTTAGACACCACGAACACCTGTATCCTAATAACTCTAATATAATCACGATTTTCAAATTTAATCTTAACTTTCTGTATTAATTCTTTTTTGTCCATCTTTGGAGAACTGCCTTTAATTATAATGTACCTATTATTAACTATAAATAAAATGTCTTTCAAATGTATAAATCACACAAAATCACATTGCATGCTTAGAGGTACGCGATAGTAATAACATATGACAAAACGTAGCATCAATTAATATCGAACCAAGCGAAAAGGATGTATTGCTACATACGTAGATAATGTAGTGCAGCAAATTATTTCTTGCATCGGAAACATTCTTACCTGTGGTCAGAGGTGTGTTTGAGAAACAGAGACCAGGTAGTCAGAGTTCAAATTAATTACTATTCATAGTCATCATATTATTCAGTGTTTACCTGTGAAAAGGAAGCTCTATTTTCAATCAGCACAGCCACTCTAAAAGCAAAGTGTCAATATTGAAACTAAACTAAGTCTAATTAAATGTCAAGGCCAAAACGTTAATCTCAATTATTATATAATTAATTGTGTAGCCCTGGTTTGAGCCACAGTTTAAACAGCAGACACAAGTACATTAACTCTGCCACTGCCGGTCCCAAGCCCGGATAAAAAAAAGAGGAGGGGGGAGTGAGAGGGGTGGGTGGGGTGGGGTTAATGAATCACTATGGTTCATTCTTTGAGAATCATCAATGTGCACCCCAAATTAGAAAAGATTTGGATGAAAGATTTTCAAGATAAATTATTTCTAATTCAAAACTTTGGCCTGATGGTGGCGCTAGAGGAGGGGTCCAGGTTTATTATCAGGTGGTTATTTATGTGTTCAACTAATAAACAATGTGCCTGACACAAAAACTTGGTCAACATTTTCCTGTAAATCATTTTCTAGGGGCAAATATCCCTGGGGTCAAATTGACCCCGAGGACGAAATGTGTGATTAATATTTGAGGATAACAGGAGGGTTAAACTGACAGGTTGTCAGGGTAATTTTCAGGTAAACAGGTATGTCTCAGGTAAGATGACTACTGGGGTTATACCTGAGTGTCATAACGTGTCCGTTAGCGCAGAAGCAGGCCAGGCACACACTGTTGCTCGCAGATACGACGTCGGCTCGCAGTACAAAGGATGACTCGGTGATGTTGTGGACAAAGAGGCAAGACTGCGAGGGCATCAAGAATACTTTGGCCTGCCTCTCGGAGCACACCACAGCCAGATGTCCCTCTCCGCACGAGTCCTGGGAGGATGACGGTGAAAAGTGGACCAGCTTACGCCTCCGCAGTCGGTCCGGGTCCTCAGGGCCGTTGAGGTCTCGCCAAACTTCGAAGGGGCTTGGAATGAGCGATCCCATGCAGTCCAAGAAGCTGAAGCGCAACACTGAACCCTTCAGCATCAGGACCGTGCCTGGGAGTGTTTGGTTAGAGTCAACAGAGGGTAAGCATGAAGCGCAAAACTACAAATTCCAAAGCTACGGCACATCATGTGCCAAGATGGTCCCAAAAACCTGGGCAAAATTGCTGCTGAGAAACAATCCACAAACGCGTTCAACAAAACCCCTCTTTTCCGTTCACCAATCTTTCCTTTGAACTGAATCTGTGACGTTCCAGTATTAAACTTGCTTCCTGAATCTTTAATCTCGAGAGAACAACTGCTGCTTCAAAGGCCTGGGTTTTTGGGTCTACTGAGGTAACTGTGAGCAAGAGACCCTTTCCACACGCAGCAGGAAGTCTGGACTTGTCATGCATGTTTGAGTGGCTCAGTTTTGCTTAGTCAGTAAAATCAAAGTGGGGCTGCAATATATATGCTTGTTCTTGAGTACAGAAGGAAGTCAGTGCAAGATCATGCATGACAAATGCCCATCAAAGAATGACAGCAAATTCCATCTGATTGAAATTCATATTGTTGTAGAAGCCCTTAAGTGTTACAAAGACTGGGGATGAGATGAGCTTTCAAACGGTGTCCATACAGGTTCACACAGAGCACTTCATTCCTGGGGAAATTACCTGCTCTGATTTTAAAAGCCTTGAATTGCATATCAATTGTGGGTGTTTTAGGATAAACACATGTGGAGTTGAGATGAAAGCTAATGTTCCTGTACTCAGATCAGTGTCCTCAGTTGTTTTTTAAAGTGAATGTACCCTCTATCATTATTGCAAAATACAAGAGGCTAACTACTGGACTAAGCTAGTTGCTAAGTGGAGGATAAGGATTAAGAGATATTTCCCTTGAGTCCAAAATCAGACAAATAGAAGACTGAATATTGTCTTGTCTGCATTTGTCAGGGAGGCAGAAACATGACTCCAAACATCAACTTCAGAGGATGATGTCAATATTATGTTGGCCAAAAATAAGAAGAAATAATCAATAAAAGCAGAATTACGACCCATTGAAACAACTTCTAGCCTGTCTTTGGTTGATGCTGTTATCAAATACAGTCCAAATCTGATTAAACCTCAAATGCAACATCCTTAAATATGAGTCAAATATACAGTCAATTGTGAATACAACTATTGTTAAGGTAATGAGCCTTTTTGAGGTTCATAGACACCTTTGTAATGAAACCCTGTCTCACTGGGACTTACCACTGGGGCCAATCGTCACAGGTTCCTCCATCCTCTCCTCGTGGTCGCTGGGAATGGACATTGGGATGAGAAGGACCATGCCTAAACTGGTGCCCACCCACAGACACGGGGTGGGCAGGGCGTCATGCTTGCGCCCGTATGATTCCCCAAACTGCAGCGTGGTGATCGCCTCTTTGGTGTCCCGGTCGATGCTGCACACACTGGAACTGCGTGAACGGCTGAAGGAGTTTTCACGACTCTCTGTAGCGGCGGCCGGCCAACACAGTAGCACGGCACGGAGGGGATGCGATGCCAGAGGAGAGAGACATAAAGTGATGATGAGTGAAAGGGAGCGAGAGAGAAAACAGGAGGGAACAGGAATGTGGTGGTAGAAGAGGAAAGAATGGTGGTATGACAGGACGAGCCGTTCAAAAGGAAAGGAAGCAAGGAGGAGAGTGATAAGGAGCACGGAAGACAGATATTCTTCAGGTCACATGTGGTTTGTCTGCAGATTCTACGTAAAATAAAACACTGGAAAACACAGGGAAATATATGATACATTGAGAAACAGAGGAATAATTTCATTATAAACATGACAAACATATTTTTACACCAAAGCCTGCACACACACACACACACACACACACACCTCCTTGAAAAGACTTTTATGTGCTGACAAAATTCGACACAGCGGCCCGGTGACACACTCCGATACACTGCCTGTATTTGCACACACACACACACACACACACACACACACACACAAACACACACACACATCTACAGACAGACACACACATACACATTTACAGAAGGACACACTAGAGTGCACACATACATACTGTACTCACGCTGGCAGTTGCGAGTAAAAAAACTCCATTAACTCTGCTTGAGTGCTAGCCATTCACATCCTCCATTGTGTACTTAAAGCCTCCATCATAAAAGTATTTCTGTATTGCTGCATTTCTGAATTATTCAGAGCCAGGCAATGTGCAGTACAGCATGACTGGCCGAATGTTACTCAGAGTGCAGACTTTATGTAACGGCGGCTACAGATGGGTGCAAAGCCCGGCGCAAACGTCGGGCAAGGATGCAAACAATTTGGAAGGATGTTCAATGTATGCGATTTCAAGGCATTATGAGAACGAAGAGTCCAGACAGGACTAAAAAAAGACATCCAATATTTATGGGGGGCTTGGGGGGATATACTGTGCAAACATACACTATTCGCTGCCATATAGATGGCATCAACCTGCGCCTCCACTTTGGGACAAGAGCAAGCACTTCTAGACATGTTTTAGACGAAACAGGGCCACAGGACGGACTGACATACTGACTGACGGACGGATGTATCATAATCAGCAGTTGATGCGTTTGTGGCCGAAGCCCCCTTACCTCTCTCACTCCAGCAGTAGGGGGCGGTGGTGTGGTGCTCATCGTGGGAGTACATAGTGACTCCGTGTAACTGCTGAAGCATTGCCCTCCTGGATGCATAACCTACTAGTCCCCCACAACATGAATCCCATATAACAAACCACAGCCGCCATGCCCCAAGGACAGACACACACACACACACACACACACACACACACACACACACACGGCCGCCCGGGCCAAATAACAGACAAGACGCACAGATGGACAGCAGTACCAGAGAATGACAGAGAGAAAGAGAGTAAGATCCAACTGAGTGTGGAGAGATCACTTTATATATTTGCAGAGAAAGAGAGGGAGTCTGAAAAAGAGGCCACTTGTCTAAGTTTCTGGTGGCCACACAACCTCTTTGAACCCATTTGCAGCACCATCTGCTCAACTAAACAAGCAAGAGCAGCTTCCTATGTCATGACAACATCCCTCCATGCACTCCAGTGTGGTCGTGATGAGCTACTGTGCAACACTGTTGCACGACAACAAATATTTCTACCACTTTCCTTAATACTGCTGTAGGTGCAAAAAGGTTAAACTGGTACAAGCAGTCAAATATAGAACCAACTCAATTAAAAACACACAAGGACGTAAAGAATGGAAATCCTGGTTGTTGTTTTTCTGTTTGTTTATCCCAATGTCGAAGCTGTATCAATGTATTTAGATATTTTAAGGAAAATGCCTGGTGTCGTGACAACACTGCTGTATGATGCCGCTGCCAGTCAAAAAGACAAAATAGCCTTTTGCCGCGAGACGGGGTAGCAACAGCTCGGTTTTGTTGTGTGGCGCTGGGGTGTGTTTACGCCGTGTGACAGGGCCTGTGGGGTGCTCGCTAATGAAAGTCAGGCACAGTGGTACTCTGACAGGACACAGGGAACCCTGACAGGGAGCTAGAGGCAGTGTCAGGGAGGTGATATGGGAATGAAGACAGTCTGAAGTGGTGAGACGGACAGTGTAAGATTTTTATAGAGGTACATGCACATACACCCACACGGTGACAGGGACAGACACCTGGAGACCATGCAAACCTCTTTTTTTCATTTCCATCTACCCCTTATGAACATGGACAGCTTTGTACCAGGTGGTGCTTTAAGGGATCTAAATATAATTCACTGCATCAGATACGTATATCAGGATTTAATCTGGAATTTTTGACCTGGAAATGTTCCACTTTAACAATCAAGTTAAGTCAGCTAATATATACACATATATAAACTAGCAGGCCCATTGCTTCTGGACTTGTTTGCACTTGCAAGCGGCAGAAGCCCGTCACCTCAGCTATGCTGCAGTCAAATATATTATATTTCCACATCTTAACTTAATACATTTGTTCTGTATTATGTGGGTTGTACTTAATTGAAGGGATACACTGGGGAAACAAGACTATTTCTATCTCTATGCAAACAAACAAATATTCTCTCTCTCTCCCACCCTTATAAAATGTTCCCTCTCTTTACCTGTTCTTTTCCTATCTCCCTTTTTGTCATTCTCTCTCCCTCCCTCTCGTGGATTTTCCTGTTCTTATTTTATGCCCACGTCTGCAAGCAAAGCTTATAGTATGATATAATTCTGTCTTCAATATGTAATAGGAGCGCTGCCTAACCAAGATGGGAGGCATGGACATGTTTACTGTACATTCAGTGTGGCTTCCCATGCCATTTCCCTCCTCTGTCTCCTCACCTGGCAAGCAGGCCTCATTAACATCGGCCTCATCTCTCGCACCGCTTTCTGACCTTTAATTATACCAGTGAACCTGCTGGCTCTTCACTGTGGTAACCCAGTGCAACTGATAAACAACAGCGGCAAGCCTGGGTGAAAGATAGAGGATATGCAGCTAACAGCAACTGTTCACGCATATTAAACACACGTTATAGTGGCTGCAGACCAGGGACATCGCATGCATCTCTCATGGCTTATACATCCGATTAATGACCCCTAACAAATCACGGTATGTTATTTTGATGCCAGACATTTTAAAGTGAAGGGACACTTGAACAAAGCAGAAAATCGCCAAACAAACAGTGCCACAGCCACATCAAAGATTCTGTTTTACTCTAATGTAAGTTACTCTATGGGAGTGATACTTGTCAGGAACAATATTCATTAAGCCACACAGTATGGGAGCATGGGAAGCGTGAATGTGCTCAGAAAACTTCACAGCAAGCTGCCTTCTAAATGATGTCACGTCATGCGTTTCAAATTGACATTTTGGTCAGAGGGTGGTGCGTCCAGATTCATCCAATGACTCATCCAAATGAGCGATCAGACAGAGCATAGAGGGATGTTCGAGGGTAAAAATGAATGAAAGTGTCTATTTGCACCCGGGTGAGAATAGTCACAAGGTAGCTATTCGGCTATTTACATCGAGCAAAGTTAAATTAATAAGCAAGTTAGTAAGCTGAAAGGCTTTCTGCCAAAAAGATTAAGGAGTAGTAATTATCATAGATGTATAAAGAGACATACAATTAGTGACACAGTGTAGCCTAAATAGGTTATATTCTGTGATAGATGAATAGGTAAAACACCTTTCACCTAGGAGACTAGACTTAATATTTTCAGTATAGGCAACATTTACCACCCAGATGTAAATAACCACATATTCTGCTGGGGTGCAAATGTTGTTGGCTTCTGACACCTGGGTGCAAATAGCAACTGCCTGAAATGAAATATCATTGACTTGCTTGACTTGGGTGTAAACAGATGACAACTAAGTACAACAGAGAAGCTTCCATTCCTTACACTTCCCCACGCTGCCTGTCTAGCACATTTTTGAACATATACGGACTTGCCGCTAAAGACAGTGGACTCAGTAATAATGTCATGTAACATGTTGGACACTGTGTGGACCGCTGGCAAATGATTGAAGGCACAGCCAGGTTCTCCTAGTTATTTCAGCTCTAACGAGCAGGAGGAAGCCGTCTGTGACTAAAGAACACGAAGGCAAGGTGGTTTCTACCTCAGACAGATCATTTTACGCTTCTTTAGTGAGACAGGAGCCACAGAGCTCCCTTTCTTAGCTTCTGAAAAAAATTTGACTCTAGGTTGTCTCCAGCCACTACCTTTGCTAAATCCTTTTTGCAAAGTTTCATGTTAATGTAATCTAGAGTTCTGTTTCATATGAGTATTTTCAGATATGGATGCAATGCATCATCTGTTGAAAAGAGTGATTTTCTACCACCGCTTGCATCAGTTCGGGTGATGATGCAACTGTAGCCCAGGCAGTGGTTTTAATAAAACATTCAGCTTATAATAATGAAAAACTGATTTCCTCTCAGCTCCAGGTCAGAGTCGTATAACAGGGTCAATGAATACGACAGTGGTAATCCATTTGCAGAATTGGTGTAAAGTTGAGATTGGGTCAACTGTGGCAACAGAACAACAGTCCTGTTTCTTAATTAACATAAATAAAAAACAACAACCTCAGGATGTTTGAACCCTAGAAACATCTTGGACCCCAAACCTTTATAACTTTATAGCTTTACACAGAAGGAACATGCTCTTACTTCCAACTGCTAATATTTACAGTGTGTGTTACTTGGCTACAGTAACTTTGGGAACAGTCAATGTTCAATGTCCTATGGAGAGATTAGTCGGCTTGAATAAATGGAGAATTTCTGTTAATCTGACACAGCTCCGACTAAAGTAAATAGAGATTGGACCATGAGTGAGTGACCTGTCCAATGCAGCGCTGCACTGGATTTATGAGTCAGCAAACATCGTTGTTGACAGCAGTGTCTACAGTGTGACCGAAGTACATGGACGGTTTCCCATATTTCATATTCTATCTGACAACCTGCTGCTCTGAGTTGGTAAAGTAAATTGCCAGTGTCCATACTTCGAATAAGAGCACTGTATTACTTTATAGCTTCACTGCCTCCCGGCTCTGATCGTCACGTCTATATGTTTGCTGTGGCTTGTTCCTTTAAAGACAATTTCTAGTTTGAGGTGCAAGAGTGAGAAATAAAAATGTCCAACATGACAAGAGAATGTCAGGAGTCCTGCTCAGATGAAAGAGTATCATCTTTGTCCACGATGTTTATTCAAAGTGGATTGAATGTCTTGATGTCTGCTGCCTGGCAGTGACAGAATAAGTGCAAGCTTTCATACTGGGCAATTAAATGTTGATGAACAATCCTGACAGAGGCCATTTTTCTATGTCAGTTCATCCTCAAATGAGGCTGCTGGGAGTGTCATTTTAAGTCCTCCCTCGACATTTTTTTGCTTTGGCTGTCACTTGTTCAAAATAATCAAGCCTAAAACATGACCCACGCTTCTGTTAAGATAGGAATCAAATCTTCAACGATGGGCCAAAGTATTTATTGTTTAAAATGAGGAAAATGTTTATTCTCCATTCATTTACGCACACACACACACACACACACACACACACACACACACACACACACACACACACACAGAGTCTGCTGGATCAATCGATTTTGAGATGGTGCAGGTGCGTTTCAGAGGGTGAATTTAAGGAATTCAAATGGCAGAAAATAAAATGTCAGATTTGTCAATGACTATGTCACACTTGAAAAAATGTCTTGTATTACTTAACCTCTTTTATCTGTGTGACTACTGTAAATGGCTATATGAATATAACAAAACAAACAAACACGTGGCTTTTGTGATCATTGCAATGTAAAGGAAAAACACATGTACTCACTCCTAAAGACATAAACTAAATAAATACATGCTTCGCTCGGAAGTCGGGAGGTGTGGCCACCCTATTCGTGCTTCGTTATCCAATTGAATAAGAAAAAAAAGAAATTGGGAGTCTATTCACGAGAAAAGATACAAAAAAGGCTCTGGAGAAGTAAAAATCAATTGGTTAGAACACGTAATATTGCACCAACCTTCAGACCTAGGACTCGCCGTCACAAGCAACAGTGTTAAAGGACACAATGCAAGGGCTGTTTCTTGCATTCAATAGAAGCAGAACCTGTAGTCTAAATGTTGTAAGGTGATGCTAATGCAAGTTGCAGAGTTATAGCGTAGATTACCTTAGAACGGCAGCTGCATTCTCAAGATATTACGACATCATGTGAGAAACATGGGATCACATATCTGATGAAAATCCATCTTGTCAGGATCAAGTACGACTAGTGGGTCCACTATCATTTTTTTTCTTCCAATGACGGCTTCTCAGATGGTATGTTTTTTTCTGAAACAATGCACTGACTATAATGACAACAGGCACTGGCTGATTTCATTAGCTGTAGCTAGCTAGCTTGTTAAGCTAACATTAGTCCACTGAGTTGGTTGAACATGCTGTGTCTGGCTAACATTTTAACGTTCTCAGTTGTTTTAAAATGTGAATCTTGTGAAAGGTCCATCCATCCATTTTCTACCGCTTATCCTGTATTTAGGGTCACGGGGGGGCTGGAGCCGATCCCAGCTGTCATTGGGCGAAGGCAGGGTACACCTGGACAGGACGCGAGTCTATCACAGGGCTGACATGTAGAGACAGACAATCTTGTGAAAGGTGTCTTATATAAATATGTACACACGGTTTATTCAACTTCTTATACTTCCATTTGTGTTTTTTGTGACTGGGCTATCTCTAGCTGTATTTACAAGCCGTTCACCGTCAGCACGTTTTGATGCTGCTAACTTGCATTAGCATACGCTTGTCTTGTGTTAACAATGCATCAGGACTGACTCCACTTACCCCAGGGTGGGAGGATGGCATGCACTTGTTGGGAGGGAGGGAATGTTAAAGAGGATTAGGGATGGGAGTTGGGAAGACAAGCACACACCTTCAGTGTGGGACACAGGCAAAGAGATCTCCATGCAAGCAGCGGACTGGGCCTTGCGGAAGGGCGGTCGGCCAGGGCCTCTGCGGGTAAGCCGTGGCCCCTCAGGACCCATCGGGACGCGAGGCTTCCCTGCCGTGCAGGGCTGGGAGGTTGGGCTAGTGCAATGTCCATTGACATGATCTGTAACAACGGCAAAGCATTAGCAAACAATACAAGGAGGGGAATTAAACTTTAAACATATTCTAATCCAATGCTGCAATATCCATCTTTATGTCATTTAGTCTAACTCAAAACTATTGAATTATTAAAATAGGAGGAATCTCCAAATCAGGGGAGATAATTTAACATATTCATAATGCAATTTTCAAAGTAACAACTGGAGCTTTCTTACCCTGATATTTTGCTGACTTCAAACTACTCACTACTATACTACATGACCTATAAAGATGGATATTTTCAGTGTAAGAGGAGCAAGCCAATGTTCAGATTGTGAACAAGAAAAAGTGGTGTTGAGGGAGAAAGAGAAAGCAAGAGTGAGTGACAAAGTGCTAGAGAGTGGTTAGCAGTAAGTATGAGCAGGGAGGAGAACGAGATGCGAGGGCAACAGAAAAGAGAGCAAAATGCAGAGGCAAATTGTGAGTGCAGTTTCATCTGAGAGATATGGAAATCAAAAGAAAAACAGACTTGTTAAATCCCCACTTTGTTTCTTTTTTTCCATTTTTTAAACGTTTGTTTTCAGTGGAAATTGTTTTTTTTATTTTTAAGACAGGAAACGGTTTGACATTTCAAGCGATGGAAAAAAAGCTTAAAGTGAAGCTCAAAGGAACAGAAAAAAGATCTAAAAATATCTTATATATGCCTTTTAATTCTAATGAAAATTAGTCCGGTTAATTTGGTTTGGCCACACAACCCACTACAGATGGTGTTGACAGTAAACACTTGTTGCTTTCTCTAATTGTACCCTTACGTGGCCTCACCTCAGGGACCGAGACTCTTGGACGCTTCATCTCTACTTAATGTAGGCTGATTGTGGGTGTGTGTGGGCAAAATCATTTGTTTAGAGGCAAACCTCATTAATGAGACGAAGAAACGTCAAGCAGAATTGGGTGCACTACTTTGTTGCCTGACGTCTAGTCGGCAAGACAAAAAAAGCTGCCAAGACAGGAGTAATATTATATTAATTAATAGCTTCATGATAACTTCGCCCTTCTCTCTCGTCTTCAGAGACGAGTAATGTGACGCTGTCCTTTTTTTAAAATGACATCCCAGTGGCAGTTAGACCGAAGTTAAAACGGTTTGGGTTTTGAGGAGAGTCTCATCAAACCTTTCCACTCCGAAATTCTCTGACACTGAAGCATGAGGATAATTAGCATGTGCTAATTGGGGAAAAATCCTCTTAGAATTTTGCACTGATCATATATGTCTGCCATATAAAATCTGAGTCTCCTGTTCAGCCAGTTGATGATTCAAAATGATTCAGTTTCAAAGTGAAGATGAAAAACACCAGGGTGCCACCCAGTCCGCGTGCAACACTCCAGGACAGACTGACGCAATGCAGGGCTTGAAAACTCCAGGTTATATTGAACCAACCAACACCAAGGCCATGTGATGACATCACTGCATATCCATTTGAATGTTTTGTAAGTGAATTTCAAACAGAGATGCAGCAAATTAGTTATTTACCCCGAAATGTTCTGCACGGAACTGGTACAAAGCCAAAATAATGGCACTGTACCCTCACACACGCACACACTCTCACACACACACACGCACACACACACACACACACTCACACACACACACTCACACGCACAAACACACACACACACACGCACAAACACACACAAACACACACTCTCACACACACACACACGCACACACACACTCACACAAACGCACGCACACACACACACACACACACACACACACACACACACACACACTCACACACACACACACACACACACACACACACACACACACACATCACACACAAAGAGTAATAATAATACAGCCTGTTCTGACAAATATTTAGCTTTCATATTCAACACTTGGTTCATTGTAGCTATTAAAAAGGCAAACAATTAATAAGGAATTCTCCCTTTTACTGACAACATGCACGTCTTTACTCTTCAGGGGCGTATTTGAACCTCACTGGAAATTCATCTTCAAATGTTCTCCATTTAATGACACTGAATGTGTGACGAGGCAACCGAGTTTACAGTTTTTTTTGATTGCATTGACCTGGTTGAAGAAACTGGTAACCTCTCAGTCTTCATCATCACTCTCTCAGCAGAGCAAAAGACACCTCTTGCAAATGAGTTAACCCATTGTCATTGTTTTGACACACTTCCCGCACCCTTTTGCAAATCAGTTAACGCAGATGTCATTCAAGCAGTCCAAACTCCATTGCTTTAGCTGTGGTAACCAAACAGAAAATATATGTTCCCATCTCTTAGAAACTTCTTGACCAGTATGAAATCACTGAAGCACCTGTTTGACACTGCTGCACACAACTTTTCAATTAGCAATCAGTCTGCAGGCTTAAAAGGTGCCACGTTGTGTGTTGTAACTTGCAAGCATGGATGGTCTAAGGCAGATGAGAGTGAGAGGTAGAGGGCTCAGGGGAAGAGGAGTCCGAGGAAGAGGAGTCCGTGTGCGAGGTGGAGGTGTAGCTGGAAGGGCTCAAGTTACTGATGAAATTCGGGCAACTTTGATTGATCATGTGGTAAATCATGGTCTTTCATTTAGAGAGGCTGGACAAAGAGTCCAACCTGTTGTCAATAGAAACACGGTTGCATCCATTGTCAGAAATTTTCGACTGGAGAACAGGTAATGTCACTTATACAGTATATACAGATATATCCGTAGTGATATACATTATTTCATGTATTTTTTTCCACATTTCATGTGTTGTTTATAGAATCGAAAGGCTACCAGTCGGTGGTGGTAGACGAAGACTTTTGAATGCTGAGCAGGAGGCAGCCATTGTCAACATGGTTCTGGAAAATAATGCCATTAGGTTGCGGGAAATCAGGGCAGCAGTGATTGCAGATCAGGGGGTATTTAGAAATATAAATACTTTGAGTGAGACCACAATAACCCGTGTGCTTAGAAGGAACAATATGGCAATGAAACAGCTCTACACAGTTCCCTTCCAGAGGAACTCAGATGCTGTGAAGGAGGCCAGATGCCAATATGTGGAGGTAAGGACACATTACAGTACTACGTATACTCTTATGCCTTGGCATATCATGCAGTTACAGTAAACTGGAGGTACTTTTACTGTATGCAATTGTAATTTTGCTTTTTTTCTTTAGCGTATCATGGAGCTTGAAGCTGAGGGGGCACATCATGTTTTCATCTATGTGGATGAAGCCGGCTTCAACCTCTGTAAAGTAAGGCGACGTGGGAGGAACCTCATTGGGCATAGGGCCACTATTACAGTTCCAGGGCAGAGGGGCGCCAACATTACTATGTGTGCTGCTATTTCTAATGATGGTGTCCTCTGCCATATTCCAACTATTGGTCCCTACAATAGTGAGCGCCTCATTGCATTTTTGAACATCCTGCATGACAGGCTCATCCCTCCTCAGGAAAGAGGGCTGTTGAGGCCTGGCATGCCTCTGTTTGTAATCATCTGGGACAATGTGGCATTCCACCACTCTCGTGTGGTGAATGAGTGGTTTGCAGGGCACCCGAGGATGATGACACAATTCCTTCCTCCATACTCTCCATTTTTAAATCCTATAGAGGAATTCTTCAGTGCATGGAGATGGAAGGTTTACGATCATCGCCCCTATGACCAGATGCCCTTGATCGATGCAATGACCGCTGCTGCCCAAGATATAGATGCAGAGGCATGCCAAGGCTGGATCAGGCATGCAAGAAGATTTTTCCCTAGGAGCATCGCAAGAGAAAATATTGAGTGCGATGTAGATGAGGCCATGTGGCCTATTCCTCAAGAGAGAATTGACTAGAAGAGATTTCTTTCTTTATTGTACAGAATTTTTTATTTTTATTTTCCTTATGTCTTACACAGTGATGGATTTTACTGTATTTTTTCTTTCATACTATATATGTGGTTTCTGTTGGAATATTTCATTTCTTAGCCACAATCTAAAAAAAAAAAGAATGAATACTGCATTCAATAAAATTTGAAAAATCATTGTATATGATTCTGGATCTATTTTTTGCAAGAAAGCAAATTGGCACTGATATGTAAGCTGCTGACCAGTAATGCAGCACTGATTCACATTGAGAGCTGAATTTTGTATTTTGATGCCCCTTGTCTAATGACTGATTGGAAGCGCTTATGCACTTGTGTGCAAGTTGTGGTGTTTGAGGGCAAAATTTGCTTTTGGTCCATATTTTAAATGTTTTGGTGGAGTTAGAGCCTTTTGCAGGCAAAATTAGTCATTTTGACCATTGGTGCCACTGTTTAGGCCTTTGCGTTAACAGTTTTGAAGAATGTGGATTTTGAGTCGACTACTGCGTCAAAGCAATCAAAAAAAACTGTAAGGTTGATCGTTACAAGTTGGATTATCAAATGTGTCACTGTCACAATAGCTTCAACCAAATATAATACAGGGTTGACAAATTAAGAGCATTTTCTAAACCTGTCAGATAAAAGGTCATTAAATGAGGGAAGTCACAGAAATAAGTAGAAATTGGCACATTTTGAGGTAAAGAAGCAGAAGTTTTTTAAAGGCGACAGCTCGTTTGAAGCAGCAGTCTGCAAGAAGCAGATCAAAGGGAAACCTGAGATTGTGATGTGTATAGCAGTAGAAATGAATGGGTGAGGACGCTCAGTATCTATGATGCAGATGATCCAGTCAAAATAGAGGAAAGACTGTTTAAGAGAGAAATGATCCAGTTACAATGAGAGAAGTAGCGAGTGATCCAATCACTGCCGAGCAAGGCTGCCAATGGAAGAAAGGTTGTGTAAAGAAAGATGGTCCAATCATGATAAAGCGATAGAAAACCTCAAATTTAAATATGGGCATGATTTACAAATCACCTTTATAAACACTTGCAAAATGTAGAAGAAACAAATACAGAATATTTAAATAAAACCAAAATACATTAAGGGGCAAAATGGATAAAACACTCCAGTCCGAAGGTCTCATGGACTGGTTGAACAGGAGAGAGTGACAAGGAAACTGAAAGAAGAAGTTTTGAGTGAGAATAAAAACTACAAAAGCAACATAAAAGCCTAGAAATCATGATAAAAGCAGAAACTAAATTACTCTAAGGAAATCAAGTGAAAACTGCTGGCTTTCGCCTACCGTACCAAGATCAGTCTTAAGATCTGTTGGCAGACTTAACTTTCTGCCGGGTCCCTTTACTGAAACAAAAGAATAGGAAACAAAGAACCAGTTAATCCCTTCAAATAAAAAAATAAATAAATAAATCATAAAAAATAATGTCAAACAAACAATGAGAAAACAAAAGTGCAAAACCCAAACAAAAACAAAATGGAAATCACTCAAATGAACAAAGATCCAGAACATGCAAATTGGTGCAGTTGCACACGGCAATCATATTTCAAAATGCATGCTCTGTTGTTGTCCCAGGCCAGTGTTCCCAGCTATCTATGATATATCTCTATATCTATAAAAATATTCATTTTTGTATTTTTTTTATTTACAAATCTGTTAGTTTTCCATAAAATATTTGTTCTGCTTGAATAAAATAAAAATAATAAACAAAATCCAATTTTCTAAGGCCTGGGATGTCTGACATGGAAGCACAAATAAACAGGGTGACACCACAGGGTGTCAATACAAAATCACAGTCAGACACTGAAGGCAACAAAATAACTGGTTAAAACATTTTGCAAGCATTTTGCAGTAAGTAGAGAACTGCAAAGGTCGAACTTGAGATGTTATGAGTCAGTTTCCCCCTCAAAAAGAAGGCAATATTTCATTGTTTCTTTGTGTCGAATGTGGAAGACAGAGGATGGCGTTTACATGACGATTGGTAAATTTCATGACCCCGAGGAAAACAGCATGATCATGAATTTGCATCATTGATAATTCCAACTGTTAAAGTTACAATTGGAAGATGCAAAGGAATCTATGAGGATTTCTTTGAAGAAAAAAAGAATAAGAGTACAGGAGAGGACATAAAGCCTGCTGTAGTACATTTTTTTAATCTACTATAATGTAATACATTTTATTCCATTAAGACCGTTTATTTAATGTAGAGGTCCATGTAAGTTGCTCAGTAGCAAAGGTAATTTTGAAGTATGATATATTTATTTTATTCTAGAGGAAATTTGGGTGCCATGATTTCAGTGAATTTATGTTTTTGCTGGAACAAGTAATGCCTTTCTGATTAGTATGTCTAATAGATGAGCTCTGTCTGTGTGTGTGTGTGTGTGTGTGGTGTGTGGCTGTGTGTGTGTGTGTGTGTGTGTGTGTGTGTTCTCAACAAACGGCAAAGACCAGATGCTGCTTGCCATATAAAATATTTAGTGTTAGGGACACAGTGACAGGGAACATGTTCTCATAATAAACCTGTTACACACAGATGTTCCCCTGTTTAACAGCCAAGTCGATGTTAACCCACCTGCTCAATTTGGTCAGTTGAGCAACCCCATCATTTTGTGTCTAAATTTGACAAATGTAATCGGTCTATATTCACACCAACACTTGTATGACAACACTTAGACTGGCCCCATTTGTGACCTCAGAAGTCCACATGTTAGCCTATGATTTGGTCACACAGAGTCCTTTAAGCAGACCTTGGGGTGTTGCTATGTTGAGGACACATTCAGCAGTGCGTTGCACCATGGAAAGCATGTTTGTTATCCCCCAGATGTCTACTGTGTGTCTGGAATGATAAAATGTTTGCCCGAGGTGAAACCGTTAAATCCAATATTTCTACAGACTACGCTACTTTCCTCTGCTCTTCTTCTCTGCTCCACAAGCCTAAGATATATTGGATTAAAATGTTGATTCCCCCACAGGCAAACCTTTTACCATTCCCTGCAGACAATAGATGCCAATGAGATCACTGCCTTTGAAGATGAAACCCACTGTTAGATTAAGAGGTAAACAAGCCTAAGAACCTACATCAATGCTCTGCAGCTCTGTGAGGCGATGCTTTGAGCTAAATGTCAACCTCAACATACTAATATGTTCATCATTGTGACAATACTAACATGCTGCTGTTTAACAGATATATAGCCCGACTCACCAGATGTAGACTGTGGGTATAGGTCTGCCATTGGCCGCTCACCTTACATGACATTCTCCTCCCCTTCCACTATCTGTGCTATCCCTTTTGTAAGGACTGTTGCTGCATCCTTTACTTACCGCCACCAGAATATGACAGAATGATAATGTGTGGAACCAGAGCTAGCTTTAGTGCTGACTCAGTGCTGCGGTGATAGGTCTGTCCTTTTAAGACTATGGTATAACATTTCATTACCTTAGTTTAGGTTGTTAGCATGCTAACATGTTTGATCCAATAGCATAAATATTTCTCTCAAAACTCCCAAATGACACGTTGGACTAGTTGGAACTACTAGTCGGTAGCTAAATATCTGGGAATAACTGGCAGACACACTGCTAGCATGGCTAAAGCTAGCGTTTGAATTTTTCACCTGCGGTTTGCAATGGGAACTTCATGTTACCGAATCATAGTAATGCACTGGAGTGCCGAGGTCGCAAATGGGGCCACAACACTCATGAAAGCACGAAGGAAGCTGACGTGGTTTATTAGTACTGCAGCTGGCCACGCAGTGGGCACCATGCAGTTAATTGGATGAGAGATGAAGCTCAGTCGAGATGACGACAACATGAGACTGAGGATTTGTAGATACATGGTTAGAAAAGACAATGAGAGAGATTCCAAGCGCCACATTACGATAAAGTAGCGTGTTGCCGTTTAGTGACAAAGATGTGTGTTTCCCAATGGAGGAAGTAATGATTGACGTCACAGAGAATGAAGCACTAGCGCCACTGACGAGTGAGGAGAAGTACCCGCCTGGAATACAACCCCTTCCTCTTCCCAAGCCCACCTGCCTTGCAGTATTGCCAAATGTTGATGATCCAAGATCAAAGCCCAGATCTGGCACATACAGACACACGACACAATGTCATCCCCCCCCTGCAGCCTTGGCAGAGAGATAATGCAACACCAGCAGTCGAACAAAGGCATGGAGCACATTGACAAGGCAGTGACAGACAGTCTACTCCTAGAAACACAGTCTCTGTCAGCTCGTTTACACTGCAAGCAACTTGGTTGATGGGTCATTCTGCTGTGACCGATCGTGGTGCCAGAGGATTTAAATGCATGTGTATAGTGGATTGCAATATTTTGATAATGAAAAACCTGATATGATTTATTGTAGAAATTCTCAGTGATTCTGTGATGTTGGGATTACTTATTTGTGTTATTTTCCCTTTCTGACATTTTGGAATGGCAAAGCCCCCGCACTACAGTGCAGCAACAAGGACGAGAACCCTCTACCCACCTGCACGCCCCACTGGGTTGTTTTTTTTTATAATTTACTATGACAGATGCATCCTACACCTACTTTGTTTACACGGCATTCAAATTAAAGTTGGGAAGATTTGAATGGTTCTAATCACCTTCTCGGCTATTTTGCCCCTGCTATGGAGATCTGTTCTGCACATGTGTGGAATCGAGGAAATTAAAATTACAAATATTATTTGCTCTTGAAATTAACTATTTTATTTTATTGTAGCTCGTTAGAGTATGAATGTGCCTCTGATCGTGTTGCTCACAGTGTGGAAGCAGATTAGCATGCAAGGTGCAACATCAAACCAATCACCTGTCTAAAAACAACCCAAGAATCCCACCCCCTCCCTTGTTGCCATACAGTAAAAATAACACAAGCAGATGTCCATGAAGAGGCTGAGATCCGTGAGACATCCCTCCTCTTACCATTGTCCAGCAAGTAAAAGACTGGACTGCAGTGGCTGGCTCTCAGACTGGCCACAGGCTCTGGCAGGATGCGTGGGTCATTGTGAAGGGAGGTTGGGTAATGAACTGGAATAGGAAATCCAACAGACACAGACTTTTCAGGGCAACAGGGGAGAGACATACACAATGGATGAACTGGGGAAAAGAGAGACTTGCAGGTAACAGTTGAGAGGTTATTAAAATGAAAGGATTAGTAAGAAGGTTAAGGACAACTCTGTCACCAGCAATATGACACTCAAACGTTTTAACAAGAACTATTCATAATCACAAAGAACAACAGCACCACTGCTACTAAACCTATTACAACTTCACTTGATCACCACTACTTTTAACGACAACACAATTACAATTTGAGTGTCTCCACCAGCTACAGGACAGCAGTTCTTTATTACACACACCACAGCTGAATTTTTTGCCACTTAATTAATATAAACCTCTCCTCCTATGTTCCAACAAGGCTTTGTAACCATTTCAATATATGCACTTCAATCATTTCCTCCATCATTTCACAGTCACTATCAAATACCCGATACTGAACATAGAAGAATCTTGGTTGCAATGTCATCAGCCATGATCAGAACTGAAACGAGATAGCTAGCTTTGAGGTAAAAAACCGAGCAGCACAGTCTCTTTTTTTTTCCAGTGCTCATGTGTCAAGCAGCTACACAGTTTACAGAACATTATAGATCCAAGACGAAATCGACATGAGGGCAGGATTCGGAGAAAAAGTTGCAGTTACAAAGCTGTCTGCTGCTTCAGCACCACGGACAGCACCGTGGGTTTCGTGGATCGATACACAGCACAGACAGGCTACTGAGATTTTACAGCCGCGGTCGGGGCCATAGATTCCAACACATACACATCTTCCCAAACCTCAGTCAGATAAAGGGTTTCTGGCAGACTAGACTAACATATTCAACTAAACAACTCATCTGCTCTAGGGATGGCAGGTTAGGTATCAATCAGCGCGTCATCAGAAGACCCACGTTTGTTCAGAAATAGTGATTCGGTAGTAATTGTATTCTAAGTTTACACACTAAACCTCATCTCAACTCATGTTTATTACTCCTTTCCTGGTTTTGGCATTATGACTCATGTTAGTGTGTCACACAAAGTGGACAACAACCTCAGTTGTGATTGCATCTTCTTGTTTCAATATATTCAAGCAGAAGCATAACAAATGGAAAAGATTTGTCTAGAAAAAGGAACTATAATAAAAGTTGAGAATGAGATTTTTTAGTCCTACTCATACAGTGTTTGTTAATAATAATACATGTGTCCTTATAAATTATTAAACATTATAATGCAACATAAAGCCTAGTTAGTGTATTGTAAATTGTAGTGCAGCAACAGACCTATTTTAAGTTTTATCATGGTGCTGAGCAGGTGGCACCACTTCAACACACTGTAAAGTTTCAGTCATCACCTCCTCCCTTTCTCCTCCTGACATGCAGCTAAAAATATCCAGCCGGGTTCAGGAAACAATCACTGGCATCCTGGCATCTCAGCGTGTTCGTCCATTTTGTAACTGGGCCTGGTCAAGTAAACCTCGCTATAGCCTAAGTAGCACAACTCCCAGAGGAAATGTAATGTATAACCCTGAACCAAAACAACAGACCTCAGGACAAAAAAAAAAAAAGAAGACAGTGAGACGGATGTGAAGGGCGACAGCTTTCAGGCAGGACAAGTGCCAATTACTGGGCCTAATGACAAAAGGGGGGATAGGAAAAGAAGCAGGTAAAGAGAGGGAACAATTTATGAAGGGTTGGAGAGAGAGAGAGAGAGAGAGAGAGAGAGAGAGAGAGAGAGAGAGAGAGAGAGAGAGAGAGAGAGAGAGAGAGAGAGAGAGAGAGAGAGAGAGAGAGAGAGAGAGAGAGAGAGAGAGAGAGAGAGAGACCTCTGCAGTTATTGACACACAGGGTGAATCGGGCTGATGGCTGGCTTCCTTAATAAGCTGTCCACAGTCTGTATATGGCTTTGAAAAGACACAGCACACTTGGTGTTCCAGGGACGGCCAGACAGCCTCTAATGGCCATAGAAATAGGTGGAAGTTGCTATCCAGCAGGAGGGAACAACCCATGAACTCTTATGCCTATCAAGTAGAGCACAGCTATGCTTCCTCATTTGTCTCCAGCCATAACAAATTGCAATGTACTCCATATCACTCTTGCATCAATATCGATGAGATTTAGAGATTTCTTCAGGCTGACAACTAATGTCAAATTAGGTCACAGTGCTCTTAACCATTGCTCAAATTTCCATCTTGATTGCAAATAGATATTCTGAACAGGTACTCAGCCCCGCTCTCCATAATTATTCCTTTCTTCCATCTCTCTAATTAGTAAATGACAAGCTTGTAATGGGGAAGAATGACCATGACCTAGTCCACAGCACAATGCTGCAAGACAGCAAAGAACATCTTGTCCTGGTTTTGTTATTCAGTTCTGCTTAAAGAACAAGCACAGACAAAAAGAACATATTTTCACAAAAACAAGATCAAGTAAGCAGGACAGTATGATAAATATGGAAGTGCAGTTGCTAGACATAAAACAACATAATAAGTAGTGAATTAGTAATAATAATGAAGGTAAAAGATGTTCAAATATAGAGTTATAAGTGTGTTGGACCTCTAACAGGGATCTTGCAACATAGACAGGTATTTAAGAAAAACATCTAGTCAAATTAGGTTTATTTGTGTAGCCTGTAACCACTGCCAGTAAAAACTCAATGAGATTCACATGTCACTGATCAAATCACGGGCATTATTTTGGTGTGTGCAAAAAAGGGAAAAAAACAGGATTAACAGAAAAGGACAAATATCTCTGCTTCGCCATTCAATTAGCCATTTTATGTGGCTTGATAATGAAAGAGAAGCTCTCTGCCTTCTTGGTTGAAATGTAACAACACTGCTCACTTGCTTATAGCACAGTTGCAGCTGAAGGTTTAGAAAGCCAAAAATCTCAGGACCTGAAGTGATTTATGAGTCACTGAATCATTGTTGAGTCACACTGTTCAGCCTCCTGCAGATACAGTGCACTGTTATTTCTATGCTACTGGGAAACACAATTCTTACATATGTACTATAAGAAATTTAAATACATTTAAATAAGCATAATTTTGAATATTATTACAATTGTATTTGTGCACATTTCCCCCTAACCTTCAATTGTTGCTGGTAGATAGAAAAGCAATACTAAAGTTCAATAGTCAGGCTGTTGACTGATTTTCTGCAGCATAACTAGGGTTTGTGTTAACACTACACCATTACAACCTGGTCCATAGGTTCTATTTTCAGCTGTTTATCTGGGTAAAGATAGCAGTGGTAGCAGCAAGCTTAGCAAAGCAACCCAGACGTCCTTCCTACTAGCCATATCCTCCTTGGTTACCTCCTACCTTGGGGCGTTCCCAAGGAAGGAATATACATAATCCCTCCAGTGTGTTCAAGGTGTACCCCAGGGACTGCACCCACCTGGGCATACCCAAAACACCTTCACGGCAAAGCATCAGGTAATCATCTTGAATGTATCCCATACCAAGCTCCTCCTGTATATGTGAGCTCACACATACATCCTTATGGGAATTGCTAGGTTATAGTCGGAATAGCTTCACACGAGTTTGGTCACAGGACCAGATGTGTTTATTCACATGATCATTTGTCAACTTTCTTGTGATTGAATTATAAACGGAGAAAGAGGACGCCCAATTAATGACTTTTGGTAAAAAGTCCGAATTCATGATTTGTTAAGAATGTCCGCAAGACGATACACAAATAACTTTTAAAATGCTAGTTTTGGCAAAGGCGGTCTGATTGATCAGAGCTAGGCTATGCTAACAGTGTAGCTACCCCACTGAAAACAATGTGGCCTCGGCATAGATTTGGCGGCAACCTTGTTGTTTGTACCGCAGACGGTCTCAGGTTTATATTTATGGTTTTGTTCAGTCTCTGTATGAAATGGAAGATTCTATAGTAGAACTCCATTACTGATTCACTGTAAAGTAAAGACGAGTCAAGGAGGATATCAACTCTGATTGGCTTTGTGTCTTTATATGTAATTTGGTCATGCAAATATTTCACGTAACTTTGGTGTGAACGCCCATTTAAACAGCATACCGAGCCTGGAGGCCATGTCTCTCAGATTTACACACTTGTCCATTTCCCCCATTTGACCTTTAAGTCTTTAAGACCTTTAAAATTTGCTGAGAATAAGTGTTTTCCCACAACAGATACAAAACTGCCTGCAGGGAAAATGTCAAAGTTTTCAATTTTAAAACCTCATCTACTGCATCCAACCTTTACTCAGTACCCAGGAAGCTCGTTATCTTCTGATCATATTACAGCTTATCTCTCGCACTCAACTTCAAACCATCGTATCTACAATCGTACTGGATCTGTGATCCTGAAACCCAAGAAAATAAATATACCATTAAAAAAATGTGTATTAACTTTATATGCTTCATCATACCATTCACCTCTCATGTCTATTTCATTATACATGTGAAGCACTGCTACACACTTACATGCCAGCGAATATTTAACTGAAAGCTCAGGAGGTTAATATGATATATTATGGAATGCCACAAATAAATAATTCAACCAGATGTAAGAACTGTTCTGATCTGTTTACTGCCACATGTTGTCAACAGTCATCTTGGTTTAGAGATAATGATGTAATTGGGCCTGCTCTTTTCATCCATCGCTTTGCTTTACTTTCTTTAAACCTCCCTTTCTCTAAACATTTCTGTCTACTTATACGCTAACGTATGTCATTCACAACAGTTGTGGCAAATATTACTCAGTTCAAGAGAAGAACAAACAAAGCAAACACACAAGGCATATACAAAGGGATAGAGCAAATAAAAAGTGTATCTTTCCTGTCACTTGGCTTTTGAAATCATTTCACAACATGGGAATAAAGGAAAACCAATAATATGCATCAAACTGTCTGACAGCTGCATTAGATTTTCTCGCCAACAACATTCATTTTTAAAACCTCCAATGTAATATGCCCCCCATACAACCTCCAACATGAGATGCCATTTCCAACAGGTGCTATTCCCATTAGGTGAAGTTGCTCTGGTGATGGGTGAGGTGTCCACAGGCTGCATACTGTCAGTGCAGCTCAAATGTATGGCAAACAATGGCATCCCAGCAAAGCTTCACAGTGTCGATAGCAAAATACATTTCCATACAGGGAAGGTGAACTCGGTTGTGCGTCTGTCTGTGTGTCAGCAGGTTACCTGAGGTGGGCGACTTGCTTCTCTCCATGTCAATGGACTGCTGGTTGTCAGAGAGTTCAGTAAGGCCTGCCGCAGCCAATGGAAGCCAAGAATAAGAAAAAGTAGAATACACACAATCGATGAGATTCTTTCAACCTTTCACATTATGTATTCAACATGGTTAAAATCAGCCACCCAGATCCCCAAGAAAGAGCTCACAGTGTATTTCTGCATAGCCAATTCCCAGTATTTTATTATTTGTGATATGTGTTAATATGTTATGAGATTTAAGGTCTTTAGTAATATTTGACATGTGCTGCATTCAATGTTTCATTTTTCTTTTTTTGTCTTTCAAGAGCGGAGTGGCTGAAACCTGATGTGATCTGCACTACAATCTGTCCAGTAAAGCCGATATAAACTTTCATTTTAAATGTTCAACCAGATTAGAATGTCAACATGACAATACTTGGGCATTTACAATGTGTAGTGCAAATCTCATGATTCAGTGGCATGTACAATCAATATACAAAACAGGACAAGCACAGGATCTGATCAAATCTGATCACATGCACCCAGCACAGGCCAGAATACAAAGTTGTACTTACTTCCTGTTTAAAAAAACACCACAAAGTATTGTTCCTTTTAGTCCAACTATACATGTGGGCTGTTTAAGCTGCATTCATTAGTGTTTCATTAACAGCCTCACTGAGTCGTCACACTTGAAAACATTTTGATTAATTTTATTATTTCTCTTCAGTTTGCAGCAACACTTCTTGATGCAAGGTTCCTTCAATCATTTACACTGGCTTTACAAATGATTGAAGACTGAAACAGGGACTCTCATTGAACCTTTTTCAACATATAAGATGAAGAATTCCTTTTTCGTCATTAACCAAAAGCACGCATTTTAGTTTCACCAGGTCCAGTGGATGACGAGGCTTTATTCATTTTGCTTCAGTTAAAATATACATCACATAGATCATATAATATTTATACCTGCCCTTACTTGACAGACTCAAAGGAGTGGATCTCTGCAAGGAACATACCATTAGACATGACTGGAATAGGGTTCTATTTTATACGGCAAAATATACCTATAAAACAATCACGTTTATTCCAATCATCTCTTTGGTTTGTCCCTTTGCTTTCAGTCCGCATCATGCCTTCCCAGTCCCTATCCTGGCCATCTCTATCAATCCTGTTGTCCAGTATGTTCCACCACAACATTGGGACACTCCCCCACCACCACCCGCCGCACACAAACACAGAGTCCCCCCAGCCTTAAGGAAGGCCCGACTTACTCTGATAGGATGTACGGATCCTTTTCTTTGAATCTGAATAAAAGTTAGACAGGCCGCGCATGCAAAACTCTGTCAGGCAGGCCCACATGCCCACACCAGCAGCCACAGAGTCACCAAAAGGGAGGAGGAGGAGGAGGAGGAGGAGGAGGAGGAGGAGGAGGAGGAAGAAGGAAAGAGTATCAGAAAGGATGGTGGGTGGGAATAAAGAGTGAGAAGTGTCGGTAGAGATGCATGGCAAGGAGAGATGGGAGAGGAGGAAACAGGAAGGTGTGAAAGAAAAAAGGAGTGTATGAAAAGGGTGGGAGAGGAGAAAGGGAGGGGAGGGGGAAACGATGATTACAGAAAGAATGTGACGGTAAAGTAAGATAGGAGGGATAGATGGAGTGAAGGGATTTTAGGCCAGAGGGAAGGGGAGGGAGGAAAAAGGAGGGAAGGGGAGAGAGAAGAACACAGGCTTAGAGTGGAAAAGAAAGTGAGAGCAAGCAGCAACCGAGTTAGTGTCAGGGGAGGACAGACAAGATATACTCGCTACCGCTGCAGACCCCAGAAACGCTGATGATCCGTCATTTACACAAAAATGGAACTACTGTGCTAGCAGGCAACATATCATCACTTAAATAGCATCATCAAAATGTATATGTTGTTGAATTAAATAAGTGCTTTACATTGCATTTTACTGATAATGTTTATTCCCATAGACTTTCTGTCCTAACATGGTATCTACAATACATTACACTACAACTAAAAACTTTAACACACCACAAAGATCAATAATCAAGCATCATTTTATGGAATGAAGATACTAAATTTGAGTGACATATATAGTATACACATATGTGGTTGACAACAGCTAAACATACTGAGAAAGACATCAAATGTATTTCTAAAAAGTTGGACTATTTTAAAAAGAGAATGGCTATAATCTTAAAGTGTAGTTAACAAATGCCATGTATTGCAATGGCCTTTTTGACAGTGCTCCTCCTGTCAATATTATATCAACTCCAGCAAAGCACAAGCTCAAGAGCATAATACCACCACCCGGCGTACAGAAAAATGGCACAGCTGCCCATTTTGAGTTTTCCTTCTATCTCCAAACCAAAGTGCTTTGGTAGTCAATAAAAGCACTTATGCATTAGCAAATGAAGAAAATGGGTTCTAAATCCCCAAAACATCTCTCTTCCTACCATTATATCACCTCCATACAAATCCTGAATACCTGTTAAGTGTTCAGTATCAGCTCCACTTTAGGAAAACATTGGGAATAATTGAATACGAGAGCTTACTACTTTAAATTGTCAAAATATTATACCACTGGAGCTGCTATGCCCTAAAATCCAGAGGTTCCTGGTCAAATAAGAAAGCTATGTGTTTTAGACTATACTTGTTGTACGGTGTTGCTGGATATTTTCAAATTAAGTATATTCAGAGATCATCACCAGTTAGAGAAAAGGGAGGCAGGGGTCAGGAAGTACAATGAGACCTCTGTGGCTTCTGATTACAGAACTATGCTCAAGCACGACTAAAAACGTAAAGGACAGAGAAATCACATAACAACATGCATAATAATGCCAATGTGGAATGACACGCTGCGAGTAAACATGCACTTCATATCATAGTGCAGATCTGTGACAGGCATACTGAGATGGACGGATGAATTTCTCTTCTTGTAATGTTATCGTGTGAGAGAAAGAGAGGGAAAGTAAGGTTGGACTGATACAGGATGTTGAAGGCCGATACAGATACCATTACCATATTTATTGTAGAATATTTTTTGCACAAATAAGCAATTGACTCCTTACACTTTTAAATAATTGCTCTTTACCAGAGATGTTTATCTCTATATGGGATAATCCTCTAATACAGCTTTTAGATCATTTGACAATAACACTGAAATCCTCAACTAAATAAAAGTGGAGACACTGCAGAGAAGAAATACTTTGTTACAAGTATCCAGTAGCATTCAAACGTTCATCTTTCACTACCGCAATATACAAAGAAAGAAAAGTAAACATAATATTTATGTGGAATGGCCCCTATTATAGTGTACATGATCATATATTTTATTGTTGACCAGTAGTGGAAGAAGTATTCAGCTTGTTATGTAAAAGTAAATGTCCTTCATGCCACATTTTTGTTGGTACTGTATTATCACAAAGAATTATCAAAAGGTAAAGTAGGCGAATGGCCTCCGCATTATATTATTATATACTGTATATCATGTTATTGCATGTTTATTACTGAGACAAACGTACATACTGATACAATGTGTAGAATCACCTACTCAATCTTCAAGGGCTGGACACCAGTGTTATTGATCAACATAATCAATATAATCTAACCACCATTCATTTCAGATTACTCATGAAAGATATATCAGATTTGCCTGCTAGATCAGTCTAACCTTATAAATAAAAGAGATAGAGAGGAAGGAGACAGAATCAGTAGGAAGAAGTAACAGCAGTAGAGATAGGGAGAGTACAAGAGAGTAGAAGACAGATGATAGTCTGGATGTAATATCCAGTCACATGATTGACACATCGTTGCATCGCTACACGGTGAGTGCTGGTTGTGTACGTGCATGTGGGTGTGGGCAGGATCCCAGAGGTGCATGAGGGTGCTACCTGAGGTGGACTGTCTGTTCCTGCGGGGCGAGCGGGTAAGGCGTTGGTAAGGGTCGGCAGCTCCGTACAGATCCAGTGTAGACATACACAACAGGATGCTTTTCTGCAAGTAGTCCACCACTGCAAGGCCATTACAGTTCCCAAACGCCAAACTGGACACACACACACACACACACACACACACACACACACACACATTTACATGGAGGAGAAAGATTTATTTCACCAGGTTATTCTCTTTGACACTAAATGTGTGACATGTAGAGCTATCAAACACTGTCAAATTAACTGTGACATTTTGGTGTAATTACCGTCAACAAAAGGCTGTCTCTATCTCACACAGCTGCTGTTTTTAAATATGAATACCAGATTTCCCATAAACACCCTTGCACCCTGCTATTCTAGAGCTCCTGGTAAGTTTGTTTTTGTACAAACGATCTTCCTATTTATCAGGCACTGACCAGAACTAGACGATATACACAACAAATGCATTTGCTCATGCATGTTTTTCTGAAAGCTGGGATGACTGAACCACAAATGTCACTCAAGATTGAAGCCGTCCACTCAATTACTGCTCGCCTGTATCCACCATGCAGATGTCTGCTGCACTTAACATTGCTGTCACATGGTCAGATGATTTGATTTGCGACAACAGTAACCACAGTGTTGTCTCTGATTTAGAATTTGACCAAGTGTTTGGATGGCTGTTTGTCATGTAGTAACAACAACACCACAAACATGATGACACATTGGAAAACGCATTATTAAGAATACACTAGGAAACCACCAAGTGCAAAGCAGTAGTGGCCAAACCCTACCCTTATCCAGCCGTTCAGTAAAAGCAACACTGAAACACAGCTAAAATATAAAGGAAGGTCCGCCGTAATACCAGAGCAGCTTATTATTCATCATTAATAGAGGACAAATAAAAACAACCCCAGATTTATTTTCAGCACTGTAGCCAGGCTGACAAAAAGTCTACTGAGACATGTATTCCTATAGACCTTAGTAGTAATGACTTTATGAACTTCTTTAATGATAAAACTCTAGCTATCAGAGTTAATTACTCACCTCCTGCCTTCAGTCGGAAACCACGTTACCCTCAAACACGGGAATCTTAGAAGTAGCATTAGACCTGACATATTATTAGACTGCTTTTCTCCAGTCAACTTTCACCGACTAACGTCGAAGATCTTCTCAACGGGATTGCCATTGCCTTAAACACATCCGTAAAACTTATCTTTGTCCTTTAACACACACTTTAAACAAACTACAAGGAGAGCCTTCATTTACCTGTTTAACACTGCTAAAATCAGGCCCATGCTGTCTCAAATAGAAGCGGAACAGCTGCATTTGTTACCTCAAGGCTGGATTATTGCAATTCATTATTATCAGTCAAGAGAAGGCTAATCCCAGTGAAAAGTTGAAATGTCATTAATTAGTTTCTTAAAACGTAAACTGTCGGTAAGGTTTATAAATGATACTTAACATTCAAATACGACTTGGCATAAACAGTGAACTTATGATTTGGCACCAACATAAGTGACATAATGTGACCAGAGGAGACAGCTACATGCCTTTGTGGTGCCTTTAGTAATGTGTAAAGACATTTATGTGGCAGTGATTTATTGCTTTTAAAATTCTTCTGGTGGAGCTTTTGTGTGATGGATCTTTATGTTCACTACTTGTTGCCTAAAGCAATGCTTCTTTTGTCTGCTATACTATATGCAATCACCACTTTAACAGATGTCGATGGTGGACATACATTATAATCTGCATAATAATCATAACTGAAGTAGGCCTACAATAAAGAAGTCGGATTAAACAGAAATCTACGTGAGCATGCACGTGTATTTAAAGGTCATTTTTAATGGAAAAAGAAAAAGAAGAATTAAAAAATGAATTTCCGCAATAATGCTCTTGGAACTGTGAAAAGCTATAAAGGAAAGAGGCAAAAGATGGCCCTGCCTTGACCCAAACAGATTGTTATTTTATTCGTTTCTGGCAGCTCCTATTCAAAGCAAAAGCATTCAGCATTAAAGCATTCAACTTCTCTTCAACACTGGAATATATAAGAAATGTCAACCATTACCCAAGTCAACATTGAGTACTTTACCAAGTATTATAAGTATATGCTATATCAAATGAAAGCTAGAGAAGACAAAAGACAAACAGAAATGATGAGGTTTTAGCCCACTAGTAGCTTTGTACAGGTTCAGGGATCCAGTATACTATCTTGAAATTAAATTTGGCAAGTTCTGAGTGCAGGCCTGCACACAGTGCAGTGATGAAAGCTATTTTTGGGCTGTAACACATCTCTGCCTGTGTGAACACACCCATTCTGATATTGACTGGACTATACTGTAAGCAAAGGTGGTGCTGAATAAGGCACTCCATAGCTCCCGACTCAACGTCCCAATGCTTTTAAGCCCTCACCCTTCACAAGCCTTCACTATTATTCATAAATAAATAATCACAAACATAACCAGTTGGTGTTATCTTCAGGTGTGTAGTGCTCTCCCTGCATGCACAATAACATACATTCATATGACAAACTGGCCTATTTAACCATCCGTGGATCTCGTCGTTCCTGCTGCTGACAACTGCTAGTCAGTGGCCACCACCTCGACCTTCACTCACTTTATTCTGCGTTACATCTATGGCCACAGAAAATATGGTGTTTTTTTCTGAATGCCTTGTAAATACATTTTTATGTCAAGACATCTCAAACCTAGCTACATAGAAAAATACTGTTCCAACCCAGTGCTCAGGTTATATTAACTGCAAGCTATAATACTCACCCTAACCATACGGGGTTTAAGGTACTACAAATGTAATATTTGACCTATACCCTTATCCATCATTTTTATGTCGGTAGAGATTGAGGATCATCACTTGCTAAACCAGGGGAATTCAAATCATTCATTGAGTGTGATTCTTGGGATACCTGTACATACTGTAAGCATGTCATAAAATCAGCATAGGGCCTGCTACTCTTAAGGCGAGTCCACACCGGACCGATAATCGGCGTCGTTGTGAGAGTCGGCCTCCGTGACACGAGTCTGCTTGGTGTGGTCGCTCGAATCGGCCCACGTCGGGGTTCATTTCAGCCGATTCAAATGTGTAATCTGCCATGCGAGTCGGTGACTCTTTTACCATTCTGATTGGTGGAGGCTAGCAGCTTGACTAGCGAATCAGTGAAGCCCGGAAGTGACGATGTAAACATACCAGATAACCAGTAGAATCGAAGAAGGTGGTCTAGAGAGGACCGCCTAATTCCGGTTTTCGTGTTTTTTGGCGCACAATACAGATTAGCGCCGCCTGTTGTTTTGGAGACATTACATCTCGCGCAAGCGCGGAACGTATGGCGTCGGCTGTAGTTCCGTAGATGTGAACCGCCCATGTCGTTGTTCGAGTCTGCCATGTTAAGTAGCCCGACTTCACGAGTCGGGCAGTCGGTGCGGTGTGGACCCGCCTTTAGCGCAACCCTCAGTGGACAAATAGGAACAGCAGTGCATTTTATTTAAAAAATTACTGAAAATAAAAGACAGCCCTGCAATTTTCAGACTTGGATTGGACCCTTTGGTGGGTCGGTTCTGGTCTTCGGGCCGCTTTTTTGACACTAAACTAATGCTACAGTAATATTTGCTTGGCGTTGCTAACTGCTGCTGGTAAATTCTATTCATTGCTCTGCAACAATCCTAGTATTGCAACCATCTGCAGCTAAAATTTTTTTTAATAATACTCCAGAAAAAATATATAAATGGAGAGACAGCCATTCGAGACACAGATATGCAGACAAATGCACAGAACTATGCAGCCACACAAGCATGCTGTGTGTGGCTTACAGTCAGTGTGATTTCTGGAGATTGAAGTTTGAACAGCTGTCAAACTGCCTCCTCTTGCTTCCAATTGGATCCAGCAACATGTAATTCCTCTGCTACAAATTCAATACAAATAACGATCTGGTGCTTTGGTAGGTCCGGCCTATGGTGTAAATCAGCCATTTACAATTAACAATTAAAAAAATATTCTTGGTCACACACTTGTAATCTTGATAGAATTTCCATCATCTGCTTTACATCCAATAATAATACTAATACATTTAAGCTATTGTAGCAAGACGTTAATCAAAGATTTCAGAAGCTTCTGAAGCTCTGTAATCAATTCAAGCACACTCCTCTAAACAATAACAGTGATCAGGACCATGGATAAAATTCTTAATATATTCAAGAGAATATAGACACAAAAATGAATAGTCACACAGACGGGTATTAGACCAGTAGACTGACATGCATCTGGAGACTTACAGGCCATAGGCAGAGTTGATGTCCAGGCTGGTGATCTGTTGTGGAGGTTCTCCATCGACCCACAGCAGCTGGATGACCAGCTCTGCCTGGTAGCCAGGAGGGACCCGAACCATCCGGTCCTTCACCCTGAAACAGACATCACAAATAGACAACACAGATAAAAAAATATCATATTTAATTCATATTTTTGGCACACAAAAAATAATTAGTTGCAGAAAAATTATGACGCGTGTGAGTAAATCATACTTAAGGCAGGGGATGCTGTCTTTGTTACCCTCAGACGTCCCACTGCCGGGGCTAGCTGGGTGTTGGTGGTGGGCTTGGGGTGAGTGGGAGCCAGACTCTGAGAAGCAGGGATTGTTTTCATTCTCGGATGGAGAGATGACATCCTCAGCCTCACACTGTAGACGCACTTCTAGTGACTAAAGGTGACACAGATATATAATAACTTCATTAAATCTTAAAACATTGTGTTGCATATCCCCTTTAGGGTTTAATATATATTTGTCACTTAAGATTTCACTAAGAATTACATTGGACCCAGCTTAGACTTCTTATAGACACACCAGGTTGCCACTCCTTTACTAATTCTTATCCCACTTACCACTATCTGAGTGTTGGCATCATATTTGCTGAAGCGGTACAAGATGATGTGGGCTGAGATGCCAACCACACAGAAGATGCGACTCTGTGGGCACCAGCTGACCATTTGAATAGCAAAGGGGTCTTCCTCCAGCAGCTCGGCCGCCCTGCCCTCACCAAGCTTTGGCTTCTCAAAAGCTTTGGAAGTCTTCAGCTTGTACAACATCTGTAGTGTGACTGGTTAGAAAATGGTTAATTTAGGTGTATTACAAAAGATATAGTAAAGGGAAACACATTGAGAGGATTGAACAACTGACATTGTCAGGGGTGGAAGCACCAATGCAATGTGGGAATATGTTGCCCAGTGATGATTGTTTTAGGTTCTGGGACATTGGACTTCTGTGGTATTATATGGCTACCATTCATAATTATGATTAGAGTGGCCGTATAAAAGGCATTAGGCAACTAATGTGACCAAATGAGAGGAAGTGGACTTCAGCCCTCCAGAAACTGTGCGGTGCCTTTATTAACAAAATGTGCTAAAGTGCTTCGAATCACCAACCCTCATTATTTTAGCACATTTGACTTCAAGGACTTGTTGATTAAAGCAGGCTGGACTTCAAAACAAATAAGGAATAAACATTATATATCAAAATATAATATCATATATGATTATTATTACATTAGGAAAATAAATGACAAAACATAATGCGAGCTGCATGGTACAAGAACATAACCTCCTGTTTTTTGTATCGATTGACAGTAAGCGAAAGTTACGTGGTATAATGAGTATTGCAAGCGAGACAGTACAGTTATGTGGTGTATCATACAAACACAGGACTTTCCCCAAGGAGTCCGCCGTTCATGTCCCATGTGAAACCAAAAGTAAACATTGATTCGTTGCATGATGTTTTTTCTATCCGAGTTAACAACACGGCATTGTCTATTTTGCAAGTTTGATGCAGGGCCAATATAAAATAAATAAATAAATAATAATAATAATAATTGATAGGACTTATATAGCATTAGCACAACACTTTTTCTGACAATTGTGTTTGATGCAATGCCAGTAAATGGACCACAGCTGTCAATAACATGTGACCACACATTTACACATTCGGTCTTTAATGTCTAGCCATGGCAAATCTGAAAGAACTTACCATGAGATTCATGAAACAATATTGTTTCTTTGAGCAAGCTGTGTAACAAATGCCTGAGTTGCTCAGGAAGACAGAAAAGCTTAGAGAGTGGACTTACTTGCAGATGCGTCCCAAAACTTAATTGATCCATCAGCGTGTCTGAAGAAAGAGAAAAGTAGCCCTTTGTCTATGAGTCAAAATGAGTGTTTTTTTATTCTGAGAAGGGATCAGGACATTAAGGGAAAAAGAATAACATTTAACCTTGCTCCTTGTTTAATACAATTCCCAACTGTAATAAATGTTACAGCGATCTTAGAACTTCAAAGATTGGGTTGTGACGATTGCTTATTTTAAATGTTACTCTGTGCAGGATTAGAGTGTTGCCTGAAGCTGACAACACCCAGTTCACATGCTTCAGAACAGGTTAACATCCTTGTCAAACCCTCCCAATGCAGGCCCGGCCATGCTGTGCTAGTCCTGGGGCCCGTTTCACAAAGCAGGTTCAACAAACTCTGAACCTAACCCTGAACTCTGAGTTGAACAACTCTGAGATGGGAAACTCTGAGTTTTCGGTTTCAGAACAGTGGTTTTGAATTAGTTCACTCAACTCTGAGTATGTAAACTCTGAGTTACGCGCGTGCCTGCCGACTCTACAAAGCCATCATCAATGGAGCTCCGATACTACGATTCACCATGACAACAGGGAGAGCGTCATTAGATATTACCGAGTGTTTATGTAGAAAACGAGCTCATCCTGAGAAAGCGGAGCACCGTAACTGCAGCAAAAATAGCGATAGTTGGCGTGGCAGACATTTACTGCCCGATCTAATGTGTATAACTGAATAAAACAGTCAATTGATCTAAAGGTAATAAGTCTTTATTTTCAGGCATGCATAGCGACGCTGTGGTCTAATGGTTAGTAACGCTGCCTATGGTGCAGGCGATAGCGGTTTGATTCCCGTAGTTCACAAAGTAGCGCAACAAATAAATCATAAATTTTATTGGGTGTAATCCCCCCCAGGCACAGAAAGAAATTGGCTTCAGTTGAAAATTAAGCATAAGAATATTGCGCAAATACGTTGACTAAGGCATATGATTTTAATCATATTTCACATATTAAACAGTAAATATAAGCAGGTATTTCAACACAGGAATGTACTTAAACATTTCATAAATCTCCCGTTCGCAAAAACACGACCTCCGCAAAGAATCTGGTTGCGGATTATGTCCGCGATATGAAATGTTGAAAATGTCGGAGAATATTGTTTAGATAATATCTAATGTGATTGAAAGGAAAGGTAATCAAAATCCTCTCCCGACGCAAAGCTGCTCGAATCACTTTTATTTCCATATCGATTAGGTTGACGATGAAAGGACGACACAATTTTTCAGAGTTGGTTCAGATTCCGGAAAAAGGCGGAGACATGTAGGGAGAAACTCAGGGTTTGTTGAAGCAAACCTGCTAGCGAGCAGGGGCCCGTTTCACAAAGCAGGTTCAACAAACTCTGAACCTAACCCTGAACTCTGAGTTGAACAACTCTGAGATGGGCAACTCTGAGTTTTCGGTTTCAGAACAGTGGTTTTGAATTAGTTCACTCAACTCTGAGTATGTAAACTCTGAGTTACACGCGTGCCTGCCGACTCTACAAAGCCATCATCAATGGAGCTCCGATACTACGATTCACCATGGCAACGGGGAGAGCGTCATTAGATATTACTGAGTGTTTATGTAGAAAACCAGCTCATCCTGAGAAAGCGGAGCACCGTACTGCAGCAAAGTAGCGATAGTTGGCGTGGCAGACAATTACTGCCCGATCTAATGTGTATAACGGAATGAAATAGTCTATTGATCTAAAGCTAATAAGTCTTTATTTTCAGGTATGTATAGCGACGCTGTGGTGTAATGGTTAGCAACGCTGCCTATGGTGCAGGCGACAGCAGTTCAATTCCCGAAGTTCACAAAGCAGCGCAACACATAAATTATTATTTTTATTGGGTGTAATCCCCCCAGGCACAGAAAGAAAGTGGCTTCAGTTGAAAATTAAGCATAAGAATATTGCGCAAATACGTTGAATAAGGCATATGATTTTAATCATATTTCACATATTAAACAGTAAATATAAGCAGGTAATTCAACACAGGAATGTACTTAAACATTTCATAAATCTCTCGTTTGCAAAAACACTACCTCCGCAAAGAATCTGGTTGCGGATTATGTCCGCGATATGAAATGTTGAAAATGTCGGAGAATATTGTTTAGATAATATCTAATGTGATTGAAAGGAAAGGTAATCAAAATCCTCTCCCGAAGCAAAGCTGCTAGAATCACTTTTATTTCTATATCGATTAGGTTGACGATGAAAGGACGGCACAATTTTTCAGAGTTGGTTCAGATTCCGGAAAAAGGCGGAGACATGTAGGGAGAAACTCAGGGTTTGTTGAAGCAAACCTGCTAGCGAGCAGGTTAGTTTCACGGAGCATGTTACCCGGGTAACTGACTCAGATTTATGCTGAACTGGCTTTGTGAAACCGAAAAACCAGAGTTTCCCTCATCTCAGGGTTAACTAACTCAAGGTTTTCACTAAACCTGCTTTGTGAAACGGACCCCAGGTTAGGTTCACGGAGCATGTTACCTGAGTAACTGACCCAGATTTATGCTGAACTGGCTTTGTGAAACCGAAAAACCAGAGTTTCCCTCATCTCAGGGTTAACTAACTCAAGGTTTTCACTAAAACTGCTTTGTGAAACGGACCCCTGGTCCTGTCATGATGTGAGTGAGGACAACACATATACAGTAGTTTCCTTTTTGACTGAAAAGGGTATTATGGTACCTTTTTCTCCTAATAACACTGGCTGATCTTCACCATGTGTTTGGATTTAAATGTCTCTCTGCATCAACATGTTTTTAATATTTCTGACATACCCCGTGACGATGATCTCCGGATAGGTGTGGGAGCCTAACGTCCATGTTCCTCCGGCGATTGGCCACTCCTGACATGGTGAGAGACGGTGTTGATTATTTTAAAATCTCATCATCTATTGCCTTATCCCACTGGGTCCTGTTCAGAATATGTCCTTATATTCCAAATCACAGAATAATCATGTTGGGGATTTTTGCTGTAGTTCCCAGCAACACATGCTTTCATCCTCAAATAAAAAAGTGGTCTGATTTAAATAACCTATAATTTAAGTTTATAGGAGCAATTATTTTGTGAGGCGGTTTGTCCATAAATTGTGAAGATCATCCACATTACAATAACCTTGAGAGAACAAAGCAGTGGTGTGCACAGGCAAACCGCTACACAGTATTACCTTTAATCCTTCTGAAAACAATTCTACAAAGATTTCTAGAATTTACTTTTTCCTTTTACTTGCAACACTGCAAATATTAATAATATTAATTGGTAATAATAATTTATTACCAAATAAGAGTGAAACTGGCATAAAAAAGACAAATACAGCATCCCCATATGTTCCCTCCCCTACCTTTTGGCTGTAGCCAGTCTTCTTGTGTTTTGCTCCTATCGAGTAGAGGATGGGGATAATGTCTGGAGGACAGTCTGCAAAATAGGCTGTGCAGGTAACCGGAGACTCATGGATGTCCATGGGGTAAGGATTCTCAAAGACAGGGAAGCTGCAAGACACGTACACATGATATGGTATAATATATGTTATGCCACGATGGCAAAATGGACAGAAAAGGAAAGTAGAAGTTATTAATTTGAATAAGAAAATCCCCATTCAAGTTGCTCACTACAAATAGCTACCTTGATACATTCGATTACAACTCAAACTGAGTTACAGGATCAGCATTACTAAAATATATTTTTCTATACTCTGCTTCACTGGCATTACTGCATATATAATCCATAATGTAATGGCATATATAAAGAATGCAGGTGAGATACAAATACCACTGCTATGTGCCTGCATTAAAATATGTCTGAAAGACTGTGTTGCTGTAACACATGAAGATATAATTAGTAATGATGACAAATACTATATATTTGATATAAAAATGTAATTATTGAAGGAAATATAAACTTCATGAATACTGTGTCTCAGCTATGAACCCCTCTAGGTGCAGGCCACTGACTTATTATAATGGCTAATTAACACAATTAGCAGCTAATCAATGACCTGATAAAGACAATCATGGCAAGTTAAAAAAACATTAAGACATCATGAGATATTTATATGTAACAGCTTTAATTAGGTAACCTATTTAAGTAGTCAACCTCATTTAAACCCCATAGACACTGTAGACCTCATTTAAAGTGTGTTGCTGCTATTCAAATGTATCACCTGGCCTCAGGTGTTAATCTGTCATGACTGCACCTCGTCAGCACCGTTCACCTTTCCTTTCATTTCTTCAGATAGTGATAACAAGTTAATTCAACTAGAGTGGTAGCATTTTCTCCAGGAAAGTGACATGTTCAAAGATTCTCCATTAAGTGTAGATCCGAGTGACACTGTTTTGATCTCGACTATGACATGATTTGGCTTTACGATGGATGAAAGTAGTTTTTTCCCCTGATGTCATGTCAGGTGATTTCATCTAACGGTAATATTTGACATGTGATGGGACTCTCTCTGTCACAAGCAGCTTAGCTGCTGGATGGTGTGTTTTAGAAATACTTACTTGCTCTGTGTCAGATCCACCACGATTAGATCCTTCTCCAAAAGCACCACCACTGCGTAAGGCTCTTGAACCTCTGTAAGATACAATGCCAAACTGAAGAGGATAATGCTTAATCCATATATAAAGTTCAGTTACAACCAGACATAACAACATACTCATGAGTGTTCTTAGGATATTTATGGCATCCAAGGAAAATGTCCAACCCAAACGTAACTTGAGTTTGTGCCTCTTATGTTTTGATAATTTGTATATAGGGAGAGTTTCGTATTGCTGATAAAATTGGAGTGACACACACAGTCACAGTTGCAGAATAGCTCAGGTTGTTTGACAACACTTGCTGCAGGTGTGAAACATATTCAACATGCTGCATAAACTAAAGAAAAGAAAAGAAAAAGAAAAAAAATATTTTATGAGTAGTGTTGTGGAAAAATGAATCTGCCCAATAAAGATCAACAACCAGGATCAGCTTTTTCTCCGAGGTTTATTCCACTAAGTATTCTCATCTGCAGAAGAAAGTACTGTTCACCCCTGACTTCTGATGCAAAGGTTCAGAATCAGCAGGAACGACCCTGAGTCTAACAACAATCTCCCTTTTAAGGAGGAGGAACCATGGACAAAGGACGGATCATGTCCTATCTTACAAAGACAAGATGTACAGGCAAGGTCAAGATTTACAGAACACAGGCGTCATAGTCCTGAAATTATCTTATGTCAATGTGGCACTCATGTTCATATCATCTACAAACAGGCATTCATTTCCGTCATAGCATAACAGTCAGAAGAGGAGATGCGGATCGACGTCTGGCCTGACAAATATTCTGATTATAAATTACAAACATCCAAAATTCCCATTACAGTAGTGGACAGGATTGAATCTAGAAAGAAGAACAAAGGAGTCTTTGAAGAAGTCTTAGAAGTGTTAGTGCTTTTATTATTATGGCTGCAGAAAACTCAGAAACGATATCTCAAAATTTGACTTAAAACCACACAAACCAATGAGCTTCATCCAGAAAATATGTGACATCTGTTTCGTCATTGTCTTTGTATGCACTCACCGTTGTTGTAAGGAGTCTCGCAGAGTGCCATGAACTCGACAATAGGATAGTCCATCTCCAGCACAGTGATGGCCTTGCCATGCATGATGGTTAACGTTGGCCGCCGCCCTGCCTTGTCATATGAAAGACCCCCAGAGAAGATAACAAAAGGCTCGCTGTTGTGGAGCGAGAACAGGGATGAATGAATCAATAAATACAGTTAGACCAGGCATGCATGTGGTTTTTAATCAATTCATAAGCCACTGACCAAGTAAAAGCAATTAGTGAAACATTAGTGAATTAAACATATATGGACATATTAATCAAATATTTTGTTTGGCAATTCTCCAATTTATATCATAATGCTTTTAAACTGTATAATCTATTACATTTTAAATACAACATTTCACATGCTACTCCCCATGAGAACATTTTAAGGGGATACAACCAAAATATCAATTTCTTGATGATTTTTTTGCTTCTGTTGGTGACTTTTGATCGTCATAGGTAACCTTCATATTAATTCACTACATGGTGAAATCACCACCACAGGATAAATCGCTCCGTGATTGTGTATTAAAATTATAATCTAGTGTCATCAGGAAATGTGATGGATCTGAGTATTAGTTTAAAAAAAGCACACACCTGTTCCTCGAGGTCTTGTACTCTACTTTGAGTATTGGTTTACATGACTCCTTTCTCCCATCCTTTTGTATCTTTCCTTAATTAGAAGAAATAGCAAAAGAATGAACACGTCAAGACATTAGCACATTTAGTGTTTGCATTTCCTGTTAAATCTACTTAAACTAATGCACATGCTACATTGTTATGTAAGCAGTTTGATCAGGTTACTCTTTGTGTAACATTAGATTGGTGCCAGCGATGCTAATGTTTCACAATTTAACAAAAGAAAAGCTATGTTTTAGTGTTATACAACTGCTTATACATAAAAAATTCAATAACAAAATAATTTTATTACCTCCATTACTACCTCTTTAGCTGCTTTACTCAATTGCCGAATACAATACTAAAACCTTGCAACCCTTTTCCTCCCCAGATGTAAGTGGTTATACCACAAATATGTCTCTTTATTAAACTGACCCTGGCATACTTCCAGCACAAGAATTTAACTTTGAAAATAAATCACTTTTTGCTTTTCAAATTTTTTCACTTTCAATTCTACTTTTCATGGAACGGAAGACCATTATCACAGTTAGCAAGTTATGGAGAGGTATTTTTCTTTTGCTTCAAATAATATAATAATGATTATGCCTCTGACGTAAAACAGACAGTGTGGGATGTGGGTTTTACCACATGGGCATAGTGCTCTAAACAAGCCTTTCTGAAGCATGAGAGAAATAGAAATTCTAAACTGTGAGTCTTACAAAATGAGTAAAACACCAATGATAGAAGCTAGAGCACATACTGTATAACGTAATTGAAAAAAAAACAAATATCCATCAACATATGTACTGCAGGGAAAGCTTCAACTTTAAGTTTCACTAATAGCCGACATTCTGGCTCTGTCATTAATACAAGTTTAAAAGTAAAATGAATAAAACGTTAACATCCCTTTTGATTTAAGTCAGCTCTTCAGACACAGTAATCATACTTTAGTTACCAGGAAATGTAATAACAGTAAGCATTCTGCAGACATACTAAAGATACATTTTTCAAGTTAGCAATGACAAGTTTTTGTCATTATAAAATACAATGAGGGCAGGACAACATCTCCTAATATACTTTATGCATATTGATTTCTGGTGGTTTTAAGTGCTAATCATGCAACAACTATATTATAAAGGACAGAGAGAAGGAAAACAAATAAGAGTATGTGTAAATGGCACAAGCCGTCTTGGTACTACTTTGATATTGCTAAAACAACAACAACAACAGTTGTATAAAGACATAAAATGAGTTAGGGTAATGTGCATTTATTGTTACATCTATTTTTTTTTTTTCATTCCCATCTCACTATGACTTCTGGAAGTTTATAATACAAACAGTGATGTCAAACTGGATAATTGACTAATGGTCTTCTGTCGTCCTTTAGTGCCGAGCAAGTCATTTGAGCACTCCAGATACCAGTGATTGCCGCATCCAGCAAGCAAAGCAAAAGCAACAATGTTGTGATGATTGGTTTACAGAGTCAAAATCACTTAATGAATCTATCTTGAAACAAAATAAGTTAAATTATTTACTACTTGAACAGAGGGAGCTTTATTCCCAGGAAATTACATATTTAGCGTTTACTCTTCCTCTTTTCCAAATTCTTAGTTTGCCTCTAGTCATTTTCATCTCCCCCTGTCCTTCCTTCCCCTTCCCTTCTCTCTCGCCCTGTGTAATACCACATATCCGACAAATATCTGGCACATAAACAATCTGCTTCATTTAACCATGCCTTCAGGCCTGTTGACCCATCATTCATTGGCCACGTCCTTTCCTCTCGCCATCCTGTTTTGTGATTTTTTCTGAGATCACAGCCCACAACAAGGGACTATTGGTCGCCACAGATCTGACAAGGTCAAGATGCCCTGCCATCGCCCAAAACACACCAGAGTAGGAGAGAAACCTAATCTGAGGACTAATCAGAGGAAGAGCACACGGAGCTACATGTGGCGTGGAAGTCATTTTCACCTGACAGCCAAATGATCTAAAGTGGCGAGGACAAACACCACGCATCACACATTGACTTGTCGTTATCAAATATGCTTTGTCATGCATTCTAATTGTGCAGACACCTGGCAAAGAGCTTTGTTTGAGTAATAAAGAGTTGGTGGCTGGTTGCATTTAATAAGCATTTACCAACTGTGCTGCAGTTTCATGTTACAGCTGACACTGCTGAAATATATTACACACAATTAAGGTCACACTTTTACCTCATGTTTGACTTAGCAGGAACGGCCTTTCTGTTAAGTTTAAAGATCTAATACATGTTTCATTCTCCCATAAAACACAAACATTGCAATTATACAGTACAGAATTAACATAACATGCCTACCTGTCCTGAACCTGTTGGAAACTTGGCCCATTGACAACCTGAAGCATTCATTTATTCTACCAAAAGTACATGAATTCAAAACATGGTGAAGCATGTTCAATTTCTGTCTGCTGTATTATAGTCATTCACAGCCCAAGGAACCAGTTTTCCCAGCATGGGATTAATAATGTTTCATTCTGTATAGTAATTATAACAAACAAAGTGGATGTGTGTCTCACCATGAGGAAAGGTGACCTGGAATGGCTTGGTGGTGTTTCTGAGATTCCACATCGACAGGCTGCCGTCTGAGTGACTGCACATGAACTGCTTCCCTTCATGATGCCAGCCGACTGAATGGATGGCCTGTTCCAATGAGAGAGGAAATTCACTTTTAAAGAACATGTCATGTAGTGTTTTTGTCAACGTGTTTGAGATTAGTTTAATTTGTTTCAGAATATTTCCTTATTTCAATTGAGAAACAGGGGTAAAACTGAATGGCTTGTAATTAATGCTTTCATCCAACTACAGTAAGAAAAGATGCGCTTAAAACACACACACACACACACACACACACACACACACACACACACAAGCTGCCAAATCAGTACAGTGGGGAAGCCAAAACCTCACAAAACACAGAAAGACAACTAAACACCTGGCAAGTACTCAGCACCATTTCTAGTAGAAATCTAGTAGTGTCTGTAGGAACCCAGTCAACCATATAAATAAATACACACACACACACACACACGTCAAAGAAATTAAAATGTCAAAGGTTGCATCAACTTTATCTAAGCACAACTTAAACGATTGCTACATACAGTTGGTTTCCTTCAACATATGATTCAAGTGTGAATTTGAGGCAGTGCCTTGAACAAAATAACCGATGGAAAATAGAAAAGCTAAATTAAGGAAAATACAGCCAAATGTCACTTGTGATTTAACAATGAGAACACAAGTATAAAGGCTTCTAATTCTATCAGTAAGAGTAGCTTTGTCTGTGAAATGTAACCGGTGCTGTTCTGTTTGTACTTGGCTGAGGAGGTGTGAGACAGAGATGCCAGGATTGCTGGAGGTGATGCACGCATTAATGAATGTGAGCAGGATGTGACTCTTCACAGGAGATGTGACAGGAGACGAGATATGGCAGCGGATGCAGAGGATAAGTGCCACGGGGTGAAAATGTCTATGGGGCAAATTGGTTTTGAGGTCATAGGGGTCAAAACAAAACGGATTAAATATGCGCGTGTTTGAGAGAGATTCTGTCTCTGTGTGTGCACGCAATCGATATTAACAAACGGACCATGGATAAATTGTCCAAAGACATGCTGTATAAATAGTAAATATGACCAATTTTAGTCCTTTCTACAAAAATATGGTTGATCTAGTTTTAGTTTACACTGTGCACTCTAATTACGAAGACTTGTATGGCTGATAATGGCACAATACATCGCTGACCTACATCTTATCTGTAAATCACTAAATGTTATGTAAGATTATGAATTGGGTCTGCAGATCATTTAAAATATATCCTATTCTCTCCTACTATTCACTCTTTACACAGCAATTAGTACACACCTTATCAAATGGCTACTTAATAACGAGAACCCAAATGGTGCACCAGGAGCACTCGCTCTGGTTACGCTCCAATGCTAACTGGGAGAAATGGCAGCAGATTTTGTCTCCACCTGTTTGAATTGACGGTGCTGTGTGAGTTGTCAGAGGCAGCTTGGACTGCTAGCATGCCTGGGCTTTCCAATTACCGCTTCTTTGGAAAAAAAAAACAATTGGTTGGCAGGCAAACAAGTATTAGAAAATAAAAGTCGGTTTTGTTAAAAGTAGAAAATTGCCCTCCATTTTGCTGAGATTCAAAATATTGGCAGACCAATTCCTGTCACTGAAGAGGATAAGTGATGGGGGGAGATGAAAAGATCAGATGGAGGCTAGGCATGCATTCACATGAGAGCACTCTTTCCTCTTTCAATCTGATCAATATTTTTATTAATACTGGATCTCAGTTCTCTTATATCTGCTGTACTTTCTATTTTTTTATGAATCAGAGTGTGTTCTGGATTATATATTTTTTAATATTTACAGGCCTCCAAGCTACAAAGTACGATGGCGTATTAGGGCCACTTTAGTAAAAAATATAAACTTTGCTCGTATGACAAGTGAAAGCTACTTCTAGCATTTACCCCAACTGCCCAATCAATAAACACCCATACGATGACAATGTAGGCCATATAAAATGAACCAACAATAACCATCAACAGCCATCACACCTGAAGGACCTTAGCAAAGCATTGTCACACGTGATGTATTAATCAGAAAGATAAATGCGACATTCATGGAATTTTAGCTAGCATAAATGCCAGTTTTTAGCATCATAATAAAGTAGCAAATTTGAAACTTTTTTTCTCTGAATATTGCCCACCTCTGTCGGCTCCATCCCCCCCCCCCCCCCCCTACATTGGCACTAATACCAATACCACAAAGTAATGGTTTCCTGGAAATAGCGAAAACAAACATGATACAACTTTTTATGTATTTCCACAGGAAATTGGCATCATTAGAGTTTTGTAAATTTCCAATCTCATACCCCTCTCTGCATGATAACCGCTCATTTTTGTTGTAATTTCCTGTTCACTATATTCCATTTTGTCACATTGCAATACATACAATTTTCAAAAACAATTGAGGGACTAAAATCATCAGAAACATCAGATCTTGATGAACAAATTATTCAAGTTGAACTTTAAAAAAAAAAGAAATGCAGGATTCAACATCACACCGAATATCAATTTCAATATCAATATATATATATATATATATATATATATATATATATATATATATATATATATATATATATATATATCAATCACAGGCTGATCCAACGCCAATTTCATCACAGCAACTCATGATGTGACTCAGTAGTGTGTTTGGCCCCTGCGTGTCTGTATGAACTCCAGACAACATCCGCGGGCTGCTCCTGATTAGTCTGGATGGTGTCCTGGGAAATCTCCTCCCAGACCATGATCAAGGCATCAGGGAGCTCCTGGACAGTCTGTGGCGGTACTTGTCGGCGGATACACCGATACATAACGTCTCATAGTTGCTCAACTGGATTTAGGTCAGGGGAACATGAGGGCCAGTCAATGGCATCAATGCCTTCATTATCCAGGAACTACCTACACACTCTGGACACATGAGGCGGGCTTGTCCAGCACCAGGAGGAACCCAGGGCCCACTGCACCACGATGAACCTAGGTCCCACTGCACATAACATAAGGTCTGACAATCTCTATGAGGATTTCATCCCAGTACATAACAGCAGTCAGGGTACTGTTACATTTCAGGTAAGGGTACAGTACATTTTGCTTCAGTTAAGTCCCGTAATGCAGGAGTGCACAGTGGAGCTCACCTCATCGTAGTAGATTCTGAAGTCAGCCTTCTTGCCCCGGAGGTCCCATTGTACGATTGTCCCACTCTCAAACCCTATGAGCAGCTGTGGAGGGGAGTGACAAGGAATGTAAAGTAAGAAAGTGAACAAGGATATTTTTAATAGCATAAAATAAGGTGAGGACAGCCCAACAGTGCATGCTTTTGCTGTAATCTAGGGGAGCGATTTTGCTTGTGCCACCCCAAAGAAACTTATTTTCCTACTCTCCTTCCTCCTTTAAGCCTTTAGTTCTCTTATCCTGTCAACGTTTCACAGCTAGTCTGCTTGTGAGTTTTGTGGTTAGTGAGGAATGTATAACGTTTAATGTGACGGTAGGTGCATGGAGACAATTCACACCATCACCTGCATGGGACTGCTTTCTGGCTGTCATTTGAAAGCCATTTAAAAGTGTTTCCTGTTATCTTGCAAACCTAGCTTCTCGTAATTGCTCCCCTTTTGTGGAGCAACAGATGACTGCCATTGCTTGTCTGTGTGAACACTGATCAGATGGTCAATGTCTCACATACGTCAATAAATTTCATTTTAGAGAATCTATACATGACACATGCACACAAACACATAGAGTATGCAACACTTATAACACACACACACACACACACACACACACACCACACGGCATATGCCTTCTCGGTCACATTAGTGACGCTTATAACACTGAAGATGAATAGGCACCCATGAACACACAGCTCCTGCATGCACTTACTATAAAAACAACGTCATAAGCACACACACACACACACACACACACACACACACACACAGGTTAAAAGGGCAAAGTCAACACAATCTGATCACAGATCAGAGGAGATGGGGAGTGATGTTGGAGGAGTACTGCCTTGAGAGAGTGGAGAAAGCAGCTCTCCTGCTGTGAGGAAAGCAGTGTAACATCTCAAATGGTAAGGCAGGAAAAAGAGGGAGCTGAGGGAGAAAAAGCCTGCCTCTCATACATTTTGCAACCCTTAAGCGTTAGCATTAGTGACACTGACAGCCCTGTTAACAAAGGCACATACAGTATAGGCATATACTCATAGGTATGCAAATGCAGCTCTACTGACTAAATTATGAATACATCTGTAATGTCTTATTTAAATGGTTGCATTAGAAACAAGCAATTTTGTTCACTGCACTGGCAAGAGTTGCTCATGCACTGAAATAAGAACACAAGAGAAACATTAGTTGAATGAATGCTAGCTGAATTCAGTTTAGGTGAGCCATTTCCAGGTTCCTCATATTGTGATTGCTGACTCCTAAATGTTACTCAGCCATCACTAATGTTATTAGATACACCTTTTCACACTATGACAAGTGGTAATGTCTGTAGAGAGAAAATGCTATTAAGAGCTTCCTGGGCTAGAAATGTGCCAGACAAATAAACAATAGCGTATGTGAACAATTGTAGATAATATGTGACAGAAAAATACAGATTTAAACATCCAGAAAACAGGAAGCAACATTATCCTTCCTCCAGTGTTTCTGGCCTCCAGATTAATGTTAACCCATTGGGCCGAAATTTGGGTAAAGAGATTCTTCTATATTTGTTAATGTTGTTAATAAAAAAACTGGGAAGCCTGTAATGTTTGTTATTGTTATCCATCATTGTCAATTGCTTCTTTCGAAACAGGAATGTTCCTTCCCATTGCTTTAGTGAAACAAACATTTGTGATGTCATCAGCTCTTTATTTTATCAAACCAGTGCATGCAATCATTGATGATTAAGTGTGGGGAAACCACCCTACTTTTATAATAATACAATATCCTAAGTACAGCCAGATCTGTAGCCATTTCAGCCATATCTTATAGGCTAAGATACGGAAAAGTGCCTGCATTATTTGCAACCCTGTTTATCATAATGAGCATACAGTTTAATGTGGAGCATGGATGATTAAAATGAATGTTTTTAGAATTAATGTCTAATCCCTGCTGCTAGACGTAAGCTTTTTACTTATCACAACATGGAGAGAAAACCAATCCTGGCCATTGCAACCTAAAGATGTTTCTACTTCTTAGGATAGTAACATTAATAACTCTAAAATGTTTTTGTTTATTTTAAATGGCACTTGTAACACTTTGTCTTTTGTGACAGCAGCTGTACAATATTGTCTCATTTTTATGTCTTCACAACTTGTCAAGTCTGGTTACACACAGAGGCAGCGAAATCAGTTGGGGAAAATCAATGACCTCTCTTTTACAGCACCTCCACCCACCGCTTTTCTATCCAATTTGACTGCAACAACAGCTACATCCTGAACACATTAACTATCCTCAAGGATATTACCTACATGAATACAGAATGGACACTGCACTCATGTTTTTTTTTTTCTGTAAGCCAGAGAGAAAGTCAGAGAGTGAAAGATGACTAATTAGAAAGAAAAAATGGAAGGTAGAAAGAAATACAGACTATACAAGAAAGACATAGGGGAAGTAAGGGGGCAGATATGTGGCAGAGAGGGAAAAGGCAGAGATTTAACAAGAGGCAGAGAAGTGGGAAAATAAGATTGAGCCTCTGCAACCTGTGCTGATATGTGTTCAGGAGGAGACCCAGGAGGTGTTGCTGGTGTTTCTTTTTCTGCCTACTCACCTTGCCTTCATCCTTTGGGCTGTCACTCAAATGGACCACAGGTCCTGGATGAGTTTTAGTTGATCTGTGACAAGAGGGAAACATAGGAGGGAGGTGAATAAGACAACAGCCGTAATGTATTTAAACACCATGTATTCTGTAATGTATTCATGTTGCATGTAAATACATATTGATTCATTAATTATTCATAGATTAAGCATGTTATTTATTGGCACTAGAAGAAATGTTACCAACTGACTGCATTCATAGGGCTTTCCAGCAGGGAGCAACAACAACCAAACATTACAGTATTTATAGTGTACAAAGTTGTATGACAAAGACAAAATTCAAGTATTAATTCAACATTTGTGACACTAAATCAACAATACTGCTCATAAATGAACATGCTCATAACAGTATATATATATTAGACAGTATACTTTAACTTTACTGTCTTTGAAATATCCACATGGCACATACAGTAAAGAAAACCCTACTGTTGTATATTATGTAAAGTCAATTCTTATCCTCTTACACAAGACCAAAAAATGACCACAAAATGGGTAAAGAGGCTATCATGATTTAGTGAGGAGATGTTCTCCAGACCAAAATTTACATCTGGCCACCTGGTCACCAGTGAAATTCACTGTCTCGGCCACAATCATCATATGTTAGTGGCTAAAACACTGTCCTCTTTGAATAAAGGCAAAACATATATATATATATATATATATATATATATATATGACTGACACATTCATAGGCCTGTTAAGTTATGCCTTCTGCTAGAAGGCGATAAAAACCACAGCAAGGTCTCAATGGAAATCTATTGAGCAGTTAAAGTAGTCCTAAGCCAAGGTATCAAAAAATCATATACAATACACAACACCTGTCCAAATAAATGAAGTGCCACAATGGGTGAATGCCAAGAGCTAATCTTGCTACAGCAGCCATCCAGAACAAATAAGGCACTAAACCGAAAGACAATGTCTGATATAACATGCATGCTTTCTTGAACCCAGTCCTTTCTTTGTACATCAACAAACCCACACCACAAACACTAACTAACTTCCTTTTGAGTTTACAAGTCATTACAGCGTTTGGGAGGAAATGTTCACAGCAGTTATTGGATTTTCTATGGGCTGTGACTAAGGGCGAAAGCTTGATATTGTATGTGGAAGGTCATTTCCTTTTAACCAAAGAAAGCCGTCACACTGTGCAGACAAATACGGGAGAGTTGCTGACTGAATCAGGGACCCCTGGTAAAGTTTGGCTTTCAGTTTACAAAGCCCAGCCTTTGAAATGCTCACAAAGCAAATGAGAAAGTATTCAGTAAAAATGTAAATGAGTTGAACAGAATTTTGCCAATGTTGGGTACAGCAATATATTCTGAGATGCTGTGAGGCTATATATTATTGAACATAAGTCTTACATTATATTCTTAAAGGCACTGGTTCTGCTTAAGAATAGTATTTGACAATACACTGATTGCATTACCAATGTGAGTTGGCCCCATTATAATACTAGACCTGTATAATGACTTGGGTAGGATAATGATTATTAAAAGTGTGTATTCATTTAAACTATCGCTTTTAATGTTGCTTTCCCTAAGAAAACAAATTATAGTCACCAATATCAGCCTAAGTAATTTCTTGATTTGTTTTTCATGGTGTCTTCCTAAACTGCAGAAATGTTCAAATCCCATGTCTTCGTTAATTGAAAGCGCGTGCCAGTTATTCCTAATGTGTATGTTTAAAAACCCTGCGAATGCCCATAAAAAGGCATGAAACTGCAGGGCCGTGTGCAGACACAGTACTCGCGCACAGAGGAAATGTTGAAGAAAGTGGAAACATAGATCTAAAAGACGGTGGACAACTGGACTCTAAACGTAAGAAAACATCAGTCGTTCTTAAGTACAAGAAAGCTGACTGTGGCAGGATGTGAACAGCAAACAGGCTGTTATATTCTGTACCTCAGTAGTGGATATAAAATAACAGTAAACAACATGCACGGGATGCTATTACTCGTTCAGTGGATGCTGTATCCAGAGGAGGACGCACAACCGGTGAAGTAAAAGATGAAATGGTTTGACGTCAAATCTGAGGCAAAAAAAAAGAAAAAGGATTGCCAAACACAGAAGAGAGATGCCAACCACTGGAGGTGGAAAGGCTGCTCAGAGTTACATATCCAGCTTCCTATTAAGATGCTGATTGCGAACTCAATGGTGGAGCGAGTACGCCTCTGGGTGAGTCTGAGGGTTGGGGAGTGTCATCAGCCAGGTCACATATCCTTCATAAAATATACACAATAATAAGTCATTATAGGAATAGAGCCCACTGTTGCTGGGACTTCTAATGAATCACTCAAAGATGGGAATATGAGCCATGCGTCTCCAGCAGCTCCTTGTTCAAGGCGCAAACCTACAAAACGGTTTAGTAATATATAGGAATGAATGTGATAGTATTGTGTTTTGTTTTATTTTAAAAGACCATAATGCTTTGGAATTTCATGAAAATAATAATTGAACATTAATTTAATTGTAATTTGAAACCTACTGTATAATACAACTGTAAAATTAAAGAAAACGCAATAACCAATTATTTTGCACACACGTCGGCACTCAAAAGTGCGTAAGTGTGCTCTTGAATGTTTTCATTTAAGAAAACATTGGTGATTGTCAGAATCTTTTTCAAAACTGCGTAAGTAGGGTTTAAGAAGAGTGGTTTTTGAATGAGGCCTAAGATGTGCTCTGTTTTTTGAGGTGGGGATGGAGAGGTTTCCTGCCATCAAGGTATCTAAGCAACAAGCAACATTTAAATCTGGCGCTGGTTAACTAACTAACTGATGGGCAAATTAGATGGTCTAAAAGTGTTCATAAATGGTATTGTTGTCCCTGTGCTTGTGAATTAATGATGTTACCAGGTCATCTCAAAGAAGCGTGCCAAAAAACTATTGAGCAACCCTGCCTGATGTGGCTCAGATGATCTGTAATTCAGGCTACTTTGCCTGCTTTTTACCCAATGCATGCTAAAATAGCCTCCTGTGTTGATTAGCGTGTGTACATACTCTCCCTACATGACGAGAATGAACAGCTTACTAAGCTTAAAGCTTACATGAGGCAGAAAATGATAGAAATAGTGTTGAGAAGAAATAAGCATATCAATGCTTGAAAGACCTTCTGGAGGCAATGAGGGGAAGTGAAATGAGGAATGTTTTTTATTGCAGTCATCCAGAGATTGACTACCGGAGCTGTTAAGATCACAAACAATACAAAGAGACCTTGAGCTCCAGCAAGACCAGCAGAGCCATGGCAACCAATGATTTCTACACAATTATAAATAATCAACATGCTGGATGAAAAGGAGGGAGGAAGGGCAGGAAATAACACAAATCTGATCCTATGTGTAATATGTTAATTCTTAATCTAAGATAGTGATTTTTGTTTAAATAAATTGTGTGTGTGTGTGTGTGTGTGTGTGTGTGTGTGTGTGTGTGTGTGTTTGTGTAAGTGTGTGTGTGTGTGTGTGTGTATATTGGTAGGAAGACTGTTGACAGTGGTTTGTTGTGTACCTTCGAAATAATACATTTCCACAAAAAAAGTATGTCCCATAGTGTTCTGTGAAGAGAGCAAAGGGAGTCTAAAGCTGTTTCCAAGAATCTGTTGACTGACTGCTGGGTTATTTAATATTTTCACATGTATTTTCTCTTCATCCAACAGCTGAGAGAGTGTTTAGCAGGGTGAATTTGGGAGTGGTATTTGAGGTTGAATATAGACTTGCCTGCCATTATAAAGAAATACATTAGCTGACATACTTAGTTTACAAACTTGGTGTGGATTTACCACGTTGTCAGAGTTGTTTGACAACATGTTGAATTTTAGCCATTTAACGGAATAGTTATCCCATCTCTTCCCTCTCTCAGTAAGATCTACTCAGCCCATTGTCCTCAAAAAACTCATATTTTTCTTATGCGCATTCTACTATAATTATGTCCTCTGTTGCAAGAACTTCACATTGTACCTGTTTGTGTATAATTCTAGTTAAACTGAGATCATTTTGCATTCATGTTTTCCATTGGCAGCCAACAATATATCATTATGGAGCTTATGATTCGGTTCCCCTCCCTTATTCATTACTCCTCTGCCGGACCCAATGAATAACAAAATGTACTTTGAGGATTGGCAGCACATTGGGCTTACAGGACATTAAAACATTGTTCCTGTCAGACAGAGAGAGAGAGAAATAAATTAGATTGTGCCTCTCAGCTTTGTCTGGGGTTTGTGTTCTACAGAGAACCATCAAGTTTGAGCAGATTGTCTTAAATATAGCAGAGGTTTCATATAATCAACATCAGTTAACACAAATGGACTTGGTCCTGTATCTACCAGGTATGAAAATTGGGAACTAAATAACATTGCTGCATTGTGTGGAGCAGAGGAGTCTGCCATCAGATGATTGACATTATCTCCCTGCATCTTTGTTTTGTATCACTGTTTGCTTCCCTCATGTGTGATGGACACATAATTCCTTACAGAGTTTCTGAGTAGGAACATGGTTATTATCCCAGCCTCCCAATGGACCTTGAATGCCCCCAGAACACACTCGGAGGCACTGGCATGCATTTTCCAAAAGAAAAGGAGACTATGAAATCCAATCATGTCCTAGCGATTAATAAGAATGTAGGTTACACTAAAGTTCAGTCTTGAATGCGTCTTATGAGATTTTACAATTCTCTAACAATAGACCTCACTTGTAAAAAAAGGGTTAGAATCACTGCAGACTTCAAGGAGTTAACTTCGCTCCAGCCAGAGGACATTATGACTGCTGTTTTCATGACTGTCTCCATAGTGATTTTAACTCAGAGACGGTGACCTTAGTGATCCTACAGCCTTGTAAGAGCAGGTTTTCTTCTTGCCTGACACATCGATCAGGGCCTGGAGGTTAAACGGCATAGGCTGGTGAATGTGGGGTTGTACCTCATATGGTGGACACCATTCATTTTGCACATAGTCCACAACTTCTACAGTTGGACCTTCACTCTATTTGTAGGGTAATATCTAAATTGAAGTGATAATAAAAGTAAAAAAAGTAGTATGAGGTGTCTTTCCAAATTAATTTGCAAATTAGTTGTATATATTGAGGAGACAGGGCTGCTGTTGCCATATATTTCTGTTCCCACATATTTCTAAAGCATGTCCTTGTCTTTTAAGATTGCTTGTTAATTTCGATCAAAAAGAAAAAGGGGACCAGGAGGACGCTGAAAGCTTATTCTACATCCTTGATAACAGAAATAGCCAAACATGCCAATGTTGATCACGGCTGACATGATGCTCGGCGTAAACAAAATTCTGCTCATCCCTGTGATCTATCAAGTGAAGCAGAGTGTGCACCGTGTTGTGGCGTTCTCCCCATTCCTCCTTGCTTCTCGTATTTTACATCTCACTTTGGAATAGATTTCCTGAAGATGAAATTGTGCATTAAATATGTTGCAAACCCATTTGAATTTCAATGAGAGCCCGGCCCTCCTGTTTGGGCCCACTGGCCCCAGTTGAATTGCTACTATATCAGATTATTTTCAAGAGAGCACACTTTGGTTTGAATTTAATGAATTCATCTGAAACACACACACAAACACTGCAAGAACACAAATGCACACAACAGTGTAAACACACAACAAATACAGCGTGACTAACACTCACACAATGTTTGTACACAGTGAAAAAGGGGTGCATGAGCTCACTCAGCATTCCCCTGCAGGAAAACACAAAGGCCCCCAGCATTCGTATTCATGTTTAGTGGGAAACATCCCCAGTTGCTCTGTGCATTGATGAGAGAAGATTCATTCTCTACTAGTTCCACTTCCCATGAACTTGCTGAACTGCTGATGGTTAGAAAACAGAGAATATATTATAGTTTATGCTAAATCAGAGCATAATGTGGGGTGGAGAAAAACCTTTTGTTGAAATAGTTGTGTGGTCTTTAATCTTTCTTATATTGCACGTCATCTTTATCTGATATGTGTAATGCAGTAACAGTATTTTATTTTCCTAATGCATGTTTCTGTACATATTAGGGGTGTAACGGTACATGTATTTGTATTGAACCGTTTCGGTATGGGGTGCTCGGTTCGGAACGGAGGCGTACCGAACGAGTTTCCACACGGACATATTAAGTAGAGGACCGCATGTGTGGAGGATGCTGCAGCCGCACATGCAGCTACTTTATGCTAATCAGAGGCGCCGGGCTCGACTCGCCGCCTCGGGAACGCTCGCGAACGCTCGCAAAAATGTGTTGTTTGAAGGAGAGCGCCTGTCAACCATCCTCTAGTTGCAGCCCACCAAGCGTACAATACTGGGAAGCGGCGCGTCCACTCGCGTTTAAAATCGCCCCTGTGGACACGTACCTTAATGCCGCGAGCGTTGGCAACAAGCCAGAGTTGGAGGACCCTCCCGCGACATTAAGGTCTCCCGTTTGGGAACACTTTGGCTTCCCGGTGAGATACAAACAGGGGGTGCAGTCGAATAGTCTATTTTGCTTAGGAAGGTTCCTAACTGAAGAAGTGACCCGGAAGTAAACAAGTGGCCGCCATGATAAGAGCTGTTCGAATTCTCTAAATGCAAAGGAAAGGAGCTCCAATGCTTCCTTTCAGAGCTCCTTTAGCATAGGATGCAACGGACCTTCCTATGCGATAGGAAAGGAGATTACGCCGACCCACAATTCTTTGCGAGAGCAACATTTAAAGTGCCACACACCGTTCATGAAAACAAACGATATGTGCATTTGCATATTTAACATTAACTTTTATGCAGACATATAGTAATTGGAATAGTATTGTTAAATGTGTGTGGACAGTGATCATAATCAAATTTTTTTTTTTATTTTTATTTCAATCATGTTACAAACTTGACAAAAGCGAAACTAAAACCACAAATGAAACGTAAATAAAGCAACCGGTCAAACAGGAGCTGCTGGACCTGAAGCCGGTCAGTGAACCAGCTGTTTATAAAACCAACATGTGGAGAAGTGGACGATGCGCTTTTTGTAGGCCATTATTGTAGTTTCTCCAGCGCAGACGCACGTCAATCGCCGGTGCCGATCATCAGCTGTCAATCATCAGCGGCCGCGTTATAATGACGTAGCTTAGTGAAAGTCCGGTCGGATTCTCTGAGCACCGCGGCCGACTATTCCTAAGTCCTTTTGAGTTCTCCTATCGCCTTTCCTTAACCCCGTGATGTTTTCCCCAGAGGTCAAGGAATAGGAGATAGGAATAGGAGTTAGGACCTTATTTTTTGACTATTCGACTGCACCCAGGGACAAAGAGAGGTTGATAAAACCAAAGCGGTTTGCCAACATTGTTCATGTGAGGTCGGGTATATTTCTGGCAACACGTCAAACCTGTTGACGCATTTGAAATGGCACCACCCCCACGTGAACTTCGCTACAACGAGGAGAAAGACGAGCGTAACGTTAGTGCAAACATAGCTCCCCACCGCGTTTAAACCGCCTCTCCCTGCCCTGTTCAATTTTGCACATCAGATGGAGAAAATATATTTTTTAAAGAAACAGTCTGTTATTTTTATTTATTTTTATTTTTTAAATAAATATTTTAAATACTTGTATTTATATTTTTAAGCAGCATTCTAGCTCCAGTGCATGTTCCTACTGTTAAAAGCACAAAAGTAATAAACAACTAGCACATTTATATTTTGCATTTTGTTTTCTTACTGTACCGAAAATGAACCGAACCGTGACCTCAAAACCGAGGTACGTACCGAACCGAGATTTTTGTATACCGTTACACCCCTAGTACATATGTTGGTGAACACAACCCTGCATAGACTTTTTTAATCAAGTATCATGTATTTAATCATCAGCCAGTTAGGTAGGTTAGTCAACTGTCACTTCAATAAATAATAATATTGAAATTAAATTGGAAGTACCATATAAAACATAAATTTTCAACATTATCAGTTATGAATTTGTGTAACTGTGTAGAAAAAAATGAAGGTCTTATTTTGTTTTTTCTTAGTGTTTTAAATTGTATTTATTTGTTAACAGAAAGATCCAATCCAGGTTTCGAAGAGTCAAATCAGTCTGAAATTACATTTAATTAAATTATTTCAATACTTTTAAGAAACAAAACCAATCAGTCCTGTCTCAGGTTGGAATAGGAAAAAATACACGTTACAAGAAGATTATATCGTCTACTGCTACTGATTTGCACTGACCTTTATCGATAGGCACAATTATAGATATTCTGGGTCTCTTTGTAACTCTAATAACATATAATTCTGGCTGTTAATACACATTGCAGTGTTCCCCCCAGTAAGTGGAGGTGGTTGAACAAAATGGAAAGAAATGGAAATGGACTGCCTGTGTGAAACTATATGACTGGGATTCCAAATTAAATAAACTTTCATTTTAGCAGATTGGCAGCAGAAAGTAGTGTACATGCCATAGCGGGGTAACATATAGTGCACAAATGGTATACTTAAATAAAATGTCAAATGTTAATTATAGTACACTACAAAATGTTCTGCACACATGTATTATTATGTTAATTCCAGGAAACTAATGCATGATGTGATTGATGAATAATTGAATTGTCGCATTCGCCCATTAAATGCACAACATTTGCTGTATGACATACATGAAGTTTCAGGTTATATTTCATTAATATTTAATAGTATTTTATGATGTAAGGAAAACAGCCCTTTTTCAGGTGGGGGCAAGAAATCCTATTACATATCTTATTATAAAGGATGGGCAGTAAAATATTATGTTTATCAAATAATTACTTGAGATATTCAAAGTATTACTAGCACAACAGAAAGGAAAATAACCCACATGTTTGACTAAAGAAAGTTCTGCGATATGATGTGCAAAAAAAAAAAAAAAAAAGGAAAGTCCTCTGTTGATTCTGTGGTGAAAAATCAACAAACCAAATATGCTGTTAATCCCATCCAACATCTCGGCCTCTGAGACTTGAGCAATGATTGGCAGACAGTCCCATCAGTGTTAGGACTGCTCTGTATAGTTCGGGCTGTCACAAGGCAACATGACGGCTTGCTATGAGAGTGACTTGTGACTGACACTACAGCAGGGGACTTGTCAGGGTAACACCATAAGAACGGCATGTAGGCGGGTGAAACCAAGAGAAACAAACGGGCATACAATGCAACTGAGCACCACTTGTGTACTTTATGACACTTGAAGTTGTCAATCTGCACCATATGTCAGCTACACAGTCAAAACTTGCAACACATAAAAGTGCACATCAACAAATCAATAAAGGCTTCTGTTGACAGAAAAGTAATATCACGCCCCAACTTGAGGCGTTATAGAACATTGTGAATGCTTACTGCCAACTGGGAACATCACCACAATGGATGGATAAAGGCTGTTGATGCATTTTTTTATGACACACTGTGAAATGCATTCAACTTAACAACTAATTAAGTCTTCTCCCCATTGTTCAAGCTGTTGAAAAGTTGATTCACCATCAATCTTTATCATAGGCGACTGGAGCTGACCTGGATGACTGAGAATCTTCTCAGACACGATTCACCTACAAGTTGTGCTTGTTTTTATTTATTTTTTTACATATTATATGAAATATCACATACATTTTAACAATGGCTATAGTTTAGTCTGTCTTTCCAGAGGAAAGTCCAGATGGCTCAGTTTGCTATAGTTTGCTATATCAACAGCACCTAGTTATGACCTTGTTATGATGTTGAGCATGATTCAGCAAGGTTCAGTCTAATGGCAGGGCCTGTTTGTTTATTTATACCGATTTGTTTATTTAAACAAACGGGCTGGTGCCCCTAACTTTTTCATTTAGGTACACCAGCACATAATTTTGGCACCGCAATAATACCCATAATACACTTTTTCTTTATAGTTCCTGTATACCCTGGTCATGACTATACACATAAAGACAATAAAGATAAGAAAAAACCCTAACCCTAACCCGCATCGGCTATATTTCACTGTGTGCATGTGTTGGCTATTTCAAGTGGAGAAAGGGAAGTGGACTTAGATTTGAGTAATTATCACAAATGCCATCCACATTCACCAGAAGCTAAAGCTTGAAAAAATATATGTTCATTTAATCACTGAGACTAACAACACAACACAGTCAATTTGGGAAAACACACCTGTTGTTGAGTTGAAAAAGATTCAAACAACTAAAACTTACTCTGACTAGCTAACTCTTAAACTTGTCATCCAACCAATGGCAATGAAATGATGGATGTATTTGCTATCGGTGCTAGTGATGTAACATTTCTCAACTGTTCACATTTGAACCATGACATTAGTTTGACAACAGTTTTCCTGAGACGAAACAGCTTGTAAAACAAGTTGTCTTCCCTGTAAACAGATGTTTTCTTCAAATCTTTTGATTTGACCACTTTGTGGTATTTAGCTACCAGCATCGTCAATATCAAGATTCATCACTGATATCAGTTATCATATCAGAGGACAGATAACTTACAGTTCTATAGCCTTGTTCCACATGATGACGTATCCAGACAAAATGAAGGACTCGATGTTGACGATGTGTGTGTTTCCACGCTCTGTCCCCACGTACAGCCATTTACTTTGAAAGGGAAGGTGGCAAAACGTGATCCTGTAAGAACAAGAAACAAAGAAGGGAAGAGATTATCACAAAGGGACCAATGCTTCAGTTTGTTTCAAAACATACAGCTATTTTAATTCAAAATGTTGCTTCCTTCAACAATATAAACAGTTTGGGCTATTTCCAAATATTACAGCTCTAAATTATTTTGGGGCACAAATCAATCAATCAAATAAGCATGAGCTGGGAGGCAGTGATTGGATGAAACAATTGTTGGACAACAGACACATTTATTTTCTTTTTTTTTTGACTGTATAAATAAATACACACATACTCACTGCCTTGAAAATCAGCTCAGTCACTGCTCATGTGTGGCTCCACTGTTTTTGCTCAACCCTCCTGGCCAGTGGTTTTGGTCTTAAGGCATTACCATCTGAGATGCATCTCACTGGAGATACATTTATTTTCCCCATCAAAGGCATTTTTGGAGTTAGAAGCCTTATATGAAACAAATATATCTTCTTTGCTCCAGTAATACTGTCTCACTGTTCATAAGCTATTAGGATATATTGTCTCAACAAAACCAGGGTAGCTTATATAATGCCCATGTGTGGTGTCTGTGGCCTTCTATGTTAAAACATTGCATGATTAAAAAAGGATTACAGACCATGTTACAAATATATATATAGATAACAGATAATCATTAAACAGTATTGTTCTAAAAAATGTCCAAACCCATTTGGGATTCCACATATTTCCAGTTGTTTTTCTTTTGAGAAACCATGATTTTTGCTGTTAGCAAATCAATAAATACCACTGAAGGCCTGTAAGGTATTCATGTGGCATATAACTATAATCTTGATATGATGCAAGGCTGCTTAAACCATTATTGCTCTGGAATTAGCAACTGACATCTTCATAATCCCCTTAAGCAAGAAAGATCTGCACACATTAAGTCACTCCTGTCCATGCTGATTACCTTGCAGAAGGGGGAGGGGTTATTCGGTGCTAGTACCACAGCCCCCCACTCAGCAAGTGGCAGGATTATTAGATAGAAGACAAATGAGATGGCAGACAATTCAATAAGGATTTTAGGGGCTTGGGGAGATGACAATATTCAAAATGGCAGGGGGGGCAGAATCTATGAGAGCAACAGAGGATTAAAAAGTCTTCTACCTTTTTACATCATGCATTTAGCCTTAGCACACCAAATGTACATATTCCTTTGCATTGATGAAGGGACTGACCTTTGCGAATCATTAGGTCTAATTCTTTGTCATAGAAAGCAACATGGACCTAAACCTCTTCACGATGTAAAACATGTTGATAGTTAGTCATCCAAATTGCCGTATCTCAAAATAACACTGTGAGTCAGGATATTTTTGCTGTAGAAAAAATAGGGCCTCTATATTAAAGCCTCTTAACACTGATAACTTTGGCAATGTGCTGACCATTTCAATAAAATTTCACAGGAAGGGTAAAATGAGTCTGGTTTAAGAGAAAACATCACTGAAGGAAAGGATGAGAAGCTGCCAGGAAGGGGAAGTTGGTAAGTTGCGATGAATACACATCCACAGGGAAATATGGAGACAGTCGGAGGCATGTTTTCATTCCATACAGTCAGACCAAACACCACCAACATTTATAATTCTCATTCAAAGAGGACAGGCTGCCAGCTGTCCGCCCACCACCAGCCCAGGAAAGGAGGAAATATCCAGAATGAAGTAAAAAGATGTAGACATTAAATATATTGGTGACATCATCTAGGGAACTGGCCACATTGGATAACTCAAAGTCACAGATGATTAAATTAGCTAAAATGTCTCTTTGTACTGAGCAAAAAAAAAAAAAAAAAAAAAACAACTGCAGTCACAGTCCAATGATTCATGCATTGCAGTGGGTATTCTATTTTGACTGAAAGTCTTCACATTCTTTATGACAACAGCACGACAGTCGACGAGGGGTGGCAGACACGAGATACTGACAGTTATCACAAAACAATTCTCTGCACCATTTCCAGTGACTAATAAGTTATAATTGGGGAATTCTTCGGGGTGTTAGGGTGCTAATTGTCAGATATTCAGTCTAGAGACACAGAGCTAAATGGCAAGTCACTGCCTGGCCGATGACGGATGAGTCATAATGCCTTTTTTCATCTTTTAAGCTTCGAGCACGATTCACTGCTCTGCCACTGAGTGGTTCTGCTTCCTACCATATCGGCCCACAAAACATTATTCCTAACCTTCACCTGTGCATCACTGTGTGGGCATGTGTACCACTGAGTGATGTACAGCTAGTAGGTTATGACCCTAAAATATAAAATCTCACAGGGAAAGTTTAACAGGGTCTACTATGTGATGATTTCACAAAGGATTGATATGTTGAGGTTGTTGCAGTAGCAAACATAAGACCGAGTTCTTTCCCTAACAACTTACGCAGAAAACACATGGCCCTAACTCCTCCAGCCCATTATCCTTTAAGGCTCTGTTGCATTATGAAAGTGCACCTACTCGAGTTTTATGTTTAATATCCTTTTGTTCAATAGCAGGATTTCCATTTTTCTGTCCTGCTGTGAAAGCTTTTTGCTCTCTTTTGATGGAAAGTTTTAATAGAGACAAATCACATCCAGTGACTCAGCCAAAGTCCTTGAATTGAAATATCAATCGCATTGAGTTTGCCAACACTTGTACTCATCAAAAGTAACACTTGATTTAACACTGTGACCTTGCTTTTTTTTTTTTTTTTTGACCAACGAGAAGAAAGAAAACTTTGTGGGAGAAACAAAAATGAAAATAAATAATATAGTTGCGTTGGCAGACTTGGTTCTCTCAGTCATATGCCTACAATGATAATAAATGCCTTACTTTTACTGAATCCACTTAATTTGCGTTTTGAATACATTTTATATTTCATTACATTTATTGGGAATGCAGTCATATTTAATTAATGCCCTTGCATAACCGGTGCTACAAGGTGAGAATTATCTTTGAATTGAAGTGAATGTTTTTCATGGAGAAAGACAAAATGTATAAACAGAGAAAGAAAAGAAAAACAGAAGAACTCTCAAACTGTTAAGAGGGTTTTAATTGTAAACTTTTTTTGCAAGAAAATGAAGCCTCGCTACAGGGATAGGGCTGGACAATTCTTAGCACAGTAACTTACACATATTGAACTGAAGGACAATGCCTAGCCTAAAGCCATGCAGGGTTGGCTAAGAAAAGCAGTGCCATTCATAACTAGGCAGTCTGGTGGCCTTGACGAGAGCATTGATAAGTTTCACTTTCAGTTCAGTCGCCTGCCGGTATTGTGTCTCCGAGATATAGGTGGATGTCAAAGGAGATGGATGCAGCCGCCTAATAACTACTGGGAAGTCAGCTTTCACAGCCTGTGGTGGTGTTAGTGGGGGTGGCTCACAAGACAGAAGGGGTCGCCAGCTGAGACAGCAGAGAGAGCTTCAAGCCAGTCCTTCTCAGGTTTGTCAGACAGGGCGAAAAAGGATCAGAGGCAGGACAGAGGAGTCGGCCTATTCCTGTCAACACTCTGCTTCCCTGGCTTCCCAATTGAACTGATTAAATGTGTCTTTCTGGTGGAACGGCTTTGACGGCTGCCAATGCTGAAGCAAAGAAATGGTTTAGCAGCCAATGTGTGCTACGTGGTCTGGGATGTGGTGTGAGTAGGAGTCTTTCTGGAGCACAGGGATTGCTGCCTAGTGACAGTGATGATGGGAAATAACTCTATAAAGTAATACATTTGTTGAAGAAGGGACAACTATAGCCTATGTATGGAGCTACAACAGTCACATCTATCTTTCAGTGGACTGGTGTGTGTGTGTGTGCGTATATGTGTGTATGTCAGGGTTGTGAACGATAAACCGATGCGACCGGATATTTGGTTCAACAAGTGAGAGATACGGCTGCATCGGTAGCAGCCTCCTCAATCGATACGAATTATCAATGAATTCCTAGATGAATCGGTTACAGAGTCATGGATCGGGTATCGCAAGACTTTGAAGCGGTTGGCGGCATTACACCAGCGTCTCTAAAACAATGCGAGAGCTGGAGCTGCCGGCGAAACGCCGTAGCTGGCTAGCTGGTATGAGTTATAAACAAGGGACAACACGGAACATGGAGGAGGTGGAGAGGCGGGCGCAGCACAGGTAGGCGGCTGCGATGCTGCCGTGTGACCGCAGGCACTCCACGACCGCACATGAGAGACGGACGGCTTTGAATGTCAATCGCTTGTGTCTCAACTTGCGCCACAAGAGGCGGCCGCAGCATGGGTAGCGTCCACGACACTGTCCTGTTACCGCCATCCAACGATTCAGACAGACTTTTTTTGGTCCATGTCTAAAAATAAATACATTGACATGTGATTTTGTTGTTCTGTTTTTTTTTTTTTGTTCTGTTTTATTTTACATATTTGAACTTTCATAGAATCGGCTTCTTTATTTTGTAAAATATCTACAACAAATAGGGATGGGTAAAAATATTGATTCAGCAATGCATTGCGATTCTTTTCCCCGCAATTCAATATCGATTCAGCAATCTTCTGAATCGATTCAAGCCCCTGGCCAGTGGGGGCGCTGTGACCGACACCCACGTGTGATTCGCGCTGTACGGACGGGGGCCGCACTAGACCAAACCATTACAATATGGCGACCGGAGTGAGTACAGCGTTCACACCGGCACGGAAGCGCCGCGAATAGGCGCGTAGCGGAGCCCGCTTCCTTTCGGCGCCCTTGTTAAGCGATAGTGTAGTTCACACCAGACATGGAGCGCCGCGAATAGGCGCGGCCGTGAAGCGATCGTTTCGGCGTCTGCTCTATTTTTTGCGCGTGCCGCGAACGCATCAATTCTGGCAGTAAATCACACAAAGAAACACGAGACAATCTGGCCAATTTTCAAAATAAAAGCAATTTTCTAAAATAAAATACCGCGATTGACAAATGCGATCATATTTGTGTATCTCAACTCGCACTGGGAAACAGGAAGAGAAAATACATTTAATAAATGTGAAGAGTAGATAAACAAATATGTGCATTTCAACGGTATATCTCTAATACTACTGTCTACTACCATAGCTTCCGTGGCCGGTGTGAACCCGTTACATGCACTGTAGTTCAGTGTTTAAGTAGTGTCCTGTTTTATCATGCTATGAGTTAAACCACGGCTGTTCATAAGGCATGAAACTAAATAAATTATTTGAAAAAATTATCTGGTACTCTTACTTGTGTATTTCTACTTGATAATGAATCGATATTGAAGCATTTCAATCAATATAGAATCAAAATTGAATCGAATCGTGACCCAACGAATCGAAATCGAATCGAATCGTGAGATTCTAAACAATACCCAGCCCTAACAACAAATATTAACCGTAGAATCGAATCGTATCGTTCTTACACTATATGGAATCGAACTGTAATAAAAGGATATCGTTTTTGAATCCTGTGTATCTAGATGCATATCGAACTGTTTATCACAGAGCGATGTGCAACCCTAGTGTATGTGTGTGTTAATTTATGCTTACCTCTCTCTATTAAATTTGAGTGAATGGAGGACAGCCGGTCGTCTCTGACGGAGATTCCACAAGTGAAGTGTGTCATCTGCACAGGCTGAGACCAGCGCCCCCTAAAGGTAAAACAAGAGGCATCACAAATATCAGAACTGGATCATTACTGTGGCCACAATATTCTTACTGTAAAGAACCCAAAATACATAGAAGACTCAAACAATCTACTGGTGTACACAGAGATGCATTTGGTCACACTAACATGAACCAAATATGTGATGGAAATGTTGTACTTCTTGATGAGAGAGATCTGAACTGAAGACTTACACATGAGAAGGTTTGGTGGGAATGTAAATGTGACCTGTGACTTGTGACCTGTGGTTTATGACCCAGATGGGGTTTTCGACCCATGCAAGGTTTAGTTAAACATCTGAGTTTACGATTTACATCCCCTTAACTGAGAGTGAGAACACACCCACAAAAGATGGATAAATACTACGTTTCTCTCAGAGCACGTTGAGTCTTCACTGTGTAACAGACCAGCATGTTGCTCTGTGAATTCCCTCTTGATCAAGATTAAATCCCTGTTTGGACCTTGAGCTGACTCCGATCTCCTTCCTCCAGTTCTAAACCATCGGGTAATTATTTTAACAAAATATACAGAGCTCATACAGCTTTCACCCAAACGACATTTCGAAAAATTGATTTTTCTTCATTTGCCAGAATGCCTTTAACAGCTTACAGATAATGTATTATTGTAATTAGAATAGATAAGTGCAGAGAGCAATTAGCAACTTAAAAGAAACAGAAGTTTCCAGTTGAGGAAAATTGAGAATTGCTTCCCTAATTTCCTCGTGGGTGACAGAACAAGGAGATGCGTCAGTGTTTTGAAAGTCTTCCAGCTATTAAGCTCAACTGTGATGCAAACATTCCCATGTATTAGTAACTCTGGTTGTACTTTGACACATTGAGGGGTTTCACTGTCTATCTAAAATTGTAAATGGTCAATAGAAAGTTAAACTGAACCATTAGCACAGTGTTGTGCTCTCTGAAACGCTTCACCAATGTTGTATTTAGCTAGAACACAAATTACAGTAAAGGGCTTTGCAGATCCACACATTTGTAAGTAAACAGTTAGAATCGCCGCGATACAACGGCATTGGGATCATAACTATGATCAGGATGATGTTTCAAATGTGTGCGACTTGTACTACATACAGTTTACTATATGAAGCCTGTTCATATTCATGTGTTCTTCTTGTGGGAGGGGCTTGATAGAGGGAGGGGGAGGAGAGCTACAGAATGAGAGTTGGTGGGGGGCTGTTTTTTTTTTTTTTTGCCTTTTCCAGAAAACTGCCTATGCTGGGGTTACCCCTTGAATTAATATGCTGAAAGGTTATTATGGAATTTGTTTGCCCAGTAATGCCAACAATGCACTGCCTACCCCAGCTTTAATTCTGATAAGATATTTTAGACAACTGATCCACTTTAAGTGTGTTGAAATAAAGAATGTTGTGTACTCTGACTGTCTTGGTTTTGGTACAAAATAACATAGACATCATATAAAAGTGAACCATGAGAGGAAACATTTTTTAAATGATGTCAACAGGTTTCCTAATTCTGAGGACTGTAATTACAGTGAAATTCCCAGTGCGGCTTTGCTACCAGGGCATCACTGTAAAGACTGCAGCCCAGGGAGAATTGTATTAGATTACCTGCTTAAACGTAAGATTAAAGACTTTACAATACAACATTCTGCCCAATGATGTCCACATCGGTGAAAGTGTTCTCCCCGGTCACGGCATCTCTCACTCTGTACTTTAATATCAATAAAAACATACAGAGTAAAAATACACTATACTTTATAATATCAGAATGTGTATGTGTGAAAGCATTTCTAGAAATCAAACTGTCAAACTGTCACACAGCCCTTTGTTAGTATGCAAACTAACCATACATCCTAATGTTTTTGAGGGGGAAATAATTTATTACATTCAGACAGTGAAAGGATTTATCAGTGTCTAGTAAAAAGGCTTAATCTGTGAATAATTCTTCCTTTACCCCTCCCCCATCCAGGTTAAAAATATCAATGCAAAGTGAGCAATGAAGCTCTGTTTGTGCGAAGAGGCAACATTAATCTTCCTAAATGAATTCAACAGGAAATAAAGATTTAATGAACAACATATTTATTTGAACATTTTCCACCACCTGCCTCCTATTTAGTTTGACACCCTTCTGTTCATCATACATACACAAAATGATAAGCTCTTAAGCCACGTCAGATATGAGCTATGGGGGATGTGCTGCTGATTACCTGGCATTTAGAAAGCAAATTAGAAAATTAGAACTCCTGATTCAGGCTTTGATGTCTTTCCATTATCAAGATTTTAATACAATTTTATTAGTTTCACTTCAGACTTGATATAAAATATATTTGCTCCCTAATTAATTTCAAATGCTTTTTATTTTGGTGTTGAATTCTCATCAATTTCTTGAATTTCTGCTCTACTGTTCCCAGCATCCTCGGGTAATTTGAACCATTAATATTAAAACTAATTTCACAGTTATAAAAGCATGATTTTCAACATTCTTTCCTATACGGATGGAGTTTGTTTCTGTCACCTGAAGGAGTAAGCGGAGGTGAAGCAGCCGTTAATGAAAAAATGATTCATCAAGAGAACGGGAGAGGCAGACGGGGTGAGAGCCGGGTTCACAACTCCATTATTGTATAATTATCTTGACGTCTCGATGGAATCACAGGGGGGATGAGCAGGCACATAAATCCCAAAAATGACATCAATATATGTCAGGGCACATGGCTTTAGGTGCGGAAATGTGTACTTATGTGAAAATAACAGAGGATTAGTAGTCTAGTAAAACTGATAGTATCAATAATAAATATCTAGGATTCTTCTAGGGTTCTTAAACCTTACAAAGTGAATATTTTTATGTCTTTGTCATGCTGTATAGATTTGGTCAGTGGAAATCACTGTCTAAAGCACTCGTTAAACAAATGTGTGCATCAAATGATCTGTTATTGGCTTGTGAATCAATATGTCAACTACTGTGTGGCCTGACACAAAGCCAGTTCTTTCCTGTAACTCAGGCGTGAAACTTAAAGAGATTAACTTTCCCTAACTCCAGATGAAAAAAATGCAGTGAAGGGTACGTGATCTGCCTTATATAATTCAATACGTAGCATACTGTTGTCAATCAATACCAATAAAAAGAAATACCTGGACATTTTAATTTCAAAAAGTTAAGATAACTACGCTTTGGCCTGGTTCATCAGCTGCAGAGAGCTATTTTAGTTCTCCAAGCAGAGCTCATTTTGGGTCGTGTCAAAGGTTAATGAGGTGTGTCTGGCTGCCTGGACGACATCTGTTTCGTCTGTCCTCTAGCTACTCATCTTTTTCCTCGCTACCTAAACAAAATATAACACTCAATATGAGACTTATAAATGTCTAAAAATGGATCTTGTGAAACTGTTTTTCTCTCAAGTGGTAATTTAAAAACAAATATCTGACCAAATAGTATTTTAATTAATAAATTATTTCTGATTTATGACAAAATAAACTTGACAAACAAACAATTAATGTGTGGCATATACAATACACATTTTTTGTAACTACAGTCAATAATCTGATCCTTTCAGGATATTTTTGTTTTAAGGAAATGTATATGACACTAAATAAAAGACTCTCTTCTTTACAAAAAAACATAAATACCCTCGTTCAATCCAACCCTCAGCATTGCATTACAATCCTTCTCACCTTTTCTTTCCCTAAGCAGTTTCCCCCCACCATCCAACCTCATCTGACACCAAACCTCAGCAGCCCCCTCAGCCTCTTTGTATTATTCATCAAGCAAACTAATGGATTCAGAATAGGCAAACAAACACATTCATTAGCCTATATTTCACACCATCCACACAGCACAGTGACAGAAACAAAACAATCTCCTCATGGAATGGTGCAAGAGAGAGGGGGGGGGGGGGGGGGGGCTTATGTGGATGACATGGTCTGTAATTACGATCACATAATAAAATGATTTACAACTACATGTGTGGGATTGTGTAAAAGCTTTGACGGAGAGACTATACAAATCCTCAATACATGCAGAAGGTCATCATTGCAGGCACCTGCAAGAAGTGGCCTCTTCTGAAGACACAAGTCAACCAATAGCAGGGAGGCTGATAACACACACTGAAGCCAAAAGGACACTGACATACAGCACTGCTATTTGTCTCTCTGTCAAACCATGAGCAGACCTACAGACTTCACTGTGATTTGCGGTTGCTCAATATAAGAGAAACCAGTGGGGAGTGCACACACACACACAGGACACACTGTCCCCTACAAAATCATGTTCTCTATTTCTCAATTTCACTGAGTTAAGTTTAGGCAATAAAACCAGTTGTTACATCATGGTTTTGCATAAAATATTAGTAAGTCTGATATAGTATTTTAGTTATGGACATAAAATAAAATAAAACAACATTTTGGTTTTCAAAGAGGACACAAACAGCGGCCTCCTGAGTGAAAGTCCTGTGTTTGTTTAATCCAATCATCCACTCCAACCTCGTCCCTAAGTGAACTTCCACGAACTACGATTATAAACATTTGTGTTTGGGTATCATGCATGCTCACAGCCTTGGTTAAGAAACTCAACAACATTTAGGTACTACTTACACACAGATAGTAGACCCACACACATACTCATACACATATATTCAAAGTCAGTTCCTTTCACACAAGTACAAGAAGGCCCATCCATCTCCATTTGCCTCAGACACATCACAAGTAGGCCGGTGAGTGATGGAGAAGTGGGCTGAGAGAGCCAGTGGGCTTGAAAAGAAATAGAGTGGGCAAAGAAGCAAGCTGAGAGGCAGGAAAAGTGCGTGGATCACTGCAGAATGAAGGAGAAACACAAAGAGAGGGACTGCTTTTTGTTCCAGACATGGTGACTCGGCCTCTGCTCTAACTTACAAGAGGTCACTTTGTTTTCTCTAATACACCAAAAGTGTTTTGTTAGTAAACAAAGTATAGCAGTGAGAAAGCTGCTGATAAAGTCCTGAAATGCTGACGCGGAGCACTGTCACATGTCAACCCACACAATACTGGTCTGTCAGTATAAAACACGAGCTTGGAGGGAATGTGGTTTTAAATGCAGGGAGGAAAACATCTATTGTCCTTGAGGAAGTCATGATGAATACAGGTATATAAGTGGCTCCACATGGAATAATTGCGAGTTAATAAGTGATTTAACATTTAAAACATTTTTCCACACTTCTCATCCATTGAAAATAAATCCATCCAAGTCATTCCACTACATTTGAAAACAAACCCACTTACAGTCAGCAACAAAACAATTGTGTAAAATTGAATGAATCATTTATGGAATCACTCATCTTTTCTTTTGCCACCCACAGTGTTCCTAACACTGAAGTGATACCTTTTCTAACTTTAGTGGTTAGACAATCTTGTTGCCAGTGGTCTTGATCTTTCAGGCCAATGTGTTTCACTGAATATTAAACCACCAAGTCACTCACATTGTTTCATTTGTCTACTGAAACATGTTAAAATATGTTATACATTTTCTAATTCAGAAATTTACGTTAATACTCCATCAGAGACCAACAATGACTAATGATCTTGGATGCATGTAAAACTACACCCATTCCACCAGTCATATCAGGAAATGGCTTAGCAATTAAGAAGGGACCCATCTGCCTTATAATAGATGTTGTATATTTCAGAAGGAAGTAGAACGTCTCTGGTGATATTTTATCAAATCCCATTACCCCAATTCAATTAATTTATCACACAAATATTGTACTCCATTACCAAGGCAATGAATTAATCTCTGCTGTAAAACAGAAACTATGAAACTAAATATATATATATATATATATATATATATATATATATATATATATATATATATATATATATATATATATATATATATATATATATATATATATATATATATATATATATATTGGATAACACAGTTCATCCCTCCAATAATCTGGTATATTTAAAATCCCACAAGAAGAAGGCATCAGGGCGCGCAGAGAGAAGACATTTAGATCCATGGAGTGGACCGGTTGCTGATTACTGCATTGTAATGGAATCTGGCTTACCTCATTGATGAGAAACTGAAGTTGAAGAACAGCTGCTCCACTCTCATGCTGACTGTAACAGTCCACTCCAGGTCGCCCCAGTCTGATGACATCATGAAGTCAAGGAAGCTTATAGAAGTGCACTTAACAAAGAAAGTGGCAGGCAATAAGGGTACATACCAGTATTTTTGAGTTATTGAGGAAAGACATGATCCAATCAATACTTCAAGTACTTCAAGGATACTCCACCACAATGATCAGACAGTGTTACGGGCATATCATTACATTTTTCACCAAGTATATTTCCTGTGTTTAAATCTCTCCCCAGGTATTATTTTGTAGGTATTTCTATCAAGGACTAAATATTGCAAACACCCCTCAGTGTAACGCAATACAACACAATGACAACAAAGTGATCATTAGTTGAGTGAATACCTCCCTAAAACTGGCTCAAAAACACCTGAGCATTCATAAATGTAGGTTTGACTGTTGTATTCCGACATCCGTTTAAGCTGGCAGCTGAATGTATAAAGAAGCCCGATAATGATAACAGCCTTACATTATGCATGACATGATACTATTCTCATACCAGGCCTAAAAGTAAGAGCAGTTTTTGTACCTCTTTCGAAAGCGATTTCCCAATGCGTATTAAACAACGCATCCTAGCACCCATGATGAAGAATCCTGTATTTACTGAATGTGGCAGCTGGGTTAGAAATCAGGTATGGTAACCAAAGGGAGTAAAATCCCCAAGCACATCCTTCAAAGCAGGTGGAGATCTGCAGGAGGGGGATATGACACAGCATGAAAACAGAGCCGGTCGGATCTGGTACAGGAGCAGCTATTTAATCAGAATTCAAAGGTTTCCAACATTGCTTGAGTTACAGCGGAAAACAACATGTGACCCTGCAATGACCAAAATGATCCTGCTATGTTTCGCAATTCACTATGTCACTGTATACATTTTTTTATTTTATCTTTATTATTCCTGTCAAGCATATTTTATCTCAGATTAGAAAGTATACATAATTTATCCATAAAACATTTTCCAGGTAATGAGTTGTACCGGAATGACATTTAACCAAACCTGCAGGCTTGTACTGTCTCTGTAATTGTCGTTATTGCACATATTAGACAGCTTTTATGCTCTGTTTTATGATTGCATGTGCACATGGAATGTAGTAGCAGTCGGATACAAATCCTAAGAAGCCGCTACGTTGCCCTACCCTTGTACCTCCAGGGATTTCTGTCCACCTCACTTTGCATCAATATGCTACTTACACCTTGCAAACAGCTCCGGGCAAGGGGATTGTGTAACATGTATGAACCACAATCAAATATTTCACTTCAGTTGTCTGACACTGCAGAACGAGTGAGTCAGTGAGAACTAAATGTGTGTTCAGATTTATCAAAAGAAAATATGAGTAACGGACATGGAGAGTAGGAGTTTACAGAACAAAGATTTAACCTGCTGCAGAATGACCGCACTGAGAGAGGAGGAAGAAAGAGGGATTTAGTTTCTCTGCTGTTGTTTTGGATTTTCTGTGTGGAACACGGATGTGCTGACAGCATATCTAGTTGCAAATCCTGACTGTATTCATTATTAGCATAGTAATTTCAATCCAGGGGTTCCTTAGATGTCGTGTTCACGAGATATCATTATTACAGAAGAATAAACACAGATAAAGATTGAATTCCACACCAGCATCACAAGCTGTATTCAGTTTTACATAATGCAGATGTGCGAGAGGACTCAATCAGAAAGCCAACAGATTGATAGTATGCAGTGTGAGCACATCTCATTTCAGTTTCACAATGTATTCTGAAACCAACGGACCAGAAACAGCGTTGCTAGATTGACTTATATCTACAGCAGCAGCAGCAGCCATGGACTCAGATACGGTGAACTGCTGAACCTGGCTACAGATCACAGGTGCACTGAGGAGGAAAGACTCAAGATAGATGAGAATGTTGATGTAGCACAGCATTGCATTGTTTTTATTAAATAAAGTGATTCAACAACAAAACATTCCATCCTTTTGTAAAATGACGTGTTGTAAATTTTGTGTGAAAATTCCGCAGTTTTTAGGATGACTAACAGGCGGACCTTCCACCAAGTTTCCCCTCAATCGCTGTCTTCCGCTCTCATAAACTGGAGCTCCAGGTGAGATATTTAGCCTGCTATGACGCAATCGACACAACGTCAATTTATCTGGAAGCTCAAAAAACAAAAGGCGAGCAGCAAAATTGTGTGAACTACACTAGCCGTTGCAGAGGGCCTCTTCAACAAGACTGTGTATGTGTGGGTGGAGCTTAGCCTCTGTGTTACACCGGAGAGCAGGAGAGAAGCAGCATGCCTGTAAATGAAACCAAAACAAAGCTGCATAGTTGTGTGTCAGCATACTGTTAAGCAATATGATTATTTATGCCACTGCATACAAAGACACTCATACTGGAGAAAGGACGTCAAATAGACATTTTCCAAATTATTTCTTTGTTGTCTCTCCATCTCTTTTCCACACTGCCAGCCAAATAACCTGAACCACATCATCGGGGAAAAAAAAGACAGGACATAAATCACCAAATGTTCAAGCTTACATGGAGAGAGGCGTTTTGAGCCCACACAACCACATTGAGCACCAGACAGAGAAACATTTTGACCTGTGGCAAGAACAAGTCTGTCCACTTAGTCAAATAGTCTATATGTATTTCTCCTTTGAATAGCCACACAGTGGGTGACATTAAGTACAAAAGGCTTGTGTAAAAACAAGTCAGATATGACTTATGGACGTTTGACAAGGTGTCAATAATGGCAATGTAAGCCAGGCTTGTCACAGTGGGTGCAATAGACCCTTATGCTGTCGACATCATCAAAAATATGCAATGAGTTCATGATTCAGCCACAGTCATCCAGACGAGATTTAGCAAGCTTTGAACATTCAATTCAAACTGTAACCAGCATCAAAATGTCTGGTTGTTGCAAGTTTGCAAACAAAAGATTTACGACAGGATCTGACCCATTTTAGAGCAACAGGTGCTTCAATTTAACAAGTGATCGTGTTAACTGGTGACTTTTAGCCGAATGGTTGGTTGGAGGAAGTTTTGTAAATCATCGGCATAGATAATAACCACGATTGAGTATTTAAAAATGATTGAAGGCTTAAACGAGGACACGCGTTCTGTGTTATCAACAGCTGGCGTCACTAAGAGCAACCTACGCATTCAGCTGAGATTCACCAGTTAACACAGCCATTCGTTAAAACACCAGCGGCTTCTATGGCTGAGCTATGAAAAGAGTCACTACCAATGGACTGTTCTAAACTACAAAACTATGAGTCTGTCATGGTGTCTGATGTTGAATACATGACAACAGACAACATAGTTCCACTTGTAAACTCTTAATTTCTCACTGGCGTAAGGTTATATGCGAGGTTTGTCCACCAAGTACATGGCCACATCTGACCACTAAATATTGTGCCACTTGCTAATACCCTATTCTACCCACTCATTAATAGCACACAAAGTCAATTTCCTTAGGTTGCCCATGCCCACACATAGCTTGACATGCTGTGAAGCCAGACCTATAGCCCATACTGTTGTAATATGCTGCATTGCAAATGTTTTCACTAATGCCATCCAAATAATCTGAAAGATTCATCACAAAAGGCTCAACACAGACGATTGAACAGTTGTTGATCATCTCAGTGAACTGTTGAATATAGAAAGTGTAAACGCTAATCAATGCTTCTCAGTCTCATAGCATTGGTAGCAGTTGAAGCGTCCCTTGATTTGTTGTATCGTAGGAAAAATGGCACTTGAGTTAGAAATAGAAATTGGCCCAGTGCAACAAGCCTAAAGGCATATTGCAGTATAAATATATGCAATTTTGTTCATTGTTCCTGAATATATTGTATACTATGCTGTATTGTCATTCTCTGGAGTGATTCTTAGTCAAGTTTTCAGATAAGGAAACACACTGGTTGTTTCTGGAAGGCAAAGATCAGCAGGTCTGTGGCCAGAGAACCTGAGGGGAATCAATTAAACATACAACTCGAGTCCAATAGCTCAAAGACGAGGCACTGGTGAGTGTTTGTGTCTGTGATTCAAGGGCTGACTTGAAAGGGAATGGTTGGCAATGGACTCAAATAACCTCTCTGTCAGTCTGGATCATTCTTTCCCTGACAGGTGAGCCTTTGTACACATCCCATCCAAATTCACATCACACTCGGGAGTGGATCAGAACACATGAGACGCTGTCAAAAGCACAAAGCTGATGTGAGGATGAAGTCCCTTCCATTCATACAGAAGACAGGACACTGTATTGCTGTGAGCTGAAAGGAAACAATGCTGAAATGAGAAACGATTGGACCTGTCTGTTTCTGCCAATACATGTCATGAATTGAAATTAAAGTACAGTTGCCAGGTGATGCCATCAAACCAGGGCCTTATTTCCTCAAAACATACTAAAAGTAACACAGCTGTAACATCCATAAAGTTCCAGATGTGTTGGTGTAACTAGTGGTGGCGGATAGGAAAAGCATTCACTGTCAAAAGAAATGTTCAATAACTTGTGATGTAAAGAGACTGTCACGTCCAGTATTGAGGGTATCCTCATCGTTATCCTCTTTTTATCCTGACTTTCTTAATGTATCACCAACTTATCCTGCTGTAGATGAACAACCAAATTAGTTTTTAAATGTGGATCTAGAGATTATCACAATAGGTTCCAATGAATGTTTTTATCTCAGCAGGGACAAGACAAAGACATACAATAGGTTTGCTGATAGAAATAATGGAAAATGGTTTTGTTTGTTTTTCAGTGGCAAAAAGCAAAGACAAGAGAAGAGGGGACAGGGAAGGCAATCTTATACTTGTATTGCTGTGTGGTGGACTAAAATGATACATGCATTAATTGCTTATATAAAAATGTAAGGCAACATGGATTCAGGGGGAAGTATCTCTGTTTTGGAAGAACCTCATCTACATGATGTTTAATGAATGAACACCATAACACCATAACATGAGGAGCTTTATAAAATATTTTACTTTGTATAGGCATACGTACACGAAACAAATCTGACTGTAACTTACACCGAGGCTCTTCATTCATCTGCAATTCTTTGTTCTCTGCTTTAATACTATTCTTATGCATGCTTTCAGACTGAGAATTATTCTTACTCTGTCCTTTGAAGCATGTGAACTTGTTTGACTCCAAATTCACACTAAATTTATTTCCGTGTGCTTTTCTATCCAGCCGTGAATAACTGCTAGGTGTGAGCGTGTGTTTCCTTATTATGTAAAAAAAAGAAAAAAAAGAAAGCATCCTGAGGGTCCTCTTTTTTACAGTTGTTTGAGATCATATTTACACTTCTAACAAGCTGTACTTGTCTTTCAGACACACAGATATAAGGGTGGATAGTAAAGATGCTGTAGTGCACAAGCCATTGATTTTGGACACAGCCTACCAGAGTTTAGGCTAATGTTAGCAGCTCTGTTCTGCTCTGGGTTTGGAGAATTTACATTTAACACAGTGACAAAAACCTTTTCTCTTGTAACCCCTTGCTTGTCTAAATGTGTAAGTTGAGCAGCCGCAGACCGTTATGTTACAAATATATATGAAATAAATGCATGTAAAATAACATGCCTCATTATACGTATGATACTAGCATCAACTTGCTCTGCCTGTTTTTTTTTTTTTTTTTATTTCCATGTATTTTATGTAATGTATGTGGATCAACTGGTGAGGATGCTGACTTTTTGCCTGCTCAAGTCTTTTCGAAAAGCCGTTTACCAATATATTCTGGTACAGCCAGTTCAACACACTTTGGCTTCACCAAAAGCCAGATTTAGCTCAATCAAATACATGAATCTTTATTTTTCATGTAAGAAACCAATTCAGTTTTCACAAAAAGTTACTACACAAAACTAAGATTCAGCCACAGCTCTCCTCCTTATATAAAAGCTAAAAATAATTTATGAAAAAACAACAACAACAAAAAACAACAACATGTAATGACATTGATGATGATGACTAAGAGTTAAAAATAAGACCCTACTATACAATTACTGTCATGGCATTGACTGAATCAGACGGCATGCCGGTGACATTGGACACATTAAAGAGACAGTATTAGAAACAGCAAACTGATACAGATGTTAAGGTACGGACAGTGTTGATTTAGTATTAATCCAGAGTCCATGATCAGAGACCAGACTACCAGAGGCACATGCACATCAATGCTCTATATTTCTGGCTGAACCGTGTAGCCAGTCATGTGAAATCTTAAGTTTCTAGTTTCCTTTTGATCCCTGACAGCTGAATCACAGACTGTGACAGACCTTTCTGCAGTCACCTGGTATTCACATCCCGTTCTGTCACCAATATGTCTTATTGTAGAAGAACAAAGTTGATGGAGGAGGGATATTTAAGTATCCATCACAAAGTGGATATCTTGTGGTAAAAGAATCTATCTATCTATCTATCTATCTATCTATCTATCTATCTATCTATCTATCTATCTATCTATCTATATATATATATATATATATATATATATATATATATCACACAAGTAAAATTAGCTACAGCCATATGTTCCGAGATGATAATAATGCAGGGAAGGAGTCAGAACAGGGTATATAAATAAATCCTGTTTGCTTTGTTTTTTAATATGAAAACCCCCTGCTGCTGGGATGAACTGATGGCTTGCAAAGTGTTTTCTGCTTTTAACACCTTGATTCGTGTAATAACATGTGGAGCATGTGATGAACATTTCCTATGTGGCCAGCGTTTGTGTTTAAGAGTGGAAGGGTGAGTCTTACATGTATATCTCTTCAAGTGTGTCTACTGGCACATGTGAGTGTGGTTGTACTTGTAGTCCACATTTCTTCACAGGAGAAGAAGAAACCACAACATCTCATATGACATCAGAAGTTGTCAGGTTAACTGTTACTTACATTATTCAGTTTAATGGTTTTGTAAATACCATAAATGTTTGTCAGCAATTCGGTGTTAAACTGGAATTCATTTTTCTTGAACTGAGTCACAGTTTCTCCTGGACTACAGTCTTATCTTTGTATTTCTGTCTACTTTCCAAGTGTCTACTGCCACATTTTGATGTTATATAACAGAGGGATCAGATCCCTGGAGTCTCACTTATTCATCATTAATAATTGCAGCACATACATTATTTCTATGCCTTGTTTGGTTGACTTTTATATGTTAATTATATGTGACCATTGGTAGTCGTGGAATTTGTGATATGTTCAAGAACACCTACACTACAGATGATCCACTCATCCGCTCCATCTCTTTCCTTTATCCTGTATGAATCACAATTACTCTCCTCATGCATCCATTACATCCTCTCCCTCGCTTTGTGTGAAAAAATAATTGTTTTGTGTGCATTTAATAATGCTAGTGGAGCAGAGGGGACGCAGCTGGGCAATTTAGATTTGAATATAAAGATCTCACAGCAGAGTGGATACAGAGCAAGGTGTCTGTGTAATGTAATGTGTGTCAATGTGTGTGGGTGTGTGGCTGGCTCAGGGTGCTTGTGTTGGTACATACCGTATACAGCTCTGTACATTTGCACTTTGATGTTTCCTTACCAGCAGAGGTGGCTGACAGATCCATCACGGTCTCATACAATTCTCTTTGTGAAGTGGCCTTGATCTCTAGCGTGCAGATGATGATGTCGACATGACATACTAAACTGCCTGCTTACATCATCTAAATAGAATAAGATACACAGCACAGAAATACCTGCTCCAGTGTATGTTAACATATTGAGTTCATGGTAAATAGGGGAAAACAACTGTGTATAATTTGAGTGTTTTGGAAAATTTTGACCAATTTTAACAATGGCAGATGTTCATGAAAACAGCATGGATGTCCAAAGATATTTATTTATAGACTTATTTAATTGTAGACGTATATGTTGACATAAGGATTGTCTTGAACAATGTGTGTATAATTAACAATCTAGACTGCTCTACGAGAGTTTGCAGATGATTTATTAGGAAATATATACATCAGTCACACTAAAACATCTCACCCTGTGAATACATATTTGAACCCACCAAGGCCTCTTTTCACTGCTGTCCTCTGATGTGATAAGAGCAGAGAAAGAAGTCATCTTCCTCAGGCTCTCATGATTTAAATATATGTGCATGTAATTGACTGTTTCACATCATTGTGATTAAAATGCTGAAGCACATCTGCTCTCTGCCCACCCCCTCTTTCAGTTCAAGGACACGCTCTGCACACTCTGGTTTGAACAAAGCTTCAGCCGATTTTCATATGCCAAGCCTGTTGTTTGGTGATAATACAGAATGAAGCCAGAAATAAGTGGTGCATTCAATGCAATTAAAAACTTAACCTGTGCCACAAATGGTTGAATATGAATAAAAAAACTATTTACCAACCTTTTCATTATCTAAAGTATTCTTTTAATTGTATGCATTATAACATATTTTGCCCTAATATTAGTGATTGCAGACACAGACAATGTTAGTATTTTTCACAAAATTGAACTCTTGGTGCACTGTATCACAAAGCCAATAAGCATGCATGGGCAAATTACATTGATTTGGCTGTTGGAAATCTGCTTTACAATTGTACAAAATATAAAACTACTGAAACAATTAAATCTTCTTGTTCCGACTAATTCTCTCTCTCCCCGTCTAATCTAAAAACACCACATTACTGGGGGACAAAAGTATTTAAATCCATTTTCATGAAATGTGATGTGACAAAGCAGAATTATTCATGAAATAGCATTGGACTGAGCATATAAACATCTTACACTAATGTAAGTCACTGCACTGCGTTGCAACTTAAAGTCTGGCAAATTATATTAGCTCAGAATATATAAGGCTTTTTTTGTGTGGTGCTGTGAATTCACGTCTTGCAATTGGACATAATGTAATGCACTTCTGATTTATAGTCCATTCACCCAAAAACTGCTGCACATGTATGAGCAAAAGAAGCAACGTTACAATCCATGGACACCAGACCCATTACTATAGTCCCAGTTTGTGGAGAGAATGAAAGCCAAGAGAGGATCATTATCATTCTAGTCATAAAGATAGGGTTTGAGCCCTCTGTTCTGGCTACGCCTGCGCTGTCAAGTGTCCTTGAGACAAACAGAGACACCTTTTTATGTCCACCGCTACACATCTGTCACACCAGTTTCAGTCTCGCTCAAACATGTCATTACCATTGTTACTGGTTTTATTATTCTTACTTCACACTGAGAAGAATAACATTCTGAGTAAGGCCTAAATACAGGACATTTTACGATGCATTTCCCATTAAAATAGTAGAATGAAAGAAAATGAATCACTATTCAATGCCAGTGGTGTGTATGGACCAATGCTAAACACTGTCAAGAATGAACACACACACACACACACACACGTGCACACGCACACACACGCACGCACACACACACACACACACACACCCAGGGTGCATACCGTTTCTACACTCTAGGCAGCATCTTAACGAGCAGCTTAGTGAATAATTGACCTTCAGATAACCTGCTTTGAAGCAGTAAAATTGGACACATGTTGGCAGTGAGATGCTTACAGGTCAAAGAAAATGAATGAAGAGAGAGAGAGAGAGAGAGAGAGAGAGAGAGAGAGAGAGAGAGAGAGAGAGAGAGAGAGAGAGAGATTATAAAAGCATTGATAAATAAGTAGAATTTAATGAAAGTGATGTAATGTATTTTGAACTGTTTAAAAATCCTTACATATTTTGTTAAAGACATAAAGTTTTAGTTTTTGTAATGCTACTTCACCAGGTCATAACTAGTTGTATGACTATTCAAAATGTGATTAGTAGCTCATCAGTGCACCTACAGAGTCTTGATTTAGGTCTCTATTTTTCTGTACCAGAACCACAATGAATCTACAGAACCAGGTGCTTGTATTGGGGCACAGGTCAGCTTTGATTACAAAGAAAAGCGCTCTTTCTGTTTATCAGATTCCATATGTCCTCATGAATCGGGCTACTTCACAGTTAATGAAAAATCACACAATAGATAAACAATGTGAGCATCAGGCTTTTCAAAAAAATGCATTAAAAAAAAGAGAAAAATTAACATCTCTGATTCTCCAAAGACATAAATAAATCGACTTTTTAAAGAAAGCAAAATAAGTGTTGGTGCTTCTAACTTGCTTGATATTTGTACCCATATTAACCAAATCTTACCCTTTAACTAAACTAAACATAAAAATCAAAAGTTTATGAAACAATTCTGGATTATCATCTTAATCTTCCAGCCCCTAAACTACATATGAGGTAACCAAGCATCACTTGTGCTACCAAGCACCAACACTGGCAGACCACCTCTGCAGGCCACAAACCCAAGCACTTGCAATGTCAATGCTGTGGCTGTTATATCCTGTAGCAGTTGCAGACTTCCTGCAGCATGGCCGCCCCACTGTGATCCAATAGAGTGGCCCAGCCTTCGTGTTACTCCACCTGCTGACGTGGGAGAGGGCTGCTCCCCTTCCAGCTGATAATAAACCCTTGCTTCGTTGTAAGTTCAACAGGACTGTCGGCAACATAGACCAGGACTTAGTCAAGATGATGAGATCTTCGCCATAAAAGAAGAGCCTCATACCTCAATCACAAAGCAGCTGAAGTGTTGTATCTGCTGAAGGAGTGGGAGAACAGGGCACAGGAGAACCCATTTCTGTAACAGGTCTTGGATCCAGAAATAAGCCATCCGGCAGTGAAAAGGCTGGGATATCCTGTCTCAGACCTCAGAGCCCATACAAATGGGTGGCTGGCCCATGGGAGAACACCATGGAAAATCTGAGCTGGAGAAGAGGTCCCAGAAAGCCTTAAGGCTGGATTATGCTTCCGCGTCGACACAACGCAAGGGAGCTTGTGGACCCCTTACGTCCTTGCGGACCCCCCTTGCGTCAACGCAAGGGCCTGACGTGTGCCTCCCAAAAATCCTCGACGCGCGTCGAGGCGACGCAACGCCAACGCAACACCAACGCAGCGGCATCGGCTGTGATTGGTCCGCTAACTACATCCGCTGGAGACTGCTATCCGGTTTCCATTCATAAACACCGCCATTTAAACTTTTAAAAGGCTACTTTTATTGTTTTCACCTCGTTTTATTGTTTGCACCTTGTCGCTTTTGCACAAAGAAATAAAACACCAAGTTCTGAAAAATAGTGGATGTTTAAAGCCGGAAAGTAAACAAATACGCTATAACGAGGCTAACGACGATATACGTCAAGAGTCTCGGTCGGTCGGTCAGTCTTTACAAAAAACATAGCGCCCTTTACCGGTGTGGCATTGAATTGCATTTCGACGCGTAAACCCAACGCAGAACCATCACGGTCTCCAAGCAACTGCGTTGCCGTTGCGTTGCCGTTGCGTGATCACTACGCGGAAGCATAATCAGGCCTTTACGCCTGGTTCACACTGGACGCGGAAGCGCCGCGAATAGACGCGTAGCGGAGCCCGCTTCCATTCGGCGCCCCTGTTAAGCTATGGTGTCGTTCACACTGGACGCGGAGCGCCGCGAATACGCGCGGCCCTCCCGCGCCGTGAAGCGATCGTTTCGGCGTCTGCTCTATTTTTTGCGCGTGCCGCGAGTGAACGCGTCAATTCTGGCAGGAAATCACACAGAGGAACACGAGACAATCCGGTCAATTTTCAAAATAAAGCAATTTTCAAAATAAAATACCGCGATTGACAAACGCGAACATAGTTGTGTATCTCAACTCGAACTGGGAAACAGGAAGAGACAATACATTTAATAAATGTGAAGAGTAGATAAAAAAATATGTGTATTTCAACGGTATATCTGCACTACTACTGTCTACTACCATACACACTCTCTCTGTCTGTGTGTGTGTGTGTCCCTCTCTCTCTCTCGCTCTCTTTCTCAGAACGGATACATACAAGAAGTGTACAAACTTCTTGGTTACAGAAACATGGCGTATTAATTCTATGGGGTTTAATGGAAAAAAATAGCTCTGAATGAACAACAGCTGAGCAGAAGCGCTTGTCGACCGCCGCGGAGAAATACGCGTCTGGTCTGAACGGGGGGTGCGCGGATCGCTCGCGATTTTCGGCGGCGCGCCTCGCCGCGGCGCTTCCGCGTGCAGTGTGAACCAGGCGTTACGACTTTGCAGGCATGAAAAAGCTGCAGCAGACATCACGGCACTGTGTCCAATCCCTTTTGTTTCCCATGTGGTGATTTGAGAGGGAGAACATGGAAATGGCGGGGCTGTGAACACACTGGTCCAACTGTAAGCGCAGCAGCAGACATCGTATGTGTTCTCTCCCGTCTCCCTGATAGATGATGGAGGAACAGAGTTAAATTGGTGTCAGTATTCCCCACTGGTACAGCCAGAAATCCCACTGTTAACCTGGGCATTGATCACTCCTGAGTACTGCATTCATCTGTGCCATCAGTTCTGATGGCTCATAATAGCGTGATAATCTGCCTGCCGCCTCCTCTCCTGTAGGTGGGGTGGTGTAGGTGCTTTGATATTTGGCCGCCATGAAACATCATATTTGGTTTGTGCTAGATTCCATCAGACATCATGGAGAGCCGGGGAGGTGGGGAGGGATAAGAGGGATTCTTTGAGGAATGTAAATAATCACTGCAACACACAATCCCAGCATCAACTTATTCACACCATAACCATGAAATGATGGAGGGGAACCAACACACAAGCAGAAACTAATGGCGAAGCGATGTCCGCAGTTTACTTCCACGGGAGGCTGATATATGAGATGTTGTTCGTCATCATCTTCATCTGGAGGCAGCTGTGATCTACAGTTCACAGTGGAGCATCGCAGCGGAGTTGGCGGGTTGCCGAATCCTGACTGGGCAGCGTTGCTAACGCATATTTTTGGTGGAAAAACATGTGAACATGCTCATGAATAGAGGAGAGTATTATCCATAGAGTCCATTAAAGTGCGGAGCCTGTGTATGTTGAAACAGCAGTTAATTCCTTCTGTGGCTGAGCCCGCCAGGGTACATTCACTCTCACTCTTGAGTCATACTCCTAATCACACAGATTGAAGAAACACATGCAGAGCTCAGACGCAGCATCCAGCAGGAACTCACAAGCTTCGGTTGCTCACTGGGTAGTCTCATCTTTGCCAGCCCCTTCTCCACAGTAGAAGGGTCTGGCTACAGTATATCGCATCTCCCGGATCACTGGGTAAGGTACAATTTGACAAGAGGAGGTATTGATTCAGCTGCTGGTAGGCTTTTTTTTATAGAAGCCAGCACCATCATTACGACCCATAGCCAAGCCTGCAGGGTTTTCCACTGTCCGGCTGTCTGAAAACAACAATAAGACACTAAATTCATGCCCTAGGTGACAAAATATAAAAATACGTTGTTTTTACTTGACATATGAATTGTGATGAATTATTGTTGAAATATGGCTCTTCCTTGGTCCTTTTGATCGCAACAGCTCAATGGACCGCAGTCAGTTGGCAGCCTGTGAAAGGCGAGCGGCACCCATCCCGTCACATAGCTGTCGAGCTGAAGTCACAGGGGACTATGTCGACAGTTTGGAGATTACCTCAACTCACTGTCGCTCGCTGGAGCCGTTCGGTGTCACCTTTAGTAATCAAACTCACTCTCTCTCCCCTCTACAGTTAGCTATGTTTGTAGCTTAGCTCACCTCAATATGTAGAAATACTCGGGCATAAAAGAAACCTAAATTAGCATTCCTATTGCGTGCCATAATAAGAAAAATAATTCTGCATTTCAGTGTGATGCAAATGAATCATGTAGCAGTAGGAGGCGCAGTCATTGGCCCGTCATCTCAGAGAACGCACCCAAAATGCCTTTCTGTTTTGTGACATTAAGTGCCCTGTGGTCCACATCAAGTTTTAAGAGTCATTTTTGAGAGACTGACTGCAGGAAAATGACATGTTCATAATTGCGTTTACAAGTGTATATATGTATGAATACAAGACAGCTAATCATAGAGAAAAAGCATGATTTCACTACAAAAACATTCAGACTGAAACACTCCGCTCCAAACATATTGATACACAAGCAATCATCTAGAAACATACATGTTTTCAGTGTCCATTAAACACATACAGCACCATAATCCTCTGAAACCTGTGGTCGTACATGTTTTTACAAACCACATTGCAACATGAGTGTAATCTTTGCCAGGTATTTACAGTACACATTTCCAATAGTGGCACATTATTACTTGGCTCACACGATGGTGATTGCTTAAGGCAGTCACCCAACACTGCGGTCCTCCCACACAAGAATCGTCAAACAACCATGGCTAACAAGGTTATATTATGCTATCTGTATAGTCTTTACACTCTGCTCTTGGCTCTGCAATCTGATGTGGACACTGTGTCAACATGTTCCTCATCAAATGACATCCTAAAGAGCATCACGTTACATTGACAGCCTGTCAGGGATGTTCACAACTTCATAAAGCTTGATCTGGAAAGATTTCATGCAAATTAATTTAGTTCATCTTTACACAGTGGATTCATACACGTCAGAATGCTCCAACCAGTCATCAAGCAAGCATACAATTCATTCAACCAAATGGTTTCCAAAGCCTGAACACAATTAGATACACACTACCCCATATTCCACAACGTAAAACCCTGAGTTATCATTTTTGTTGAAATTATATCACTGCTGTTTTTGGATTTGCATCTTAGCAGGTAACAGCAAGACGAAGGCTGATGCCCTACTTTCTGCTCTGAAATTCAAAGCGGCTTTTTCACTTGCTCCCTCTTTCTCCTTCTTCTACAGACTTCTGCAGAGTCTTTTCACACATTCTCTTTCTACCACTTTCTGTGTCTTTTGGTAGCTGCTTTGAAATACAAACTGTATGGTTGACAAATGGTGAGTCAGAATGTGGGAAGATAAATCAGCCCAACTCTGCTATGCTGCCAAGAACCTATCCCTCTATCCATCCTCTCTCTCTCTCCCTCTCCTTGCAGGGATATTTGCATTCACCCTCGTGTACACCTACACCAATCGCTTGCTTACATTTGGAGGCGTGCATCCTTTTCAGAGCCTACAACACTCCTCCACCCTCTCTCACACAAGCACACCAAACTGTCCACACAATACATGTTTGGAATATGTGCACGAATACATGAACACAAAATGGGACACTGAGCCTGTAACATTTCCTGAATGTTGTAGTCTCTATAAAGCTGCAGGCGGTTTTGCGGACGAGATTAGAGGACTGCTGTTTTGGATGCATGACTCATTCACCCCAGAAACTACAAATGTTTAGAACAACCAGAGATCTGATATCACGATGATAACAAAATGGAACAACATTGGATTTAAAAAAAGAAGAAGAAAGAAGTAGAAAAGAAACAAAGGACTCCACATTGAGAAACAGCAATTTACACAGCATAGCAAAGTTGTTTATGGGGGGAATGAAATATCTAGAAATATGGACAATAAATAGCTCAGAACACTGGAACAAAGGATGGGATAGGAAAGGCTGAATAAGAAAGCCATGCATGCCATTGCCATTATGTTGTAACAGTAGTCATATTTAACATTCATAATAGAAGATGAAGATAACAGATTGTTATGACAGCCAGTCTAGTAGCATTTATAGCTTATAATGATCCAGATGGCCTTGCTGATACTTGAGGAGAGCTCATGATGACGTCCCTTACAAGTAACATGCTGATTGGAACACATGATACCCAAAGTCAATCCAATCTAGGGCTGAACGATTTTAGGAAAAGATCTAATTGCGATTTTTCTGGCAGATATTGCGATTTCGATTGATTCATGATTTCCTTCAAATCAAGCTTCAGTGCAATATTCACAATGTACAGTAACATTAAAACATTGAATGCTATAACTCGAATGCAAGGATGAAAACTAAAGTTAAAAATTGCTTCCAAATGAATTTATTAACAAGGAACATGCATGTTCATTCTTTAAAGACCTTGACCAATGGCAGTTATTACAAATGAACTAAAAGAGCCATCTTTGACTGTCTGAACTGTAATAATTTAATTGTAAATCAAATACAAAAACTGTTATTGAAATAAAATGACCCTTCTAAAAAATATGTCAGACATTAGGTGGGTCATTCATTTATGGCTTACCACTTTTTCTTTACACTCCGCGTATAGCTGTGGGACGGCAACCCGTTAGAAGTCGGTGCGGGAGGGAATCGTATATCTTCTGTCCAGCGTGCGGAGGAGGTTTTTAAATCCATCTTTTCGTCATGCACGCGTCATGCAAATGTCTGTGGTGATTTTTCAAGTGCCGGTGTTGTGCCATAATCAGCACCCCTGCCTGAAATGCACCCTCTAGCGGGAGATTATATCACCGGTTGTGTTTCCGCTGGATGTTGCAACTTTAGCGACAGGTGGTGCACGTCTGCAGCCTCAAACCCGAAATACTCCCAAATGACGGACGTGCTGTTTTTCTTGGCGATTAAATCCACTAACTCCGCTTCTGGTCTAGTTTAAGTAATTTCTGACTAATTACAAATACGGAGCAGGTTAATACTGATTGGTTAGCGTGACCTGTTCACGAGTAGTCTGATTGGTGAGCTTGGAAGGATGGTCGGGAGACAATGTAAAATAGTTGACAACAGATCCTGGGTGATCAGGAGCGCTGCAAAAACCGCAGATTTGGCGATCACATGATCGTGTTGTCTGAAATCACAATTTCGGTCAGAAAACGATAAATCGTTCAGCCATAATCCAATCTCACCATTAAAGCTTTTTACACCTCATGTAGAAAGTTTGCTTTCAGTAAAAGGAAGTCTCAAAACATAAAACCACATTAAAAAAGTCACAAGTGAAATGTGCTCAAAGGTCGCATGGATAAGAGCCAATCCACCACTTGTAGTGATGTCAACATTACACTACCAAATTCCTCACATTTCAATTCTGAAAATAAATGTTCACGGGCAATTGGAGAAAGTGAGGAATTCATCCTTCTTCAAAACAAGTTCCAGCTCCACTTACTCCTCTAACGTTTTTGTTTATTTTTTCCTATTTGCTACTTGTTTGTTATAGTCAGAATGGATAAGATTAGTTCAACTATTAATCAACTGAAACTGAAATAGTATGTTGATTGGCGCAAGCAACAAGGTTAATGATTTCTCCTCGAGTGAATCAATATTTTACCCTGTGCATGTGTGTGTGTGCTTGCCTGTTGTGCTCCTGTGGTACAGGCACACACAATTATCACCTCCAATCTAATCAGTCAACAACACAGCAGCCCAAAGATATTTCCATTTAGACAGAATTCACATTCAGTCAGAACACAGTCCCTTTGCTCTTCACCATTCTCGGCCTACATCAACCACACCACCGTTTCGCTCTCTTGCTCTATGTTGTGTCTTCCTCTTTTAGATTTCTTTTCTACATCTGCTTCTTTCACAGCCTGACCCTGCATTATCCTCTGATCTGTCTCTGGGAATTTGTCTCTACCTGATCTGCCCTTTTATCATTTCTCCTCATCTTTCAGGGGCCAGAAGAGCAGATGAAATAGCCCCATATCGGCTTGAGCATAAGATGACGAAGCCGGGGGAGATAGCAGCAATTGCCATGAGTCCTCCTCTATCTACTCTCTGCCGTGAGGTGTGATCAGCATGCAAGAAGAAGGTCTAGTATTAAGTCACAAAAAAATCACTTATTCAAAAGGCAACACATACATATAAGGGCTGTCAATCTGCCCCTTTGAATGCAAATCAAATTTTATTCCTTGTCATTTTAAAATATGTTTTTATTTAAAGATCTTGCCTATTTGTTTTATTAACACTATAAATGTTATGCCCCGTGATGAGGAGGGAGTGGAAAAAAGTATTTCTTGCCTACTTGAGTATTATCAATTAGTATTTAGTAAATGTAATATTTAGTTTTATCATCTGAAGGCTTAAGGCTTAATACAAATGGTAATACATAATATGTATGATATTACACAAGCAGAGCATAGAGCAAAAATAATTACCTAATAGTGTCACTTGTGATCAAGTGCACAGATTTACATATTTAAAAAGGGGATACGCAAGCCAGAATGTTTTTTTGACTTTATATCAGGCCCACTTATATGCTGGTTGGCATAACATGTCACAATAGCAATCGGCCAGATTTGCTGTCACTCAAGTTGCAACAAGTTCTCTGGACCCAATTCACATAATAAGCTTCACTCCAAAATTTCACATTAATGTCAAATTACAGAAGATGCTCTAACTGCAATTTCACTGAGACTAAAAATGAACTACTTCTGCTTTTGGGTAACTGTTATATGAAACTCATTGCATAGTTGAAAACATTTGTGTAGTTTCAGAGCATATTTTTATCCTGGGGAACTTTACTAGCTGAGAGAAAGGTATGACTCTATCCTCTTTTCAAATACTTCTGTTTTTATTTCTAATATCACAGTCTTAGGCTTTAGCCTGCACTCCCTTCAGCAACAATGAGCCCCTCACTCCCCTACCTACTATGTAATTAAGCATCTCTAGCTCCTCTGATCAGTCCTCCCCCTTACAAAGGTGATTAAGAAAGGGTATCCTTCTCTCGCACCTGCACTCAATTTGACCAGATTCAACGAAGAAACAAAGACTAAGCTGTGAAGGGGAACCAGGAAAAAACAACAACAAAGGTCCTTTTGTCTTCCCCAGTAAGTCTAGACAAAATGCTAGGATGGCTCAGTGGCTGACTGATACAGGCAATGAGGTGAGGAATCAAATGAACAAGGGAGGCAGCTGGCATCGGTGAAGCCCTTTGGCTAGGCTCTGTTACTCTGTCACTGTTTTGGTGTGAGACAGGACAAATTTAAGAAATACGATGTGCTACGCTGCACTGTCTCAGCGTGTGACATTGTAATGATGGTCACAGCACAAATCTGTTTTGTACAATTCATATAATCTTTTGTCCTCTTTGAGACCATTATCATAGAGATGAACACAATCTTTGGGACCATCCATCCATCCTTTATCTGTGCATATCTATTCGGCTTACAATGGGCGGAGGCAGGGTACACACTGGACAGGTCACCAGGCTATCACTATGCATCTTTGAGACCAAGATGCACTATAACCATTGGTTAGAGCAGATATGGTGTAGGGGTACGGGTCATTCATGTTGTTTATGAAAATAGACAAATTACTTGTATATCACTTCCAGTGCAATTACAAAGCCAGACTCATGTCTCGTTTTTTATACCAATTCAAGCCCTACCAGCATCTCACACAACACTGTCATCGATATGACGAAGGAAATGCTCCTTCACAGTCTCTCATTCTCCTTTTTTTCCTTTTATATAAATCTCTGGTAAACAAATCTCGATGAATCTCCATACCTCCTATGTCTCATGGCGGAGGTCACTGTCCATACATTTGCCATAATTACCTTCCAAACTCTCACAGGAAGAGCGGTGTGTGTGGGAGTATATGCTTGCATGTGATCATCAATATACTGTATCTCTGTGTGTGAGTGTGTGTCACAATCTAGGAGGCTTTCATCATATCCAATACAGGATACTGCCTAGAAGCTGCTTGACAAACTATGTAAAGAATATGATGACAAGAATTATGACTTCAGTTCCAATACAGGTCCACATACTGGCCTCTCGCTCCTACTCCAGTAGCAGAGCAGGAAGAGACACAGGCAGGAAGAGATACCATTAGAACTTTGCCCCATAAGTAAATATTGCACTGTGTAAGCATTAATGTAACTATTGTATAATATTTTAATGTATTTCTATTTGTTCAGACAGATTGTTCCACTGGTAAAGAGACATTTTTTTGGCCATTAACGTACATACAGTATTTATGTATATATTTCTGTGATTTAAATAGCTGATGATGATGCAGATTATGCTCCCCTAAATGAAACAAAAAAAGACCTGAAGCTTGAAAAAGTGTGTATCATTGTAGATTGATACGTTGTGGAAGTGTATCTGTTATATGAGACGTGTGAGGAAATGTCTTGCTCAAAAAATAATTTGTTAAGCAGAGTGATGGCTAAAAAGTAATGTCTTTAAATCCTTTTCATCAAAGATTAAAACATAAAGACAATTCATGATTCAAAAAGGCAAGGTAACTTGTTGCATCACAGATTTTTAATTTTGTTAAAAAAAGAAAAGAAGATGAGTTGCACATGTCAATGTGTACGTGAAATATCAAACTCAAATCAAACAGTTTTGTAACAGCGAGTCCAGTCAAAATTTAGATTTTAAAAAGTTATAGAAAAAATTAAATGTGAAATCTCAATGGTTTATTTCAGCATTGTTTTAATGTTGTGTAAGCAATGAATTAAGTGTATACAGAAGACATTGTAATGTCTACATTTACATCACTGACGTTATCTACCATGACAATCTCCTAAAATGTGTCAGACTGCGTAACATGGAATGAAAGATATCCCTCATTACCACTCCTATTGCTTCTTGACTTTTCAATTCCACTGTAAGGCAACACAGACATGGATCTAACAGTCTTATCACCCATTGTGTTGTAAAGCACACAGTTTTCCATGTGACATAACTGGGCGCTGAGATAAGCGTGCTGAGCAGCTCATTGTCTCTTATCAGTCACACAGGCTCCAAAACATCCTTTCATTTGTCAGTCATTCTCTGCTTATGCATCTCTGCATGTGATGAATTGAGTTGTGCATTACGTAATGTGTTTAATCGTGGCAACACAGTAGAAGAAAACATGCTCAATATGCATATGCACACCTCCTCACCATCACGTGGTGCAAACATGCCAAATCACGTAATTCAAAGGGACTGATCTAGTTAAAGACTTAAAAATTAAATGTGCCACTGCATCTGCAGCGTAGCTAAAAAGCATTCGCAAAATGTCTTCATGGTTTGTGATTATAAAGGCATAACCACCATTCAGTCAGACCCATGGCTTCATTTGCATTCTTTCTACTAAAATATTAATGCAAGAAAATGTGCTAGCGTGGGAAATATGAGTAGAGGAATCAAAACTGCGAGAACATAAAATGATACTGTTAAAAGATGATTAGAAAGCAATAGCATATAGTGGCTAAATACCAGAATATGAATACAGTCCACTCTGTAATTACAATTATGGCAGATTTAACATTTTAGCAGGTTTACTGGGTGGGTGTAATTTGAAATGGATTAAAAGAGTTTAATCAAACAAAAACTATACAGGGGACAGCAGAGACATTTTTTGTCAACCTCAACTGAAAAAGTGTAGTCAAAAGTGCTGTAAACTTTGTACCGAGGTCATCCAGGTGTACTGGTATTGTTGCTGAAGGAGGCACGTGGAGAATTCACAGGGCCAGTAGACTTTAACTTAAGTGCTTGTCAGATGGTCAAACTACGACGGTGTATAAGGGTCACTGTAGGGAAAAAGAAAAAAAGCCGAGAGGGGTGGGCAATATTCTGAGAAAAAAAGTCACAAATTTGCTAGTTTAAAGTGGCAAATTTGCTAGTTTATTACAATGCTAACAACCGGCATTTATTCTAGTTAACATCCCATGAATGTCGCTTTTATCTTTCTAATTAATCCATCCCAATGTGTGACAACGCTTTGCTATGGTCCTTATGACGATGGCTGTTGATGGTTGTTGTTGGTTAATTTTATATGGGCCAAATTGTCATCTTATTGGTGTTTATTGATCGGGTGGTTTGGCTAAGCTAGCGGTAGGTTACGATGCTAACAACCGGCATTTATGCTAGATAATTTCCCATGAATGTCGCTTTTATCTTTCGAATTAATCAAACCCAGCGTGTGACAACGCTTTGCTAAGGTCTTTAGGGTGATGGCTGTTGATCGTTATAGTTGGTTAATTTTATATGGGCCAAATTGTCACCTTATGGGTGTTTGTTGATCAGGTGGTTTGGTGAATACCTTCTGCGAGAGACAGCCTTTAAATGTCCGGAGGTGTCCCCATATTCAACCACTATCGTTTTGCACTATGCATTTGTTTTCAATATGGTCTGACATAATGCCATATAAACTAATTATTATTCAACATAACTCAGCCCTTTACTGTAAATACAGGGTGAAAAATATACTATTATACATTATAGGTGGACTTGATGCTTACCAGCAGTGACAACCGTTGCCATTCCTATTTGCTACTTTTTCCCCTTTAAATGTCCATACTAACCAGAGTAAAGGTCTCAAGGGGCTTGGTGAAAAGAGAAAATCTTATATTGTTGCAAAGTAAGGCAAGGAAATGTCTATGTGTCAGTCTAGAAAATAAGTAGGAAGCTGTATAGAGTGAGAACAGCACTGATACAGGTGTGGTTACTTTGCAAAAGTCTGATGCTGTTCGCACAAATTTAGCTAAAGGATCTGATGTGCACAATTGCAGCTTGACAATGTGCCTGACTCCAATTAGTGTTGCCAATTAGAGACTACAACTGGATCACAGATTTGCAGTTAATCAGCTGAAAGGGGAATGCCTTCATAAACCATGGTGTGTAAGTGCCCCTTTGCCTATGCTCTGTGTTGCAACTCGCGCAGCAGTTCGCAATGTGTGCTGTCACAAAAATAGAGCGCTACATCTTCGACTTTCAGCTTCTGTGGTACGCACGTTAAATGTTCTGTCTCTCTCACTCTGTGCTTTGTGCTTTGTACCCACTAAAGGTGCCCCAACCTGTTATGGCAGGATATTCAAGGCTCACATATATGCATTGATATGTTCACACACAGATGTATACAGGCACACTGCCTCTTTTTACATTTTCTTTCCCTGTTCCTCTCAGCTGGAGGGCATGGTACAGTCGATAGAATGTCAAATTCTTCAGACAACATAGGAGACTTTATTGTTTGTTTGTTAGTGTGTGGGCACATGTGAGTGTGCACAGCCTTATGAGCCAGAGGGCTGATGAGTAACACATCTCGGCAACACTGTTACTCTACCCAACTTTTGTTGATGTTTCAACTAAGAGATAAAATATTATCTTTTGTCGTAGAACTCTGATTCTCCGAGCTTCCATTCCCACTCCCTATATAGTTTTATACTTTCAGTTTAGATATACATGACTTACACTTATATATTGCCTTTCTTTTCTTCCAACCACTCAAAGAGATTTACATTACATGTCAACAATCACACTGAGGCCATTTACCAGAGACTACCATGCAAGGTGCCACCTGCCCACAGGATCTAATCTAAATGCTTGTTCGCTCAACAATGGCACACCTTGGGGTTCAGCAGTAGTGATCGAAACCACGATCTTCTCGTATATTTCCGTAAAACTGTAGTTAAGTGTTCTAGTGAGCAAACAAAGAACGATGAGAAGGGGAGTATAAACCTCCTAGCAGCATTGTGTAATATAACAACTTCTGCATACAGGGATTTGAAGGTGCCCAGTTGATCAAACAATGTTCATTCTGCTGCTGATTGTGGTAAGACAACAACAAGCGTGTCTAATTGTTTCCACGAAACTTATCCTCAGTAAGTGCCAGTGCATGTACTCTATACATGGTCTTAAAAGCCCATGATCTTAGTTGACTCTGACTTGTCTACATTTTGCAATGTATCGTTTTGGACTATTAATGTATACCAGTGGCATTTCCCCGACTATTCTCATTGCTACTATTAATAGAAAGATCACCTTTCATCCCTTGAATACCTCGCCATCCCAAGCAGAGTGGACTACAGTCCAAAGAGCAATGACTGGCAACTGGGGTGATAACAATGAAGAACATGAGAAGGATGTAAATAATTATTGAAACCATTCTATTGTAACAACATAAGACGATTGATTTAAGGATGAGTGCTGGAAATTCAGAATAAAACGTAACTTGTTCAAAAGCAAAACCAAGCATAAAACATACCCTTAAAATGCATATTAATATTTAATTCTTCCCGGGTTTCAAGGCTTATTATGTCTTAGATATAATTATTTTAAATATGGACATGAATTCTGCATAATATGGAGCATTGATACACTATGTACTTTTCTACACAGAATAGCCTAATTTGCATGAGGACAAAAGGCTTTCCTCTTATCGCTATTTAACACTTCAGTGGCTCAAGAATAAATGAATGCAATCAAGCTGAAACCAACCACAGAAAATATTTTCACGCATGTTCAAAGAGATAATCGACTGTATCCCCCCCTCAGCTTCAAACATGACCAAACACCCATGGGGAAACAAACCATCTGAGATCAGTGTTCTGTACCCTCATACTTCCAACTATCACAAGTCAAAGTTACCTGCCTACCTTAGCTAGCTAGCCAGATGGTCAGTAGCTGATACGGCCTATGGCATGTGTGTTATAGCCTTTTCAAATTCTCAATTTTGTGAACTTGTTATGACAGAAACGATGCTGCCGTCAGTCTGTCGCTGGCCCGTGCCAGGCCCCTGTCAAAAAAAGACACTTGGCTGCCAGCCCCTTTAAAAAAAAAAAACATGCCACTTGGTCTAACAATGTTTATGACAACTCTTTCTCTGTCTCTCACACATATACCTGTACATACACAGGTTCAGAGATATTTATGTCAGAGAAAGGGACCTTGAGAAAAAAGTGCGTAGGGGAAAAGAAAAGGAGATGAAGAAGAAAGACGAGATGAATTATAAGTCTGGAGGAGAAAGCAAAAAAAACAAGAGAGATCAAGGCAAGTAGAACAGAAGCAGAAAACACCACGTAGCCTCACTCTCTTCCTTCCTCTTTTTTACCACTGGACAATAAGTCAACAGGACACACACAAAAAAACTAAATGACAAAAAGGTTGTCATCATGATAAAGAGAAATTGCAGAGGAACATGGAGCATATGGGTGCTTTTCCTTTTTCCCTGCAAATGATAATGTAGATTGGATTGTTATATAGTGGAAATGAAATGAGTGGACCAACCAAACCAGAAATACTACTGTTAAAGGAACCTTGACTAAAGACCAGGACTAATTAAAAGAATGGGGGACAAAACAACAAAATCAGACCATTGAAACACCACAGTCGCTCGCTCATGGATTCAGCCTATAAGCAAATACATGTTAAGACAACATGATACCAAAACAGTAGTGAAACTCCAGTTACCATTCATATTATCTGCTACTATCTGCATATTACTTGGCCGTCCAAACATTTTTCTGGTGAAACCCTGAATTATGTGGTCACAATATATGATAAGATTCTTACATTATGGTGTCAAAAGTTGTACCATTGTATCATTACAAATGAATACAAAAGGACATAATTAGTTTGGTTGAGTGGGATACAACTGAGCCCAAAACACATCCAGACATTTTCTGGAAATGCATGAGAACTTCTCATACATGGAAGTTTCCACAGTCACGGGGAAACATGCAACAGTCAACGTGTGCCTTTAGAGAAACACTCATTAAAAGAGGTGTTGTGCAGGCTAAAGATAGAACAAACAATACGCAATGGTTTATAAAAAGTCTATGGTTCAAGGAAAAATACACTCTGCTATAGTTCATTCTGTTTCAAAATAAACCGTCATACTCATATTACTTTTCCTTTCATCCAGGAGTAAACTACACAGCACAGCCATTAATTCTATTACCCTGCATCCTACAAGGGTAAAGTAAGGACAGAGTGCAGTGTGCGGTTATTAGCAGCTTAATATTGCTGCTCCATCCCTTTTCTATTTCACTACCAGAGCAGCACTTTTGCTTGCTCACCTTTGGCGGCAGTAAAAACTGCCATTACTCTAGTTTACAAATAGAGGGCTGCAAATCCTATTACGTGTAATTCAATCACGACCAAGTGAGTCACCAGGCAGGACTTGTGTGTTGTTGTGATTATGTGTGTACGTGCTCATATGGAAACAGTGTTTGTGTTAACAGTAATGATAGCATTAATATGTAAATAGATCACGGTGCGTGCAAATACATCCAATATTATTAATCTGGGTAGCATCTGATTACATCACTGGCCACTTTCTGTAGAAGCTGAGCTACCGAAAATAGTCATTATGTTTGCAGGCCTGCTCACACAGTCGGCAAAGCCAATGCACAGTGTGACAACGATGAATGCTTGATTAGTGACTATCTGATGGTATTGGAAGCTGTCACACACACACTGTAAGACGGAGTAATTAGCAATAGACTGTAAAAACAGCTGCTTATTTACAACGAGTTACCTCCACCCATTTTCCGTTCATGTTCTATTGGAAAAATTCAGTTTACTAATAAAATGCTGCTGGTCAATGAACACTTGACTGCTGATGAGAGGGTGTGCCCTCAAAAGTAAAGATGCAGATCTTACCAACTGTTGTCAATGCTGGCTAACTTATCTCGATTGAGTCAGTATTGTCAAAAATTGTACGGATGGGCGCGCAGTTGGTGGAGTGGTTAGAGCGCATGCCATGTCTGAACGTACATACGCAGCAGAACCCGGTTCGAATCCTGGCCGGAGGTCCTTTCCTGCATGTCACATCCCCCTCTCTCTCCTATGTTTCCTATGTTTCCACTGCTAATAAAAGCGTCTATGCCTAATAAAAAGAAGAAAATGTATGGATGGGCAAAAGTCTTGACAGTGCCTTTTGCTGGCAGAAGAGGACATGCAATATCAGCTTTAGGCAATTAAGTCTATTGATCTTGTCAGTCTTTGATATCACATCCAGAGTTATTACAAATTGATATCAAAAACTTTTACTATACTTATCCAAGTATAATGTTTCAGTATTATTTAGACTTGGTAGCCAGTTAATCAGGTGAATATACACTAGGCCCAGGCCAGCTCAAGCCCATGTAGCATCTCAAAAATAATCTGGCTATGATTTACAGCATTTCTGTTTAAGTGGCAAACAGATCAATTTTAACTGTCATATTTTATAAACAAGCTGTTGATATCAATACAAACCCTCTTCCTGTTTTCATCGTTCCTCGCTCTTTTCTTTTCCATTTTGCTCTCCATCTATTTTCTCATTCTTGTTCTCTTTTCTATGATCAGATTGACTGTTATGAGAACTGACTGTCTATCAGACTGGGCAATTCCATTAACTGAACCCTTTATTGAAAGTACATCCACTTTCATGGAGCCAACACTCAAACCAATAAGAGACCAACACGCGCGCGCACACGCACGCACACACACACGCGCACACACACACACACACACACACACACACACACACACACACACACACACACACACAACACACACACACACACACACACACACACACAATATTGACACAGGTAGACAGCACACATGAATGCACAGTCAGCAAGCGGGACATGGGGTTTTAGGTACAGAGAAAAAGAAACACATGAACACACATGGAGACAATCGAGCATACACTCTTCATGCTCTTTCTCTGTTCTACTTGCTACCCAATAAACCAAATCTCACCATATTTTGGTAATCTCACCTCAGGCAGGGGGAGTGTCCTGGGAGCCCACTGCAGAGAGCCTCATTGCCAACCCACTGCGCCAATCTTGATGACATTGTCACTATGCACCATTCAGAAGAGCAGGACCAGTCTTTTTTGACACACTGCAGGCCATAACAACACTGTCCTATCAAATCAGTACTGTGTAACAACAGTGCTCAGTTTGTATCTTGTGTGTTTCTTGATCATTATGCAAGGTTTGCCTTCCACCCATTTCTAAATTCACGACTGAAAAAAAGTGATTTGTCATTCAGTTGTAAATTACTACTCTAGTTCACCACATGGGGTTATGTGGTTGCTTTATGAATTTGCATCAGGAGAGAGAGTGAAGGAGCTAGGGGCCACACATGAATACAGAATACATGAGATTCAGCAGTCCAGATGTTCCTATTGAATTCATCTCTAAAACTGCTACACACAGATATCATGCTATATGTTGAATCCAAATGTATTTGGTGACATATTAGGTCCTGTGTATTTGTACTTCAGACCAAAGCGGTCTGATGAACACAGAAATTCTCATACATAACATATTCTCTCTCTTTAAGCTAACAGTAAGTCTAGGCTGTGGCTATATATGTCATAGAGTGTGTTTCTGCTAGTAAACATGACACATTTTTGTGGGCAGAGCGGAGGTGGTGGCAGATAAGTGACAACTTTTTTTATCTTCTGTAACCAGTGTTGCATGAAAGGCATGGCAGAATTAGCAAGCTAGCTAAGAAGGCAGCCATCCGCTTGTGTGTTTAGCCTCCAGCCAACACTGTGACGTAATTACGATGGTGGTTTTAAAATATGTATATATGGCTGATATTTTTAACAACCAGTTGTTATGTTCCTGAATAACAGCTTATACCTTTGTCTATTTCTATATTCATCAGAAACATACAATACTATGTTTGCATAGTATGAATTGTAAATGTAAGATTATGTTATTAAAAGGCATGAGCCTTTGTTAAGCTTATGATGCACTCAATGTGATCATAATGAGCTTATGCCTTGTAATGTCTTTTAAATACTTAAGTCTTGCTTTAGACAAGACTAAGCCTTGTTAACTCCACATCCTCTCACTTTTGAGGCTTTGGATGAAAATTAAATTGACTGGTTAACTATACAAGTTGGTTCCATATGGTGTTAGGCACGACGACTAACCGATGTTTTTATACACACACATTTATTTTGACCAAGTAATAAAAGGAATCTATTTTGCCTTGTTTACATCTGTTATTTACATGTGACTTGGGTGATCCAAGTCACAAGTGAACAGCTGTTAGTATGTCAGTTCACACTAGCATTAGAATGTGTTACTGGTATCAAGTGACCACTTATGATCAGATCTCACTTCCACACGCATCAATGCCAGGTGTAAACGGGGTCTTTGCATTGGACTTCGAAGAGAGGAAGTTGCTATGGTTACCATGCCAGTATATCTAAAGAAAGCAATGCCGACAAGTGCCCCCATCCGCTGCTTCGAGATAGAATATTGACATTGTCATTGATTGACATTATTAGACTGTATTAGACTAGACTGTTGTGTCACAAAACATATACCAGGCTGGTTGTACTTTCCTGGTAAGACAGTGTCTGTGAAAATACGGTATATTATTTGCAATCATCCCAGTACAGCAGGACGGACATTCTCCTGAATTATTACATATGGATCAGTAATGTCCATCCCAATTAAAAGGTTATTGACAAAATGCTTTTCTGACAAAGCAACCACATACCATGGAAACTAAGTTACAATGATAACTCTTCTGTCAATACTGACGAGCACAAATGCACATACTGTACACTCAGGCACTGCATTCAGGGAGACATGCATGCCTACACCACACACACTAGAAACCACCTGCAACAAAGAGCCCACATAACAACAGTCCCACACAGTCGATCAATAATGTCATCTGAGTGTTTAACTTTGAGCCCCCGAAGATCAATACAGAAAAATATATATATTTCAATCAAATAAGCATTTGGCAGCATATATGGTACAAAAAGAAGAGAAACAGACAGGGGACCAGCTTGAAATTGTGTGTTTTACATGCAGACTGGGTGAGAACAAACCCTTGGTTGGTTGTGTGTGCAACACTAACAGCATTGATGCAGAATGAAAGCAAATGGCAGGACTTACTATTGTACCATTTATGATTTAGAAATGACTACCACTATATACGGTGCTAATACAGCAAATGCAAAGGTAATACAAAGGAAGGAATATGGAGAAAAAACAGGTAAATGTTCAAAGCAAGAAAAGGAAGAACCTTCAGACAGGCTGCGAAGGACAGAGGAAGGATGAATTGAATAAATAAGCAGAAATAAGAGGGGGCAGAAGGCAATGGCAGGCGTGGCAGAATGAGAAACAGCACAATAGAGAAATGTAAGTATGTGAGAGGATGCAATTGGGAGAAAGAGACAAAGAGAAAGAGAGAGAAAGAGAGTCAGTGACAGGCCACATGGGAGCAGAGGAAGGTGTGTGCAGCATGTCAATACAAATGCTAAGTCACTCAAGGGCTTCCATCCAGCTGAATCGCAGCCTTGCCTCACAGTCCAGCATTCATCAAAGAGAGCCTCCTATTCTCATTTCGTTCTCTCTCCTTCAAATATTCAAACGATGTCACAACTTCCTCTGTCACCATCCTTTTTGTTTCGGCAGAGAAATCACTCTGTCCATCCGTCTATTAACCCAGAACGACCAGCAGTGCGGCTGCTGCAGAATCAGTAATCGCTTGCTTCCCTAAAGGCATACTGGGTATAATGAGGGTGTAATCTCCTACCTGGGTTGCAGTCACATGTTCTCTCTGACCCCTGTCACCGGGTGACCCAGGGGATGGGCCACTGGACAGACAGTTCGGAGCCTGTGACATGACAGTCCAGCAACATTGAATGATAAGGCTGAAAGAGGGATGAGAATTAAAAGAGATGGGGGAGGGGTGGTGAAGGAAGGCCCCTTCCTGGAGACACACTATTGCAGGGTCACAGATTTGTGTGTTGGTAGATAAACGATGTCTTTTAACAATATACTTACAAATATCAATCTTACTTACATGCGCATCCGTTATTTTAAGTATTCTACAAGGTTCGATTACTGAGATTTTTGTTTTGGCCTGCTGCTGCCCATCATTTGGCTTTCTCTGTTTTTATCTCCAAGTAGTGACGGGTAAGATGAGCACTAATGTTCGTCGTGTAACCACAATACGAAATCTGTCCATGAAAGAGTTTGTATGCAGATTTGTTTATATCTGGCTCTGCTTTTCCTGGAAGGGTGTAAACAGTGTGCCATACTTTGGATCTAAAATGTGAGGGTGCAGGTTTGATCTCCGGTGGTTAGAAATCGGGGCTCTCGGCGGCGCTCGGTGGCTCTCGGCAGCTCTCGGCAGCCCTTCACTGTTTTGTCCAGAAACGGATATGACGTTGCGTCTTCTTCTGCTCTACTCTACCGTAAAAAGATATATTGTATCCATGGAGAAAAATCCCTAATTTGTATGTGTAGACTTTTCTAGTGTGTCTTCAGACAAGAGTGAGGGAGGAAGAGAGTGGATGAGGGTTAAAGGATACATCCGTATACCGCCTGTCCTGGAGCCAATGGCCAGTATCTTCTGCACAGGGTCAAAGGCCAAAGCAGTGGGCTGGTAAGGAAAACCATGACGAACCGTCTGTAAGGAAAAACAAAGAACAATACTTTTAATTAAAATATAAAAACCTTTAAGAAACAGAGTTGTGGTAGAGAAATTATTTTTCCTAGCCTTCTGATATTCTACTGTGTGTTGAATCCAGTTATAGCTTTGCCATTTCAAAAGCTAAATTTCCCTTTGAAAAAACTGTGACCTTTCATTTTGATAGAAAAAAAGATGACATGATAAATCATGTGATTGTGCTCTGATTAAATGGTTAAAGAAAACAAATGATAACTAATGATGTTGAGGACATTGTCAAGGACATACATTTTATTGTCATCAAACATTTGTAATGGGAATTTTGGATGTCTGTAATTTATTATCAGAATATTTGTCAGGTCAGACGTCGATCCGCATCTCCTTTCCGACTGTTATGCTATGACGAAAATGAATGCCTGTTTGTCTATGATATGAACATGAGTGCCACATTGACATAAGATAAATTCAGGCCTATGACGCCTGTGTTCTGTAAATCTTGACCTTGCCTGGACAACTTGTCTTTGTAAGATAGGACATGATCCGTCCTTTGTCCATGGTTCCTCCTCCTTAAAAGGGAGATTGTTGTTAGACTCAGGGTCGTTCCTGCTGATTCTGAACCTTTGCATCAGAAGGCAGGGGTGAACAGTACTTTCTTCTGCAGATGAGAATACTTAGTGGAATAAACCTCGGAGAAAAAGCTGATCCTGGTTGTTGATCTTTATTGGGCAGATTCATTTTTCCACAACACATTCTATTCAGCTTACAAATATTTGTATAACCACGTTTCCCTAGGCAGAAAGACAAAGCCTTTCAATGATTAAAAAAACATTTCCTGTTACAATCTTATGTGTCTGCTGTGGTTTGCTGTGACAAGATTGTGTAAAACAAATACAACCATACATGCAGTTGTAAACACACATTCCTACCATTGCTTGTATTTGGATTTCAATTAACATTCAGGAATACTGAATACATTTAAATCTCCGGTCTAAGATTTGTCAATTGAGCCAAAATGCAGCTAATAGTAGCCATGAGGTCCGCATAGCTACTATTGGCTAAATTTTCCAATCCAATATTCGCTCACTCTCCTGCTCCTGTTCACGGCTCATCCCAACTCACTTCCGCATTTGAAACTACAAGCGGACAAGACGCTTGTTGCCTTGAACAGTTCAGGCATGGAGCAGGGCTCTCACGTGTTTAACTGAGTTCAGAGTGAGATTTTGGCTGAGGCTGCGGCGTCAGCGGGGAGGGGGGGGATCGATCGCCGAGCAGGTTGGGCTCGGGGACGTACTTCAGTCGGGGTGAGAGAGAAATCCGACCGGCACCCGCTGCATTTACACCGATAATGTGTCATCATTCATGGCCGTAATAAACACTATTACTGCTTAGTACATGTTGCATGGGGGGATGTATCTGAATTTAAATTTACTGAAAGCTTACCGAAATTAAAAAACTTAAAGAAATTGACAAGATCAACATTCTTCTATGGATAACACCTGGACTCTGCGAAATTAGCTAAGAAACTGTAGCTTCTGTTAATGTTGCATCTGGATTAAATTGACTTGGCTCAGCATTCATATGCCCAGGCCTGACTCGGCAAAATCTCTAAATATCCAACTCACACACTCTGAGATGCACTGCATGCTCTGCAGCTGTCTGCCATTAGTCATGTTAAATTTCCCAGCAGTGCCTCACTTACAGTTATACGCTCTGGAGTAATGTAGAGACATGGATCACCAGTGTTGAATGGAAATGTTACAAGAATGCTTTTACCAGAAAAGTGCATTATGAGATATTACTGCTTTAAGCACTGTAACAATGCTGCAGATAAAAACAAAACTGTTATTGATATCAAATTAGAACAGATGACCACCCATGTCTATAAAGAGAGGCCCTGCTTTTGTGTGGTGTGCAGCGCCTTTCAGGAAAATAATAAATTGGTTAACATAAGTGGTCACGAAAGCCTATGTTTTCAGAGAAGGCCAATAACCATCATGGATAAATATTTGGCACAATATTTGTCTTTAAAAGAAATTGGTCAATAATAATAATGACCTCCAGTAATGAGCCCACAATGAAGTCATCAGTGACTTATTTGTTCATAACATAACACCCAATGTTGCCAGACTCCCCCACTTCATCATCAACACAAACACCTTTGTTTGGCTGCCTGAATTGTTGTAACAGGGGTTTTGTGCTCTCATTAATACTGTAGAGGATGCATTTGGGAAGATAACATGAGAGTCTATGCATGAATAGAATGGTTACACAACACAGAATGAAATTACTCAGTGGTAATTGGAGACATAGTGGACGACAAAGCAACCACAGTGCAAAGTTGGTGCATGTGCTAATGTATTTTATGTGTGTGTGTGTGTGTGTGTGTGTGTATTCTTTGCAGACATTTCCCATTCCTATACAGTACAAGAGCTTCTGTGTGTGACTCAACATGGGCTATATGTTCATTATTATTTACACATACCGGTATTGCATATTTATGAGTGAATAAGAATGGCGTGTGTGTGTGTTTGAGCACACTGCCTAGGCATTACATTCACTGAAATAATACTTAGCCTTCAAATGCACACATATCTGTCACTCGGCTAGGGTCCACTGCTACATTTAGGCCAATAAACGCCTTGCATATAAATAGAGCTTTATCCAATAATAAAGATCACCTTTACGGAACAGCAAACACAGCATCATACAGCCCATGGAATCTGACTTTCGATTAAGCACATCTATATTGAATCAACTGGCAATTCATATGGATTTGAAAAGCCTTGATGCATTATGATAATATATAACATACCCAAATATTTATTATTGGCTCACACAGCACAAAGCAAATGCTGGTATTCTATCAATTTTTAACGTAATTATTGAATTCCCCATGCTTTTGATGCACTTTTCCCCTCATGTAGCCATTTAATAACACTGAATAAATCATGTATTGCTGAGCATGCATGTCACTCTCACAGTAATGCATGGTATGCATCTGGAAGGCACCAGGCTGTAACATTAAGATATGCACCATGAGCAACAGCACGACCACCCCAACACACGCACATGTATTTTAATCTATTTTAAAAGTGATATGGTTTTGTGTTTGTAATTGTCTTCCTTCCATGATTATTGAATTCTTGCAGGGTGACCAAGGCCTTCTATCATTAAGAATCCCTTGCCTTATTCATTATTAAAAAAAAACAAAGAGGAAGGTCAAGTGTTTATCCCTCTGATCAGGAACTTAATGTTTCAGCCATTTGCTTTACTAACAATGATGTTTTGAACAGACCCTCAAAACACTTTTATAACAGATCTCTGATCAGAAAAATACATTTACTCAACAAGCCAATGCACCAGATAATGAGTCCAAAAGAAGCTGTTCGCTCATACACATTCATACTCAAAATAATTGATGTGTAATGGGAATGCAATCACAATCTGTTCAAACACCTTTAGGTTCTCTAGCACAACTCTGCACTGTTGCTGGGATACAGGAGATCCAACCCCACATATACATACATGAGAGCCACGAAGTGGACGAGAAGAACATTTAGTCCGGTGAACCTCAGAGCTCCTCATAAATATTTCAAGGCCATTCAGCCATTTTTGCCCTCTTTCTGTGTGTGTTGTGTACGAGCATGTATCCAACTTCACCCAGTGTCTCTGTCTGTCTGTCTTTCCGTCTGTCTGTCATCTCTCTCGCTCTCTGATTAGGTAGCTGTTGACAGACTTAGAGTAACAATGTGTGTTTAGTCCTGTGTCAAAAAAAGAGCCCAAAACTGAATAGTGATCATAAACACTAAGGAATTAACTCACATGTTATGTATATTGATTCTGTTGAATGGATCACATCGTCCCCCTTTCTCCCCCTCGGTCTCCTACACACACACACAGCCTTTATGCACACAAGCCTAGAGTTTAATCAGATAACCCCACACAGCCATTCCCACCCACCAAAGACTTAATATCACCTCATGCCACCCACTATCCTTTCTCACAGTGTTCAGCTGCAGAGCTGGTCTAGACCCCTGGTTCTATAAATAGAACGCAGCAAACGTGCCTCCCACTGCAAGCAAATTGTGCATTGAGCAGCTATCTCTCCAAGCATCGATCAACAGTGAAATATGACATACACATATCAATAATAAGCATTTCACACACAGCGCAAGAATAAATGGAGAATGGATGAAGAGTCCTGACAAGCAGTGAATAATGGATAGAGTAGCGAGTGTACGTCGGCAGGTAAAAGTAAATGCAAATAGAAATCATCCAGAGAAAGGTACTGTACATGGGAGTCCATATAGTCTTGGTTCGAAGTTATGTGTTACACTTTGATCTGTTTTTTTCCTATCATAGGACACAATGTGCCAGATTCTAATGCAGATAGCAGACGTAGCCTAAAGCAGAGGTTCTTATTGTAACCCTGGACTAAAACAAGCACACAGCCACACTACTGGTCCCTTATCAATAAAATACACCGTTTTCTATAACAGTGAGGTAGACAGAGGAACTATGGACATGTAATGCATATCGAGAACCTTAGCATACTTTTATTTTTTTAATTTAATTAACAGTGTGGTCAACTGTTTGAAGTGCTTAACGTTACGGTTCGATGGTTATTTGCCGCTAATGTTAGCTTCAGTGCGGTGGCTATTAGCTGAAAAACCATCACACATGGAGGCAACCGTTGTGGGCTGTTGTTTAATGATGAGCGGCCACGAACATTAACACGTCCTTGCAGCTCCTCAGTCCTGAAGCCAGGTACAGTCAACGTGACTCGGCTTTAAACGGCAGGGACACCTCTGGTTTTTAAACTAACTTTGACCTAAGTCAGTTAGCTGTTAACAAACATTTAGCTAACTTTAAGTTTGTTTCTGTGGTGACGAAGTTGAGATACAAATCCCGAAGCCTCTCCCCCCCTAGTCTGCCCTCACCGCGGTCTCGGGATTTAATTGATGTCTCCTGATAAGGTTGAGTGTTGAAATCGTAAATACCAATGGAACAGCACTCAGCATGTCACTTTATTTTGATGACACAAAACGTATTATTACATTTTTTACAGCCATCTGAACGGAACAGGATCTTAATAGGCTCGTTCGAGATGAACTGCGCCTCGCCCGGAAAGTAGACGAGAGCAGGTGGAGCAGCAGGAGGCGGAGCCCAAAAGCTGATCAGCCTTCGAAGATTTGACAGGAAGTCATAGAAAAAATTACAACCTGTTAGATACGATCTGTAGGCTATCTGTAGTTTGCAACCACATTCACATGTTTTTATATTTGTTCATAAATATCTGTGGAAATCAGAATCAGAATACTTTAGTAACCCATCGGGAAAATGTACAGCTGCAGTTGCTTTATAAGAGTCAAGAAATAGTCGAATAAGTATAAAAATATAAAGTATAAAATAATTCCACTAAATATGAGTAATGTAGAAGTATAATCTATGTATATAAAACACTATACGGTAAAGTAGTGTATCTGCTTGAGGTAGTATCATAGAATCTAATGCACACTAATGTTTCTGTGTAAATGTAATATTCCACACAAGTGCCTTACTCTTTTTTTACCTTCTTTTGTAATTCCTCTGGGCTTCCCCTGGTAACCCCATGTTTCAAGCCGCAATGCTATGAACTGTGGGTAATTCCCTCAGGCAAAGGCAGCATCGATGCTGACTTACGGAAAGTGTGCATAAAGGGCTCAAAAAGTCTGCGAGCGAGGCCTCACGCACTTCTCGATATGAAGCACTCAGGTACTTAACGGGAACTTGCATCAAAGTGCGTGAGTCTGTGTGGGGGGACATTGGGATTTGGCCACCGTCTTTTTCCCTCAGTGACACCAGTAGATAATTTGCCCGAGCTCGTGCCAGTACAAAGGGTCCACGCGCCGAAATGACTTCCCCTCTTCACACCCAAGAAGTTTTTTATCAAATTAATGAATTACAATACAAATAGCACATCATGGGATATTAGTAGGCTATTTATAAAAAGTAAATAAATAGATGGATCACAAAAACACAAGCAATGGTTAAATTATTCTCTGTAATAAGCAATATTTAAAACCAATGGCAATGTTTCTCAAATGATGGATGTCTATTTTTTTTTTTTGTTTTGTTTTATTTTCAGAACGATGGAGGCTATACAAGTATTAGAGCACAGATTCATTTAATTTAATCCCAAAAATGTAAAGGAGAAAAAAAAAACAATTATGGAGGGGTTGTAGTAGAGGTCAGAGAGTTACAGGTTGTCACAGGTAAACATGAATGTGTCCATGCATCATCTACCGCCTATCCTGTAATCAGGGGGGGGGGGGGGACCTGACCCGGGAATCAAACCCAGGACCCTCACCGTGAGGCGACTGTGCTACCCACTACACCACTGTGCAGCCCAACATGAATATAGTATATAATTATAATAATTATACACACCAACCAATGCAATTGCTGCTCTTTTGTTTTTCTCAATTAGAGTTTGTTTCAGTCATGTCAACATTCTTCAATTGGTTTTGGCAAAACAACATTTAAGTGGTCAGTGGTCATAATTTGTGAATAAAAATTTGGATGTATATGCATTACAAATGAGACACAGTGTAGGCTACATAAACGGCACTCTTAACCCAGGCATTAAACCATGTAAAGAGCATGGCTTAAGGACTACTGTGTCTTCATGCATGCACTATTCCAAATCACTTTGAATAAGAGCGTCAGCTCAGTAAATGTAAGATCATACATGTAGATTGCATTTGTGTGGTTAGTGTTGCCTGTGTGCGTACAATGGGCCTCTGCATCACAAAGATGTTTAAGCACCTGTCCCCGAAGGCTAAACATCAGGATGAGAGACACAGTGCAGAGAAAGGTAAAATAGTCCTGTCACATACACCTATTCCAATTTCTCGAGACGTAACAAAGTCCTATCAAACAACCAAGCACACACACAAGGCTTCCCCCGACAGTATCTGAAAGGAGATATTTTGAGGTTGCTCTAAAATTCCTTTGATCTAGTCAGAAGCAGCCCAAAATAAATATAAAAAAAGAGGCGAATCAAAATGTGGGTAGGAGAGAAGACATTTGGGGGAGGAGTGGAAGACGAGATCAGGGTTTTCTGAAAACATGAAACAAGTTGAAACACAGGGCTTACACAACACAGCAGGAGCCTTTCATTTCCTATCAGATACACTATTGCATGTATTTCCCAAACAATGTTATATCCTTTATTGTTTGTAAATCCATAAGGTCTACATCAGGTTCAAGGGCATCACATGTATTTTTTAACCACATTTAGCCGATTTTAGACATGGACAGCCTATTTTTTTCTTTTCACAAAATCACAAAAACAGCTAATGAGAGAACTGCATGGCAGATGTAGGCTAAATGGTAGATTCATATGTATTTAAACCTACATTAAAATATGTGTTGACTTTTATGACCTCATTAAGTCGATATGGCCAACACATTTGCAAACATAGGTCTAATATCTGTCTCTTAAGCTCTGTTTTGTTCTCCACCATCTGCTGGGGGACGCATCTGGTTCTTCACTGTGTTTGCCAGCTAGTTACTAACTATTTAACTTGTACAGTTTTGTTTAAAAATTGCTGCTGCTGGAATCTGATGAAAGCCGTGAGAGTGAACGAAAACAAAGTGAGGGGTTCTTATCAGGTGATAATTATGTGTTGGTTCATTATGAGTGAAACCTCTGTTGTGGAAAAATGAATCTGCCCAATAAAGATCAACAACCAGGATCAGCTTTTTCTCCGAGGTTTATTCCACTAAGTATTCTCATCTGCAGAAGAAAGTACTGTTCACCCCTGCCTTCTGATGCAAAGGTCCAGAATCAGCAGGAACGACCCTGAGTCCAACAGCAATCTCCCTTTTAAGGAGGAGGAACCAAAGGACGGATCATGTCCTATCTTACAAAGACAAGTTGTACAGGCAAGGTCAAGATTTACAGAACACAGGCGTCATAGTCCTGAAATTATCTTATGTCAATGTGGCACTCATGTTCATATCATCGACAAACAGGCATTAATTTTCGTCATAGCATAACAGTCAGAAAGGAGATGCGGATCGACGTCTGACCTGACAAATATTCTGATAATAAATTACAGACATCCAAAATTCCCATTACACCTCTCACATAGTTTCTTAGACATCTGACACATTATCAATACAACATATGCATTTTGGCAGCTTTAAGCGTTTTATTTCAGGCAAAGGAAGTAATGGGATACACATTACCCGTGCGCCTGAAGCACTGAGAACCAAGATGGCAGAATGCACAAATAAAGTCTTCCATTCATCACTGAGGGTGAGGAGGGTCTAATAAGCACTTCCTCTAAGCTAGCTGCACGTCACATGAATGCACACACAGAACAGCACTCAAATGTGAACAGGATGAGAATGTAGTGTGAGAACGAATGAACGAGCTTCCCTCCCTGCTGACTGTAGTGGGCTCAATGGCTCAATGGCATGAGAGTTGTAGACTACAGTGTTATGTGTGGGGCAAGACGGAGTGGGGGAGAGACTTGTATGGATCTGTTAATGGTGGGACAATTTTTCAAAATATCCATGTCACGTGATACTCCCTATGTTATCGGATGATGGCACATGTAGACATGTTCAGTCAGTGTGTATTAAAGAGGGACTTAAGACTCACAAATTCTGTGAAACTGACACCACAATGCAGTGAATAAAGACAGTATAGACTGGTATTTGTTCTCCTTCAGATACACAGATATCATGATACATATCGTAGATGATTTCTTGCAATATATCGTGTATCTGGAATCGCAGTATGGTCATATAATTGTTATCGTGGGCAAAATATCGTGATATTATATATTTAGCTGGCCGGCTGGTACCACCATCGCTGAAATCAAACAAATGTCGCTCAGCAAAGTCCAGACTCTTCTCTGTTCTGGTCCTCAGTGGTTGAACGAACTCCCGACCAATGTCAGGACAGCAGAGTCATTTGCCATCTTCCGAAAAAGGCTCAAGACTCACCTGTTCAGACTTCACCTCGACTCTGCATAGCATGACCCACTAACACCCCCCCTCAACCCCCCCCCCCCAAAAAAAAAACCCTTACCTATAGCACTCTGATCATAGCACTGTTGCTCTTGAAGTACTACTTTACTCAGATGAGGACCTAACACTATTTTTAGCTCTTACTTTATAGGCAATTCAATTTTATATTCCTTCTTTTGACAAATGTACTTATTGTAAGTCGCTTTGGACAAAAGCATCTGCTAAATGACCTATGACATTTATGTAAATGTGAATGTAAAATATGAAAATACTGGTAGGTTCACCACATTTCTATTATACAAGTGCAAAGCAATTGTCTCTATTTGGGGAGTGGGGGAGGTGATTGTATGCCTGGGCTTCATGCCGTGCGTTCTTGCAGATGTGGGGTCAGACACCAGCCATGTGTGGATGTATAATATATGTGGTTTAACCTTTTAACCACAGCTGCAGGTCTATCAGTGAATCAGGCATGGCATAAGTATCTTGCCTTAGGCTTGATAGAAGAAGTAGGACTGCAGAAGATAGTCACGTGTTTCTGCCCACAACACCGTAATGTAACATGTCACTACCTCCTCACCGTCACTGAACCGAACCCACATTCTTACATGTTTGGTTTTCAAAACAAAAGTTTGACGGACAGGAGTTTCTGAATGTTCTGTTTTTTAATGATTTGAATAGCTTTGTGAAAAGTTTTATGACAGCACATTTTAAAATGATTTTGATATATTTTTTTGAAAATAGTACTAATCACGTAATATGCATTAGATTGTTCTTGAAATGTATTCCTTGCTGAATATACTGTATGTTACTTATTGAATACACTGTTGTGATTCATTGTCTTGTCTGAACTTTTTTTTTACTACAATTTCCGAATGAAAGGAACCCTGAATTCTCATGAGCTGTGTTTCTATTATAAAACAAACAAACAAAAACCTCAACTCTGGTTTCTGCGTACTCCCAGGGAGACATAGATTAGGTTCGTCAAGTGCTTGAGAGTAGAGCAGATGGATCCACTAACCACGAGAAACGGGGTGGGCGAGAAATTATATGTTGGTTTAAAGCTTTGCAGCACTGCAGTTCCAAGTGGATTGTGTTCTATAATAACGTTTCAACTCAATAGTCTCAGTCATGGAATAAAATATTGTTTGTTTTGCTCATATTTCCTCTGACAGTAAATGCAATAAATGTGTGAAGTTTTGTGCATCTCTGAAATAGATGTTTCTCTGCAAGTAGCCACATGACGATAAGTTAATGTAGGAACATGAGAAAAGGGTGTATTATTATTCAGGAAAACCATTTGGAAAACAGCTCAGTCATTTTAAGCATTTGTTGCCTTTTATGATCAGTCAGAAAAAAATTCATATTGTGGGTAAACAGCGGATTTCAAATGATTTAACTCTCCAGATCGTGTTTGTAGCCACTGAAACACAAGCAATGATGATATTAAAACAAGCAAAACTTTGGGATGGGGCCTCACAAAAAGGGTGGGGGCCTAAAAGTTGCCCAAACCGTTTTTCTTTATAATGTCCATGGATATAACTTGAGTGGTATAGATAAGAAAAGAAGAAGAAACGAAAACAGGTTTGACAATTTTATATAAAATATAACCATATTTGACCAGAATTGTGTTCTTACCAGGAGCTGCACATCACACAAAACACCAAATACTGCAGTGGTTGAATAATCATGTAAAATTAAAGAAAGACTCCATGGGTGTGAAGTGATGGAAAGTTTAGTGGAATGAAGGGGTGTTTGGAAAACTCACTCCATTATATCACACAGCATGAGTTGAGGCAGGGTGTCTGCCGTCACCTAGACAGAATGGACAAAGCAATCAGAAAGCCCACACAAAATCAAGAGGTGGCAAGTGTGCTTCCTCAAACACACAGTTGCATAGAATATGATGAATACCTCACACTTTTACAGCACTGTTATATAATACAGATTATATCCCAATGGGCTCCCTTGCTGCCCATTTGAACACTTAATTATTTTTTACAAAGAAAATCGTAAAATATAAATGAGTAAGGCAGATGAGACATCAAGCAAAAGGAAAAGGAAGCTTTAGTTTGTCGGAAGAATACTGAACACATATACACACACAACACACACACACACACACACACACACATGTAAACAGACACACTGTACTTCTTGAAAAGCCCTTTCCCTCTGTCTCACTAGTATGCAGTTTACTGAAAATCTCTCCACTGCCATTGCTTTTGCAGCATCTCCTCTTCTCAGCCTGACATCCACTCCCCCTTAATTGATCCCAAACTGTGACTTCTGACAGGCAGTTGACACAAGGTAATGTGAGACTAGCTGGAAGTCAACCCACTGACTCATCAAACCCATTGAGCTTGTGGGGTTGCTTTTGAGGGCGTGAGGTGATGTCACCTTTATAAGACCAGGTATTTTACAGTCAGAGGACAGAGACGGTGCTGAGACACTACTAACCTCTGAGCTTCAACCATGTTTTCTGCAGCGGAATATTCACAATTGACCAACTTCAGAATTACCCTAAAACCATTTTGCTGATGGTTTAACATAGCCTACTGCCTATGACTTTGGGATTACATTGTCTGAAACTGAGGAGCAAATGTGTGATACAGTGATCAACAAGTCTTATCCAGTTAATGTAGGAAGTGCTGAGAGTGTTGGGTGAAATACTTCATCACATAGATCTAAGACTACAATATATAACTACCTTTATATGATAATATATCTATATATAATATATATATATATATATATATATATATATTGTAGTCTGGGGGTGGTATCTGTGTCATCCTCAAGCTCGGGTCCTCTACCAGAGGCCTGGGAGTTTGAGGGTTCTGCGCAGTATCTTAGCTGTTCCTAGGACTGCACTCTTCTGGACTGAAGCTTCAGATGTTGTTCCTGGGATCTGTTGGAGCCAATCTCCCAGTTTTGGGGTTACTGCGCCGAGTGCCCCCACTACCACGGGGACCACGCTAGCCTTGACCTTCCACATCTGTTCCAGCTGCTCTTTCAACCCTTGGTACTTCTCAATTTTCTCGTGTTCCTTCTTCCTGATGTTGGCGTCAGCTGGGATCGCCACATCTATCACCACCACTGTCTTCTGCTCTTTGTCCACCACCACTATGTCCGGTTGGTTAGCCAGGAGCTGTTTGTCAATCTGGAAGCTGAAGTCCCTGTTGGCCCTGTTGTTCTCAGTCACCTTCTGTGGTATGGCCCATTGGGATTTGGGTACTTCTATTCCATACTGGTTGCAGATGTTCCTGTGTACTATCCCAGCCACTTGGTTGTGCCGCTCCATGTACGCTGGTCAAGCTAGCATCTTACACCCTGCTACTATGTGCTGGACTGTCTCAGCGGCTTCTTTGCACAGTCTGCATCTTGGGTCTGATCTGCTCTGGTAGATCCTGGCCTTTATGGCTCTTGTGCTTATGGCCTGTTCTTGTGCTGCCATGATTAGTGCCTCTGTGCTGTCTGTCAGTCCTGCATTTTCCAGCCATTGGTAGGATTTCTTGATATCAGCCACTTCCTCTATCTGACGGTGGTACATGCCATGTAGGGGCTTGTCCCTCCAGGTGGTCTGCTCCTCCTCTGCACTCTCATCAGAGTTCTGCTGCCTGAGACATTCACTTAGCAGTTCATCCTTCGGGGCCATTTTTTCGATGAAATCTCGAATTTTCGATGTTTCATCCTGGACTGTGGCCTTGACGCTCACTAGCCCTCGGCCTCCCTCTTTCCGCTTAGTGTATAGTCTCAGGGTGCTGGACTTGGAGTGGAACCCTCCCTGCATGGTGAGGAGCTTTCTAGTCCTGATATCTGTGCCTTCTAGCTCCTCCTTTGGCCAGCTTATCATACCAGCGGGGTATCTGATGACTGGTAGTGCATACATGTTGATGGCTCGGACCTTGTTCTTACCATTCAGCTGACTTTTCAGGACCTGCCTTACTCTCTGGAGGTATTTGGCTGTGGTTGATTTCCTTGTGGCCTCTTCATGGTTTCCATTAGCCTGTGGGATGCCAAGGTACTTGTAGCTGTCTTGGATATCACCTATGTTGCCCTCTGGTAGGTCAATACCCTCAGTCCTGATCATCTTGCCTCTCTTTGAGACCATCCGGCCACACTTGTCCAATCCGAATGACATTCCTATATCATCACTGTAGATCCTGGTGGTGTGGATCAGTGAGTCTATTTCTCGCTCGCTCCTGGGATACAGCTTGATGTCATCCATGTAGAGCAGGTTGATTGTTGCCCCACTACGGAATCGGTACGGAATTGAGTTCTGGATGAAGGCCCTTAGGTTCCTGTTGATCTTATACAGTTCCAGGCATTCCAGTATCCATGTGTGAGGCATTGAGTCGTAGGCTTTCTGGTAGTCAATCCAGGCAGTGCACAGGTTGGTTTGTCTCTTCTTACAGTCTCGGGCGACCTTTCTATCTCTCTTTCTCCTGGCCTCTCCCTCCTTGGTTTATCTCTTCAACCGGGTGGCCAGAGCTGTTAGTCGTTGTTTGGCAGTTCGAGTGCCTCTGGTATGGAGAGTGAGTTGTACTTCCTGGGTGCCCCTTTATTCCATATATATATATATATATTATTATTATTTTTTTTTTATTTGTCTTGTTATAATTATTTTACAAGACAAACTACATTATATTATTTTGGAACATCTCACTAAAGTAACTTTTTACAACTACAAGAATGGGATTATACACCAGCTACACCAGCGGCTTTGTGAGGCAGTGGCAGCCACACACCTCTTTAATGTGAAGTCAACGCGAAAGAGCCTTCAACTTGAATTACTTCTTATGGCCAGCAGGGTGCGACTCCTCTTGTTGTAAAAAGAAGTCTGATTTTTTTTATAGAAGCCTGTGAAAAAATGACACCACTTCTCCCTTGATTGATTGCCATACATGAACATTGTAAATATGAGTTTATGGTCTGGATCCCTATAGTCTTCTTCAATACAACACATTTAGTAAATGATGGTCCCATTTAGATTAATATAGATGATAAAGCATGCTTTATGACTTGGCTACCTTGTAATCAACAGGTTGCTACCACATCGGATGAATGTCTGTAGCAACATTTTATGACACACCATTTACATTTTTTTTAGATATTGCAAACTGGACTGGATGACATTGGTTGACGGCCAACAGATTTAATTTTTTATTTATCATTCTTATGGACTGTTACAGAATCATAAAGGATGCATCCTACAAGCCATTACTCCTATTTTAATGTCCATGTGTGTTTTTATTCTTTTCTGTTTTTTTCTTACAATGAAATCTAATGAAATGTTATTGTGCTGGTGTTATGAGTAATCATAGGTACACTTTAGAGATTAATCATTTATTAAAGGAGATTAGAAATTTGAATGAGGTCAAGATGTCTCAGTAGCATACTTTTTAACAATCTGCAGATCATAAATTATATCTTAAAAAACACTTAAATCTTAATTCAGACATGAATTTTCAACTGCAAAAACATGAACGACCACCAATAAAACAACATCTTTCTTTTCTCCAAACAAATGTTATGTTAATGTTTTCCTGACCTTGTGGTCCTGCAAATAATGATTGTGAAAGCAGCATGATGTTGGCAAACCTCTTAGGGGAGAGTTCTCTGTGGAGGTTTGGGCGTACAAAGTGTCTGGCTTCGACACTGAAGAGCATTTTCATGCAAGCTTAATTTGCATGCTCTGCGTTCCCCTGCCTTTGACTTTGTAGTTTTTTTAAATGGATTGTCTGCAGAAACAAGTATGGAAATGTAGCTTTGTGAAGTTTGGAGTGAGGATCAATATCATAACAATTAATTTGCCCAGGTTTTACCTACGTTGCTGCACCAGATTTACAAGTGTCTGACCACAACGCTACAAAGATCTGGTCACAGTTTGCACACATGACTGCTGAAGGATCCTGGCATATAGTTTGTAGTAGTTCTGCATCAATTTCAGTCCCAAAGCAGAGATGTGCTCGTCTATCAGAAGGAAACATTTATATATTCAGAAAATGCACCTTATGTAAGATCCATGTTCTTCACAGCAACTAGGACTTATTGGAAACCAGCAATTTTAATAAATTAGTCGGTACTCCACTTTAGAGTCATGGGGGGAAAAGAGGCACATGTAAGTTGAATGAAGTCATCTGAAATAAAGACTTCCAAGATTTTTTTTTTTTTTTTTTTGGTGTTTGTGACGAGCTTCTTTTGATCAGATATAAAGGCTGTTTTATAATTCACTAATTTTGCCACGCTTATGATTTAAACATTTTGATTTTGTGGTGACTTTATCATGTTGTTGTGTTTGAATGTTTTAAGGATTATTTTAGTTGGGGGGGACAAAACAACCTTTGAACACAGCATTGACTTGACTGTTATAAGGTTTCAGAGTTTGCTTACATATCAAGCAGATACAGAAACACATTAGCCTTCATTTGGAGTTGTGTTTTTTTAGTTCAATATTCATTAGAGGTTTGCTCAACATAGTTCACAAGCTTGTGTCACCTCTTCAGCTTTGCAAAGCTAATACTGAGTGAGGGCCTTGTCCTGGTTTTGGGCTCCTCGTGTTTGGGTTGCTGTGCCGTTGCTTTAGCCAGAGGGAAAGTGCTGTTTCTGTCCAGTTAGTTTAGTTGTGGGAACTGTTATGGGACCTAAGAGTTTTGTTGGAACCACCTCTGTTTTGGGGTTTGAGAAGAAAGTATTTGACACACACATTTTTAATTAACTTATCATTTTGTGGCCTGTTATGTGAAGGCAGTATTGAGGAAACTTTTGGTTTTCAAAGGAACCTATAGAAAAGCGCTCCGTTTATTCCATAAACCTGAATGATGTCAGCATGGTTGGGGAAAAATATATGCAATCTGCTTGTCCTTAACCATAATTTAGCCTCCTGCCTTTCTTCTGTGTGAGAGTTATAGTCATACATAGTTAATAACTTTTCTTTGTTTTCCATACAAATTGATATTAATCTGCATATATGATACAATTACACTAATAATGGCGTTGGTAAGGTGGGTAGTGTTTGGTCACAAGAGTAGATGACAGACACAATTTATTTTGTGTTTATCCCTGTCTTTCTCAAACAAATCTATTTTGCTGAAAACTGAAATGATCCCACGCATCCAAAAGAGAGACGGAGGACAGCCTTGATTCAGTCCTGTTGGGTTTCTACAGCACTATTCACTATAAGCACATACAAATGCTGTAGAGTCCAAACAAAAATGAGCTGTTGCATCTTCCCACACAGCACCGCGAGGACAGAAGTCATGACTAACTTTGAGAAGTTACCAAAGATGCCAAAGCCTCCCACACACACTGCACCAGCTTACAGATTGATACCTCTGTTAGAAAGTGAAATCCCCATCTAAAAATATATGGGGCAAAATATGGAAATGTAAACTTTAGGGGATTTCTCTGCTGTGTTCATATGAGATTTAAAAAAATGCATTTATGTGTTGTTGTTTATTGGCGACTACTGAGCAGATATGAGCCAACGTGTGTGTGATTTACATTCAAGGAACATGCTTATTTACTTTATACAACATCTAAACATTTACATATATCTCACAGAGACCTGAGGGGGAACAGACCAGTTTCGTATGTTATGCACATATTTAAGTGCTTAATGAATGAGGGAAAGGATCACAGGAGACATTACATGATTCTTACGGTCTCGGTGTGTTCACATCGACATCCCACATGCTCGGCATAACATCAGAAAGCAGTAGCCTCCTTAGATGAGACACACGCTAAAAAGCCACACTTCTTGTGCATGCTCCACAAAATACTGACTTGAATTGATTTCTACTTTCAGATACTGTTTCATAGTTTTCAGCATTTTTTTTTTTAGCTATACCTTAGGTGCATTATTGCACGTACAAAGTTGCCGGATTAAGGCCCAAAGATATCTTTTGCAAAGAATGATAGACATGTGATGGACATAGACGCTAACATGACAGTATAATCTCTTTGTCCCACATTGAACCCTGTCTGCACCAGAAAAAGCAATTGACAGACATAACAGATGCAGCTATACTGCCTCTTCCGTCCCTCTCCCTCTGTGCCTGTCTTTCACTCCCTTTTACACCACACACACACACACACACACACACACACACACACACACACACAACCTGTACCTCAAATAAAACCCTGCAAATGGTCATGGTGGTGGGAGGGGCAGATAGGGATGTTTCATGAGAGGCCCAGTTGATTCAGGGTCTCTAAAAACAACAGCCTGCATTGAGCTGCTCACTGAAGGAGGAGTAGCTTCCTGTATGGGACTAGGGAATCAGGCTGTTCTTTTCCAGCACTTTCTCCTCCCTGTCTGCTTTTCTGCCTGCCGAGGGTGCTCTGCAGCATCCTTTCCAGCTTGTGAAACAAAGTCCCTCCTCCTCCTCCTCCTCCTCCTCCTCCTCCTCCTCCTCCCCCAGCTCCTCTATACAGAAATGAAAAAACATACCCCCCCCTCCACTAGTGTCAGTCTGCCCAATAATAATATAGCTCTGTAAACAACCCTGTTATCAATGAATTATTCACAGTTGCATGTATCCCAAATTCACCCTGTTTCTTTAAGGGTGAGGAATAATCTCTGCAGTCAGCTCCAAAATGCATCCAGAAAAAAGGGCTGCAATGGGCGGCAGAGGCTGCTATAAATACCCCCCACCCATATCCCTCCCTCATTCTCCCTCCTTAGTGAAAAGCACATCAGCTAGCTACCGCAGGGTCCCTCCACTGGCTTGCTGTGCACTTTCTCATGCAAAGGGAGGGACACCGGTTATGTCATTGCTCCTATACCATTCATGTGTGCTTGCTGAGGCAGCAGGGAGGCTGCTTTTCATCGATTCCCTTTGGTTTGTTTATATCACATGTGTGCAGGCTATTGCAACCTATACAGCATGCGGATGGAGAGGGGAATGCCATGTCGATACCGCACGTAGTGGGAACTGGAGTGCACCCAAAACTGCACACACATGACAGCTTCTCACACATTGCACATGTGCCCATGAGGAACCATCGACTGATGGAATAACACAAGTTAGTTTTCTAGGTAAGGCCCTTTAAAAACAAAAAAGCCACCAAGAACCAGCTTTTCTGTGTGGTTCTGCCTCCTTGCTTGGGAGAGCTGGAAACGAGGAGCTGTCTCTGGTGCTGAACTTTCCACAAAAACAGAGAAAAGCAGCCACCTAATGTGGCAGCTGCTGAACTGATTCCAGATCCAACTTTTACAGTCCCTCCCTTCTTCATCAATAGGCTATATCGACTCATGCAGACATCATTATGTTTACAAGCATCACATAACGTGTATATGGATGTGGGGAAGCCAGAATACAAGGTGTTATCTTTATTCTACTGCCTGGACCTCGGTCTTTTAGGCTAGCGGCCTAAAACGGCACAAAGCTCTTTATCTACCCACCTTACACAGCTGAAAGTTTTCCGACACTAGCGTCTCCTGGACATCGATTTCTTTGGGAGTTGGCGCCGCTGTGGGAGTCCCGGCTGCGCTGCCGCACGATGGGGATCCGATAGTCCCTCCCGGAGAGGAGGTGGTCAAGCCGTCCAACACCTTCCGAAATTTCTTCATTTTCTATCGCGCTTTTGTATAATTAGGTGTAAAAGAAAGAAGACCGCTCTGTTTTCTTTGTTTCCCCCAGAGTTCCCGGTCTCCTCTCAGGTGCAAGATCCCCAACTCGTTTGGTCAGCGGGGGGGAAGAAAGACGTCGCTCCCTGCAGCTGTAGGGTAACAGAGCCACTCTGTTCTCTCTCATGTGCAATTTAAAAAGTCATGCAGACACCACATCTTGTTCCCTGGCTGAACCACTCTGATCTGACGATTACTTGCAGATGCAGGTCGCCTATCTCATATCAGAGCATGCACCGACGGAACCGAAACTACTATCATCTTCCTTCCGCATCCTAAAGTAACGTCCACTCCCGGGGCTTGGAGAGAAAGCCCCGCTCAACATAACCGGGGGGAGCAGCGATGTTTAGACGTATCAGACAGAAGTGAACAGATCAGACGAACTTCGAGCAGGTCGATCCACTCCCCCCCACCCACCCCAATAAAAACACTTTGGCAGCGCTGTGGCTGCCAGTAACAGGAGGAGAAGGAAGGGGGGAAAGGCTGGAGACGCAGCGGCAATGCAGTTAAACGCGATTGGACTCCCCAGTCAGGCAGGACAAAAACGGGTCAACTAAAGCAACGAGGAGAAGAAGAGGGCACAACAAGAAGATGCTGTGCGATGTGTGAAGTGGAGGAATCGTTTTTGCTCTTCTATCATCCAGCTGTATTTGAACGCAGCTTCCCTGCAGTCAGACAGGAGACGGTAGCTGTCCACGGTGCTGAAAAACCAGCCAGCCCCGCCTCCCACCAGCACCTCTCTCTCTCTCTCTCTCTCTCTCTCTCTCTCTCTCCTCTCTCTCTCTCCCCTCTCTCCCCCTCTCTCCCCTCTCTCTCTCTCTCCCTCCCCTCTCTCTCTCTCTCTCTCTCTCTCTCTCTCTCTCTCTCTCTCTCTCTCTCTCTCTCTCTCTCTCTCTCTTACACTCACTCAATCTCTCACCGACGATTGGGTTAAAGCAAAGATACAGCATGATTAAGGAAAATAAGAAAATAAACTGAGAAACAATTCACCCAAAATGAAACAGTATGCTCCCATACTTTAATTAAGCTATGTATCAAACAAATTGTTGAAAGGAGGGGCCTGAGAGGAGACGTTGCATCCTGTTGTGGATTGTAAAAGCTCTTAATGATTGTGGTTTTTGTTAACTGATTTGCAGCTGCTAATTTTCCGCCTGTTTGCTCGGAAGTCTCCATCAACAGGCTCTGTGGGAGATAATGCCCATGCAATTAGCAGATATCAGAACTATTTCTTTGAACAAAAAAACCCACATCTTGATGTTTAAATCTTCTGCATATTCATATTTTATTTTGAATGTACAAAACTTTGAACCTCAGTTCCTCTGAATTCACACAACCAGTATCCCCTCACACCACCAAAAAAACTTAAACTGTAGAACAGCTATTCACTCACTTGGATGTTAAAATACATCTCATTTAATCAGCATTTAACTCCAATAACAACTTCATATTTTAACGTTATGCTGTAAGGTATGATCTTACTCTTATATTCTTGTTTTCTCTTTTAGGTAAACTATATCCTACTACTACTTACCTAAACTTCGTTAGAACTGCACTGTGTTATTTAGGTTAGTTTAGGACAAAAGTCCCACATTGAACTCAACTTGAGCTCCATAACACTTATTTTTGGAGAAAGTTGATGCAAATATTTGTTTGGAGTGGTATAAAGAATACTGCTGGTTTCAGGCATTTCATGCATTTTGAGCAGTTTGTCACAATACACTAATGGACTAAAACAAGGCTTTTAAGTCCCGTTAACCACCAGCAAAACATCCTTTACTTTACCACAAGCCATTTTCCAAAGCCAACCGTAAGTGTTTAGGTTAATTTCCTATCTTCCACGCAGCCACAGGTTTCTATTCATTTTTGAATGTCACTGAAATTACTTGAAATTATAGCTTGATAGGTACTCAATCAGAATTGAGATGAATTGCTCTACAAACTCACTCATTCAACTTTTTACCAACCAAGGTTGATCCAAATCAAACCCAGGAAACCTCCCAAAATGTATTTTGTGAAAGGTATAATGTCAATTTGATTTTTCACATTTTTGATCGCAACCAACTCATGTCTCAGATGTCAGAGCGGCCCTGAATCAAACAACGCCAAAACTTATGGAAGCCAGTATCTGCAGGCTGCAATTTTTTCAAAATAAATGACCCCCACACTTGATCGTGGAAAAATATCAGAATCTAGCATGACAATGAAATGTGAAATGTATTTTAAAAAAAGCATTTACCATAATTACCTAATTTGGATGTTCAGGACCAGCGATATTGCATAAGCACTTACATCACCAGCCTCTGCCCCCTGGCGACACTTGATGTTATGGAGTCAGAGCACAGCACACGTGGTCGGTCTGTCCTATTCTTCAATCCAAGATAAGAAGATAAAGAGACTACACTTTGTGGTTTGTGTCACTAATGCTTTCCAGAGTGCTGAAGACTCTGCACTCTGCAGATATCACGAGCACTCTACTGGCTTCAACAACCTTTTGAGTGTTGAGTCTTTGAACTTGGGTCTTACTCTTTTCTTGGTTACATATTTTTCTCCCTTCGAAAAAAAAAAAAAACAAGCTAGTACCACTACCAGTGTCATGTCTTATTATAGTACTTCGTTATTGTGTTCTTGTTTTTCACTTTGTGTTTTAGTTATTTCTGGTTCCCTGTTCTTATCTCTCCTCCCATTTCAGGGGACTTGACTTCCCTGCCCCCTGTGGCTCGTCGCCCCCCGCCTTCTGCTGTATTAAATCTGTGTCCTCCCAACCTATAAGTTGTTAGCACTGTTAGCTGCTAGCAGATTGCTGCTAGCTCTGTGGGGGATTGGGAGTAGGATTCCATTTCATTCTGATTTTAACCTGTTTTTAATCCTTTGTCAGGTGGTCTCTGATAGTTAACAATAATAATAACAATAATAATAATAATAATAACAACACTAATAATAATAATTAATAATAATAATAATTAACAATAATGGATCAAATGATGTGAAAATTAAAAAAAAAATTAAATAGCTCCATTTAAGTTTGTTTCGATACTTTCGATACTACCTGGTACTGTATTTTGGCGAAATCCTTAAAGGACCAAGTCTCCGTTGAACCTGACTCATTCAACTTTCAAACACGATTCAAACTCTAGTGTCATCTCTTTGTTAAGCTCTAAACTGTTGTTATTTCAGTGCGCTAATGGATGCATACATGATGGGAAGATAGAATAAAAGAATACACTTGAATCGATTAGTGCCCATGCAATACTGTGTAATGATAAATCCATTATAATATTAAAGTTATGAGCTGGGGAAAAAAATACAAACAGTTGGGAGAGTGTTTGAAAGGAGACTGGCGTTGAACAATGATGTGTGGACATCATTCTCTGTTAGGTTTGTGTGTGATATATTATGGTTTCCTCTGCAGGTGTCATGGCAGGGCTGAAAGGTCAACAAAGAGGCTCAGCCCGCTACACAAACATACCAGCCCATTGGATATATTACTTGTTCCTCTACCCACAATGACTGAACCTCAGGGAGCTTTTCACAAAGGATGTCCAGAGCTGTCCACATAATACGTTGCAAAGCTGCCCTCAAAAGTAGTTCCATCATTACCGTTTAGTGTTTTGCATGAAGAGATACAAAGAGGTAATGTGTGTGTGTGTGTGTGTGTGTGTGTGTGTGTGTGTGTGTGTGTGTGTGTGTGTGTACCATGTTTCTGTTTACAAAACCTCAAGCGATGGGGGACAGACAGAAATGCAGAAAGTGAGCTAGATATTCAGCACAAACACTCACCCACAAAGAGCTTTGTTTTGGATGGTACATGGTAATTAGGCTGCCAGATAATTTATGGCCAGAGATAATTTGTGACTTTCATTGAAGAAAAAAACAGAACAGACATTAAGATAAGAAAAACAATAATGTTTACTGGATGAGAAGATGGCCACTGATTTTGTCTGCAATTATTTCAATCGTCATAATTCAATAATTCCTTGTTTGTTTCCTTTAAAACAACATGTGTGGATCTTGGGGAATTTGAATGGCTATTAAAATAATAATGAATCACTACTGATTGAGGAAGAAGGGGAAGTTTGAACAATGACTCCTCAACTGACCTCTGTATGTTAGGAATAAGAGCCCAGTGATTAGTCACCTCCGACTCAGAGATGATTGGAGTAAGAAGAGATGTTATTAAAAGTGCATAGAAACTATTTCAGGTCAGAAAGAATTTATGAAACACACACACACACACACACACACACACACACACACACACACACAGACCAAGGCCAAGTACAGTCGTAAAATGACTATTGATTAAGTTCAAGTTGGGTGATTGTAAATGACAGATAGTCAGGGCTGCCTCGAACCCTTCAGGCTCCTGACACACCAAGGTAAACTCAAAGAGCTACTGCCTCTAAAGAATTTATGGTCAACCGCAGGTGAAGTAATCACATGATTGTATTCACACCAAACTTGAGAATCAAACTTTTTGTGAGACAAGATTGCTCACATGGTCAATGCAAAGGAACAAATTAATGTGATATGAATGAGGCGATTACGCAAGAGAGAACCACATATTGGTGGAACTCGGTTGGTGAAAAATGATGATCCTGTGCCTTGAAAGCATTGAGATTCTCCTCTCGTCACTGAGGTTCTGACGTCACTGAATCAGAAATGGAGGAAACATGCTGGTAAATCAGCCAACATGTGTTTTCTAGATACAATGAATAAAGCTCAGGGAAATTGCCCTCCACAGGCGTGCATCTAGTGTGAGTGATGAGAATAAACACACATTATAATGAGATGTAAATATCCATAGCTATATTTCAAAACTGTATTCAGACACACATCGATACAGAATGTTACTGGATATCTATACATGTATACTAGACGTACACGATACACCTGAGGGAAATTGCCAATTTCAGACATAAAGATTACAATTACACTTCCCTGTTTACAGGACAAACACAGTGGATGGCAGACATGGCTGTAGCCACCATTGAACACTTAGTGTCCATGTCCTCTATAATTGTTCTGGGAATTTGAACATTTTTATTTTAAAATTAATTACATAGATTTATTCTAATATTTCCAGACTGAATATATTCATATTTGACAACTTGACAAATGTATTAAATCATTTCAGAATCTCCCATTCAGAGCCAGAATGTTGCCTTCCTTTAGAGGCCTGGTAAGAGGTCCCCTCTGGAATAGATCCCTGGAAGAGCTGGAAAGAGGGGCGTTCGATATGCCCTCCGAAATCTGCTGCTCTGCAGCGGAACAAGATGGATGGATTGTTGAAAAGAAGAAGCTGACCGACCTCAGGAATTTGATTTTGGAAATTCATATTCACTGATGCACACTGACTGTAATTCTATAGAGCCCTTCGGTGTGGAAATGAAGAAAACCCAGCTTTTTGCAAACATGCACCTCTAGGTTTACATGTAAAAAAAAGGGAACATAATATTGACCATTTAGAAATAAGCACATGGAGACACATGCCAGCTTTACTTTTTTATAATTACTTCCATGTACACCCCCCAACCCCACCTCCAACTGAGCTGATTAACACAGACTCAGACCACCCACCAATCTGTTAAGGCACTGTGGCCCAATTAATAGCTGCAGGGTGATTTGATATAAATGCACAGGCGCTTAGAAGTTTAGAAGCAAAGTGAAGCCACAAAAAGGGTTTTTTTAATCAATTTTCAATTAAGAATTCATTGCTGTCTGTGGGAGTACTGGTAATTGAGTCAAGGAAGAGGAAGTGAGGGCCGGAGAGGCAGGGCTGGTCGTTCAGGGACCACTCATTTCCATATAAATGAGCTGGTAAATGCACACCTGATTTGGGGGGAAACATAGACAATGAATGACCAATTTCCTCTTTTACTTAAGAGTCATTCCATGTTTTCGCATTTTAAAAGCTGATAAAACTCTGTTTGAGATTTCTATTAGAGAGTCCAGAGTGCACTGGTTTCTTATAACAAGCAGAGCAGTTAGTCATCGCCCCTTAGCAAACACAAACCTTTACTGAAAGAGATAGTGAGAGTCACAATGAGCCCAAGGACCCGATGGCATTTCCTCATGGTAACGATCCACAGAAATGAGTGTCAATACTTGTAAAAGGAAAACCCGTTCTCATTTCCTCATCTCTGTGCCTTCTTCAGGATGTTTACTCAAATACACAGCTAACATGCTGCTTGTGTGATTTGCAATATTATAGATAAATATTCAATTATTATATATTCAATAATCAAATAGAAGCTTTGGGAAGTAGGTTGCATAAAAACACAATCACAACTGCAAAGAATGATGTGCTGGTGTTGTGTTGCAGTATGTTTACTGTTATTGATCCATTCAGTCTTTACTGAACGGATCAATTCAGCACATGCACAGCAGGCTACCAGAGCCTCAGCTCAGTATCACCGCAACATCTTAGAAAATAAACACCTACATTTTATTATTTTGTGACAAGGAAAGTACCTGCATCATTTTGACAAAGACAAGTCTTACTAACTACCTCGCAAGTGAGTGTGCAGAGCAGTGAGCCAGCCTTAAAAGGCTCAGCACACAATCCCACACAGGTGCTCTCAATCAGGCAATCAGGGAGCTGCACCTAGAATGCAAATATAGATCAGACACACAAATAAAACAGGGGACAGAATTGCACGTAACAGTAAAGATCCCCCCTATTTTGCTATCAAACTGCCCTGTGATGCCTTATCTTGTGTCTGAGTGTTCCAATCACACACCAGAGGAGATTATTCAGTGTGTTTAAAAGATTGCACATTTAAAACAGACTGCAGATTTTCAAGGTCACCTGATTACTGTCAGTCCTCGACTGCAGCATGTAGGAAAATGTTCTGTTTTCTGACACCATGAACATAAAGCTATGTCAAATGCCTGTAGTGATGGCAGATTTGGAGGAAATAGGAAGTTGGTTCTCAGTGTTGAAGTTCTTTATTGTGATTGTAAAAGGCGTGTAAAGGTGTGTGCATTTACAGTATGTGTAAAGAATTCACGAAAATGTTGTTTTTCACATGTATCTACCATGGCAAATATACATTTTCTTTAGTGGAAAACAGCATCTTATACTGGTTGGTAAAGGTCATAAATGTATCAGTGTTAGATTGAACATGGCCTCAGAGAGATACTTAAGTTGACTAATTACAGAAATAGATTTAGAAGACATTGCATCAAATTAGAGGACCATTATGGACAATTGTTAGCTTTCAGCTGCTAGTTTGATGACAATAATCTTATAATGGTCCACAATTATCTGGTGGATTCTAGATGTACAGTACTTGATATGGAATGGTTGGAAAGTTATTCTGTGTGAGTTATATGCAAGGATATTACAATGATTGATAAATCTTCATAGATACAGACTAAAACAGTTAGAAATAATGATAACAGAAATAACATTCACCCCGTATACACACATAACATTTTGGCATTGGGGAACAAAAGCCAAACAGCATGACAGCAAAGACAAAAAGAGGGAGAACTTCAATCGATCCGTTCCTCTTCTGCTCCTTCTTTGTCTTCTTTGTCTGCTGAAGAAACATCCCCGCTGTGTTCATTTAATCCGGTAGGGTGGCACTCGACTATGTTGTGAAAAACAATCAGTTTTCTTTTTAGGTGCCACCTGACCGAGCTGGGCCTCTGGTGGAAAGTTCCTCAGTATATTCACTCAAGTACCGCACTGAAGTATATTTTGAGGTACTTGTACTTCCATTTTATGCTGCTCTATTCTGCTTTGCACAGGAAGCATACAAGATAAAATAATCACATAAGTCAATAAATCAATACAAATATTATATCACAAGGCATCATATGGTGTATTTTCAAAGTGCCAATAAAAAAGTAAAAATTGTATTTGTATTGGAGATACATATACATGGAGATAAGGTCAGTAAGAATATGTTGCACTCAGGAAGTGTGGAACTTTATTAAACTCGTTCCAAAATGTCTGCATTAAAGCATCTGTCTACTCTTAATTAAAGAAGTGTGATTTGTTTCATGAAAAAGCAGCAACGAATTGGAGATCAAAATAAAATGTTTAACCGACTGATATTAAACTACCTCTTACTATTCACATTATGATTCATTTTTTTTGCTGAGCACAGATGAGTGACTCAATGTTATGACGTGATTGGTAAATCACTGTTCCATTAAGTAGAGTACCGTTCTCCTTTATGCTTCTCCTCTATTGGCTTCTCATTTTACCTTTAAACAAAAGTGAGGCTAAACAGTGGTGGAAAAAGTAATCACATCAATCTACATGATGAGTACTTATTTTGAGTGGTTTTGCTGATGATGCTTTTGAACCTTAAGTTGAGTAAAATGCTGCATTTCCTTTTAGTAATTTTCTTTTTCATTTTAGTATCGCTAGTTCTGCTTGAATCCTCCACACATGAGTTACTTTAACGGTTAAAAGGGGAAAGGTATTAATCAGAAAATCAACTTCATGAGAGCTTTAACTGCTACTGTGTAAGCAGCACATTTCCACTGTGCTAACAAGCAAGCTGTTGGAGTACTTACCTACGTTTATTGTCCACTGACGACTCTGTTAGCGTACTAGCTTGCTGTGATGATGAGGATTTCTGTTCTGCGAAAAGCAAGTGGTCTCGTGGAGTTTGCATGTGAAATGAGCTCAGAGAATCACTGAGTGGGACGCAAAATCCCCACAAGACCCTCGTAGTCCACCCTGTACCGTTATTATGCCTGAATTACTTATTCACATGAAATGGGTTTATTATTATCATCAGTTATTAAATGACTTTAGATATTAAATGTTGCCTTGCATGCTAATACACCATAAATTCATAGAAACAGAACAGTGTGCATACAAACAAACAATGACAAAAAGTCCAAAAATAGACACGCTGCTTTTTAAAAGTTACCACAATCAATGCTTCAGACCTTGATTCTTTATGATCCATAAATCATCGACTGACAAACGTATACCAATGGAGAAACATGCACTCTGAATTATTAAAGGTCAAACTTCATCACATCAAGATTAAACATTGTTCATCTGTAGCTACACCAGAATATTTCTGAATAATAATAAACCAAAAGAAATGTAATATTACAAGCACAGGTTGTATACACGTGATGCCCAAGGAACATTCTGTGAGAATATTATGCATTTTCCATCTGCTATTATGGAACCAGGTGTTAAGGGATGGATTCTAGCCACTTTACCACCGTGTTCCCTCTGCAGGAAGGATGAAGCTGTCCTCCACTGGTTATGAATGATTCTTTGAACATTCAGCTTGATGAAAAGGAAAACGGCCCTCCTTGTAACATGTCACAATAATATTACTGTGGTAATACTGATCGATTGGTACATCTTGCTTGATCCTGTGCCTCAATTTAAACCTTAATATGTAAATGTAGAGACAAAATTGTTTTTCCTTTGCTTATGGTTATGATATGTTATAATCATTTTAATTCAACTTTGAACTATATATATATTGAAAAGAAAAACAAGACAGGAAATAAAATGAAAATGTATGTTGAAGCAGAATTACAAAATGTTTAAAAATGTTCACAGTCATATCATGTCAACAATCATTCAGGACTGCTGGGTGGGACAGTTTGACTGGGTTTGGCATTAAACTACAATATAAAATCATGCCGATCCAGTTTTGAAATAGATAGAGACAAACAGAATGGACACACTTGAGAGATAAACCAGACACACACTAATGAATAGTTTCTCTCCTGCGGGACCTGAAAGTTTAATTTTGCCAGGAGACAGAGACAAGGCTTTTGTTTGATGGCATAGAAACAAGTCCCCCTCTGTTGGACAACAGTTGGCACACTGAGGTGACGTCAACACCGCAAACTCATGGGACTTTTCATGTAGGGCTCGGAGGTGGGTGGAAGAGGAGGAGGTGTGACACCAGACAATGAAAAAGAAACAAGACAGCTAAATCAAGGAGGTACTTATTCTTCATAAAATATATATTAAAGATCCGACATTTGATGGCCAAAGACAAACAAGCAGGTTAAAAATGGCAGGAAAAATCACTTGTTGAAGCGTAGGACTGAAAATGACTCAGAAGCTTGTCACTTGGCTCGAGGCAGACGAGCAGTGACACATCATAAGGAACAAAAGCATGTGGATGTGTGATTGTGCTCTTCCACATTCCTCAGCAAAGACTTCTGGGTTATCATCAGAGGCACAGTAGTATCCGTCGACATCTTTACATGTAGGCCTACACACTGTTCATCAGTTCTGGGAACGCCACTTTTGACTTTTGTCCTGTCCGAGTGTGTTGTTTTACTGCATACTATATGCCTGTTTTATTCAGTTAAAAGCATAGTATGACTAAAACAAGCTCACGCCTCATTTCCACTACAAACAGAGACAATATACAAAGCAATGCCGGCAGTTTGAAACATGATTAATGAACAAAACAAACAAAAAAAAGCTACAAAACTTACAAAAACACAAAAATGATGCTTACACAACAGCAGTACTTGGTTCACATGGAACACAGACAGCAGCCTCCTGGGTGAAAGCCCTTTGTACCTTTCTACCACACATGACTCTTTCTCAACGTATTTGTGATATGATAAGTACATAATTCTTGACAAAATATGTCTCCCTCCAAACCTAATTCACAATGCAGTTTCAATATATGCAAATGTCATTTCTAGGAGACCGTGCTGACTGTCCTTGGCAGGTGAGGATGAAAGCGAGGATATCTCATGAATAAATAAAGGACATCATGGTTTTTCTTTTCTAAATGGATATGAAATGCTTGCACAAAAGGTTAACGCATGTAAACAACAATCACCCTGTCTTTAACTGTAGTTATGTTGTTTTTCTTGCAAATTGTTCTTTGCTGACCATGTTCCCTTTCTCCTGTGGCAATATATATAAAAAAAAAACAGAAATAATGAAATGGGTGACACTAAGGACTCTACACCAATTTCCATGTCAATGTTTATTTCCCTAAAAAAGGCAGCTGTCGATGTCTTCCCTCTTGGAGCCACCCTCCTGTTCCCTCTCAGGGAAACACTGTTAGCTCTGTCAGCTCTGCTGCTTGCACTGTAATGCTGTTCGCCAAGTTAACCATGATGCAAAGTGTGCAGCGCAACCTCACTTCAAGTTCTTCTTCGTTAAAACATGATGATCATTTAGGAGGCTATGCACTGTAAAACCCAATCGCTTTCTGACATATAGGGCCCTAGTTTCGTGGCGCAGCGCAGGGCGGCGCAGCGCAGGGTGGCGCAGCGCAGTTCGGCGCAGACGGCGCAATGCAAGTTTCGACCCGCGCAGCCTTGCAGTCAGTTTGGCAGTTTGGTGGATCGCCTGCGCCAAGATGGGTGTGGCGGCGCAGCAGGGGGAGGCGTCACAGATTCAGCTTGGCGTAGCGGACGTTTCGTGGCAAAAAGCCTTGCCTAGACTGCGCTGAAAGCTCGCCAGCTCCGACCTGGTCTACTTTCGGCGCAAGACGTAAATAAAGTCCATTCATTCAATGCGAATCACAGCTGGCGGAGTGGAAGTTTGGCTGACAGCGCGCAGTGCGCACACGTCACCGAGACCTCACAGGCAGGTTTCCACAGTTCCAGGCACATTAAATGCAATAAATAATCACAACAAACACTATTTAATGCAACTAATTGAATCAACACGTGAATATATATCTATATAGATTGTCCCGTCACATCTGACGTCAGATCAAAGGCGGATGGCACGCGTAACGGAAACTCAGCCTCTCGGACCAAAACATTTCCCTCTCGCTCTCCTGTTTTTTATAATATCGGCATTGCAGGTGCAGGTGCGCTGAAAGCTGACTGCGCCTGGTCTACGAAACTAGGCCCCAAAATGTTAATGTCAAGTCCACACAAATGATCAGAGCTGTCAAAATGACATAAAAACTTTACGTTCACTTGACACAAACATTCATCCCATGTAAGGTTGACATAATTTTTTATGTTAGTTCAACAATTTATTTTGTTTATTGTGTTCATTTTACTCAAAATTTTAAACTCAATATAGCCTAATTATTTCAAGACCAATTAACAACACATACATTGTTCACTTAACGTATATTTTAAAAGTTAAATAAACTTAAAAAATGTTTGTAAAAATAACTACTCAATGTTTTTATGTTCAAATAACAGGTTGTCACTTTATTGTTTAATACAATTAAAATTGTTGTGCTCATTTTAAATAACAAAAACATATTACAACAAGAGTTGCAGAGTTATCCTGAACACAATTTTTTTTTGCTGTCCTAAAATAAAATTGCCTCAATTTTCTGTCTTTACCAACAAATTATTTTGTGGTACACATAATTTAATAAAAGTATTTCAAAGCAACATTAAACGTAAAGGTTCAGTCCAACTTCCATTTTTTTGTTTGTATAACTTAAAATATTTTAGTAGAAACAAAAGCTAAATTTGTGTTATAATGTTTATGTCAACACAAGGTAAATATTTAATGTAAAAATAGGCATATTGTTATGCTCAATGGACAACATAAACTGTACACTTTGCATAAAATTGGTAATTGTTTTAACTTATGAATTGGTGTTAAAAGTTATGAATTGGTGTTAAAAGTATACACTCAGTTGTTTTATGTTAAAATAACATGTAGTCAATTTACTTTTCAATAAAGCTAAAAACATTTTGTTCACTTGACATAACAAAAACACACAAATACAACACGAGTTGAAGAGTTATAATGAACACATTTTTTTTGCTGTCTTAACATAAAGCTGCCTCAAATTGATGTGTCTTTTCTAAACTTAGTATTTTCTAGTATACATAATTTAGTAAAGATGTGTTAAAACAACAGTAAATGTATAAGTTGAGTACAACTTACATTTCTTTGTTTGTTTAACTTAAAATCTTTTAGTAGAAACAAAACCAAAATGTATTTTATAATGTTTATGTCAACACTACTTGAATATTTAATGTTAAAATGGCATATATTGTATATGCTCAATGGACAACATAGAAACTGTGAACTAAGTTTACATTTAGTAATTGTTTTAACTTACAAAATGGTGTAAAAAAATATCTATTCAGTTTTTTATGTTCATTTAAAGGTTGAGTAGAACTATTTCTTTAGCACACATATATACATACAGGACACACATACCTGTCACCTGTGCCAGGTACCTGTCACTGCCGTACCTGTGCCGTACCTGGCACAGGTGACAGGTACGGCACAGGTACGGCAGTGACAGGTAGGCCTACGGCAGTGACAGGTACGGCAGGTACGGCAGTGGCAAAACAGTAACAAAACAGAACAGAAGCTGGTTCAGCTTCAAAGGTTAGTAGCCTACCTTCCAGTGATCTTGGCGGAATATTCAGTGGCAAGTTCGGCGATCCTGCCGTGCAACAGTCCCGTGGTGTGTCTGGCGAGCAGCTAACGGAGCTAGCTGATATAGCTAGCGCCGGCCACAGCATGATGGTGGTGTGCGAATCCTGCTTTCCCACCCTCTCAAAACTGAGAGAGAGCGTAAACGGCCTGGAGGCTGATCTCAGGGAGAAGGACAAAATCCTGATGAACTTCTCCACCGTCGCCACGACCCAGTCCAGGCTCATCGCCCACCTGAAAGCTTCCGGCGCTGGCGACCGGAGCATGTCGGCCACAAACAACACGACCCTGCCGTGGACCGGCTCCGCCATCGCTGGATCACCGGCACCAGCTGTCGTCGAGTCCCGCTGGCACCACCTGGGAGCCAAGCCGAAGGGAGCGGCAGCCTCCACCTCACGCCTCCGCCTGCCGGAATGGCAGTGCTCCATCAGGGAGGATGGAGCGGGGGCCCCAGCACCGGTGAGCTCAACACCTGTCAAGCCGAGGGACCCGTGGTCGGTGGTGGGCAGGGGCGCCGGGGCTCGTCCATCTCCCCCGCCTCCGCCCCCGGAAATCCCGCTCGACAACAGGTACAACATCCTAAGCCTGCAGGACTTCCCTCCAGTTGGCACCTGCTGCAGCCCGCCTCCAGGAACCGACCACCCGGCTCAACGGACGCGGAACCGGGATCCACCCGCCCGGTCTTCACCATCACCTCCATCCCGCTCGGGACGAGCAGCGGCACAGCGCCGCCACCCGCAGGTTTCCCCCGAGGAGCGCGGCGTCTCCAGGCGCGCGGCGACGGCCGCGCCGGCTCGGCGCACTCCCGAGGTGCTGGTGGTCGGGACCTCGCTGGTGAGGCACGTGTCCGTGCGCAACGCACGGACTTTCTGCCGGCCTGGTGCCTGTGTCACGGAGGTCACATCCGCCGCTCAGCAGGTGAGTGCCCAACATCCTTCGGCCTCCACGCTGGTCGTGGAGGCTGGCATCAACGACCTCAAATTTCAGCAGTCGGAGGTGCTCAAAGCGAACTTCGTCGCCATGGTGGATAGCGTGCTGGACACGGGGAAGCGGCTAATTGTTTTGGGTCCGCTTCCCCCGCCCCGCTACGGTGATGTCATCACCAGCCGCATCCGCCAGCTGCACCTGTGGCTAAAGGGATACTGCCTGGGCAACAGTATCCCTTTCGTTGACAACTACGCGGCCTTTTTAAACCGACCTCAACTTTTTAATCGGGACGGCCTTCACCCCAACCAGGAGGGATCCCGGCTTTTATCTGTGAACATTGACCTGACCATCCGCTCATGCACCACACCCACCTCTTGACTAACACACGGACACTCTGCCCCACGCTGTCCCTCCCACCCACACTCACCCCCCACTCCCTGCACCATACATAGCCCACACATCCACCCATCACCACCCCCATCAAAACCACAGGACATCCATCACATTGAAACACTAATCACTCACAGACATCAACCCAGGACTGTTTTTAGACCTACTGATTGTTTTAATGTCCCCATAAAGAGACATACTGAGCGCACAATCAATGAAGACATCAAGATGGCCCTACTAAATGTGCGCTCGCTGTCTAACAAATCTTTTATTATAAATGATGTAATTTTAGACAGAAAATTAGACGGTATTCTCCTTACTGAGACATGGCTCGGCACTGACGCACGTGTTGTTCTCACAGAGACCTGTCCTCCAGATTTTAACTTTTTATTTTCAACTAGGGTGGGCAGGAAAGGAGGGGGAACTGCCTCGATCACAAGGTCAACATTATCGGCAAAGGAAGCTTCTTTTAACAACTATTTATCATTTGAATACCACGCCTTTGTTTTTAGCAGCCCTCCTATTCTTTGTGTGACTGTTTACAGACCACCCCAGCACCCTACTGCTTTTATCAGTGACTTCTCAGAGTTTTTAACCATCATTCACGCTAAGTATGATAGGATTTTAATAACTGGTGATTTTAACCTACACATCGATAAGACCTCAGACCTAGCATCTAGAGAATTTTTAAACCTCCTTCATTGCTTGGATTTTAAACAGCATGTCTGCCAGCCAACCCACGACAGGGGGCGCACCCTGGACCTGGTCATAACCTATGGCCTGTCTGTGGGTGCGCCCTCTGTCGTGGATCTGGCCGTGTCTGACCATTTTTGTGTGTTTTTTAACATCACCAGTTTTAACCAGCTGGAGGACCCTGTGAGAACAGTGAGGAAACGCCATCTTACTTCTGAAGTGGCAGCAAATTTTATCCAGATTTTAAAGAACACTCCTGCACAAATTTTACCAGCACCATGTGATTTTATCATTGACAATTTTATTCACAAACTAAGGTCAACACTTGACTCAGTGGCTCCTCTTTTAACTAAAACTATAAAAACAAGACCAATGCCACCATGGAGAAATGAAGAAATCAAAAAACTGAAAAGAACGTGCAGGAGTGCTGAGAGGAGATGGAGAAAATCAAAGCTGACAGTACACTACAATATATTGCGTCAACACCTCAAAACATACAATAAAACCATCAAACTGGCAAGAATTTCACATTTCAAAAATCTAATATCCGAAAATAAAAATAACCCCAAATTTTTATTCTCCACAATTGAGTTTTTAACCAACGGTGACCGGAACAGGTCACCAATAACACCAACAGACTCCGTTTGTGAGGCGTTTGCTGACCACTTCAGAGGTAAAATCGATAACATTAGATCCAGTCTTTTATCTCACCAAATCTCAACCTCCGACATTCCTGGATCAATGCTTCCACCTGAGGAGACTCTGGACTCTTTTGCCCTGGTTGACGCAAGGACACTTGGTCGAGTCTTCTCCCAAGTGAAGCCCACAACCTGCCTTTTAGACCCAATTCCCACACGCTTTTTTAAAACGTTTTATGATGTTTTTGAGGAACAGCTTTTATATATGGTGAACTGCTCTCTTCAGACGGGTGTCTTCCCCACATCCTTCAAAACGGCGGTGGTGAAGCCCCTTCTGAAGAAGAGTGGCATAGACCCCACCATTTTTAATAATTACCGTCCAGTATCCAACTTACCATTTTTAAGCAAAATTCTAGAAAAACTGGTTTTTACACAGATAAATAACTTTTTATATTTAAACAATACATTGGAGAAGTATCAGTCTGGTTTTAGGACAAACCACAGCACAGAGACAGCCCTTTTAAAGATTTTAAATGACATCAGGTTCAATTTAGATAATCATAAACTCACAGTCTTGGTTCTGCTAGATCTAACCGCCGCCTTTGATACAGTGGACCATCACATTTTAATAAACCGTTTGAGGAACCTGGTTGGTCTCTCTGGTGCAGTTTTAAATTGGTTCTCCTCTTACCTCACTGACCGAAGCTTCTTCGTAAGTCTGGATACCTGTTCCTCCAAAACACACAACCTTAAGTGCGGGGTTCCCCAGGGGTCAATTTTAGGCCCAACCCTTTTTAATCTCTACATGCTTCCCTGGGTGATGTCATCAGGAGGCACGGCATCAGCTTCCACAGCTATGCTGACGATACACAACTGTACATCGCCGTGTCTCCTGATGACACAGGGCCAATTGATGCCCTTTTTAACTGTATTTTAGACATCAAGTCATGGATGGCAGCAAACTTTCTACAACTCAACCAGGACAAAACAGAGGTTTTAGTCATAGGTCCTGAAGGCCAGAGAGAGAAACTTTTACCAAAATTAAATAATTTTAAATCATCGAAATCTCTGAGAAACCTGGGCGTGATTTTAGACTCTGAGCTCAGTTTTATTCCACACATTAAAAATGTAACAAAGTTAGGTTTTTACCACCTGAAGAATATAGCCAGAGTCCGCCCGTTTCTCTCACAGGCCAGTACAGAGGTGCTGATGCATGCTTTTATTTCCAGTCGTCTAGACTATTGTAATGCCCTGCTCTCTGGTCTTCCTAAAAAGAGCATCCATACTCTCCAACTGCTGCAAAACTCAGCCGCACGCGTGCTGACGAGGACCAGAGGGCGGGAGCACATTACACCAGTTTTAAAGTCGCTGCATTGGCTCCCTGTCCGTTTCAGGATCGATTTTAAGATTCTTTTACTTGTTTTTAAATGTCTTAATGGTCTTGGGCCCTCTTATTTATCTGACCTACTCCTATTATATCAACCCTCACGGACCCTGAGGTCCTCTGGCACCGGCCTTTTAACCCTTCCGCAAGTCAGATTGAAAACACATGGGGAGGCGGCTTTTAGTTATTATGGTCCCCGACTGTGGAACAGCCTGCCGCAGAACCTCAGGGCCGCAGAGAATGTTGATGTTTTTAAAAAACGGCTCAAGACTCATCTTTTTAGTCTGGCTTTTAATTAACCTTCTATTATTTTAAGTCTGCTATTTTATTCCCCAAGTTTTAATCTATTACTTTAAGTTTGCTTATTTTAGTAGTTTATACTGATTTTATTCTATCCTATTTAGCTTTTTATCTAGTTTTTAGCTATTTATTTTATTACTGCTATCTTGTTGTATTTTACATTATTTTATCTCTTTTACCGTCGACTGACGGGAACCAGAGTCCCTCATGGTGTGGATGGCCTTTCACTCACCGATGTCTCAGTGCCGAGCCATGTCTCTACAGTTTTAGCCAATGCAGTGCGTGGGTGTGTGTGTGTGTGTGTGTGTGTGTGCGTGGTGTCCATACCTGAGTTGCGTGCATGTTAGTGTGAGTGTGCGAGTGTGTTCCGGGTGGGGGGGTCGGGTCTTTCTTTCTGTTGTTGTTGTTTTTATTGTTGTTGTTGTTTTGTTTTTATTTTCTAAATTGGTATTTTATGTACGGCACTTTGTGTTGCATTTACCTGCATGAAAGGTGCCATATAAATAAATAAAATTGAATTGAATTAAAAATTGAATATATACATATTTTTAAATTGTTTAAATTTTTAAATTACTTTAAATTGTGTAAATTTGTGCAAAAGTGTAAATATACTTTACTTTCATGAGAACAATACGAATAAAAATCAAGTTAGCTAAGTTAACTACCATGTCAATAGAAATGTATGAGGGAAGAAATCCAATTGAAAGAGGCCAAGTTAACGCTATGTGGCTATGACTCACATTATTTAATACTGACCTATTCGTTTTACTCTTAATTTTCATTTTATAACAAGGTAGACCATTTTGCTAAGCAAGGTATGTTATCTGTTGTAATTTAGCTAATGCATTAGGCTACCATGTTGACTAACATTAGCATATGTGGCTGGAAAACACCTTTGTCCTGAAGGTTGAAAAGTAGTTCATGTTGACGCTAGCCCATGCAAACTATTGTCAGCATTATCTCTATTTCCTCTTACCATCATTAGACTTTTGCACAATGAAAACATATTTTGCAGTGTGTGCTGCCGGCCAGGTTGGTGTCAAAGAACTTGCGGATTGCGCTTGCCCACCAATGTGTGCTGGAAGGGCTGAGTTTCAACTACATACACCTCACATTACACAAACTAAAACAACCTTCAGCTATGGCTGCAAGTAAGCACATATGTCACATGGCCTACACAACAAGCGTGAGGTGCAGAAGTTTAGGTATTGGTAATAATGCCACCTGGTCGCTTTGGACAAAAGCGTCTGCTAAATGACCTAAATGTAAATGTAAATGGTCCATGCCTTTCATTTGATATTTTGAGCATGACGAGCTGGAGGGGATCGTGAAAGATAGGACATGCTAGGACAATGTTACTACTTATGTACCTGACTCCAAGCAGCAGTCTATTCAACCCTAACTCACAGAAACATGATTAAACAACCTCACCTGGTGCACACCTCAGATATAATTAGCTGAGTTTTGTAAGCTATGGCCAACAGGCCATTTGTGATTCATAAATCATAGCAAGCAAGCAGATATACCTACACAAGCATAATTTCTAACTTGTGACAAATACAAAATTAGTCAAGCAAATTCAAGTAAAATCTGGTTTAACTAGGCCTACAGCTCAATTTCACAAATCACATATCACCTCAAGGGTCTTAATAGGCGTATGGTCTATAAAGGCCAAAATCCTTGTCTGAATTCATGTTGACAGTGGCCTGCATGTTGAGGGTGAGATGATGAGATGAACATTTTATTATCCTACATCAAATAACAGATAGATACAGTGTGGACATACTACATACATACATACATACATACATACATACATACATACATACATACATATACATATACATATATACATACATACATACATACATATACATATATACACTATCTAAATTAACCTGAGTGTATCTCACCAAATATATATATATATATATATATATATATATATATATATATAGTGTATATATGTATATGTATGTATGTATGTATGTATGTATGTATATATATATATATATATATATATATATATATATATATAAACATATACAAATATATAAACTTATACAAATGTTCATGTCATTTATTGTATGTCTAATATGCATGTTGTAGGTTATTTTCTGTAAGGAAAGGCGCGCATTCTTTTAAAATTCAAGTTCAGGCAAGGACCAATAGGTAACGAGGAGGCTTTGGCCCATGCGCTGATCATGCGCCTGCCAGCCAATTATAGCCAGCAGAACTCGATCGTTAACGGCTGCTGACATTTCACCGCCTGACTCCGTCTCCGACTGGTGTTGCAGACTGGACTCCGTTAGAGACACTCGCTCATAAACGGTAAGTGTACAGTACGTACAGTATGTATTGAAGTGATTACTCTGTGTGACTAAACTTACTTTGTTGACCACAAACTCACGTTAATTTGACATTGTGCCAAACGACTTATGTCTAAGGTGTTGTCAGAAGTTGCTAGCTAGCAATTACTGTGCTGACTCCTTACACCATTGTATTTAACGTTAACGAGACCAACGTTTGAGTAGCAACGTTAGACCTGTAGCTGTGAGAAATACTGCACAACGGAGATAGTGGGTCGAGTGATGGAAATACGCTGTTCCGTGTACTCTTAGCTTAGTTAGTCAGGTCAGTGTCCATATTAATTAATGCACACAGAAGGATTCACAAATATAGGCCTATTTCGGGATTTATACATTAATGACTCCACAAAAATATATATATATATATATATATATATATATATATATATATATATATATATATATATATATATGTTATGAAGTTATATATTTATGTTGATGCTGAGTGAGGTCACTTTGTTTTTATCAGGTTTATGCAGAATGACAACGCTTCAGCAACCAGCGGCTGAGAGTTGTACTGTATGCTGCATTGGATCAACACACAGATCGTTTGGCTGGAGCCAGATGGAGGGAAAATATGGTTGAAGGGCCTTGAAGAGCTCTTCATCTTAAAGTCATACTCTCAGGTAAATTATAGAAATGTAATGTTTCATTATCAACTGAAAAAACCCTTTCCAAGTTAAACATTCATTTATGTCATAAGTTAGGTTATCGGCTTTATAATTTTGAATCAGGACCATCGATTTTTGGATCTGGATGCTTGTGTAAAAACTTGTGTCAACTTTGTGTGTCACATTTAGTAGGTTACAGGTGCATTCATTCAGTGTGTAATATATACTGTATATTTAAAATGTATTCAGGACATCCCTTGTAAATAGCGGGAAAAATAAGCACAGTAATGTCTTCAGAAAGGTGTAAATATATATGATTGGTATTTTAGCATTTTGTTCTCTTTTTCTCTTATGTGTAACTACAGCAAACACAAGACATCAATGTTGACCGGATTGCAATTCTCTGGTGTCCTCAGTGCTGCGACAAGAAGACGACATACAGCTGTTCTACAACTGCAAGGTGGGTTGGTATATTCTTTATGGGCAAGCTGTAGTAGGCTGGGCATGTTATTGAAAATGTACCAAAACCAACATAATGATTTTCACAGCTGACCCAATTTAAGTCATATTGGTATGTCTGATAAATAAATGATCTCGGAAAGGATGTTCCTAACCCCTTAAATGCATCAGAATGCACTGCACCAAATCTCAGATCACCCTTAAGAAGTCAGTCAGTGTTTTGTGCTCTGTCTCTCATATCTGTCACTACATTAACACACTACACCCTTCACTAGGGTTGCACGGTATACCGGTACTAATTTGGTACCGGGGTACTGAGGCATTTAAAACGGTACTGTATTGCATTTGGACGGGACCGGTACTTGCAGCGCCGCCGGCAGCGCCCGCAACAGCGCGGCGAACTCGCCGCGTAACGTCACCGCATTGTAACTACAGCTGAGAGGACGAGGAGCGAGCAGGAGGAAAGCTTGGAGAGAGCGCGAGAGAGAGAGAGAAAGAGAGAGAGAGAGAGCGCGCGCGAGAGAGAGAGCGAGCGAGTGAGCGAAGCACGGAGAGGAGAACGGCTGCTGCAACCGTCATCACGCCGCAACTTGCGGACAAACCAGCGCCGCGAAGTGCGATATGGCCGTACTTTAGCTAAAAACAAATGCGCAAAGCGAGGCAGTTAACGCCGATGCACCACTGTGTAAACGGTGTTTAAAACATGCATGGCTAACGGCGGAAACACCTCCGACTTAGCCAAACACTTAAAGGACAGGCCCTCAGACCTGCACACTGATCTCAGGGTACGACAGGTCATTTACTCAGGAAAAAAAGCCACATTCAGTGCTAAAAGCAAGCCACCGCCACCGCCCTTCACTCAAAAGTAGCTCTGGAAGAAAAAAAAGAGCTGGTTTATTTATATTATTATATTTTATATTATATTATTGTATTTATATTTTAACATTTTTAAAATTGTGTGCATTAGAAAAGCTTGTCTTTGTGGTATTTTATTTTGTTTGCTGATTAATATGTTATTGTTCTAAGATTTTCTATTAAAATAAAGTCAGTAATGACATTTTTTGGATTCACTTTTTATTTGAAAAAGCATCGAAAAGTATCGAAAAGTACCGAAACACATTTTGGTACCGGTACCGGTACCAAAATGTTGGTATCGTGACAACACTACCCTGCACTTAAACCTGGAATAAAATCATCTCATCTGCCACCAACAGTCCAAATCTTACCTTCATAGCAGTTTAAAAGTCCCTTGTGTGCTATACATATAAAGTTGACTTATGTATTACAAAGAAAATTTCGCCGCTTCATTAACTGCATTAAAACTTCGCAATATCATAGATGGCACCGGTTCTTATTATGGTCTGAGTCACCGCAGCACTGGGTCGTCAAGGAGTACTGAGTAGTGGTGGTTCATGCGACCGGTTGTTTTTCGGTCTGATTTCGCAGCTCTCGGTCGACAAGTGAGTGAGTCGTGAGCGACGGTTAATGCGACCGGTTGTTACTTCAGTTCACAGTTCTATGTAGCCAGTAGAGATGCTATCGAACCAGGAGACTTGTGTTAAAACTAGTGCTGTCAAACGATTAAAACATTTTATCGAGTTAATCACAATAACAGGTTGTGATTAATCACGATTAATCACGATTAATCACAAGTTTAAAATACTAGTATTTACTTGGATTTTTGGGGGTAGATAAAACAAATGCATCATGTGTGGTGTTGGAATAAAGAAATGCATGACAAACTGGTTAGAGGAATCAAAGTTTTTACATTATTATAAGATATCAACTTAGTTGTGATAATTTCTGAACTAGAATCTATTAATTTGCTGAGTAAGAAGTGTCAGGGAGTGCTTGGCATTGCCCACAACATCCGTAATGAACTGCAGACTAGAAGGTGGCAGTCTTTTGAAGGTGAATTTGCCGTTCACAAATCGCCCCGTGGACACGCACCTTCAAGGTACGTGTCCACAGGGGCGATTTCAAACGCGTGTGGACGCGCCGCTTCCCAGTATTGCACGCTTGGTGGGCTGCCACTAGAGGATGATTGACAGGCGCTCTCCTTCAAACAACACATTTTTGCGAGCGTTCGCGAGCGTTCCCGAGGCGGCGAGTCGAGCCCGGCGTCTCTGATTAGCATAAAGTACATTCGACTTATACTTTAGGCAAATGAGGAGCTGCCAACTCGCGCGCCGTCTCTCGACATTCGCCGCGACGCTACCAGAATGCATTGCACGGCTTTTCACATAGAAAATGAATGGGACGCGGGGAAACACCGCTGCCTGTGGACATGCACCTTCCCTCTGGATCAAGACTACAGGTGCCACCGACAGCCATAAATCATACAATGCACGTTTTTTTTTTTTTTTTTTAAATACCGAGCGTTAATCGCGTGTTAAAAAAATGAACGGCGTTAAGATGATGTTGCGTTAACGCGTTATTAACGCGTTAAATTTGACAGCCCTAGTTAAAACCATAGAACAAAACGGGCTTCCTGCTGCCAAGCCTTTAATCATTTGCGGCCACTGGGACAGATGGCAAAAGGAAAACTATATTTGAAGAAGAATCTACTAATTTGCAGTCAACACCCGATTCCACGACTCAGTGACTTAACTCTATTAAGTCCGAACCGATTCTTCAGTCACACCGTCATTTCTACATGACAGCTTTCATTATCATTTAAAGGAACATATTTTGGGAATTGCACTCATTTGCTTTCTTGAGAATTAGATTAGTTGATTGATATCAAGAGCATAGAAGGAAACAGCTAGTTTGGTTCTGTCCGTAATTCAAAGCTAAACTACCTGCCTCCTGGCTATGCCTCTGTCGGAAAGACATGAGATTGGTCAGTAAAAAAGTAGGCTGTTTATTGTACCTATGTTTTGGAACATAGGGTGGAAAATAGGTTGTGATAAGAGCTGTCAAATTGCCTCTATAATCCTATTCGAATTTCATTCCCTATTTTTCTCAATATTCAAATTATTTTCAAATTTGTAATTCTCAAATTCAGCCTATTATTATTATTATTATTGTTATTATTATTATTATTATTATTATAACTACACTACACAGGCTTATACGTTACCAATGCCATTTTACTTCCTGACCACTAGATGGCGTTCCAAAAACATTACCAATAAATATGTTGTATTACCCACAGCTGACAGCTTTCTAGATAAGTAATAATTAAGAAAGTAAAACAACCACATTGCCGTTCTCCTGGGGACGCTGTGTCCCCGTTGCCATGGCTACGCCCTCCTCGTCTCACCGTCAGCTCTACTTTCACTTTCTCACGTACATCCAGCTGTCGGTCTTGTTCCAGATGAGTAAGCATATGGAGATGCGAGGCGATCGAGCTAGCAGTAAGCAGCATGAATGCATCTTTGTCATGACGTCATCGCTTCTAGAGCTCCGTCCATATCTTTGTTTCATTTCACCAAGTGCTGCCGTGTGGTTATCTCCATGTGTGTGCGCTACTGTCAGCTATTTGGGATACTGAGATTGTGATTCAGAAAACTTAATAATAATAATAATAATAATAATGGATTGGATTTATATAGCGCTTTTCAAGACACTCAAAGCGCTCTGACAGGGTTCCAGGTTCCATTCATTCACACACAGTCATACCGGTGGTGGTAAACTACGATAGTAGCCACAGCTGCCCTGGGACAGACTGACGGAAGCGTGGCCTTAATTGTGCATCATTCATGTGACAAAAGCCTTCATTTCTGCAGGTAGTCCAAGGCGAGGAGGCTGCGATTTGCTGATGTTAGACATTTATACAAACAAAAAAAAAACACACATACAAATATTAATTTCAGCATTCAATTAGTATAGTTTTGCTGGTGATATATCCCCCAAAAAAGACGAATTTGAGTACACAAAGTTCACTCAATTTTGACTAATATGTGTCTAATTTTGAATCAGGATAGCTCATCATGGTAAAAATAAATGTACATACAATTAAAATTGATTATTTGACTCAGATGCTTCCAAGTCAAGCCTATCCAATCACGTTGCTTTGTAATATTTATAATGGTGCTACATTTGCATTTATTGCACACAGCCATGACGTTGCATATGCTTGGTGGTGCATATCTGCATTGAAAACATAATCTTTGTCTTCCACCATCCAATTTTCCTTTCAACTACATCTCTTGCTAACATATGGGGCCTTACATATGGGGAAAAAACTATTAATGTAATGTAACCTAGTACGTGTAAGATTATTGTTACAATATGAACACATAGCACAGTCATTGGTGTAGCTAAATACATTAATATCAAATAAAAACTAAACCTGCATAATGCAGCTTGCTTTTGTGAACCTCTACGCTTGTGAAGATGAAATGAATGAATTTGTGCATTATCGGAGGAGCTTTAGTATGTTCTTTATTCTGTGATAGACTTGTGAGATAATAATACACAAAAAAGAAACAGATGGCATGTCCATTAAAAACTGAGATTATTTAAATTGTAATCTTATGTTTTTGGCCCTATTTTCCAGGAGAGTGCAGTTCAAGATCTGACCATTGAGGGATCTTCTGTGGCCATCATTGCTGACTGAGGATGTAATCCTGGTGCCCTTCCATCCTCGTGGAGTCAAGTCTTCCTCCAGGATCAGGTTGTCTTGTTTCACTTGCTGCTGGCACTGATGCACTCCTGTATTTGTATGGCTATTGTCAAGTTGTCCGGTTTTGTTTTGGTTTTTGGTGAGTTTTTCAGTTTTGTTTGGTTGGTTTTAAGCACTGTGTTTTTTCCCCCAACTTGAAAAGGATGTGACACTGAAGGAGTTCTGAAGGCACTGGGTTTCACTCAAGGATTGGACAGACAATAGTTGTTTCCGTTTTTGGTCTTTCCTCTTTCTTTTCTTTTTATTTAGAATACAGAGCACAAGTCCATAGGGTTGCAATTGTTAACAGTTAGCACTAGGGTTGGGCATCGTTTGGATTTTACCGATTCCGATCCCGATTTCGATCCTCTGTTTCGATTCCTGTTCTAAACGATTCTCGATTCCGATTCTTTGAGGTGCAGGTCAACAGGTCCAGTGTTGCCACAGTTACTTTGAAAAAGTAATCTGACTACTGACTACTAATTTAAAAAGTAACTTCGTTAAGTTACTGACTACTTGATTTTAAAAGTTACTAAGTTAGATTACAAGTTACTTTATTAGTTACATTCAACAGCTGCATCAGACAATCGATTTTGCCAATACTCACTTTATTGATGTGCTTTTTTAACAGTAACATCTACAATGTATCCATTTTAAGTTGCACTTGAAAACTATGTCCTGATAGAAAATACATGTTTTTATATATAAAAAAATAAAGACAGTCTTTCTTGACTTCACTTAACTTAAATAACTGTTTGCATATTGTAATGGCAGTAACAACATGAATGAACATTTTATGAATATTGAACCGGCATTAGAGCAGCAAGGATTGGTTTTATGAAACAAATGAGCACAGTCCTCAAGTATGAGCGGCGTGATGACGAAGGGAGGGGGCGGGGCCAGCAAGCAGCGAGACATGTCTCCACTAAACACTCAAGAGAGACTCCGCTCGCATTTCAGCACAGACTGAGTTAGCAGGAGCTCCGTGAAATCGAGAACTTGTCTTGTTTATTCACACGCTGCGCCTTTTCACCGTCACCGGACGGGACCTGCTCTTTTAATGTGGTTGTGCCATGCTGTGACTCTAAATGTTTTTTCAAGTTTGACGTTGTATTCTTGAAAGTATACAACACTTTATTGTTAACACAGAGTGTACAACGAACCTTTATGTTGCCATCTTTTGTTGAGATGAAGTCGAAATAATGCTTGTATTTCCAGCTGGAAAATGCGTATCTCTCCCCCTCCATTGTTTACGTTTCTGCCGGTATAGCGACTACACGCGACCGTCTGTGAAGGTGTCGGCTAACATACGTCACACCCCGAGACGCACGAAGAAAGCAGATCTTTTTTTTTACTGACAAAAATAGTAACGCGCCGTGTATTTGGATAAGTAACTTTAATCTGACTACTGGTTTGGCAATAGTAGCGCGTTAGATTACTCGTTACTGATCGTTCTATCGCGGAGTCTCCGCACGCCAGGCGGAGTAATACAAACAAACTAGTGCGGACGTTTAAGAACCGAAAAAAAAGGATCGCAATTCCAACAGCTTCTTAACGGTTCCGGAACCGGAGGTTAGGAACCGGTTCCTATTTGGAACCGGATCTCGATGCCCAACCCTAGTTAGCACCAGGAACCACTTTCTTTTGTCCTCTTAGTCCTATTAGTTTCTAGGTCCTTAGGTAAAAAACCTAAGACAAACAGACATGAAGATAGACAGAGCAGTAGTTAGTTGCCACTTAAATAAATGTGCAAAATGCAATAAATGTGCAAAATGCAAATACATGAATGAAATGTGCAAATATGCTTCCAATAAATATTTACCAAATTTGCCATGTTACAACACTAGGAAAATAAATATTAGCAATATTTCATTTAAGATTTGTAGAAAAATAGTAATCCGTACAAAGTGAGTATACATTAAATTGACCAGAAACTACCCAAATTCAATGAACATGAGCAACCCCACTATGAAATATGAAGCGCCCGTGCCCGACTGGAGATGCGTGGTTAAAAGAGTTACAGCCATTCCACTAAAACCACAATTAATAGACTGCAAAGTCTCAGATGCAATGTGCCCAGGCCATTAAGCTTTTCATTCCGTTTTTAACCAACATTAAAACACTACAATGGTGACAATCAGTGCAAACGCCAAGCTCCAAACATGCTGTAATGGCCAATTCTGTGTTTTTTCTTTTTTATCACCGTGGGTCTGGGCTCGGTGACGCCTACCTGCGCACGGCTGCAGGTATTTGAGAGGCTTGAATGATTGAGTGCGGGTTGGGTGAAGTGTTGAGCAAACAGTGTGGGGCGGGTGGACAAAAACAAAGATTTTACCACACACACACACACACAATGGCAATATGGAATGCTTTGGAGATGGAAGATGGAATGATTAAGAGCTTTTGTGTTTAAATTGAATTTTTGGAATAAAACCCTGGAACTTAAACTGTGTTTGGTGCGTAAGTCTTCAAGCCGAACCCACGCCGCCCACGGCCTTCTTTTTTGGAATTTTAGACGTCGACGAAGGTCGCTACACTAAGTAAAAATCTTTTTTTTGGATTTTGGGCAACCTTTCTCTTCTTAATTGGAATGCTGGAAGTTTGGAAGCCGAATTAAGAAGGCGCTTTTTTTTGCTATTGCGCCGCAACGTCGGGACAGACCTAATTTAATTGTTTAAAAACTTGTAGAGAAGAAAAATCAGAGACTTTTCTTTTTGATAACATTCTTTTGATTTTTTCCTAACGGATTTTGTGTTTAAACATTATGAGTGACCGGGAGTCGGAGCAGGATGAGTTGGAAAAGGAACAAAGACTTTTGCATGCGATTAAAGCACGGAGAGGGAAACTCTGCGCCCTGACAAGAAAGAAGAACGAAATTAATGGCTTGGTTGATAAGGATGAATCCATGCTTGTGGTACAAGAGCAAATGGAAACTTTCCATCGTCTGCTGAAGGAGTTCATGGAGCTGCAGGTTGCTGTGCAAAGTCTACTGGAAGAAGAGGAAGGAGAAGCGGATCACGCAGACTGGTACGAACCCAAGTTAATAAACTACAGAGAGTTTATCAGTCTGATCGAAGCGCGGATAAAATGTGAAGAAGCACCAGGAGCTGCCGATTTGTATCATTTGAATGTTAACGCTTTCGACCCCGCATTCTGCCAAAGTGATGATGTAACTCCGGGCGACAGTGTCTCACAAGCAGCTCATAATGTACAATCTAATGGCTCTAAAGCATGCAGTGGATCTTCCAGTAGTTCTAGAAAAAGCAAAGCCGCGACTGCAATAGAAATGCAGGCTAGGCTAGAGCAAGCAACTCTGCAGGGGCAGGCAGAGGCGTTAAAGGAAAAGCATGCGCTTGAGCTGGAGGAGGCTCAGTTAAAAGCTAAAAAAGAGACACTGGCTGTGAAAACAAAGTTGGCTATCGCAAGGGCAAAGATGCAGGTGTTTGGAGATCAATTAGACACGCCGAGAAGCGCAGTGTCCACGTCCTCTTCATCTACTAAATTCATACCTGCTGGACCAGTTAAAAGGCAGATAAAAGTTTCACCAGCTCCTATTCCTCTCTCTACTGTTGAGCCTTCTACTTCAGCCGCTCCGCCCACAACGCACGCAAAAAGTAAAGCTAAAACCCGACATCTCCAACGTAGCGTCAGCGATCAAAGTGATTTAGCTAAAGCAATGCGCAGGCAAAATGAGATAACTGAAATGCTAATTAAGCAGCAAAGACAGTCACTTTTACCCCCATACAAATACCCATTTTTGATGGTGACCCCCTGCAATTCAGATCTTTTTTAAAGGCATTTGAGCAGGGCATTGAGACAAAAACCAATGATTTGCAGGACAAGCTTTATTATTTGGAACAATTTACTTCTGGACAGCCCAAAAAACTGGTGCAAAGCTGTATGCACATGAACCCCAAAATAGCACTTGGAGAGGCTAAAAGACAGTTGGAATGGAACTTTGGAAGCAGTGTGAAAATTACTGCTTTATTCCTGGATAAGGCGCTGGATTGGCCTGATCGTTCTATCGCGGAGTCTCCGCACGCCAGGCGGAGTAATACAAACAAACTAGTGCGGACGTTTAAGAACCGAAAAAAAAGGATCGCAATTCCAACAGCTTCTTAACGGTTCCGGAACCGGAGGTTAGGAACCGGTTCCTATTTGGAACCGGATCTCGATGCCCAACCCTAGTTAGCACCAGGAACCACTTTCTTTTGTCCTCTTAGTCCTATTAGTTTCTAGGTCCTTAGGTAAAAAACCTAAGACAAACAGACATGAAGATAGACAGAGCAGTAGTTAGTTGCCACTTAAATAAATGTGCAAAATGCAATAAATGTGCAAAATGCAAATACATGAATGAAATGTGCAAATATGCTTCCAATAAATATTTACCAAATTTGCCATGTTACAACACTAGGAAAATAAATATTAGCAATATTTCATTTAAGATTTGTAGAAAAATAGTAATCCGTACAAAGTGAGTATACATTAAATTGACCAGAAACTACCCAAATTCAATGAACATGAGCAACCCCACTATGAAATATGAAGCGCCCGTGCCCGACTGGAGATGCGTGGTTAAAAGAGTTACAGCCATTCCACTAAAACCACAATTAATAGACTGCAAAGTCTCAGATGCAATGTGCCCAGGCCATTAAGCTTTTCATTCCGTTTTTAACCAACATTAAAACACTACAATGGTGACAATCAGTGCAAACGCCAAGCTCCAAACATGCTGTAATGGCCAATTCTGTGTTTTTTCTTTTTTATCACCGTGGGTCTGGGCTCGGTGACGCCTACCTGCGCACGGCTGCAGGTATTTGAGAGGCTTGAATGATTGAGTGCGGGTTGGGTGAAGTGTTGAGCAAACAGTGTGGGGCGGGTGGACAAAAACAAAGATTTTACCACACACACACACACACAATGGCAATATGGAATGCTTTGGAGATGGAAGATGGAATGATTAAGAGCTTTTGTGTTTAAATTGAATTTTTGGAATAAAACCCTGGAACTTAAACTGTGTTTGGTGCGTAAGTCTTCAAGCCGAACCCACGCCGCCCACGGCCTTCTTTTTTGGAATTTTAGACGTCGACGAAGGTCGCTACACTAAGTAAAAATCTTTTTTTTGGATTTTGGGCAACCTTTCTCTTCTTAATTGGAATGCTGGAAGTTTGGAAGCCGAATTAAGAAGGCGCTTTTTTTTGCTATTGCGCCGCAACGTCGGGACAGACCTAATTTAATTGTTTAAAAACTTGTAGAGAAGAAAAATCAGAGACTTTTCTTTTTGATAACATTCTTTTGATTTTTTCCTAACGGATTTTGTGTTTAAACATTATGAGTGACCGGGAGTCGGAGCAGGATGAGTTGGAAAAGGAACAAAGACTTTTGCATGCGATTAAAGCACGGAGAGGGAAACTCTGCGCCCTGACAAGAAAGAAGAACGAAATTAATGGCTTGGTTGATAAGGATGAATCCATGCTTGTGGTACAAGAGCAAATGGAAACTTTCCATCGTCTGCTGAAGGAGTTCATGGAGCTGCAGGTTGCTGTGCAAAGTCTACTGGAAGAAGAGGAAGGAGAAGCGGATCACGCAGACTGGTACGAACCCAAGTTAATAAACTACAGAGAGTTTATCAGTCTGATCGAAGCGCGGATAAAATGTGAAGAAGCACCAGGAGCTGCCGATTTGTATCATTTGAATGTTAACGCTTTCGACCCCGCATTCTGCCAAAGTGATGATGTAACTCCGGGCGACAGTGTCTCACAAGCAGCTCATAATGTACAATCTAATGGCTCTAAAGCATGCAGTGGATCTTCCAGTAGTTCTAGAAAAAGCAAAGCCGCGACTGCAATAGAAATGCAGGCTAGGCTAGAGCAAGCAACTCTGCAGGGGCAGGCAGAGGCGTTAAAGGAAAAGCATGCGCTTGAGCTGGAGGAGGCTCAGTTAAAAGCTAAAAAAGAGACACTGGCTGTGAAAACAAAGTTGGCTATCGCAAGGGCAAAGATGCAGGTGTTTGGAGATCAATTAGACACGCCGAGAAGCGCAGTGTCCACGTCCTCTTCATCTACTAAATTCATACCTGCTGGACCAGTTAAAAGGCAGATAAAAGTTTCACCAGCTCCTATTCCTCTCTCTACTGTTGAGCCTTCTACTTCAGCCGCTCCGCCCACAACGCACGCAAAAAGTAAAGCTAAAACCCGACATCTCCAACGTAGCGTCAGCGATCAAAGTGATTTAGCTAAAGCAATGCGCAGGCAAAATGAGATAACTGAAATGCTAATTAAGCAGCAAAGACAGTCACTTTTACCCCCCATACAAATACCCATTTTTGATGGTGACCCCCTGCAATTCAGATCTTTTTTAAAGGCATTTGAGCAGGGCATTGAGACAAAAACCAATGATTTGCAGGACAAGCTTTATTATTTGGAACAATTTACTTCTGGACAGCCCAAAAAACTGGTGCAAAGCTGTATGCACATGAACCCCAAAATAGCACTTGGAGAGGCTAAAAGACAGTTGGAATGGAACTTTGGAAGCAGTGTGAAAATTACTGCTTTATTCCTGGATAAGGCGCTGGATTGGCCAGTTCTCAAAGCAGAGGACATCATGGCATTAAGATCATACACATTCTTTCTGAGAACAAGTTACAATACATTGGAGGAAGCAGGATTTCTTGATGAATTGGAAAACTCATCACACATGAAGGTGTTTGTCTCCAAGCTGCCATTCCGACTGTGTGAGGGCTGGAGAATGAAAGTGTGGAGCATCCGAGAGGAACAGAAACGCAAAGTGGAATTTAAAGATCTTCTCAACTTCCTGGAAAAACATGTGAGTGCTGCAATGGATCCTGTCTTTTGTGAAAGTCAAAACTCAAAGGTAAAAATAACAATGTCCCCGAAAGAAACGTCATTATTCAAATCAGCTGGAAAAGTCAAAAGCAGCAGCTTTGCCACCTCTGTTGCTCATGTGTCACAGCAGAGTGACATGAAAATACTCTCAAACCAGTCCAATCAACAGACGACAAATGGTAATGAAAGCCTGTGCCTGTTTTGCAGCAAAAGCCACATTCTTGATAAATGCAGGGCATTCAAAAAAAAAACAAACAAAGAAAAGGTTGAGTTCCTAAAGAGCAAAGGTGTGTGCTTTGGATGCTTAACGAAAGGACACATAAGCAAGAACTGTCAGGAACGGCTGACATGCCACACCTGTAGCAAGGCTCATCCAACAGTGCTGCACATTGAGCCAAAAAATCAAACCACTCCAACTGTGCATGGAGCAGCACAATCTGTCTCAAATGCACTTGTGTCTTTGGATCCTGAAGGCTATACTGGGGCCGGTGGAAAGGAATGTTCACTGTCTGTTCTGCCAGTTAAGGTGAAACTAAAGGAAGGAACAAAAGTGATCGAGACATATGCTTTTCTCGACCCAGGCAGCTCAGCAACATTTTGTACTGAGTCTTTAATGACCCAGCTGCATGCACCTGGACAAAAGGTGGGCATATTACTGAAGACGATGGGGCAGGAGAAGCCTGTGACAAGCTATAAGATCTCTGGTTTGGAAATAGCTGCTTTAAAGGACAATTACTATTTGCTGCTACCTGATGTATACACTCAAAAGTCAATCCCTGTCACCAAAGACAACATACCCAAAAAAGAAGACCTGAAAAAATGGCCTTACCTAAAAGAAGTGGAAATAACGCCAATTGATGCATATATTGGACTGCTGATTGGTGCAAATGCTCCCAAAGCGCTGGAACCCTGGAAAATAGTAAACAGTGAGGGTAACGGACCCTATGCTGTCCAGACTCGTCTTGGGTGGGTTATCAATGGCCCACTCGGTCATGATGATGATGGCACTGCTGTTCCTGATGCTGCTGTGCAGGTGAACCACATTTCTTTAGGCAACCTGGAGGAAATGTTAATCAGGCAGTACAATCAAGATTTTGTGGAACAACATTGTGACGAAAATGCTGAAATGTCTGTGGAAGACAAACAATTTATGGATATACTGTCAAGCTCAGCGACTCTCAATAATGGTCACTACTACCTGAAGTTACCATTTCGTGATGCTGATGTGAAAATGCCCAACAACAAACAAGTTGCCCAGCAGAGGGCGCAACACCTGCTGAAAAGGTTCAAAAGAGATGAGACATTTTTTGAGGAGTACAAAAGCTTCATGCAAGAAGTTAGTTTGGAAGGGTACTCAGAGATCATATCACCAGATCAGTTGGAGCATGAAAAAGGAAAGGTGTGGTACATACCGCATCATGGAGTGTATCACCCCCGCAAGAAAAAATTACGTGTGGTGTATGATTGTGCTGCTACCTTTGCAGGAACCTCATTGAACAAACAGCTCCTCCAAGGGCCTGACCTGACAAACACCCTGCTAGGCGTGCTCATCCGCTTCCGTCAGGGTCAGATAGCCCTTATGACCGACGTCAAAGGGATGTTTCACCAAGTCAGGGTGGCAGAAGAGCATGTTAACTTCTTACGCTTTCTATGGTGGCCCGACGGTGACATTACCAAAGAACTTGCCGAGCATAGGATGTTAGTCCACATCTTTGGAGCAGTGTCGTCCCCCAGTTGTGCTACATATGCTCTGTTGAAAACCGCTGAAGATAACGAACATCTGTATCCAAAGGAGGTTATCAGCACAATCAGAAATAGTTTCTATGTTGATGATGCCCTCAAGTCAGTCGACTCCAACGAGCAGGCTCTCTCTCTCTACCAGAAACTCACTGAGGTATGTGCAAAAGGAGGGTTCAAGCTCAATAAATGGATATGCAATAACCGCTCTGTTCTATCTGAGATCCCTGAAGCAGATCGAGCCAGTGGCGTGAAAACACTCGACCTGAGCCGGGACCAGCTCCCCATGGAAAGAGCTCTGGGCGTCCAGTGGGATGTTGAACAGGATTCCTTCACCTTCAGCATCCTGAACAAACACAAACCGCTGACAAGGCGTGGAATTCTGTCAAGTGTGAGCTCCATTTACGACCCACTGGGCTTTTTAAGTCCAGTCATCCTTCCTGCAAAACTGATTTTGCAACATCTATGCAAAATGAAGTTGGGGTGGGATGAGGCAATACCACCAGAGATGGCACAAGCATGGCAAAGGTGGGTGGATGACTTAAATCTGTTACACACATTTAGTGTAAGAAGATGTTTCACACCCAACGCATTTGGAAAGACAAAAATGGCACAGCTGCATCACTTTTGTGACGCCAGCGAAGTTGGATTTGGTGCTGTATCATACCTGCGTCTAACCAACAGCAAGGAGGAAGTGTGTGTTGCCTTTGTTACAGGTAAAGCAAGAGTGGCACCACTTAAGCAAGTCACCATCCCACGCCTGGAGCTGGCTGCAGCAGTTGTAGCGGTGCGCCTGGACAAGATGCTGTCTAAACAACTGGAGTTCAACCTCAGCGAGTCTGTCTTTTGGTCTGACAGCATGACCGTCCTGAGGTACATTGCAAATACAACGACTCGCTTTAAGACGTACGTGGCTAATAGAGTTTCAATTATTAGAGCTCTTTCCACAGTCTGTCAGTGGAGACATATTTGCTCCAAGCTGAATCCTGCAGATGCCGCATCCCGAGGTGTCAAAGTTGGCCCCTTCCTGAAATCCTCAACCTGGATTAGTGGTCCTGACTTTCTCAGAAAAGCTGAGTGTGAGTGGCCTGCAAGCGTGGATGAAGCATCGCTCCATTTGGATGCTGACCCAGAGGTGAGGGAGGAGGTCTTTTCCTACGCAGTACAAGCTGAAGAGGTATGCCCCACCACTAAGCTGCTGACATACTTCTCCAGTTGGACCAGGCTTAAGAGAGCCGTGGCTTGGATTTTGAAAGTGAAAACCGTTCTAAGGATGAAGCTGAAACAAAGTATAAACCCTGGAAATTAAATGTATCAGAAAAGGAAAACATGCTCACCACTCACAACTGATGACCTGTCCTTGGCAGAGGAGGCTATAGTGCGCTTCGTACAAAGTAAACATTATTCCAGAGAAATAGCTGCATTGAAATCTGGTAGCGTGAAAAAATCTAGTCACCTGTACAAACTCGACCCCGTTGTTATTGATAATGTGTTGAGAGTGGGTGGCCGGCTGAGCAGGGCAGCTTTACCTGAGGAAACGAAGCATCCTGCAATATTACCAAAAGAAAACCATGTCTCCAAGCTCATTCTGCAGCATGTACACAGTAAAGTCGGGCACAGGGGAAGAAATCACATGCTCTCCACTGTACGACGACAGTACTGGATTCTTCACGCAAATGCAGCGGACAGAAAAATCATCAGAGAGTGTATGGTATGTAAAAAGCAGCGCCAGAGACCGGGTGAGCAAAAAATGTCTGATCTTCCTGGTGACAGAGTTTCAGCGGATTCCCCGCCATTCACACATGTTGGCCTAGACTACTTTGGGCCCATAGAAGTAAAGAAGGGCAGAGGTGTAGTCAAAAGGTATGGGGTCCTTTTTACATGCTTAACTTGTCGTGCAATACACCTGGAGGTGGCACATTCTCTCAATACAGATTCCTGCATAAACGCCATCAGGAGATTCATCTGCCGCAGAGGGCAAGTGGAAGAAATCCGGTCGGATAACGGAACCAACTTTGTCGGCACAAACCGTGAGTTGAAACAAGCCATCCTGGAGCTGAACCAAAGTAAAATACAGAACACTCTGATGCAGGATGGTATTAAGTGGTCTTTTAACCCTCCCTATGGAGCCCACCATGGTGGTGTATGGGAACGCTTGGTTAAAGACATTAAAAGAGTATTATGCTCTATAACTAACCATCAACTCCTAGATGATGAAGCCCTGCAGACAGTCTTCTGTGAAGCGGAGGCCATACTGAATGACCGTCCAATCACTGCCTCCTCTGAAGATCCTAATGACATCGAGGCCTTGACTCCCAACCACTTGCTCCAGCTGAAAGGTAAACCCGTCTTGCCTCCAGGTTTATTCAAAGAAGAAGACCTGTATGCTAGGAGTAGGGTTGTCACGATACCAGAATTTCAGTAGTCGATACCAATACCTGTGAATTTCCACGATTCTCGATACTAATTCGATACCACAATTAAAAAAAAAAAAAAAACAGGACCCATGTATTCTTAAATTCACTAATTTATTGAAAACTGCAACTGCAAGTATTTAACACAACAGTATTTAAATTGCAGTACCAGCTGCCAACAGACCTATAGCCATCAAGTATAAAAACAAAGAATACTGTGCTTATAAATATGGTCATAAATAACAATAACAATAATTTTACATTCAAAAAAGAACAGCAGTGGCTTGGAGCCTTCAAGTATATAAAACAAACAATATTGTTCTTCTTATAAATATGCAAATAAATAACAAAACAACAGTGGTGTGGAGCCTGATCTCACATAACTAAAACCTCTAATACCAGGTTGCAACAGGCATAACTTAAGGATTTTTTAACTTCTTTGTCAGTTCCAGGTTTTTTGAAAGGAACACCAACATGTCAATGTTTTCTTGGGTCAGTCTTGACCGTCTTGGACTGACAATCAAGCCAGAAGTACTGAAAACTCTCTCAGAAGCACAACTTGACGCAGCAATGCACAGATACTTTCTGGCAAAATCAGAGAGCTGAGGTAGAGTACGTGCATTTGTTTCCCACCAGGAAAGTGGATCCTCCTCAGCACTGATTTCTGGCATTTTTTCATATACCTGATACTCATCTTGCAGCTTATCACTTCGGGACAGGGGTTCTCCAGGAGTTAAGGGGGGGGGGCACCACTGACTTTCTTTTCTCCTTGGATACTTGACAGCAGTCGTCTCAAGTCACCCTTCTGCTTTTTCTGTGGCCTGACCAGGTTTGAGTCCTCTTCCTGTCCTGGGTCTGGCACATGGCTTTGACTTCTGTTAGGCTCAGCATTTCCTCCTACTTGGTCCAGGAGACTTTGTTTGACTTCCTCCTTAAGCGAAACAAACATGTCCTTAAACCTGGGGTCAAGGTAGGTGGCACTGTTCAAAATGAGCAGCAACTGCTTGTCATCATTAACACGCACATTTAGATAATCTCTGATGGCACTCTTCATCTCCCCAGCAAGAAGTGAGTCTTTCTCTTCATCATTGAGAGATGTGAACATTTTCCATGTCAGGGGCAAGACAGATGAGAGGGTGGTGTGCTGCTCACCACTTAGTGCATCAGTGAAGGGACTCAATGGTCCGAGGACGTCTTTCAGGGTCTCTAAAATTGTAATGTCAGTGTCTTTGGGCATCAGATGCCACTTCTTCCGGTCCTCTGCCAGCACTGCATACACAGCTTGCTGCTGCTCCAGAAATCTCTCTACCATGTCATATGATGAATTCCAACGAGTGGGTTCATCATGTATGAGCTTATGTTCTTGGAGTGAGAGTTCTTTCTGTTTTTTGAGGAGTTGACGTGAAAGTTTTGGTGATCTGGTGAAGGCAGATATTGTTTTACGAAGCCTTGACAATGCTGCAGATACCCTGTTAATATCAATGGCTTTGTTGACTGCAAGGTGGAGAGTATGACCAAAACAAGGAATCCACGTGAAGTCATCTTTAAAGGCCTTCTTGTTGTTGGAGGCATTATCTGTTGTTATGCCTGCCATTCTTGAAATGTCAAACTTCCATTCCTCTATTTTCTCTTCAAAGGCTTCCTTCAGATTCTCACCTGAATTGATAAAGATTAAAAAATAATAATAATATAATTAATTTATTTCAAACAAAGCATGTTCTGTTTTAAAATGCTTAATAAGCTGAGTAAGTACTTTAATTACATACCTGTGTGATCTGTGTCCAGGCCACTACAGCCTAAACACCATGAGTGCATCTCCCATGACTTGGTTATGTACTGCATTTTGATAGACATGAAGGTTTGTGCAGTTCTGCTTGTCCACAGGTCTGTTGTGCAGGCATAGTATGGTTTCTCTTTGAGATGCTGAGTGATGAGCTCTCTAGTTTCATTGTATATTCTGGGGATCTCTGTATACATGAAATAGTTTCTGCTTGGTAACTGATATTTAGGGTTGAGTTGCTCAAGCATCTGGCGAAATCCATATTTTTCTACTGTGTAGATGGGGACTTGGTCCATGCACAGAAACTCTGCTACTGCCCTATTCAGCTTTTTTGCCTCATTTGAAGTTGAGTCATATTTTTTGTGCTTTTCAAAAGCTGCAGTGATTTTTGGCTGTGTTGGTGTGTGACTTTCCTGCTGCTTCTCCTGGTCTGGCTCACACTGGTACTGTAAAGAAAAAAAAGAAAAAACTTTTAGTTTAAATAACATAAGGTAAGAGACTGTCAGACAGTATCTCATCATGTCACCTTACGTATAATGACACAGACCGTATCGTTACATTACGTTAAACATCTACATGAGGGAGCGACTGAGCGAGAGAGTAGAAGCCTGCGCGGCTGCGCCCCAGCTGACTCTCATGCCCAAATGACGGAATGTAGGCATATTCGGGTTAACGTATAACGTGACACAACAGTGATAGTAAACGGAAACTCACTCACCTTGAATTCTCTAAACAAGTCGGGGTGCCTGTCTTTGAGGTGTTTGGCCAGGTTGGACGTGCTTCCTCCTTTCGTCTGAAACCTTCTGAGGCACGTTTTGCATGTCGGCTTGTTCGAGTCCAGAATTGCTCCGGATTCATCCGCCTCGAACGCAAAATAATTCCAGACGCGACTCTTCGCACCTGTCTTGTCGACGAGCCGACGTGTTTGGCTTTCGCTCCCACCCGCTGAAGCCATTTTTTTCGAAGATGGCAAGTTTTCTTCTTCGGCGCCGCTTACTGCTCTGTGCTGCTCACACGCGTATACTGCCCCCATCAGTTCCGCCAAGAATTGACACGGCTCGCCGAGTGAAAAGTTGTATATTCGGTTCTGACGATACCAGAAAAAAGCAAGTATCGAATTATTTTTTTCACGTCGGCATCGAATTGGTACCGAAGTATCGGTTCTTGTGACAACCCTAGCTAGGAGACGGTGGAGACAGGTGCAATACATTGCAGACCTCTTTTGGAAGAGGTGGAGGAGTGAGTACCTTCCCATGCTGCACGAGCGGCAGAAATGGAACAAGGTTCGCAGAAACTTTGCAGTCGGGGACGTTGTGCTGGTGGTGGACGATTCTGCACCCAGAAGTTCATGGCCTATTGGGCGCATCATCGAAACCATGGCAGACTCCAGAGGGTGCGTTCGACGAGTTCGTGTGAAGACACAGACCAATACCTTGGAAAAACCGATCAACAAGATCTGCCTCCTGCTGGAGGTAGTATAAGGGGCAACAGTGATTGTTTGCCTCCAACTGAGTCAAGTTCTAGAACCTCTGACTCTCCACATTACAGATTCACTGACCTGCTGTACACGCACACACGCATACACACACACACAGTCCACACATTTTTACACAAACCATTATACACACATCTGGAAGAAACATTTGAAGATTCAAGATGAAGAAGAGGATTCATTTTTCTTATTTTTTGGACTAAAAGTTTTTGTATTTGAAATCATGGACTCTGAAGTCTTTGTTTAAAAAAAAAAAAAAAAAAAGGGGGGGGGGGAATTGTATGTGTGCCATGTATATACGTAAGTGTTGAATCATGCATGATGGGATCATACAATTGACGTAGGTATAGTAATGTGGTGGCCATTCCGTTTATAATTACTTGTTTCAAGAATTAGGGGCCGGAATGTAATGGCCAATTCTGTGTTTTTTCTTTTTTATCACCGTGGGTCTGGGCTCGGTGATGCCTACCTGCGCACGGCTGCAGGTATTTGAGAGGCTTGAATGATTGAGTGCGGGTTGGGTGAAGTGTTGAGCAAACAGTGTGGGGCGGGTGGACAAAAACAAAGATTTTTACCACACACACACACACACAATGGCAATATGGAATGCTTTGGAGATGGAAGATGGAATGATTAAGAGCTTTTGTGTTTAAATTGAATTTTTGGAATAAAACCCTGGAACTTAAACTGTGTTTGGTGCGTAAGTCTTCAAGCCGAACCCATGCCGCCCACGGCCTTCTTTTTTGGAATTTTAGACGTCGACGAAGGCCGCTACACATGCCGACCGTATACGCCATAAATCAAATCAAACGAGACAAGCGCTTACCGGCAGCCTCTCCAATTTTCAGTGTTACGTTTCCGCACAGCACTTCTTCCAAACTGAGAGCAAGCACAGTTGGATTTCCGTGTTACTCTCACCCGGTCTCTTACCAACTAAACGCCAACCAGATAAATAAGCACCTGAGAGCTGAATCTGCAGCACAACCAAATCAGTAGAACAGCGAACAGCTGACCCTTGCGGACAGCTGACACTCGCGCTTCTCTTAATCAACTCGCATTTACCGCGGCTAACACACCACCTATTCTTTCTATTTTTTAATTCTTCTCCCGTGCATTTTTCCTGTGAATTCAAAACAAACCGCTGCAGACCTAGTCTGACGCGACAGCTATGCTATATGTCCTCCAGGCTGCTTACCCATAAGGCACGACATTTACTTTTGAGTAATTCATAAAGTTCTGCTAAATGTGGATGGACACAAATTGAAACACAAGACACTCTATTTAAAAAACAAGTTAACTACAAAAGTAGTGTAACAAACACTTGATGACTCGTTGAATATGTTGCAGATTTGTTGTTATGATGAAGTTGAGCTGGTACAGCCCTGATTGTGACTTACATGTTTTGTTGCAGTGTCATGTTGGAGTTTACGGTTTGTAAAATAAAAAGATATACGTGAGACCATTATGTCCAGATTGTCTATTACCTTGTATTTTGTATAAGCAGCGAAAATGGGAGTTTGGAGTAGGAATTTTTATAGTAGAGAAATGTGTTGATGCTACCTATCTTTTTATTGAGTGCAAGGCATTTCAAAAATCTGAGTTTTTACAGTAATGGTGTAAAAAATGATTGAGGTATATCAGTATTAGTATTATCAGTTAACATCAGTAAGAAAGTATGGGTAAATAGGAGAGAACATATTTTTTATGTAAATGTAACAAAATGTGTGAGGTTAACTTCATTTTTAGAGCACATTTAGCATGACAAATTCAATATTTTGATGCAATATTTTTGTGCTTAGAACACTTTCTTAATTGTGTTAAAAAAATAAATATTTTATGCTTAGTGCACACATCCATCCATCCATCCATCCATCCATTTTCTACCGCTTATCCTGTATTTAGGGTCACGGCTTACTGCACACAATGAAATACATTTTGTAAAAGAAAAATGTATAAGTTTAAACAACATGAAATATATAGTTCAAATGTCAAGTTAATAATATGTCAACATATTATCAAATATTTTGGTGCATTGCACTAAAAAAATACTGATTAGAAATGAATAAATTTATGTTAAGTTTACTATAAAACTTTAATACATATTAATTCATTGTACACAAAATAATTAAGTTTAGTCACATCATTGTGTTTATGTTGAAAAACCATTAATATATACATTAAACAACTCAATATCTTTGTGTTATGTTTACTTCATATTCCAACTCAAAATGACACATAAATCTATGTTATTAAAACACATTATTTTATCATTCGGTTGAAAATATTGTGTTCAACCGACATAAATTTCCAGTCAGATGAGGATCATGTGACACATTTATCTTTTGTCAGGCATACTCTAAAGTTTTGTGTGCAAGGGGTTTGCAAACAATATTTGAGTAGAATTAGCGCATTGGGATTAAGTACAATGATTAAAATGTTAATGTTATTTTACTTTAAAATGACAATATCTAATCGTTGTTTGTACATAAAATGATTATGTTATGACACGTAATTTTGTTTGTGTTTAATAAACATAAAAATAAACATTCAACAACCTGTTCATTTAATGTCAATATGACATAGATTTAAATGTTTATTGAACACAAATTATTATTTTGTGTGATCAAAAAAGTTGTGTTGAACTGACATGCATTTCCAGTCAGACAAGGGTCATCTGACACTTTTTTTTGTGTCTGGTGTACTCAAAACTTTCATGTTACTGTATTGCACTGACTTAAAATTATTTAGTGCAAGGGGTTTCCAATAACATTTTAAGTTCAGTTAGCGAATTGGGGTTTACAGTGTGGTCCCATTTACGTCAGATAAAAAATACAGCAGGGCAGGCTTGTGATGGAGCAGATGGTTTCCAGTCAGGGTGTTTGTGTTTAACCTTAACTTTAAACCTTTTCTTCCCTTGCTGTGCTTAAATTCATGAAAGTAAACATTTTGGCTGCCTACAAATGTCTTATTCAGCTTCGGTTGCACTAAGCTCCACCCTCTTGTGTCTCTTGTGGTTGCAAAAAATATGTATAATTTATATGCAGTCTATGGTTCAGCCATGTTGCCACAGCGCAGTGTGCAGGAGTAGAGCTGGTCGTCCTTTAATCACAAGGTTGGCGGTTCGATCCCCGGCCTGTCCTGTCCGCTTTCCAGCTATAACAGTGCTGTAGCTGTTCTAATAAGGTAGTATGTACATGACAATAGTGATGAAATAGATAGAAACATACACTCAACAAAAATATAAACGCAACACTTTTGTTTTTGCTCCCATTTTTCATGAGATGGACTTAAAGATCTAAAATTCATTCCAGATACACAATATTACCATTTCTCTCAAACATTGTTCACAAATCTGTCTAAATGTGTGATAGTGAGCACTTCTGCTTTGCTGAGATAATCCATCCCACCTCACAGGTGTGCCACATCAAGATGCTGATCTGACATCATGATTAGTGCACAGGTGTGCCTTATACCTTGCCTTATACTGCCCACAATAAAAGGCCACTCTGAAATGTGCAGTTTTGTCTCACAGCAAAATGCCACAGATGCCACAAGCATTGAGGGAGCGTGCAATTGGCATGCTGACAGCAGGAATGTCAACCAGATCTTTTGCTCGTGCATTGAATGTTCATTTCTCCACCATAAGCCGTCTCCAAAGGCGTTTCAGAGAATATGGCAGTACATCCAACCGGCCTCACAACCGCAGACCACGTGTAACACACCAACCCAGGACCTCCACATCCAGCAGGTTCACCTCCAAGATCGTCTGAGACCAGCCACTCAGACAGCTGCTGAAACAATTGGTTTGCATAACCAAACAATTTCTGCACAAACTGTCAGAAACCGTCTCAGGGAAGCTCAACTGCATGCTCGTCGTCCTCATCGGGGTCTTGACCTGACTCCAGATCGTCGCCGTAACAGACTTGAGTGGGCAAATGCTCACATTCGATGGCGTCTGGCACGTTGGAGAGGTGTTCTCTTCACGGATGAATCTCGGTTTACATTGTTCAGGGCAGATGGCAGACAGCGTGTGTGGCGTCGTGTGGGTGAGCGCTTTGCTGATGTCAATGTTGTGGATCGAGTGGCCCATGGTGGTGGTGGGGTTATGGTATGGGCAGGCATCTGTTATGGACGAAGAACACAGGTGCATTTTATTGATGGCATTTTGAATGCACAGACATACCGTGATGAGATCCTGAGGCCCATTGTCGTGCCATACATCCATGAACATCACCTCATGTTTCAGCAAGATAATGCACGGCCCCATGTTGCAAGGATCTGTACACAATTCTTGGAAGCTGAAAATGTCCCAGTTCTTGCATGGCCAGCATACTCACCGGACATGTCACCCATTGAGCATGTTTGGGATGTGCTTGACCGGCGTATACGACAGCGTGTACCAGTTCCCACTAATATCCAGCAACTTCGCACAGCCATTGAAGAGGAGTGGACCAACATTCCACAGGCCACAATTGACAATCTGATAAACTCTATGCGAAGAAGATGTGTTGCACTGCATGAGGCAAATGGTGGTCACACCAGATACTGACTGGTTCTGAGTCCCCAGACCCCCAATAAAGCAAAAAAATGCACATTTCAGGGTGGCCTTTTATTGTGGACAGTCTAAGGTACACCTGTGCACTAATCATGATGTCAGATCAGCATCTTGATGTGGCACACCTGTGAGGTGGGATGGATTATCTCAGCAAAGCAGAAGTGCTCACTATCACACATTTAGACAGATTTGTGAACAATGTTTGAGAGAAATGGTAATATTGTGTATCTGGAATGAATTTTAGATCTTTAAGTCCATCTCATGAAAAATGGGAGCAAAAACAAAAGTGTTGCGTTTATATTTTTGTTGAGTGTAGATAAATGGATAGATTGAATAGTCTCACCTTCTTAAGACGATGACAGAGAATTACATGATGAATGACAGACAGACACACAGGGGCCGATTATTGAGTTGTTAATCTTCGGGCTTTACTGGATGAAGAGTGACAGAGACACCTCAAGCAATCAATTCTGATGTAATTTTCTCAGGCAGACCTCGTGAAGCATCAGTCATTACAACCTACACACACACACACACACACAAAACAGCTATATATCATGCCTTTCCAAATTTTGAAATCCTGTTCGCTCCCTGGATATCAACCTTAATTCCCTCTCTATTCATTGAACCATTAGAGAGCGGACAATGATGTGTGCAAACTCCAGCAGCTATGTCTAAATTCACGAAGGTGCATGAATCTATGACCACCTCACCACGCCATGTCATATCTTCAAGGCACCCTGATTTTTTATACCATTGTGGATTCCCGACTGAGTTCAGTTTGCCCTCCCAGTAATGCAGCCTATCTCCATGGCTTGCCTTGGCAGATCAATGGCGCAGCATGAGGTTAGGTTTTTAATTGAGCTGTCTTGAAGGGTGGGGGATGTTTTAATGAGGCCAGGTCCTGTTTTCATCCTGACCTTTGAGGCTCTGCCCCACAGGTGTCCATCCTCTAACTTAAAAGGAATGTATGGGCTTGTAGGGCTCCAGAGGTGTCAGACCTCACCAAGCGCCTCTGCCGAGTTTGACATTTTCACCTGAATCTGATACACCCCGTAGATTAGACGGGGTCTGCTGTACCTGTGCTATCCTCCAGCATGATGAGCAGGATGTTCTGTGGTCACAAATGAGGTACAGTATATGAAGAACATCATCTACACCAAGCTCTTGTTCACCAGATGTTAGCTGAGCAAACTGCAATTTTTCAGGCAAGTTCCAATTGCTGTCTTGTAGCTTGGAGGTAAATCGACCAATGATAAGCATGGAGATATTTGGGTTAGTGTTAGAGCTGAGGATCAGCTATTATACGTCACAGCCCAGAAAATAAGGAAAACTTGACAAATAAAAAAAGTGTTTAAAGCTAAGGAATCAACCAGCAGTGTTCCTATAGTAACAATCTCATCAAAGCTGCTTTTAATTAAGCTTTGGCCTCTGGAGACGTTGCCTATACACCAGACATGGAGAAAAATGTGCATTCATTTGCAATCATCTTTCAGGCCACCTGATGAATACAGAATCCATGGGTTTGTTACTCTCTTTTGTTTTTTAACCAACTCCTGTAATATCTTAGTATTAATCTGGCCACCTACTGTGAAGATCTTCAGCTCAGTGTTACGCTAGAATAATACTAGCAGGTTTAATCTTAGCATTCAATGTAATGGGAAGTTTGTGCACATTATTATCATCTATTACACATCTATAATATAATACTTTTCATGTATCTTGAAGAAGCTACACATTTGGATAGGCCTAAATACAGATTGTGAATGGTTACAAGGTGAGGACAGGCACTGATCGCATCTATGGATACCACTAAGGTGTGAAATACTATATGATAGTCTGTTCCATTCTTCACAGCCCAGAACTGGTGCAAACATGATGTGATAATGGAGGCAATTCAGACATTGTTATATAGTTCCTGTTCCGTTGTCTGCAAGTCTGGAAGATATTCAGGTTCATGAAAAGCCATTTTATTGACACTCCATTAGCTTTCTTCTGGTACATCCCATGGGCAAAAATGTGAACTTTACATTCCCCATCCCTCCTCACGTTTGCTTCACCGAGTCTGTTTGTTGTCATGGAACACAATGAATATCGCAGCCTATAGCAAATGACTGCAACACATAGCCATTTAGGCTTGTGTACTAAAAGGCTTACACTTTTAATGTCATTTAGAAGGGGAAAAAATCTGGATGATAATCCAACATTATGTGAGTATAAAGGATGTAAATGTGAAACAATTTGATTTTTCTTTAAATCCGGTAAAAATTGAAAGAGGTAATGTTCTTGACGCAGGCACCATGCGAGGTGTAACGTTTAATCTTTTATTTGAAAAGGCTTGTTTCCTGGTTTTGAGGTGAAATTTCCCCCTTTAGTAGGTGACCCAGTGCCGTGGGTGTCTGTGGTTACATCAAAGAAGTTATTTGGAAAGCTACTGGAGCACATCTGAAGGAATACTGGGAGCATTCCTGCCCAGTAGGGACTGCCTCAATGAAAAATTAGAATCACCTGGATGTGACCCGACGCGACAAGAATGGTCTCACTGGGAGTATATGACCATGCAATAGAAGCGTACGAAATACATGTTATTTTCCCCCAAAGATCATAAATCTTTAATTGTTGCTGGATTGTTGTCCCCCACTTGTCAATAAATCAGGCTTTCACAAATGAGCATGTCTATAATCTTGATTATACTATCTATATGTATGATAAATATTAAATTAATATACCATATTATGATACAATCTAACACACAACATACTCAACGTAGTATTTTCACAATTGTGTTACATGTATACTTTTCAAACTTTCAAATTTTTGTTTTTTAATCTGAATTGAGCTGATTTTCTCCAATCAATTGATATAAATCAGTTTAAACCACATTTTTCAATCAAATATTTGGCAGTAGGTCCTGTATTTTTTGGCACATATCTCATATATATGAGATGTATTTTATGAGAATAAGCTAAATATTACTTTTTGTTTCGGCTGTTGTATGAGAAAGGGATTGCAACACATCAATACTGAAAAAACGGAATACAAACCGTTTGCAGTGTTGAACATCGTGAATTTGGTGCCAGAATGTAATGAGAGCATCAAAATAGTTAAACTTGTGCATCACAGGGAGGAATGTGGCGGGACCTTTGGACTCCTAGCATGTTAGTAAGGAGACATTATACTGTGTAGAGAATGAAAGCACACCAATAGTTCACGAAGGAATAAAATAAACTAAAATGAATGTTTTTTTTAAGATCCTGACATATTTAAGTATAAAAAACAAAAAGGTCTATTATGTTTTTCATCATTGTTAGAGTCTCATATCTTTTGCTGGTTATACTGTTTGATTTTAATGGTCAGTTACAAAATATAGGTTCATGGTACAGCAAGAAGTCATATCCACACACATAAGCACGGTGTGGAACATCAAGGTCCACCTGTAAATAGTTTAGGGGGTTTGATTTAGTATTAGTAACATTCAGAACACACTGCCGAGTGTCTCGTATACTATCTGAGAACTCAATGTCACACTGCCCCCTTCCTTTTATATTATGAATTGCTTGTAATATACTGGTTGTGCCTATGGTCACATCCGTAAATGTCCATGCATATTGCTATAATGCAGTATGATTTTATGACGGCTTGTTTAACTGTAAACCACAACAGTTCACCCAAATCTTCTTGTTTGTTCCGACATGTGATGAGCTTTTAAATCCAGTCTGAGTGGAAAATATTCAGCACAACAGCAGCAGCAGCTTCAATCCTTCAGTGTCAAACAGACAATCAATGTTCTGTTCAGTTGGAGAAAAATAAGACTTGAGGCATAACACATACGCTCAGGTGTATTGATTCAATTTGAAGCATTTCCAGCCTGTTGCACGCATGACAATGCACATGACTGTAAAACACAGCTAAAACATGACTAGTGTAGACACCTGTTGGTCAGTTTTATTTTCATTTTAGTTTAACAAAAATCAAATTGGCACTCGGTGCACAAACTGCAGCTGGCCGGCTTCCTTCTTGTCCAATGATTGAGCATAAAAAAATACTGAGAATAGAATACTAAATGTGTAAAAACCTAGGCAACTCTGTCAGAGCATGTCCCTGGTTATTAGGATGCAGGAGCATGATGCCGACTGTAAATACTTCTTGAGCAGCATCATGTTTTCTTCTTCAGACGTTTTGTCTACCAACATTTTCTCAGACGTCATCTTTGACGTCCGTGTGTGAGACGGCAGAAGTATACTTTCGGGAAGTCAAAGCCAATCCATCAAATTGTTGATTATGTGTGTAAATGTGTGTGTAAATATATATGTTTGTGTGTGTTCAGAAGTACATGTCCTGGAAGAGGTTTTGTCCCATTTCAATGTAGGCCTCCTTCTCCTGTGCAGACATTTGCTCCACTAGTTCTGGCCTCTGGCTGACCTCTCGGTATGAGAACTGCCGGCCTCCGACCATCACCATTGGCTCGTCCCCCACCTCCTCAAACTCATCATCGTCTTCCTCCTCCTCCATGGCGGCTCGATGCTGAGCAGCTGTGGCGGGTGGAGGGCCTGAGGGAGAGTCGTCGCCTGATTCGCTGGTGTCGCTTTCAGAGTCGCTGGCATTTGCTGTGGTGGAGGCGAGTCCCCTGGTAGCGGCGCTCGCTCCACCTCCACCTGGTCCAGCCACAGCCCTCTTCTCATGGATGAGCAGGGCACGCATCACTTCCTCATTTTCATCTGCCTGACCAGTTCCATGACCAGTTGCTCCATCCTGTGCTAGTGGAACAAGGTCTCCACCTGTGATACCAAAACAATTACTTATTAAAATTAGAAATATATTCACTTCTGAACTCATTCTTTCTTGCAACTTCTTCTGGAACTTCAGAACATTTAGAAATTTTTCTCATTGTTTTTAAGTTGTGCCTGGAACAAGACATCAAGATCCCATGATGCAGTAGGTCCGTCTAGCCTCCTATCTCACCGCCTCATTAAGCACTGATTACTGCAGTTCAGTAGTGAACAAAAATGTCAACACCCCATCACCTTTGGATGTCATGTCTGTTTCCAGGCTCCAAAGGCCAACAAGATCACCACGGAAAGATGCACCTCAGAGACAGGATGTTCAGAAGGCATAATTCATGCAATTTCCACAGGAATGGATTTTATTAATGAGCAATCCTTGCTCGGCCATGCACTAATCAAGCCTCCGATTATTACAATTAAGCAATTATGCTGACAAGCCTGACTGCAACATGCCCTTGGGTGGAGAAACTATGTTGAGATAACTCTTGACCACTCTGGCAAAGGGAGATAACCTGGCCTTGACCTGTAATGGACCTTTTTAATCAAAGAGAAGAGGAATTGGAATTTAAGATCACTGAAGAGCGGTCAAAGGTTTTCTTCTGTCCAGCTGATGATCATCCTTTTGCTGGAAAACCCAGTGAATTCAGGAAGCCTCACCATGGGCAGGCAATAGCATTTAGTTAATGAGAGTGAAAACAGCATCCGAGAGTGGGAGGGAAGTTAATTATGAATTTAACATCTTCCGACTCTTGGAGTACGAGATCTTGTGAAAACAAACTGAAGATATATAACTGCACCAATAAGGCACTCCTGTGGGTGCAGCATTAATTCAGAGTTTAATGCATGCCATTACATTATTTTGAGGCAACTAGATAAACATATAGTACTATATTAGTCAAAATTATTTCTGGCCGTTGACTTTCATTATAGTGGTGGTAGTTATATAAAAAAAATGACAATTCTTCATGTTCCCAGTTCTCAAACTAAAGTTGTCCTCCAAAAAAATGTAAAAAACTAAAACTTTTGCTGTCAGAATAGTGTGAAAGAGTGACAGACAGACTGGTTATTGCTCACCAAATCCAAAAGCGAAGCCAAAAAAAGTAACTTACGGTTCTTGAGGAGGTCAGGCTCATTGTAAGCACCCTGCACGGTGCTCTCGGTCAACCACACCGGCCTCTCCTTAGGTGCCTTGCCTTCACTGGCCTGCTTCTGCTGGTCTGCCTGCTCCTCCATGCTGATAACCACATTCTGGGTGTACAAGTCAGCGTAAGATGAGCCTTTGTTGGACCAGGCTTCACGGTGTGGGCCAGTAATTCCTGCATTTGCTGCAGCACGTTCACGGCTAGAAGAAAGATTCAGAAAATATCCTTTAAACAATGATCCATAAGTTAATCTTACACTTTCAAACTAAAATGTTTAATTATTGTGGCTTAATAGAATTCCATTGTGGCAACACAGTTATTATTAAGTTGAGCCAATATCACTGAGGCCACCATTGCAGTTAACAAAAGATAAACTCGCATTCGTTGTCAGTGAAACTGCTCCAGGGTGTGACACATGATGTAACTGAAGGGAATACGTATTTACAAGTAGTGTAAGGTTTATCAGGAGCTGACCTCTGTTTGAGGGCAGGGATCTCAGCAGGCTCAGGCTCCAGCAGGTCCTGGGACAAGTTAACATCTTCAGTCTCACGTAGCAGTGCATAGATTGGTTCAATCTGCTCATTGAAGCGTGCCACTAGTGTCCTGCCGTCAGGACAGACGGACGCATCCTCTTCTACCTCCGTCTGGCAGAACGTGCAGCGAAACGTACCTGTGGGTGAAGAAAGAACTATGTTTCAAACAAGTCGGAGGGGATGAACAAAGCCTCGTTGTTTACGACACTGCAGGCCGATCTTTTTCTGGGGACAATTTTGCATTTCGGGGTCTTTGCCAGGACTTTGAGAACTGCTTCCTATTGGTAAGAGAAGGGCATGTTCCGCCATCTGCTTCTCTGGCTGATTTCAGTTTCAATTATGGGAACCGTTCCAGCATTACACAGACACCATGTCTGCCTTGTGTCTCTATTTGTCTGTGTGTGTGTGTGTGTGTGTGTGTGTAAAATAATGTTTGTGTTTGTGGGGCAAATGAGGCCGTGAGTGTCTGAAATAAGAGATGGAGAGTGGGAGCGTACATGTGCTAATGCGTAAGAAGAAGGATTGGTAAAAGAAAATAACATTTTATGCAAAACTAACTATTTTTCCAGGAAAAAAAACATTGAGTGGAACTACATGTCAGCTGGAATGAGTAGGGAAAAACATGCATGGCCTACAAAGACAGGAGGGTACAATCACACTGCGAGGTGTGAAAATTCCGAAGGGTTTCCGGCTCTCCTTTTAGGGTCAGAATGAGCTGGAGGACCAGACATGTCATTCCCCATGTCTGTGAGGTAAAACTGAGTGTTGCTGGCCCTAAAGAAGCAACCGGCCCACCAGACTACCACTATGGGAACCTCAGGTGTTCTTTGTCAGCCCTTGGCAGGGTGCAGGGTTACTGCCCCCACAGCAATATTTGATGCCAGCTGTGCAAGTGCAAAAGAATTGGCAAGATGTTTAAAGGCGTGTCACCAGGAAGTTGCTGGCGGCTCTGAAACAGTACCAGGAAGCACGGAATGCAAACGTTTACCAGCATGTAATTTACACTGGCCATCAATTGTATTAATGTAGTGGTATTTTGGATTTTCATTCCCAGTTTTATGCTGCATTTCCCACAACAATATGTATGACTCTTCCCTGAAAATGTGCCTGAGGATTTGAGAAGCTGATTGTATTCATTTACTTTACATAAGCATTTGAAGGCAATGTGCAGCTTTCTAACTTATTCCAATTTTGCTTCAGTTTCTTACTTATGAGCCTTAAAACGGGTCTCTTCAGGACGTTGTAATGACATTTCAGGATGCTGGGTTTTGTGTTTTATTATGATGTGGGAAGATAGTGTGAAATGGCATCGTCATTTCTGAATTAGATTAAGTTTAATGCTCCACTGTGAAACAACAAATCATCACAATGGCCACAAGACTTTAGTACACTCACTGTAGTATATTACAGCATGTATCCTAAACAGACAGAACCACCTAAAAAAATATATGTTGAATAAAAAATACTTTAAAATCAACCAATCTACACCAATTATTTGCCCAGTGGAAACTGAGTTTACATTTAAAGAGTTCCCTGAAAATCTTGTCTTTGCTGACCCCCAGTGGTTTAACTGTTCACATTGCTGCAGTTAAGTAGATCCAGGAACAAGTGGCATCTTTGTCTGTTTGTTTGTTATGTAAAATGTTTAACCCTCATCAGCCTGGTGGCATGTTTTAAACACATGTGTAGCACAAGTATTTCCTAGCAACAGTGGTGGTTGACAGGTAATCAACATTCGACATTCAACATTAGCGGACAGTGTAAGCATGGTGCATACGCATTCCTCATCAAAAGCACTATATTCTTCTGAAGCATTATCATTCCAATGCAGTTTCATGCATTTAAGTAAACAACCTCAAGCAAACCTTTACCACCACTATACCCAGAAATTCTGTGTAGCCAACTTGCAGAACATTAAATTTAATGATGCTCCACAATCTTATACCCATTATTTATTTATTTATTTGTGCGTTATTTGAATAAAGAGGAAAGTGGATTACAACCTCCCTCACATCTTATTTAATATTTTAGAGCTGAATGAAACATTTGTATTAAATATAAACATACAAATGTTTACAGTTTCTTCTACAACATGAATACAGCACGTAAGTGCTGAAGTTGTGAATGATTAAACAGATGTTTACCTGTCATGAGGTCAAACAGCTGGTTGGCCTCTAGGTCGGTAAAAGTGGAGAAGCAGCAGGGACACCGGAAGGAGGCACGGTTGGTGGAGTCTCGCTCATCTGTCTCGATGCGTCGTCGCATATGATCCAATTTATACTTGACCACGTTGACCAATACCCTAAAAAAAATGCACAAGAAAAATGGTTGGTCAAGCTTAATAGTATCCAACATGTTGACATGGGCTGAATCGTTTTTTTTTTTATGTGGATATCATCACTTCTATGGAATTTAAAGAGTAATTTCTTGTGTTTTAGCATTTAATGTGTTGGTACATGTCTCAGGAATAGAGCAAAGGTTGCTTCCTTAGTGGTATGGGCTGAGCTCATCCAAATATTGCTGTTGGTTTGGCCTTTGATGGATGCCTTGTGTCACCCAGGGGTGTTTCTGATCAGTGTGTATAGTAAATTTAGTCAGTTGAAGCAATACATTCTATGCTATATTTACGGAAAAAGCAAGCTCTACTGCCCGTGAAGCAGTGCTTACATGAGCCAGGATGCACTGCTGGTCATATCCACTTGAAGTCTAATGCAGCAGAAGCAGCCTCTGCCTCTTTTCACCCCATTTATTCACTCTGGCTCAAATAAATATGGCTGAATATCCGAGGCAGCCAAAACACAGTAAAAATAATCCGTATCCACAACATCCTTTGCACCAATATTTGGGGATATATATTTCACTGTTGGAAACGTAGATAGTTTGTAATACAAGTGAAGAGCACAAGTTAGTTTGGTATTTGAACAGCATCTAGATCACACTTGCTGGCTACCCAGAGGCAGATACTAGAAATCTAAGCTGAAATAGAGGCAAAAACCCTTCCAGTGGATCACCATGGGACCTTTTTTTTTTCCAGAAAAGAAGAAAAAATGTATAGCAGTACATAAATTACATTATATGATGCTTGTCAATTTATTAAAAGATACTTTTGCACATCAAGAAAGTCAAATTTTTTCATAAAAGTGTTGAAGTAATTGACTATGAAAACAAGACACGAGGAAGAGAAATAAGAAAGACTATGCTGCATTATGCTACTCCATGCAGGAATGACAACAGATTTGGAGCTGGAGCTGAAAACTGAGTCAATACCTCTGTCAATACAGCATGCACTGAAGGAATTTACTGCTCCAACCAACTACATTTACCATAAACACTGATTGGCCATCCACATAAGAAGGTGGCACATTTTCCTTTAAGGATTCATATGAAAGACTTACCATATTCTAAGACATCAGCTGATAGCAGGCGTAACATGAAAGCATCAGGAGAAGTAAGAGTGCTTTCCCTACCTTAAGCCTATTAAACCCTACCTTAAAATAATTGAGGTTTAAGCACAAAAACATTACCCGTTTTTCATATCTAATTAGTTTGGACCAAAAGTATTGAAATAGTGTCATGTGTATTTTTGAAGAAGATATGCTTCTTTAGGTGGGGTGTTAGTCAAGGTTGGTCCTTCTGATTAATCAAACCATGTTCTAACAATCTGTCATATAGGTTCACATAAAAGGTACAAATGTGTTCAAATAGCAAGCAGTGAGGTCAGACACTGATTGATTCCACTAGTTAATAACACTAATGTATTGAGTGTTACTGTGTCTATTATCGGCCGTGTTGCAATGCAAACCAAAACAGTCACCTGTAGTTGATGAAGTAGTAGTTGTGCCGCGTTGTCTTGCCATCGGGGGCTGTTTCCACTCTCATGCGGCACTTGACAAACTTGTCTGCCTTCAGGGTGTTGAGTACTGAACGCAGCTGTTTACGATCAAACTTCAGCAGCTCCAGCATGTCCTCCTCACGTACACATGGGTTGCGAATAAGCACGTCCAGGGCCAAGGCATGTTCCACTCCATAGAAACCCCGTACGACCTGCTTGGCTAGCCGCTTAAGTGCTGCAGGGACCTCAGTCAGTAGCTCTGGTTCTATCATCTTCTGCTGTGGAGAGAGATTAGACTTCCTGAGTAAAGATCTGAAAATGACAGGGAGGCATGCCAATTTATTAAGAATAGAGCAGCAGTTAACCTCTCTAAACTTCGGATTAGGTTCAATTTAAAGTGAAACGAAAGCTTGAGCAATGTGAATGTGACCTATTATGCCCTGTTCGTTTGAGCTAACATGAATACAGTGGTGGTTAATACAGCTAGACCTGACTGTAGTGCAAGCTATAATGGCTGTTGGACAGTAATTACATTTACCTTTATGTTAACTAACTCGAACAAAGACAAAAACAAAACGGTGACTAATGCAGCAAGCAACTGAAGAGAATACTATATTTAGGTTGGAACGTTAGCATTAGTGTTGCTTTAACCGCTACCAGTCACGCTAAACCACCATCTTTCGTTATTTTGATATTTAACTAACTTGCCAATCGTTAGCTGAACTTAACCATGCAGCCACCATGAAGTTAACGGCAACCCTACCAGACGCTCTTTAACGTTATGCTCCACCAATACGCCCAAAGCCACCGTTTCCTTAGGACATTTCGGAGTACGCTGACTTCTTCTTCTTGAGTCTCTAACAACCACAGCTAAAGCTCACGAGACACATTAGTACTTCTGAATATTTGAACTGCTAGGTTAGCTAATGCTTCATGACTTGAGAAGACAACTCCGGAATTAAAACCGCAACAAAGGTTTTTTTCTTTTCACTCAATGGCCAATAGAAGCAAAGGGTTATTGATCGACATGCAGTTGGACCAATAGCTTTGCGTTTCATCAGAGTATATTTGAACCAATCAGATTAGAGAAATAATATCTACGGGCGGGGTTTCCGCTGTTTTCTTCCGGGACACTGCTGTCACCAAAAATGGCTTCTCTTGACAGGGTTAAAGTGTTAGTTTTAGGAGATTCCGGTAAGTTAAATATGATTTTCGAGATTCAGACTTGAATATAAACGTGTGTACTTATTTGTAAATATATTTATTTGTTCTGGGTGAATATAACCCGGGTTCCAACGCTTGTAATCAGTAAATATGCGACCTCAGACTCTTGTATGTTGTAAAGTAAAATGCTTTTACAATGGAGTTGTCAGTTATCCACACACACTTATTGCCTTTTGCAGGTGTGGGCAAGTCTTCCTTGGTTCATCTGCTCTGTCAGAATCAGGTGTTAGGAAATCCATCATGGACAGTTGGTTGCTCTGTCGATGTGCGGGTAAGTGGGTCGAACACCCAATTTACTAAAAGGGATTGATTTGCTCCAAAATGATGCTGCTGGACTTTTTAATTCGCTTCAGATATACACTTCATACAACAACATTTCAAAATAGCAACGCTTGTAAAAGCAGCAATGTTGGAACCATACAGGGTCCAAGAAATAATGCCAAGCACTTCCTACACAGAATAGAAAACACATGCTTAATATATAATTAGTCTTATATATAATTTATGATACACAGTGGAGGAAGTATTTAAAAAAAAACCTAGCCATGCTACAATGTGGAAATACTCAGTACAAAAGTATGAGCATCATATAGGAAGTACTTAAATAATTGTAGCCTCTTAATTGTAGTGGAGTAGAAGTATAACGTAGTAGAAACTGTAAATATGTATTAAGTACAAGTACCTGAAAATAGTATTTGAGGACTTTTAGTTAATTTCCTCCCCTGGCAATTCAAAACATTCATGTTGAATTATGGAAATGAGACATGAGTAGAGTTCTCGCATGTTGCCGATGCTTAGAGGACTGACATAATTGAAGGGTCAAAATATCTATTGAACTACAGGTCCAAGACTATAAGGAGGGAACCCCGGAGGAGAAAACTTACTACATTGAACTCTGGGATGTCGGAGGATCTATTGGCAGCGCCAGCAGTATCAAAAGCACCAGAGCTGTCTTCTACAATTCAGTTAATGGTAAAAAAAAAGTTGTATATTTTATATGATTATTTATCTGAAATCAGTAGGGCTTCTATTATTAAATTGTCATTTTCTTCTCTTTTTTCAGGAATTATGTTGGTACATGATTTAACGAATAAGAAATCCTCTCAGAATCTCTACCGCTGGTCATTAGAAGCTTTGAACAGGGATTCTTCTCCAACAGGTGTCATTGTCTCAAATGGGTAGGTGGCCATGTCTCATGGTTTTGCACTATTATTTTCAGGGGGTGAAAACATATACACACTGACTCAGTTGTTGAATTTATTGTGAGTGAAGATGTTGGTATTTTCTTTTCTCCCTGCAGTGACTATGACAGAGAGCAGTTTGCAGAGAACCCAGTGCCTTTGCTGCTGATTGGCACCAAGTTTGACCAGATCCCAGAGAACAAACGCAATGAAGTTCTCAATCGAACAGCCTTCCTGTCTGAAGACTTCAATGCAGAGGAGATCAATCTCGTAGGTCAACTTTTTAATTCCCTCAAACTCTGAGATCCTTTTCAAATGGAATTAACTTTTCTGGCTTCCTCTTTGTATTGAATTTACAGCTTTGTGGCATTCAAATGGATCTATGTTACAGAAATGTTCCACAAAATCATTGTTTGAAACTTAACAAGACCGTTTAAATAAGGCTGAAATGCTTGATTGTCAATCCAAAGACACATATCCCATCAGAGCAACTTGAAATAACCCACAATCACATACACGTTCTACAGAAGCAGTTGTGAAAGTTCACCTGAAAAAGGGGTAAAAAAAAATACTTTCCTTTTCTTTTTCCAGGACTGCACCAACCCAAGATACCTTGCTGCAGGCACATCAAATGCAGTGAAGCTTAGCAGGTTCTTTGACAAGGTGAGAAACCCTTGTTCTGTAATCTGTGTGTGTGTGTGTGTGTGTGTGTGTGTGTGTGTGTGTGTGTGTGTGTGTGTGTGTGTGTGTGTGTGTGTGTGTGTGTGTGTGTGTGTGTGTGTGTGTGTGTGTGTGTGTGTGTGTGTGTGTGTGTGGTAAATTATAGATGAATTTCAACCTCTCAACCTTCTTTTAACAGGTCATAGAGAAGAGATATTTCACAAGAGATCCAAGTCAGGTGACTTTATTTCTGTTTTTCTTTTTGATGAAAGGAAATCAGTTGTGACTGATAAGGATGAAGATTTTATTTTAAGGTGAACTTTTAAAACAACACATTCCTTTCACTTTCTCTGCAGATGACGGGTTTCACAGAGAGAAAGCGGTTCAACTTCAAAAGTTTGCACTATGACTGACAAACTGAGCACAACAGCAGTGGTCTGTGTTGTGGTCTGGCCGTGGTAGAGCAAAGATAAATATGTATATAGTTGACAAAGCGTGCACCGGAATTTTATAAAAGGCTTTAAGCAAATGCTTTAATTAGATGATAGAAAAGGGCACATGCTATTAATGTACAGTCAAGATTTTTTGTTAAAGTGATTGATTCCATATTTTTTGTACAATCGAAACATTTACATATACCAGCTTCATGGAATGCTTTTTCAAATACCAGTCATTTTCAAAATGTTTGCAATGTTATTTAATAAGCACCATGGAGAAAGGACAACATTTTGGGCCTCAGAATACTGGCTCATGCAACATTCCTCGAACCCTTCATCACTTTCTTAATCCAGGGGAGGAAGAAATTGACTTTCATGAACACATGGGGATATTTGTGATTACTGCAATCATTTTTCCATGTAAAAGCTGTTATACCCTGAGGCTTGCTGTTGCAGATAAGCGGTCCACCGGAATCACCCTAATGAAAAGAAAACAGAAAGTTGATCAAGTAGACTGCAAAAAAGCTCTTTGTGATGATTGTTTTTGATTAATAAAAATAATTTTACTTATTTGCTGCTTTTCTTCAAATAATGTTTGATTACCTGGCAAACCCCTCCCTTCTTTTTGTCAAATTTGGTGCATAACATCTGATCAATATTGAAGTATTGTTTCCATATATTTTTGCACTCGAAGCTGAATTGCATCTTTTCCGTGGCCTCCTTCAGTACGTTTGAGAATGGCTTATCGGCAGTTTGACCCCAGCCAGCAACGGCACAGTTGATGTTGGCCGGGGTTTTCCCATTTTTCTTAGGTAGTCCGATGGCCTTCACATACCTCGTCAGTGTGGCGTTGTTTTTTAACTGTGAAAGAGAACAGTTGAACTATCTGTCATTTTAATTTCTCATTCTTATGTGCTTGTGTTCAAATTTGCCCCCCACATCCTTCAGTGCAAATGTGTGAAACCACTTTGTGCTACTCGAACTCTATACAGGAAAAATGAAACTGAGATGACATCAAGTATATTGCACCAGATACTTTACAGAAAACATTTTAACACACAAAACTTTTGATATGAACTTCTACGCAGTTTTAGTTTACCTCAAGCAACATGATATCATAATCATATTCCGTGTATTTCGGATGTTGATGGTACTTGGCCAATTCGATCCATTGCTGACTTTTCTCTTTCTTGCTTATGTCATGTGCTCCAAGTACCACCATCATGGGCTGAGGTCTGACAAACAAGGGTACAAATAACAAAAAGTACAATGACTTAGACATACAAATAACTTTGTTTAAGAGGTCAATCATCAAGAACCGCTGATAGAAAATGTCTTTTTCTCAACTGCGGCTATGAAAAACATACATGTTTGTGCTAGAAGAACTACTTTATAAATGACACATTCTTAACTTTCATGATACAATAATAACTATTAACTTGTTAATTGATTGTGACAATTTTTTTTTACTTTTCATGCAGCACTATGATTCCTCATCGATGCATAATACTGTATACTCACCGTTTGCAGTGTGCTGCGGTTAAAACAAAGTCCTCTCGAATAAGTATCCCTCCACACGAATGTTGTCGCTGAAACTGGAGCGATGCCATGTAGGGTCTGGAATGAGGCTTTGCGACCTTCCCACCCACGATGCCGCTCTCAGAAGCCCCTTACATGAGAAAAGAAGGTATATTAATACACAGATTACAAAGTACAAACAAAAAATATTATTTTTATTATATAACGCAATGTAAACCGCAAAATAAAATGCATTATTCCAACCTTCAAAAATCAGCTATAATCCTTTAAACCTGCTATTATTATAAAGATGACATGTAGTCACTTCTCTACCGGCAATACATTCAAAAGGCATTAGATCGCATCTTACCAGTGAGGGAGAGCAGCTGAAAGAAACATATAATGCAGTAAGCAACCATGACCCCCATGGTCGTGCAGAAGTCGGAGCTGAACAGCGGTGTGGAGTGCTCCCCCTGCCCTCATATGTAGACAACCTTCTAACTCACAACGGAAACTCTGTGGTCAGGTGTTGGAGATATGAAATCACACCTTTCTCACTGCAGCACAAGTGTACGACCATTTTACAAAACCAGATAATACCGTCAACTTGTCATAAAAGTTAATACATTCTTAATTCATCAATAATCTCAATATGTAGCACGTCCCTGTGTTACACCCTGTATGTCTCCTTGTGCCTCTATAGAACAATAATGCAGTTTTGAATGTCATCTTTGGAATGTTTTAATTGTGTTGTGCTGAGAACACGATATTTCTTGCATCAAAAATGATGAAGGTCCATTCTGACCGTGGATTAGCACAAATAAAGTAATTCTTGCCTGCTTCTTTTAATCATAAGCTACATTGATTCTAAAGGAAGGTATTGAGGTAAATGGGAAATGGTTGAGTGGAAAACTGTATTAAGGCAGCGGTGACCACAATGCTCACACAGGTCTCACACACACACACACACACACAAATAATGCTGTTATTTCTACCCCTTTTACAGTTTTGATTTTATTGATTTTATGGTTATGCGAAGCGAAGCACTTGTCTGCTTCACGTGTTTGCATTGTGTGCTGTCTGGGAGAAGAACTCAATCTTGGTTTAAACCCATTAAACCTTCAACAACAAGCAAGTGATTGTAGGTTGTATGATTTACTTGGTCTAGTAATGTCAACTCACATTTAATAACACCTACTACTTCATAGTCAGCAGCAATTAGAAAACATCCTTGTGTACATGCTGGTGCTACATCATTGTCCTGTCAGGACTGGTAATTTAATGTGAGTAATTTGAATGTGGCGCTTTCTCACCTTCATGTGCAATCAAGCAGAGCAGTAGATGGCATGCAATACCTTACAGATGGAGGCGACAACCACATAAACCTGTCACGGCACAGCAGCATGGCACAGGTTGCAGTGGAGGGTCTATGGTGGGTTATGACCAGATATGCAACATTTTGTGGAGTGTGGTGATAAAATAAAATGATACTGGAACAGATTGTTGTCCAATGCTCACCTTTTTGTCTAGCCTGATATGTTGCAGTTTTTATTTTTTGAGGGGAGCTTACAGGGTCAGTGCAGGCAGGGCACTCCCACAAGCTCTTTGAATAGGTGGAGCTGAAGCAGGCTGTGATGTTTCCAGTATTATGTAATGTCAGACAAGGATGGTTATGAAGTATTACACAGTTTTGTGGAGCTGTTTTTACGAGACAGCTGCCCTTATCGAATTTCCCTGCAATTTGAGGGTGTATGCCAGAGCATTTTCCATACACGTTTTGATGTGAATTTGCAATTGAATGATTGATGAGATCAGGTAGTCAGTCCTCATTTCATCAGCTTCTTATCTATGTCAAACTAAAGGTAATATGGCACAAATTAATTTGCTTTTATTTTGCGTTTTAATGAGTTGGAACAAATGGTGACATTTTGGTGTCAAATAAATGAGACTTAATATGAGAGTATAGTTAAATGTAGTTATATGAAAAAGAAAGATTCAGTATGAACAAATGTATACTGATTCCAGTGAAAAATTCAGCAGCCACTTTTGGACTCCACACCACAGTCTTGTCAGTGGGCAGTTTGTAGTAAACAGCTTCCTCATAACAGGGAGACGTATCAATTCTGTGGTTTCCATGACCAGAACCTCTGCGAGGCAGGTAGAAAGGGAAAGCCATACAACAAAAGCTGCAGCTGTAGCATGGTTTCACCACAGACCACAGAGCAGGATCCAAACTAAGACTTCTGCTGAGCTGAGCCTTTTTGCACAACGGTTTCAGCCTGTCCTCCACACAAAAACAACCACATAGGCCGTTCAAGGAGATTATTACGACCAAAAGGCACGTTTTGAGGTTTAGTGCCGTCTAGCGGTCGTGTACATAAATGGTGTGTTGGGTATCTCTTCATCATATGCCCTTTAACCTTCGCCACCAATCAAAATGTGATGCGCCAGAAGGAGAAGTAGCATTCACATTTCACTGAACATCATAGTCGTAGCATTAGTAAGTCTGTTATATTTGTGTACTCAGTTTGAATTTGAAGATGTTAAAAGCAGAAGTGGCAGTAGTGAATGTTATGCAGTTTCTGCTTCTTTAAGTTATTTTCCAGCAAAATGAGATTCAAGAAAATGACTTTTCATGTGTTCTGCTAACACCCCCAGGCTAAATTTCATAATTAAGATTCATCCATGATGAGATTTCTTTCTAAAATGACTTTTCATGGGGAGATTCCTTCTACTTTAGGTCAACAAACTACTTAGTCCAACAAACGGGTCATTCATAAAAGTAAACATTACCCAGGTAGAATCCAATAGTTATTACATGATGTTTCTGCAGAGCTTTGGTTGACAGCAATCAAAGAGCAGCCTGAAGGCTCAAATAAAGCCTGAAGGCTCAAATAAAACTGACTGAAAGGTCACAAGTTCAACTCCTTGTAAATAACAGTCATCAGCCGGCTGTTTCCTTAATAACAGCGCCTGATTGCCCTCTGATAAGTTCCTGTAAACTACTGCTCACTGGCAGACGCTGACCTCAGCAGGTATTTGCTCCAGAGAACAATCTCAAAAGACATTGAAAAGAAGAAATATTCAGGTAACTGTTCAGCTAAACAGGTGGAGAAAGTAATTATATCTATATATATATATATATATATATATATATATATATATATATATATATATATTATGTATATATATATATATATATATATATATATATATATATATATATATATATATATATATATATGTTCATAAATAATTCCACCCACTCAATCAACAAGGCGAGCTCCTGCAGCCAGTAAAACACAACCACGGTTTGTAACATATTTTATTTGCTTGGAAGTTTGTTTTCCAGAGCATGGCTTGAATCAACCAATGCAAGCCTGTTCCCCATGGCTGGTGCATGCACACACACACACACACACACACACACACACACGTACAGTAGACTTGTTTGTATTGTCAGTGCAGTGTTTCAACCTCCACTATTCACTTCATTGCAGAACCTTTATAGCCTAAAGACTGTTGCCATAGAAACTCTACTCCCGCTTTGTCTTCGGCGTCCCTTTGCCGCAACAGTTGCGAGTGCAGAACAAGCAGCATTTGAGTGTCAACCACAGAACTGTGAGGAGAATGAGGACAAGGAAGCCGATAACGTCCAGGCTGTGGTACTGAATCCAGGTTAAGTCGTGTGCAGCTACTCTTAAGTGTGCGGCTCCTTTGTGCCTCATGACGAACTCAGTCCAGAAAGCAGCCAGGTCCAAAGGCTCAACAGGACGGTCCAGGTGTATCTGAGACAGCGTCACCATCTTCTCTTTGTAACTGGGGAGAAGGCAAATTTCGAAAACTTTACTATTTTATATAAAAACATTTACACTATATTTAAAGTGCAATAACATGTAAAATATGCCAATCTAAAGATAGAGTGCACTGGGGCAACAGCAAATTGATTAGCCAGGTTAATAAGTACAGGTTAAGTGCAACCTGAAAAAAAAAAAAAACTATCTTTGTGGATTTATCATCTACAGAGTAGGATGAGTACAGAAAGTCTGTTAATATTGTGCAAAAATCGGCATTCATTAATTCATTCATAAGTGTTTGAAAAGTCAGCTCTCTCGATGATTCATGAAGAAGGAAATACACTTCAGACGTGTACAAAAACACAATTTGTTGTGATGAAAAACACTGAATATGATTATAGTTTTTGTTCATTTCTATCCCTACCTAATGGTCAGTTTCATGATTTCCACATAGAAACGGGTGAATATTCTCTTAAATTGACTTCCACTTGTCTTACCTTGTGTCGTGGATGATTTTATTAAGTGTAGCCAACAGGCTTTCAGTTGTCATAGCATAAATTGGGAGTTGCTCTGCAACACCGCGGGCTACCAGGCGATCTGCGTTGCTCCCCTGGTCCCCAAACAGTGGAAACATCAACATGGGTACAGCATTACAGACGCCCTCGTAGATTCCGTGAGTGCCTCCGTGAGTGATGAAGACTTTAGCTTTAGGATGGGCTGAGGAAGACAGAAACAATTGTATTAGAACATACTTCGATTAGTTTGCATGGTATGATTCAAAAACACACTAAAACACACCTAGGAGATCATTCTGTGGTAACCACTTCATAATTCTCACGTTCTTGGGTACATTTTCAGGTATGGCTCCATTGTATCTCCACACAACCTGGAACAGAAATCACACCTCTTAGAAAAAGGAAAAAAAGAAAAGAAATACAAGGCAGGTGCTGGGAACAATGTCCTATGGTTCAAACTGATTAGGGCTTTAGCATAATCCTGAATGTGTGTTTTATTTGAAAAGAATAAATACAAGTTTAAAAAAAGTTGGTAATCCGTGTAAACTCTTCTTGACCTCCTTTCCTCCCTGATGCTGTGTTTTGTCTTTGCTGATTTAGATTGGATTGCATAAAAGAAAAGTGATTTAATCTATTATGGTCATTGTTACCCGCTGAGGAATTTGTCGGAAGGCATCAAAGAACTGTTTCGCCTTCTCCTCAGGCATGCCGGCCACTATTGAGCCCAGAGTAAAGACGATGAAGCCATCGTCTCCTGAGCCATCCACAAACTCCTCCAATTCCTGCAGGGGGAAAGACACAAACATAGTAAATAAAAGTGTTAATAACTTAGATCTAGTGGGCATGACCCAAGTGCACCGACTGCTTATTTTAGGGTGCAGCCATTATGTATACATTATTTTTCAAATATATTAAAGGGAATTAGATCAATGTTTTATTCAGCAAAGATCTACATAAATAATGTCAGAATCTTAGTTGTGCTTTTGTCAAGAAACCATTTGATTTGTGTATTGCTTTGATTGAATTAACAACTCATTCAAGTTAGACAGTCGAAGCAATCATTACAATCGTTTCAGCACCTGGTATATTTAAATCCAGTTCAAAGGTGACATAACTTTAAGCCTGAGGGCTTGATTGTGTTTTTATCCTTGGTGTTGATGATGTGTATGTATGTAAAGTGCTTAGCTTTTAAGTATCTAATACAATACAAGCAAACAATGTCCTTGTCTTGACTGACTCAGTTGTTCTGTTTCCTGAATCTTTTTATCTTACATTTGCTAAATATGTCCCTCCTATTTTTGCAATGTAAGTTTAGAAACAAACAATTGTAATTAGAAAAGTTGCCGACATTTAAAGCCACTTGAGGTCACAAGAAATAAACCACATCTGAGCATACTGTACATACTATTTACCTTGGCAAACATTTGCCTATGTGCACATCAGGTTTGCTAAACATTGAATGTGCTACAGGGTCTGCTAATGAATGGGCTCATCAATATGAATGTATTTTACATTGTCATTTGATTCATTGTTAATATTTAACTATTGATTGGTGTTTCAACAAAAAGAACGCATGCAATTAATTTCATGTGAATCCAGATGTGCTGCATGTTTAGTTACTCTGACATACATTCTTTGAATACTCACCGCTGGCAGAGGAGCTTTCTTTGCACAATTGATACCTCCAATGAAAAACATGTTCGGCATGACAGGTCTGGGCCATTCAAAAGTAAAGTCATATCTGAGAAGCCAGACAGCGCCTTGACTAAGAAGGTCCTTGTAGGTCATGTTTTCTTCTAAATATCTGCTGACCAAATCATCAAAGTGGGCATACAGTACCCTGCACACATAGTGCTCAAAAGTAGCCATGAGCATGTTTTTGACCCTCTGTGGGAAGGTCATGATGTCTGTATTACCAGAGAAAGCCACAGGAACGTAGGAAGGAGGCGTGGGGCACTGGTTAGCCTTTGAATCCATCTCACATGGAAGTCCACGGAGAAAATAAACCACCGGAATGGAAAAGATATGAGCCAGGATGGAGCCGCAGGGAAGGAAGGGGTCTGTAAGCACCACATCGAAGCCCCCTTCCCTCAGCTGACTCATGATAGGCTGGTTGTTCAACAAACTCTCGCAGGCTGCTGTCTGCGTCGACGTGAAGTTAATCAACCGCTGCATGTTGACGAACAAATCTGTGATGGCTGGTGGCTTGACAAACACTCCATCCTTCAGGTCTTCGAATACTTCGTCCAGTTCAGCTTTGGTATAGGGCACTTGGTAGATGGCAGTCTTGTAGCTCTCGGAGTCACGAATCAACAGGCTGGTTTCAGGCACCACCACCAAGACCTCGTGGCCCCTGTTGATGAGCTCCTTCACCAGTATCTTCATGCTCAGCCAGTGACTCCCATCCACAGGCACAGCAAGAACCTTCCCCCCTTCCACGGGCCCCAGGCTGAGGCAGCACAGCCAGGCCACCAGCCCCAGTGCAGGAAACCACACCCCGCAGCTCATTGCTTCTACTCCGTGCTGCAAGGCAGCTCCTTGTAAGAGCTGGTGGAAGCAGTTGTTGAGAGGTAGCCTTATGTGTGTGCGTGCGAGTGTGTGTGTGTGTCAATGCTGCAGGAATCTGCATTTGCAGGCGGGCTCTTATATAACCACTGTAAGACAGAGCAGGACTCCCAGATTCTCAGTGTTAATCATTCACTTATGTGACTTTGCTTTTTTTCTTTTCACGCTATGTTTTTAACCTCTTCGTGTCTTGGTGTAATCATTTATAATTCAACATGTGTAAATGATAAACTTAGTTACACAATACATGCACGCGTGCATGTGTGTGTTTTATATATATATATATATATATATATATTATATATATATATATATATATATAAATATAGCAACCTTTACCTTATCTGGTATGTGAAGTTATGCATTATAAACACTGTAAAACTGTATGTCTATCCAACAAATGAAATATATTTACAGAAATAAGTTGAGCTTCTTTTGGGATATCAGTAGTAAAATGCATTTCCCTCATTCTATTCGTCATACTAACTGCACTTTTTATTTGTATTCTTATGTATTAAGTAACTGAGACCTGCAAGTCAGCATGTCTATGAATGTTTGCAGCTTGTACCGCCAACTGATGAGAGCCAAATCATTTATTTACTTTGGCCGCTCCTCCTCTCCTCCCCTTGAAAAACATACACATGCGTGCCTAATGGGCCATTGCGTATGACCTCCTTTTGCTTGTTTTTTTTTTCACTCTCTCCAGTCACGCACATGTATTTCATAACCATTGTAAAAAGACAGATGGCGTGCAAAGCCGGTTGTAATAGGAAACCAACACCCTCTTCTCTGGAGGGGGATGATGATAACAAACCAACAATGTTATTCTTGGGTTACCTTTGGTTGCAACTTGCTCTGCCACAGGAAGCCATTGATAAGATTAATTGTTGCACTGTTTGTCAAATTGAATTAGTTATAAGCTCATTTAGACATGGTAACCATTATGAAGAGACTAAAGTATGCCAGGCTTTATGGACCCAGAAAAAAAAACACTATCAACTTATCTAACCCTGGAATGTGTGATATGTGTGATATGTACTACATTTTCATTCCTCCACACTGTAAATAATTAACTGTGGAGTCCTGCCAGGGAAACGCACGCACATCTACAGATATAGATTAGATGAATGACAGTCTATTCATGTATAATAGACACCATGAAGACAGCTTCATTTGAAAGCCAGTTCTTTTCTCATTATTTTGGCCCCACACTGAAAAACAGCTTTTTGAACATGCCCAGACATTGTAGGGGGCACTACACAGATTAAGGAAGTAGCTGTATTGAGTCTGTCTCACTTCTTACAGTTTTGGTGTTTGAGAGAGGCATAAGAGATGTATAAATTAATTTCACCTGGTCAGCATGGATATCTTTTAAAGGTGTGAGAATGCTTCACCTTAAAGAACTGTCAGACGGTGGAACGGTGTCTAAAAGTCAGAATTGGGGGCTAGTCCATCCACATCACGCAGCTAATTGTCTGGGAGTGAGAAAGTGATCAAATTAAGCAGGATTTGCACAAATGGATGTAACATCAATGAATTAGATGAAGACTGTTCAAAAACGTGCAGTGTTATCCCTATTTAAACATTTCCACGACTTGTCTGACGGTGTGGTTTTTCACCTTCGCCTTCAGGCGTGGCTGTTCAGAAAACCCTTTTTGCCTGATGCCACTGGACGGAACAAACTTGTACAAACTAGTTTGTTTTGAACATAGGGGAACTTTAAGTGTCATGCTGGGGAAGTGGGAACCAACCCCCTACAAGCCATATGGCTTGTGCATCTTGAGAAAATACTCAGCATGTCACCGTGGTGACATTTGCTCTATAGCTGTAAAAAAGCAAACTCATCTCCCATCATGGCTTTAATGTTTTTGGTGAAGTCAGCAGTAGAGGGATTTAGTTATATATAGGAAGTCGGGGCGGGTCTGTTATGACTGGTGGCACAAGACCATGACCCAATCCCGATGCCCCCCTAAAGCCTTAAACTCTGAACCCTCAGGGACTTAACTGACGTCAAATGGTGTGAGAGGTTGTGAGGGCTTCAAATGGTATAAACACAAATGGGACAGCACTGGACATTGATGAAACAAAAACAAGTAATGTAAACCAGTGGGAGTTTTATGTTACATGTTTTACAGCCTGATTTGAACGTTTTCTGGCTCTTATCATGTATGTTTTTACTTGTTTTAGTTAAAAGAGAAGTACAACTTTAACGTTTTTTTACATGCCATGTTAAATCTTTAATGTTAATGCTTCTGTGTAAATGTAATATGCCACACTCTTTGTTTACATTTTCTTTTTACATTCCTCCGGGCTTCCCCTGGTAACCCCCTGTTTCAAGTCGCAACGCTATGAACTGTGGGTAATTCCCTCGGGCAAAGTCAGCATCGATGCTGACTTACGGAACGTGGGCATAAAGGGCTAAAAAAAGTCCCTGAGTGAGCCCATGATGATTTGAGTCCGTGTGGGCATTGAGATCGGCCCATGACACACACACTGAATCATTTCATGAAAGTCTTTACTGGACAAACTGGGTAGACGGGACATTGTTCACCAAAGAAAACAGATTCAAACATGGGTCAGGCAAAATGGGGTCCAAGAAACAAAAACAGGCAAAAGTTCAAAAGCACTAAACTGACCCAAAGAAAGAAGGCTGCCAAAAGCACACAGGGGAACAGGAAACAACAAGCAGAGTAAAGGGGGTTTAAATGCACAGGGAACGAGGGCTAATGAGACACAGATGGAAGTAGTCAGGGGCCGGTCATAGAGATACTGGTGGGAAACAGGAGACAGGAAGTGGATCCTCTGGAAGTAGAGGAGAGGTATGTATGTTATTTCAGAAACCAAAAGTTCAGTTGTATACTACTACTACATGTTTGCTGCTTAAATGTCCCGCGATATTTGCAGCAGTGACATGTAGATATTTTTCAAAAAGATTTGAATGACGTTAGAGTTGATCTGCGCATAACGCCTTTATGTAATTCTACCTTTGAAAGGTGGCCAGTTAAAGTACACACTGTTGTAAATTAAGCTAATTTAAAACTACACTTACACAAAATAACTCATTTCAAGCAATGATTTTTCTCAAACGTGTATAATGTGTATACACATATGTGTGGTCGAAACATGGGATATGGATGGAGACATAACTGATCTGGATGAAATCTGGATGTGCTGGCTTTAAGTAAGAGAGCAAATGTTCCATAATAAAGATTTGAAATGTGTTGGTGATTTTTTTTAATATATAAAGTTGCACCCAGTAACTATTCCCACAGCAAGGATGGGAGTGTTTGCAATAAATCCGAAGTCTCATTGTGTTAAAGAGACAACAAGTAAGGAGAGACCTTCACACTGACTCCATACTGCCTCAGTGCTGCAGTCAGCAACATTTAGCTGTTCTTGTGTTTCATTGTTTCACCTTTGTTTGCCTCACTGGCCCTAACACACATCTACACTCACTGGACTTCTGTCACACAGCCATTTACGCTTTTTAATATCAAACTGTATTATTATATGAAAGAGTTTATGATGATGAGACTCGTCAGGGCGGAGCATAAATCTGATCATTTAAACTGTAAACTGAAGTATGAACTGACTTACACCGTTTCGCCTGCTCCTCCTCCTCCTCCTCCTCCTCCTCCTCCTCACTGCAGGGTGCGGTGTTGGGCTGCAGCCACATGGTGGAGCCAAAGTCACACGAATCCTCAAATGCCAGACCAAGTGTAAAAAAAATGCTATTGCCAGCCATCGGCACAGCGTTTGACCTTTTGCTGTCTGCCCTGTGTGGTCAGAACTGCTGCGTCAGCTAGTTCTCAAATGGAAAAAAAGATAATTCACCATTGTTTGTTTTTATAGGAAACATTCAAACGGAGGTGTCGATATGAGCTGGTTTAGAAGCCCTTATTGTGTACATTCTAATAATAATAATGTCAAAAAGTTTTGTGTGCATTCAACCCACCCTCAATAACATTTCCCATACTACACAGCAGCCATGGCTACTTTTAAACTCATCATTGAGAAAACACAGTGGAAACAGCGTGATTAAACGTTTAAGGGGTTAAAACGCGGGCGTGTGACCGAACAAAAGGGGGATAACAGTGACACCGAGCATCTTACTTGTCTCCGAGACGGAGAGAGTGAGACTTCAGAGGCAGATCTTTGCTCTGACTCTCTGCACGGATGCGCGCCGACCTTGGAGTCTCCGGACGCGCAGCGGAGGATTTTGCGCACTGAAATCAAGTCGAGCTGAAGAGAGCGGACCGCCGTCTGAGAGCCGCAGTCCTGTGTCTGGGATCCAGGCTCACCTGAACGTCGTCAGTTCCATTAAAACCATTGCTCGGGAAGTAGGGGGAGATCTAGTCTTCGGTTTATTTCGGGTTTTGGCTTGATTTTTGGCAACTTAAAGGAGCGGTGTTTGAATGTAACCTTGTTTGTAGAGAAAAACAAGTGTCCCAGCCGCACTCAACACCCTGAGCGACGGAGGCGTTTGGGAGGATTTTAGGACTCTTTCCAAAGAGTGGATTGAACAAGGATGATTGCAACTGCCTTACCCAACTAAGTGTGGTGTTATAGTTGGAAAAAAAACGGTGAGGAAAAGTTTTTTGTTTGTTAAAAAAAAAAAAAAATCTCCTAAAGAGTATATTCAGATGTTCGATGTTTGAAGTCCTTCCACCTTTAACAAAGGGCGTTTTAGTGATTTCATGTATTTCTCGCAGGTGATCACAGCGATGCTTCAACGGCATGCGCGTCTGTCCCTCTCCAAATCTCCCAGAGAGGATTTAAGCGCCGCTCATTTTCAATAAGTCGAGAAGTCATCGAAGATGAGGGCTCTGCAAACATTCCTGTTTCTTTTCCTCCTGCATCAGGTGAGCTGTGAGATAACTGACTGAGAATATGTATAAATATAGCCTACTGTGAATGTTTAGAGGAGAGTTAGAGACAGTAAGTGGCTTTTGTGTGTCTGTGTTTTTTTTATGTATTATGTTGCTGCCACCCTTCAATCAAAGTTGCATATTTATTATTATATATTATAGTCTGTATATTTTATATTTATATATGTCGTCGATTTGTCAGTTATTAGATCTGCATCATACTGCTCATGCAATGTTAACAATTTATCAATCACCCTATATTGTCAAATGACAATTTAATAAATTATAATTGACACAGTCATCAGCAGCAAAATTTGCTGGTTGACATGAACTCACGGAGGCTTGTTTTGTGTCATTTCAACTATTTGATAAAATATCATACACTCAATTTTAATGAAAACTATTTTTTCAAAAATGTACTGGGTTAACGCATATATCACACTACAAATATGGGGCTGTATAATTTCTGTAGCCTATCTATATTTCAGAAGTATACATTTATTATAAATTATAAATTAATTTTTTAGTTTACAGAATAATGTGAGTTTGTTAAATAGCCATAATGCTTACAATATGCAGTTATTTTACCTAATAGCAACTGAATAAACTAATTGTTGATATTGGGAATTTTTACTTTTCTTAGGAAACGTGTAGATATAGAAAATGTTTTTTGGTGCATGTGCACGCCATTTTTTACACAAAACATGGACTTTACATCCCAAGTAAATGTGAGCATAATGATCATTATGTTATAATGAACAATTCGGCAGTATTAGATTAGATGCAGTATTAATTGATAGTGGCGTTAATATATTTTAAAAAATCTATATTAACTATTCACTAAATGTAAAGTCACATGCCTGCTTGCAGAGTTTCTTGTTTTTTCCCCTCCATTGGAAAATAAAAATATTATTATTATATAATGACCTTGGTTTATCCTGCCACCGTCGCTCATGGCTCAACAAAACCCAAACAAACGAGGTTTGACCTCTGTGTTGAACCCGCGAGGTGTCTTTGCTGTTATAAAATGGAGGCCAGTTCAAAGAAAAAAGACAACTGAGAACAATAAGGTGAAAATTGCAGAACCCACAGGTTTCCAAAGCCTTCTTTATAACTTATACAATGTGATGAAATCACAAGTCCCTATGAATACATGTGAAATTAATAGTATTTACCAGAGATTGATTGCCTTAAGCTTCTTGGCAGAATCTTTCTGTTGTCTAATTCTGTTATTATTGCAAGAATAAGCCCTCCAAAGGAAGAGCACAAGCTTTAGGGAAATATAAAGGTCTTTTCCCTTTTTTTCTCCATTGGCTGCTGATGTCCTCTAGTTGAATAAAGTAGGTTTTATCGTGATCGTCCTTGCTTTACAGACCCTTGCCGTGATCAGACCTGAACAGAAAATGCCATGTGATTGAAGAAGTTCTTCACATCTGTGCTATCCTCAAAGCGGGCTACTTTAAAGATAGCCTTGAACTGGGCAGATGCAGCGACAAAGTGCTGTCTGCTCTGGCTGGCGTTGTAATCAGCCTTGTGCCTGTTGGGAGCTCCGTCTCCAGAGAGAGAGACAGGCTGCCTCCCCGGAGAGGCTCTCTTCATATGCCTCGGTGGCTTCCCTCCCAGCAGACCCACCACTGTCTGACTGGGGACATACTGGCCCTTATCAATATTCCCCCACCTTCTAAAGGGTACAACATGTTTAAATACCAGGCTGACGCTCACTGAAAGCATTAAATATGCACCAAACTTCTTGAGCAGCAGACATCTTTTTCCTTAGTACGTCTGCTTCAGAAGATAGTTCACTACGAGGACCGTAGGGATCGGGGTGACATGTGGCAAAGCGGCAATACTTTGTCTTTCAACCCATGTTGCACTTCAGACAACCAAACCACCAGGATAGCCTGTTATACTGAAGGATATGATTTAGTGTTTTAAGTGTTCAGTGTAGGAGCCTTTAGTCTCACATCCTTGTGGCCGCATCATCCAAAACAAGAACCCAAAGCACAAAGAGTTTGCCTCTTTCTTTTTTTTTTTTTTTTGTTGCATCTCCGTACACACTTTGTACAGCGCTCACCCAGAACATGAGTCAAATGGTGAAAATGTAACCCCGGCCCTCGCATCTGTGCCATACCCCAGGGACAAATAAGAGGGTCAAAGCCATCCTGGGAGAATCCATTCTTCCCCCATGACATCTGCTGCAGTTATCCTGTGTGCACTGACAGCAGAACAATGTAGATGAAGATAAAAAACATACTTGAGAGCGCCTGCTCTCTGCCACATCCCTCTGCCTGTCCTGCCCTACAGATTGCGGGCGGAGAAAGTGGGTTTTTCCAGCGCTGCTCGGGATTAAGCCGGAGAAGACGTTGACACAGACTATTATGCCTTTGTATCTTATTGCTGGGGTGAGAGCTCTTTTGGTAATGTTGCGTCACGACAAAGCATCTATGTGGCCCGTGCCAAGAGGATCAGCAGGCGGTGTTAAATGTACATATAGCGCCGGTGTAACCGCCCAGAGTCGGACTCAGCATGGCTGGAGCGAGCTTCCTGATAGAAGGGTGTGACGCATTAAAGAGACAAAGCTTAGCTGGTTACTCGTAAGCTGAGCATGTCTTGTCCTCTGGATTCGGTACATGCTCGGAGTTCATCCCTGCAACTTTGATGTGCACTGATTTAAGGGATTACAAGTCATTTCCCAAAGGATTTCACATTAATTTCAACAGTTATTTATTAATTTATTAAGCGCTTGATTATTTATCTGTTCATCCAACCTTGGAAATGGGAAATCCTCACAACGAGAAAAGTCCACATGTGAAGACGATTTGGTTTCCGTTTTAGTCGCTTATGTTATTGTGAAAATCTACGAGAGGATTTTTTCCCCCCCTGCTTGTATTTTTTCTCTGCAGCGAAACAGTGAGGCTCTATTCAAAGTCGGAAAGGGCTCTGGCAAGGACAACAGTTTTATCCCTGTCTTCATAACAAAACACAAATTCTACATAAATTCCCTCTCAAAGGGCTCTTTAACCCTTTTCCCCTTCCCCATGCTCAATTAGGTTTGGTTTTATTATTTATTTATTGTATATTTAAAGGCAACTAACACTGGGAAGAGTAATAAAATGTACAGTGGGGGGATTAGGAGCAGCTCTTTAATCTCGACGCTTCTGATAATACTGCATGGGCTGATTGATTAGTTTTTCAGGAAGCTTATGTCAGAAAAACCTAATCCGTCTTTGGATTGTGCCAGCCTTGTAAGGTTTTCGGTGCTGCCACTTTATCATGGCGGCGAATTACAGAGCTGCTGGGCTGTGATAAGGTCCTCGTCTCTTTTACAGACCCCACCGCCCAACCCCCTGCACCCCTCCTTTCCCTCTGGACAATAAAAAAAAATTGTGTTTATATTCTTCAATCCCTGCTCTGCCTGGTCTTTACATCAACCTCTCCCAGGATTTCACTTGTAAGAAAGAGAGAGAAAAAGAGAGTGGAACTTAAGTCGTCAAAAACTCACCAGAGAAATTGGGTGGGGAGAGAGAAAAATATGAGAGAAAACGGCAGGCAGACCAGTAGAAATCACTGTGGAAGTGATTAAACACGGATTGACACAGTGAAGGGGCCTTGTATGCATGTGCTGCCTTCCAGGAATCATTTTAGACCTAACATGGTGCCGATGTGTATCTGTGCTCATATTGGGGTCACAATCGTCCTCGCCAGAAGGCTCAACTAGATAATCCCTCATAAACAATACTGTCTGTGGTATTTGCGGCCCTCTGCCTGGCTCAGGCCTCTGAAGGAAAGGTTGCCATTCCTGCACATTAAATCCCTCAAATGTATCTCGCAGCCACTACAGGTTGTATTGACTGCGTCGAGCGCTGCAACCTATTTCTTTTCCAATCATCAATCATAATTGTGTGTGTACAGGCAATAAATCCATGATAAAGGTCCTGAAATGAAAAGAAAGACGTCCCGAATGATTGATAGGTGTTAAGCCATTGCCCTTTGCATTGACAATAACCATACTCCGGCTCTGGATGGACCATTAAAGACTTAACTCAAACAATTATGAGCAGGGTGATTACTCCCCCCCCCCCCTCAGCTTCTCTCATGATGTGAACAGTTATGATGAAGTCAAGTCCCCATCAGCTCTCACACCCACCGTGGCGGCTCTGGTGCAGGAAACATAATGTTTAATATGATTTTGAGTTTCCTGATCTTGGTCCACAGCTATGAATTTTTATGGGCAGTGTGCAGCCCGAGGCAGTGGTAGATCTGGAGGCTTCGCTACCTTCTTTCTCATTACCGCTCTGCAGGGTCAGAAAACATCCAGCACCCTCTAAAGCACAGCATCAGTGTTTAGCAGCTCTTTTACTGCCTTCGTCGCTCTCCACTGCTGCGCTGCAACAAAACAAAAGGCGGAGATCATATCAAATACAGCAGGTGTTTTGTCTGAAGCTGGCGTGGATGATGGAATACCGTCAGAGGAATCGGGATCTGATGTTTTCTGTTATCAAAACCAAATATTGCATTAGTTGTGTTGTTGCTGTACAGCTGCAAGTTTCTTTCCCCATTTATGCTTGAAACACCAGACTCAGGATCAGCTACGTCATCTCCTCAAACGACGACTCTGTCGGCACGGAAGCAAAGTTTCTGCCATTTCCCAGACACCCTGACATGTAAAGTTCTTAATTACCTCTTTGTTTGGTACTATGGAGAAGGCAATCACAGTGCATGTCAGAGCCGGGGAAAATGATTGACCTCTTTAATTAAAAGTGTGTTGCTTTCCTGTAAAAGGCAAGGTGTGACAGCGTTAGAAGTACAATAAATCTCTCTTTCTGATTATTCTCACTTTTGCATTTCCTCTTCTGCCTCCGGGCTTTGAGGCCTTTCTTTTCAGCTTGTCATTTCCAGCCAAGCACTGTCAGCTCCCCTCCGTCTTTGTGTATTTCTTGTGAAGTACGCATCTTCAGAGCCTCTCAGAAAGAAAGGGAAGCAACGTCTTCCCCACTCTTGTTTCTTCTTCAAAGGGAGCCGTTTCTGTGAAATCAGCCAAGGCACAATCTGCTTTGAGAACAGAAACATTTGCTCTGTCAAATTTAGCGGACGTATGTTTGAGCAAATCAAGCAAAAAAAAAAACCTTTTTTTGAATTAAACGTCTCATTTGCCGCACGGATTTAAAAAGGGAAGTGAAAAAAGCTCAGCAAGAGAAACATTTAGATTACGTCTTTCTGAGATGAAAGCGGGAACACCAACTGGAGCTCGAAAGCGTTTGCGTCAGAATAACACACCTTGCCTCCTCAAGTATTAGCTGAGGAGTTTTACAAGCATGACTACCATTGTTGCACAAAGAAGAAGGTGTTTAAAAACTGGTCAAGAGAATGATAATTACACCGAGTCCAACATGCTTTGTAGTATTATCCTCCTGAATCCCTGCTATCAGACACGCGGAGGTGTGCTGCAGGTGTCAGGAGCCGGCGCAGGAGTTGGCGCTTTGACCATATAAGGGGATTATGAAACTGATGATGCGTCGAAAGGTAACGCCTGCCTAAAAGTGAAGTGTTCAGGGCTTTGCTGCTGTCACATGTGGCAGGTGCTGAGATAACACAAGTATCCAGATTACCTGGAGGCTTTTCGTCCCACAGCTCCTCCTCGCTCCCCTTTTCTTCTCTCCTAGTGGGATCTTTGCAAACACTTTCTGAACACCTGTCATCGTCGCTGCATTTAAATTTACCGCACGGAGCCCTTCTCGCTAACGTCCCGTTTTTACCAACGGCGTAGATGGAAATCATATGACGATGATCTCCTCGCAGCTAATTCATTAAGGAGATGTTTTTCTTGTAAATTGCAACTAGTGATGCGATTTTTATTTTTATTGATTTTCATTCAAGGAAAGCATAGGGTCCCCAGTAAATATGAATAAAACGATAACGCTTTGAATGGATCTTTAAAAACATGTTATGGATGTGCTGACAAATAGAGGTCATTGCTTCCCTCAACTTTTTGAATCATTAATTAGGCTTTCCTGCCTAACAATGCTGTAAACAGCTGTAGATTTAGCCACTGCACAAGTTTAAAGTATATGTAATTCCACTTTTATGCGAAAACCGTATTCATTTTACATCACTGAATGTATCACTACTAGTGTCTTTATAAACTAAAGCCTTGAATACAACTCTGTTTAATATGCACAACTCCCATTTAACCTCCCATACTTGACCAGGTACAACAATTAAATGATGTGTACATATGAATTCAACAGTCATATTAACGCAGTTAAATAATATACAATAATACAACAATTGTGCTACTTTTACTTGAGATGTTTTACACTACTGTTAACAGCATTTTGCTGGTAATATTTAATAAACAAATTAAGATTTTCATGTTTTTCTCATTGCTAATTTGCCAAATTCCCCAACTGTCTGGAGCTCAACAATAATGTCATCACATCACATGAGTTCACAGTCAGAGCTTCTCATATTTGAAACCTTTTGGGAGCATTTAAATTTAAAAGATTCACAGTTCAGCAAAGCAGCTTCAATATAAACACTCTGAGATTAGTATCAGCCTTCAAAAATATTTTCCCCTTAACAAAAGGAAATAATGGCAGAAACTTTTTACACAGATATGACAAAATTCACCGACAGGCTTATGGCAACTACACGATACAGAAATACTCCTTTCACTTCCTGCTGCCTGAAAGCCATTAGGAGCAATCTGGCTTTAATATTGAAGCAGAGAGACAAGAATAGGAGTGCTGAATGATATTGACACTGGTTTGCTTTACGGACAGTTGACTGTAAATTGTGGTTGGTTTACACAGATTGCATTTTTGACTCCAACCTTTTGCAGGCACTGAAGGAAAATGTTTTGTCTTCAACATTTCCGTTGCAAATAGATTTGACCAAATGACTGGGATTTATTTTAACCAACATGATGATGCAGCTGACATGAAACCATGAAGGTGACTAGTTATGTTGCACCTTTAAAAGCTGTCAGCAAGGTCTGAGCGAAATGTGATAACTTTTCCTGCAATTGGGTTCTTTTATTAGGAAACACTGAAACACATTTGTACAGTTCTGTCTCGGCAGCTCTCACTACATGCAAACGTTAAATCAAATAGGTGGAGGTGTGGTGAGGCATGGTTCCAGTCAGTGTCAGCAGCTGGAAGGAGGGGATTGTGAGGCTGAGCTAGAATAAAGAAGAACACCGACACTATAAACATGACTAATAACTCACATCGCAGGATTTAGGATCCACCTCGGGAGGGTTACGTTACGTGCTGAAATTTATGTTAATCAGAGGATGTGAGCAGCTTCGAGTGACATGAGCAGTCGGATAATATGTTACCACAACATGTGTGAAAAACAGGCACCTAAACATAGTTATTTTTAGTGCTCTTATACAGCGGTATATATGGTAAGATAACCTGTCGGGGACAGACACGTCTGCAAGATGAATGCTTGAAAAACCTACAACTCATCATCTGGTAATGTTGTCGAAGGAAAACAGACATTTTCAAACATTGGTAATGAAGCAGACAGTAGAAAATTGTAGTGTCTAATTTGAATTTTGAATATTTCTATTAGCCTGCTTCATTTTTTAGGCTTGCATTGAGTCCTAAGGCTTTGTTCATGTTTTTCTGTATGCTGTTAGAGCGACTGATGTTCTCCTGCTCATGAGATAGCTGTCTCAGTGACTCATTGCATTTTATGGTCTGTATAGCTCGTGTATAGCGACGATGTTCGCACTGTTCTAGCGCATGACAGTTGCAGTGTTTTTTCTTGCCATTAGATCATTTAGGTGACAGTTTTCATCGCACATTTAACGTGGCGTGGAGTGCATTTAATATAAGCAAGAAACCATATTTATTATTCAGTGTGTGGCGACGGTGCGACACTTAAATTGAGCGCAGTCTGATGTTCACAGCTTGTGTTTTTAATTTACATATTATATTTTATAACAATATAAGGCACGCTCTTCAGGTTTTTGCAGCACATCTGTCAAAGTAAAAATCTGTAAAAGGTGGAACCGATGTACTGTGGAGATAAAGCAGTGGTATTACTGCTGGGATTATAGGAAAGAAAACATCAGCATCACTTTCCTTTGAACATTTGGACAGGGGTTAGAGTTTTAAGGTCTTTAAAGGTCGACATGACCATAGCAACCACATAAATGCATCCTGTCGCATATATGATGTATTGTATCTAAAAGTCCAGGTTACTCGGCTCCGAATGTAATAATACATTAGATACCAGCTGCTCTTAATATTCACCACAAATGATCCCAACAATGTAATATGTAGATGATGAATTCAGCCACAAATTCAATATTGGATCTATAACATCTTAAGTAGGAGTGTTAAGATATTAAGCCTGTGGTCTTTCTCATTCTTACAGAGGTCAGGTGGTAATGGCCTGAAGGATTATCCTGGAGGGGAGTAGATATGCTACATGCACACACACACTAACCGTAGCCTTTTGTGATTGGTAAGGTGCCCCCGGTGTGGATTTGCTGTTTGCGATCCAACACAGTGCTGAAGCACCTGCCATGTGTTTCCCTGGACGGCCTCTGATTAAAAGTGATGGCTCTGGAGCGTGAGGCTGTTCCAGCGATCAGAGCACCAATCTATTCTTCAGCAGCGTGTAGACGCTGGGCTCTGGTCTGCCTAAGCGCCTCCAGGGCCTTCTCTGCTGGAACCGGCTCTGGGTGTGAATCATTACAAATGATATGCCCTGTAACATCAGGAGGAAGATGGCTGGGGAAGGACGCGGGGCAGGGGATTGCAGGTTGAGAATGGGTTTAATGTGAGTGGAGCCGCTTGTCATGTCGGCTGCTTGGAAGTGAGAGGCTGCAGTCAATCTAGGGTCTAACGCTAAAGTAGCGGCTAATATGGCAGGTGTTGTGTTGCAATAGTGCTGGGAAAGTATTATGGCAGCAGTCAAACCCGGTTTAATTTCCATGGGCCGTCCAGATTTTTACTACGTAGAAGCGCATCAAGTTAATGAAGCTTCAGACACAGAAAATTAGCAAAGAAATGAATTGCACCACCAAAGTGAGGTCAATTTGCACAGATAAATCCATGAAGAACAGTGGAGTGCATCATTGGAACAGCTCTGCTTGCACTGATGAGCAGGTTAATTGCCCATTTTGTTTATTTGTGAGGAAGATGCCTGAAACCAATTTTCTTCAGACCTTATGTGCTGCAGAAAACAAACTATGGAAAACTCAGAAACACATAATTTTTTTTGCTGACTGCTACGAGGAACTTGGTAATGAGGATGAGAGTCTCTCACACAGAACAGTGAAAGACAGAAAAGCAGATCCCAGATCATCATCACATGAGTGATCACTGTCAACAATGCCAGGTTGAGAAAGATTCCATCGCCGGCATTAAAACAGCGCGGCAGCCTTGCCCGCGGCCCAGAACCCATCACCGCCGAGCGCAATGTCGCCGGCTGCTCACTGCAAATGCATTTTAATGGCATCTCTTCAGATGATCCAGAAGCCAGATGTCACTGGCTTCTTAATAACTTTCTAGAGGCTAGTTCTGGTCACTGTGGCAATTACCTTTATGTCAGGCCTCTAAAAGATATGTCTACCCACGGGACAAGCAGGCAGCCAGCGCCATAATGCTCATTACAGATGGATGTCGAAGCTGATTCATCCTGACTCGGTGTGTGGCTCACTGCTGCTCAGACCACTGTCAGTATTCAAGTTCCACTAATACTTCCAGATAGTATTGATTGACCCAAAAACATTGAATCAAATATGCTGTACATGTGGCATAAGGACTAGAGACCCATTTGTGTATCAGCTGAAATTAGCCAGGAAGGTCCATATAGCAATAAAAACTGTGATGCACCAATACAGATATCAGATATCGGTCAGATACTGACTCAAATATCTGGATTGGGTATTGGTGACAATGAGGTAATCTAGTATCCAATATAATTATTTTAAGAAATATCAATTAATTACATTTATATGTATGTTATTTGATATATTTTGTTTAAAAAAGAAACCCAAAGATAACAGGATTAAGTCAAGCCCGATCGCCTTAAAGATAAAAATAATGACCCCCGGTCACTGCCACACATTGAGGCATACAGCCTTTCAATTATAAAAATTAATAATTATCAAAACACTGGTATTGAATTGACAGCTGGGATCGGCTCCAGCCCCCCCGCAACCCTGAATACAGGATAAGCGGTAGACAATGGATGGATGGATGGTATTGAATTGGTATTCATTATCTCCAAATCCCCGATTTGACTAGGGACTGAAAAAGTTGGAATGGTGCATCCCTCATAAAAACATACACCATTTAAAAAGCTGCAAATACAATCAGTTTCACACATATACCACACATAGAAAACCAACATGTTATTGAAAACAAGAAAGGTAGAAGAGAGAATCCTATTTTAAATGAGTACAGCCCATACCATTTAATATCTATGAAATGCTTCACTTCAAAAGGCTGAATCAAATTTAATGGAACTTTAAGAGGTTTTCTTCAAGGCTCGAAAAGTGAATAAAGCACTTATTCTACTGTTGATGCACTTTTGACAAGATGTAATGCATTACTGCTTGTATAGTCAGATTAAAGGCAGAGAGAAACTCTGCCTCAAGTATAAACAACGTGCATTTTCCTCCTCTGATAACACAACAGCCTGTCAGTGTGTGCACTTTAAGGTGTGTACTTTCAGGTGTGTACTTTAAGGATGTTGTGGAGGATACATTTTTCAAAACGTATTCCTAACTTTTATGCTGACATACGTATTAATTAGGAAAATGCATGGTCTTTTTATCAATTGGTATTTTAGAATTACATTTTTTTTTTATCACTGATATTTTTTCACCATGAATGCATAACAAAAACAACTAGAAAATTCCATCTGAGGAAATTTTGAAAGGTCCACGGGGGCTACTGCCAGAGTCTGTACATTATGATGAGATTCTTCAGAGATTTCAAATGAGACGGAGTTGTTTTAGAGGCAAATACAGAGACTGCTTACTGAAAAACTGTCCCTGAAGGGAACGCGCATCAGCGGCTCCGTCTCGTAACGTTACATTATTATCACATAGCGTGGTGAATGTGCAGGTCACAACTTGTCCACAAATGCGTTTTGGAGTTGTTGGATTGTGTATTTGATGAGTTTGATGAGGGAAATCAAGAAATCCCATTAGCCTCCGTAGCATACCTTTGAGCAGCTAAAAATAGCTTACACCAACAAATAAAGGTAAAGAACCTACTGCTGTTACTATAGGGATTATGGCAATGGACCAATTTGCCAAAATGTTGAACTATCCCTTTGTTTTTGTTTTGGTTTTTTTTTAAGATTTTTCTTTCTGGCATAGACACCTTTTATTTAGCAGTGGACTGAGAGGAAACATGGGAGAGAGGTGGATGTGACATGTTAGAATTGGCTTTTACTTTGTTCATTTTAGACTTGTACTTTTTCACTGAACTTATATAAATATCTGGTTGTGCTCATAAGTACAGCTTGAAAAGTGTTTCAAATGCATTCCCTTTTAATTGCTCCAGCTATTGATTGAGCATAAATTCCTAAAAATAAAAAAAACATAAATTGCTGTTCTCAATCACCCAAAAGAAAATTATAAAATTATAAGTTGAGAAGTCCTTTCATTATAATTAGAAGTTGAGAAGTCCTCTGCAAATGTATTTTTAACCATAGTTGCAAGCAGTGCATTCCATGCATATAGCAATGCATTCCATGCATATACCATATTATGGTAAATGGTCCTCATTTAAATAGCACTTTTATCCAAAGTGCTTTACAGTAATGACTGACATTCACCCATTCACACACACATTCACACACCAACGGCGTAATCAACCACGCAGGGCGACAGCCAGCTTGTCAGGAGCAATAAGGGTGAGGTGTCTTGCTCAGGCACTCAGCTAGGAGGACTGTTTGCCAGCCAACCCGCTCTATCTCCTAACTCCCCCCCATGGAGAACATTACATGTTCCATACTGCAATTTGGAGCCTCATGTCGCCATTTTTTCTGCAAAGAGATGATTGCCATAATTATGAGACTATATTCAAATATAACCTATTATTTGACTGAATAATTTGGTTGCTCAATGCATGGTTAAGGTTTGTTGGAATTGCCTTTTACTTTGTTCATTTTAGACTTGTACTTTTTCACTGACCTCATATAAATCTCTGGTTGTGCTCATTAGTACAGTGTGAAATTTTTACCTGATAAGCAGGAACCTATTGAATCGTCAATGCCCTCTTTGTTCTGACAGTTAGGTTTGCTAGAATAGATACACACCTGAAGGACAACACTCACACACGTTTCATATTACATTTCCGTAAGTTCACGTCAGAGACAACTGACCAGTAAAACTCGGTTGCGTGAAAGTTCAACCTCTGTACGGGGCAGTCCCAGCCCTAGAAGATAAAATGTAATTAAAACTGCAAGGAGTATCGTGATGGGCCCTCGCTCATATGTGGTCGTGGAGTGCCTGCTGTCACACGGCAGTGTCGTGGATGCTACCTGTGCTGCGGCTGCCTCTTGTGGCGCAAGTTGAAACACAAGGGATTGACATTGAAAGGCATTCATCTGTCACGTGCGGTCATGGAGTGCCTGCGATCACAAGGCAGCGTCCCAGCCGCCTACCTGTGCTGCGGCCGCCTCCTCTTTGCGCAAGTTTAGACACAAGGGATTGACATTCAAATCCATCTATCTCACTGACTGCTGTCTGAGGTGCGTACTTAGTGTGGAGCAGATGAGACAATGAATAAAACCATTAGCAGGTGTGGAAACTTTCATGACTGTTGATCTGCTGTGATCCAAAGTGAAACTACATTTCAGTAACAGAGCTCACACACATGTCCATGACTTCCTGACATCTCTCCTCCTTCCCCTAGTGTGACCCCTTCTCCTCCCCTGTGTCCTCTTTGCAGGTTGAAATGAGAGGAAATTAAAAAAAAGGAATTAAAAGTTTCATGACTGTTGATCTGGTGTAGAGCAGACTGGAACTGCATGCCAGAGTGACAGAGGTGACATCTTCTCCATGACTTCCTGACATCTCTCTGAGTCCCCTTAGTGTTTCTCCTTCCCCTCCCCCACTATTTACAGTCACAGAGATACGCAGGTGGCTGAAAACATTTTTTTGCCCACTTTGTTGACTTTAGGCGGTGGGTCCAAGAGGCTTTTTTGGTCATCTCCACATGGGCTATCAAATATGTCGTGCATGTACGCCCAACCTAAAGGGGGGGCTGTTACTCAGAAAAAGTGCATAAAATCAGTCACATTTCATGTCGCCATTAGGTGGCGCTCTGACTGTGATTCAATATTGCAGCAGATGTGTTCAGGATGGCACTCTTATCAAGTATGAATATTTTGGAGCGGATCAGAGAAGAAACGCTGAAGTTATAACAGCTTTATTGCTTTTGGTGAAGGTTCAAAATAGTAGCGCAGTCACGGCGTCGCCCTGCCCACGGCCCTAAATATTCTGGACATCTTTGGGTAACTTTTTGTCGTTAAGGCCTTTCCAACCATATATCCAATTTTGGTATCAATCGGATCAACGTTATAGCCCAAGTTAGATCAAGAACAACCCCTGTGAATGGCCAAAAATGGCAATTTTTTGGAAGCGCCCCACATTACTCAATTTTGATGAAATATGTATTTTTTTGAAGCTATGTCAACATAGGTTTCGAGTTTCGTGATGATTGGCCCAAAGGTTATGGAGTTATGCTAATTGCATTTTGGTGGCACAACCCTGTTCATTGACCGATATCTTCTGAATGAAACTATATTGTCGAAACCTTTTGGGACCATGACCTCAACTAGCTCTAACGAGTACGCACACCAAATTTTGTTCAAATCGGATCAACCGGAAACAGGGCTCCCTCTGACTGAGATCCTGTGGGAGCTCTGCCATTCCGAGTCCAGGCCTGCCATACTTTACCTGTGACCTGAATAAATTTGCGAACTGAAGATTCCTCCAGTTTATCCTTGGGCTTCCAACAAAAGAACTGGGGGTTAATAATTCGAATCGAGGTCGGCTGCATATATGCATACATGAGTACATGGCATGCACTCTAACCACTCAACCACCTGCGTGCCGGTGAACTATCCCTTTAACTGTACCTCTGGCCTGAGGCTCAGTTAAAGGGTTACCGTGGTAACTTGAAGTCCCCCCAGGCTGGGGCAGACAGAAACGTGGAGAAAAACATCAATTTTCTGCTTCTGCGCTGGTCTCACATTTGGGAACATTCTGACAAAACGGTAGCACCTATCAGAAAAAAAACCAGACCATCATTGCTGTAAGGCTTTCCTGAACAATTTGATATGATTTTGGTGTTTCTGCAGTAAATATTTTGGAGACAGTTGCAAGTTTAAAACAGGGGTCCTCTCTCTGCTTCTCTCAGAAAATGTTGTATTGGAGTCAATGAGGAACAAAGACAGACGTGGCTGCACTTAAAGGCTGCATATTCAAATTCTGTAAATCTCTGATTTTTTTTTTTTAACACATTGTGGGAGACAGTTTGTCTACACATTTGGAAAATATCATGTGTGTAGAGTGTAAATTGTGGCCGGGAGGAGTTTGGAAAGAGAAAAAAAAAAATAATAATTTTGGGGTTCTCTCCCACTCTGACCGATGATGTCAAGCACTCTAACACGGAATGTTCCGTGCAATACACACCCATTAAAATCTCATAATTCCTCACAAAACGATCATGGTCATTGAACAGTGATTGATCAAAAACTATATGACCTTTTGACTTATATCCTGAAAAATCCACAGTATAACACTTTTTGTTGGTCCCTGCAGAGAGCTGTAGGGGCCAGTGCTCAGGGCTCTTGACCTGTGGCCCTAATAACTCCTAATATAGATGATTGATTATTAATTAAATACATTTTACTGTAGGAAAGTTCAAAACATACAGTTTTCCTAAATTACTTTAACCTTTGGCCTTGCACATTTTCTTTCTACTTATCTGACATGTATGCTGATACGAGAAATCTGTGATAAGTTGACACATTGACATATAACATCGGTCTCCTCTCATATTAATCAGTATATGTGGCCTGATCTAACATTGACAGCACTGACATCAGATCAGGCCCAAATGCTGGATAATAATTTATTTTAAAAATTGTATATAATAATATTTTTTTCAATATTTACAACATACAAAATTAAAGTGAATATGTTCAGTGAGTTATCATGCTTTTGTTCTGCTGAAGAAATAAAAATCGATGGCAGCCTTGAGGATCATGTTCAAGCTCTCCTTATTTGCTTAGTAGGCCAATTGCACATCTGAAGGTAAAAAAGTCATAAACTGGCCTTTAAAATGCTGTCCTCCTGAGATGACATGACATGAGTGTAAATTACATTAACACTATACCTGTCAGTGGTGATGCAAAATGATGATTAATAAATGGAAGAAAAAAACATTAACTGGAAGCAAACAACTTCAGTATATAAAAAATTGCACCTCTTTGGGGGTTTTTTACAGGAAAAGGAAGACGCTAAACCACACTGACAGAAATCAGCAACGCTTGCCACCAGTCACTTTGCCTATGCTGTTGAAATGAGGTCTGCTGTTTTCAGCTCCATAAGTCTGCAGTTATTATCATAATAATGTCTTGTTTCAAGTCGCCCCGAAACGCCTCCAGCACAGCAGCACCGATTAAGAAATCTTAATTAAGCTTTTGTAGATTCTCCTTCATCAGACCTTGCCGCTTTTTTTTTTATTCTGGTTGTACAAGAAATTTGGATTCCTTTAGTCTGATTTTAAGAGACACGACTGGTGCCTAAATGAACAAGGTGTGTGTGTGTGTGTGTGTGTGTGCAGGGAGTCAGCGAGGGAGAAAGAAACCAAAGCCTATGTGTCAGTGCAAGCTTTCAAGTTCCCAGTGCTTCATTTCTCTCGGGGCATATAAGTATTAGATATCCCTCTGCTGATCCCCTTGTTGTCACAGCAATTTCCCCAGTTGCTCATCATACTTAAACTCCTCTCTCATTTCCATTATAATCATCCCATACAACGCTCACCTGAGATTCACACTGAAAGACAAAATTTGGCTTCACCTCTTAAGCTGCGCAGCATGACACCCAATGTGTAATGGATATAAGGGCTCGGGCTGCAGGGAAGGCGGGTGCTACGTCTGCCTTGTTCGCAGCGGTGAAGGAATGCTCCTGTTGGGAGCCCGCAGTCCCGCAGACTTTATGTCAAGCATCGCCTGTTATTGTGATGTTGTTAGAGTCAAATCAAATTAACAGCCGAGCTCACGCGCGGTACTACTAAGTGGCAGCATCCGTGAGGCGATGCCGCCACTGGAATTGGTTGATTAAATGACTGTGGAGGTGATGAGCTACACAGAGGGACGTTATTACAGCGGTGCCTCATTCATCCATGTTTACAGGGAGCGACTGTCTTAATTAAGCATTGTGAGGGCTGATAGATGGGTCAGGCTCACTGTCCGTGGGAGACACATTGATTTCACATTACGTATCCAGATGGCCGAGTCGCTACGTCGTGCTTGCTACATTAAGGTGTTACTGGGACATCGGCAGCAGAGAAGGGAGAAAAGCTCTAATTATAAGATACATTGCATAACACGAGATATGTAGGCCTTTTACCAATAGGAAGCTTTATAGGAATGCGAGTGTGACAAAACAAATTGTAGCAGACAGACCTAGTTTGTTAGCTTTGTACCCATGTGCCTCAGTTAGGCTTACAGCAAAATTATAATTAGTCTAGAAGTAGTGCGCATGCAGCTCAGTGAGAATTCAAACAGCCGCTGCTCGATTCTTCCAACATCTGCTTCTCTCAGTGATCCCTGCAACCGGGCCTGGGGAAAGCCGGCACTACTAATTACTAATAAAACCAGCTAAGCTTATTGCCGTGAGTTATTAAACCTTTATCTGAAGCGGACCAGGAATTGCTCCTGAAGCTAAAAGGCTTTGAGGTGCAAGGAGGGATCACAGTTCATTGCTACATCTGGATTAGCATTTAGCACAGAAGCCTGTTTTATTGTCAGGGAAACATCCCAAGCTAAAGTTCATGTGCATGGGGCATCTGAGAATAACACCGCTGATGTGAGACCTGCTCTATGTCTGGGGGATTTGCATTGTCATGTTATCGGACAAGTCATGCGAATGTGAGCCTTGCTGAAGTTCATCACTGTGTCAAAAACGACTCACATGGTGTATTCCCCTATTTTTTCATTATCTTTGGTGCTACTATTGTACGTGAATAGTTTCACAATCATCCATGTAATGCAATTACTATCAGTGCCTCTTTGGTGCATCAGCATGTCGTTTGGAGTTATACTTTAAAAACAACTAATGCCTCCCTGTCGTAATTCAAACTCCTTTGACCAACCTCACCCCCCCTCTCTTTCATCCTGGTTGCTGTGAAGGGATGCCGACTACTGCACAGGCATGCCAGCATCCTCGGCCACCACACTCGAAGCATTCTAAACACCGCATGAACAAAGGATCGTCTACTAGCTTTTTTTAAGGGGCCCGTTGCTTCTATCAGTGGCTTAAATAGAAAATTGATGAAATTGTGTATTTGATTAATGACAGATGGCACACAAATGACAAGACAACTGAAGCTCATTATGACCAAAGTGAAATCAGTTAAACTGTCGCTTATATGTTGCACTTTGAAAATTATTTCAATGTGATTTTTTTTTTTTTTTTTTTAATGCCGATTTGAGCAATAGTTAGGTTAGCTTAGTTTAGCAGAAGTAGAGCGAGACTGTCTCTGTCCAAAGGTAACATGTAAACTAGTGAGCTTTAGAGGTGTTGGTAGGGTTAAACACACATATTATTTTTGTTGGATGGAGGCAGGTTAGCCTTTTCTCTTATTTCTAGTCTTTGTGTGACGCTAAGCTGAGCGACTGCTTGTTCAAGCTTCATACTTACCGGAACAGACATGAGCATCACACTTGATCATCTAACTCTCGGCACTCTTTTCTTTGTAAATAACCAGTATTGGGTTGATAATGATATTCTCTATTTGTAAAATTGAAAATAATGTATTGTGTTATAAGCAGTTTGTGATGGCCGCGGCCACTCATCGTAGGCCTAATATTATTTGATCACACACTTTCATTACGTGGGTTCATTTCATTCGCAGTCAACTGAGATCCCTTCAGGGTGGAGCAAAAGGTGTGGTTGAAGGCTGAGGAGTCTTAAATCCTGGAGCCCGCTCATCAGGCCAAACCATGTGGTGCCATGTCATGGGGGAAATGTGGTTTAGTTATTTTTGCCGTCCATCTTGGTTACTCCGTGGTTGCTATTTGGTTTGGCCAAGCCACTGTAGGTCAGTTTATCTTCTGTATTTGCTGTGAAATTAAGTAGTTATGTTATGTTGACTCTTTTATAAGACATGTAATGTCTTGGTTTGTACTGCTTTCTGTATTTTTGGGGAAACTAAAAACCTATCTATGGTTACAAAAATTTAGTAGATGAAAGCTGTTTTTGTCATTAATGAGTTAAGTAATCATGTTCAATGCCATTTGTTCCTGCTTTCACTATGTTGTCGACAGGAGTCTGAATGATGCATACTGCATATGAAACCAAATTTGACAATGTGAATTTAGGCTATTTTGGTTTTATTGAAAGTAAAAAAAGTTCAGGAAGCCAACTTAATTCCTTCATTACTGTGCCAAGCAAGGTTTCTTTTCAATAAAATGTTATTTTCTTTCTGGGACCGAGTGCTCCTTCTAGTGCCAGCATCTGTTTAAAGCTGTCGTTAAGCTTTAGTTTACCAAATTAAATGTTTCCCAAGGGAACCGTCGCTGTAGTACAGCATTTATGAAAGAAAATCTTAACTTGTGGGTGACTCCATGCCCATTGTTTGAATTTATTTTGATACCTCTCCATCTTAAGTGTTGTTATGTGCTGTTTCCTTACCCTTTGTGCTGGACTGCTGCAGTCCAATGGCCACTACTAACTTGTCAGTGTTGAATTCACTTAGATAATCTGTTATATATTTGGTCAGTATCACTGTGTGTTTTTTTGTTTGAACTATACAATATTTTTTGTGCATCAGCAGCATTGCAACCTTATATTACCAGAAGGTTTAATCTCAATTAATGTTGTTTTGTCGACCTTTGCTGTGTTTTCTCTGTAGGTCACATGCAGGAAAGAGCATGGAGGAGCCACAGAGCTCATCCAGTGGGGTGACAGTGATAATGAACAGAAGATTTCTCCCATGGGAGCCAGTCCACGGATCCTCAACCCCCTGCGTTTATTTGCCAGGGGCTCCCCTGGGTTCAAAAGCAACATGAGGGAAATTACATATTTACAGAACATGGAGGACTTCTGGGACTGGTTATCTAACCAGACAGATGCTCAGGGTGCACAAGCCAGAACTAAACGCAGGCCCATCGTCAAGACTGGCAAGTTCAAAAAGATGTTTGGGTGGGGGGACTTCCACTCCAACATCAAGACTGTCAAACTCAACCTGCTGATCACGGGGAAGATCGTGGACCACGGGAATGGCACCTTTAGCGTTTACTTCCGCCACAACTCCACGGGCCTGGGCAACGTGTCGGTCAGCTTGGTGCCGCCCTCCAAAGTGGTAGAGTTTGAGATCGCCCAGCAGTCCACACTGGAGACCAAAGACACCAAGTCATTCAACTGTCGTATTGAGTATGAGAAGACGGACCGCAACAAGAAGACTGCCCTGTGCAATTTTGACCCGGCCAAGGTGTGCTATCAGGAGCAGACGCAGAGCCACGTGTCCTGGCTGTGCTCCAAACCCTTCAAAGTCATATGCATCTATATAGCCTTTTACAGTGTAGACTATAAACTGGTGCAGAAGGTATGCCCTGACTACAACTACCATAGTGACACACCCTATTCCTCCACAGGATGATCTAGCTGTCGTTAGAATGCATCAACCTTCTGTCTGATCTTCAAATAATGTAAATGTCAACCTCTAAGCTCCTTGTCCCGCAATACCTAAATTCCTAAACTCCTAAATACCTGAGACATGTTGCAGGAAGTGCAATTTATAATGGGACACACTCTGGAGGGATTTGATGCATTGTTACAGAAAAAAGAAAACCACTTTTGTATATACAGTACAGATCTAACACTTGGGAGAGTTAGGTGTTCAGGGACTTGGTTTTAGGGGTTGACTTGGGATTCAGAGCTAGCTACCAACCCTGGGAGACTCCTCCCCATCACAACAGCACATGTTCTCCGTAAACCACCGGTATAATTAGCATGTTGTCCAGATGTTTTCTTCAAGGCTAGACCATAGGCAAGGAGCCTCCCAGTTGGAAGTGCATAGCCAGCTTCTGTGCCTTTGCTACATTGATGCCAACATTGTCAAAGAAATTCCTCACCTCATTTAAACAGTTATGGGATGAAATATGATAAGACTTTGAATCATGCTAATAATTACAATCCTAAGACATTTCAATGGTTATTCAACTGGGCATAAAATGAGATATTTCACATTTGAAACATTACTACATTTTGACTGATTAGTCAAAATGGTCTGTTCATTGCCCTCGAAGTAGAGCTAATATCCATTTGTACCTGTTAACAGAACAAAGACAGGACAGTGTCTATTATTTCAGATTAGCTTGATCAATGGGTATTTTCTCAAGTAGCTCTGAACAATTACTATGGATTAACAATCTATATTTTATCTCTTGCCATTCTCTTAAAGGGACTGGATTAGTGAATGAATTGATTATGACAAAATAATATGATCCAACCAAAAGAAAGCACAGAGCAGAATCATAAATCATTACACATTCAGGTATAAATTTGCTGCTGCCTTGTGTGCTCTTTAAAACGTGTTGGTTTTCTGCTACAATCATCATACGGTATGCGTGTGCTCAACTAGTCTGAAATCCAACATCTGTGTTTGCAGGATGCACTTTGAGGCATCCGCCTGCCTAGCAGGCCCCACAGTGGATTAATGTGTCAGGATAGGAGGGGGGGGAAGTGATAATTGCAGGACAGGTGGATTTAGTGAGTCTGGCAGACAATTATCAGCACTTTGTCATGGCCCTGCCACTAGCCCTGACATTACCTGTCTTTAATAGGCTTTAATTAGCCTGGGAAATTTCATTTACCTAAGACCAAGAGTGGAGAAAAAAAATGGGAGGTGGTACCTACATTTAAAAATGTCATAAATTTCCCAACTGTACAGCAGACTTGACTGACTTGTGTGTAAAAGTGGGTAACATCCAGTCTTGTAGTAAATGGTGACATGTGCTTTGACTTAGCAATCACTTAAATAGTTTTAAAAGGTTCTGTTGAAACCATCAACACATGAAATGTCAAAAATGGTGTTGACTGCGTATATCCAGGGTTTTTAGACTAGGGCATGTGCCACTGACTAATCACATGGCAATTATTTCTGTCAGTGTTACTTTATTTGCTGTATCTCATGTCTTTCCCCATCAGCTGTAAATGATCCCGTCACATTCTGCACACGAGGAGAGGTGTACGATATGGAAATTACTAAATCCAAGTTGATCTATGTTGGTGTTTTAGTTCTCCTTTGTGCAAATGCTGTGTATCAACGTGTAACTCTAAAACTAAGCGTGTTTACTTATGGCTTCAAAGTAAACAATGTCAATTTATTCTAATTTTTCCAAAGAAATTATCAATAAGTATACTGTCACTTAATTTTGGTGTTTGTTAAGCGTTATCATGGAGATATGTCATATTTATTGCCTAGTCATAGATTGCACTGATTTCCTTTCTTGTAATCCTTGCAGATTGTACCTATTTTGATTTCCTGCTTGCTTAATCTTGTTTGAAAAGTTTCCCTGTAAAATGTAAAAAAAAGAAAAGAGCATCACTGTGTGTATAGTGTAAGTAAAAATGTTAATTTTGGAATATTTGATTTGACAATGCGTTCATTTTGTTCAAATTGTAAAGATCGGGTTTTATTGCATTAAACGTTATTTGAACTTGGCTCACAGGATGTTGTCACACTGAGTCAGCTCCAGTCTTTCAGTGCTCATAGTTGTCTCGTTTAATTTCCTACAAGGACTTCTCTGCAGGATAAACACACCATTTTAAGAGGTACAATTCAGTGTAGCTTTTTAATGGGCAATAAATCTATGTCCACAGGCGTGGATGATACCAGAGGTACACCTCAGGGAGCACATCCATTTTGCGGTGGCCATCAGGGACAGGGGTCTTTTCATCGCTTCCATTACTCTTATCTGATCAGGTGAAAGGCACCCACTCCTGAGGCATCAAGTCATACCAGGCTTTGCTGCTTCACGCATCCAGATCCTTGGAAGACGAAGGAAAGTTAACATATGTTTCATGATTTTCAGCTATTAGACACTCAAACAAATTACTTTAATGTGTTAGCTTATTATAGCTATGTGATCTGACAATTAAAACCAATAATTTACTAATCATATGTGTATTCTCAAAAGATGTAAGAGGAAACAACAAAACAATGTAATTTACTTCTTCAGCATTTAAAAAAATATGCATCAGTTGTGGTCAAATTGATATTAAGTCAAGCGATTTTTTTTTTGTTCCCCAATGCAGCACGGTGACAATTTACTTCATGCGGTAGATGTCAGTTTTTGCTGCGCTGCGTCTCCGGATTGACAGTCAACAGTGAATTAATTGGAAAGGCAGAAATGCGTTCATTCTCCCCTTCAACAGACTATAGTGTACACAGCAACAAACAACTTTGCATCTTCATAAACACAACACAAACAAACACTTTCCACAAAAGCTCAAAGTGCATAAATGCTTTCCCCAACTACAGAACACGTTCTTCACAGCTGGATTTGACAAGTTCCTGAATTTTAACTGGGTTTCTACTGCACCTCACTGTTATTTCCACAATTTTCAACAAGCGTTTACTTAGATTACAGCATCTAATATTGTGGTCCAGTGTCATTGGCCACTGCCTTTTTAAACAATCTCATTTCCTATGATCGAAGCGACGGGACACATTTTCCATTGTGACGATGCCACTGTGCAGCGTGTCTTTCAAGCATAACAGTTAGTGGAAGGAAGTCAAAGAGGAAGATAAAAGGTTGGAGAGGCGTCCTAAAGCATAGATGGTATCAGGTCTTTTCCTAGGATCTGTGCTGAGAGGGGCGGACGAGGATGAGCAAGCTGCTGATGAAGACCTCTCTGTTCCAGCAGGAGAGCAGCCTCGTGTTCATTTTAATTAGGGCTTGTGCCGAGCAGCCACACATAAAACAGGAGGAAAAAATGTCTCATGTGCTGTAAAAGGTTCAGCATTATACATGTTATTATGCTCTAGTTTCAGAACCTTTTCTTTTGATTATCATGGTGTTGTTCTTGTATTTTATGATTAAAAGAAAGCCAGTGGAGAGAATGAAAGAGATAAAAAAAAAAAAAAAATAAAATCACCTCAGCCCCATACTCATGTCCATTAAAAAGAAACGCCATGAATAATAATCACTCTTCCTTTAACTGACATCCCTTCTCACATTGATTAAAAAAAATACAAAAAAAAAACAAAAATCTAGGCTTCTTCAGACTGCTGGAAAATGGTTTAATGGGTTAATGCAGGCATTCTTGCAGACAACAACTTCATCTTTTTTGCTTCGAAACAAAAGAAGTTTCAACATCTCAACATGACTCTGAATGATGAGCAATATCATGTAAAAACGATGCTACTCTTTTAATTTACAAAATCCTCTTAAGTGTTGGTCACACCACACTACATACGAGACGGACTGAATAAACATGACAACCCCCCCATTCAAACACAGTATAACATTGCCATTCGAAGTGATGCTCAGCATCCTACAAATATCCAAGCATGTTAGAGGATTTTTTTTGTTGCACATACTCAATTCATTTCAGATAATTGCAGAAAATAAATTGTTAAAAAACAAAATTGGTACTTGGACACTTTCTTTGACAATAACATGACCATGCATTAGTCTCTCCACTTTTAGTTAACCACAATATATTGAGAATATATAATATTTGCAAGTTGGCAACCGGACAGAGATTCTCAAAATTTAATCTAGAACAGTTCAGACGTATGATCTGGAATATGTCATTAAAATGGGAGACCGAGTAAATACTTCCAATGGTTTAATATATTAGGGCCGAAGTATAGACACTTTTCTGTCTTACATGTATTATAAGGATTGACACTGGGTCTTCATCATGGCAGATTACAATTTTCCCCCACAAATATGCAATTGAACAGACTTTCTTGTACACTGGTCTTCTGAAGATGGTTCAACTGTCATTTACATAGAAATGGTGCCATCAATATGGGGCATACACATCTTTTAAAAAGTGTAAAGAACTGACCTTGCACTGAAAGTGTTCATGCTTTTTAATGTCTAGTCACAAAACGGGCTAAACATTACAAATATATAATATTTCCCATTTAGTTAAACCTTTGTTACGTTCCTATAGAACTCCATATCAAAATGACTACTCATGGGAACTAGTGCAACCTGGAGGAGGCCTGGTCTTTGTGACAAGGCAGGCACAGAGTAAAATAGACAAAGTACTCTGGAGCAGCTCCAGAGCAATGGCAGATATATTAAGGCCATTTTTAAATTACAGGAAAAAAAACAGTAGCAGACAGCTTGACTTGCTACCCGGGCTGGAGAGAATCCAGTTGGGGCAGCAAAGCAAGCAAGCAACACCAATTTTACCTATTTTTTCCCCAATCCACTGATGTCAGTCATCCACGTGCCAGCCTCCCCAAATTCCTGGCCAGAAAGCTCCACTCTTCTTTATTCAAGTTTATTCAGTCTTGGTGGAAATAAAGAGTGGTACCCTCGCTTGTCCTCCCTTTGTAAACCCATGCTTCACACCTCCAGTAAAGTCCTGGGGCACAGTCAGGCAGTCAGGACTGTTTTAGACGCTTCCTGGGAAGACCAAAGGGTGGGCACTGTGCTGAAGCCAGGGCACGAAAGGCCTCGGCTACCAAGTGAGGATGGGATTGGATCATTGACTTCCAGCCTGCAGTCTCCATTATGTCTGTAGCATGACTGTAAGCACAGACAAAATGAAGTTAAAACCCAGACATGAGAATGTGCACATTAAAAATCAATAAACATAAATGAGATCATAATGACAAAGCAAATAAGGGGCACTTGATTTGTGAGTTGCACTGTAAACTTGAAAAGGGCCATTAGTGGCTGTGCATGTGCCCAGATCAAAATTAATGTACACTTTCAATGTCTGCACATGTTGAACAAAACAAAGCTGTAAATAAGTTTAACACTTCAAGGTGTCCTATGACAACATGCCAAATCATCTAAAAGAAAACCTTGGCGTAGCAACCACCTCCCTTCTTTTTTAAAGTCTACAAATATTCCATTTCTAGGGTTTATCCAGGTATGAGTCTATTAATAACTTTGGATACGGAAGATATGGAGCTTCAAACTGAAAAGGCAAATAGCACTCTGTCTGCCTGGGCTAAAACAATGAATTCTAATGCATCTGGTTGGGGGGAAAGATAAGAGTGAGTTATTAATCTTGTGTCACATATATCAGCTAATTACATACTTGCTATTCCAGTTCTTTCCATCTTTACAGCCCAGCTGTCTCAGGACACTGCACCTATGGCAAGGAGATAAAAAGGTAAGCATTCAGGGCTGGTAAACAGAAATGGCAGCAGGAATTTATCACTGGAGTTTTTTTTTCTTTTTTTGCGATACTTGCCTGTTGATAAAATCTATGGCTTGTGCTTTGAGCTGCTCGGCACTGTGCAAGTCTGCTAGGATGAGGGTGTCGGCCACATTCTCCACTGAAAGGCTGTTGCACAAGGCCTCTTCACACATGACCTTTAAACGCTCCAGAGCGTACTGGGATGAGGGGAGGGATGGGGAGACAAAAAGCAGGGGTTACACCCTTGATGCAGTGGATCTCATATATTCTGAATCCACATAACAAGCTACAGCTTCAAACGACTACCAACTTTCAATGATTAAACATGTACTAATAAGGAGGGAAAAATGTCCGGGAGCCAAAATGTCCAACCAGCTGGTTCCTGTACAGGTTGTGCAATATTCAAAACAAACCAACAGGAATTTCACCGCCATGTGTTTTATCATTCAAGATGTGATTGCGATAATTTTGGAGGGGAAAGAATATTCTGGCTGACTATTAAGGAAAAACGCATCCATCAAATTAATTACCAGCACAATATTCATAATGCAGTTTGCTCACCCTGAAAGAGGGGAACTTATTTGAGAACTGGTGAAATAAAACAGCATTGTATTGAAAGGATTTGGTAGATCATAGGTTATGTCATATTACAGCACACTGAGAAAAACGCTTTACAAGCTGCATTGATTAGAAATGCAATCAATCATGAGCTGCAAAACGGTAACAACATACATGTACATCCACTGGCAACATAACAACACATGGAAGAAAATCTAAACCAGGAACTGAACAGCAAATCAAGTGATAGCGATGCACTGTACTATCTTGTGTTTTAATGTTCTAACAACTGCCAAGAATGTCATCCTATTTCAGACAACAACGCTACCAGGATAGAAGACATTTCCATGACACATACCTACATAAAATAGAAACCACCTCATTTACTACATCCTTTCTGTTAACGTCAATCAGCACTTGCTTGACATGTGTTGAATAACAAGCTCCACAAACATACAGTTGAAGTGTGATTGTGCTCTATTGGATTCTACATTTTTCACACCTTGTACACGCATGTTCTAATGATGGGTAAGGATGGGGGAAGTGAAGCAGACATTTTTTTTTATAGGTGATCAATACTGAAACATAATGCAGCTTAACAGTGATGTAATTACACAACATAACACGTAAGACTTAAAGCCTCATTTCCCTTTCCAGTGCTGCCTCTCCACTCATTGGAATTCAAACTCTCAAGGCCAAGCATACCAACAGTCAGGTACATGACTTTCAATGATTATATCACATTTTCAGAATTACTGTTTCAGTGTTCAAGTGACCTGAGGTTTTTATCAAAATAATAATCTGCGGTGATACAAAAGTCTTATGCCAAAAAAATACAATTCATCTAAATAAAAAGTGGATTTTTTCAGATGTATGCAAAAGGGCAGAGCAGGTGGCAAGAGCTTCAATTGAATGAAAATGACTGGCCATGAAAATCAGAATTAAAGAACGCTTTTCTCCTGCCACTAAAAAGGAGTGGAAGGCGGAGGTTTGTGAAAATATTAGCAATGTTTTAATTGTGTGCTTACTTTATCTGCAGCTGCCAGCAAATTGTCTGCCATCTTCTCCAGATTGGGGGCTTTTCCTGTATAAATGAAGCCCATCATTTCCTTAAAGACATCTGGGTCTACGTCACTGATGTCAACACGGTTCTGCAAGGGAAGAAGAGAGGTGTCTTTGGGTCCCATTTGAACTTGGCAGCTGAAGAATATTCCATGAAAGACTTATTACCACCGAGTAGAGATGAGCGTTATTCTTACCTTTTTACTCTCCTCCATTTCATGTTCAAACATAGCATTAAAGACGGGTGACCTCGCTGTCAAAGACAAATTGAATGCTTATAAATGTAATGATCAGTCAACAGTTTATTAAGCACACCAAATCAACAGTTTGCATTTAAATTATAAAACAAAAAGCACAACAACAACAACAACAGTATTAAACTACAACAGTCTTAAAATCTTGCTAAATCCATACAGTCCTACTTTGTCAGCATTTCCCCCTGACCACTGCAGCTGCCACCATGTCTAATGGAGACAGGCTGGATAGGAGAGCCAGCCTCTCAATCTCCTGGATCCTACAGTGATCTGGGTCAAGCAGGGCCAAGCAGGGGTAGTGAGGATTAGTGCCCACTGCAGAACTAGGCCGCTACACATCAAGTCAGGAATATAGACCCACTGTATCCTTTTTAGGTGCTTATAGGTCACCATGACAGGCCATTAAGAAGAAGCATAGACATATCTTGCTCAGGCCATTTTGGGGGCTTCTCTCCTGGTCGCTGCTTGCTAATGTGCTGGGGTCTTACCTGCAAGGATGGATTTGTGGGCTTTGAACTCCTGCCCTCCCACATAGAGGCTGCAGTCTGTGAAGCGTGAACACTCCCACAGGTTCCCCAAGTCATCAGACAGCTGACATTCTGGTACCTTCAGCATGTTCATGTTGGACTGGCCCGAAATGTTAACGGAGTCCTGGACAACGCTTACCTGTACATGAAAAACATCAGTGAGAGAACAACCCACGAAAGCAGTCTCAACAAGGCTCAACATTCTAACAAATCCAGTAACAAATATGTTTAATTGCATTAGAGAACTGTCTTAATTGTTTTCAATTTGCTCCTTTTAAAGCACATTTTCAAGATTGGGGAACCTACCGCGGGGGGACTCGCATGCAAAGACATAACCACTTGAAAACAAAATTACTTAACTTTGCTGAAACACCTAATTAATGAGGACAGCCATTTTGTCTTTAATCTGAAAGCAATTTGTTTATCAAAGTGGCAATTTCCCTGCAATTGTTAAATCTCTGCAAGTGCTGTCTGGCAAAATGTCTGGTCCTGGCAGCATTTGGCCAAATTAATTTACATCAAAATCCATTGACACTTCATTTAACTTGTCCCTTGAAAGAACATTTTAGGAGACATTTATTCTCCTTGACATACCAAATTCAATTATTTCGAAAACAAGCGAGAAAGAGGAAGCATTTTACTTCCTAAGAGCTTAATGTAATTTGATCCAAATGCCAACAGTATGTTTATAGTTAAATGGCATGATGGGTTACACTGAGGGGTAAAGTGGTCATAAAAAGAATTAAGAGACTCCAGCCTCCACTCAGATAAGGTTACACTACAGATACAAACACTTCAATCCCAACAGTGATTCGATTTTGATGCTTTCATTAAAAAAAATCAATGCCACAATTCAGTAAATTGTATGCCACATACAATACAACAGCAGCTCAGTAACATGGCACTGGTATACAATGATGGAATATACAGTTAACAAAAGCAAGAGACAACAACAAAAGCAAAAAAACAAAAGCAAAAAAAAAAACCCAATGCAATTTATAATTTACAATCAATGGAAATGGTATCAAGATTAGATACAACCCTACCTCATTGAAACTGCAAGTTTTCTAATACTTTAGCTCCAAACTAACAACATTACTAATACAGATAACCATATCAAACGAGTATATGTAGCAAATTGTATGTCGCATGATGTGCGATTTTGGCAAATTAACTCAAACACGTCATGCTACACTTTTGTTGCTTCTTGATACAAAAGGAAAACTCACACGGTTCTCATTTTCTGAACTGGATAAATCCAGTGTTTCCCATTAATTTCCCTACAGTCTATAGGTTTAGGTTGACCCACCAGAGTTCCATAATTGACCATATCTATTTTTTAGGGATGCACGATATTGATTTTTTGAAGCCGATACCGATATCGATAACTTTCTGCTCCTCGGGACCGATACCGATAACCGATAATATTGTTATTCGTTTTTGAATGTATATTGAGATCAAATTCAGGTCAAAAACACTAATGACTAAGCTTAGGTAGATTTAGCATAGCTTTGCCTTTTACCAAACACCATACCAGATGTATCACAGTGACATGACAATTAATACTATGAACAAAAGAAAGCCAAGAACAGTTTTGACTCTTCAATAAAATGACAATATTTATATATAATATATATATATATATATATATATATATATATATATATATATATATATATATATATATATATATATATATAAATATTGTATTTTATTGAAGATAAAACTTTCTTTATATATATATATATATATATATATATATATATATATATATATATATATATATATATATATATATATATATATATATATATATATATATATATATATATATATATATATAATAAATGTGAAGAGTAGATAAACAAATATGTGTATTTCAACGGTATATCTGCACTACTACTGTCTATACCATACACACTCTCTGTCTGTGTGTGTGTCCCTCTTTCTCTCCCTCTCTCTCTCTCTCTCTCTCTCTCTCTCTCTCTCTCTCTCTCTCTCTCTCTCTCCCCGAGAGAAAGAGAGCGCAAGAGAGAGAGAAAGAGAACGGAAAGAGAACGGATAACTACAAGAAGTGTACAAACTTCTTGGTTACAGAAACATGGCGTATTAATTTTATGGGGTTTAATGGAAAAAATAGCTCTGAATGAACAACAGCTGAGCAGAAGCGCTTGTCGATCGCCGCGGAGAAATACGCGTCTGGTCTGAACGGGGGTGCGCGGATCGCTCGCGATTTTCGGCGGCGCGCTGCGCCACGGCGCTTCCGCGTGCAGTGTGAACCTGGCGTGAGAAGGGAGCGCTCGATTTGTGGATTAACTCCCTCCTCCGAAACCTGTGATACCACAGTAACCACATCACATGCTAAACGGGAGGCGCCTAGAAAAAAACTAACGTCCCTCATCCCAATCCACCCGTAGCACTGTTTTAACACACACATCCTATCGTCGGATTATCGGAGGTATTAATAATTGGATTTATCGGGATGACGTCATAATTCCTATTATCGGGCCGATAATTATCGGTCCGATAATTATCGTGCATCCCTACTATTTTTGCAATTCTCAATGGGTGGGGTGAGAATCTGCCAAGGGGATTCAACATTGCATAGGAGAATCTTCTCCCAGGTGCTGGCTGGCTCTTGCCAGGCACATTTTGTGACCTTAAAGCACCCCTTGCCTGGACTGTCACACTTTCCGGACCTAAGGTCAGGGGAAGGTGAAGACCAGTCAACAGAGTCAATTCTTTTGCCATCCATGAACTGCCTACACACTCTGGCCACATAAGGTCAGGCATTGTCCTGCACCAGGAGGAACCCCAGGCCCACTGCACCAGGAGGAACCCCGGGCCCACTGCACCAGGAGGAACCCCGGGCCCACTGCACCAGGAGGAACCCCGGGCCCACTGCACCAGGAGGAACCCCGGGCCCACTGCACTAGGAGGAACCCAGGGCCCATTGCACCAGGAGGAATCCAGGGCCCACGGCACCAACATAAGGTCTGACAATCTCTATCAGGATTTCATCCCTGTACTTAACAGCAGTCAGGGTACTGTTGGCTATGACATAGAGGTCTGTGCGACCCTCAAAGGATATACCTGCCCAGACCATCACTGACCCACCGGCAAACCTCTCATGCTGGATGATGTTACAGGCAGCATAACGTACACCACGGCATCTCCAGCGTCTTTCACACCGGTCACATGTTCTCAGTGTGAACCTGCTCTCAGCTGTGAAGATAATAGGGCACCAATGGTGGACCTGCAACTTGTGGTGTTCTCTGGCAAATGCAATTTGAACTGCACGGTCCTGGGCTGTGAGACCAGGTCCCACAGGAGGATGTTGGGCCCTCATGCCACCTTCATGGACTCAGTTTCTGACAGTTTGGTCAGAAACATGCACACCAGTAGCCTGCTGGAAGTCGTTTTGTAGGACTCCTCCTGTTCCTCCTCACACAAAAGGAGCAGATCTCGGTCCTGTTGCTAGGTCGATGCCTTTCTATGGTCCTGTCCAGCTCTCCTTGTGTAACTGCTGGACTCCTGGTATTTCCTCCATGCACTTGAGACTGTGCTGGGAGAAACAGCAAATCTTCTTGTGACCTCCAGTATGGATGTGGCATCCTGTAGGAGCTGGACTACCTGTGAATCTGATTGGGATGCATGTACCTCCTCATGCTACAAGCAGTGACAAGGACTCTAGCAGAACACAATACGAGTGAAGAATCACTCAGAAAGGAGAAGGAGAGAGCAACTGTCTGTGGCCACCACATGCAAACCATTCTCTTTTTGTGGGTTGCCTTGCTTTTCCCTCCCCATTGCAGTTGTTGTCACTTTCATTTGCACCACAGCAGGTGAAACTGATTCACAATCACTTGTATCTGTTAAAAGATAGATTTCCCTGAAGTTGAACTGACTTGGTATTGTACTGTGATGATTAAGTGGTCCCTTAATTTTTTTAGCAGTGATAGCAGAAATAAAAATTGTTGCTATGACCTCCAATATTGTAGAGGATTGAGAGATTGCTGTATTCTGTGGACAGATGAGGAGTAAAGATGGGAAGAGGACTGTGTGCCAGCACAATCAATCTTCCAAAATGGGTTAGGGCCAACAACCCAACTCAAAATGTCTTCCCTCATTCACCCATCAAAAAAAAAAAAAAAAAATAAAATAATGAATAGATTGTTTTGGGGTATAGTAGCATATACCATTATAAAGTGTGAGGAAAAAGTTATCTTTTGCAATTTTGATCAATTTAAAGCATTCACAAACAAAAACAATGCAACCATTATTATTTTAGAGAATATAAGGAAGGCAAAAACAGAAGAATTACCTCACAGAACAAGGTGAGCTTGTCATCTGGTAAGAGTCCATTGGCTTCATCAAGTAGGAAATCTCTCCTTATAAATTTTTTGAAGCCCCAATCTTTCCCTTGGACAAATCTATATGCTCTTTGGCTTTCTGCAACAAGAACATAATGCAATCTTGATATTGCCTCTCTTTTGTTTGCAAGTTAGAATCAATAAAAGGACATTTACCATTACAAGGTATACAACAAACACCAAACATACATTATAACTAGATGTGGTGACGTTCTGATTGCATGTACTCACCCATCGCTTTTGTTTCCTCTCGTTTAGCGTTCAACAAAGAAAACTTGAACTTTGCTCTGACTTCACTTTTTGGACAACTAACAAGAAGTAAATACAATGACAGATAATCTTTGCTTTCATCATCAAGTCCCTTTGGATTGACTCGCAGACACCTAACAAGAAAACAGATAACACTGCATGTTAGAAACATAACAAGCTACAAGGAAGACAGTTTTAACAGCTTTTATCCATTTTAACGGAACAAAAGACTAAGACAAGCCTTCAGGGTTTTTTCTCTTGAGTTTGAGAGATTTGTAATTATCGCTTGTGAGTAGGTTTCTCACAGTAAAATAAAACATGCAGACTTTCCAATGACATCCATGTTTGTGTTAAGGGAAATATCAGGAAAAATGGACAGATAGATTAATGCCAAACACTAATGAAGTTTGTACGTATTAATTAGAGCTGTCAATTTCCCTCTATATACTATAATACTATTCAAATTTCATTTTAATATTTTTTCAATATTTGAATTATATTTGAATATGTAATGCTCAAATTCAGCCTATTATTAGGGGTTTGAATCTTTGGCTTCACAGCGATTCGGTTCGATTAACGATACAGTAGTTGGCGATTTGATTCAAGGACGATTTTATTTTTTTGTAACGATTCGATTTGATTCTGTAAACCACGATTCGATTCAGTAACTTGTAACCAAAATTCTATATTTATTCTATAAAAAGTAAACCTGCATAATATTTTATGCTGAATACAAAAATGTAATTAAACATTGCTCAGTTATTTTTAACATTTTCAGTAGACTACATGCTGGCAGGGGAGAGAGTGTCTTAAACTTATTAAAACATTAATCATAAGTAAGATTCACGATTAATCCGATTGAATGCATTTATATCGATTATTGGTGAAGCCAAAATGATTCATTCTATTTATTTATTTTAGCAGATCGATTTAGTAGAATCTTTAGGATAGACAATCGATTCATCGATTAATCGAATGAATCGTTACACCTCTACCTATAATTAATATAAACTACACAGGCTTAGATGTTGCCAATGCCATTATCGGAAATGCGGTTGTTTTACTTCCTGTCCACTAGAGGGCGTTCCAAAAACATTTCCAGTAAATATGTTGAATTAACAACAGGTGACAGCATTCTAGATAAGTTATAATTACGAAAAGTAAAACAACCACATTGCCATTCTCCTGGGGTTCCAAATTAATAAGCCGATGGAGACCATCTAGCTAGCAGTAAGCAGCATGAATGCATCTTTGTCGTGACTGCATTAATCTTGAGGTCTGTCGATATCTTTGTTTTCATTTCACAGAGTACTGCCGTGCGGTTATCTCTACGTGTGCGCTGCTGTCGGCTATTTCTGATAGTGAGATTGTGATTCAGAAAACATTATTGTTCGCCAGACTTCATGTGTTAAAAAAAAAAACCGTCCATTTATGCGGGTAGGCCAAGGCGAGGAGGGCAATATTTGCTAACGTTAGAAAACACATTTCTAGAAGAAAAAAAAAATATAATACTAATTTCAGCATTCGAATAGCACTGATTCTTTTTTTACTATTGGAATTACATTCGATTCCCAAAGTTCATTCCAACAGCCCGAGTATGAATCTACTAACCATTTCATCTTGTCATTGGGGCCAGAGGAGAAGGTTGAGCTCTTCAATACCTCCCCCATTTCTTCTCTGCAAAAACTAAAGTTGTTTATGGTCCACATGTACGAAAACTTTACAACTTTGACCTTGGAAGAAAAAACATGAAGATTCAGATCCTTAGGACAAAAGCACTTTTTTCCATTCATGAAATACAGTAAAATTAAATAAATAAGAGGAATTGTACGACTTATAAAGCATATAAATTTGATTGCCTTAAATCAAAAGATAATGTCATTGTGAGCCGTTGTTATCGTTAACATCTGTGCATTTCCTGCAGTGACAAGTTAAACTGTCTGCTGCCTATTATTAAAATAAAAGCTGCACATTATTATCAGTAGCATGATATGATTTTAAACAGTGTAGTAACTATCTAAAAACATGATCAATTCTATCACATTAATGTATAGAATGTGATGCCCATACCTGTGTGTAACACCAGCTCTCTGCCACAGGTCCACTTGACATCTCCCCAGGAGGAGGAGGGGTGGGAACCCGTGACATCACTGGCTTCGTTGTACCACTCACTCTCGTCGTTAAAGCACTAATCATTTCAAGAAAACAAGAAGTAACATTAGTTTTTCACAAACAAAGGATTACATACATTCTTCACGTAAACATCCTGGTCAGAATAAGTCCGACAAAAAAATTGTTACGGTGGTAAAATCCTTCACATGATTTTAATTTGCTTGTTTTCTAATTAATACCAAATATATTGCAAAGATAGTCTGCATTCTCACTGTAACATGCAATGTGTTCGTTCTGCAACATGAAATCCATCAGTAGATTAGTAGCTTTTAAGTGTCTTAAAAAGGCAGTTGCTAACAAGTGGCTAAATGAGACTTTAAAACATCACGCAGACTAGTCCGCCTTCACAGCCTCGTTGTGTCTACCCATGCTTGGGTCAGCATGGTGTAGCTCGTTTACAGCCCAAGATCAGCATTTTACTACTTACTGCATTTACACATCAAACAGCATTCAATGGTGAAGATTATCTTGCGGAACAAAGCGTGTACATATCAGAAATTGTGTTTACCACAGACAATATTTTCTGCAAAAATGTAATATTCACTGGGAAAATCCCATTGATGTTTTGTCGAGTGAACCAGTGTGATGCAAAATTTTGCGGTTGGCCAACAAAAATCCATCCGTGCACTACTCCATTACAAATGTATCCATGCTACATAGTTAACTGTATGTTCTGTGATTATGTAAAAACCAGTGCCTACTTCAATATAGAATTGACATACGACAGCTGCTCTCATTTCACAGTCCCCAACTATGTGGCCATATCAACGCCCATCATCATCATCATCATCATCATCGTCGTCATATCTCTAGCAACACTATTCTTAACCATCCAACCAAAACAACTAAGAATGCACGCTCGCTCACATGCAGTCCTATAGGGGGGTCCAGGGGCATGCCCCCCCGAAAGAAAATTTGGAATAGATTTCATTCTAATGCATCAATTTGGTTTATTTTGAGAACCAAAATATGACATCAATTAGTGACCAATTTCTTACAAACTGCTGGTACTGATACAAATGTTGACAAACTCAATGGGGTTGAGGAGTTTAAGCATTCAAGAAAAGATGAAAACAAAAATGACTAAAACACAGTGCTGAGCCTTTATACTATTAGTTTATTACGACTATTACTATTAGTTTATTATATGATTATTATTATTATCATTAATATAAGTGGGTGACAATTCCTCAGCCTTCCTTGGTGTTTTGGTTTTGACATACGCGCACGCACTGTCAAACTCACGCAGCTGAGGGGGGTAGGAGCGAGGGACGCCTTGGCGACAGGGTGAAACAGAACGTTGATGAGCCAAACCAGCCGCGAGGATTTGCCCTTATTATAAGCCCTGCTGCCCTCCTGTTTAGGCCTATCATTAAAGCCGCTAGTTAAGTCCATTTGCCTTGATAAAATAATTTTGGGATAATTTTGAACATTGAGACAATGGCGGCCTAAATAAGACGATGGTGGTGCGCCATAGTCTCGTCAATGTGTGGGAAACACTGTATATATCTGTGTGTGTGTGTGTGTGTGTGTGTGTGTGTGTGTGTGTGTGTGTATATGTATATGAATGTGGGTGTGAATATACTGTAAAGATATGTAGTTTGATGTAAGAATCACAAAAAGTGTCTCCATGGCAAGAAGATATGGAGGCAGAGATGAAAGTGATTGCAGAATTTCTGCTTCTCAGAAAAAAGCTCATCTTCTATGTAAAATGCTTGTTTGTGTGTGTGTGTGTTCACTTGGCTACTTCCTAGCTTTTTTCCTTTGCTTGCTTACATACAAAACATGTGTATTCCTCTTGGTAATTTTTTAAGATTCTGTTTGAGGCTATACACATTTAAAATCGTGAGAAAATGTGCAAACATGGAAGTCAGCAGGTATAACAAAAGGGTATTTTGTGTCTGCTTAGAAATCACATAAATTACAATTGATGGAATGGAGGAACAGACCTAAAGATAGCCAGTTCAGTGAGAAGTTTAAGAACTTGTTTTGCAGCATACTACAGGAACTGAACCACCTTGAGCTGTAAGTTTAACTATGACATTTGAATCATGCAGCATCAGCAAGGAAATGAAACCTCATCACCTCTTGAATGGCTGAAATGTACAGTTTTTCTAAGTTATCACAGGATCCTTCATGGCCCCATCTTCATGTTCCACTCTAGGAAGAAAAATAAAGAGCAAAAAAAAAAAACTACATTAGGCATAGAAAATTGACCCAATCAACATATAAAATCAATTCAAGTTAGCCAATAACATTACTGAAGCACCTGGCAATAAAGCGACAGTTCTCACAATAAACCAGGGCTGTCAATTCTACCTAGGGATATACATTATCCAAGTGACACCACTATAAACTGAGCCTTTCAAACCATTCTAGAATGACACGTTATTACAAAATTGGGGGCAACAGTTATCGTTAAGATAGTACACAGATAGCACACAATGGTAGTGTAGGCCTTAGTGACGTTAAATGTTGACTGAATGTTTTTATGCTTTATCGTATGGCCTAGCATCTAACTGACTGCTGGGCCTTTACGCCAGTCTATTAAATTAGCTAACTCAAGATTCACCTGCAACTTTGTTTGGCTAACACGTTAGCTGGAGTCGTGCAACCTCGCCTTTAACACAACAGCAATGATGCTATCAGAAGAGGCATCTAGCTAGTTCGCATTAGTTGAAAGTTAACGTTAAATAATCACCTCTTTAATGACCGCCACAGCTTACTTTAGCCTATATGCTATTGGAGATGTGAGCGGATGTGACTATATAACATCGAAATCATTAGAAAGCAACAGCTCAATATTAGCGTAACATCAGCTAAAGTGTCAACATTAATTTCCAAACCATCAACATCGCTTCACTATTTTACGTAGCACTTGTCGTCCTAAAACGTTACAATGTAAACTAATTTAGCAACCCAAGAATGGAGATTTCAAAAAGGAGAACAATTATATTCCGCAAATAAGTCAGTTCTGTGTGAAATGCGTATTTAACGCTAGCTCACCCAAGCTAACATGAATGGTCTCACTAGCCAGATTAATGTGAACTGCACTTAGACCGCAAATGCAGCTAGCACTGCTTAGCTATCATAGCAAAGAACAAGTTAACATTAAATCTGTCCTCATATCACCAGGCTGACCTACATTACTAGTTACGTTATTCGTTTTTGCAAGACAACGAGCTGAGGACACCGCAAGTTAAATTGGTAATGTGCTGTTTAATAGACCCCGCATTACCCGGTGTAAAACAAAGGGCCTTCACTGATCGCTCTGACAGGATGCTAACTAAACAAGCTAACGTAATGCCTTACGTTTAGATAGAATCTGCTGGTGGGAAAACAACAGCGGCTAACTAGCAGCTAGCCAAAGCTAATGTCTGCACTGACTGCTCACAAAAAGTTTAAAAAGAGATGGTGGCGGCGTACCTTTCAATTTCATACTTCCATATATATCGGACAACGCATTTAGCTTTGTGTCACAGTCGCTCCTTTCACCCTCCGTTACTTTAAACTCCTTTTCACTCAATCTCTTCACAAGGTTTCTTTGTCTAATTTATATCTGTGCTAGCTTACATCTGTCTAGCTGGCTGGTAGCTTAACAGGCTAGATAATATATCTATTGCGCATGCGCGAAATCTGGATAACATCCTGCTTCATGGATCCCCTATCTAGACAATAATAATAATAATAATAATAATAATAATAATAATAATAATAATAATAATAATAATAATAGTAATAATAGTAATTATAAAGAAATAATTATAAAGAAATAAAGTCATAAGAAGAAGAAGAAGAAGAAGAAGAAGAAGAAGAATGGTGATTATAATAATAAGAATTTATTATAATAAAATAACAATAAAATAATAAATTTTTAAATAAGTATTATTCTTGTTATTTTTATTATTATTATTTAATCATTTTTATTTTTTTATTATAATAAATGGAGTAGATGAATTCAAGTCCTCTACTTCAGTTCACTCCGAAGATACTATTAGATAAACATGTTATTGACATATGCTATCAGTTACACTAACAGTATCAGCAACTGTGAAAGGGATGATGATGCAGAAGGATTGCTTTATATATTTATATTATATTCACTTTATGGCACAAATGAATAAGATATATGAATGTTGATAACGCATAAACTATTGGTATTGCATAGAGCCCATATCGGCGGGCCGATATTTGGCATTTTCCAAACTATATAAATGAATAAAATAAAAACGGACAAAACACCCTTATAGAACTTAACAGTATTTGTCTCCAGTCTTGTTCGAAGTTATGTTTATGAAGCTTACCAAGTCTTTTAATACTAGTAACTTTGTGTTTGGTTGTTGTTGTTGTTGTGTTTTGGTTCAAAGGACTTTAAGTTTTATATCTTAAGTTTGTATTTTTATACATTTCATTTATCAGAACTTTAATATATTTTGATGTTCCTCTGTTCCGTTGTGACAATAAAATAATAGTTTGTTTTTAAACTGCATTATCATATTATTTTAGTGAAGACTCATAAATAACTACAATAACTAATGTTAGGGAAATCTGTTAATGTTTTGTCACGCATTTCTGAAATAAAAAAAATATCAGCCGATATATCAGAATATCGGATTTTTAAATCAACAAACATTTGTATCGGTATTGGCCTTCAAAATCCTTTATCGGTCGGGCTCTTTTGCATTGTTTATGCAATACCATGATGATGAGGTGCTCAAATACATGTTAGTATTGTAGGTTAGAGCATCATGAGGATAATTTGGAAAGCGGTGTCTTTCTGGCATGTTGCTGTTTCATTAAAGTGATATATATTTTGGAAATAGGGTTTGCTTTTGGGATTGAGACTTTGGATTAAATTTACTGCTTTTTGGAAACAGTTGATATGGTTTAGGTAGAGTCTGAATGAATGTAGTCATTCCCATGTCACATGGGGTCCTCATATCGGAAGAAATGCAAACAACGTGTGTGTGTGTATGTGTGTGTGTGAGGGGGGTGCTTATCATGTGCCTATTGTATGTGTATAATAGCCCATCTTCATATACTAGCGACACAGAACGAAAGAAAGAAAGAAAGAAAGAAAGAAAGAAAGAAAGAAAGAAAGAAAGAAAGAAAGAAAGAAAGAAAGAAAGAAAGAAAGGAGACTTGATATAATGTAGTTCATACGATAGATGAATTCTCCAACTGAAGCTCATTCGCAGCCTGCCTTCACACTATCTACTCTGCTTCTGATGTTTCTCGTCTAGAAAACACAAAGCATCTTGGGGTAAGCCATTCTCTGAAACAATAGTCTATAATGGCTCCCTGTAGGCCTGTGATAAGTAATTCCCTTTCAGATGGATGGACACTGTTCTGTAGAATGAGCGATAAATTGCTCCTCTGCACCAATCAGTCCACATTCATGGACAAAGTACGGGTACAGTCTGTGAATTTGTTCGCTGTTTAGTGAAGCCAAAATACCTATTGAACCCAGTTTGGGTTTGGTCAAATACACTGTAAACACAACAGCCAACCAAAATGTCACAATTTCATACAGAAACCAACACTTTCACCCAACGTGAAGTAGAAGGAATGGATGATAAGATCACAGTTGATGAGATAAAGGTATGCTTATCAGAAATTTAAATCAGTTTCATTAAAGGGCAGGAGATTAGGCTGCACTGAATATGTCCACAGTCAACATCATCTGACAATTCAAGAATAGGAAGACTCAAGGAATAAACATTTCATTGCATTTATCTTCTATTCTTTAAACAGCGCTCATATTGAATGAGTGGGTGTGGAGCACAGCAGCAGCACTACAAAAAAAATCATATCAGTGTGATTGTCACATTCTTGGTGCATGTTTTGCTTCAGAATGAATAGCTCTGAATGCCGGTTTTGTGTCTTTGTCCTATAATATGTTCATGAATGGCCCTCTGCATGAATATCTCCTTAAACAAAGACATTCCCTTTACTCCAAACTACAATGCTGCTCTAATTAGGAGGCTCTCAACATACTACTGATATCATTCCTGACAAGTATTCAATGCATGCTGTGATGAAGACTGATACAGACAGAACTTATGAGCAAGGAAGAAAAAGGCTGCAGTGACAAGACGAGCCCCCAGTGACCTTTTCAGAACATGGTCAGATGTTGAGAGAAAAATCGAGCCTGACGTTAGTCACACACATTTTTCCAGTGTCTTGGAAATAAAGTCATAATACTCAACAAAGGAGGTGGTAGAAAAATATTCCAATTGAATCTAATTTGATTAAATCTAAGCAATAAGATATATGGTAATACCCAAATGTCGAGTCAATTGATATGGAAAAATGGCTATTAGTCGATCATTAGTCCTTGAGAAAGTCCTTTATTCACAATAGTTCGCTAAAATATGAATACATCCTGTCTTCAGAGGCAGTGAATATGTTGAAATTTAAGATTTTGCTGTATATTTTTTTACCTGCGGTATCTATCATACATTTCCAAGGCTGCTTTCAATCATCAAGAGATACTCGTCTATACATGAATCTTTTTAACATTTTATGCAAAACCCAACATGAATGCATTGTATTCTGTACTGTCTACTGTCAGAGGAATGTATCCCTCTGTGTTTAATGGACTGGTGGTTACATCTGTGGAAATAAGAAAATAATTACACCATGAAACAACAACATAAGCCCTGAATCACAGCATGTCCTGCAAGTCGTTTAAACTTGTTTTAGCAGTGGGCTTTTCATTTGAATATGGCCCTGGAACATGATTAATCTAATCCCAACATGAGATGCCAGTAATTCTGTAGGCTGTCATTAACATTGTCTACTGTATCACCTTGAATCCCCTTGCCAAACTAATCAGAGAATGTATGGAATATTTCATGAAAAATATGCAAAGTGGAAATCAGCCTTCCCTTTCACTGAAACACTTTCGTCTGACAGCCAATGTGTCCTTTACCTCATTTTAGTATGCATCGGAATTTGGTGTGTTTTGTGAACTTCGTTTCTCTTGCTTTCAGGAAGAGTGAGCTGTAAGGTTTTTGCTCAGTGAATTCCAGAACGCTGTTTGATTGCATGTATCTGACGTTTGTTGCTGTTCATTCTAACTACGCTTGGTTTTCCTTCTACATATTGCTTGTGTTAAAGGGAGAGAAAAATTGGCAAACAGCATGTTGCCTCAGGGAAGCCCAGTCTTTACTATCATCTTCATGAAATCGAGGAAATCTTTTAATGCACAACAAAGTACAGCAGCAGCGGCAGTTGAAGTCATGCAGCGCTTCATGTCTTGCTGTTCTGTCAATTTCACACATGGGCTGCCAGTCAAGAGCGGAAATGCTCATAAACCATGGACATCTGAATAACTTTGCAGATAATGAGCGTGATACAGTGTAATCTTTTTTTTTCTTTTTTCCCGCTACCAGCAATACAGCTCTTTTAATCACAGTAACAAACAACACTGATACAGTAGTTAGGCACAAGGGTTCACCTTTTTGAAGAACAATGATAAACCAGCCCTTAAGGCACAAAAAATAAAGTTTCTAAATAAATGCAGGATGCCAGTGGCTAACAGAAGGTCACTCCAATTCAGTAAACATAAGAAATAAATTAATTCTTGTTAAATGTCATCGATGCATGCCTGTGTTTGAATTTTATTCAGATCATTAAAAAACTGAAATCCCCAATACCACAGTGCCATATTTGAAATGCACAGCGCCATTGAGCCTGGGCACTGGACTGGGACTAGATGTTATCAAACTCCTTTCCCCTCTTATGACCTAGACCCAGAGCAGTTCAGTGGTTGTGGACAGTACTATAGGATTTCCCATGCTTGTATAGTAGCTTTCTTTGTAAAATAAAAGTAAAAAGTAAAAGGCCTAATACATTTCCTTTTGTCATTTAAATTGTAAAGTGACTGTCTGTCTGCATAAAACCTGAGGGATTCAGACTTGTTTAAAAGTGTGACAGTTCACAATTTACAAGATTTGGGACTTGTCAATTATCTCCAGGATTTTAACACTGAAGTTTAACACCGAAGTTGGCAGAATATGCATTGTGAGGAGAGTGCAGGAACAGTAATAAGATAATATTTCTATACTCCTTAATTAAATGTTTTTCATGTTTTCCTTCTTCTTCTTCAAGTCTTTTCAGGCTTTTGTCAGGAATTATGTGGCATCATTCAGATGCTTTGTTGCCAAGATTCTTCATAGCTCATTTCCCATTGAGCAGTGAGAGAACTTGCACACTGGCTCTGTGCTATTAACACCCCATGTATTGGAAACGAGCAGTAATTTAACAAAAATTCACTATTAACAAATTCACAATTCATTCGTTTTTATTTGGTTTTGATTGTAATTATGACGTTGCCCAAAAATTGTATTATAGTTAATTTTAAGATGAACAAATATCGACCACTTTCATCCATATCTCACTTGATTACAGACAACAAATCTAACGTGATTATTTTTCCACAATTCTTTGTGCATTTGACAAGCTGATATTGTATTAAACCATATACTTATTTGTTTGTTTATCTCCAAGATGAGCATTATATTATACCTTTTACCCCAAATTATAAAACTGAGACAAATGAAAATAATCTTAGACAAAGACATTTTGTTTCAAATCAATTACTGTTAATTAATGAAAAGACTAGACACCAGACAATTAGTACTGCAGCAATCTTCACCTCTTAGTTGTTTGTTTTGAAAGCTGTAACCTTCATTCTGGTCTCCAGCAATTGAAGCATTTGGTTTGAGGCAAGTGGCAGACTTGAAATTTTACTTTTGTTTTACCATGAAAAGTCATTGGTTACCTGGTGCAATGAAGTGCTGTTATTTTTATGTTATTATCGATTACGCATACAATGTGTTTCATTTGAACAACAAAAGGTTGGAAGTTTGAACAGCTCCTGCTTTGACTGTTATCAGCATCATAGATGTGGGCTGTAAGGGGCCCACATCTCCAATAGTTTCTGAAGGGCGTTCAACCATCTATTCACATGGTTGATCACCATTACAAATACAATAAGACAAAGTGAGATGCAGACTTCTAGAGGCCATATGATGGGAGCAAAGGAAGAAGTATAAAGGAATGAGGCCCGATGAGATCGGTGTTGATGGATGGCTCGAACAAACCTAAGGATTTTACCCAGGAGACCCCTGTTTGTGTCCCATGAGCAAGGTGACTTAGGTACATAAGGTAATTTCACTTAATGGAAGTAATGGAAGTTAAAGGTGCCAAATACCAATTGGGAGCATTTTCACCGCCTCTGAATGGCTCTCAATATGGTGACGACAAATAGTGGCAAAATGAATGACAGAGCTTACAGTGTTTAATTCATGGGCTGCTAACTTACACAATGGGTGGGCTCAATCACCTGAAACATTGTAAACAGTCCATTTTAGTATGAGTCAATTGTATGATTACGACATTTTTTTCATTTCTTTTTTTCAAGTGTGCTGCTAGGACTTACCTGATCAGCGAAAGAGCTATCCATTTCCAATGTGCCTATTATAAATATTTTCTGTGTAATGTAGCATTTACATTACATTACAATCCATTCATTTAGGAAGAAAAGCAAGATAGGGTCACACATTTGATGTCAAATCATGTGAAAGAGTGGCTTTAGAAATCCATACATGCCCTTAATTTTTTTTTGTATGCTGCAGTAACCAACACCAGGGCAAAATGAGGTTGTTAAATCTGAGTATGCACCACTGTACAGGCGGCGTCTCCTATTTGTAAACAACATGCCGTCTGTCATGTCGGAAGTGAGGATGATTGGGTGTGGAAAAAAACCCATCATGACTCGATGACGAGGCGTCTCATTTCTCAAGCAGCGAGCTGACGATAACCTGACGTTCTTCTGGTCTGCTACACTTGCACACTAACTGGCTGCTGGGACCGTCTTCTTCCTGACAAGCTCCTGTCTTCTCTGCCCTTTCATCTCTTTCCTCCACAAAAGAGAGTTTAGAAGTCTTTTTTATCTATGCCTGAGGGTACAGTTCTCTGTCAGCCGAGAGAGGAATTCAACCAATTAAGCCCGTGGTATGCTTATGAAACATGCATCACAGGAAGGGCTCTAAACGTTTTTGACTATTTCACTCTGCTTTAAAAAAGCTCTTTTGACTTATCGAACTTAAATAGTTGAATTTAACACATTCTGTTTTTTTACTGCGTGTAAATGTGGATCTTGTTTTGTGATCTTATGGTTACAGGCTCTATTATCGTGTCGGCTAGGAGAGCTCACTCATTACTGCTCTATTTATTTTTTATCGGTTGCTCCCTCAATTTTCACACCAGCGTTTCATTTTTGAAAATAGGAGAAAACTCAAACCTCTGGTCTCAATAGCCTATGACATATTTCTCTCTTGTCTGACTCTTTAAATCAGGCTCACAGGTGTAACATTACATTACTATCAAATGAAGGTGAAATGGCATGTAATATACATTTTGCTGTAAGTTAACATTTTTAAAGCTTGGAATATTCCTCTCCGGGATGGTACTTGAAATGCTATGAACTCCCTCCACCCCACTTTCTCTCTTGTATTCACTTCTTGTATATTGCATTTGCAAAGCACATAGTCGTGCTCTGAAGAGATACCCAGCATGGATGCATTACTGAGAGACTGTCGGTGAGCAATTGCTGATCTCGGGGAGTGATAAAGAGAGCCGGGCTGTCTGGAACCTGAAAAAAGAGACTGGAGAGAGCCATGGAGCATATAGACCAGGAAGGTCACCAGCTGCCAAAGAAGGGCCAGACCATCTCCAGAATGCCCTCGGCTTCTCCTCTATTTACTGACACCTACGCCATTGGGAACCTGCGGTGGAGGAAAAAGTAGAAAGTATGTTTAGGACAAAGCAAACTGCAAACTGACATAAATGAACACTTCCTCAAGGACCGCAAGAAGAAGAGTTTATTTAAGCACGAGACTCATTCAAAATCCCGACACATTCAACTTGGCCTTTGCTCATGAATGCTTCAAGTGGATTGATTAGAAGATATGCAAACACGATAATCCGCCGGACATCCTCACTATCTCTACCTTTGCATATGGTCATTTTAAGGACGTGCTTATCTCTGCCACCAGAATTTGCCATGCAAATAGATTTATTTCCTACATGTGGATTTGTTTGGAGCTGCACACGTATAAATCACTCATATAAAGCTTTAGTACTTTTTGTGGGAAGCAATCGTGTTTCATCAATCATCATTTTTAAAAGGATTTTACATTCACTCCTGTGTCTAACAAATAATTGGATCTGGTTTTGATCTCTTTTTTTATTCTAGCCAGATTTTCAGCAGTGTTTAGTCACTTATTTATCTGCCGGCTTCCCCCAATCACATTTCTAGGCAGGTGCATGGCTGCCCTCCACAAATTATGTCCAGGATAATTTCATATTGATTAATGCAGATGCGTTCCTCTTGGCTCTCATACCCTACCTGCAGTCTATTTGGTATAAATTACTGAGGCCATTTTGCTGCACAAAGCCAGCCCTCTCCAATAAGGTGCTGGCTCATGTGTCGACTGGGGCCCCCAAACTACCCCTCTGCCTGCAGGAACCACTAAAGCTTTTAATTGCCTTCTGTGCAAATGGTCCTTATGCACTTGATAAAGTATCTGGAAAGTCAGGCACGGGTTGGTAGAGGCTTAGGGGAGTCTGTGCACTCGCAGTATGTGTGAACGAGATATAAAGTGTGTGTGAGAGATAGGACGAGAAAGAGAAAGAGGGAGCGTTAGCGGTAAATAGATTGTGAGACTTTGTGGCGGCTGGTTGGTGAATCCTATCCATGATATTACAACCTTTATGAGTATGGTGTTAAAGTTACCCGTAATGATTCACCACTCAGCAAAATAATTGAATAGCCCAGCTAGTGGCCCACAGAATTATTTCCTTCTGTGTACATTCGCTACAGTAGAGTGGCTGATAACCCTGGGTAAAGCGATAAACAATCAAAGTGCGGCTTCAGTGGAAATGATTGCATTCTGTACCCTGCCCAAGAGATGGGGGCCATTATTAACGTGGGTCCGGTCCTGACAATGCTATTTTCTGGAAGGTAATTGCAGATTCAGATCTCTGAGAGGGCCTGACTGAGAGTAAATGCCACCTCTTTAATTATGGTCTCCTCCACGTCTCCTCTATTGAGCCGCAGAGATGTCTATCGCTCTACGGGATCCTGGGGAAAATGACTCTAATGGGAAATGACCAGTGTCTGGGAAGCCGGCTCAGATTAGAAGCGACGTTTCTAATTGATGGCTAAAGAAATCCCTGGCTGGATGACTGGGAAAAGTCACTTTGGAGCAAATGTAATTGGAGTGATTGGAGTTCTAACAAGAATCAGTGGATAATCTCTCCTGATTTAAGCTTGTGCTAACGCCGACAACAAGCTCAACAAGCCGCAGCACGGTAGAAATTCACAAAAGTCAAAGTTTGAACCCCTTGCTTGCCACATATGCTGTTGTGTGAGCTAACATCATGCAATGTATTTGCAAAGCAACAATAAGGTATGACCATGGTTTTCACGTGATTTATTTCAAGCTATTTATTTATTCAAACTCTTGAAAGTAATATGTTATATTTGTTTTTGATTTTAATTGTTTCTTTATTTTAAATGTAAACAATTTCTGACACAGTTTCAAAGCATCTGCAATATACTTTGAAGGATTGTTCTATAACTGGATGTAATATAAAGGACCATTACATTACAAGTGAAAATATAGGTTGGATATATATATATATAAATATATATATATATATATATATATATATATATATATATATATATATATATATATATATATATATCAATATATATGAACTGGACTATTCTAATAAAAACAATGCCAAAAGAGCATAACAGTCTTACAATAGTATGCATTTATAATTAAAAATGATTTCTATTTGACAATGTGTGAAATCATTTATGATTTCCAAGTGAGATTTTATTTCCGCAATTATTATTTTCAAGCATTAGGAATGTATTTATGTCTGCAGTAACACCTTAAGCATCGAGTGCGTCACTAGCCCTTTTGAAGCTGTCTCCAGTCTGCAGTCTTTTGGATGTTTGCAGCTCTTGAATCCATCACTGCTTTCTGTCAGCGGTAACAAATTTGCTGCTCTTTTCCGACTGTCCAGTCATTAGTTGACATTGTGGTGTTGGGCAGCAGGATCTCTGCGTTTTTCCAACTGCTGTGAAGTTTTGAAATGACAAAATAATAACAACATCTGTCTTGTGTCCAGCAGTATTGATATTACAGGTACCAAATTGTTTGTGTTGTGAAGTGTGTCTCGAAGATACCTCAAGCTTATGACTCCTAAAGCTCCAGACTATGTCAAATGCTTCCAAGAGTTGATGGTTGACTTGCAGACAAATACTGTCGAAAAAATTGGATTTAAGGTGGACATGTGCAGACAATAACGCATTTGTTTCTTTTTTCTGTATACATATATGCTTCAATATAAAAGTATGTGTATTTACACCTATGTACATGTGAGTATGTACAGTAATTTACTAATGTGCCTTTGAGGTGACAATAGTTGCAATATTTGACAAGCTTAAACGTAACATTTGCAAGCAGCAACCAACTTAGACTGACACTATTACAATAGTACATTCAAATGAAATTCTCCTGTTCACCTATATATATTAGTATAATACCTATAGAGTATATTCTTACTCTATAGGTCTTCTTACTCTATACAAGATACTCAGATTCCCTATGACAGAAGCTAATGAGGATCTTAAGAAAGAAAGAAAGAAAGAAAGATGAGGGGTGTTATTATCTTATGAGCCTGCATGTGACACAGGAAGTGAGTCAAATATTTCATTTATAAATGGTGAGATGTCAACTATGCCACTTGGGGAATTTCACCCCAGGAAGTATTTTTGATCATAGTAACCCAGAGCATTTAACCAATTAGGTGTCGTAGTTAATAAAGGTAAAAAGAGGTGTTTGTACAAAATGTTATTTTAATTTTCATTAATAGCCATACACTCAACGGCAACCAAGCCACAACCCAGGTGAAAATAAAATGAATAAGAACATACAATCCAACAACTCACAATTGCACAGTGACCTGTAACCGCGCACCATGAATTATTATCAGATGACACAGGGGGCAGGCGAGGCTAACAAACAGGAGAAGGTCCAGAAGAAGTGCACTACAGCAGGGGAAGGGACACGGCTCCACCACCTTGGAATCAGCCTGTCGGCCCTTAGGGCCCCTGTCTAGAAAGAGAGAGAGATGAACAGAGAAACATCAATAACAGAACCACTACTCACAATGTATACAGTATGGGTGCACTCATATTTACACATTTTATGAGGACTTATCTTTCTAGATAGCTGGGCGCCAGTCAGGCTTCCCCTTCTAGCCACCTCAAAGCACTGGGCAGTTCACAAAAAGACTCACTGGGTTGTCTCGTTTTACAGCTTGTGTGTTGGCAATATGTGACCATGCTCTGATAAGTGGGTTTTTCACACTATGTCCTCTTTGAGCTAACATTATCAACTATCTATAATCCTGATCCGGCTGCGTTTACACTTTGATAAGCTCAGCCAAACTTATATTATTCACGTGGTCTTTGACAGGTGAAGCAAGAGTATAGGGTCATTCCATGTGAAAACAGCCAATATCGGGGTACATGGGTGGCTGAGTTGGCATGGAATGACCCTATAGGTAACAGGGTCAGTTGGTCAAAAGCAGGCAAAAACATGTATGATGCATAAAACATCAACATATACTGCTGGATGATTTGACCTCATAGGGAATCTAAGAACTGATCAAATGAATTACAAGAAGAAAACAAATATTTTGGTTGACCTCATGATAACCCATTAAAGGGGTCAATAGCCAAAAAGGTTGGGAAGTATTCTGGAGTCCAGAGGAACATGGGCTCAGCAACGTGTTGTTGAAAGCACTCGGATTAGTAAGCACGAGTGTGCTGTTTGCAGTTTACTGACATCACCAGGATTTCTGAAATCCTCTGAAAAAAAAGAAACAAATCTGAAAATGGCTTAAAGATTTTGAAAGTTACTCTTCCCTGCCATTTGGAGATGTGAAAGCACAAAGTTACAGAGTTGAGATGATGGAAACCCCTCACTGCAAACGCTTCATTCACCTCCACAACTGAAATGTGTGAACTCCCCTCTCACATACTGTATTTTGAAATTATTCTCATTTCTACCTGCTCTCAAAGGTCAACATTTACGTCTTATTCAATGAGTATTTACTGACCTTGTCACCTACTTTGTATTGTGTGCGGACAAATGAATTAAGATTCAAGGGCCTCTATAATGGAAAAAGTGTTTTAATTTCCCCCTGACATTAAGGTGTTGTGCCTCATAGGCATTTGGTGGCACATTACTCGGCGCCTGCTCTCTGGCTGTACCGTTGCCCCTCATGTTCCACTTAAACACTTCAATCATGGCAAAAGATCAAAGGAGCTGTTAAACTAATCAAGTGGAGACACAAGTGATGAAAGTCCTCCTGTGTTCAGTTGTTTTCCTATTAGCACTCTCTCTCCCTCTCCCCCATACAACCCTAATAACCAACACTGTAAATTCAAGAAGGTTTGCTTGCTCAATTGTCTGCAACATATATAGAGCAAACAATGATCCTAAACAAATGGGTGCGTATTCACTATGAGCTGCATTATTGAACATGGAGCCAGAATCATCATGGGAGTGTTCTACCTCTGCAGGGCTTAACGATAGAGAACAACAATTTTCACCATCACCCCCCTCTTGCACCAGACTCATAATACTGTGTAGTACCTGTATTGTATTATGTCAGAATGCACTTATGACTATCTATCTATCAAAACAGGATGCATTTAGTTCTGCAACAACCTGTAGTTACATTATATCTAAAGAATGCGTGTACTTCCGAGAATCATTCCATTGTAATGACACAAATAGAGCCAACGGCCATCATAGAATTCTGATCAATATCACCTTGAAGACAGTATGCTTGAGAAGAAACATGGCGAAAGATTTCTTCTCTCAAAGAACCTACTGTTAAAAGACCCAAGCTGTTTCATAATAAAACACTTTGAGTTTGAAGGACAGTCTATTGCAGGCCTTAAGAGTCCATACTGCAGCTTAATAACACACCGACTCAGACCCTCTGCCACTTTCCACCAGCTCTCAAAAGGCTGCCATATTGGATAATAACTTATTATCAAGCAGCTGAAAAAGAGGATTAAAAAAAAAAAAAAGGTCAGGGGCTGCCTTTTATTTTCTCCCCAAAGTAACAGTCTCTAACACATCTCATTTTACTGTTAATTAAAAGAAAAAAACGTTAGTAAGTTAGAGACGTGGAATCTTAAAAAAAGAAAACAATGAAAAAACAAAAAACATGCAACCGTTTGTGACAATATTACAAGGTAGATTCAGGTTCAATTATTATCATACATTGCTGAGTATTGCTGCAGTTAATAAAGCAGGAGAAATACTTTGTATGTGTAATTATGGACAGGAGCACACGATCTTTGAACACTAGGATTTTTGAGAGCTTCATCAAGCCCAGATTTTTCATTTGTTTCAAGTGTGACCTATATACTAATATCATGTGCCAATGTGGGGATAGGTTAATTGGTGACTCTAAATTGCCCGTAGGTGTGAATGTGAGCGTGAATGGTTGTCTGTCTCTACATGTCAGCCCTGCGATAGACTGCCGTCCTGTCCAGAGTGTACCCTGCCTTCGCCCAATGACAGCCGGGATTGGCTCCAGCCCCCCCCCCGCAACCCTAAAATACAGGATAAGTGGTAGAAAATGGATGGATGGATGGATGTGCCAATGTTAGAATTAATTTTGGTTTAATGCAGAAATGTAATGTAGTGGAAATAGGGTTAATTTGACAGGTCTTTTCATTTCAATCACTAATTAAGTGGTTTCATTTAGGAGCCTAAATAAAGCAATATATGCTATTGCAGAAATAAACATCTGCAGTGGAACTGAAATGAAGCAATTAATGGCGAACGACAGAAACTCATTAGTTTAATGTGGAAATTATAAAATAGAGTGGTGCCTAGGGTGTTTTTACACCAATGTCCATTTGTTTGTTTTTACTGATGATAAATGTGGCTGCATTAATGAAATGCCCGCATTTTTTTCTTTGTATTTTTAGCAAGTTCTTAACTCTGTAATCATAATTGCAACATTTGTTGTATTATATTATTGAACAGTGTCTGGATAAGATTAATTAATTCATGGAACATTTTAAACAATTAACTAAATATGGCATTCTGAGCTTTCAGTAAAAGGGCTTTCAGGCCACTGCCTTCCATGGTTAGACAGAAAAGACTGAAAACAGCAATTAAAAGCAAAAAAAAAAAAAAAAAGTACATAGCAGAAAGAGAAGTTTTGATTTGGATTTGATTACAGAGGAGGGAAAGTAGCTCCCGACCAAGACACATAAACTCTTTGGAGTCCTGCTTGCAGTCTCCTTCTCCTAGTCCTTTCACAAGGAAGTTAATGATGCTGGCAAGAAGATGAATCACCTCAGACAGCACACAGAGCAGCTCTGACAAGTGAGCACCGGCGAGTCTGACACCTGCAAGTACCAGAAGAAAGACTAATAGTCATGTCAGCTGCTACCTGTAGGAGTTGAGCTATGTCTGTCTGTGCTGAAAGAAACTGTCCCTCTGATTGTAAGTGAAAAGCAGCCTGAGGGATATGTCTGGATGGACATTAACAAAACACAGGGCAATGAGAAGAAATGCTGGGAGAACTTTTAGAACAGATTTCAAAACTTGTTTTAGGGGCATTTTTATGTAAAATGATTTATTGCTTACCGTCTTATAAAATAACCTTTGTTGACGAAAAAGACAAGCAACTCAAGTCTTGGCACTGCTCTCTGTGGAATCATCCTATTGCTCTTGGTGAGGTAGAAATTTAAATCCAAAAGGAACTTCTTATTCACAGGCAGCAAGGTTTTGGGCAGGCACAAAAGGCAAAGCCGTGCTTTGTGCATTTCACATCTTTCACTATAATGTGGAGGGATCGGTAAACACTGCAGTTTATCTTCTTCAACTCAACATTCCCTTATTACAAGCCAGTGTACAGCCCACTTTATTACACGTCTTATTATGCAGTGATTTCAAGAGAAGCGATTTAGTGAGATTACTGAAGACAGAACTTTCTTTCTTAGCATACCAAATATGTTGGGCTGAGTATTATGGAAATGTGCATAAAATGATGCAAAAGGGAGCTACAGTGTTTCCAATTCGTATCATTATGCTGGCATAAAAATCCCGGCATACACATCACACAGATTCAGTGTTAAATGGAGCAGATAGTGTAGATAGGCCTACACATTAAGGAGATAATTTCATTTTAAAAATGTGTTTAAGTGATTTTTAAATTCATGTTACAGGCTTGTAGTACTGAAGTTGAGGAGAGCTTTAAAGACTCAAACAAAAAGTAATCAGGCTGGAAATCAATTACTTAACAGAGACTGAGATGTTCAGAGCTGCAGTGTTTAACACTGACTCCAGTTATTAAGATTTATTTTATGCAAAAATCACGATTATTCAGGTTCACACGCGTACCAGTCTAATAAAGTCACCTGATTGTGTGTTGTTTATGGTGCTTTAGTGACACAGTGGAACTTGCAATCACCTAAGGCCAACAGAAGGATGTGACATCTTTGGAAACAGCTCAGAAAAAACACACAACGTGATAAATTTTACAGTCACTATTTATGGCACTGTCAAATTAGACATTGTTGATCTCTCTAACACTCTCTATCCTGCATTATTTCCACTTGTGCGTTAGCTGCATTGCCTAAACAGTACACTTTGAAGATGCATAAGATGGAAGCGGTATTAAGTCATATATGTCAGTATGGCACATATGAGCACACAGATCACAGGAAAGGTGTCAGAGATAGTGCTAATAATTAGATTTTATGGGCGTGATATCACCCAACATAGATACATACAGTATTTGTTGTATATTTAACATATCCCGAAAGACTGTGTAAAAGGTTTCAGGTAAGACTTCTCCTCAATGTACAAAATTTATTGTTTAAAATGTGGGTGATGTTTTATGTTTGTGCACTTTACTTGCAATTGTATTATGATGGCCAGATCCAGATCTATGAAATGAGCCCCTACACACCCACACATGTGTTTCCATTTCTGGCCGATTAGACCTCTGCAAAGTTTGAAGGCAGGTGGGGCTGTGCTCAGGGTTGCATGAGGCCACTGGAACAGGGAGCGGTAAGAACAGGAATGTGAGAACAGAAATGATGAAGGTGTAACTTTCCACAGTGCCAACAATGGAGTCATGAAAAGTGATATGCTTACACAGTCCTCAGAAGAGGTCTAATTAACCACAATACATACAATAATCACCTGTGTAGGAGAGGTGCATTCAATATAGTATATATAATAACAATAATATAAAGAGAGTACATGTTAATTAAAAGTGAGATGAGGTCTTCACTTGCAAGGGTCATAATGAGCAGTCATACGTGTGTCTGTAAAATGTAGTGAGACAAGCGATTGTGTACGTACTATTGCTCCTCTTATAAAGTGCTAAGTTAGCCTTTTCTTTCAATCATATCAAACACACTCACACACACACACACACACGTGCACATACATACATTTACTTACTTAGGAGTATGTCCAGAGAGCAACATGGGTTCAGTGTCTTCAGCATCTCGCTCATGGAGGACAGTGGGAGCCAGGAATCAAACTGCCGACTTTGGGGTAAAAGTACAATCCACTCTGTGATAAAGCTGCCCCGTATTTACTCTACACTAACTTAATAACAGACGGGTAATATATTTTAACAATTAAGCAGTATGCCACAAGGTTATCCCTGGCATCTTGTATCATATCAAAATATCTTGCTGGTCCAGTTTTAAATACTAATTTAAACAATCCATTTTGAGAATAGTAAAACATGTTTTCTTTAGTCTCAGTTTCCACAATAAGACATTTGTCTTTAGCAATCAACTGACACAAAACTGAAATCCTTGTCCGGTATTTGAAAACAAACTCAATTGCAACTGAAACTCAAATGTTTGTTCTAGCTGGATAAACAGCTGGAAACAGCTGTCAGAAACACCTTGCTTGCACAGCAGCTGAGTGATATTTTCTCATTATGTAATCGGTTTTGGAAGGTTTGATAATCCTCCCATAGTCCCTAATTTATTATGACAATATGCAGATTGAGACAGAGGGCTACTTCCTTTGGTCATTTCCCTGCTTCAGTGCATGAGCTAACCACACTTGACGGCTGCATTTACAACTGTTTCCCATTTGCTCGATTGGTACGACAAAAGTGGACATACAACATTTCCTGGAGACATTTTGTCAAGTCATCTAAGTATTTAAACCTTATCAGCCTTCTCGCACCGCCTGATTTTACTTCCAAGCTCTTAGAGGCATAATCACACACCCTCCTATATACAATTAGTAGATAAGGAAAACAGGATGGATTCTAGGGTGGCAAGAATTAAAAAAGTTGTATAAGGTGTCCATAACAATAGTGACTGGACACATAAATAAAATTGTGCTGGGTAGATATACTTTGAATAGAGTCATATTTGGACATAAACAGTCAGCATTCCCCTTTCTTTCTGCGGCTTTTACCACAATTGTTTTAACTGTAAAATACTCCCCCACCCCTCAAAAAAAAACCATTGGCTTAGTACTCTGCTACCAGATCTACAGTCTCAAGTTTGCTGCATCAGCTCATTGTCTCATTCAGTATTTTTGATATGCCTCAGCAGTATTTTATATATTAGATAAAAGACTTAAGCCTGAACAAAACTGAACCAACAAAAGCACGGAACAGATTGTCGAGACTATACTGTGACAGTTCAGTTTTATTAACATTAGCGGATGTCATCACAGCTAAAATCACAGCCACGTGATAATGAGAAATTTCCGCGCGTTATCATCTTTTAAAAGGGAGCCATTATCAAAAGCGGTAAAACAAATGTGACAGCCTCGAGAGCGTCCTTTCTCCCTGGACTCTCATAAAGTCCCCACAGGGATGGTGTGATGAACGATTCAAGGCCAGCTCTGGCCCAGGGATGCTCCACTGAACCATGCTTTGATCTATCATCCGGCCTTCCCATATTAATGATGAGGTCACGGCGTTGAGGGTCACGGCATTGCTGATAAAAGCGCAAAGCCTGCTATTTGTTATAGGCCCAACTTGACTGATCATAACTCTTTTGATGAAAGGGGACATGATTTCACACCCCCGTGCTGTCACACACAAGACATGCCGGTGTTCCTCATAATATAATGTCGTTTGAGGATCACAGTGAATGAGCCCTATCATAGTCAATGTAGGATTAAATGAAGTGGCAGTTACCACTCATAGGACAACGATTACGGCCTTCCAGAGGCTTTTAGTGAGCGAGAGCCTGCTGATATTACACATGTAGTACATATGTATGCACTGATAAAAGTTTAGTGTACTTTTTCTAAGTTGTAGCTCAGAGCACAAAAGGCATGTGACTGTGGAGAAGAACAAAACACCTCTGGAACTGTTTAAAGCTGAAGTCCTAATGATGTTCTGATTTCAGAAAATAATGTTTTGAAGAATGTAAGGTTACGAGGAGAAATCAGCATAATGTACTACTTGGATGGGAATATTTGCATGGTTTGAAGTATAAGGTATAATAATAATACGTAGCTCTGATAATGATAAAGGGGGCCGTGTGACATGCATTGTTAGAAGAAAGACAATCACTTTTTCAGATTTTTCATTCCAGGACAAAAACGTAATGATGAAGGAATAAAGAATACTTATTTTCCATTATAACCTTTGCAGATATATTTGTCAAATCCCTATTCCTCAGTACTTGTAACTGCTGTTAACCTTTCTCTATCTGTCTGTCTGTATGGCTTTTGAGGATTTTCCAGCACGCTCCCTTCAAATAAATATGCAGTGTTTTGACTGATGTTGCAGCAGGTTGAGATACACACACAATGCTTTAAAGACTCACATCTAAGTGCTGTTTTCTTTGAGCTGACATCCAACCTTATTTGACCGACTGAGTATCAACCAGTAAAAATGAGAAGTAACTTGACGTTCAACCTTCACCACCTTGTTATGGAAACAATTGTATTGATTAGTATTCACTGTTTCTACCAGAATGAAGTAGGCTAGTCTATCATTGGAAGCTAAAATCTAAAACTAAATATTTAATCCAATCCAATTATATAGCACAATTTAAACAAACACAACGGTTTCCAAAGTGCTTCACAGTAAATAAATAAATTTCAACACAACAGAAGCGCAATAACAATGATTGACACAATAGGATGGAATCAATATAAAATCAAATAAAATGAGATCAAACACAAATAAAATAATTATAATAATTAAAAAATAAATACAAATAAATTAAAAAAAGGGTACACTGCCCGCACAAGATAAAAAACAACTCAGGATGGTGCTGAAAAAAGAAGAATAAAACACAGACTAATCAGAACTATTAATCCAGGCAAAGTTTCTTATAGGCACAATACTGGTGCAGTACTGAACAATGCAGTGTTTGTAAGCAAATCTGTGTCACATCCATCACATGGGAGGCGGATGATGATTTTGTTTTATATCCAATAAAAAGCGTAGCTTGGCCGTGAGTGAGTCTGTGCTTTGACGACCACGTGTACCTGTAGCGCCTGCAGGGAGAGGCTCCCTGTGGTCAGCTCTCAGTCACTCCACTGACTGTCTCCGCTAACATATGGCCTCGTCCCCAGGGGATTGTATCTCACTTGGTTTGGTAATGAGATCTGCTGATGAATCTTAACTAACTGCAGCAGTTAAATCAACCTCGGTTTTGGTGAGATACGGCACTAGTTTAGTGCTAAACTGGAGGCGTCCCACTAACATTTTGATATTGAGTACTGTAGATGGTGGTCTATTGAAAATGTGTGTAAAATTAAATACTGACCTGGAGGTTACATGCACAGCTCGGGGACTAATAAATCAGGCATTAAATGGTTTACGAAACCATTCCAAAACAGTTATGATATGATTTTATATTGCGCTATTAGAATAAAAATGACTCGGTGCGAAGGAAATTAAGAACCGAACTGTGAAAAAACACATTTGTAGCCGGACGCTGTGACAGACCAAACAACTAAATGATGATGATGAGTTCCAAGCTTCCTGCACGCGTTACCTTCCCTCCTCTTCCTGTGTCGATGGCACAGCGGGTCAGATAATATCTGAATGCTGGCGTTGCTTAGGCCGCTAATGGAAGGATGACTGCAGCAAGCTCTCTAATGGCTTGTTTGTGAATGTCAGCAAGGACAAGACATTAAGCTGTGACTTAGCACTCTGACCCAGACCAGCATGTGTTCCAATTAAGTGGAAGTCAACTAACAGGATCATTGCAATTTGTACATATTTACTCATTGAAGTTTGGAATATTCAGCTCTCAACCTTGTTCACTCAGTATTCTTGAGAAACACATGCCTTCCATGGAGCTGTTTTACAAGCTAGTCCATTATCAGCTGCTTATGTTTCCGTGCACAAGCAAGAGAACACCTGAGAAATCCGGCAGTACAGTAAATGTCTTCTTATTTACCCTTCCCAATGTCTAAACCCTAATATGAACCTTTAATGTACCATATAAAATGTTATTGGATTGACATTAAACCCTGCCATGTCACCATCCATTGAAAGGTGTTTTTTTTTTTTTCTTTCTAGGCTATTGCCCTTCTTACAGCGTGATCTGTATACATAATAAAACCCCGTCTATCAGATCTACCATACACTGCAATCTATTCTCTCACCCTTAGAGATCTATTGGGGTTCATTGAATGAATCTCAAACATCAGAGCAATCACTGCCCATGCTGAGTGGCATTTCTGTCTGCACTCAGTCTAGCAGCCACGTTCCGCTTCATTTGAGCCGACATCCGGCCAGAGAATGATCTGAGCAGCCAGAGGAGTCTTCCCAGCCGTTTTGTGGGCGTCTGGACGTCCTGGGCTCCTCTGTATTCATTAGCAGGCTAGTCACAGCGGTGCGATGGAGCGTATCCTCTCAGCGGCCCGCAGGGACTGTCAGCAGAGTGACGGAGACAGATCGCAGGTGGACCAGCGAGGAGACCTGCCATAGATTAACTCGTCTGCCAGCAGGGGGACTCCGTGGTATCATTTGTTTTCAGCTCAACAGATAATTTTTCTAATTAACCTTTAAATGCATTGCTTGATGTTGCATTCACAATGTGAAAAGCATGTGCCGGACTTTTCTTTTAGTCCTGGGTTCTTTTCAAAGTTGGAAATGTCTAGTCCGTGAACGGTCGCCTCTGTCTTGCCAACTGTAGCTATGCGTATATGAATATACAGTATGTATTTACCGGCTGCAATATGTCATTATTGAGGACTCAGTGTAGTATTGATCCTGCATATATTTTGAGTGACAAAGATATCACAAATGTGAATCGGTTATTTAACTTGAGAATATGATAACCAACACAGCCCAGCCCAGTGTTCACCCAGGCAAGCTAGGACCGCCACTGCTCCCCCCAACGGCTTTTCAGCATCCCTCGGTCCCTCACACCGACATACTGAGCTTTCAATTAACTACAATGTAAAATCTCCCACATCATTTTTAGATGTCAATGCTGGCTGATATATAAAGACTAGTTATTTCCAACTATAGGCTACTACTGGGCCTCTGCTCTCTGGCTAGTTACTGAATTAAAATATACCCAGAGCTCCCCCAATAATTTTAAAAAATCAATCCACACTTATAATGACATCATACATAATCTCGCAGTTAAATGGAAGCAAATTAAATGACTTAAACCTATACCATCAAAAAATAAAAAATCCCACATTCACATAGAGACAAAACCTTGTCCACGTGGAGTGACTTAGGGGTCCATAGTGTTAAAGATCTATTTGTTGATGCATTCGCCACTATCGCACAACTGCAAAGGAGAGCGAGATAGCTAGTCCACACAGGGCAGTTGGGAGGGGAGGCCGATGGGTCAAACAAACCCAGGACGTTTGCCCAGGAGACAGCTGTTCGTGTCCTGTGTAGCTAAGAGTAAACGTTAACATTTTGTCAGGTCGTTACGTGAGTCAGTAGCGATGTGAAGTTAATGCAACGGACGAGTTGAAAGTGACATGCCGTCCCTGACACATCCAAAACTGATGCTACGCCCGTGTTTCTGTCAGTTCACACCCACCAGAGGAGTTCACACATTCAGTTTACACAGTACACAATCCATCATTACGAACAGCCGCTTCAAAACACTGAGAGGGAAAACAATGCCCCTCAACACTTGTCAACAAGTTATTAGCAATGGAATGTCTAATGTGTGGGGATACGATCTGCAAAAACATGATTAAAAAACCCTGAAATAAATAGTTTTGGGGAAAATACACTTATTTTCATCTTTGAGATAAAAAGATTGATGCCACTCCTACTGAGAATGGTAGCCTATCAATTCCCTCATCTAATTCTCTGATAGAAAGGGAATATCTTCTAAAATGTAAAGCTATTTTTTTAGTTATCCAATATTTATTTGTTGAAATCACCTGGACCCATTTACAGTGTGCTGTGAAAGTTTGGGCTTGTGTTATCTCTGGGGGTATAACCGAGTGGACTCAGGACATTCAGTGTCAGACTTCATATTTACCATCAAATGTTGCCCCCTGGGGCAAGAGGCTGTCTCCTCTGCAAATAAATCCAAAATGGCTATCCCAAGAAGATTTCTCCAAGCCTAGAGAGGTTTCGTGCTTTAGATTAAAAAATGTGTAATTCCATAGCCATCTGGCTCGAGTAAAGGAATTTAAGAGCTGTGTGGATGCCAGCCCCATGCCACATCCTGGAATGGGCTATTGCTTTCCAAATGGCTCTGGGCTGTGTCCCCTTCCATGTATTTGTGCAATATCATTAGCTTGTTTTCTCTCTGCCCTGCCCTCTTCCCAAAGTTGAAAAAGTAATCTTTTCTCTAAGCATGGCTGTTCTTCGATAAGGAATCTAAACTAGGTCAAGGACTCAGAGTGAAGTCATTGAACAGTAATTAAAGCACCCGCCGATGCTATACAGTTCAAACCGTCTCCGCCATGAGCTTTGAGATAGAAATCCATTCAAGGATTTGGAGAAGCATTGTTTCACTTCCCTCATGAGTAAAATCATTTCTTGCTCTTTTTTTTTTTCTTTCTGGGAAGCCGAGTCGGTAATTAAGCAAGCTGAGTTATTATCAAGCCACTGGAGGGAATGGATAAGTGCTGCCTATTCACCTATATTGTGCAATGTCCATTAATTCAAATAGCTGGATATTGTATAATGTGTAGACAATGTGGTCGCTAAACAACAGGATGCCAAAACTTCAGCTTTAAGAACAGCTTGTTTTCCCAGAACACTGACTTTTCAATAAAGAGCAGATTATTATTTTATCCTTCCTAATGTCCAAAATATTGTCTATCAAATCAAAGCAATTCAACAAATGAATTCTGTGCATTTTGTGATTTGCAGATATATCAATGTTGTTTAAAAAACAGAAAGCATTGTCATGTTACATTTTTGTTTTGTAGGAAGTGACATAACAGTGATTATTATATGAGAGTCAACATGAAAACATGGCCATAATATTTTCTACCAGTAACATAGTTTGGTTGGTTCCTCATGGAAGTCAAATTAAACACAAGTCATTAAACTGAAGGGTTTTATATGAGAGTTAAACATTTCAAAACAGTCTGCACAATGTGGTCTGTTACAGAACCCAGCCAATGGTAAGAAGTGCTGAAAGTCAGGAGGAAATATAAAAAAAGAAACAGAAATATATGCAGATCTCGCGAACAATATGTGAACTAATATTCTCACCAATGGGACCCCCATTGCCTTTGCGCAATTCATAATCCCTCTCTGTAAGAAGATGATATTTGGCAGCCACCTCCATCTACTGTAACATTGTGCTTGTGGTCTTTTTGTTTCTTTAGGAAAGCCTCTGGCTGAGCATTTGAAGTTTTTAATCTGGCGCTCCAGAGACTAAGGTCACCTTTCACTATCCTCCTCTCTTTTATTTGCTCCAGCTCAATTCTGGCAAACCCCGCTATTTCACACACTATTAAAAGAAATCTGCTAATGCAAGGAGCAAGATCTTTGGCCTGTGGAATGGAAAATGATGGCATTTCTGAATTCTGTCTTTCTAAAAAGGCCGTAGGCGTCTTGTGCAGAGTTTATGACCCTAAGATTAGTCACTTTTTGGAGCTGGATGTACTGCCCTGGGCTATTTCTGCCAGAAACTGATTTTCATATTGATGTGCGACGTTGAGCCCTCTCCAGTCCACATATTGGCTCATGCATCACCTGGACTGTGCAGCTGTCAAGCTTCAGTGATAGCAAGTGAAGCAGACAATTCCTCTGTTAATAAATAAACAGGTGAGACACTGCTAGTACATATTCTATATCTAAGGCTCGAGGCATCGCTACGCACTGCACATTTCATTACCATTAACATTGCATGATGCTTAATCTCAATTTTGTTTTGATTTCTATTAACTAAAAATAATTATGACATGTTTATGGATTGCTTGCATGTCATCAACAATGCTAACTATACAGTTGGGCCACATTTTAAGCTGCATTGACTGTTTGATTTTGCTCAGGGTGCATTTGTTTTTATTTAGCTTGGCTATTTAAGCAATTGAAAAAAAAAGGAATGAAAAAATATTTTAAAAAGTGCTTGTATTTATGTAGTTCTGTTCCACATTAATGTTCAAGTCACTTTTGATTGGACAAACACACTGGCAACAATGACAGTAGGTATACTTCATGCTACTGGCACTTTTACCCTTGTGTTGGGGGGGGGGGGGGGGGGGGGAGCAGTTGGGGAATTACATGGAGCAGAGCTTTGCATGTATTACACAGTGGAAGACTAAGGAGAGATTATCCAAGGCCAGATGTGTCTCTCTCTAAGGAAAAAAACATGCCGTCCGCTAAGAAGCAGCCATATCCTGCCGCTGGTAAGCATCTAGCAGCAGGGCGTCAGCGGTCGGCTGTCTGGAGCATCACGCCGGCTGTCTCTGAATGTGCAAGATTTCAGGTTTAGGAAGCGGTTGCCTTTTAATGTTGTCGACACATCATCCATCATACTTAGACAAACGTTTACCAAGTTGACTGATTGACGGTAATGCAGCATTAGCCTCTGTTTGCTCAGAGGCAAATGTCATGCCTGTTTATGCATTTCTGAAGAGGAAAATGTGGAGTTCAAATCACCCGGTGAAAAGACCTGTGAAGCTGTTTCCACAGCAAGAAAGAGCATGTTGCACATACAAGAGACATAGCGGATATATCATTCTCTACTCCTAACATCAACACGCTCACTTTTTTTCTGGCTTAATTTGAGGAGAAAACCGTTGTTTGAGGAGGATCCCAAGGCAACGACACCCGGCAGATTATGAGCTATGACTCCAGAGCAAAGAAACCAGCATGATTCTCTCAGTACAGATTGCATTTTATTGAACCAGAGCTTGTCAGCATTTTTGGTGAGCTGGTAAAATATAATTGTGTCATCCTTTATAAAGCAGTGTTGGGGTGACAGCACCCACAGAAGCTTCATTACTCTGCTTTTTATTGGGGTGTGAAGAAGGGACATTCGCTTGGTGATGAATAACGTCTCTCTCGCATGAAGTCAAGGTAAAACACACTCGCAGTGGCGGTGTGCTCCACTGGATGTACATGGATCATTTAAAATTAAATCAATTCAGCTGAAGATTTAGAGCTGGTTGCCTTAATGGTTTTTATCTGAGGCCCATCAATACCTATATTGATTTGCTGGTAGAATCGAACCTTGTGAGAACTGAGAGGGGGGCAAAAATGCTACATGCACAGATATCTGAGCAATGCCTAATGTCAGGTGTGGTGTGACATCTATAAATCTGTTGTGATTTTAAAATGTCGTGAATGCTGTAATAATATCAAAGTAGGCAAATCCCATCAGACACATGCATGCGTTCATGCGTTGGCTGCTTTTATGTGCTGCAAACCCTCCGCCTGTTTTCCATAAAGGAATTTAATAGTTGAATGAAGCTTTAGGTCGTTTCAAACTGGTCAGAAAAAAAATACATTGTGCATAAAGAACATAATAAAATACCACCATTTGTGGATTCTGAACTACGTGAAAAACATGTATTTGAAATACTGGTCACACACCTGCTCTGATTCTCAGTAGCAGTCACTGCTGCAGGGAAACCTCCTTAAACTGCCCCTATCTCTATTTGAGGTGAGCTCGCCTAATGACTACAGCTCCTAAATGAGATAGCATACACCCCCATTCACCTGCACTGTGATTTATTAAGTTAAACAACCATCTTTATTGCGTTTGGGTTCTCACCAGGGCTGTAAACACTTTTTTTATGGATGGAAAACAGAACCGTTTGACAATTTAGCAGAACATTTCATTAGAATGGGTTTAGTCGGGAACACCGGCGAGGCTAAATAAAATGAAAGTACCCGGGGATCCTGATCGCAAGTTATTAAGACAGAGGGGTCGCTCCAGGGACCCGCACTTTAAATAGAGCTCCAAAGTTTCCAACTTCATTTCCTACACACAATCAAGCTTGCCCCCATGAGAGGGAGGATATTTAAGATCCAATGAATGCATGTGGACCAGAAAAGGCGTTTAATAAAAGCAAAAGACGAGATACCAGCTGATTAATGCACTGAAGAATAATAAAGCCATATCACATCTGCAGGGAAATGTAAGGTCTTATTTTCTTTTTCTCATGACAGGGATTAAGTCCAAATATCCCTGCTACCGGTATTAACTTCTGGCAGGATTGCTCTGTGTCATGATCAGTTTTTAAGTCCTGTATCTGTTCACAAACATGGCTGCAGGAGAGGCAGACATCATCCTCAGCAATAACAGTAAGAAAACACAACAGATACCATCTGTAGGGTTGAACTGATACAAGTTTTTTAAGGCCTCTGTCGATATTCTGAAGTCACTGATAGTTGGCGTCTTTAATTTAGACATTTGCATGCCAGAATAAAGTGTTTACTAAAGACTTCCACGCTAAGCCTCTGCAACAGCAGCACTAAACCTCCAAACATGAACTTATTTATTTCCCTTTGAATTCCAAACTAATTAAATCCTTGTAGGGAGAACAGAGTTAGAATAGACTGACCCACATCACCAATGCAGTGATTAACTCTGGAGTACATTGAAGTAAAAATATTGAAAATGACTTTACAAAACCCATACAAAAGAAAATCTGTGGTGGTAATAAAGTATTGTTCCATTGCTGATAATAAAATAATAATATATGAATCTAAACTTAGTCGTATGAGCAAAAAACTACCTGCGCATAATAACTGACACTGCATAAACACTTTCTTGCTTTTCTCCCCTTCCACATGCGACAACAGTAAATGACGAGCACAGCCCCAAGCGCTGGGGGAACCAGGGGTTTGGTGAGGATAAACGTCACTGAATGTAATTAAGGAGGCTCTCACCCTCAGGAACTCTCTCGGTTGACAAAGTGAACAAATGACAGTGAGAGTCACTGTCACTTTTATCAAATGAGCAAATATGGGCTTAAAAGAGCATGGCTTAGAGTCAGTATCAAGTTGTTTGTCAAAATTGTTATCACCGTTTGTCAGGCACAGAGAATTCTTCTGAAGTAGCCTATTTTTCACTTGAACTTTCCCTCTTGTAAGGAAGTTTCACAGCACAACAACAAGAGGCCTGAACTGGAATATATAATTTCTGCACTCACTAAATGTCTTCTGTTATCTGTAATTGATCACAATATGAACAGAAGGGGTCAATTAGTGGCATTTTGGACTGGTTTATTTTATGTGTGGCATGCAAAATAAATATGTGGCGGATCTCCATATTCACACCCACACAACACTTCTGAAAATTGGACTGTAGGCTGGAATCACTTGATTAATGACACAAAGGTACACCCATTCCACCCTTTTTGATTTGTGGCGAATCTCCTTGGATTGATTTAAACCTCATTCCAAATGCAGTTGCAGCACATTCTTCTCAGAGAATAAAACACTGAATTCTGCAGTTGGAATCCCCCTCTTCACCTTATAGTGATTTAACTGATGTGAGAGAGAATTTAAAAAGGAAAAAAAAAAAAAAAATTGGAATCGTCAATCGCCATATTTTGCCAGAGTGAGACTAGTGGAGGACAGCTCCTATATAACACCAGCTGCTAAACAGGACTAATTCTCCAGAATGAAATACGCCGTAGAGGCCAGCCATTTACAGGACTGCTATCAGAGCTATATTTCAAGTGCTGGCCGCGGCCTCTGCACATTAAAGTGTGTGTGATGTATTTTAGGGCCAGTGTACTTCCTGCCCCGGTCTCAAAGAGGTCTGCACACTGACATGATGGCTGATGGAAGATGCCGTTGGCCCGATACTGGCTGTCCATACAGAGGGGACCAGAGTAAAGGAGCCGTATTAAAGAAGATAGACTCTGAAGAGTCAATCTGACTAGATAACAAATATTCATCTTAGAAAAATATCAAAATGCAATTATTGTTTGTCTTTAAAAATAAGACTTTTAGCCAGAATAGATTTAATCCCTGTATATTCTCACAATTTCATGTCATAGGTGGAAATTCATTTGAAGAAGATTTGGAAATGAAAGGGATCCATTTCATAAATGATGAAGGTTGCTGCCAAGTGTGGAAAGTAAAAGACATAATTTGCATAACTGCATCAACATCTGGTACATGTCAAAACAGTAGCTGTGAAGTTACCTTCAACAAAACACCAAGATTATTAAAATTGATATTGGCAATCCTTTTTGTTAGATGCAGTAGGTCTTAGTTGGTGTTAAGATGTTAGGTATGTCAGGTGAGTTGAATGCTACTCATTTATGTCCGTTAATAATAATATGTCTTGCTTTAGTCTATATTTTTCTTTCTAAATAGAACATTTTAATTCGGTACCGAACATTCACAAAGCATTCATTTATTGAATTCATTCCAGAAGAATGAAGTCTACCTTGGCTCACCTGAAGTCATATCTTGTCTGTACTAAGCATCCCTCACCACTGACAGGCAACAAGTAAAGTCGGTAATGACATTCGTAGTCTGCTGCTTTCAGAAATGCAGTAGGTTGCGCATACAATGCATGTGGCTGCATCAGAAAATAAAAAGAAATAACTGAGGTGTACTCAGGTCAGAAAATAATAATATTCACATTTTGAACATATGGCCTGTGTCCTCATTACACTAAGTGTGAAGGTAGACTGATGAGTACCTATAGAGCCAGGGGCTGGCGGTTCAGCTCTTGTAGCTGGCCAGATGGACTGGAGGAAGTTGCTTTTCTGAAGACGCTTTCACCTGAATGCTTCTCACCACCAACAACATACTGAGATTGCAATGTTTGACCCGTACATGGAGGCATTTTTGTGAATTCATCTTGAATTATACATTCAGTATTTCACGCTTCGACCACTATTCCCACAGCATCGCATGCACAATACAAAGCCGATGATGTTCATAGGGAAACGCACATCCGATACATATCATTATGCCATCAGCTAATAATGTAAAAATATCCAGCTGTTCAGCACTTCCAATCAATCATGTTGAAAACAAGGGGAACATTCCGTCCCATTTATCAAGCAGAAAACTTATTCTATGATAAGACACCGACTGGCATGCGAAGTAAATAGTTCTTGAAGAGCATTAGCGGCAAACAGTGTCTTGAGGTTGATTATCTCAGTGACTAATGCTCTGTCACTCTGTGGTATGAGAGGGCCCAGCGAGGACCCCCGTTAATGGAGCCTGAGCAGGTGCTGAAAGCCCGCTGACATCAGGGGGGAGTGCACTGACAAGAATTTCTGATGAATTTCAATTACTGGTCTATTAAAGCTAATGAGGTAAATGAGCAGCCAGAATACATTTGCGAGATAGCTTGAGACAAGAGTTCAGCGGCTTGACATCATTTTATGTGCATGAAGACGCTATATATTAGTGCTATTGTTAGAACTGTGTCTGTGTTAGCCTGCTGAGTCTGAGCTGAAAGCACAGGAGTCAAATTACAAGTGCCTCTGGATTTTTCCACACATTAGGTTTACTGATTTTTGGTTATGTTTAATAAAAGTTAGAGTTTCTCACTCTTGGCTGCAATGCCGTACCTAAATGTAAGGGCAGTGTGCCATCTACTGGTGTAACTGCAATGGAGCACAGATAGGCCTACAGGAACAACTGTATTATTTGGCATGTGGTGCCATCTGCTGGCTTTCCAATGAACAGCATCATGTTTAAAAATGTATTTAATGACTAACCTAGCTCTCTCTAATGGCATCGGACATCTACTATATGAGCATGATATTTGTCAAACACACCATCATTACTGGCCTTCTGCTGCTGGTTTAAAACTGAAACTGCTATGAGGTGTCTGGAACAGTTATGTCAAAGGCACTTTGGCAGCAGTTAGCCTCAGTTTGTGCCTCTTATGTGAAAAATACTAACAAGGCTTTTACCTACTTTTATTTTTTGTGAAAAAATAAATGAAGGCATATTTGAAACCATATGAATGAGGGGTGGTTTTCTTCTCAATGTAGAAACGTATAACCTCTGTTTATAGATATAAATATCTTGCAGTGCATTGTGTAAAATAATCTTTAAAAAGGTGACATTTGCCAAACAGTGACCATTAAATGCAGTAAATTACAATATGTTAAGACAGATATTTTCTGTGTGTCCCTCTTGTAATTTTATAGCTAAACCTATTTCTATTATTAAAAAAACAACTGCACTCCACTTTGATTTTCGCAATTTCAATGTTTTCCATCTTTTAAATTATGGTGCATTAGTTTTTTTCATGAACGATTCAATCCATCTACATTCACAGTGTGTCAACACACTTATCCTCGATGTAAATGTCTTCAGCAGCATCAACATCGGGAAATAATGGCTCTGCATCAGCATATATTTATAACGGCTGTGATACAACAGAACACAGTATGTAGGTAAACAGGATCCCAAACGGGATAAAACATAATGACACAAGTTACTAAAGTACTGAGCTGGTATCTAGCACAAACTCACATTTAGAGCTAATCAGTGTAGCAAGATGTGGCTGAGCCCATCATACCACGACATCATGGATCATCGCAGTTTATTTAGTGGTTCCATTTACCAGGATAACCTGACTGCATGGAAAAACCCTTAATACTGTTAGTAGATGTGGGAAAAAATACAGTTGAATGAGCAAGTCATGCAGCCTCATACTGTACAGAGGACCAATTGATAACATTCTTTCATTCACTCTGTAAATGCAGTTTGTTGGTATTAAAGACTTCACCTCACAGATGTTTACCTTGCAGGAAACAGAAGAGAGGGAAATAAGAAGTGGCTCATAAAACTCAGTAAAACATGTTCCCACTTTGGTTTTGGTACAGACAATGAAAATATAACATTATTATAAATGAGTGGGCTTTAGTGGTGCTGGTATGATGATGTGGTTACCTTTATAAAGGTTATTCAGCAGATTAAATGTGTAGCACCTCTATTGAACAGGTTTGGACTGGAAAATGCAAAAGGTCAAAGTGTATTCTGATTTGCCTATATTCCCTTATAAACAAGGAAGAATGCCTTATCCTAAACATTTGAACTAAGCTAGAAATTAAACAGCCAATTGATGGCAGCAGTGTGTCTGTGGTACATCGTCCTGCTTGTGATCATGGACTGATTTCCCCCCCTTTTTGACCCTGGAAAACATGGTGGCTACCTGGTAAAAAGCTTGTGTTGATGTTCTTTCTGTAATCTTTTCATAGCTGTATGGTGTTGAGTGTTTTTTTCTTCCAGAAGATACTTTAATATTACACCATATCATTGTATTTATTGTTCATCTCCAGCTTGTAGACAAGAGAATGAGACACAATTAGTGTGTTGCACGGCAGTTGTATGCAAAGTGTATTTATTGATCATTTGGCAAACATACAGAGTAAATGAGGTGAATAAAGGCTAAAGAGACTGAAAACTACTGAATGGTATCTTAGCAACAGGCGAATATACTGTGCTTTCTGTCAAATGGCAGGGTAAAGTGAACGCATGAAGGAAAACCAGAATGCATGACCCCTGTGCCCATAAGGCATATCAAGCATAAACAAGTATGCAGCTCATATTACCGTTGAAGAACACCCTGCCATCTTTTTCAGTGCTGCACTTGTTTCTGAGCAGGTGTAATATGCCTGCTCTGACCTCTGGGTTGAAAGACTGGTAGAAGTTATCATTCGCCGTCATGAAATCCAGGAGACGCACTCCAGTCTGGCTGCTTGGGTCGAAGCACTCGGTGATGTCGAAGGTGTTGGGAATGGCGTGCTCCTCATATTTCAGACCCTGGCTCTTCAGACAGGCGATGATCTCTCCTGATGAGCGGTACTCTGTGATGGCGTCGACACAGAGATCCTTCCTGTAAGTCTTCCACAGGATGTCCCAGCCGGAGTTGGCTGCGTATGATGAGATTAAATATGTGTTAATTTCAGATGGAATATATTGATGATAATAATACACCTATGTTTTTTTTTCAGTAAAGAGGTCAGCCAAGGACTTTGAATAACAGTCGAGAGGGTTGTTAGACTCAACAGTCGTCATCATAAAAACCCAAGAGGGCTCTACCAGCACAAAATGACATGGATAAGTATTGGCCAATGTTTTGCTCTTCAGTAAAGATTAAGACACAGGTTAGGATGAACAAGGAAAGGAAGCAGTAGGGGGAACAAGTTGTATTTACCTGTTTCATTGATGATCATAAGCATGCCATTGTTCTTCAGGATGCTGTGGTAGAATCTGATGGTATCAGCAAGGTTATCCACATAGTAGAGCATCTATAAAAGAGAGAGTTGTAATGAACCTTTAATGCCACCTTTTGGATTAAAGCTTGTTAATGTCAGGGACACTTGAGTCAAAGGAAACAGAGCTCTAATCTTGAAGCACTTTTGTTTGACAGAAAATGTCCTGCTGATTTGTTTTCCACTGAATTTACGGATTGAGGATTTACGGGCCGCTAAATAAATGTCATGGCTTACACGAAGTGAGACACTTCACTTTCAAATTGTAGGTCTCAAAATCAAAGGCATAATACCTGAACCATATGTATGAAGTCAAATCTCTTCATGTCTCCTTTTGCTTTGACTTGGGTCTCATAGTTCTCACTGCTCATGACATGCCAATCAAATGGGATCTTCTGGAGGTTGGTGGTCTTTGCAACCAAAGCTATAATGTGGATATCAAACAAAAACAACAACAGAGAACGTAGAGATTGAGATACATAGTATATACTGTGTATACTGTATATAACAGATGACATTGACCACGGCATAAAGATTATAATTAGAAGAAGAATTCAAAGACACATGAGGGACAAATACAAATCTACACGTGTAAAATGGCCTCATTTATATAGCGCTTTTGTCCAAAGCGCTTTACAACAATGACTGACATTCACCCATACATTCACACATTCACACACTCACGGCGGAGTCAACCACGCAGGGCAACAACCAGCTCATCAGGGCTGTCTTGCTCAGGGACGCCAGGCACTCGGCTGGGAGGAGCCGGGGATCGAACCGGCAATCTTGCGGCTGCCAGCCAACCCGCTCTGCCTCATGGGCTGAACACCCCCCCCCCCCCTGTGTCACTGTGTTCTGAGTTGTCAATACCTTTGAAGTTGTCTATGAGCTGAGAGCTGCCCTCCACAATGTCAGTAGTGATCGGCACAGCGGGGAACGTAGACTGTAGGACAGTGAGTATCTGGGCATCCACCTCCCCTGGAAGACACCAGGAAGTCTCAACATCCAAATCCTACTGACTGAATGCTGCTTTGGTGTGAAAAACCTTAAATATTGCAAACATCTCAAATTCCAGGTGGACGATTCATTCAACGAATCTCAGAGTGCTTACATAAAAAAATAAGCATAAAAGCATAGGCATAAAAAACATCAAATAGGAGGCACAATTTAGCAATCAAAAGCCTTTTTGAACAAAAAGGTTTTCAGGCCTGCTTTCAAAGAATCCAGGCTCTTTACTGTGTGTGTGTGTGTGTGTAGGCGTGCTTCCAGTAGTTCCTGCCTACTCATTTTCAACAGTGTTTTCTCAGCTGCAGTTTCCATGAGAGGGAGTGAAAGTGAGTGCGTGTGAAAGAGATTTTGCTCCATAGTCATATCATTTTGCAATATGAACATTTACAATGATTTTGCTGTTGTGCAATAATGCATGTTATCTATGATCTGGATTGAACCTGCTCTTGGGGCACAGTGCCAACTGCAGCTTTTACCAACATGTCCTCCTGTGAACCATCAATGTGCCATTTGTGTCCCTGACTGATTAAAAGTAAAGCCACGCCGTGATTTGTTCCACCTGTGTCTAATCACCCTGCTCTCCTTCTGTTTCTCTGTGCTTTCAGTTTTTGGTCGTCGCATCGCCTCGACTGGACTCCAACCAGTAGAGGGTTGGGAAATCAAAGGGGAAACAGGGTGAGGCTCGACAAACGCAACTGCCCTGTGGGGCAGGCATGTGGTTGTGGGCTTTAAAGCACACATTCCACAGTCTGGACTGGAGCTGAATGTTTAAGAACACAAACCACACAATAATCTCTTACACTCGTGGATCTTTGCCACCGTGCGTCATAGTTAGTAACAGAGCCAAAAGGACAAGAACAAACAAGTGTTCACACAACAGTTACCAGTTAATGTATCTCATCACATACCTCCGCCGCTTCCGACACCCAGGACATCAAGGCTGATTTTACCTGAGCCAACTCTGTAACACATGATAGACGGCTACAATTGTAATTTACAATTGAAACTGTAAAATGAAATGTTGGAATGGTGAAAATAAACAAATAAATATATTTATACTACACATAATAACTAAGATATGTCTGTGTTTTATTTTCATGCATTTTCAACCCATGTCATTTTGTTTGTTCATATAGCTATTTCTCTTATTTTGCAATTGCACCATTTTTTGTGGCTGAATGCTGTTTAAAACATCCACTGCAGGCTCTGAGAAGGAACCTTGTGTGCTTAATGTGTCATTTGAATAAGATTTGCAATAATGGATTGTTTTTTTGTTTTTTTTAAAGAAAAGAGAAAACTTCTGGTGAGTACAAGTTAGAAGTGGTTGTGTCATTATTGGTTAGAATACTCTGTTACTCTAACACAGTGTAGAGAAGCCTTAAAAATAGATTAAAATGAAAGGTTAGAGAGATTGAATTAAAGGCATGTTTCATATTCATCAAAAGCCATGGAAAAACAATTCTTGTCAAAGTGGTTACAAAAGCCACCCACTTGGCTTTTATCCAAAATGTTTGGACATGGCAAATAGGAACAAGCACAATTTTTTTTTAATTTCAGGCCAACAGAAAAACTGTTGTTGCTGACTGTGTTACTGTAGAACTACTGACAGCTATGTCCCTGCATATCATCTTTGGCAGTTTCATCTCTCTTTGAAAGGACATTCTCCAATGTCTCCAATCAGCTAAATTATCTCTATGTCTTAAAACTGCACAAAAAGACACAAAGATGGCGACCACAACCTCTACGGAGTCTGGTAGTAATAAAGATAGTTTATATAAAAAGATTATAAAATTATAATTATAAAAAGAAATAAAGATTTTTAATAAAGAACTCCCAGTCTTTCTTCCTGTACCTCTTAAATACTCCGGGCAGGAGTTTTTGAACACTCCGTAGGACTGCCTCATGCTCTCCTGATTGTGACAAGTAGAAGCGAAAGCTGTCGACACAACAGCCCTGGTAACAAGTCTGCTTTGCTTCTGCAGCCATGACTGATTCCTGCACAATGGAAATCAAAAAAATATGCAAGCAAAAAACATTTAAAAAGGAGGGTTTTTTTTAAACTTTGATAAGCATCAACCATACACATAAGTATTGAACGATTACCTGGAATATGTTGAGACTTCTGTTCAATTGTTCCTCCACTCTTAAGGTTTTACTAAGATTTACTCTCCTATCCCACAGGCTGTCCGGATGTCTGATATTAGCTTTGATTATGTAACTCTTGAAAGATGGACTTTGACTTTTTACCAGAGGCAACAAAACCTGTGCTGTCAGATTCCTGTTCATCCTATAATCCCATGACTATAACGGGAATCAGCCTCTTTATCATTTTCCAATAATCTTAGACATTCTCAGATGAAATTGTATTGTTATTATTTAATTTGGATAGCTTTTTTATAACATTTTGCACATACTTGCCTTATCTTTAAAGTCGAGCTGAAATGAAAAATCACATCCACCAGGCATATTGTGCACCTATTCAACAATATACTGTATGCCAAAGAGAAATGATTTCTTCTTATTATATCAAAATCCAATGTTTCTTTCTAAAGAACAAAACATGCACATTAGCCCTTATCAACCAATTACAACTAATAAAATCATGACATCCATCCATCCATCCATCCATCCATCCAGTCATCCATCTATAAATCTACAACTTTAGCTCTGCGGAGAGCTAGAGATGGTTGTAAGCTATGTTTTCAACCATCAAATCAAATTCTTCCTTCCGTCCTATGTTTCACTTATACATCACGGTACGGAAGCTGGATACTCTTGAAATGCCATTTAAACTCACTTTAAGGTTTAACATCTGTTGCACCTCCCACACTGATAGTAGCGGCAGTTCAACAAGGGTAACCAGAGGGAACTGTGTTGTGTAACAGAAGTAGCATGTCTGGGCAAACAGTGTTCAGAGCCACCCGGTAGTGGAACACACTTAATAACCAAACCTTTCAATATACATTAATTTGGGCCAATATAAATGGTAAGTGGGAAACGGACCTGTATTTATTTTGTGGTTTTCTACTCAAGACCCTTTAAAGTCTGCATTTACCCATTCGGACACATTCATACGATGATGGCAGAGGAGACACTTCTACATCAAGATCTAGTCTAGTTAGACTAGATTCACACACATTCACACGCCAATGGCAATTTGGGGTTCAGTACCTTCCCAAAGGACAATTTGGGATGGGGAATAGGTGAGCAGGGATTCGAACCATAATCATCCGCTTGGTGGACAACTCGCTCAACCTCCGAGTCACAGCCGCCATTAATACATTGGAATTGAGTTGAACCATTACCCAGGACCTCAATTGGGAGCTGAACATCAGCTCCATCGCCAAGAAGGCTCAACAGGGGATGTACTTCCTGTGGTATGCCTCCAGGACCCTGAGGCGGGCAAAGGAAGATTGTTGCTGAGCCCTCTCACCCTGAAGACACAAACTGTTTGAGTCCTTAACTTCTGGCAGGAGGCTGGGGTCCATCAAGACCAAACCTTTGCACAAGGACATTTTCATCCCAAATGTAGTTGGCTACATGTAGTTGTTCCCTGAAAAATTGTACACTGCAATACTGCAACACTGCATATATATTATTTCATGTTTTATTGATATGCAATAATCACCAAGTCAAATTCCTTGTATGTGCAAACATTGCGCAATAAACCCATTCTGATTCTGAAGAGTGCAACTGTTCCATGGAGGAAAATGTTTTGATTTCCTTTTACTACACAACGCTACTCAGTAATATTTAAATCAGGCATACATGCCGGCACTACTGACTTACTGATTGCCACGCGACATGATGTTTTGACATGTTAAGTTGCTGTAAGTCTTTGTGTCACCTTCCATTATGTGTTATGGTTTTTGTCCTGGCTGTGACAAATCAATGAGTTGATTATTTGTATTATGTATTATAACTGAGAGTCAAGCGATAATTGAGTTCCATCACTGAAAGTGATAGGTCTCACCTGTTTTATTGAACATTTTGGTAAACATTCAAAGTAAATGAAGTGAATATAGGTTAAAGAGACAACATACTAGGCCTTTTGGTTATCCACATAATAGATCATCTGTGAAAGAGATTTCTGGGGAATCTACATCTGACTTTCTGGATTGAAGCTTGCTCCACTTCAAGACCACAGTTTGACGTGTTTATTAATCATGTAGTTCTGTAAAGGACATACAAGGAATGGAGAGGCTGAGAGGCCAGAAAGTGAACCCAAAACCTTTCATTTTTAAATTGAGTGTCTCTGAAGCAAAACCATAACACCTGAACCATGTGTATGAAGTCAAATCTCTTTACGTCTTCTTTTGCTTTGACTTGGATGCCGTAACGTTGCCCATTGAATGTTAAGTAAATGGGATCTTCTGAAGGTTGGTGGTTTTGCTAACAAAGCTATAATAAAAAAAAAAAAAAACATTGACATAGACACAGTGCATCAGAACATTTTACACAACAAACCATGATCTAAGCACATACTATGCTCATATGAAATTAATACAAAGTTTAGTTGTTTGAAATCCTCTAAGAGCATGCAGTTCCACAATTAACCCTCAGTGCTCAGTGCTACCAAAATTAATGTGATCAGATACAAAGTTAACAATTAATTTGTTTGCCATCTGTGCAAAGCAATGATTGTTGATTTACCTCCTCGTAGACACCAATAGGGCTTCATCAATCATGGCTGAAATAGTGCTGTATTTACCAAGCTGTATTCACTGTGAATATCAAGCCAGTGTCTGCTGGTTAACTACAGCAGTATGAATCCCAAATGCAAATTTGTGAATTATATGTGATAAGTGAACACACCTTTAGATGAGAAGCAACGCACACCGTGGGTTGTGGAGGTGCTGGTGATGGACAAAACTGAAGACAGAAACAGAGGAACGCCACACACTCAGCTCCAGTTACAGAGAGTTTATTTAGACAATGTTTCGGCCCATTCGGCTTTTGTCAAGTCTAATGTGTGCAGTGGCAGAGGGAGTGGCTAATGAAGCCTGTATATATATATATATATATATATATATATAGCCCTGTGATAGACTGGCGTCCTGTCCAGGGTGTACCCTGCCTTCGCCCAATGACAGCTGGGATCGGCTCCAGCCCCCCCGCGACCCTGAATACAGGATAAGCGGTAGAAAATGGATGGATGGATGGATATATATATATATATATATATATATATATATATATATATATATATATATATATATATGTTGGGACATACTGAAACACATCTATGAAGTGTTCAGGAAAAAACACAATAGGCAATACATATTACCAAAAATGAGAACAGATCAGTTGCACATCAGCCTATAGAGGTATCATTAGCAAAACCTGAATATGATCTACATTTTAATGTTTAATGTGTTTTAGCACTATTTTGATATAATGCAAGAAGTATAACATTTTCATGAAAAGAGTGCAACTCTGACATAATTGTAATAACCACTGCAGTATGTAATACTTAATTACAATTTCAATCTGTTCATCACAAAGAGCAGTAACTGTTTCTACACCAAGTTATGTGATAAAAAGTATTACTACTAGTATTATTATAATGGTAATAATTGTAATAATACTTTTCCACAAATGTTTCAGAAAAAAGGAATAAGAAAAATATACAGAAGAGAGAAAAATACAAAATCTAAGAACAAAACGTGGCGTTTTGTATTGTCAATACCTTTGAAGTTGTCTGTGAGCCGAGAACTGCTCTCCACAGTGTCGGCAGTGATCGGCACAGCGGGGAATGTAGACTGTAGTACAGTGAGAATGTGGGCATCCGGCTCCCGACACCAGGAAGTCCTGACTTTGACACTCCACTGCCTCAGTGTAATGCTGCTTTGGTCGTTCAAACCTCAAGCACCAAAATCAAAAGTTATATGATATTTTTACATTCATGCCACTGAAGCATATTGATTTAAAATAAGAGGGGGGCGTGTGTTTGCTCCATAGTTCTATTGATTTCAATATTCTAAGTGAAAATTGAGTCAAAATCAATGGCATCTTTATTTTTTAAAAGAGCCGCACTTTTTCCATTAGTGGGAGTCCTGTAGTGACAGTGGCTCCTATTGTCAACTGAGCAGTCATTAGAGGAAATATTGAACATAACATTATTGAACTGTGTATTTCCCTCTGGTCTTTAAATAAATACTTCTTCACAGATAAATTGAAACAAATGCAACTTGCACTACGGTTTGTAACAGAGCCAAAACTATGTCAACAAACCACTGTTCATACAATAGTTACCAGTTGATGTATCTCATCACATACCTCCTCCACTTATGACACCGAGAACATCCAGTTGGCTTTTACCAGATCCAATTCTGCAGCAACACATGATCGATGGAAATGACGATGATACAAATTAAAGGTTGAAATCGTAAAACAACAATCACTCAGACTGGCTAAATGGTAAAAATAGTTAAAATATTAAAAATGAAAACACAGCTTGAGGTTGTCACTGTCACTGCTCACCAGGAAGCGGCTACAAATGAAGCTTAGAGCTGTGATCAGAACCCATCTTTCCACACCTGTGTGTATGCATTTCTATATAATATTAGAACACATTTTGGTAACACTTTACATGAAGGTACTGTCTAATGCATTATAAACACATGCATAAGACATTGTAAGGCTTTGTTCACTTTTTGTATGTAGGATCTGTGTGAGTGATTTGTAAAGTCAAGCTATTGTTGGTGTGCAGGCCAGGGAAGAGAGTGAGGGGAATCTTGCAGGTGTGATTTAATGCCTCCTGAGCCATGCATGCTTAGGTGTGCTGCATCAAACGAGCTCTCAGCTCCGCTCAGAAATATTTCTGGATAAGAGATCAGCAAGTGAGGTGGATGCCATCTCTCCTAACCAGACCAGGCATTCCCCAGAAAGGCTGCCAGTTATCTATGAAGCCCACATGGTTATCTGGTCACCACCTCGAGTGGTGGAAAGAAGACATGCGGCTGTACAGGTGTAGGAGCCACAGCTCCTTGATTTCTCAACTCTCTGGACACATTTTTATTGATGGTCTGAAGGTAAGCAGAACAACTCAGGGAAGAGATTCATGTCCGGCTCGGAATGTCTCCCCTTGAATGGAGCAGGAAGGATTATATAATTACATTAAAAGTCAAATAATTGTATGTTCTCCGGTTCTCTCATCCCACAGAACTCGTCCCAGCCAAGAAAATGCCTCCAAACAAACCTTGTGTGTTTATGGGTTTCTTCATGTTAAGTTAATTTATGCTCATTTATACACTATATTTAATCTTTAGGTTAGTTCAATAAATACTAATTTATCACTCAGTCATTGTCTGTGTATGTTTCTCCACAAGATCCCTATGTCGAGGGCTCAAGATCGTAGAGTGAGATTGATTCATTAAAATATATTAATTGGTTCTTAACTAATTAATAGTGGTCGTCAGAGTCATTACATTGAACTCTATCAATTCCTGTTGACCCACAGATGGTGCCCAAATTCTGTTACCAGTGCAGATATGAATATAAATATTAGGCTAATACATGTTAAAATGAATATTAATATCATCCTTCAGCCCCTACACCTGTCATCACTAATCAAGTTTGGCAGGGGATCAGAGAAAACGTCAGAATCCGACATATCTTTGCATAATCACACACGGAGGCAACATTCTGGTGACCTCTGATTGGCGTAATAGGATGTCATCATCGCAGACGTGAATTACAACTGTATGTTCTATTTTCCTCAGCCAGTAGTTTTAGCCCCGGGCCGCGACACATTTGACAATGGTTGCTGGGGCCGCTTTTTAAAGTTTCTCAACGTGGAGCTGCTGATGATAAGAGTTGGTTTCTCTATGGAATATCTATTGGAAGCATGAATGGTTAGCCGCGGGACATTCACCCAGCCTCCCAGCTGCTCAGTGTTCACCAGGGTAGGAGCTGCTACACTTTGTCGGTGGTCACCAGCTAGATGTAGCACTGCCACTGGTTACGTCGGCAGCTAACGCAGGAGTGTTGGTGCAGAGCCATGCTTCCAAAGCAAATAGTGAGCTACATGTATTGCATGTGCCATTATCAGTAAAGGACACAGGGAAGTAGCTAAAAGTTAGACACACTGGGTTGGAAGAACAGAAGGAGGAAAGGGAAAGTGAAGCCATTGGAGCTGCTTAGCTGAGTTAAAGTATAGCCAACCAAGATAGCAATAACAACTGCCATTTAGCGAGGCATGGCAACTAAAAGAATGAGAGACGTGAATGCTGGAGCAGAAATAGTGTGTGGTAAAACAGCAATTAACTGCTGAAAAGATGAATATAACCAAGTTAAATTATATCTAGAGTTAAACTAGAGAGAACAGGTACCTAGCGGTCAGGTGGAGAGCCTCACAAGAGCGTTTTGTCCCTTTCAAACTCCACATTGACTGTTGAACAATGGACTGGATCCCACTTTAAAACGTCCTCTTCAACCACAGAATATGTCTGATAGTCAACTGCACTGCTGAATAAGCTTCTTGAGCCTTTCCTGTCAATACAGATTGTGGTATAATTACACGGTCAGCCTCAGGCCAACCTTTCCCATTGAAGAAAAAAAAATATTTCTCATCAGACTTAGGTACCAGCTGCAGGTTACCTTCTACATCAAACATTCTCAAACCCTGTGTGATTCAGTCGATAGCTCTGAGTCACCTGAACCCTCGGTATCAGCAAAGATTGACAGTTTACAAGCTCTTATCAGATCTAAACGATACTGCTTTAACTCCAACCATTCCTTCTATAGCCTGCCTTCTCCTTTCCCGATCTAGCATATCCCTCTCCAGTTGCAACAACTCTTTCTGCTGTTCAAATGTTAACGCTACTGGAGAGACCACTTGGACACGATGGAAAATCACCGTTTCCCACTAAAGTAACCTTCAAAGCCCCTTTAATTCCCTCCTTTAGCCATATTCTCCCATCTAAATCTCATACTGCTCAACAAGCTTCAAAAGTCTCTTGTACAGTATTTAACAGTTCCTCAGATAGAGAGACTGAAAACATGGGTAATAAAGCCATAGCTAAATTTATCTGACAACATGGTAAACGTTGTATTTAGTAGTAGCAATCTGCTCCCCTGGCAAAAAAAAGCTCTGACTTTTTTTTTTTTTTTACCAACCTGTCAACTATAGGCCTAAATTGTGATTGAATTAATAAAATAAATTTGATGGCAGATACAGTTCAAATTTACTCCCCTCGAAACAGGAAGATCGGCTCGCACACACACCACCCTGAGAGGTGACTGCGGAAGAGAGCAAGAGGGATGCAGAAGGCCCATGTGACGGGCAGGATGCAAACCAGTCTCTCATGTGTCAGGTCTAGGCTATACTGACTGAGCTAAAACAGAACCCAGAAGCAGAGGCTGGTGCAGTGCGACAGTTCACAGGCTTTAATTCTCCAAAAGCAGGCAACACAAGATTACTTCCTGAACAGGAACAGGTCTAAACCCAAGCTGCCCTCAACGAAACAAAAGCTACTCTCTCTGGTCTAAGCAGCAGATAGGCAAAACTCAAAAGGTGCAACCCTCAAAAAACAAAAGCTACATCCAAAAGTGAAAATGTTAACGCCACACACAGTGAGATTTAAGCACAGGTCAACGGGGAAGACTGAACAAAAAAAACGGCCTGAAAGGGAAGGCTTAAATACACTGAGCAAACAAACACAGGTGAAACACATCAGCTGAATTAGTACCATAAAAAGTCAATAGCGTCGCCATCTGGTGGCCAACAGAAAACACAGTCCGGATCCTGACAGCCCGAAACCAACAGGAACATGCACTACACACTTAAACAAAAAAAAAGAAAAAATGAAAAAATCACACTCGAATTCACACCTACGGGCAATTTAAGAATCATCAATGAACTGATCCCCATCCTGCATGTCTTTGGACTGTGGGCTCCTCTTACTGTGAGGCGACAGTGCTAACCACTACACCACTGTCCAGCCCTGGAAAATATTTATTCACCCCTTAAATCAAAGTGTATTTTAGGGGGGCCGGATTATCCCTGTCAGTAGAGTAGGCGTCCCATGTGCCGAGGCCAAGTCTTCAAAGCAGCGGCCCTGGGTTTGAATCTGTTTTTATAGTACTGTATTTCCTCAGTGCAACTAGATATTAAAATTCAGTTCATTCGTTCATGTAGTGGAATGCTTTTTCCACTACCACACAAGATTTGAGATCAATCAAAAAAACAGAGTCGAAAAAAGTGGCAAATTACCGAGTTTATTACGATGATCTTTGATGCTCCTTGGGATTTTTGAGCTCTGAGAGTCCTCCATTGTCCCTCACTTAATTTCCTGTATCAATATGGTAATCCCAGACCCAGTCTCCTTCAGGGTACAGTCTGTTCTGGCATCAAATGCTTTCCCTTTGCATGTGTCATTTTACACATGTTCCATTCACTTTCATGTGTTACAGGACCCAAAACATTAGCAATAATACCATTCAACCACTGCCTTCCCTGCGTGTGGTGTTTTGACGAGCCCTAACTGTTAAAGACCTGCATTTCTTCTTCCCATCTGATCGGTTTGGAAAACCCCCTGGTTGGAAAGACTGAGATATCTCTGGTTTTACCAGAGAGAATCCACTACGTAATTCATGCCAAAGTGTTTTCTTGGTAGCGGTGTGTACCATGTCCCCATAAGTAAACAATAAATGAGCACTACAGTGCTGCAATGGCATGCCACCAACTGCTCTATTCTTTGCTAGAGACTTTTTGGTGACCAATCTTTTAGTCATACTCTTTGAGGCTCGGAGATAACATGGAGTTTTAATGGGTTTAACTGCATTAAGGAATGACTCATATTCGGTAAATTCCAATTGTCTGTCACTACCTCATCAGGACATTCATACGATGCAAAAAGGTTTCTCAAAACCTCTATAGTTTGTGGTGGTCTGCATACGAATTACCTCAGGAAAGCGAGCATATCATCTGTAACAACCAGAAACATCTGCTTATTTATCTTGGAACATTCAAGGTGTATTCACTTAGCCTGTCATGCTACTCACATAAACTGGTTTGTAGCCTTTCTGGAAAGACAATAACCTTTTATTGTGTCACCTTTGTTTCACAAATGGTTATAGAACCTTTTTTACAACTTGAACAGTCGTCGCTGTTATGTACACTCTCTGGTTGCGCAAAGCCTTCACTGGGGATGCCGCTCCAAAAACACCTGTCCATTGTTATGCCCCATTTTAACCTCACTCATGAACAAGTTTGCGAGATAATTGAACTCCCTCGCTCAGGGCAACGACTCACCCAACCTGACATTCTCCTCCCCTCGGCTAGGCCTTGACATCCTGTCCCTGAAAACAAGGGACGACCTTGGTGGAGGCAAACATCCGCTGGAAACAGGTTTGAGTATATAGACACAGCTCTCACTTTGGTTATACAAGCAGTGGCGGTCCTAGGTTTCATGACGCCCTGGGCGAACCTCACCTCCAGCGCCCCCCCCCCCCCCCAACATACACCCCCCCCCACAGACACATACACACAAATGGACCCCCCCTGCCCCCCTGTTCAGACCAGACGGTAATTCTCTGCGACGGTCGACAAGCGCTTCTGCTCATCTGTTGTTCATTCAGAGCTATTTTTTTATCATAACCTCATAAAATAAATATGCCATGTTTCTGTAACCAACAGGTTTGTACACTTCTTCTATTTATCCGTTCAGAGAGAGAGAGAGAGAGAGAGAGAGAGAGAGAGAGAGAGAGAGAGAGACACACACACACAGACAGACAGAGAGAGTGTAGTAGACAGTGTAGATATACAGTTGAAATACACATATTTGTTTATCTACTCTTCACATTTATTAAATGTATTTTCTCTTCCTGTTTCCCAGTGCGAGTTAAATATCGCATTTGTCAATTGCGGTATTTTATTTTGAAAATTGCTTTAATTTTGAAAATTGACCGGATTGTCTCGTGTTTCTTTGTGTGATTTCCTGCCAGAATTGACACGATCGCTCGCGGCACGCGCAAAAAATAGAGCAGACGCCGAAACGATCGCTTCACGGCGCGGGGCGGCCGCGCCTATTCGCGGCGCTTCCGCGGCCGGTGTGATTGTATATGGGTCTATGTTAATTTTAGGAATGAAATACAATTTATTTGGCAGCAGTTTGTGTTGTGTGGTGGCCTAGGATCAGTCTATCCCCCGCCCCCCTCCCTCTTGCCTCTTCTGACACACACACATAACCTGTATGACTCTGACTCTCAGCAGCAAGTTGACGTGAGGGCGCCCATGCGCCCACTCCACCAACTTTGACATGGAAATGAGCGGCGGTAGTATAGAGATATGGCGACAGTTTTTTTATTTATTTATTTTTTTTATTTTTTTTTTATTTTTTTTTTTTTGGCACATAGATTGCGCCCTGGGCGGTCGCCCACATTGCCCATAGCAAAAACCGGCCCTGTATACAAGGACAGCAATGCAGCTGTAGCCCACATTCCTGTAATAATCATGATGCCATGTCCTCAGCCTTCCCCAGAATACATGAAAAATTGAAGTCCTCGCGGACGGGGTCTCAGCCACATTCCCAGTTCACCCATCTCCCCCGCCATCTGTTCATCATCAGCTCACAGCTCTGCTCCTCTCTTCACCCGAGTGTCCAAGAAATACAGCCGCAGATCTGATTATATGGATTCATAACGTGGGAAAGACCTGGTATCATTTATCAACTCATACACTTCCAACCGATGGAAAGTGTGAAGCTGCTGGTCATTCCCAACTCATCTATGGAGCCTACTGAAATCATTTGGGAGTTGAGATCAAGTCTCAATACTTAACAAACATGTATGCATGGCACTTACTTCCCACTTATTTGTAAGAGCAAAATCAGCAAAATGATTCTAGCATATTACCACTTTTATATTCACACCTCAGAGTCGTCTGGTAATGTTGACAGAGGAGTGCTAGTAGTCATTTTTTAAATCATTTTACCAAAGCACACTATTCATCAGTTGACCTTAAACATCAGGGTCACCCTTAAACAGATGAGAATATCAGTTAATTTCAGTTCAAAGACTGAAAAACACCTTTGCTTTAGTTTCCATGTACATATCTTTTTTTTTTTTTTTAATATGTTATAGTTTAAACCACAGCAAAGCATAGTAGATTTAGTGATTGGTTTGATGTGGATGTGTCAGCTATTTCTTAGATGTTTTAGTAAGGAGGTGATCTACTTATTCATTTTATTCGTCCTTGATCTGCCCACCTTGTATTTGACAATTACTAATTCTGCCCTCAAGATGGCGCCAATGCTTCATCTATCAGTTACAATTCTTTTGGCTGCAGACAAATAGTGAAGCTAGCAGGTCCCATTTTGCCTGCATTTATCTAACCAATATATTGCATGTGTCAGCATGTACCATTGGTCCATCCATCCATTGTCTACCGCTTATCCTGTATTTAGGGTCACGGTGGGGGCTGGAGCCGATCCCAGCTTGTACCATTGGTACTGGTTGTAAAGCTAAAGAGACATCTCGGAGTACAATTATTAAGTTGTATGAAATTATCAGTGTCAAAAAATTTACTTTACTTGTCTGGTTAGTTTATTTTGCTTCTATATGCTGCAACTGAATGAAAAGTAGGCTAAAGTCATTGACCTGGAAAGACCTTATTAAGCAAATACCAATGGCATAAACACCATTGCATGGTTAGTAACATTGCTTGATCTGCCAGTCAAGTTTGCCACCATATTGTTAGGCCTGAGTCACATGTTAAAACTAATCTGATTGACGTGAGACTGGAAAAAAATCTATTTGTTTAACAGTAATTTGTGTGCATCTTAACAATTCATTTCTACAACAGCTAATATGCAATGTAGAACATTCAGCATAGAAGGCCCTGGTTTTGTTCTTTCATTGATGCAAGTATAATTTGAGACCATTTCAATATATAATATTCAAAAGCAGACGCACAAAATCCAGACACTCCCATAGGAGGGATTTGTCAAACTTAACAGCCCAATCTGTATGGAAAATTAAACGTTCAATTTTCCATTTATTTTATACTTCTTTAATACGATCCAATGGGAGCAATAGTGTGATGTGGTTGGTAGCACAGCCTGCCAGCTGTAGCCCATTAAAAATGCTATCATGATGGAATCTGAGACTGATGTCTGAAGCTGATCAAAACTCTAATCTTCCCATTTTGGGTGCCTCATGACAATGAAATAAAATGTAGTTAAAAAACACTCACACACACACACAGTATCAAGCCGTTTTCATTTTTGCACAGGCATTTGCAATACGGAACCTTAACCAATGGAACATTTACAACAAGTGTGCGACACAGTTTCTTGGAAATGTTTGAGTGCCAATGACCTCTTTCACAGTCATTAGCAGTTCTGCCATCTGTTATTTTAATTTTTTCCCCAATCGCATTCTGTGGAGAACCATCCTACTCTGTCTGTTTGGTTAGTAATCTTTTCCTTTAAAAGGAGTGCGTGTTAATTACATACAGTAAATTATACACTGTACAATTTGAAACAATCACCCTGTTAACCACTTGTTTTTAACTGTTTGTTTTTAAGAGAGCTGATCTATGACGATCACTCCGAGGTTGTTGTTGAAGTTTATTTTGCCATTGGACTCCACACTACAGTCTGGGTGCCGGAGGAACTCTAAGACGCCAGCTTTGAGCTCAGTTGAGGCTTTCTTACTGAAGTTCTGCACCTCAGTGAGAAAATCAAGCAGCAGCTCTCCCTTCTCATCGCCCTCGGTGAAACACTCGGTGATATCCATTTGAGACGGCAGCTCGTAGTTCTGGTAGGTCACACCCTTGGAGTCCAGGATGCGTTTGATGTGTGTAGTGGTCACACACTGACTTATTTCGGTGTTACAGAGCTGACTCCCGTAGGTCTGCCATAGCTTTCCCCAACCACTCTCACCTGGAAGAGATGACATGAAAACGAGACTAAGTCTAAACCCAAAATGCTAACACACGTGTTGTCTACATGCTGAAACGTCCCTGCACTCTGGTTTATGTTGCACGAACTAAAACAGCTTTGACTAGTTCATAACTTTAACACTGAAATACAACAACAAAAAAACAACACACAAATTATGTATTATGCTTTTGCTCCACATGAAACACCGACTAAAGGCCTGATTATGCTTCCGCGTAGTGATCACGCAACGGCAACGCAACGGCGACGCAGTTGCTTGGAGACCGTGATGGTTCTGCGTTGGGTTTACGTGTCGAAATGCAATTCAATGCCACACCGGTAGAGGGCGCTATAGTTTTTGTAAAGACTGACCGACCGACCGAGACTCTTGACATATATCGTCGTAGCCTCGTTATAGCGTATTTGTTTACTTTCCGGCTTTAAACATCCACAATTTTTCAGAACCTGGTGTTTTATTTCTTTGTGCAAAAGCGACAAGGTGCAAACAATAAAACGAGGTGAAAACAATAAAAGTAGCCTTTTAAAAGTTTAAATGGCGGTGTTTATGAATGGAAACCGGATAGCGGTCTCCAGCGGATGTAGTTAGCGGACCAATCACAGCCGATGCCGCTGCGTTGGTGTTGCGTTGGCGTTGCGTTGCGATTTTTGGGAGGCACACGTCAGGCCCTTGCGTCGACGCAAGGGGGGTCCGCAAGGACGTAAGGGGTCCGCAAGCTCCCTTGCGTTGTGTCGACGCGGAAGCATAATCCAGCCTTAACTGGCTCTGCAGAGGTTCTGAGGAATAGAGAAAATCTCACCTCTGAGAGGTGGTGACATTGTCAACTCGTTGCTCTGCAGAGAGCCACACTGGATTTATTATTTCAACACAGTGGTGCCATTTGCCTCATTGAAGACCTACATTTGTTATGTTTCCTGTAATTGATAACACACCAGCAGTGCCATTCAAAAACATGCCTGTTCACAACTGGCCGAAAGCATGGTCCCAGTTATTGCAACTTTATTGAGAACCGCTCATACAAACACCCAACAATGCACTTCCTTAAGGCTCAGCAACACACCTGCCATTACATAGTTGCGTCACACACTCAAATAATGTTCTGCAAGAATAAAACACCAGGGGCAATCTGAGCCTGTGGGCCCTTCAGCTATAAATGATGTCTAGGAATGAAAAATATTGATTGTATATTATTCTAACTCAGAGTACCAAAATAACTTGCAAATGGCCACCAAATCACTTAAAAAGTAAGTTGTACTTACTGACATTGTACTTCAAAAGGAAAACATTGTTGAACATTAACATTGACTCAAGAAATACAATACTCACTATAATTGTGAAAGAACTAGCCTTCTGCTGCTCAACAGTTGTTAATTTGAGCTAAAAACCAAAATACAGCTGAGACTAATGGTAACATCCTTAATTTTCAGGTATTTTTTGTTATAAACTAAAGTCTTGGACAGTTCTGGAGGTTGAGCTGTAGTAAAGACTTTGCCCTGTTGTAGGTGCCAGATGAAAGCCAGGGCATGAAGTTAGTAGGATTCATTCTCGGTGAACCATGAATTTATATTCCATTCAATGTACATCGTCAAACTGGTTTTCATCTCTATATCGACTGTGTGTATGAGCAGTACGCATCCTGACTGTATTCAGCATAACTAAAAGAAGAAGAAATATAGAATGTTTTGTTTATCTGGGATGAAATCCATCCCCTTACCCGACACTAGAATGATGAGAAGCTTCCCATTCTTGTTGAGGAGACTCTGGAAGAAGCTCACTGTGGCTTCAGGATCCTTCACATAGTACAGCATCTGTTGATTTCACCACAGATAATGAGCTGGTAACTGGATTCACACAGCCCCTAATTATATTGCTATGCTAGACAGATGTTCTAATGGGATTAATGGCGGTGGAGCTCCGCCAAATGAATATGACCTACATGTGTCAAATATACAGTCTGTGGGCCAGAAGCCCTACGAATGCAAAACTCAAACCTGTATCATGTGAATGAAGTCAGCCTTTTTGGTCATCTTTTTCCCTTTCCAGTGCTCCTCAAACTCAGTGGCATTCATCTCGTTCCAGGTAAATTTGACATAATCTAAACCTGGTTTCTGTGACACTTTACCTGCAGAGTTATGAGATACAATGAAAACATCACTGTATAGTTATACAATAATGTTACAACATCAAAAATCCCAATCTGTCTCTCTTCCTTCGCTTCTGGTTTGTTTCTGTTTCCTTATTATTCGTTTCTCTGTCCCGTCTTGTGACATGTATATACATATATGTGTGTGTGTGTGTGTGTGTGTGTGTGTGTGTTGTGTGTGTGTGTTTGTGTGTATTCACATTCGTCACTTGTATTGCACCAAGGGAAAAATCCCGCTCTGTATTGTCACTGACATATTTCTATAACAAACAAATGGTATGCTCCTCCACATCATTACCTAAACTATAGTAACTGCACACGTACACACGCACATGTGTTTTTAGGTTATAAACTTAAAGATATGACTCGGCATGGGACAATGTGATAATTTCACGATTATAAGAAGAAATAACCGTGGTTCCGATCATCAGCAAAATATGCTTACAACTCTTAATTGAGTTAAGAACAAATACTTTTTTTGAGACACACAACTCTTCTTAGTGAACATCCTTTTGAGTGAAAAACAACTAAACAATCTTAAAAAAGACAACCATGAGCTCTCCCTGCATAAATAAAGGATAAATACATTTTAAAAATGTATTTCTTTAGTCCTGCATTTTTTAACCAAGGCTCTATTTTCCCTCTTCTATCATGGTAGTGAGCTACACATCTTTTTCAAGTCGCTCATTTATCTTGATAATGGGAATTTACCACAAATGATTATTGTGAGTGCTTTTTTTTTTATTTCCATGCGCAATAAAATCCTGTATTGTCCCATCACTAGTTATGACTGTGAATATCAACAGTGAATAGAAGAAATATGACATTGTCTAAAGACTAATTCTAATCCCAGAATGGCCAGTTAATGACATAGTAATACATGTGCACACATCAACATGGCTTTTCCCTGGGTTTCTCTGAGCTACCCTGCTCTGCATTGAAACTCATATTGATATTATTCTAAATGTTTCTTATTACTATTATTAATTTCCTATGTAATGAAAATAATACATCATGACTCTATCTCCTCTACTGAGAAGCCCTTTTCACTTCAGCATCTTATCAACTTTCATGAGAATAATTAAATCATCCGATCAGCCGTCATTTGTCTTTTAATCACATTCCAGGAGCTCATTTGTGGTGAACTTCTGCCTTCATCATTAACTTCATGTGCACTATACTGCAATCTGTTTTATGTTGCCGCCTCGACTGCTTAAAGGTTAAGACAAACTCTCGGCTTAAGCTAATCTAGTAGAGTCATTCAGAAACAATCCTATCACAACACAAGTTATAAATTATACAGTTTACTCATGGTTGACCCATGTTTGATATGATTTCTCAGGTCAATGTTTGTCTGGAAATGTATGATATAATATAATTATTAATGGTTTATTATTGTTAATTATTCACACACACACACACACACACACACACACACAAAGTGGACAAATTTGAGATAGCAGTTACTTACATCTCTGTAATTTTTACACTTAGCAGAATCATCTCATGACGCTACAAAGCAAAAGTTATTTATAAACGGTACAATCGCGGCATATTTTTGACTCTCCTTTCCGTGATTACGGCGCAATCTTCTGTGTAAAAAAAAAATGAATGTATCACTCAGGAGGGTCTTCTATGGCAAGTGTGACGCCTACTGGGAAAGGTCGGTATAACCGGTCCGGTCCGATCTTTGGCTTAGTACCAGACCAGTTAGAAAATGTTGAAACCGGCCCAAGCCTACAATGCATCATCAATTGACACAACAGATCACAATAAGGAACCTTGAGATCACCTCAGATTTACCTACAGCATAATTATGACAGTGTTTTGAACACATATGTGTGTGTCAATCATTTGTGGGACTCACTAAAAGTCTGTGAAACTACTGGTCAGAGAGCTGCAGACTTGCAGCTGGTAGAGATTCAGAGTTTGACTCAAGACACTTCAGAAAAGTGGATATTTGCTGACATGAGTGCTTGAGTCTGGGCTGCTGCTTAAAGGACCATCCCCCATCCTACTGTAATACATGAATAACTGTATTAATAATGTACTAGTGAGAAAGCCGGGGGCAGCAAATGTATTCTTGGATTGAAAAATCCAATGAACGGTAAGAAAGTCCCTTATTTGTGGTTAAATGGAATATTGAAACACATTTTGGGGGCACGGGATTTTACAGATACAGTATTGGTGTGAGGGATGCACGCGTGCCTGTAAAGACCGTACCTCTGAAGTTATGAAGCTGAGTCCCACTAGGCTCCACCACCTCGTTATCCACCGTCACCCCAGGGTGCTTCAGATGGAGCTCGGAAAGCATCTCGAGGTCAATTTCACCTACAGACACCGATACAGATTTGGGATTGAAAAACAACTATTTATTACAATAGACAATTTTGGCCTACTCTCTCCACAGTGTACCAAACGTCAATAATAAACTAGAAAAGTTCTAAAGATCTCCACCAGGTGTGTCTGCAATGGCCGCCGCTGTAAGGTTTGATTGAAGGAATACAACCCACAACTATCCCGTCAAGACCACAACATGCTTTTTTCCACGCTCACACCTCTCACCGCAGCTGACTGTGTAGTAACTCTGAATGAATAAAATGTCAGTGCTGCTGTGTGTTCAGTCGGCTGTTAATGCCTGTTAGCCAAACGCACAATAAGATTCCCATTATAACTGACCATTGTAGTCATCGCTTGGTTCGTTTTTCATTTGCTAAAGGATTGTATAGAAGCTTTTATATTTGTGAAAGTAACTAACCCTAAACCTAACCCTAACCCTGGCCATGACAGTATATTTTGTCAACCTGCATCATCATCACAATTCAAACGGTGCTGCAGATTTAATCAGGAAATAATGAAAAGTGTGTGTCACTTTTGCGGGAAATTATACATTTTTATGTTCTGTTAAGGCTGCACGGTGGTGTAGTGGTTAGCACTCTCGCCTCACAGCAAGAGGGTTCCTTCTGTGTGGAGTTTGCATGTTCTCTCCGGGTTCTCCGGCTTCCTCCCACAGTCCAAAGACATGCAGGATGGGGATAGGTTCATTGATGACTCTAAATTGCCTGTAGGTGTGAATGTGGGAATGGTTGTCTGTCTCTACATGTCGGCCCTGTGATAGACTGGCGTTCTGTCCAGGGTGTACCCTGCCTTCGCCCAATGACAGCTGGGATCGGCTCCAGCCCCCCGTGACCCTGGATACAGGATAAGCGGTAGAAAATGGATGGATGGATGGATGTTCTGTTAATCTCAGTTAAAAAAATCTTGACTCAAAGCTCATAAACAGAGTAACCCCAATGTATGCATTTCAATGTAATTTAGCCACAGGCAGACAATTTTCTTCGAGTTCTTATCGAAGCTGACAAATTGCCATGTACAGGAGTAAATCCAAGCCAAGAATCATCAGATCTAGACAGGCGCTGAATCTTTCTGATTGGATTGAATAATACCTTGCAGGGGAGTTTTTAGTCATCCTAATGGATTTTACAGTCCATTAGAGAATCAGTACCGCCGCTCTATTGTGATACTGACATGATAGCTCAGGTATATTAGAAGAATGGGATCTGACATAAGTGAAGGGTAATGGCACTCATGGGCTCATACTGCAGTGGGTTTGCTCAGGAAAAAATGACATACACGCATCATGAGTGCTGGAGAACAATGTGGAGTCAAACCACATACTAGCGCAGTCACTCTGTCTGCGACTAAGGTTAAATATTAACCGACAACTGTACAGATTCACACATTCTTGGCAGTGATGAGGGTGAAGGTTGTTCTGGCCACGGCCTTAAACGACAGCAGAACACTAGGAACGGTTACAGCAGGCAGATTCAACAATGCCTCCTTACCTTCGCTGTCTGCTGCAGAGGTCGCTCAGCTATTTACTGTGTCACCGTTACATGGAGCACAAGATAAGTTCAGCAGTGAGTGTGTCCTATGCTGTATTCTTACCAGATCCACTTCCAACTCCAATAACATTTAGATTGGACTTTCCATCTCCAACGCTGAGGGGAGAGCAGAAAAGCACTTTGAGTCTTCAGAATAGTCTGGACATTCAAATCCTCCAACCTGCCAAATGTGGGTCACTTTTTTTGGGCTTGTACCTGTCAATTTAGCCCGACACATGAGATGTTCCGCTGTTGCGTCATTCACCCTCTGAGTTTTAATATCACACTTTCGAACTGACTTGTGAGTAGGGGTGGTAAAAATAGTTGATTCTTCGATGCTTCGCAATTCTCGATGCAGAGAAGTTAGTGATCGTAATTTTAAAACTGAAATTAGTTTGCCCGCTGCGACATTCAGTTTGCCTGCTGCAGAGCGCTACAGAAAGTGCCTGCTGATTCTCTGCTGTACACACATGCGCACCAAACACACATGTGCGATAATGTTTCATAATTCATGGCTGAAATAAGCACTATTGATGCTTTGAACATTTGTGGGAGTCCCAGATACACCAGGAAACTAAACGCCGTCCTGTCTAACTTAACCCGGAGAGGGGTCTGGTTAATCTCATACAGCTGTATTCACTCAATCAATCACAAAACGATGTTGTGATTTAATTGCAATACACGGATAAAGAGTATGCCGAAGTAACGAGTCTGAAGTCATGGTTTGTTAAGTCTGTCTGTTAAGACGATACGCAAATAACTTTAAAAATGCATACTTTTTGCACAATGTGTTGAAATGCAAGCGGTATAAAGTAGCATAGCATTGGGATACGCTGCTTATTATCCATAACAGGAGGATTTTGTGATAAGAGAAGTCTTATTCTTATTTTTGACTGAAAGCGGCTTTTAATCTTTTATGACATAGAGAAGAAAAATTATTGTGTTTTATTATTAAAGACATAGTTCCCTATAAACCCCATGATGTTCTTCTTAGAACTTAAATCAGCATTAAAAAAAAGGAAGGAGTAAAATTTCTATAAGCACTCACTCGTTGTCATTCAGATATGCACAACAAGCTTGATAAAACCACATAATATTCACATTTCTGCAGTGTGTGTTGGTTGACTTGCACAGGTTAGGTTTCTAACATTTCTGACAGTGTAATTGGTTGAATTGTTCATATACTACAACCAAAATCTAAAAAAAATATATCATGATTAAATGCTTAAAGCTTATACTCGACTCGGCAAGGGCTTTTAATTTGACACGACAGTGAAGACACATTGGCGGAGCTCTATAGAGCCTTTGGGCAACCCGCAACTGAGGAGAGGCAGGGAGAAAGTCAACGAGAGAAAGATAGATTTAACACGCTAACGTTCAGTTAGACAGAATTTACAGTTTAAAAGGACATTCATCATTAAGATTATTCTCTATTGATATTCATTGCCAACTAATAGCTACATTGTGAAATAATGGTCCATGTAATCTAACTTCAATGTTAGCAAACTCAGTGGGCTTTAATTTAAATGCCGGGGGAAGTCTAAAGTCTGCCGCCTGCCCCGGCTGCTGAAGAAAATCCTAGAGGAAACACTCTATAGTACTCATTTACTTTTGTTATACTGTACTGTAATGATGGGATGATAGAGGATTTTAATCGCACATCGGGATAAAAACGTCACAATAACTTGATCATGGGAAAACCATAAATGTCGACAGGAAAAAGTTGTCTAGTTCGCCGTCATGGTAGAAAAGTAAAAAATAGAACCTGAATGTCAGGCTTGGGCAAGGAGGGAGGACTCAGATGCAGGGCAGAGGCAGACCAAGAACAAACAAAAGATCGCTCCACAAGGAGGAAAAACAAGGCTAACTGGTATAAACAAAAACTACAAACAAAAAATGCAAAAATACCAATTTGGCAAGGCTATGGACCATGGAGGGTCTTGCCATCACGCAAGACGAAAGACGAAACGCACTGGCCAGAGACAAGGGGAGACGCAGACTTAAATACACAGAGGGATAATAGGCAACAGGTGAAAACAATCAAGGATGACGTCAGACTGGGGACACATGAGGAAGGGCAAGTGACCTGAAATGAGAGGGGACTTACTCCTTCAAAATAAAACAGGAAATTCACAAGACAAAAACCAAGACAAGACAAACCTCACCGGCGTGACACTGAAAAAGTTAAAATAATTTGTCCTTTATTTGTGAAGGAAGACTTTATGGTTCATGATCATCTTATTTAAGATTGTTTGATAGTCTTTCACTATAAAAGATGTGTCTTATCTGCAATAAAATACTTTCTTGACAAAGTGTTCTTGTGAAGTGAGGCCAATATGTTTTAGTGGAATTTAAAGACTGTTTAGCATATTTTGATAATTATCTGAATAATATCGTGAATCACAATTTTTATGACATTTTCATATCATCCCATCCCTACGGCAATCTGTTCCGCGTCACTCCTTGGCTGCTTAATCAGCAACAATCATATCCCAACACAGGTAAATGTCACAAGAGTAAACTAGACTGACCATTGGTGTCACTTTACATTTACACTAATATTTGTATTCCATTACAGTTAAGACACACAACATGATGGTGAATCATATGCATCATACCATACCAAATCATATGGTTGTATAAATAAAGGATAAATACATTTTAAAATGTATTTCTGTATCGTATTTTTAAAACAAGGTTCTATTTTTTACTTCTCTACCAAGATATTGATTTAGACAGCTTTTCCCAGATGCACTCTCATGTATAATATTATATCGTGTGTGTATGTATGTATGTGTGTGTGTGTGTGTGTAGCAGATTACCTGGCCAGTATATCTGGCAGCGTATTGTGGATGAAGTCCTGCATACACTGATGCTCAGACGAGCGCTCCAGAAAAAGCTGGAAGGATTTCTGGTATCTGCTATCATCATCAACCAGACTCTTCAGTGACGATGCCATGGCAAATAAACTGGCAAAAAACAAAACAAAAATATTCCCATCAACAACTAAGAAGGTCAGAACTGTAATCTCCATACTGTGTGTGTTTTTCTTTTCAATTTGTTTTCGATTTGTTTTTAGTTTTTTTTGTTTGGTGTTCAGGGGCGGATCTAGGATTATGGGAGATCCGAGGCTTAGCCCAGAGGGACGATAGATGTATGCGCAAAGTTCTGGCATATATTCTGCGTATGCTAACTGTTATTACAACTGACGGTAATGAAAACCATCTAGCAAAAACTATAACTTTAAATCTTTTTTTTTAAAGATTTTTTCTGGCATAGACACCTTTTATTAGCAAGGAAAAGATAGGAAACACAGCAGAGTGTGACATGCAGCAAAAGACCTCAGGCCTGGATTCGAACCGGGGTCGGCTGTGTAGGTGTGTATGAAGCATGCGCTCTAACCACTCGGCCACCTGCGTGCTTGAAAGACTATACTTTATCAGTCAGAAACTTCTCACACACCGAGTGTTAATCTTAGCATTCACAGACCTAAAACATCTGTTCCGACGTCAGTCTTTCCCCCTCCCCAAGATTCCATTCTGATTGGTCAACTGCAGTGGAAGTTGGCTTCCTACCAAGCAGACCAAGTTGGAATCTTCCTCTTCCTCCTGCTACTTAGATCTGACCAGAGGTCTCCTCTTTCTTCTGCTACTTAGATCTGACCAGAGGTCTCCCCTCTTCCTCCTGCTACTTAGATCTGACCAGAGGTCTCCCCTCTTCCTCCTGCTACTTAGATCTGAACAGAGGTCTCCCCTCTTTCTACTGAGATGTCGACCTGACCAGAGTTCTCCTCTTTCTCCTGGGATTTGGACCACAGGTCTCAAGTCCCCAAGCAGCGCTCTCAAAACAGCCAACAAGCTGGCTGTTGGAGCCTGCTTCCTTAACAAAGGCTAGAATTCCTAGTTGAGACGCATCACGTGAGAAATTCCTCCATCCACAACTTCAAGGACAGCAACTTTCCTCACAGGAACCTGAAGACAGCAACCTTTCTTCAGAGGAACCACCAACCCTTCTTCAAGGACTGGTAACAATCTGGGCATAGACAGAAACTGAATGTCATGAAATTAATGTTTCAAAGTGATTTTCTATTTGATGTATTGTTAAGTTAAGTGTGTAACCTTAAATCAGTTATTAGTGATCTACAACAGACAGTTTGCATGCTCACTAATCCAACTTTCCTAATAGCTCTACATGTATAACATTAATTATACACAAATATAGAAACCTGTTCTCCATGCAGGGCCACACGACCTCCCATAAAGAACACCGCCACTCCACACACACACACACACACACACACACACACACACACACACACCACACACACACACACACACACACACACACACACACACACACACATTATTTAGTGATTAATTAGATAGGCCACTTAAACTTAAGTTAAGTTTAATGTTTATTTGTTTATTGTTAATAAACCCCTTTTGAACATACTGCTGTGTTATTAACGTTGTATAAGAATAAATGATATCAACCTCTTCTCTGCAAAGAATTCACAAATCCTTCAACTGTACAAACACCTTTATATTTAGACTGAGTACAGGTTCGGTTATCTTGTCCCTAATTTCAGGGTGGTGCCCCGTTTATTATTAATTATATTAATATCAATAATTCCATGATATTAATGAGTATCTATTCATAACCTGCTGCTGCTTGTTGCCCAACAACTGTGTTGCATAGCATTACGTTCTGCTGTGGCTCCAAAGGAAGCTACAACAGTGAATGACTCATTTTACAATCAGTGAAAACTTATATGTGCAAATTCCCTTTATTAATGTCCCAATGAAGAGACAGTCAGACAGAAGATGGTGGAGAGGTAAACAGTATACACACAAACTGCAACTGCAAATTGTGTGAGTGAAAGAAAAGCCTTTTAATATTTCAGTAAACTGATTTAATATACAGCGGTTGGGGGAGTTCAAGTTTCTATTTAAGTAAAATTACTGCAGATATCGACATAATATGTTACACATCCTTTAAAATATGACAGTAAAAGTACAAAATTATCATCAAAATGAATTTAAAGAACCATAAGTAAAAGTACTCAATGTGCAGAATAGTATATATTATAATATTGTTTGTGATATTGATGCATTTATGTGTTTTTAATTCATTTATATAGTTCTGGATAGGTTAATTTATACTATTACATCGTAATTTATTTGTTTATTGGAGTAAGTAGTATAAACTTGCATAAACCGGAAATACTCAAGTACAAGTAGGCTACTGCAGCATTGTACTTGTACTTACTTTTTACATTTAACCACTGATAATATCAACAAGTTAAATAATTGCTGTTCCAACTCAAGTTAATAAATGTGAGAGCACGACATATTCTGCTTCTACTCAATGTAACACACATTACACCCCTACAGAGGTCATGTCCTGGAAACGCCCCTGAACCTCCGGTATGAACCGGACTCCAGCGGATCGCTGTTCTCGGTGGCTACAGGATCCGAGCAGGTCTGCAGCAGCTCAACGTGACAGCTGAACAGAGCCTGTTGCGTCCCTCCCCATATGCGTATCTGATTGGGAATAGCACCAGCAAGTTGTTCCTCACTCCCTAACGGTGACAGCACCATCATGTTCATTGTACATGTACCATCATGTTCATTGTACATGTGTACAATTCAGCCTAATAAGAGGTAAAACAGAGGATAGAGCCACAGGGTGTTACCACTCTGTGAACGTTGTAATTGTACATTGCTGTTTCCGTCACGTGTTCTAGCTTGAGACTACAATTCAAATTAATTCCCTTACTGTCTCTGCCATGCATTTCAGTTGGCAAAGAATTAAGTAAGTAACCTACAGTAACTCTGAGGAGCCGTCCACACAGAAACGTTTTTTTGTGTGTAAATGCAGAAGTCGACCATCCACACGGATCCGGTCTTTTTGGTGCCTTAAAAAACGCACTTTTTTGAACCAGGGACCAGGGTGAAAAAGAAAAAAAAACGAACCCTTTTCGTGTTCCTTTTCATGTAGACGGCAAAAACACATACAATGACGTTTTTGCCCCGCCCCTTTGACCCTCTAGCCCAGGAATTGCCAAAGTGTGGTGAGCAAGATGAAAAATATAATGGCAACAACACTGCAGCCTAATTGTGTGAAAATATTACACAATTGCGCAATTGCGCTGCACTTTAAAAGTTCCAGAATGATCCTCTTTGATCTAAAGGTGATAAGTCTTTATTTTCAGACTCACAGTGTGACACTGTGGTGTAATGGTTAGCAATGCTGCCTATGGTGCAGGTGACAGGGGTTCAAAATATATTCACATCCAATGGCGTGATACTCTCGTAACTCGACAACTGTCTGTTGAGGCTGTCACATTATGGCCGACTCTGCAGGGTCATATGAGGCATCAAGCTCTTCTGATGAGCTGCCCTCCAAAGTATCCTCCTCCTCTACCGGGTCCAGGCGAGCTCTCCATGACGGTCTCATTATTGGAGTGGATGTCAAACAGGTCCGTTCCTTGCAGGACACAGTAGTAGTAGTGGGTAGCTGTAACAGAGTTGTATGGAGGAATGAAACCCATGATATAACATTATAGAAATACACATCTGTCTGACTTCTAGTAGTTGCTGTTGTGCTGTTTAACCTGATCTAAAGTAGGCTACATATCAGGCTACAAACCTGCCAACAGTAGCTGCTGTGGTGGGTCGCTGTTGCTTTGTATGCAGACGGTCAGAGTGTACAACTACATCTGAAATGTGGAACAAGTTACTATTTCACTATAACTGATGTTGTATTGCGCCAATAGCTCGTAAAATCCCTTCGTTAACGGTGCAAAAAGAAACGTATCTTCTTTTGATATCCTCTTCACATCGGTGTAAATAAACAAACACTGATCAGCTGATCTTGCTGCCACATGTGCATTCAAGCTACACAACGTATCCAAGCAAACTGATCTCTAGGCGTAATTTTACAGGTTTGAGGTGTTTCATGTTGGAAAAGCCCCTCACAGTACTACGTAACGTTAACGGTCCTCAATATCAATACAATGGAAGCTTTTCGCGCAACACGTCAACGCTAACTTTAGAAAGCAATTCGGCAGGGTAAACTGTAACACGGCATATTACATAATATTTACGAACTTACCGCTTCAGTGTCTGTGGTTGGCTCTCGGACTGTCGGTATCCAAACTTTAGCCTCAGGTTAGAGGCATATCCTGAGCTGTACCGACCCAAGTAGTCAAAGCTCCCGTCGGTGAAGTGCGTAGCACAAACAAAACAAACATTTACGGATGCGTGTGGGCACATTTCCATCGTAGATGCTCCGACGATGCGAGTTAATATCGACAACTGTGTGGATTATTGGAGCCATGGACTGCCAACTCGCTTTCGTTGATTTTGACATTTTTTCATTCTTTCAAATGGAGAATGAGAAAAAGGGAGATGGTGGACTTTTCTGATACTGTGGGGACCTATTGACACTAGGGACCAATTTTAGGTTTGGAAACCATGGATAAGTCGATTTTGCATGATAGGGCCCCTTTAAAATGTGACAGTAAAAGTACAAAAATTATTATCATCAAAATGAATTTAAAGAACCAAAAGTAAAAGTAATCAATGTGCAGAATAGTATATATTATAATATTGTGATATTGGTGCATGTATGTTTTTAATTCATTGATATACTACCGGGTAGTTTAACCTATACTACATCATAATTTATTTGTTTATTGGAGTAAGTAGTTTAAACTTGCATAAAACAGAAATTCTAAAGTACAAGTAGGTTACTGCAGCATTAGTCTACTTGGACTTACTTTCATTGATAATATAAACAAGTTAAATAATTGCTGTTCCAACTCAAGTTAATAAACGTGAGAGCACTACATACTCTGCTTCTACTCAATGTAACACACATTACACTATGGCGTTATATTTGTGCCACATTTATGAAGGAGCAATGTGAGATTTTGAGCGCAGAAAAATATATTTTGCGAGCACAGAAATTATATTTTGAAGAGAAATGATATGCAAGCAAAACATAATGTCATTTGAGCAGGCAAAAATATATTACTCTCACTCAGTTTTGCTCATGCCCTCTCTCAAACTCTTGCTCGCTGCGCTGCAGAGGCACTGCATGCGCGCTCTCAATCTGTCCCTTCTGTGCGCGCTCAACTTTGTCCGTACGCTCGCTCAACTTGGCACAGCATTACAAATGTGCCACAATAGCAACCAATAACAGACTTGGAGAAGCTTAATTCTGATTGGCTGTTTCGTCTCCAATCACAGCGCTTCCATAACACGCCGAATGAGTGGGATTTTTTGCTAGCTGTCCTTCCTGCAATTGGCAGATGAAACTGTTGCCTTTTGCCTGCATTATATGTTAAACGTCTTCGTATTTCTGTAAGATTACGGTTCGCTCCTTGTACGTGAAATACGCCGCTCCGCTGCCGTAGACTGATCCATGTTTGTGATTGGTCAAATGCTGCAAACGCCGCCTCTTTCATGTGCACACGCTCATAGCTGGACAGGTAAACCCTGGGTTGAGTTAACGAGTTGATAACCAGCTTCGTGTGACCGCTTATCTCCGATTGCCTTTGTTAGGGTAACTTAAGCTGGATCTCTGAAAGATACCCTGGGTATGTTGAACTCGCTTCGTAGTACAGGCCCCTGACGTTGTGGCGTATTATTGTTTTCACCATTTGATTCTGCCGGCTGGAAATCTAAAATCCCACTTGTTCGGCGTGTTATGGAAGCGGAACAGCCAATGAGAATTGAGCTTATCCAAGTCTCTGATTGGTTGCTATTGTGGCACATTTGTAACCAGGGCCGGTTTTTGCTATGGGCAATGTGGGCGACCGCCCAGGGCGCAATCTATGTGAGGGCGCACGAGCGAGCGCCCTCCAAAAAAAAATAAATAAAAAAATAAAAAAAATAAAAAATAAATAAAAAAACTGTCGCCATATCTCTATACTACCGCCGCTCATTTCCATGTCAAAGTTGGTGGAGTGGGCGCATGGGCGCCCTCACGTCAACTTGCTGCTGAGAGTCAGAGTCATACAGGTTATGTGTGTGTGTCAGAAGAGGCAAGAGGGAGGGGGGCGGGGGATAGACTGATCCTAGGCCACCACACAACACAAACTACTGCCAAATAAATTGTATTTCATTCCTAAAATTAACATAGACCCATATACAATCACACCGGCCGCGGAAGCGCCGCGAATAGGCGCGGCCGCCCCGCGCCGTGAAGCGATCGTTTCGGCGTCTGCTCTATTTTTTGCGCGTGCCGCGAGCGATCGTGTCAATTCTGGCAGGAAATCACACAAAGAAACACGAGACAATCCGGTCAATTTTCAAAATTAAAGCAATTTTCAAAATAAAATACCGCAATTGACAAATGCGATATTTAACTCGCACTGGGAAACAGGAAGAGAAAATACATTTAATAAATGTGAAGAGTAGATAAACAAATATGTGTATTTCAACTGTATATCTACACTGTCTACTACACTCTCTCTGTCTGTCTGTGTGTGTGTGTGTGTCTCTCTCTCTCTCTCTCTCTCTCTGAACGGATAAATAGAAGAAGTGTACAAACCTGTTTGTTACACTTCTCTCTCTGAACGGATAAATAGAAGAAGTGAACAAACCTGTTTGTTACAGAAACATGGCATATTTATTTTATGAGGTTATGACAAAAAAATAGCTCTGAATGAACAGATGAGCAGAAGCGCTTGTCGACCGTCGCAGAGAATTACCGTCTGGTCTGAACAGGGGGGCAGGGGGGGTCCATTTGTGTGTATGTGTCTGTGGGGGGGGGGGGGTATGTTGGGGGGGGGGGGGGGCGCTGGAGGTGAGGTTCGCCCAGGGCGTCATGAAACCTAGGACCGCCACTGTTTGTAACTGTGCCAAGTTGAGCGAGCGTACAGCATACAGACAAAGTTGAGCGGGGGACAGATTGAGAGCCGCGCATGCAGCGGTCTGCAGCGCAGCGAGCAAGAGTTTGAGAGAGGGCATTAGTAAAACTGAGTGAGATTAATATATTTTTGCCTGCTCAAATGACATTATGTTTTGCTCGCATATCATTTCTCTTCAAAATATAATTTCTGTGCTAGCAAAATATATTTTTCTGCGCTCAAAATCTCACATTGCTCCTTCATAAATGTGGCACAAATATAACGCCATATTACACCCCTACAGAGGTCTGGGCACGTCCTCATGTCCTGGAAACGCCCCTGAACCCTCAGCGCGCTTGATCCTGCGTTCCTCCGGTATCGGACTCTAGCGGATTGCTGTTCTCGGTGGCTACGCAGGGCTCCAGAGTGCGACCATTTTGGTCGCATATGCGACCAAAATTTTTACGAGTGCGACTGAAAAAAATAGTAGGTCGCACTGGTGCACCTAACACTGCTCGGGTGAAAAAAAAATCATAAGCGCAGTATCTCTTTATGTTCTCCTGACGGCATCGTGGTCTAAACCAATAAGAGACGGAGCTCGGGCGGGTCCTTGCCTCTGATTGGCTGTGGTCCTTTTCACTGCTGTAAATTGTGTCAGTTCGAACAATGCGAGCGAGCAGAGCAGGTACTCTGAGCGCTTCGATTCTCTTTGAAAGTGAAGAGAGGCAGAAAGCTTCGCCCCGAGACTAATTAAAAAGCCCAAAAATATGCCTTCAGACAGGACTGGTTGAAGCAATTTCCCTGGCTGATGTACGATGAAGAAAGGGACTCAATACACTGCATTTATTGTCGGGAGTGCGGTCAGAATTTGTCCGGTAATAGTGCGTTTGTGGAGGAGTCAACAACATTTCGCATCGAGACATTGAAAAAGCGCAATGTGTCCAAAAAGCATACTACATGCCGTGATAAGTGTGTTAATTAAGTGGCCCCTCATCCAGCTGCGTTTCAGCGTCAGGCTGTATCGATCAGGTCCGCTGAGGAATCAGAAATTATTATAAAATTCAATGTCGCATACAATATTGCAAAGGAGGAGTTGCCGTTCACTAAATTTAAGTCCGAAATTATTCTGATGAAAAAAATGCCGACACTGAAGAACAAGACAGCTGCGGAGGTTGGAAACGCCACGTACACGTCATTCATGATTGACGGAGACACAGACGTCTCTACGAAGGAGTGCGTTATTGTCTACTGCTGCATTTTGCGTAAAGGGAGTCCGGTCAACATGTTAATTGGACATGTCGAGGTGGAGCATGGACACGCACAGTGTTTGAAGGCCCACATTACAGCATGAGAGATCATGAATAGGAAAATTGTATAGTAGCCTATTCCTAATATTATTATTAAAAATGAATAGCCTAAGTAAAAATATAAGTAGGCTAGGCTAAGATCACATAAACAGTTTTCCATTTGCAATCTATAGGCTAGTGACCTGTATGATCTTTTTATGCTGCCACAAAGCAAGCATTTACTGCGCTTGGGCATCAGTGTGCAGATTGGCTGCAGAAAACGGTTCCTCTGGGTGCTGATGGTGCTGCAGTTAAGCTAGGCCATAAGGGGGGTGTCATTATGTAAAAGGAGAGCGATAAAAAGGTGACTTTTTGGCGTTAAAGGCGACACGATGAAAAATGTGGGTGCACCTAAATTTTGTGCTGGTGCACCTAAAAAAAAAAAGTTAGGCGCACCAGTGCAACCAATGCAAAAAGTTAGTCTGGAGCCCTGCTACGAACAGGTCTGCAGCAGCTCAAGTGACAGCTGAGCAGAGCCTGTTGCGTCCCTCCCGATACACGTAGGCTATCTGATTGGGAATAGTACCAGCAAGTTGTTCCTCGCTCACTAACGGTGACAGCGCCGTCATGTTCATTGCTTGGTGTTTAAACTGCACAGACTTGAGACAAAACGCGACATTTTTGTTGTACTTACATGTTGTGCAGGAGTGAATCCGTAGTCTGTGCAGGCTGGAATAACACCCTCCCACCAGCCACCGCTTCCCTTTAACCCCTCTGTGGCGTTCATGTTTTTGTTAAAGGAGTCATAACCTGGTTTTATACGTATCCAGCCCCCCTTGGATCGCTTTGGATCAATTCGTAAAACTTATTAGAAAAAAAAAAAAAAATTTAATCAAACATTGAGCTTGTTCTGACCCTTTTTCGTACCGCGATTTTATCACGCGAGATTACGCGCGAGGTTTTGACTGGTCCGGATGTGCATTGTATAATATGTAATGAGGCGCGCGTTGATTCGCCGCAGGAAGGACAGAGCCGGGGGGGCTTGCCTGCATGCAGACTCCAAAACATAAACAGCCCCCTGTCATGGCGCACACACTAAATGACGAACCTTACGGAATTCAGGCATTTATGTACGAACCAGAGTCGGAACCCGAACCGGAGAGTGAAGAGCCAGAGACGGTTGAAGAGACACGTTTACAGCAGGACGTCTCTGAATGGTAATTTTTTTTTCTGTCTTACTTTTTCATTTCGAGTGTCTGCTCACCTTGCCTGTAGTTAGATACAAGCACCTCAATGATAATTGCTAATTTATCAACAGTTAGTGATGTGACCCTCAAATATGGCGTCCTCCAGGCCTATATCTGGTCATAAATATAGCATTACCTACCATCTTTTTACTACAGTAACCTAGTTCCTATTCAGTGGCGGTCCTAGGTTTCATGACGCCCTGGGCGAACCTCACCTCCTTTTTATCATAACCTCATAAAATAAATATGCCATGTTTCTGTAACAAACAGGTTTGTACACTTCTTCTATTTATCCGTTCAGAGAGAGAGAGAGAGAGAGAGAGAGAGAGAGAGAGAGAGAGAGACACACACACACACACACAGACAGACAGAGAGAGTGTAGTAGATAGATATACAGTTGAAATACACATATTTGTTTATCTACATTTCACATTTATTAAATGTATTTTCTCTTCCTGTTTCCCAGTGCGAGTTAAATATCGCATTTGTCAATTGCGGTATTTTATTTTGAAAATTGCTTTAATTTTGAAAATTGACCGGATTGTCTCGTGTTTCTTTGTGTGATTTCCTGCCAGAATTGACACGATCGCTCGCGGCACGCGCAAAAAATAGAGCAGACGCCGAAACGATCGCTTCACGGCGCGGGGCGGCCGCGCCTATTCGCGGCGCTTCCGCGGCCGGTGTGATTGTATATGGGTCTATGTTAATTTTAGGAATGAAATACAATTTATTTGGCAGCAGTTTGTGTTGTGTGGTGGCCTAGGATCAGTCTATCCCCCGCCCCCCTCCCTCTTGCCTCTTCTGACACACACACATAACCTGTATGACTCTGACTCTCAGCAGCAAGTTGACGTGAGGGCGCCCATGCGCCCACTCCACCAACTTTGACATGGAAATGAGCGGCGGTAGTATAGAGATATGGCGACAGTTTTTTTATTTATTTTTTATTATTTTTATTTTTATTTATTTTTTTTTGGAGGGCGCTCGCTCGTGCGCCCTCACATAGATTGCGCCCTGGGCGGTCGCCCACATTGCCCATAGCAAAAACCGGCCCTGTTCTTATTGTCCTTTCTCCCTGCTGAAAAGGTGCACCTGTGGAAATTGTGATACGATGCCCACTGAAAGAGAGAATCTTTGCTGCAGGGAGACCCCAAAGGTAGATATAATACACAATGAGATAATACACAATATATTTCCTAGTCCAGTGTGCTTTTAAAAATAATACAAACACATGCCTCTTTTTGTTGCACAGGTGCTCAGAAGGATGAACCAGCTCCAAACTCCCCCCATGTGTATGACACAACATCCAGGCTTAGAGCCTGTCTGCCTAAATGTTTTTTCATTACAAAATGCAAGAAACATTTATATGCAGGATTATGCCCATTTACCTATTGGAGGCAATGAGAGGTAAGTTTTAGCTCAGCATCTATGTGGAATTAAAAACAAACGTAATTACCAATGAGATAACTGTGCATGTCAATGTGATAATAAAAATTGATATATATTTATCTGTTGTCATTGTATTTTATGTACTAGAAATAGCAAATTCACCACATTTCACTTAGGACAAATCCATTTGAGAAAAAAAAAACACAGAAGTACTTAGAGAATACACTATACTGCACCATTTAAACATTTCTACATGTAACTTTAATATTTAAAATGTGAAGAAACAAAGTTATAATTCAAAAGTGCCTTTTTATTAATTGTATATACATAAGGGGGGAAAAAAAAGCCATATTCTCCATGTCCAAATCAATAAAATTGTAACTTTCTGCACCAGTGAATACAGGCACCTAGCATACAGGTCCTTCGTGAGCTGGTGCTGGGGTCATCTTGGCTACAGAGTAAGAGTCGTCATTCCAGCATGTGTGGTGCTGTGTATCCGCCATGAATTTCCCGATGCTGATGGCGAATATGTAGGCTTCAGGATGCCCCTCGATTGAATCGAGACACGTAGCGGGCCACAACGTCCTCCTTCAGTGGCCTATCATATTGAGAGCATAGTGGCTCTGGCACGGGAATCTGCTTCAGCTGACTCACAAAAGGTGCCGGATCAGGAAACACCACATCAAACACCAGGTGCATCAGCTCATCCACGTAGTCTGTTGAGAGAAGAATGTCTGTGGATTAATAACACAATGGCTTTCCGTGAAAGTTAATATACCATCATTCTGTCCTTTAAATTTTTTTGCAAGGCTTCATAAAGTCTTTCATTTTTGTAATGTTCAATTTCAAGGTTCTGGGTAAGTTTGAAAAGTGTTGTAATTGTGTGTAAGTAATTCCACATTTGATTATCTGATATTGTTCAGAAGTAACTAACTGTGTTTGAGTCCAACAAGGGTAACAAAATACATCACAGAAATTGAAGCTCATCACATGTGTGAAGAGCTGCAGTTGATAAGGAATGACAAGTATTATAATCTAACATTAGATGTGACACTGTACCCAGTGTTAAAACTGTAATCAAAATAAACAGTAAAATCCAGCTGCAGAGCCTGTGTTCACACTTCACACTCGTGTTTTACATGTTAAGACCTGAGTTTTAATGCTGGTGGGCACGATGTATTAGATTAGATTACATTAGATTTATTTGTCACTCATGGGGAAATTTGTCTTCACTGACTGCACGTTAGCAACGAAGGACAGCATCGTGCATTACAAGACAAACAACAAGACAGACAACAACAGTAGTTATCCACAACAAAAGTAATGATACACACAGCAACAGTAACAACATGCACAACACCAGTGACAACAAACGTGACGACACAGTGAAACAGCGGACAGACAGATCAATGTTAGACAGACAGATCAGCGGGGCCTGCTGTTCAGGGCAGCTAACTTATAGCTACAGTGATCAAACTTTGGTGTGAAAATGTCAGACAAAGTCTGGCTGAGGACGGCTGTGAGCCGAAACACGTCCTCACAGCCTTAACATGAATGTCAACACACTCACTCGCCTCTAAACGTCTCTGCCACAACTTGATGAAATCGCCCCCAACCCGGGGTGCAAACCGCAGACGCACCGCGGAAAATACGGGGTTCATATAGTTTATACTAGTCCCGTTAGCATCTAGTGTTAGCACGATTAGCAGTTAGCTGGTGCCCTTTCTGCCAAACAGACAGCGGTATACCGTCACTTCAGGGTCTCAGACATTATAAAGCATAATCTTACACAACACTTACCGACTGCGCTGCAGGTGTGTCCCTAAAGGTCGGAACCGCCCCCTTTTTTAGCCGTAGTGCTGTAGCCAGCTGTGCCTGATACTGGCCCAGGTTCATGAAGGAGTCAGACATGAAGAGCGGCAGGGAGGGTCCCAGGAACATTGCCGTTGTATATAAAATTGACCCACTGGTCCCTGGTGGATTGATCTGCCGACGCAGGGATATTAAAATACTTGGATGTTGATTGTGGCAACCAACCACCGCGCACTTTACATGTGAACGACGTTTTGACATCTTGCTGTTCTCTAATGGCGGCGCTTCGGCGATTTCAGGTAGCGGACGGGGCGGGGTTGGGTGGTGAAAGAGGGGTGGGCTTATGCAAGTAGCGCCTACGGTGACGTCACCCTAGGCGCAGAATCAAAATCTCGTGCTTTAGGAATGCACACCCTTGTGTGCTATTCCTGTTCGGAAAAAGAGCAGAAGCGAAAAAACGGCGCCACTTTCAAACTCCAGCCTTTCAGGCAAGTTTCAACTGAGGTCAAACACAGATATGCATGTTTTAACAAGAGAAATTGTGATTTCCTGGTGATGACTCCTTTAACTCGCCAATGTTCGCGGGGCTGGTGGACACAGGGGCGGCTTAAGTGATTTGGAGGCCTTGGGTATAAAACGATATTAGCCCCCCTCCCCTTAGAACAATAGCAGGACAGACATGCCTCATTTCCCAAAGGGATATTCCAGTGTTGTCACAACAATTCAGATTAATCACCCTAAAAAAAAACACACATATAGATGATAAAATGTATCTTATATAGGCCTATAATGCAGCACAATGCTTGACTTAAACATTGTTTCCCTAAGGATTTTCAACAAAATTTAACTAATGCATGGATGTGCAATGCATTTATTGAATTGAAGTGCAAAAAACAAAAGGGGAATGGGGATAATATCACAGTATTTTGCCCAACAATACTGTAACAATACTGCAATATCGCACGATACTGCGATACTCTGAAGGAGGAAAAATACCAGTGAAAAGGCAAAAGGAGGAAATAATCGTATGTGTTTATTCATTGCATTGAGGTGTCACTTTCACAGAATTTTTCAAATGAGATTAAACAATGTATGACAAAGTGCATAGTTTTAGCTTAGTCCCTCTTTTAACACAATAACTGAACATGTATACATATGCCATCATTTCAAAAGAGCAATTAAGTAGTGACTGTGATGAGACAAAATGGTAACAGGCTTCATGCATGGAATCAGTAAATTATAATTGTATTTTTATTTTTAATAGTGATATTTGGCGTCAGTGCATCGATAAAGTATCATAGCAGGGAGTATCACAATATATTGATATTTTGATATGTTGTCCCACCACTAATAACAGTAATAGTAGGGTGTATGTATGACAAATATTTTAAGATTTTCTGATTATTTTTTTTTAATATAAGGGTATTTCGGCATCCAGCTTGGACTACGCAAATGTATGTGTATGTAATATATACACTCAACAAAAATATAAACGCAACACTTTTGTTTTTGCTCCCATTTTTCATGGAGATTGGGTACGTTAGGTAAGATCTAAAATTCATTCCAGATAGACAATTATTTACCATTTTCTCTCATATACATTTGTTCACAATATCTGTCTTACAATGTGTGATTAGTGAGCACTTCTGCTTATGCTGAGTATAATCCATACCCACCTCACATTGGATGTGCCACATCAAGATGCTGATCTAGACAAATAACAAATGATTTAAGTGCACAGGTGTGCCTTAAGACTGTCCATCTAATGAAAAGGGCCAGTCATCCTGAAATGTGCAATTAGTTTTTTGCTTTTCATTGGGGGTCTTGGGGACTCAGACCCAGTCAGTATCAATGGTGTGATCAACACATTTGCCTCAACTGCAGTGCAACTAACCATCTTTTTCAGGCAATAGTTAGTTTAAATCAGACTCTGTCATTATTGTGTTTTTTTTTTGCCTGTCAGGCAAATGTTGGGTTCCACTCCTCTTCAGAATTGGAGAACTGCCGTGTCGACGGTTGTCCTGGTTCCTTAATTATTAGTTCGGGAACTGGTACACGTCTGAATCAGTAATTTTTAACTTAGTCCAAGTCCAAGCACAATCCCAAACATGCTCAATGGGTAGTACAATGAATTCTCGGTTTGAGTATGTAAACTGGCCATGCAAGAACTGGCAGACCAAAATTTTCAGTCTTCCAAAGAATTGTGTACATGATCCTTGCAACAAATGGGCCGTGCATTATCTTGCTGAAACATGAGAAGTGATTAGTTCATGGAATGTATGGCACAACACCATGGAAGCACTCAGGTATCTCATCACAAAGGTGATCTCTGTGCATTCAAAATGCCATCAATAAAATGCACCTGTGTTCTTCGTCCATAACAGATGCCTGCCCATACCATAACCCCACCACCACCATGGGCCACTCGATCCACAACATTGACATCAGCAAAGCGCTCACCCACACGACGCCACACACGCTGTCTGCCATCTGCCCTGAACAATGTAAACCGAGATTCATCCGTGAAGAGAACACCTCTCCAACGTGCCAGACGCCATCAAATGTGAGCATTTGCCCACTCAAGTCTGTTACGGCGACGATCTGGAGTCAGGTCAAGACCCCGATGAGGACGACGAGCATGCAGTTGAGCTTCCCTGAGGCGGTTTCTGACAGTTTGTGCAGAAATTGTTTGGTTATGCAAACCAATTGTTTCAGCAGCTGTCTGAGTGGCTGGTCTCAGACGATCTTGGAGGTGAACCTGCTGGATGTGGAGGTCCTGGGCTGGTGTGGTTACACATGGTCTGCGGTTGTGAGGCCGGTTGGATGTACTGCCATATTCTCTGAAACGCCTTTGGAGACGGCTTATGGTGGAGAAATGAACATTCAGTGCACAAGCAACAGATCTGGTTGACATTCCTGCTGTCAGCATGCCAATTGCACGCTCCCTCAATGCTTGTGGCATCTGTGGCATTTTGCTGTGAGACAAAACTGCACATTTCAGAGTGGCCTTTTATTGTGGGCAGTATAAGGTACACCTGTGCACTAATCATGATGTCAGATCAGCATCTTGATGTGGCACACCTGTGAGGTGGAATGGATTATCTCAGCAAAGCAGAAGTGCTCACTATCACACATTTAGACAGATTTGTGAACAATGTTTGAGAGAAATGGTAATATTGTGTATCTGGAATGAATTTTAGATCTTTAAGTCCATCTCATGAAAAATGGGAGCAAAAACAAAGGTGTTGCGTTTATATTTTTGTTGAGTGTATATATATATATATATATATATATATATTACATGGGTTAGGGTTAGGGTTAGGGTTATATATATATATGTATATATATATATATAGTGTATCAATTATTTAATGTATTTTCATTATTATCATTTTGTTAACTATCATTATTGATTTTATCCACACTGATGGAGTTCATGAGAACATCAGGTGAATGTCTCCACTTATAATCCACGTATAATGCGACCAACTAATTTTGGAATATTAATAAATATTTGGTATAAGACAAAATAAACAAAACACTGACACTATTAAGTCCAAAGTGGGTGCTATAACTGCATGTCTGTGCATTCTGTTAATGGCAAAATGATGGGCTGCAGTGGTTCATTCACAGGGAGTAGCGTGTGATGAATTTAATCGTTTTTCTGCTATCTTTCCATATTTTCGATGCTTGATAGAGGAAATCCCATCCCTGTACATCTGTAACAAATTGTCTCAACACACGGTCCCTCAAAGCCTGCAGGACATGAATTAACCATGACTTGTTGAAGAGGACAAACAGAATATGTTGTTATGTTTACAAATCTGACCTACCACACTGTTTATTTATTTTTTTATTTTTTTATTATTGACTATCAGTCCAAGTGCCAAAGTACAGCATCTAGGGCTTCCACTCTCAAACAGAATTGGAAGGAAACTGCCACCGGTGTCCCCGGCTTCTCTGTTCCTCTGGTTTCCGCCTTTAATTGATTAGTTCCAGGAACACATGGAGATGACACTCTGACACAAACACTCAAGCAGTCAATTTTTTCAATACATTTAACAGTTGTCCTGAAGTCCAAACACAATTAACACAACATCTGTCTGTGTAAGTTATACAATTAACACATTTCTTCTTGTTTTGACATAGTGTTTAAAACTTTCACACACAAGCTCAACCAAGACCAAAACAATGTTTTTTTCTACCAAACTGAACAGCTGTACATATTGTATATTGAAACACAAATAAATCCCCTGTATTTTTTTCCATAGCTACTGAGAAACAGCTGATTAACGTTATGGAAATAGATCAATCACAGATTAGTCCCATCTAGGAAAGCAACTCAGGTGTTGAGTTTCTTCCAGAAAAGGGGACCTTTTTTCGCTGATCTTCTGGAAAAGGAACAATATAGAGCAATCTATGATCTATACAATATGCTGTCTAATGTATGGGCAGATCTGACATACATATTTCTCAAAGAAGTGAATCATCAGGACAATTGATGGCTCCAGCACCAATCAGACTCAACTTGTTTTAGGACTTTGTATGCAATTCACACATTAAAGAATCCCAAATCTGATCATTAAAACATTCTTTCTTGACAAAAGTGATTATTTTTAATTGGAATCAATACATACAAGAAACAGGTCTTTTAGTGCAACATCCTATTTTCTGGCCTTTTGTGAACATTAAACCAATCTTCTATAAACTACTGCTGCTAGGAACTAAAGCTATGGAACGTGACCATATCCACCCCCCCTTCATTGGCTCAGAGTTCAAGCCAGGCTGAACTTCAAAGTAAATTTATTAATTACCCAAGCTTGCATCATCTTATCTAACCTACCTCATTGCACTCTGTGTGCCACCTTTGCACTGTCAGATAACAACGTGCTGGTCTTCGTATAATAAGGCCAATTGCACTGAAAGTTTTTTTGAGAAGAACAAAAGTCAGTGGACAGAAAAGTTTTACCAAGCTTCACATCTGTGGTATGAACTCTTTTTTTTGCAACTGACGAAGCAAAAACCCAGACCAACTCTGTTTGATTCCAGAGGCATATCAAAGTATTGTATAATGCCATAGACAAAGGTCATATTTAATGAGTCACGATCAACTCTGCGAGGCTGTACGTGGGCACAGCAGAACTTCAGCTAAATGAGCATGGCAACATGGTCACAGTGATAATGCTAGCATGCTGATGTTTGGCAAGTTCAACGGTTGCCATGTTAAATTAGTTTAGTGTATTAGGAATCATTTGGTTAAAAAGCACAATATAGAAAGTACTGCTGAGGCTGATGGGAATGTAGGTTGGTAAGTATTTGGTCATGTACCAAAGTAGGCCCCGAATGGACGAGTGACATTTTGACATGATGATGACAAGTTAAGGGAACAGCAAAGTACTTTTAATTCATTCATTTAATGCAAGGGGAAATGCATGTTTGAACCACATTTGACAGCAATTTAACAACAGTTGCAGAGAGATTTCACACAACACTACAAAGGTTAACCTCAGCAAAGTGAGTTGCATCCCCTGGGGACCATGAATGTCTGTAGAAAATGTCAAGCTTATCCACTTGGATAGTTGCTGAGATATTTTGTTCTGCATCAAAGTGGTGGACCAACAGCCTAAAGCCAGCTAGCCTGGCTAAAAAACACCCTTAATAACCCGTAACAAGACCAGTTCCTTTTGCTTTATAGCACTTTAATTAGAGAGGAAAGAATCAGGCAGACCAGGACTACTCATTCCAAAACTCAATTCCCTCCACTTCTCCATGAAAATTCAACATCCATTTTGTCTGTAGTTATTCGCTGAAGTCAACGGGAATGTTGATGTTTCAAATCACAGGCATTTTATCTATTGATAAAGACTGATTGCTGGCCAGGCATTTACACCTCTTGGGCAATATGCTGGGTCATGTTGGCCCAGAGGTCTGTGATGCATCTGTTACAACTGTGATTCCTGTTTCAATTCCATCTGGTGACTTGTCATTGGGCTTCCTATTCTGTCTTCTTGGTGTACATCATCAAAAACTGATGTTTATTTCAATAATTCCAGTCCCAAAATCTTTTATTTTCTGAAAATACAGTAAAAGAAACAATTCAGTTTTAACATTCATTATTTTAAAATGTTAAAAATTCACAAAGCTCTCTGATACAAAATACAGCATATGGCATTTTATTATATGATCCAACTTGCACAAAATAGATGAATCCTGATTGAAACTATATGTGGAGACATTGTTAAACTGTCTCCCCTGAAACCTGCAAATGTGTCTTGAGAGCCACTAAAATGACATGAATTGGACATGACAAGATCAGCCCATGTCTTTGCTACCCATCACATGGCTGTGACACAAGTGTTTGAATTCAAGCCTCACTTAAACAAAAGTGACAGTCTTAAATAAATGAATTTGATGAGACAAAAGTTTTGCACACTGTTTTCCCTCATATTCTGCGAGCATCCTGGGACTATCAGAGCGGGAATCTGACTAGAGGGCGAGATGAATCTTATCAGCTGCTTATATATTCTGGGCTCAGCCTCTGGACTTGTATCAGTAATTACAATTTATCAGGATTTGAGAGTCGAGGGGCCGATGCAGATCACAGCAGGACTACAGCATCTCTCTTGAAAAGATTTTCATTCAGTTTAAACTCTGAAATGTTCCACAAAGAGGAAACGCGTTTTATTTTTCACATGGTTCCACAATTTATTTGCATTTTTGTCCAGCTCTCCATGTACACACAATAGTAACACAAATAGCATCGTATTGTAAACAATGATTGAACACACTTTTAGATTTCCTTGGATATAACTCAATAGAATCAGGTCAGAAGTTGGGTATTATTTGTTTCATAATGAAAATGAGCCCAGATAACTTATAAGACGATTATGTTGTCAAAAATTATCCCATAGTTGGATTTCACATTGACTTAACATTTAGCATATGTCCCTTTGTTGGCCAAATATTAGAAAAAGAAACTACACTAAAATGTTTGGTAACTTGTAAAACAGAATCTTTGCAAGGCCACTTGGAGCACTTTCTGCCAAAATGGATCAAGCATGCTTACATACAATCAGCTGTGTAAATACAATTGTTACAACGTGTAACAACTATATTTGCATAACCACTACGATTATAGAGTTACTGATAAAATACATTCAAAAGGACATCAGATAACACAAGACCAAATCTTCAGTTTGTAGGGGCAGAAAGAGAAAAGAGTCTTAACTCCACTAAAACCACAGAGTATTAGGAACTGGATTCTCCACTGGGTCATATGAATAATGCACTGAAGGAGCGTGTTTAAATTATAATAAATATAAGTGTTCATAGTAAACGATGCTTTACCAGAAATTGTGGATGCATTGTACTGAAAGTGGAAATCTGAAATCATTGCAGGTTATGACTTTTGTGCAGAAGCATTAGAAAAAGAAACAAGCAATAACCCACTTAACTAATATGTGCTCACAAATATTTGGTATTTGCTGTCTTTGATGTTTTAAGCCCTGTGTTCGCAGTGCAAAAAATAATAATAAATGAATAACAAAACAAAACAAAAGAACAAAGTGCTATCAAAAAGTAGTTTCTCGCCTTCCTCTGTCTGCTGACTTTGTATTTGGATGCAATGGAATGAAGTTAAAGGAGAAATCCGGTCATTTTTGACCCCATGTCCGTTGTCCTCAGGGTCATCCCGACTTATTAGAAGCAAAAAACCCGACAAAAATTGACGTTGCCTAGCCCGAGATCTGTACCTGCCTGGCAGCCTTCCAGACTCGCTACAATGCTAACCCATTGGGGCACCGTTGAATCTGCTTTCCTGGGCCTCAGAAAACAATTCCAAGACCTATGCAACACAGGTTGTGTCCGTACGAGACACCACGGCGCTCGTTTAGCACAAATAGTGTGGCAAAACGACATAAATATGTGTGTTTTAGTATGAAGTTACTCACCTCAAATCACCCCGCAGAGTAGACATTAGCAGTAGACAGCCGAGCGCCTGTCGTCCCTCCCAGTCACGCAGAAACGAAAACGTTTTTCACGTAGTTTTGATTTTGTATCCATAAAGAAACAACTGAGCAGTGCAGTCGTCATGTCCGTAATAAATCCATGAAGCTGTTACGTCCATATATACGTTCCGGGCGCTCGTCCGTCCCAGTCACCGCAGAAACATAGCAACGATAGCTTACAGCTAAACAGTAGCCGGGAGCCAAAACAATGGAAGTCTTGCGTAAGTTCCCGTCTCCCGACGTCCTCACTCTGGAGCTGTTTTCAAGCCACTAGTGACAAACTTCTTTCCATCGAGTAGTGCCGTCATGTCCATATGACAGTGTAACTGGCGCTAGCCTACATAGTAAGATTGCTTAGCCTTTGTGACAGTTGAAGCTGCTACAGCGACAACAAATCTCGCGCAGTCTCAGTAGGCTAGTTGTGTTGACGGCATGAGTGGGAGTCGCGCGTCGCGCGTGCGTGCAGTCTCTCATCAACAGAGTGAGATCAAAGTGACCCTCGCGCGACTGTCCAAGATGTTTCACTGTACTGGCTTGAAAACAGCTTCAGAGTGAGGACGGCAGACGGGAACTTGCGCGAGACTTGCATTGTTTTGGCTCCCGGCTACTGTTTAGCTGTAAGCTATCGTTGCTATGTTGTAACATAGTCATACATATGGACATAACGGCTTCATGGATTTATTACGGACAGGACGACTGCACTGCTCAGTCGTTTCTTTATGGATACAAAATCAAAACTACGAGGAAAACGTCTTCGTTTCTGCGGTGACTGGGACGGACGAGCGCCCGGAATGTTACTAGCTGAAGCTATGTTGCTATGTTGTAACAGTCATACATATGGACGTAACATCTTCATGGATTTATTACGGACAGGACGACTGCACTGCTCAGTCGTTTCTTTATGGATACAAAATCAAAACTACGTGAAAAACTTTTTCGTTTCTGCGTGACTGGGAGGGACGACAGGCGCTCGGCTGTCTACTGCTAATGTCTACTCTGCGGGGTGATTTGAGGTGAGTAACTTCATGCTAAAACACACACATTTATGTCATTTTGCCACACTATTTGTGCTAAACGAACGCCGTGGTGTCTCGTACGGACACAACCTGTGTTGCATAGGTCTTGGAATTGTTTTCTGAGGCCCAGGAAAGCAGATACAACGGTGCCCCAATGGGTTAGCATTGTAGCGAGTCTGGAAGGCTGCCAGGCAGGTACAGATCTCGGGCTAGGCAACGTCAATTTTTGTCGGGTTTTTTGCTTCTAATAAGTCGGAATGACCCTGAGGACAACGGACATGGGGTCAAAAATGACCGGATTTCTCCTTTAACGGTGTAAAAGAAAAGTGTGACATACTTTAGAATTAAATTATAGCATGTGATCCAGGGAATTAATCACCACCCCTTTTCTTGTATCTGTTTTGGTGATAAGCATTTTTTTTCTTTTTGCATTTGATGTGTTTATGAGGTATGGTCTTTATCATGCTGGTATTTGATAATTTGCATTAAAGGTCTGTGTATGTTGTTTTCTGTTCATTCCTCGGCTGACCCTGTGCGTGTATAAGCCTGCCACTGACTGCCATCCTCCTCCCAATCTGCTATCAGCCCTATCTGCTATGCAAGGGCACCATCGTTGCATCCTGTGCTTATCGACACCAAAGACGATTGTGATTGATTTTAAATAAATACAAACAAGCCTGCACTTACACAGCGCTGTAGATATGCAGTAGGTCTAACTATGTCAGACTCGTTAATTCTGGACTGCATTTGTCTTCAAAGCAGTCTGCCATGGTCCGGGACAAAATTCCCCAATTTTGAGGTTGTTTCTTAATTTAGTCCTCAGTGGTCGAGCGTCAGGGAGGAGAAATTACTGCATCGCTGTGTCGTTAAACTCAAGGCAAACCTGCTTTTGTTTTTTTACATCTACACAACATATGGCATCATCAACAAAAACACAATCTGACAGCAACAACTTGGATTACAATTAAAACACTAGAAAATTCATTTTAAAGGAAAAAATGTGAATCAGCACTAACGTAGTGCATAGAGCATCTTGTTCATTCTCGGGAATTCAAAAAAAGGCTGTTTGTTTACCCAAAAGGCGTGTGACATTTCCTTTTACAAAGATCCAGCGCTGATGAGACAAAGTCAAATGCCAAATGTTCTCTTGTTCAGTCCTTGAACGTCATGAGTGTCTGACTGAAAGGGTTTGGTCTCCCTCACGACACGAATACAAGACAAATAGTCAGGTTGTCCCTCTGATTTTTGACACACACAAAAAAAACTTGAACACCTGTGGATCCACTTAGTCTTTGCCTTTTAGGGTCCTCGTGATTTGTTGGCTGCAAACAGTGCTTCAACTGTGTTCACATTGCAAGCAGTTAAAAAAAGGACCTAGAGGTCCATTTGTCGAGAGGCCTCTTGTCTCATTTGCACAATGTCTGGCTTTGTTTGCTCTTCGTTGGGGAGGAAGCCAAAATTCTGGGCTACATTTCCATTTACTAGCAAATCAAGTGCAATTGATGCTATTCGTCCACTGCATTTTTGCATTGCAGTTGGCACTACAGCAAATATTCACCCCAGCTCAAACCGGCCAACAATCAATGGTATGTGATGGACGTGCTTGCTAACAATCAAGACGAAACCAGGCGTGTTTCTGAGGACGAGCGCATCCTTGTGAGGTATAGCAGCCTGGTTACATATCCATGTCACCATCGTAGGCCAGGGTCAAGGGCTTCTGTGGTGGAGGAGACGTCTTAGTGGTTTTGGACGGCTTACTGAAATAAATAGACAAGAAAGAAAAGCTGACAGCCTATCTGACTTCCCAGCACAGGGCAGCCCAACTTGATTTCAGTGTTTACAAAGAATTCCATTATCTGATAGCAGCTGCACACAGCAGACAAAATACTGTGAGGAAAATAACTCATACTTGACAGGGTTCTTTTTTCAAGAAAAGCAGATGGTTAGGAATTAGCTTTGTTTCTCAGTGTTCAGTCTGTTTCTTCCACCTACAACGTGTGTGGCCTATAACGTCACTTTTTTTTTCTTTTCTTCGAATTGTGCCTCGTGCACAAACTGTAGAGAAATAAATACAGTACATACCAAACCAGGAATGATAATGCAATAATGAAGAGTATTAAGATGAATCCCACAGCAGTCACGGCGTAAACCCACAGCTTTACTCTTCCGTCTGTGCAATCAAAAATAAGTTTTAATACAGGTTTATATATTTACATCTACATCTTTTCTCTTTAGATTTCAGAATAAAGAACATGCTGTAGACGAGCAACTTGCATCTCTTGACATTTTAATGGTCCATTTTTTCTTTAGAACCTATGATGATGAGTCCCACTAGAGATGAACCCTAGCCCTAACCTAAAATGGATTCCACCCCCAGCCCAGTGATCCTAGAGCTACAAAGGCAGGTTAACAGGCAGGAATCAACTCAGGCACACTGGTTGAGCTGTAAAGATCATTTCCATTTCAGTACCTGGGCCAACAGGTCGTAAGGTCCACTCGCTGAAGAGGTCCTGGGCCTTAGACGGCCCGGGTTTTAATCTTCCGGAGTTGGTTTTCACGTCAGCTTTCTTGCTGTTGTCCACCCCCGGGGTTCTGGTGCAGTAGTCCAGGAAGCCGTGCGTGGTCATCACTTCAGTGTAACCCTTCTCACACCCACACACTCCGCTCTGCATTGGAGGGAGCACATCACTCACAGCCGGCACAAGATGACTTTGATCGTTACTTTCCCAATGCTGCAAAACACTGCTGACAAACCAGTCTGCCATGCGTAGGGACTATTCTGCTTCACTCCACTCTTTTAAAATAATTTCTCCTTAAAGCAGGTTGATTTCTCCAAACCCTGACATTAAACTGTGCTCCTCAGGGGGTAGATTGCACCAGCACGTCCCAGATTTGAACACTGATATAAAAAAAAAAGAGCTCCAACACAACACACACACACACACACACACACACACACACACAGAGGAACCAAGTGCAATACACCAGATCACAGCAAAAGGGCTTTGCATTTGATTAGATTTAAGGCATTTAATCTGCATGTAAAATATCAAATAAACATACATCAAATGCTTCTTAAATGCATCAGTGCCACACTGTTTTGTATTTTTAAGTGCAGTTAGATGGACGGTACTCTAAGGGGCAGTAAAACGTCAAGCTTAGCCTATTCTTTGTAATTTTTGTTGTGCAGTTCCTGGGACACTGAGCCCACATCCAATGGTTATAATTATACGATGCTTTAAATGCCTGTTCCTGACAATTAGAAAAGTCTTCTGTCAAAATCCATCCAGCTCCTTACTTAGAATGTGGCAGCAGCAGGAAACAGCAAAAACAAAGTGAGAATTACACAGATCTACCTGATCAAGTATGACCAGCTTACCGGTGTGCAGTGCGAGAACGGCTTGGTGCACGGAGGATGGCAGTGTCTGACTGTGGTCGGCCGTTTCTGCAGGAAACATCCCCCTGGAGGAAGACAACAGGTTCTTATTTCAGTTCCTTCAGCCATTGATCACAAAATTAATGCACTGTCGCGCCTGATTAATGGGCTCAGTTGCCTATCAGCGTCTGTGATCAATTTGTGAACATTTTAATTCCAACATGGAAAATTGCATGTCAAAATATCAAAGAATAATGCCTTGGGCTCTTGCCATCTCGGCAGAGGGAGGTTATTCCTTCTGAGCTCATATTTGCCAGGAACACTTCCTTACAGCGATAAGATCACATTCGCCAACTATTTACAGCACATCAAGCTCGCCTTAAGCTTTCGTTCCCTATTACCTTTGTTCTGTTTCTCTACGCCTGCTTTTCTTCGCACAAATACAAATGCATGATTATTTTTATATGGATCGAAAGCCTCCCAGCTAAGAGTCTGGCTTATTGATTACTTATGTTAAGAGGGAGCGGAGAAATCAATGGAGTCTGCACTGAGTATGGGCACATCAAATAAGGTGTTAAATTCAACTATTTGTTTGTGTTGTGTGTGTGTGTGTGTGTGTGTGTTTGTGAGTATGCAAGATACAGAGAGTATTAGAAGACCACACTGCTAACTGTCACGCACAATTTTTATATTATGCCATCAGATTTTCTTGCAGGGGGTAAAGTTACTGATCATATATAACCCGTAAAAACCCATATAACCGTATTTTATACTGAGATTAACAATTACGATCCTTTTTCGTATCTGGCCTTCTTACTTGTTTCCAAACGTTTCAATTATCCCCTGAAACAACAAGGAAATCCATTCTAATGTATTTGTAAAACACCTGCTGCAACCACGTCTGCCAAAATTATCAGTGTGACAGCTTTCTCCGATGAATGAAAAAAGAAATTCACTTACTGTCTTGGCAACGCTTATTAATTCAATTTTGAGCGACCAAACAATCTGACATATCCATGTGATCCAGACTGAATTGAAAAAGGGGAACCCGTGCGGCTTTGTGCTGCTCCCACCGATTCAGTTCAGTGCGGGGGAACAAAAGCAGCACTGGGACACTGCTGCAGTCTGCATTAGGCCAGATATACTGCACATAGATATTCATATTTCTATATGAGTGTCTTCCTAGGAGTGCTTCTGCATGAAGCCTCTATGGTGGCCAGAAGACACGGCGACCATTCACCTGTGACATTGACACCATCTGAGCGCTGACACCACACCACTCTCTCATTGTTGCTCCATCCTCCCGTCCTCCACTGGTAACTGTGGCATTTCCCCCCTGTAGCAATGGCAGAGACGATGCTCATTAGTTGTTTGTGTTGTCAGGCTCCCACAGACATTAACCACCACTTTTCCTGCTGCCTCGCTATTTCACATTAGAAGGTATGACATATTATATTTGTAGTGAACGGCAAAGGGACCAATTTCTTCCGAAGGAGTGTACTACAAGACAAAGGCGTCTTTGGAGGAAATGAGATGGTTGGAAACATATGAGAGACATGTTTTATTTTCTAAAAGGACTGCTCCTTTGCTGCTTATTCTCCGATGGAGGAGTCGTGTCGGAATATTGATTTGAAAGGAAGGAATAGTCAAAGAGCCTAAATATGCCTTTTCAGGGATGAGCCTACATACTTGGTGGCTGTTTGATGATAGTAATGTAGATGAAGCAATCAGAAGGCACAAGAGGATTTAATGAAACAGTAGAGGACAAAATAGAAGAAGGTTCTGGTAATAAACCAAACTAAACCTTAGGTCAGTCAGTAATTGGATGCTTCCATCTTTCATCAAAACTTAGGGAACTGATGTAACAGACATGACCTTTCTATGTTCACATACTGACACTAGATTGATAGCCTTTAATCATATTTATAGTTTTTAGGTGCAGCTTCAATAATGACGTCTTTACAATCACTACCACTTACAGCAGGGCAGGCCATTTACATATCACTTGTAATATCATCTTTAAGCTTTTTCCTCTGTAAAGGCAGGTTTATATAGTGAAACCCAAAATATGCCTCCAATCCATAATATCTGTAATGAGCTGTGTGTGGGCTGATAAGTGTTCTGTCAAGGTGCAAATAGTACCATCAAGGATATAGTGCCCCAATACACACTGATTAACTCGAGTGTGCTTTCAAGGTCAACGGGATGAAGTAGACATCTTTGTGTGGGCCTCCCTTATGACTGCAGTGTGTTGAACATGTATCAGGAGACCATTTCCACTTCATTGATCATGGGATCAGCAGCTTTCATTCTCAAATATCCAAGCATTGAACCAGAAGAGGTCAGTGAAACAATGCTTTACATTGTGTTTAGTCACCATTCAAACCTCATTAACAGACAGATTTGTAGGTAAACTAACATGTTAACAAAACATTTCTGATCGAGCACACGCAAATCAGCATTAGCATTCATTTGGAGTTTCTGTTCATCCTCCCCTTGGCTGTTGGCACCGACTCCTGAGGGAGATGTTTGGCTCTTTGGCTGCTAAATGCTCCACAACGCTAAGCAGCTAGTCATTAGCTTTGTATGTCTGCTGTCTGGTGTTGAGCAGTAGCTTATAGTGGATTTGTCAGAGCTTATTTACTGAAAACAGGTACATGAATGTGAAAACAACGAGATAAAAGAGGCGATATAAGGCACAGGGAACAATAAAGCTGTGGGTTCATCATGATCATTCCTTTCCATATACAAGTAGTCATTTGGTCCATTGTTGATTTATTGATTATAGTTCCATGTAAGGCATTCAAACCAGGTCATGTTAGGATGACTCTCATCACCATATCCCAATAAAATCATTTTTTTCCCCACATTTACATATGTTTCCTCAGTACCTTTACAGGGCTGGGTCTCAAAGACTTGACGGGGGCAGCTGCCCTGGTTCTCCATGACCTGAATGATCACAGCTCTAGAGCGTGCTTGGCGACCGGTGGCCTCAAAACTCCGCCCCTCCAGGCAGGTCAGCTGACAAGAGCTCCAAGACGACCAAACCGTCAAATGGCAGTCTCCTGAGGGCAAAAAGGAACAGAAAAGTATCACTGATAGGCACAATTCAATCAATAACACTGCCAGACTTCCTTTTTGGATACTTGAGGGAGGTTCAGCTTGCCCTCACTATTTCAGGATATTTTATTGGCTCCCCTGCTAGCTCCAGGAACATTTAAAAGAGATCGAAAACAACTTCAGCACACATCTGCGGCAGATAATGTACCAAATGCACAAAAACAAATTACTTAGACGGCCCAGTGGGTATTCAGAAGTAATAGACCAGCCAGCATTATAAATGATATAATACAAGCTATAACTCTGAGCCCAGCTATAAAGTCAACAACCAATACTGAAACATGTCTTTTAGGAGAAGCAGAACTAATTTGATGTGGAAAATGTTTTTTTCATGGCTGTTTGATGTATTCTGAGAGTCCAAATATGAATATGTCAACACTTGCTTCCTTGAAGGTCAAGCATTAATATCCAGTAATATGCAGTCCTTCATAGGGTCAGCTTGTAGTGATGACATCGCTCATTGCCACAGCCCCCTCAGCCAGAAGCCCCTCTGATTCTCTGCCCTGAACGCCCATTAGTGATCTGTGGATTGACGCATATCGTTATCCTTCATCTCCATGAAGATCGACTCCCTTCCCTCATGCTGCTACGCCTCTGCTGTGGCTAAAGCTGCGAGACGCCACCAATAGCAACACATACACACCACACACACAAACGCACACCACACACACAAACAGAGGCATACTGTACATCACATACGTGTTGACAACCACTCCGCTGGGCTCCACGCTGCGTCTGCCACCTTCACACTAACATGACACACACACACACACACACACTCACACACACTGCTCTGGCCATCAAATACTTCTGATTCTGAGCCAAGGCTCACAGCAAAGGCGAGTTGAGTGATGAATCAAGGCAAGGATCAGAGGACCGGAGAGGCGGATGAGCAGAAGGGAGCGCTGCAAGATGGTCTCATCATCGCAAAAGCAATAGTGCCTCGCTTGGCCAGAGCCATGACAACAGAGATCAGAGTTGTTTTCATCAGATGATAATGATTGTGTTTCTCTTTTAAACATCGACAAAACAAATCTGATATATTCTAGTGCTTGTGTAACTGGCTTGCATGCTAACTAAGTGTGCCTAAGGACCATAAAGCTTCATTATAAATGTTCAGTGTGGAAAGCCAGACGGTGACAAGTGAAGCAGGTCATAGCTGTCATCTTGGCCAGCAGCTCCCTTGCTAATGGGAAATGCTACAGCTATGCCGTGGCCTAAAAATGGATAAAAAACAAAATAAAAAAACACCAGTGGGCATCATGAGATGTCAGTTAACTATGATCTGCTGGCTTCTTGTTTCATGTGGTGATTTTTATAATCATAAAACAGAACTGATACAATTAAAAACCATGGTCATGTTTCACGAAATAGGTCCTTTGTCAAAATAATCAGTTCAAAGCCCTGTGTGATCATTTCTTTTTTGTGTTTTACTAGATTTAAAAATGTCTAACGAGGTGACATTTTCTTTAATCTATAAAATGTAAATGTTAATATACTCCAGTACATTGGAAGAGTTCCATCAAGCTTGAATTTGGCACAGGAACATAAAGTTAGAGTAAGTCAACTTTTTCCTATCTCGTCCTCTTTACTGTTAAGGTACGGCATGAAGGCACAGTGCCGGCAGCGTTCTGGCAGCACTGCTGCACTTTTATCATTACCCATCACATAAAACAGCGTGCATGTGGTTTGATGTGTACTGAAGACTGCCAACAGTGAATGCAGTAACACTGTTGAAATTGCAAGGAAGACAAGTTGATCGAGACCGTCTTCTCACACATTTCACCAGCAGTGGCTGAGGCTGTACGGTGTTTGTACTGCTGGACAGATCAAACACATGGACCAGGGCCATTCACTCAGGTTTTATGTGTAATTTCTGTTTAATGAACCTCTGATTAATTTTGTAATTGTTGAAAAGGACAGGGGATCTTTAATAATGCACTTTAGTGTTATAATTTGTCTCAGATCTAAATGCTGTGCCTCACCAAGTCCACATTTAGTTGGAGGAAAGAGCAAATGTTACTATATAATGTGAGGAACCGACATAGAGCTCAATCAAGTCTAAAGGCACAAATACCATGTTGATGTTAGGGAATATATTATAAATTACATACACCAATTTCTGTTTAGTTAACTTGTTCTTGACTAATTAAACAGTTTATTTGAAGGAACATTTTTAAGATGATGGGACTGTTTCCTTCAATGTAAATCAATGTAAACATGCTTTCCTTTAGACTGATGGTTCCTAAAGGTGGACTGTCTTTTAACAAGTTGTGTTATATTGTGATGATGTTTATTACTTCACTAGCTGTTTTGGCTCGAAGACTCATGCAGCTCATAATTTTTCATGCAGCCCCACCTTCTCTATCTCTGAGAGCCAACGCTTTTTTTTACTGCCAGCCCACATCGTCGTGCCTGCATTTGGTGCTGCATAATAATGTGCTCCCATCATGCCCCGCAAGATCGTCTTTCTAAATTAATTTAGCATTGTGATGAAAAATTAGGAATTAGGGTGAATTAGAACAAACCTAATTTTTTGGCTTTGTTATCTCACCTTTTTTATCATAAACATTCCAAAGTAAATAAATAAACTATGATCACCAACAAGTGCATTATTGCTGTTGGAAAATAATGTTTTTGCATCAGCACACAAGCTCTCTGCGTGTTGATTTTCCAAATTGTTTCAGATGGATTTTCTCGCTTTATGTAATTCTGGGTCAATAAATCATTTATTGTAAGGAATAAATACTGTTAACTAATTGATGTTTTAATCGGTCTTCATTAACTAGAAATGTGAACATTCTATGCAAGCTGTGTTGTGTTTTTGATTTTTTGTTTGTTACCAAGTTGTTATTGAATGTGTTAGACCAGATAATGTAACACTAAAGGGGTCATTAGTTAATCTATGACTGTTATTGATTTTGCAATAATTATTTAGCAGCTGAAAATGTCAACCAATTGGGAGAGGGCATGGTGCATCGGCAGATTCCAGCAAATGCGTTTGCATTCAAAAACAAGGGTATTGATTAGGAAGTAAATGACCCAGGGCAAATCATTATTGGCATTATGAATCAAAAAGAGACAACAGTAATACACAGGTCATGCAATCATGTAGTTTTGCTCTACTTGAGCAGATTACAAAATATCATTATACTGTATATTGCATGCAATTGAATCAATAATAACATGGTACTGAATGACAATTCATTTGAAAAGCAAACATGTTCATGCTGAATATATGAGTGCAGTTTTACCCGGACAGGGGACGAAGCAGGGCTGCTGCATCTCCTGTTGGATCTGCTGCCTCAGTTTGTCTCCACAAAGCTCCTCATCCACACGTTGAGGAGGAGACTCATGCCAGTTGCCCCAGTGGACGACACATGACAGGTTTCTCGTCCGAAGCCCCTCACCACACTCTGCACTCTACATGGACACATGGTTAAAGCTGTTTCCTCACCATAACGTAGACAAGAGTAGAAAGTCCGCACTGAAGCATCCATTTGACTTGGCTGGATATCATGAACAGTTTGTTAATGAATGCTAAGGGACTGATGACTCAAAGGAATGAGTGGATGAAACTAGTTGAGTTAGAATGAGTAATAACTGGTTCTCATTTGACTCCATGGATCTTCAAACCCTGGGTTTTTAATGCTTGTCGGCATAACATCATTTACAGACTTAAGAGGTTTCAGGTGCCCTGTGGACTTGGGTAAAGTTTGTGCTTGCATTCAGTTTGACTCATCAAGCATTGTGTGTATTTTTGAAGTCTAACAAACATGTTGTTCAAAAACATTTCCAAGTTTTTGATGATTTTGAAACCTTTACATTCCATTTACTTGCTAGCCTTTTTCATTATGTACATTAAGGTTTTACTGCCACCTGCTGGTCAGTGTAATTGTGTGAATGCTTATGGTTCCAACCAAAACACTTCACATGGTACCTTTAAGAAAGTGTCTGTTCAGTGTGATGTCAGAGAAAAACTGATGAAAAACCAGAAACCCAGAGCCATGATGCAAGCAGGCACCCTTGGTTTGCTCATGATGACATCACATGGAGGTAGAAAGCTGTTACCTCTGATGAGGGCTGTTACAACATCAGATTTTCAATTTCATTATCATGGGCAAACCAATTCACGATAATGATATAACCATATATAAAATAATTTAACATGCCCTGGAGATTGCACTATATTATCATATGGGTATTGTTGACATGATATCAATATTTCATTTTTAAACAGCACAGCTATCATCAGTACTGCTATATTAAGACACCCTTACCTCCAATCAAGCAGTCACAGAGCAGGTCATACCTTGACAGTGCATGGGGACCAGTCACTTAGCAGCCATGTATAGCAAGGCCTTATGGGACATGGCTTGTTCTGGGTGAGCTGGTTGGGACAGGGCCGACCCTCCTCGTTAGCCTCCAGCAGGATTCTCCTCGTGCGCGCAGACTGACCTGCACCGATACACCGTTAACATAACAATAGATCAGAGGAGGGCCAGCAACATTTCCAAACGGTATTCATAAAGCTTTGACGTTCAAGTTGAGTACTATTTTTGTATGTAGGAATCTCAAACATTTCGACATTCAGGGCCACTTTTAATATGACAAAGTCAATATGACAAATGAAGAACAAAAACATTGGAATTTATAGGACTAAACTGCAGGGCAAGAGAAATGAATGCATCACTGCACAAACATAAGCCGCCATAAAATAACAGGTAAAAAACAAACAAGTGGATTTACACTATGAATATTATTTTCATCTTGACAAAAAGGAATTAGCATCATACATCTGTGTCACCTTGCCACTTTATACTCATATCCAATATTTTCCTATACAAGTATTTTATTCAAGTGAGCCATTAATAATGGGTGTAAGGGAAAGTTCAGTAAATGGCAATGGTATAAAGGACAGCCAGATTGTTTGCTATGCAGTCTGGGTCCTGTGAGGCTCAGCGAAGGCATGGCCTCCATCAGCCATCCAGTTAAGACAGAAGCTGTGTTTGTGCGTGTGTGTGTGTGTGTTTGTTTTATACCGGGGGAAATGCTAAGCTCTATGGGCCCCAGGCAGGCACAGCAAAAGGCCTTTCAGCTCTGCCATCTCAAAAATCAAACCAAAACATTAGTGCTCCCACGGGATCCTGACAGAACAAGATCCTTGCATCGTCTGACACAGATACGACACAAATCCCTCATCAAGGCTGACAGATGTGTTTTACATTGTGAGAATGAACAGCGAGTGGCAGAAAACAGCCGCGGCAACATTGACAGCGCCGAGTAAACTACACGGTGAGTCTGGAGTTTCAAATCTGTGTAAGCTTTTTGGAATGAGGGGTTAATTGTGAGGAGATAGATAGCTGATGACAATTTGAAATGAACGAACTTAAGAAGATACCATTGTTAAGCCTCTCTAATTAAGATATTAACACACGCTCTTTCTGGGCTTTGGGAGCCCCATGAAACAATGTAGGCATGCAGGTTAAATCATTAACTTCTGCAAATTGCACGAGGTTATAACATGGCCAAGTGATGAGGAGCATGCACATCTTTACTATATTACTTTACTATGTGTATGTTTTAAATCATGCAGAGGAAAGTGCATATATTTTATTTAGGAACACTGAATCTTTTATGATGTCCATTAAGGTGAGCTGCATGAAATTTAATTTAAATGAACCTCCTTTTCTTAATATCTAACCGCATAAAACAAAGTTATCCCTGTTAATTAACAAAACTGGGCTTCATACAGAATTATAAGGGGATATATTAATATATACATTATTGAAAAGAAAAACCTCAGCAGGACACAGTTTCCCTGTATAATAAGGCTTTGGATTACACATACTCGTAAATATTTTAATGCATTTAAATGTATTCATGCACAATTCTACATCTTGGTGAATGCTTGAGTAGAAGGAATAATGAGACGCTGCACATGTGGTCGACTGTGTCTGTTCATCAGGTTGGTGTTGACATTGGTTGGTGTTAAGTTTGTTTGCCCGTGTGTTTACCTTGGTTACCACAGGTGTGAGAACATTCCGCCCACGGCGACCAATCTGAGAGTATGCAGCTGAGAGGACATTTAACCACGCAGCTCTCTGACAGCCTCCACTTGTTGATCAGACCAAACTGCAGAAAACAAGTGTAGAGCTGTGACGACGACTGGCTAATTATTTCCACTAAGAAGAAAAATGAGGCGCCCACATTTCCATATTTTAAATAGGCCGAGGTTCATTTTAGGACAGTGGAGATGTAGCAATTAAACAATTTTACCATTAACCTTTCTTTCAAATGATAGTGAGTTACATTCTCTGAATGTTCATGAGAGGGAATTACATTGCTAATGTACATTATAGAGTACTTTACGGAGAGGCGACAACATCACAAGCTGAATTTTAATATGATTCTGGGTATGCCAGAAGTTGACTACAGTTTGTCGCAACAAGACAGAGTTTGAGTTTGCAACCCACCAGTGACAAATGTTGCAGCAACTTATATTGCATTTACAGTCAAGTGCAGCATCCTTAAGACCCCTATTTATCTTTGCATGATTAAGTCAAGGCAATTAGATTAAGTTGTGTCTGGCTTGATGGCAAACTGCTTCATGACACATAAAGGTGTCAAGACCTTTTCACTTAAATAAATTGGGCTACTGGGGTTTAAATAATGTATAAGCCAGTGGGAACAGAAGAGGAAGAGGAGTGCTGCAGCATCAATCAATAATTCATACTTAAAAAAGAAAAAAAGACAAACAATACACTGGTGCAATATTCCAATTTCCCTGTTTGGAGGCTCTCTGTCATTTGGCCCCACCAGCACTGGTTAAGATTTCAAAATAAATAGCTTATGAATAGTAACTAGAAAATAGTAGACTTGATCAACAAGCCCTCCAACTCATACGACCAAATAGGTTGTGTGTCACGTCCTCAAATACGACCTCTGGGAGCGTACGTTAGATGAGCACTCCTACTGGTGACATAAGAGCATTGCATATTGCGTGGATTAATCCTCGACGTGCGTATTGCGGAGATTCTTCCGCAACGACGATAGTAGTGGCTGGAACTTCATTGGACTAATGAAGGTAAGTACAGTAAATTGTGTTTAAGGGTAAGGGTTAGGGTTAGGTCGACGTGTGGGGGGGGGGGGTCTCTGCCGATGATTGACGGGGGGCGATCATCCGTGCGCGGGGTGGGGGGTGGGGGGGGTGGGGGGGGGGGGGGTACACATTACAGTAGTATTCTGTGCAAAACGTCAGATAATTTCAACACAGCCAATTGGTCCCGTGAAAAAAAATTAAACCCGGACATTTTCATGAATACGGCTCTAAGTACGTTGTTTTTGGAGAAGAAGGTCAAAGTTCATCAGTGATGTCTCATCTGAGACACCGGAGTGTCGATATTTACTTGACCGCTAGAGGGCGCGCTATTTTGAAACGTAACATATGGTCGTAATTCGGTGCTTGACACACGACCTATGTGGTCGTTTTCTGGAGGAGGACAGTCTCGACTTGATGCATCGCAGAACCAGAAAAAAAAAAAATCCCCCCCCCCCGGTTCAAGGTCTGTTCAAAGTCACTCCCCCTGAACGCCAAACGAGTGCTCGAGTTCATCAGAGTGCATTCAGTCAGGAAGTAAGCATTGACAGACAGGCAGGCCGTCCAGTTATTTTCTCCGGCCCGACTTCTTTGATTGGACGGGGTTTTTACAGTTCTGCCACGACCACAGGTGACATTTTTAAATTGTCAGAGCATTTCATTTATTCATTGCTTTCAGTATGATATGAGGATTTCAAGTAATATAACAGAAAGTGTTTCTGAATAGAATCACCTACTCAACCTTTAAGGTCTACACTGATTACCTGCTTGCACTTCTGCAACGGCACAATCTTGCCATCACTGCGGATACAGTCCACGAGACGGAAACTTGAACCCTGACCACAGATGGAATTTTCACTCAGCTGGCATGTACTCCAGTCTGCAATACACACACACACACACACACACACACACACACACACAGCAACAAATGTGTACATTAATCTCACTGTCAGACCAGCTTATAGGCCCATACCAGCAGGATCACTTCCAGTCAGTTTTAATCAGCAACAGTTTGCTAAACTCTTTATTTCTTTATTTTGTGACTCTTATTCAAACTTAGCCAAGCACACACACACTTTACTTTTACATGAATTCTTCATTCGGCCATTCGAGCCTCCCTGTCTCAACTTATCCACCTCAGACCTGCTGTCCGGATCGACCTACCTGACACTTTGTACTGGTAGGAGAAGCAGGTGCTGTTGAGGATGCAAGGCTCTGACTGGCCCAGCTCTGGGCAACGTGAGTTTTCTGAGGTTGGGAGACGGAGGATGGGTCTGCTCCTGTTCCTCGCTGTTCCTTCGTCACATTGCTGCATAACAATGAAAAAAAAAAAAAACACTTCATTGTTAAACACAGAACCGAGGGGGTGGGATGAAGCAAGTTTGATTAAGGGGTCCTTTTTGTAATTATAACCATGCTTTCGGTCAACATACAGGCCACTTAAATAAAAAATTGGGAATGAGTGTGCTTATATGCATAATAATAACAGGTTGCAGTTACCAATTGTATAGTAAATTCTTGTACGGGGGGTTATAATATATTCTTTCTGTGGAAACATCTGTGTAAAATAAAAAACAAATAAACATTTTGCTCTCACTTAACAAACCATTTAGAGCAAAACCTTGAGTTTCGATTAAGTCTATGTCTGAATGATAGTTTATTTTCGTAACGTTCCTTTTTGCCTTTTGTTTGGAAAGATGGATCTGGGCATTTCACCATTGGTAATAATAAGTATCAAAAAATTTAAGAATTCTCTCAACGTGAAGTCTTGGGGGCAGGAGCTGACGTGTAGTAGGCTATTCTCAATGGACAATTGTAAATTCTGTCAAAGAACCATTTTTTTCTCTTTTAATGGGTAAAAGTGGAATCAAAACTTGAACATTGGAAATAAAAGAAATTGCAATTTGTAAAGTAAGCCTCTCCTTTCCTCCCTGACTAACCGCACTGAGCCTTTTCTGTCAGGAAAGAAGTAAAGGCAATTACAAGCTACCCAAAATGTGTAAGCGATTATGCTAAATCCAATTTGAATAAATGTGAACAAGACATCCCCATGCATCCTTATGCCTCTTTTGCCAACTAAACCTCATCCTTCCAACCCTTTTTCATGATAATCTTTTACTATGTAATGTCTCTGGCCACTAGTTTCAACGTGGTAACGTGGTGTATTCGGCCAACGAGCTTTGCTTTCACTCCAGACTTAATGTGCGTTATGGTGTGTATATATATATATGCTAGTTTTCTCTTGATGTGACACATATTTTATATACTATGATGTATTACCATTTAATTATGAGAAGCATTCCATCATGACTTTGTATCAACTGTGAAACGAAGCTCCAATTATCATTTTTGATGAAAAGGTACAGATGTTTCTGCACAATTCTCTCTTTTTGGTGTTCATACCTTGGTGTGAACAGGATAAGCTTTTACATTCAAGGTAATGCAAATTCACTGACACAAATCTGTATAAACATACTCTTATATCTCCTACCTGAGGGCTTGGAAAGAACTAGGACACTTGTTTGAGTTTAATTCAAAATTTTATGACACAAATACGATAACTGATGCCTTCAATGTGCTATAAATGCGATGCATTTTCAGGCTGAATGTCTGAATAATCCTGCAAAGTAAGTAAACTGACAGAAACCTGAATTTGCTGTAGTATCGGCTTTTGCACAAGTCATTTGAAGAGTGCGATGATAATTGAGAGATCAATTATGAGAACTGTAACGTTACATCTACCAAGTGGTAGCATGCAAATCCCCCAAAGGCACACTCTGCGAACAGAAATGCAAAGACGTGGGAAATGTGTAATGCCAGCTCTGAGGGAAGAAGACAGATTCTTCTGAAGGTCTATGCATTGAGCTGCATTTGTCCCTTTGCCCCTGATGCATCACGCCATGCACCTCAATCACTGTCGCCTCCTAATGAGGCACCTCTGTGTCAGGCTCATGAATTCTGCCCCTAATGCTTTCACGCCAACTGTCACAGTCATGCACATGCATTTGTATGCTACATACTTAAGATCCTGCAATCTGCATGCTCAATTGGGTCTTTGGTTGTTGATGGGTTAGGACCAGGTTTGGAACAATTTTTCGGCCAATAAAACCTACCAAGTTCACAAATTCAATCTGAGTCACCACAGGTTATGAATGACAGTGGAGTCACATTATGCATATTGATTGAACATACTGCCTTACATTTTCACTCTTCCTCTGTCACACATTCATATAGTTTGGAGATTATTTGCCAATGTTTTTCATTATCTATAAATGGATTCATGTTGAAAGAAGTTGGCGACTATAAAAAAAAAAACAGTGCTGGCAATAAGAAACAGAAAATAATCTGAGTAATAGAAAACCAGTCGCTCTTCAGATACACATACCATAACTAATCCCCTTCACTTGAAATTACCTTTTTTAGTTAGCTACAGTATGGCCATGTTGATTCTAATCTTGACTTTTTCACATTAGAAGCCGCTGTGCTGAAACATCTTCTGAATGGATGTCTTCTTGAAGTCGTGTTCCTTCTTACATTTTTCACACTTATTTTTCAGAAGCCAAAGAGGGGGAAAAGCAGCTAGAGACACTGAAAATCACAAACCAGACATTTTAGCAGCTACTAACTAATATTGATACTTTACTTTGTTGTTGATAATTGCTGTATATGTTTTCCTGTCTTACAGGTCAGTGTAGACCGTTCTTTCAGTTTTTCTCTTCATTTCAGTTTGGTTTGACATCTATGATGCAATCCTCAAGCCACTGAAATGTTTCTCAAAGGACTGACTAAAATCATCTCCGTGAAAACTGTGTGACAAAATCAAAAACCTTCACTTTTGTCGGCAAGTTTGAGGAAAAATGTCGTCAAGTGAGTCAGAGAGAGTCGATGAACCGTACTGTCATGCAATGCTTGTGTTATGAAGACTGCTCTGGGTTTATTCTTGATACTCTGTGATTTGTTTCTGTTTCAGAGTGTCTTGGAGCTAAACACAATTCCCCTTTATTATATTTGTATTGACAAATTTAGCTTTAACTAAAGCAAGACCATGTGGAAGGAACATCATTGGCCATCATGCCACTGTGCATGCATGTTGACAGCGCTATGCTTTTAACTGGCATGCTTACCTCCAACACTATGCCGCCCTTTGACTCCGCGACACTGATTAACAATCCTGCACACACTAAGCCACATCCTCATTCCAGCTGAGTACAGGAATGGCCCACGCCTATACAACTATCTCCAATTATAGTGGACGAGTATATTTTACACTAAGCATCCACGTTTTCACGAACACCATCCATTTATGAAGAAATAATTCTTCCAGAAGATCAGGAATTAAGATGTGTAAGCTATTTCAAGACCTCAGTATAACGTCCCAGTCAGGCAGACGTCAAGACATGATTGTCAAGTCATGGTTTTCAGGGAGGACAATGGACACAGAGCAGTATGAACTAGGATTCAGTGACTGAACTTTCTATATGACAACCAAAGAGATTTTGTTGTGGAATTTTTTAAATAATATGGTGGTATTTCATAGCTGACATTTGCTTTTATCAGTGACGGAAAATAAGTTTCAATGTACGGGTAAAATGTTGATGCCTTCATTCATAATTGAAAATGCCTATAATTGTCTGTTCACTCTATTCATGCAGGCCATAGTGCCTGCAGTCATTTCAGCTGACTTTTGTAATTGTTTGATGTTTATGTCAGCATAAGTTCTAGTTTCTTTCCCATTTTATTAAACCTTTGAATCTCTCCATGGCACACATTTCTCTGCTTCCTAGTGTCCAAAGATCAATTGCTGCAGCTATGCCATTCAAGACTAACCCACACCGAAGTCTTGTTGATGTGCCCTCCTACTCAGTCATTTAGGGGATTGAACAAACATTTACGAATACAAAATACCACCAGTCCCACACACTCTATTGTGCTAAATGTGTTAAATGTTTCAGGGTTGATTAAACTGTGGAAACAAATCACCCATAAGAGTTTATATGGCTGTTACAGTTTAATTGGCTCTCAAGTTAACAGCTGTAGCATTATTATATCATGAAATACAGTGCTTTTCACTGATGGAAATAGTGATGCCAAAAGCACACAGATTGAAAGATTGAATGAGACTAAATGTTTTTGGAGAAAACTCAGATGAGTAGCTGTATCTCTTTTTTTTTTCTCTCCCTGTTTTTTCTGTGACTCTAATGTTTAGCTCACTGAGTTGTTATGTTTGACAGGAAACATATAACATGGCTGTGTGACCAGTAGCCTGTGGCTGGAAACACAGAGAACCTATGCTCCTTAGTTTTAGAAGGAGGCATGCTAGTTGATTAAATGTAATTTGTGGTATCTGACATTGTAGTGCAAATTGTAATTTTCAAGCACTCAGTGTCACAGAGCACTTTAGTGTGCATTTGAGCATGTATAACTAATGGTTACAGACACTTCTCTGATGTGTAATTACAGTGTGATGTTTGTAATCTTTATATTTACAGGGAGTCTAATGGAATGTTAACCTTTTTTCAAGCACAACATAACACATATCTGTCAGATCTCACATATTGGGAAACATACCATTTTAATAGTGCTGCAGCTGTTGATCATTTTAATTTTAAATCTAGCACATTTCTTAATGTATTCCAGTAAGTGGGATCGAAGTCTAAGAAGATGCTTTTTTTTACTAAAACCTTTACAACAATCAGTTACATGTCTGTCCATCATCAGCAAAAATGTGTTCTTCAATATGTCACTACATGACGACATGTGGAAAACGGTCTTAAATGTGCACTTGAATAGCATTTAATTACAGTCTTACATAGAGATGTCACAAATTGTCATTACATTTGATATTGACATCAATGTTTCTCATTGCTAATGGCTTATACAGTCATTTTACCCAATTATAGCCATATATGCTAATGTTTTCAATGGTAACAACAAATGTTCCTGCTTGGCAGACGGCCTTTCAACCAACCAAAAATAGTCGCCAGATTATTGCTTCTTACCCGTGGGCAGTTGCTCCAAGGTCCCCAGGCGGCCGTGACACAGTCCTTGGGGCATGCCAGGAAGCAGACCTGGGCTCTGGGTGGCATTTCCTCCTGATCACACAGACTGTCGTCCAACGTGCTGTTCTCCCCGCTCGTTGCTCCCTGCATCACACACCTAGCACAGCAGCAGATGCAGCTACATAACTAGTCTCTGGAGTACTCCTAACTGGGTCCGTTTTATGAGTTTCCTAACACATTTCTTTGCATGACGTCAAATAGTTTTAATTCTTTTTACTCTCAGGTGAGATTTTGCAACTCATTTAGTTTTATGGGATCTCAGTTGTCCCATGTGTCTGGGATCTCTAAACATTTAGCTGTATACAACTGGAACGTAGGTTCACAAACAACTTTAAATTACCAATCTAATTTGGAGAGCAACCTCTTATATGAATGACTGTTTACATTCAATGGCAAATGAACCCAAAATCAACTATTTTGTTAATTCATTGCAAACAGATAAAAAGGATGCCGAAATTAATTCATAATGAAGAAAACTTGTAACAAATCCGAAGTCATGTTTTGTTAGGTAGCTGCTCTATCAACACTTAAAATAACGTTGTCTAGACATAAATACGGCAGAGTCGGCATGTTTGTATTGTAGACAATCTGTGGTTCATACACATAGATCCGTTCACAATATTTGTTGTTTCCATTTCTTATTCAGTGATGACAGGAGGAGAATTTAATTGAGTTTACCTCATTTGCATTGTTTGCTTCGTGTTTGGTGTAAACATACCCTTAAAAAAGTGATCCTATATAAACTGTAGAGGCAGAATTTTGCTTCTTTTCAGCAGCTGGGTTGTTGATTGGGACCCGTTTTAGACCTGTGGCTGTGACTCACATTTAAAGGAACTCTCAAATCAAACAAGACCAAATAAGTGGCTTTTGAGACAATATCACCGCTGCCCAGTTATGCATGTCTCATCTCAAAAGTTACAATACCAACACCTACACGTACTGCCTGCAGAAAAGGTCAACACTTCACTGCTTTCATATGGTGCAATTCTAAGAACCCCTTAAAAGCTACTGCAAGAATATCTAACAACTCTCATTAGGAAGCAGTAGTTGGTTTTGACTGTTGCCCCTGGCACTGCAAGTGTTGGAATCAGTATGAGTGCCAGCGACGGGAACATTGCCAGTCTTCGTGTGTCGCAGTGCCAGGCTCGCAGCCGCCAAGCCTAACCTGCTCACTGACCTAATCTTTCGGCTTTGGACTCCCTCTCCGCAGGCTGGCAGGTCGTCCACAGTGTTGATGGTACATATGGACCAGGGTTCGATCCTCCACTCGTATTGGCTGCATTCACTGTGGCACGGCACAGCCTCGTACACCTGCATGCGTGCATGTGCAAACACACACATGAACACACGCACACGCACACACACACACACACACACACACACAAAAGGAAAGGGGCACATGGGTTTATTGAAAGAAAGCAGAAAATGGACACGTATACAAATCAGCTCACATACACACACACACACACTCACACACACACACACATGAAAATACACGTATAGACCTGATGCATACACTTGTAGAGAATATAAAAGGCAGTAGGGACCCTTTCACTTTACTAATGAAGTATCTGTAGGTTAAAACAGTAAAACAAGTACTCTTTGTGGATTTCAATTTGGTAAATCTAACAAGAAGAAAAATATATACCTGACATTGCTTGCCTTAGTCTAGGAGCTAAAAATGTTAACGAACATTTTACGAATACAACATGTTCTTTCATTCTCTTCTTTTTTGGGAACATCAAACACTTATGTAGTTATGCATATGCATATCGCTCCCCTGGGGCATTTTGAAGTCCACACTACTCCCAATTAAGAGAAGAATCATTTAGGAGCTGCCAAAGATGCTGGAGTGTGAAATCAAGAGAGTGCCCCTTATATTTTCTACATTCAGAGTGTTAGTATAGGCTGTGCAGCTCAGACATGAAAAGGAATTTCCCCTCTGAACTGACTGATGAAGGTTAGCGCTGCAGAATACATACTGAAATAAAAATCTATTCATGATATGGAGAGAAACGGCATGCGGTGTGTAAAATGACAATGACCATGGCAATAGGCCCTCCAGCTGAGGATGTAACTGGCCAGATGTGGAACCTTCTCACACTTCCTAACTAGTGTAGCGACTCTGGCATGTCTGTATAACCAAGGGAACAGTGAGCACAATGCTCCTGTAAACACATGTTTACTCTCAATCTATGTAACAGTCTGCCACAGTAAAAGGTATACTCTGGAGAACAATTTGTGGAAAAAGCTATGACAAGCTGTAATGGGTGTCTGTAAGTGTGGGCATGTGAGTAGATGTGTTTGTGTGTGTGCGTGTGTGTGTGTGTGTGTGTGTGTGTGTGTGTGTGTGTGTAAACTATAGCGAGGGAATGAGTGTTGAGTATTCCCTCCCCTACGGGCCACACAGATGCCTATTACACACCCTCATCATCTCCCATCTGTCCCTGCAGATGCCCCTGCTGGGTAAACTGGCAACTGCTCTGCTCCCACTTCCTCCACTACTGCCACTGAAATACTATTTCAGCTCAACAACTCATTTTCATCACCAGAAAAAAAAGACACTTTTTAGTCATTTTCCACAAAATATACGCTAAGTCTTGAGCACTGTGACCATAGCACTTACCAAATGGGTTGTAGTGCCATGATACATGAGATGACAGATAGATATTTAATCATTTGTTGGCAGGTTGAAGCTGTTGCACTAGGATATAGAGACGGTGCAGGAAAATACTGGATTTGCTCTCAAGTACATCATAGGTCATACACATATACGAAGAGCTTTCATCGCAGTGGAAAGCGGAATAGGCTATCAGTAAGAATCAGCGAGTACAGACCGGATTCATTCATTGGTTATATGTTATATGGGCAATCTCAATCAATCTCTATCTTCTGCTCTTTTATTCTCTTCTGAAATCAAATTTATTTTTTGGGGGATGGGCAATACAAAAATTATATAGTACCTGGCTCCATTTCTTTGAGCACACTCTCAAAAGCTTTATCGACTGCTCATATAATATAACGGCATATAATGAAGTCCTTCTATAGAAAACTTCAATCTGAGTCCCTCCAGTTAAAAAGCAGATGGACTATCATCCAAATGCACTTCACATAAATGATTTCCATCCATGTAGCACTCGTTGAATCAAACTATTGTTCTTTCTCTCAACCAAACGACCAAAAGGGTCACAGGAGTGTATGGGACTTGGACAGATCTGGCATGCATTTCCTCTTCATTAGCTATAGCAGAGTATGTGTACAGAATGAACGGCACTGACCTGAGCCTGCGTGGATGTCCGTATTAGCAGTGCATGACAAGCCAGAAGTTGGGCAGGGGAGAGAAGAACAATGATATGATCATTAGTTTAGATTTTGCCTGCGGCGACAGAAATGTATAGTTGTGCTTAAATTAGATTTTTAGAAAACACTGCGTTCTGCTCTGTGTTTCATTAATGAGGGTAAAGGATGATTAAATACTTCATCATCTGCAGTGAATCTAGCGGTCCGGGATATTTCGCCAAACGGAGTGATTCATAGTGTTGAGAGAGTTTTAAGTGCTGCAGTTGGTTGCAACAGCTGTGTAATGGCTAGACGTGGAGCTGAAGGCAACTCCGATAATTTGTGTGGAGATGGCGAGAGGGAAGTCAGCACGGATGAGCATATGCTCAGAGAGGCTGTGTGCTCTGTATTTAAACAAGGTTTACTAAAGGTAACTGGTCTGGCTGCCCTGATTTATTTTTTTCACAGTAAAAGGGGCATTTAAATAAAATGCCCTGATCCATGACAGTACTAACATTTGCTGTAAACACAGACCTTTGAACTCGACTCCGGAAGCTTGTTTGAGCAAATTATAGTATGTTTCATGCAATGATAATTTGGTCATAGCAAGAAGATGCATCCATGTATATGCTGCAAATGCCAAAAGTCACTTTTTCTAAATGGGACAAACCCGGAGCCACCTTAAGCTTGTCTCCATTTCCAGTTAATCCATGCTTATAGAAAAATATGTGCATTGAAATTACTACATGCATGGCATGTGAAGTAGGGATGACATTGTTTTCAAACTCTCGCAATTGCTGTATGAGACAATGGTTATGGCTTTCATCCCAAAAAACACAAACACTTGGTGAAAACCCCATGCACACAGACACACATGTACACACTGTGTGTGCATACTCACACACATGTGTGTATGCACAGATAAACACATACAAAAGGACAGATGAAGCGCCAACAGGCACCTCTGCAGGAATGAATCTTATTACTGTAAACACAGAGAAATGGGACAGGAAGCCTTAAAGAGAGACACTCTCTGCGATACACAACACTGCTATACTGTGGGGGCGTACCTACAATAGGTGCATGAAAAATTTTCCACTCCACTTTACTTTTCAAGGTTAGTCTTGATAACAATGTTTTGGAGTCAAGAAAGAACCCAGTTCTTGCTCCAATAGTAGTGCATAACTTCAACTTGCAAGCTTACAACTTGAGTGTGCCGTCTAGTGGCTGCAACTCACTCTGGTGCATTATTGCGAAATATAATGTGAGTATCTGATCCTGCAGATTTGCCCTCTACAATATCCGCAGGATTTGGACTTTCCTCACAAAAGATGCAACGTAACTCCTGGTCGAAGTCATCTCCTTGACTACTGCAACTCTCTCCTGGCCGGACTCCCGGCCTCGGCAACTAAACCATTGCAGCGTATCCAGAACGCTGCAGCACGCCTTGTCTTCAATCTACCCAAATTCTCCCATGTGACCCCCCACACATCCAATTCAAGACGATGACACTGGCCTTAGGCCATCAATGGAACGGCACCCATCTACCTTCAAACACTGGTCAAACCTCATGCCCCGAAGCGAGCACTTCGCTCCTCTACTTCAGCTGGCCGGCTGGTACCACCATCGCTGAAATCAAACAAATGTCACTCAGCAAAGTCCAGACTCCTTTCTGTTCTGGTCCTCAGTGGTGGAACGAACTCCCGACCAATGTCAGGACAGCAGAGTCATTTGCCATCTTCCGAAAAAGGCTCAAGACTCAACTGTTCAGACTTTACCTCGACTCTGCATAGCATGACCCACTATAACACCCCCCTCCCACCCCCCCAAAAAAAACCCCTTACCTATAGCACTTTGCTCATAGCACTGTTGCTCTTAATGTATGTTTTGCTGAACAGCTACTACTTTACTCAGATGAGGACCTAACACTTCTGTTTTTTAGCTCTTACTTTATTGGCAATGATATGTTGTGGTTTCTTTCTTTCTTTCTTTTGACAAATGTACTTATTGGAAGTCGCTTTGGACAAAAGCGTCTGCTAAATGACCTAAATGTAAATGTAAATGAGTAACTAGGGAAACCAAATGACCACAAAGGAATTATAATTCAGTCCGTTTACAACACTTAGCCTACAATGGTGTCTGGTGTTTAACGGGTGACTCAGCCAAATGCGTCATAGTTGAGCTGTTGAAAACCAAGAACAGAACATGCAGTTGTTGAAGCCTTCACATTTCAATTCAATACATTTTAAATGCAAACCTATCCGTGGGTATGTGAGTACTTATGCCAAGTCACTGCGACTTGTCTGAGATTCATCAGTTAACACGTTTCGCATATACTGAGTCACACAGACTTGACACCACAGTAATGGCGGCACCGCTAGACATCTACTATAAATCTCTCTAACAGTCACAGTGTGACCACAACTTCAGAGAGGCTGCACCATTACTGTCAGCAGACCCGTGGATGACTTAGAAAGGAATTGCTTCGCTGAACAACACAGTATGATCCATTCCCATGTGATATCTTCCAGAAATGAAAAGTTGAAAATGCGCTATAATAGAATATAGCATTAGGATGACTGCCTGTGAGAGTTGTACAGCTATGTTTTAATCTAAGCTACTGTACATTTAAGATGATATGAGATAATAATTTTGCAAAAATTATACCAATCACATAAACAACATACTGTTCCAACAAAGGGTACACCACTAATTAATTTGAAAAGCCTAAATCACAACAACAAAATGTCCAAACAGCAACAGGAGACTCTGTACCAAAGCAACAAAAGTCTGAGTTTGTCATCTGCTCTTAAGCTCTGCCGACACTGATCCCTTCACACTTCCTGATGATTTAAGGCAGGGGGATAACATAGATGATCTCTTGAGGGGAGCCCGACTTTGCCATGAGAAAAAAAAAATGGGATCAAAGCCCTCCTGGTATTCATGCAACTTGAGATGTCAAAAGATGTGATTCTGCGGAACTTGATGAACGGAGCTTGCATTTTTAGTGTGTTTGAAATATAGCAGCAGGCTTGTTTAAAGTTTGTTTCTGGTGCACCTAATAACCTGGTCATGTTTGGTATATTATAGCATTGCATTATGAGACTGTTCAAATGTCTATTAGCAGTGGAATAAAAATTAGAGCTCAGTGGTTGTAGTTATGTTTTATTAGATTACAAAGTTCACAGCAATCGTTTCTTTAGAAAATTCAGTGCAGTTATCAAATAATGAGCATGTATTTAATATTCGCCTGGCCACTAAACACATTTTGTGTTTCTAATTAGCAGATAGAAGCTTTGATTAACCTTTGTATCTGAAGTAAATGCAGCGGACCATCTGGGTGATAGAGAGACTCCAAAATGTTGCCTTTCTGGGTGGCAGAGCTTCAGGCTGCTTTGACAATATGCAAAGTTTCTAATGCAATGAGACACCTTCTTTTTTTGTGCTGGGCCTACCAGGGGAGAATAACACATGGCCAAGCACTACTCCATGTTAATTACACCTCATTGGCCTTCGGTGGCTCCATCAGCAGTTGGCTACAGAGATGAATTCAGCACATGAGTGCACTCATGTAAGAAGAAGAACATGTGTTCTCTTTTATCATTTTCAAATATTTGGGATTCATCCATTCTTGAGACTTGCTATGGGCTTTTGTTGGCAATTGACAGATGGACAGTATGCAGATGGACGGTAGTGCCAGATGATTACTCCCAATTTCTCTGGAAGCCCATTTCTTTTCAGAGAGAAAACAGCCAACCTCTCTTTTGTAATGCAGTCATTATAACGAAAAAAATATTTTAAATGTAGTTAAAATGCTACATTTCAAACACTCTGCCTCTTGCTCACACTACCTCAATTCCATCCAGACTCCCGTGATTCAAATTTTCTTCCTCTACTACCAAACCAGTTGCCAAGTAGAATTAATTAATTGTGAATTTATTGCAAAACTTTAAATTATTTGAACTTTGAAATTGATGAATTGTCCAGAATGGTGAAGAAAACAAATGACCAAGGCTAAGTAAAAACCAAGCCATGCATGCTCAAGTAATATAGAGTAACACAATAAAAGAGATTGTATTGTAACAGGTAGTTACATATACCAAAGTCAAACACAATATATCATTATATAGCTTTGTCAAAGATTAAAGGGACAACGTAATGCGCAAAGCAGCCTGATGGTGAAAAGCAGCTCCCTTGTGTAAAGAAACAGCAGATAATGATAATGCTTGTTGAGGCAGAGACCAATACCAGATGTCTAGAGACAAACTGGGAGCAAAAAGTTAAATGTGGATAAAACACTTGGAGGTTATGGTTGTCTGATATTCCAGGTGTGATAGTGGGCCACTGACAGCAGGTGTCTCTGTTTTATACTGTATATGAGGAATCCTAGCACCGAAGGAGTCAGCTGCATGGTTCTGCACAGTGGGTAATAGGGGTGTAACGGTTCACCAAAACCACGATTCGGTTCGACTTCGGTTTTTGACTCACGGTTCGGTTCAAACCTCGGTTTTTAAAAACATACTGAAAAACCTTTTGGAAAACTTCCAGAAAAAAAGTCTGGATTTTATTAAAGGATATATCAAGAACATGAACATTAGTTATATAGTATATAGAAGTATAACACTTCTCTTCAAACATTTTTTTTAAACACTTCTATTAATCTCTTAAGGCTTTCCCTTTCGGCCATGTCTATTTTCTTTTTTTTTTTTTCTACTATGTGAACAATGATGTGTGATGATGATTTAACAGACATGCCCGAAATAAATAAATAAATAAATAAATAAATAAATAAATAAAAATAAAAAATAAATACAAAAATTAAACATTTGTCTTAAGACCAGTCTACATTGTCTAAATAAAGTAAAAATGAAAAACTTCTTACATCAGTCTGAGGTATAACAAAAATAAATACAAAGCACTTCTCTTAAAGTGTAGGTAATTTCCACAAGACATCCAGCCAAACACCCCCTCGGAAGCATGTTTAGCGATGGTCAGCAGTCGTCAAGATAGGGCGATCAGCCGAACGGCTTCGTAATAGCGCTATGGTACTTAAGGTACTTATAGTATATCTCGTAAATGTCCCCACTAATATTGTATGGAATGTTACCAAACTTCTGCAGTAGTACACATAGGGTCTGTAGTCACAAAACGAGGCATTTTAAAGTTTGTAAGTACACCAGGAGTTTATTTTAAAAGAACACTTGCCTGATAGCTTCTACTGCTAAAGCTACGCTGTTTGCGTAGACCGCACCGTGTTTTCACAGCTTCTTCTTCGTTGGTGTTTAATAGTAGTCGGCGTTTACCCAGCTGTTTCCGTGACGGGAGTTTAACGCCAGCGTATGAAAAAGTTTCGCCGATTTTTTATAAATGCTTGTCGACCTGATAATAAAAGCATTTATGAAAAATAAATAAATAAATAAACGAAACCTTTTCATACCCTCGCGTGAAACTTGCGTCACGGAAACAGCCAGGTATACGCCGACTGCTATTAAACACCAACGAAGAAGAAGCTGTGTAAACACGGGGGACCCGCTAGCTCAGGTTTATTAGCCATCTTGCAGACATGAAACTAACCGGAGTGACCTGACACATGTGTGCGGTCGGGGCGGGGATGAACCGAGGTTCGGGAAGATAGAATGAGTTTCTGAACCGAAGTCCTCTGAACCGAGGTTTTCCGTTCCGGTTCAGAACCGTTACACCCCTAGTGGGTGAATATAGTTAATAACACATATTGGTCATGACTCTTTCATATCTGCCTACTCAAGGGAAATGTACCCAGGACAGAACTGACCTCAGTAATTTGTTTGTTAAGTTTGGGCTAGTCTCCACATGAAACATGTTCTGGAGTGTGGCACAGAACCCTACACTCCATCAGTGGTAAAACCAGTGCTTCTCTGTATTTTATCTGATGTAGTTGGGCAGTGGATTTTCCTCAATAAAAGTCCACCAACAGGATTTTTTTTTACATTGCGCTGGAGGCAAATCCACAGCAGATAATGCTCCGCAAAATCCTGAATTAGTTTTCCCCTATTCTTGTGCATCAGTCATACAGCAGACACATGGACACCGTTCCAGAGGATAGAAGCAGGACATTCCCCCTGATACATGGCTGGTATGTAAACAGCAGCACAGAGAGAGCTGAGCTCATCATGCAGGGGGTTGAAGGTAGACAAGGACTTCAGACTCTTCAAATGCTTGGAATGGGAAGGGGCCATTGTGTGCCCATTTCCAACAATGTGTGTGAACTTAGTAAACTGCCAAGAATGGGTTTTTGAAAAACAAGCTCAAGAGTCTTTGCTTAGAGCACACAACATCTCCTGTATGAAAAACAGCCTTGATGAACAGCAGATGGCTGTTCATTGAGTCCAGCAGCTAATCCAAGAGCTCACTTGTTTAGGTCTAATTTATATGTGAACAACAGACAGCAGTGTGTGGAGAAAATCTGAATTTGATTCCATGTTGTGTTTCCCTTGAAGCCAATTAAACAATAAGTCAAAGGATTTACAGCATACAAATCTTACCCTTACTATCAACCTCATTTTATCAAGGCAAACCAAGAGTCAGCTTGCCAAGACAACGTCAATAAAGATGAGTCCCTTGAAACTAACCATATGCTCACTTGAGTAGTCAAAGATACTTCTGTTTGCAACAACCAAAAGACATGGGCATGGGCAGATAGCAGTACCATAAGAGCTTAGCTTGGCAGCAAACAGCAGGCACCATTACATCGGCTACAAGCAGATCTGCTCCCTCAATAAATCTTAATAAATGAAGGCCTGTAATAAACTGAACTTCCCTTTTTTCTAACCCTTTCTTAAAAACGGGCACCACAGGAACGTTCAAAGTCTTCTGAGAAAAAACAACAGCATCAGCAGTCTTACGCCGTACTGATATTTGCCAAATACACAAATACCCAGCTGAACTGAGGAAAGACGTCTAACGATGATATGTGAGCACCACACAAGCACCAATGCTTAATTTAAGATAAGCAGCAACCTTTGTAACTCAACATTGACAAAAGAGATACATACGGTGAATAATAGAATCTATGAGACTTAATATAATCCGCAGCCTCAAATAGCATGGGCACAAAAGCATTTACTCCCGTCTCAGAGTGTGCGCTTGTGGGCAACATCTAACATATAATTGCTCATTTGTCATCGCTGGGAGTCGCAGGATGCTATATGTGGGAGTGAATGTGGAACACAAACATGAAACCGTTCTTCATGAATCTGTTCTGAAGTGGCGCGGTCAGGCTGTTGGCCTGCAGGCTTGCTGATCAGGCTGTTTAGAGCGTCAGCAGCCACGTGGACAAAAAGAGGAGAGAAGTATTCGTCGCATTATAGCGACATACTGCACGTGTCAGGTCGCTTGCAGGGTTGTCAAGAAGCTGCCGGTGTGTTTTTCTGTCCTATGATTGACAGCAACTTCACGAGTGGCAAAAAACGCAACACTCCTGTTCAAACTGTGCCACTTAAATTGAGGATGCAGGACTGTGTTTTCACTAGTATTCACACATGACTTGGGCCTGCGTTCAACATGGAGGCTACAGGGTATACACAAATGGCCATGGTGCTCACATCAAAGCACACCGTCTATGTCTAGGCAATATGTTGCGTTCACTATGCAAAAGGCAGAGCATCGGCACCTCTGAACTGCAGTTGCAAACGAGCAGATCAAAGGATGAATTGGAGGATGTGCTTCTACATAAATGAGGATCTTATAATGACAGCGGGCTGATATTCTTAGAACAGACATAGAAATTGTAATTGGTAACTGCAAAACTGCATTTGTATTTTTAAGGATGAAATTAAATAAATAGCATAAACAACCAACCCGCGTATTACACAGCAGCAAAAGCAAAAATCAATGCAATATGACTGCCATTGATGTAATGTAACATATTTAACAGTATGTACACTTTTGCCCTCCTGTTATATAATACAAGAGTAAAAAAGGAGTGAATGGGGAGACCTGCACACACAAACACTGGAACCTGTCTTGTAACCTTATAGATCGCTCTCTCACACACAAACCTCCCACTACATGCTGGAAGAGGCGCCTCGGAGGTGGAATAGAAGAATGGTTCTCTGTCGGCAAGGGCAAGTGTGGAAGGAGCCCCAGGCGTTTCGAAAATGAAAAATAATAAATGAATAAAAATAATCTGGCACAGTGGCTGGCAAATAGTCAATACAGTCATCTTACACTATATGGAAATAATGCATGCATTTATTGATATCCCAGCATTTGGTGGGAAACGGTTGTGGGAGTGTTTGATTCAATTGAAATGCCTCCTGTTGTTATAGATTAACTTTGCGTTGCTATGCCTTGACAACTGTTCCTGTAGCATCTCTCTGTAGCAGTCTCACAGGGAATCTCATATGCAAATATGGGCTACAAATAGTTGTACAGTAAAAATCCTATATGACAGGCAAATATGGAGAGAATCCTACTCACCCTCGCTCACTTATACTCACCTAGACCAAGTAGACAATAGAGGCAATAAATAAGTTGCATGAGGCCTTATGTGATGTGACTATATTAAAATAGAGATATAACAAGGCTAGTATTTTACAACAGGCGTAACTGACATGACTCCTTAAATAAGATACTTCTGCTTCACTTCTAATTTCAGAATATGCAGCTGTTTGGAATGAAAAATATAAATGTGTGTTAGTTACAACTGCAGTGTGTTTAACATAACAGATCATATACACAATGACTTTGTAAGTTGTCATTGCTACACCTACACCTTTCCCTTCTTGTTTGCAATGCCCAGTGATAAACAGACAGACTCACCTCTCAAGATGCTTATTGTTTCTGTGGGCCTGCTTAGCTTACACAATTGTCCAAGAAAGACAGGTTGTGATACGTTTTTTATTTTTTATACATTTTCAGTAGATTTCACTTTTAATGTTATTAGAGAAAAGTCTTGTAAATGCTTGAGGAGTGTGAACTTCACCTAGCCATATTACACCCGCACACCTCAACATGTGGAGAAATCAAACGTGACAGGCCTGCTGTGCCGATTATGGTCGCCAAGACATGATTACACAATTGCTGCACTGGGGACGGATTTAGGATTTGTAGAAAACACTCCTACATTAAAGTTAGCAACATAAAATTGGACGCTAGCCCTTGAATTGTTCTTTTGAATAATGCGGATGGGCCCAAGAGGTCCGCGATGACAGGTTCTCGGTGAGATGATGGATGAATGATTCATCTTGATTACACTTAATCGTCTTTTACCAATGCAGAAAATTCTACCTTATTAACAGCAGGTTACTTTCCAGCCCGACTTCTACACAGTCTGTCCGACATTGTTGCCAGTTTTGCTCGTTATTTTTATGGTGGCACTTTCTTTTTTTTCTGTGTCCCTCTCTGTCTCTCTCCCTATCTCCCTTGCTCGCTCAACCATGTGATGAGAGGATGAGTTGTGGTGCACTGTAAATTTCATCTCTGTCAAGCCAGACACTTCTGCCCGTGGCTCGAGGGGAAACATCTGCTGGTGGGAGCGTGACCACACTTTGGCGAGCGAGTGTAGTTCACAGCGGGCGCTAAGAGAGCAAAAGTTGGTGGAAGAGGATGCGAGCCATTAGTAATGTGGATAAGTCACTCATGACCCTCCAGGAGTTTCCTGGAGATGACACCGGTGAAGCCTAGAGTGGAGGTTACAGTATTGTTCCACCCACACCTTGGACAGATGTACTTCACTTTAAATAGCCAATTTAATAATGTTAACAATGAGGCCTAGTCCACCCTCCGAATAAATCGCGAGGGCATTGACAACAGTGAGCTTCAATTTCAGTGGCGAGGATTATTACAGGGCATTACTACAGGGGCCAGAGAGACCTTGTTAGTGGGCACTTAACCATCTGTACACAACTCTCCACTACAACCCAGTGAAATGTTTTTCGCACAGCTGTGCCTCATCTCAATACTGACCTCTACACTAAAGTGTCCTTTCAAGCCCGTTCAAGCGTACCGGCAGCATTCATAAAACGCTTCCCCTCTTTAAACCATGACCCCACGAGAGGTGCACTGTCGCGAAATATTCCAGTGCTACGTACAGATAAAATGTGAATATGAAAAGCTCCCATCTGTCCACTCCTTCCTCTCTGCCCCCTTTCTTTTTGTTACTTGACACCGACTATTTTTTTTTTCGTCAAGGAAAAGGCAAATGATTTGGTCGAACTGAAGACACCAGAAAATGAAGGGCTCACCCAGGAGTCCCAGTGGCAGATGGATGAAATAAAACGTATCATTGAAATGTGAGGAGAATGTAACAACTCCGCAGTATATTTCTGTGACAGCATTGGGCTGCAACGCAACCAAGACAGGAGGACAATCTTTTCCAAAACCACACTGGGGATGTGTAAAGAATCAAGATGCAAACTACAGCATGCACCATTCTAATGGTCCCAGTAAGAGAATGCTGCACGTCTGTGTAAAACATGGAGCGGTGTGAACACTATCAAATTATGCAAACTCACTTGTCCACATTTAGCATGGCCTCCCTATTACATGTACTATGGTGGTCAACATGAGTGGATTGACCTCATCTGCATTCTATAATATGAATCGCTGTAAACAATCAAGTCTGGGAAGAAGTGACTTGTGTACAATGTCTACAAATGATGAGGTCAAACTCGTTTGGTCATTTTGCTGTGTCTCCATATGAAAACTAAAATACATTATTCTAATGTCCATAAACTGTACAGAGTGGACATAAATTCATTCAAACAATCGCTGAAAATGTCTCTCGATCATTTCCACTGAAACAGAGACATCAGCATGCTGTTACAATAACAGTTACCTTCCCGTATTTGTCTCCTGCTTGTACGCTGCAAGATGCAGGAAGGATACACAAGCACTGGCGAACACCTTACCTGATTTTTCAAGTCCAGCTTCGGGCAGGGGCGCCCGCCGTTGAAAGCTTTCTCCCGGAGCCACTTGGACCTGATCTTCAACCCGCTGCCACAGGAGGCACTGCAGGCTGCCCAGGCTGACCAGTCACTCAGCTTACAGTCTAGGGGGCAAGGGATGTGGCAAACTTCCACCATGTAGCCTGAAATTGAACATTGGCAGACAGGAGGGGGAGGCCTAATTCAGACTTGCTCAGCGGCTGCAGTGAGGATCACATTAATAATGTCAGACAGGGATGCCAGTGGCTTGCGCTCCGCCAGACCTTGGACTTGCTCACTGTGACACCAAGAGCTAATTATCTGACTAATGAGTGTCTCATTCTGTGCCAATGTGGCACAGTAAAACTGCTTAACTGGTCTTCACACTGTATAATGCTTTTTTCTTTGTTCGCTGTCTCTTACCATTATTCACCCAACTATCTTCTACACTGCAATATGCAGATACATGGGACAAAGACGCAAAAAACATCTACAAGAGGGCTTTACATTACATCATTTCACCAGTGTTACAATTTCTGATTATTCTGACATTATTCTAATGTCAAGCCTACTGGCAAGTACGGAGGATGTTTGTTTTAAAAATAAATAAATAAATACAATAATGCCAGACTCTCAACAAGACTTGGCTAACATGAACACAATGTCACGCTGAATGTGGTGGAACAAAATGCAAGTCTAGTTATCAGATTTGTAAAGTCTAAACCAGTGCCATATATATTTCTGTGAGTCCTACCAGAGTCTGTACAGCTTGTTGGGTGGACCGGGTGTCCCTGCTGGTCAATACAGGCCACAGCTCTGTAGCGAAGACCTTGGCCACACTCCTTCACTTCCTGGTGGCTCATCCAGCCCTGCAGGGACCCCGGAGCTGAAGCATCAAGGAGGATGCACGCAGACCAGTTCCCATAGGGCTGGGACAAAAACTCATCACAGGGACAAGTCTCTGTCTCCTCCAGCGGGTACAAAGTCTTATTCAGGCAATGTTCCTTCTTTTTACTGCGACCTGAGAAGAAGATGGACACAACAATGGGGAGTTACTGTGCCCTGGGTGGATGATGAACGCTGTATGAATAGGGCTTCAAACTCACTTGTTCCTATGTTGTAATAGAGTATGGGCTACGAATGCATAAATAGATTGTTTAATTTAAACATCAGTTCATAGAGTGCCAAAGGGAACGGTCCACACTTAATGTGTGTATTACGTCACCACAGCTAAACTCTTTAAAGGTTAGACCTGGGTAATTGTTCTTTTTACATAAACAACACATTCTGTGCACGTAGAATGCAAAATATAGACACGATTATTGTGTTATTCAACAAGAAAACAATTTCTATATTTCTCACCTTTATTATGAAATCTGTGTGCAATAGCACCATATTTAGGCTTGGGATACAGCGCATACATGAAATATTAGTAAATCTGTGAGTAGATTTGCACATAAATGACTGAGTACTGAATATCAACTCCAGATTCATGAACACCATGTAAAACGCTGATTTTTATTAGAATAATAAATAAAGCTGGTTATCGTGAATCTACTAACCAGTTGTTTATTGAGTCCTGTACCTTAAAATTTTTAGATATTGTGTATTTAAAAACAATGGAAATACTGTGTTGAGTAAGGAATAAAAGCCTTCCTGTTCCTATTAAACATTTTTTTTAATTAAGAGAAGGAAATTATAATTTAAGAGGGTTGTGCATCTTTGAAACAGGTAAAGTGAGAAGAAATGTTAAATACAGATATGCTTCAGTTTTGGGAGTTAAACTATGGAATGGACTGTGTGATGAGTTGAAAATGTGTAGCTCTCTGTTGAGTTTTAAAAAAGCCTTGAAATGGAAAATAATTAAGAATTACTATGTAAAATGATTAATATGTAAAACAAAGAAGGATTATAATTTAGAGGAAATATTTTTTTTATTTTTTTTTTAATTATTATCATTATTATTTTCATTTATTTTTTGCATTGCTGATATTCTTGGTTATCCTATCTTAATGGATTGTATAGTATAGGCAAAAATAAGCCTTGGCTTCAGCCTATTTCTTTTTCGGTTGCTGATTGTACATTTTTATTATGTGTAAAAAATATTTTTTCTTTCTTTTTTGAACCGAAATAAACTATTCATTCATTCATTCATTCATTCATTCATTCATTCATTCATTTGATGGCAGGCATGTGTATGTTCATGAATGCTGATCAACTCTAAAGTGAGCCTTCCTCTGGCCAGCAATTAGCACAAATCCCGGCCCATGAAGCACCAAATAAAGAGGTGATGATTACTATGGAGAGTTGCACCCTGTCAACCTTTAGGACATGGACCAAGCAAAGAAAGAGAGGGAGAGAAAGAAATACTTTTCTGACGCAAAGATTTAAGTTATTTTGGGTGAAGTAGAGCTGAGGATAATATTTGATTTTCTTCTGGTGTGAAAGAGACGGGTAAATCAAAGGCCTGGAAGGGTGAGTGATGGTGTCAACATTGTATCCTCTGTCCAAAGACCCATCCAAGAAGTCAAAAGAATGTATTGTTAATTTGTTTTGATTATTAGTCTATTTTTGCAATCTTGCATCTACAATTTGTGAACATAACAGAGCACAGAACACATTAAAGTGGTAATTTCTCATAATGCCATGCAATATGTTTGTACATTCCTTATTTATACAAGCTCTACATGCAGTCAGAGGCAGGAGTAGATTTAATGTATGAAACATTTGAAGCGACTAACATTTCAATTAATGCCAAAACACACGATTACACACACATTTGTTCTGCTCAGGTTTCATGAATGAGACCCATTGTGTGCACTGTGAAGACCCAAAGGAGTAAAAACTGCTGTGGCTGAGTGTTATATACACTCTGATACACCCTTTTTGTTTATCCATGACTTCTCACCAGTACACAGTGGTTGCTGTTAATAGTCATGATTACCTGTGCTCAGATTACTTTATTTTCAAGGGGTTGACAATAGTGGAGTAATATAAGACAATGCAGAGTTGCATGGCTATCCACACACTGTAAGTTTAGGATGGCATTCTTTATGCTCCATTCATTCACATCCTCTCTCTCTCTCTCTCTCTCTCTCTCTCTCTCTCTCTCTCTTTCTGTCTCGCTCCTCCTGTTTTATCTCAACCAGCTGATTAGGTCTGTCCAGATCTTGAAAGAATCTTCATCAATCAATCCTGTCACTGCTGTCAAACTTTAAATCTGTTCTTCTCTCTGTTGCTGTCAGATGCCATTTTAGGCGATATCCCCGCGCCCTCCTCCACTCCAATCACTTCCAGTTATCATATTCAAGCCCCAGGTTGAGCTCCACTCCTGGAGGGACTCCACATCCAGATCAGCATTCTCTTCAGCTCCAATCACAAGTGTCTAGTCTCCATAGAGAGGTTTTACGGTCACCCCCTTAAAATAGATGATGTTGCGAAGGGGCTTGGCTAATCGCCAGAGACTATTCACATTTCTCATCCAGTTGTGTACATCAATCAAAATATTCCTTCACTCAAAATGAATTATCTCCAGATTAAAATATGTCAGTGATGTTAAGTTCAGGAGTTATTTTGTGATGTGCTGTAATTCTCTTTTTGGCGTACTCACTTTCCCTCAGTCTGCCTCTTTTTTTTATATCACTTAATAATTGAATATATTATGCTTTTGGCTGTGGCTGCACGGTGGTATAGTGGGTAGCAGAGTCTCTACGGGGTCTCTGGCTTCCTCCCACAGTCCAAAGACATGCAGGATGGGGATAGGTTAATTGATTACTCTAAAATTGCCCGTAGGTGTGAATGTGAGTGTGAATGGTTGTCTGTCTCTACATGTCGGCCCTGTGATAGACTGGTGACCTGTCCAGGGTGAACCCTGCCTTCGCCCAATGTCGGCTGGGATCGGCTCCAGCCCCCCCACAACCCTGAATACTGGATACGCGGTAGACGATGGATGGATGGATGCTTTTGGCAGCCCCCTAGACGTTCTTATCAACACTTTTTTTTTTGGCAATTTGATCTGCTGAAGCTTCCTCGGATGGAGAATTTGGTTACTGTTAAAGCAAAAATGTTGATAACATGACATCAACATTATTCAATGGATGGATAGATGGTCTATGGGCAGACAGCAACTGTTTCAGCAGTGATGTCTTGCTTTAAAATATAATAAAAGTCTTTTGTCTAATGAGGGTGAACATTTTTTATTTTTTCATAATTTAAAAGACGGGCTGAACAGTGGTGTAGTGGGTAGCACTCTCGCCTCACAGCAAGAGGGTCCTGGGTTCGATCCCTGGGTCGGCCACACGTTCCTTCTGTGTGGAGTTTGCATGTTCTCCCCGTGTTAAGCGTGGGTTCTCTCCGGGTTCTCCGACTTCCTCCCACAGTCCAAAGACATGCAGGATGGGGATAGGTTCATTGGTGACTCTAAATTGCCCGTAGGTGTGAATGTGTGTGTGAATGGTTGTTTGTCTCTACATGTCGGCCCTGTGATAGACTGGCGAGCTGTCCAGGGTGTACCCTGCCTTCGCCCAATGATAGCTGGGATCGGCTCCAGCCCCCCCGCGACCCTGAATACAGGATAAGCGGTAGACAACGGATGGATGGATAATTTAAAAGACCTGGTATTAAAACCTCCATTATGACTATTAGAGCTAACCACTCAATGCCATTTGCTTCTGGCTTCAAATAATTAGTTATGTCCATTATATCTGATAAGTATGGATGAGCATGAGTAGGAAAGCAACATAGCAGCTGAAAGGCATGTGTCCCTTCCACACACTGTCACTTTTAATATCTGGACAAGTAACAGATACAAACTGTCAAGCTGTCCAACTGCTGAAATATTGTTCTCATGATTGATTGTTTGCTTCGCGTCATTGAATAGCATTACATATAAGAGCTATGGGTCTTGTTCTGTTCTCAGCAGCTATCAATATGCAGCTGTCATTGGCATGAAAGTGTTACTATAGTATATTGTTTTTTTTTTAAATTAAAGAGACATCACTGTCATTACCTGTTGATGTACATGTCAAAAGTAATGATTATGCATTTGATAAGAGCACTGACTCCATACAGGATTTTCATTCAGTTCATTATAGAAAAGACACAATCAAAGTGAATGCATCTGGCTTTAGAAATGTTTGAATTATGTGTTTCTCCCTCAATTCTTGTGTTGACTATATGCAATGTCCAAAGCCCTATTTCATTAAATTATTGTAGCCTTATTTGAGGATTAAGGATAGATGTTTAATTAAAGAACTAAAACTAAATAAGATGACTTAATCATTTTACTTTTCATGTAGTAATATAATCATCATCATCATAATCATCATATTATTTTATTTAATCCAGTACTTTCATACTTTCATACAGGTGAGATGGGAGAGACCATCCCTCCAGCATTTTCTGGGTCTACCCCTGTGCCACTTCTCAGTTGGATGTACCTGGAACTGCTCTAATGAGATGGATGTGTTCAATCACCCCCCTCCAGGTCGCTCCATTGTTGCCAATGTGAGGGTTGAAGCCCCCCAGCAGAACTAGGGAGTCACCAGACAGCTCCCTTTCAAGAGACTTCAAGAAGGCCAAGACTGAGCTGCTGTTTGGTGCATATGCACAAACAACAGTCAAAGATTCAGCAATCCTCTCTTTCTCAAAAAAGTATTCTTGATGCTCAGCTGGGGACTCATGAGTATCCCCAAACCCACCCACGGTCTCTCAACCGGGGCAACTCCTCTTTTACAGGCTGTGCACGACTGGACCCCATAAACTCTTCCCCAGAACCTACAAACATTCTTCATACACAGAGAGAGACACAATCTTAGAGGGGACATGATTTTCAGGCAAAGGAAGGTACGAACTACGTTAAAATCCTTTTCCTTATCGGTCACAGGTGTTAGACAATGGAATGTGTTAGAAGAAGAAGTAAAAAAGACAGCAACACTAAGTGGCTTTAAGAAGAAGTATGTAAATTCAACACTTGACCGGTACAGATTATTGCATGTGAGTTAATAAGGGTCTGAGGCACGAATCAGCAGACATGGTGTTGTGACGGGATGGGAGCATAACAAATGAACATTCTGTACCCAAACAATAAGTTGGACCTGAGAAACTTGTATGGTATGATGTCAGTTGTTACATGATGAAACTGCTGTTCACTCGTGATGAACAAATATGGACACGTGTGCAGACACACACGTAATCTGTATGCACTGGACTTCAGCTCTCTGTACCACTTACTGCTGTAACATAGTATGTCAAATGTCACAAGTGAAAGAAAATGTTATGTCAAGCGAAAAATGCAAAAGACAAGAAAATACTATGATGTTGATTTTTTATTTCATTTTTAACTTTCTATTCTTACAAAAAAATAATAATATTATTATTATTACTATTATTTTTTTATTTTATCTTATTATTATTATTATTTTTTTCTTTCTTTTCTCCCCTGTGGGTAATGGGGGCGGGACTAGATAAGCCTCGGCTTCTCCCGTTTTCCCTTTTTTGTGCTGTTTCTTTGAGGTTTCATGCATATTTGGTATTGTTAATATGTTAAAAGTCCCATATTATACTGATTTTCATCAATTTCACACAGCTGTCAGAGGTCAGAGGGTTAGCACACACATACAAGCTAACATGGACCGTAGCCGACACATTTTCATTAAAAATGAAACACAACCACAGTCTCTTCTGTTCTTCTGTAGCTAGGACAGAATATAAGCACTTATGTTGATTTGTACAACCAACAACAGAGCAATCTGCGTATCTAGCTCTGAGGACAACATTGTAAAACACTGTTATCTCACTGCTATTTCACTGCAGGACACACCGAACTTCACCTCGTTGATGAACGTCTCCTCTCTGATATCTCCTTTCATCAGAGGAGTTCGGCCTATGCAAATGACTCCCTTGCTACGTAACGAAGGGAGCTGAATCTAAACAGCCCATAGGAGCACCGTTGTACCAGTGGGTGGGCTGCAGAGACCATGCAGGAGTCGCTTGTTTTTCTGATTCTGGGAGTTGGCAGGCTCAGGGAGGACCAGTTTATAGGTGTAGAGACCAGAGAAAATCTATTTTTCATAATATGGAACCTTAAAATCTATCAATAGTGGGCCCACAAACTAATATTGAATTTAAGTGTATAAAATACTACCATCAGTCAGATAATAATCAACACACCATTTAACAACGCTACATTTCTTGACTTCTTCTCTCCATAAAGTGAGACTTTGTTATTTTCGCTGGAAAGTGACCGCTGTGGCCTATTTTCCTTAATTTCCCAAGATGCTCTTGAGTCAGTTGCTTTAATGATATAATGATTACGGGTGTAACACAAGCACATATTCAGGACACTGACCCAGTATTGCCTATCTAAATTTGCTAACATTAGTCACCATGAGCCACTGGTCAGATCAAGCCGAGGAAGATTGTAATGGCAAAACTCCTCAGTTTATTGGATTGAGGAATCACATTTGTATTGTTTTATCAGAAGAGGGGGCACCAGAACTGACATTGTCTAGCCTTAAAAAAAAAAATGAACTGATGAATTATATTGTCTTAATGTTTATACTGTGTTGCGTCTGGAGTGGCTTGATAAATCACAGTCTCCATATAATAAGACAATGACTGTTATTGTCATTATTAGAGGAAGCACCTGGTTTCTGTCCTGTAAAATAAAAGTCCTCCAGAATTCATTGACATGAGCCAGATGGAGAGAGAGACACTCTCACATTTATTAAACCCACACACACATGCACACACACACACACACACACACACACACACACACACACACACACACACACACACACACACAAATAAACTTAAAGCCCGGCGTAAGAGTTGCACTGCAGTTTGCTAATCCTGCTATATTTGTGCATCCCTATTTGTTTCACAGATCCTGGGTGTCCTCGGCCTCCTGTGTGCCCAGTGAGCAGCACATCTGCTTCTGTAGTGGGTCTTATTGCAAACATTCCTCACAGTGTGAACTCACTGCCTTCGCATGGCAATTCACCAACAATATGTTCACTCTACACCACTGCTGGTGGTTGATTGTAGAGCGGCAGTGCAACATCACTTTACTTTGACAACTACATTACTGGCGACAGCACCACATCCAACAGACACCATGAGCAATCTGCATTTAAATCTGCAAAATCCAACTTCTTTTAACATTATGCAGTTTAATTGCATAATTCTCTCAAAACTCTCAGTCTATAATATTTGTTGAGCTGATGATAGTCATAATACTGTACAGCTTCCCTTGTCTCTGTAACACTGCCAGAAGTGTGCTGAAAAACTTCTGCAAATGTGGATTGAGTGAAGGAGCTTGGCAAGGCTATGGGTGAATTAGCTTGACAGTGATGTCATGAGATAGACGATAGATGATTGACATGAACCTTCAAAACTGTCATGTTGCTTTTTTTTTTAATACAATACTTAGTTTTAATAGTTGGTGAGACGTATTAATGATTGTTTGTTTACTCACTTAAAGGTTGAGTAGGTCATTTGGAAAAAACGCACCGATTTTGACTTTGAACGCATCGCTGAACCAAAAAATCCCACCCCTTCGCTCAGTACGTTGTTCAAAGCCGCGCCCCCAAAACGCTGCAATGAGTGCTGGAGATTGGCCAAGCAATCGGAAAGTAAGCATTGACAGACAGGCAGGCCGTCCACTTATTTTCTCCGGTCCGACCTTTTTCATTGGACAGGATTTTTACAGTCCTTTTACAGTTATTTTAATTTTTTTTGTCAAAGCATTTTTTATTCATTACTATCGGTTATGGGGATTTCAAGGAATATATCAGAAAGTGTTTTGGAATAGAATGACCTATTCAACCTTTAAATCTCACAGAAATATTTAGCACATATTAATTTGTATGACTGTGTGAGTTTTTCTAATAAACAGGGCCAAGGGATTTTTTGTGAAATATAAAGGGAACTTTGATGAGGTGTGACAATCGGACGTGAAACCGTCTTCAAAGACAAAGTGTTAATATTGCTAACACTGCATAAATTATATTATACAACTTTAAATTGCTATTTTCTAATTCAACAAATTGCAATATCTATGGCTCGCAATTCAACAGTCCCAGAACAGATAGACCCAAGCACAAAAAGTCGAAAATATACAAGAGGAAACTGAGCCATAATAATACAATTAATTCAGTTCCTTATGGAAAATTGACCATTAGAACTACAATTTTTCAATAAAAGGCCAGGCTAAATGATACACATGATGTACTTAAAAGCTAATTCTGACAAAGGAGAGAGTCAAAGCAATTTTTACTGGTTCAGCAACAAAGCTGGGTAGTGTAGCTAAACCATTTATCTGCAGTTAAGCTCGTATACACACACAAACTGCAAAATAATTATTTTTAGACTTCTGCGTTTGAATGCCCACACAACAATCAACATGCTGATTGAGAAGAATATATTGGCTACAACTAAATACTTTAACAATAAAGCAATTAAAGAAAAAAAAAAACAATGTGTGTGTGTATCATTTTCTGAACATTTTCTACCCAAATCAAGTCATCCTTTATTCTGACAGGAGAAAGGTTCTCATTACAGCAGCATCTGCATAATTGTGTATCATTTAAAAATAAATAAATCATTATCCTATTAATGTTATAATGAATCTAAACAAATTAGAAGATTGGTATATCTTTGCTGTTTTTTCAGAATAAACTGAGCCTTCAAAGCCCTCAACAGGGGTGACATAATAATTGCAACAGGAGCCAACACATTATCTAGATTTTTTGTTTTGCAGATTCTGTATATGGTAGAAAGAGATGTTTAATGGGCCCCATTCACCTATATCTTCCTACGTTTTTTCTTAAATTTGTTCTTAAGAAAGTTCCCGAGAAAAGTCTACGTCGGATTCATGACGTGTTCTTAAACTGCCGAAATGTTCGCATCAGTGTTCTTATGATGACTCCCATGTCCTCGTTTTTGAAGCACATGCCAGTTCTTTCTAATTAATGCCCCGCCATGAGACCGCAGGGTCGTGTGCACGCACAGAACTCGAACAGAACTTTGAGAAGGAAGTAAAGAATGCTGAAACGTAAATCCAAAGACGGTGGACAACAAGGGGAGGAAGCCAAATGTGAACAGCAAACAAGCTGTTATATTTTTGTAGTGTCAATTATAAAATAACACTAAATCAAGAAGCATGGGATGCTATTACTCATTCAGTGAATGCTGTATCCGTAGTAAGTAAGTATGCACAACCGTTGGCATAAAAGAGAAAATAGCTCGACGTCAAATCAAAAAAAGAAATTGGCATACACAGAAGAAAGATGCCGACTACTGGAAGTGGAAGGGCTGCTCAGAGTTATCGGTTCAAAACTCGAAAATGAAAAATGAATACAAATCTTAGAAAATAAAGATGCACTGTTTGTTAAAGTGATGCATTTCTTTCTTGAGTTTAATTGTAAGATATACATGATCACACTGTAAAAGACTTAATTTGAAAGCCTTTTTATACAAATGTCCAATTGCAAGGTAAGTCTGTTGTCCAGTCCCAGGTGTGGGTCAGGACTGTTGGGGGGTCTTGAATTATGACAATACAAAAAGTATACATATACAACTGGGAGAACGTCTGACATAATGTTCCTTATGCAAACTCAATAATCATATCCCTTGTGTACTTTGTCAAGCAGAAACATCTCGCCAATTTCCAACCATACTTCCATATATTAGTAAGCGGGCTGTTGTGTTTATAGTGTTCACAGTATTTGCTCATGTTATTTGTATGAATGTAGTTGTTGCATCAGAAATCCAGGAGACGTGATGCATTAGAGCTGAACAGCATTGTGTTAAACAGCGTTTTAGACCATCAAAATTACTTTTGGTTCAGTCACAAAAAATGTTCTACAATATGGTTCAAATAGGCATTTGAACATAGCTATTTCATCTAAACAGACATTTTGTTAAGCTGCCTTCACCACATACTTAGCTTAGAATCCACAGTGAAGTCACTTATAGCAATTGACCTGATTCTCTCTGACGGAGAACGTGTTAAGGTTCGCACAATGGACCGAACATGAACAAACAGTCTTCCCAATAAAAGCCACCACAGAGCTCAGGCTGATTTCACGTGTTGGATTCTTCGAGCATTATAGAAGGAGACAGGATGTGTTTACTACACCCCCTCCGGCATCGGATCAAATATTCATGAAGACAAATAGTATCCAGCATGGTCTCCAACCACAGCATGTAATTCCGATTTTTGCCATCTGTATTGAAATAAAGGATTACAAGCTGTGAGAGATCTAATTAAGACCTGACATAACACTGCAGGGACAATAGAAAGTTACGGATCAACCAGAAAGTGTAAAGGGGTCAGACTGGTTTGCGGTATGTATATGTCAAAGCACAGGGACTTCTCAGTAGACAAAGAATATGCTGCCATGACAACAACCCTGAAGATCCCGGAATGAAGATGAGTTTGGAATGAGCTTCACACTGGGATTTGTTTGAATTGAGAATGCATTGTTCTAGCTGGCTTATGGAGATGTAGAGCAAGATAAACAGGAACCAATGTGCAGTGTTAAGACACCTACATTGAGATTGTTCACAGCATTTGGAAAACATCTTCACCTACTTGACAGCATTTGGAAAGGAAGTTGACGCAACATACGCAGCATTTAAAAAGAGCAAAAAGCTCACAGCACAATGGAAACTCTTTCTAGGGGACAAGTGTTGCACATGGCTGGGACAAGCAATGTGATGTTTATGGAATATAAACTTCTCACCCATCTGTGATCACTGAAAAATTAAGTTTAGCCTTTTGCTCATTATTATATCTGACCACAATGACTTCAATAACTTCAAAAGCCACAACGCATGGCCACAACCAGCGTGTCCCAACTGTGTGCATCACTTTTTAGTGCCGCCACACTTCCACTGGTGAAAATGAAACAGTTGCCTTATGTGAGATTTAAGTCTCACAACCTTTGATGAGTCTTTACCTGTGAGTGAGCGCTTGCGACTGCTGGAGCTGCCACATCGAGCGCATTCAGAGAACTTGGACCAAGCAGTTAGGGTGCAGTCATCCTTGCAAGTTACCCGGCACTCTCTGATCTGAGAGGGCAAGGGGCCAGCCCATTGCAGGCACTCTGTCATATTAGCCGACTCACCGTCCTCCCCAACACAACTGATTCCTGCAAACACGGGGGGAACACAAGAATGTCACGCCAATTATACAACACAACGCACACGTAGCAGTTCACATCTCACCAAGTTGATATGCCAGCCTCTTCAGACAGTAGATGCCTTATGCAGCAACATTAATTGGTGCCCGATGGCCATCGTGAGAATCAAGGTTTCAGCAGTATACAACAGTTATGAAATGAACACTGCAGTGCCAACCCCAAGTCTGACCACTGCCTGGAAATGCTTTAAAAATTGTTATCTTGAGGATGCTGCAGAGGTGTCTGTATTATGTTGAGATTAAAGGGAGAAACCTGTGTTCATTATAACAGACACAATAGTGTCTTGACCATGGCCTTGCATCACCTAGAGAAGGAGACAAATAATAACTTTTGACAATTATTCATTTTACACTGAAGGAGTCAGGTGCAGAGAAAATTCCCTCAGTTATATCTTATCTGTGCTAGAATAAGCCTGATTTTAGCATTAGGTCACAATCATAATCAGAGTCTGATTGAGCAGCAACAAGAAGGAACAGGTCTATTTATTACATGTCAAGGAAAAGGTTGCTACAGGATTATCATTCCGTAAGACATAGCTATAAAATCTATCCCTGTGAAGCTTTTATGTTAAGATCTAGTGAAATGCTAATTCAACCTTCAAGCACAATGCCTTTATCAGACTTCTTCAGACAACTATGATGTATGGAATGAAAACAAGGCATTCATAATAACAGATTAACATAAAAGCTAAATAACTTTGACAGGCTGATGTATACATTATCCAATCAGAGTATCAGCATCTGACCGAAGAGGGATGGCAACTTCACAACCAGGTACTGCAGCTGTAATATGTGCCTGCGTGCACTAAAAAAATCACTTAGAAACAAGCAGCAAGACCAGATGGGTTATTGCTGTTACTAAACACCCGATGTAGCACTCAATTTACTGGAAGCACTCTTTTAGCCAGAAAAGTACCCCTGAACATGTCTTTGGCAATCCTTTCATATCCCTTACATCAAAAACAACACTGTCAAAAACCACTCTTTGTCAGCAAAGACAGCTACCTGTGGTTGAGGGAAACAAATATACACTTTAATACAAATTGAGAACAGGAAGCAGGAACAATATGAGGCACATCAGAACCACTATAGAAAGAAGCAAAAGCTTGCCTTGAAAGCATGAACATTGTTCTTGTTCCTTTTTGAAAAGAAAAATACAAAAGCCGTTTGCTGCGAGTCTTGTATCTGCCAAAAACAACTGAACATATAATACCCACATATAATAGTCAAATCTGTAGCAAGATGCTTCATGACTCTAGTTGAAAATCATACTGGTTAAATATTCTTGCAGAGATGGAAATGCAGGTCGATTGTGTCTGCAACTTGCATGTTGAGTCTTATGGCGCATTCATCGTAGCAGGGAGCACAGTTTGTTGAATGCTGAGACAAAATCCAAATGCATTATTCATTTTTTTTGTTTTTTTGTCAAAATAAAATCAATGTCCGAGACATCAAATGAGAGGTTAGGTTTGGCAGATGTTATTGCATTTAAAAAAAATGTAAATGTATTGCTCAATATATGATAAACACAGCCGGATATGCAATGAGGTTTAACTTAAAGCATGATGATAATGAGATGATGAGAACATGTTTACATATTCACACAAATGTCTAAAGAAAACACATATCTTTAAGCAAAGACAGTACCAATAAAAATAATTTACCCAATTTCCAAAACATATAGTTTAGTCTGCATGGTCTACCTGGTATAAATGATTGAAGGGATAATTATCCAGTGGCTCAACCCTGAGGGACAAGCAGTATAAAAGAGGAACCTCAAAAATATTGATATAACTGATTAATATGAGTGTATTACATCAATGACATTGTTTATCAAGTGCTGCTTGAGAGAGAGGAGCAGTTGGAGTGTGGCCTGAAACAAGAAATTGCCAATAGACACAGGAAACAGGACATTACAATGCCCAAATGCTTTGTGGTCTCATGGACACTGGGATTTAAGAGTCAGTGAAGACATTTTCCTCCCCCAATGCCTCAACATCTTGGAGGATTCACATACAAAAAGTCCCTTTAATCCAAAGATTGATTCCTATTTGACTTTTAAATTTTGCTCTCTGACCAAAACTGCTGGGTTTCTATACGTCTGCTGAGAATGTGTGGGATGGTCATTTACATATAAGGGCGAGGGAGATGACTGCTATTATTAAAGTAGGTTTGCGTGTTTAGGTTGAAGGGCTATATTATGATGAGGTAAATCTCATTTTCCCTTTAACAACTCTGTTTCATAAACAACTCATCTTTTACTGCTACATTATTAGTTCAATTAGCTTCCCATAGTGGAAATAATTATGTGCCTCCGTTGGCATTTAATTCTGCGGCAGCTACCGTCACGACCTCATTCTGTCATCTATAGTATCTTTTATTAGTAATACCCAGCATTGCAAGTACCGACACTCTGATTTTTAACTGGGAACCATCCGTTTTTGACATTATTATTTCAGCCTCTGGTCACCCAAGCACATTTGTGTGGCCATTCACGTCATCTTCTCTCACAAATGAAGAATACATTCGGCACAGTATCTCCACCACTGACAGGGTCGTCTTTAATTATACACCCTCGAAAGCTTTGAAGAGGCTTGTCACTGTACTTTTTTTTTATAATATTTTCTGTGGAAAAGTTGATGACTTTGAGGACATCCTTTAAAAAATAAAAGAAATCCCATTTAATCAAATGTCCATCCAATAAATAGCGTTTTATCATCAATTTTCTTTCATAAGTTCGATGATATATATTTAAATATCTTTAAAACCTCTCCCATTTACTGTAATAGAATACTTATTTTAATTCAGGCATACTGCTTGTACAATATGCTTGTGTGTGATGCCTTGTGAATAATAATGTGGATTAAGTAAATTTTCTCTTTCTACTCAGGGAAAGACAAAACGCATCTAGCTGGTTGCGAGCCACAAGTTGGCTGAATTCAGACACAGTGTCCAATCCATTGGCCTATTGCCTTCTCCAAGATATCTGCTCTAACTTTATTCAGGCTTTTCAGGGTTCAGTGTTGCCTTATGGCAAGATGAGGATTAATCTTCGCAAGTCTTGTTTAATTTAGTGACACCTCTTATCTGTGACCCCTGGCCTGTAAGGTCAAAGTATGTTCCACAGCACACTTGGCTGGGTTCATTCAACATGCAGCCTTGCAAAGGGCCAGACACGCACACTGAGATTGGTGGAAGCATTTACTCGAGCCAAGGGCATAATGGCTTTGTGAGCCACAAAACCAATCGAATGCTTGTGTCTGAAACTTGGCCTTGATTCCAACCTTACACCATAGGGTTGTCACAAGAACCGATTTTTCAGTACCAATTTGATGCCGACACGAAAAAAATAATTTGATACTTGCTTTTTTCTGGTAACGTCAGAACCGAATATACAACTTTTCACTCGGCGAGCCGTGTCGATTCTTGGCGGAACTGAAGGGGGCAGTATACGCGTGTGAGCAGCACAGAGCAGTAAGCGGCGCTGAAGAAGAAAACTTGCTGTCTTCGAAAAAATGGCTTCAGCGGGTGGGAGCGAAAGCACAACACGTCGGCTCGTCGACAAGACAGGTGCAAAGAGTCGCGTGTGGAAATATTTTGCATTCGAGGCGGATAAATCCGGAGCAATTCTTGATTCAAACAAGCCGACATGCAAAAAGTGCCTCAGAAGTTTTCAGACCAAAGGAGGAAGCACGTCAAACCTGGCTATACGCGACTGCTGTTCTTTTTTTAATGTAAAATAGTTGACTATTGTTATTTATGACCATATTTGTAAGCACAGTATTGTTTGTTTTCATACTGGCTGGCTATAAGTCTGTTGGCAGCTGGTACTGCAATTTAAATTCTGTGCAAAAAGATCTTAAAGCACAGTGGTGTTAAATACTTGACAGTTTGAAGCAGTTTTCAATAAATTAGTGAATTTAAAAGTACATGGGTCCTGTTGTTTTTTTTTTTTTAAATTGTGGTATCGAATTAGTATCGAGAATTGTGGAAATTCACAGGTATTGGTATCGACTACTGAAATTCTGGTATCGTGAAAACCCTATTACACCATGCCTGAGCCAATGTGTCTAGTATTCTGACTGGTCCTGACTGGGTGGAAATTCCCTGGTTGCTAATTGAAGTCTTCCGCAACTGCTTTGTGGAGGTTTCGTCAACACCAGCCACCAACCATCTACTGCACCATTTCCCCATGGCTACACAGTATTTCTACTAAGCCATTGTACTTATTGACAATTTATGTGAAAAAATATGGTCAACCCAATGTTCAGTGCAATAGATATTGATATTAAGTGTATTCTACGATGTATTTACATCCACCACGTCGTGTATGCACATCCGGTTTAGCAATATGATGGAGAAGAGCTATTTGGATGTAACTAGTAGAAATAGCTAGGCCTAAAAGTAACGTTGTAGGAAAAGTGAATGGGACACAAATGCGGATGTGCACTGAGTGCTGAGGTGAGCTGAAAAGCAGCTATACTCTCCAGGTGTAACACTGGTGGTGTCAGGTTCGGGGCAAGACTTGGACTCGAAAAAGGAGGTGAGGACCCAAATGCAGTTAAACAGAAAGATTTATTTAAATAATAAACTAAAAACAAAACAAGAACTAAGACCAGAACAAAGTATCAAACAAAGGAAACCACGAGGGCAAAAACGACTATCAAAGAAACACTTACAAAACAGGAACCAGAACACAAAGGGACACGGAAGGCAGGACGCAGGTACAGAGAAACATCCAGGGACATGACATGGTGCAAGACAGCGACAGCGACAAATGACAGCAACATTGACAATGATCCGACAAGAGACAGGGGAAACACACAGACTATATACACACACAGGGAGGCAGGGAGCTGACGAGGAACAGGTGAAACACATCAGGGCAGGCATGGTAATCAACACGAGAGGGTGGGGGAGTCAAGACAGCGGAAACAACAAGGACCAGGAAGTACGAGAAAGGGAACCACACTGAGGACAAAATAAAACAGGAAATCAAAACCAAGGAAACAGAACATGACAAAACACAGATCATAACAGGTGGGCCTCAGCGCGCAAGCTAGTGGGCTGCAGAGGTACTGCCAAGTGGTTGGATGTAATAGCAATACCAGTAATTTACAAAGTTATTTTCAAATACAAATGTATATCCTCAATGTGTGTTAGTGTATTGAAGATTAAATTATGTGTAATACATGTTTAATAAATGCTCCACTGACTTTTTAATATTCTATATAAAGTAGTAGTCGTAAGTTTGTGCTGCATAACGATGGATTCATACATGGCTACACGCATATTAAATATTCATAAGTTCCAGTTGATAGACAGACAACCCGAGATACAACTGAAGACACATGCAGAGGAGAAGGTGACCTATATTTTGCAGTGGAACAGGATGAATGTCTTGACATGATGCTGCACAGCCCGCATATTCATATTCAGCTTCTCAATGAAGAGCAATATTTGAAGTAGATACCATCTTGCACACCGTTCCCACAGGATGTGAATACTGACACTACAGTGAATATCGACTGCATGAAAAATAACATAGTGTTGAATGTAATGAGCATTACTGAAGTTCTTCTGAATCTTCTGTGCCAGTGCATTGAGCAAGTCAAAGACTGGATGTGCCAAAATTTCCTACAACTAAATGAGGACAAAACTGAGATAATTGTTTTTGGTGCTAAAAAAAGAAAGGTTTAAAGTAATTCAACACCTTCACTCTCTGTCCCTGAAAACCTCAACCAAAGCCAGAAATCTTGGGGTTATTATGGATTCTGATTTACATTTCGACAGTCACGTTAAATCAGTAACAAAATCAGCCTACTATCACCTAAAACATGTAGCAAGACTTAGAGGGCTCATGTCAGCTCAAGACTTAGAAAAACTTGTACATGCCTTTATTACTAGTAGGCTAGACTACTGTAATGGTCTCCTTGCAGGTCTTCCGAAAAAAACTGTCAGGCAGCTACAGCTTGTTCAGAACGCTGCTGCTAGAGTTCTTACAAAGACCAAAAAATGTGAGCACATTACACCAATTCTTAAATCCTTACATTGGCTCCCTGTATGTCAGAGGATTGATTTCAAAATCCTCCTGCTCACATATAAATCACTACATGGTCTAGGACCGAAGTATATCACTGATATGCTCCCACTACATAAGCCCTCTAGACCACTAAGATCTTCTGAGACCAATCTGTTAGTGATTCCCAGAGTAAACAACAATCACGGGAGAGCATCATTTAGTCACTATGCAACAAATGGCTGGAATAAACTTCCTGAAGATGTAAGACTTGCCCCAACTCTGACCACTTTTAAAACTAGACTGAAAACTTTTATGTTCACCATAGCTTTCTGCTAAATCTTTTAATGTCTGCACTGTTTTTAATTATTGCAAATATGTTTTTATTCTATTTTCTTTCTGTAATGCATTTTTAAAATTTTTATTATTTTCTTTTAATTCTTCTATTTTTCTTTTCTTTTTTCTTCTCACTTTGTTTTATGATGTGAAGCACTTTGAGTCTGCCTTGTGTATGAAATGTGCTATACAAATAAAGTTGCCTTGCCTTGCCTTGCCTTGAATTTCAAGCAGCAAAACAGAAAAAGTGAAAGGTCTACCACAAATGAATATAGCATGCATAATTGGACTTCATTACATGGAAACTGCAAAAGTAATAAATAACATTTATAAAATGAAATAAAGCTGCATCTTCATGAGTAGAAATATTATCTAAAATCAGATTATATTGTACTTTCTGAGTGTGGGAGGATGATAGCAAATTAAGAGCTATTTCGGGGGAATGCATCTTCAAAGGTCCCTGAATATCATAATTGACAAACTCCTGCTGTAACTTGCTGTCATTAAATCTTTGATATGCCCTTATCCAATGGCCCCATGCCCCCAATATGTCCTTATTCCAATTACTCTGTCCTAATTATACCCCGATGTGACATTTATGTCCTCCTCACTGAATTGGTTCAGACATCCAATGAGTTAAAGTAAACCCTGGATAAATTCATTGTTGCTTCAAATCTACAATTAATTTGTAGCATTTCTACAGACTGCACATTTGAAACCCATACTTCAGCTTTTGAAATGTCACAGGTACTTAACTCAGTCATTTTCTAATCATATTCAAATAGGAAGCTCTAAAGGTCAATGAGGCTTGCTCTTAACCTGCGAACGCTACAGACACTCCTCACCAAAAAGTCACGGAAATCCACTTGAGAAATGTCAGTCATAATTATGCTGCCAAGTAAAAGTGAGCAACGGTGAGAGCAGAAATGCTGGAAAGTTTTCAAGGCTGCCCGCAAAGCCACTGAAAACTTCACTTGAATCACATCAGTAAATTACATAGAACAGCCAGTTCCTGGGATTTATTGGGACATTTACACTCCTCTAAACGAGTCTGAAATGATCCAATTAACACTCTGGCTCTTTAAAGATTTGGGCCAGTGGCAGTCATTTTCACAGCTACACTCGCAGTTGCTCATGAAGCAGAGTAAACAGGAATCGACACAGTCCAATGAGGACACAACGCATTCACGCACTCACAGAGCATCACCAACTGGGATTCAGCACTCATGATATACTGCAAATAGTGATGATTATATCTCGATACAAGTTTCAACAAACATTAACAACAGTTGTTATATCCCTCTAATGAAAAAAATGACTTTTCATTTAGCAGGAATCTCGTTAGAGGAAGGAAGGAAGGAAGGGAGGATATTATTATCTCAAACGTGTGTTTAGCAGGAAATTCAAAGTAGCAAATTAGATTTGAATAACAGATGATAGATGATATGAAATATGATATCTTTACCAGTATCCATTTGAAGAAACCAAGGTTCCCTTAAAACTGTTTACAAGTCACAAGAGGCGACTTTTATTTCTGCAAATTAGGAACAATTTCTCATTATGGCTTTTTTCTTATTGTGTTACACTGTCAATGATTTGTGTCCTCTGATAGTTTAAAAAAAACAGTGCAGTGATGAGGTTGTCAAGACGACAGATGGAAAAGGTTCATCTCGTTACACTCTCTGGATGTACTGCCTCCATCTTATATGTTTCCGTCACTTGCTTGTTAAAGGAGCAGTTCTGAACGGGCTATTAGGTCTCATTAGATAAGGATGGTAAATAGACGCTGGAGCAAAGCTTAAGATGGTGACATCACATTAGCTGGCGAGGGAAGAGGATATAATAGGATAGAAAGAAAACACTTGCCTCTTGTTTCCAAACCATTTCCACAGGCTTCTCCTGGTCCAGATAATCCACGTCGAACAGAATCCGGAACCAAAGTACAGCTGTGCCACTTGTGTGTCCTCCAACTATATGGAAAAGACAAAGATGGACAGACCTTGGGTTGGTAGTGTTATCTGGACGTTAAAAGTTAGGTAAAGTGATGCCCTATTGTTCCATGTGTTCCCTCCTTTGTTACATTAATAATTATATTTGGTCAATTTCAACCTTTGGACACACACATGAGGTCACACTAAATCACAGTTTAAATTTCCTTGTGATTAAAATAAAAAAGTGTTGTTTTTTTAACTCTCTGACTTATCTTTATATGGCCCATGCAATATTTACATATTCCAATCTGCTAACTGGATAACATTTACATTGCTGATTAGTAGCATTTTTGTTCTCTTCTTGGTTTTTGACCACAAAACACCAAATTCACAGTCCTCAGTGTGTTGTTTAAAGTATACAATGTTGTAAAACATCAGGGTTTACAATGTTACACATCCTTCCTGTCCGGTGAAAAAGACTTATCTCCAGATTTTGAATGGAATGCAACATGAACATTCATGCAGCAGTAACTTTACTTTTTCATACTTTTTTTCATAAAGCACTTACATACTTAAACACAATGCTAAAACGTGTAGTTAACCATGAGTAAAATTTGAATGATTAAGAAAAAAAATTATATATTTTATATTAAATATATTAAAGTAGGCTTCAAAATCATGATAGCATAATGATGCTCATAACAATGTATCCACTGTTTAACTGGAACAGACATAAAGTATGCTATCATGCTCTCACAGGTCCCGACAGCTGGTAAAACCATTATGGATTTTTAGACGGTCCACTAGATCACCAATATGGCACTGGATTGATTTAGTCTTTTTTCTGCTGCAGAAATGTCTGAGTTGGCACATACATTCAGCGTGCATGCCTAAAAATGATAACACCACACTGTAAGGAGGTGTTGAATGCCATGGTATCTAATATAATGACATAACAAAAGCATATACAGATATCACAAATATTTCCCTACAATAATGAGCACTTAGGTTACACCTACTCACCCTGAGCAGCAGATGTACTCATCTTTTGATATGAAAGAAAAATTGTGTTCATAAATGGCGTTTTTTTACCTTAGCGCTGGACACACAGGTAGTGAGTCACATTCTCTCTCTTCATACACGGTGTCAGGGCACTCTTGACCTCCATTTGCAGACCTCTGAATGATGGTTCTGTATCGAGACTGTGTGGCAGCAGTTGCGTTTTCTGTTGAACAAAATATTCACAAAAGGCCACATTCAGTTGCAGTTTAGTTGCACAGTTGTATTGAAGTGGTTTTCCAGGGAGAAGATAAGGTAAAATAATACTGAGAAAAATAACTGAGGTCAAAATTGAATGTGGGACACCGAATAACAACATAACATCCCCGGTGCAGTCTAATATCTCCAAGTCGATCTGATCGTGATTAGCTTGCCCTTGAGGCTGTGATGTCCTCCACTTCACTGGAGCCTGTTTTCGGACAAGCCACACTGTAATGGCTTAATTTGGCTCGCGCTCCGAGGCTCATTACACAATGCTAATTACTAACATTGATAATGGTGCAATTAAGAAAGTGATGACATCATCAGCGGACCAATGGACTACAGCATATTTACAGAGACAAAAATACCTGCTCAATTCTTTTAAAAACAATTACACACTTGTTGATTTGCAAAATATTTACAGTACACATATTGAAGGCCATTAAAATTCCATTTTCCTCTTGACGTGTCAGTTTAATGAACTGGACAGTTACAATTGTCATTATGCTTAAATGTAATCATTGAATACAGGAGGGACATGAAGGGAGAGCATGTTTCTATGGTAACATTTTTAGTCTTTATTGGTCATTATAATATAATAGCATGCAGTGTGTGGCTCACAGCTAAGTCCTGTAATTAAATACAGCAATTAAATGTGTTGTATTGTGCAAAGTTGCAAATAACTTTTTTTTTCATTTTGGATTAATCTTCCAATGAGGTTCAATTTATCAATCAACTCTACAGCAGCCCCAAACCCAAAGCTTTCTTTCAGTTTACTTTACAGAGAATAAGTCCTTTTTGCTTGAAAAATCACTTAAACAATGAACATGTTGTCAAAATTGTTGGACGTTGATTTTTTCTTAATCAGTTGACTACAATAATGAGTTTACGACTAATTATCTCAGCTCTAATTCTACATACAGGTATGTAGTTAGACGAAAACTGTACACAAATGTAGGTGTAAATGATTTGAAGTTACATGGTAACAAGCACTTTTGAAGACAAACATATTTTGAAATATGTAATGCATGCTATTACTGATGAATTATATCACTATCGCTACACATTACTTCTTCACCTTCACATATATGTTGCTATTTCACAAAACCTCTTGGCACTAGTTAGCAACATGTTAGAGGAGGTTTTCTAAAAGGCTGTTGAGCAATTAGACCGGCATTAATGAATAGCGATAATAGTCATTAATTAGAAGAGCTACCTGGCACACAAGTTGACGGGCAGGCTGTCCATTCACTGAAGGGTGTCACAATGCAGTCCTTCTTGCAGGGAAGCAAACAGGGTCGGACCGTTTCTGGACGAGCCGAATCTGAACACCTAAACACACACACACACACACACACACACACACACACACAAAAAGTGGTCTTAAATTTTCTTTATCCACAAGGCAATGAATGATGAACGTCCTCTGGCTCACTGTAAAAAGGACAGTGCTGTGAAACAACTGCCCTGTCCTTGACATCACACATCTCCTGCAGAAACCGCGATTTATTACATGTCCCCCTGCCTGCAAGCTCAGGAAAAATATGGACAAATACAAACAATTACAGTTCTCTCACACATTCAGTTGCTTCCCCGGGGCACAAATATTGCTCTATGAAAACAAACTCCATCCCACTATTCAAGCACACTAAGTACCTGTATTTTACATTGTTATTAATATTGTGTCACAAAACCCAATTATCTTCAAGTTGCTCAAATAAAAATGTGTCATAGTAACAATGGATCAAACACACATGTGTAATGGGCTGGGCTTGTAGAGACAAACCCACAGAGGATTAACACACAGATCAGTTCTTCTCAGCTCTCTGAGACAATCTTTTTCTGGTTTTGGATCATTGTTTTGGCTTCCACTCCTCAACTCAGTGTCACCAACCCCCTCAGCCACAAAAGTAGTTTTTTTCCAATGGCACACATCCCTAGGCAGACTCTCTGTCAAAGCTCTGTCAAAGCCACTGTACTCTACCAGCCCATTACCAGCCAGTGTTAAGGCGAGTCCACACCGGACCGAAAATCGGCGTCTTTGAGAGAGTCGGCCTCCGTGACACGAGTCTGCTTGGTGTGGTCGCTCGAATCGGCCCACGTCGGTGTTCATTTCAGCCGATTCAAATGTGTAATCCGCCATGCGAGTCGGTGACTCTTTTACCATTCTGATTGGTGGAGGCTAGCAGCTTGACGAGCGAATCAGTGAAGCCCGGAAGTGACGATGGTAAACATACCAGATAACCAGTAGAATCGAAGAAGGTGGTCTAGAGAGGACTGCCTACTTCCGGTTTTCGTGTTTTTTGGCGCACAATACAGATTAGCGCCGCCTGTTGTTTTGGAGACATTACATCTCGCGCAAGCGCGGAACGTATGCCGTCGGCTGTAGTTCCGTAGGTGTGAACCGCCCAAGTCGTTGTTCGAGTCTGCCATGTTAAGTAGCCCGACTTCACGAGTCGGGCAGTCGGTGCGGTGTGGACCCCCCCACCCCCCTTGCTCCATGGGCACTGTAGAGTAGCTGCCCCCTGCTCCTATTACTGGGATGGGTTAAATGCAGAGGCCCTGTGTACATTTGTGACTCAATAAAAGTTGATTTACATTTAATTTTGGAGTTGGCTGTAGCTCAGTGCGTAGAGCAGGTTGTCCATTAACCACAAGGTTGATGGTTCCGTCCTTGGCTCCTACTGTCTGCAAAGAGTCCTTTAGCAAGACACTGAAACCCAAGCCCAAGCTTTAGAGCAGTCCACCGCAATATGATGGATGGGTTAATGGCAGAGGTGAAATTGCATTTCTGCACCTGTATGTATGTGACAACTCTAATATTCTAAGTGTATGTTTATGTGTTATCAGTGGGGGGGAAAGAGCAGCAGGCAAAAATCTATTTTTCGTTTGAGTTGGTGTGGAGCAAAATTAATCCACATGAATGCTTAAGTTACTCTGTGTCAATTTGTAGTTAAATTACTTGTATCAGAAACACCTTGAGCTGTATAAGCCTGTTGCTCTTAAAGCATGCAATTGTGTATATATATATATATATATATATATATATATATATATATATATATATATATATATATATATATATCAAAACAGCATAGATGTGACAACATTTTTGCTTTATCCCTTCTCCCGAAAGGGGATTTGAATTCAGAGTTGATCCAAGGTAACTGTCTGCCCTTCACTTTTGGAGGTTTGCATGTTTGTGAACCACCTTTGAGAATTTGGAGTAGAAATACATGCCAAGTGTCATAAAGGGTATTAATTTGACTCTATTCTGATCAATGTGTCTGCAAGTTAATTACATACATCATTCAACTTCAAGAGGTGTCATGTTGTCATTGTTGTCTTTTCAGCTTGCTCCAATGATCTCAGAATGGCAAAAATATGCAATAAGTGCAGCTTTGAAAATGACTTGCATTTGCTAATTACGATAGTCAATATATTAATACGTATAGCACTTGTATTTTAGGAATTGCAGATAATACATGGAATGGATTACAACTGTGTTGGCTGGACTGTATAGCCAGAACTAAGGGAAACCATGCGACTGCATTTATCTCCCCATATACATGTAGAGCAGCCACAGAAGACTTTTTGTCGCTGCCACCAAGGAGACAGAGTGCTCGAGGAGGAAAAATCAATCAAAGACCGCGGCTCGGCTTCTAATTAAACCTGAGAAAAGTGAGGATATGCAAACTGTTGACCAATGAATCATCCCTGACACCATGCCACCTGACATAATTACCAAGAGCACTTCACTTTTTACCAGTTTTTAGGCTAGAAAATGCTCACTTATTTCCTCTGTGCTCAAGCTGCTACATATCTTGTGTGACATATCTGTCATGAAGCCTTTAGCTGTGTTGTATTTTGCGTGTTGTGCAACCTTTGAGTGGTGCTGATTAATACAGCTGTGTAAAATCAAATAAGTCATGAGCTTTGATGTCTTCATCAACAAGCAGACACCCCCCTCTTATCCCAAACACACATACAGACACACACTGAGACATCGCTATTTCATTTCCATATGAGTGACTTCCTTTTGCCCTACAAACAGATCCAGGTCTCAGTAGAGATCCAGCATGGCGCCACATCCTACCGACTGCAGAAAGCCAGCAAGCACAGGCATGAGATCAAAGGATGCCGATGCATGAGGAGGCAAGATACATAAAACCCCATCCTTCCGCTGCTTTATACCCCCTCTTCTGTCTCCCTCTTTGCAGTGATGCATGCCAGAGGCCATGGCAACACAGCGCAGCAGCTGGGGAAATACTGTGTTGAACGCCCTAAATGAGGGAGTCAGACTCACAATCAAGGCCATGGCCTTCCAAACTGATGTTTGGGAACATTACATGTCTCTCACACCTTGGTGGTTATTATACCACCCATTTCATGTAATACCAACTTAGTTAAATACTTCCTAAAACATATTAAGATGTGACATGCAGGGAGTATTATTATGATTTGAGTGTGTGACAGCCAAGCACAAACTTTATCTACTCTGAACAGAGTTAAATAAAACAACAACATATCTAAATATTCAATAATATTGTTATATAATATTGTACTTTTAATTTTCAAGGGTGTCATCATTTATGTATCTTCACTTGTAAAAAATGGGAGCAACAGTTAAACCCAGAATAAATCTAGTGAGGGCTCTGTATTAATAGCAAGAAAGACACATTGAGTCAGTGTGCACCATGGAGATTTTTTGCTAAGCATGAAATGAGAACATGCTTGTCGACTGAGATGACCTTTCTCAAGTAAAACATCAAATGTATTCAGGGAGCATCTGCTCCTCGATGGGAAGGATTTAGCCATGTTATTAAGTTCCTGTATTTCAAACACATTTTAAGATGAACAAAGGTTAAAGCAATGGAAATGTCAGAGTCTGAACTCTCCTATCTATCCCTTTTCTGTCTATTGCCGCAGTGTTCCTGTCTTCTGGATATTTATCACATCATATGAGGGTTGAGACATCACACGCCAAATCGGTGCTGTTCTATAACGGACACGGTCAAGCCCTGATCATGTCTTACACAGCATACATTATGGTAAGACAGCAGAATGTCCCAGCAACGTGTAACTGACAGTCCAAATCAAGTTAATAGCATGTGGTGTTAGATGCTGTTCCATTAAATGAACACTGTGCAGTTATATATAAGTGATTGACTTCACAGCGCACTTTACAGGCGAGATGTGTCGGTGGAGCACAAATGACAGCTTTCATTAAAGCCTGTGTGGTGGGAGACAGGAGATTCATAAAAAAGCCTCTCCATAATACACTTTATGGCCCTGTCAATTATATATTGCGCTGAAGAAGGGCAAACTTTCTGAATTATGTATAAATCTATCTTCCTGGTGTGGGCTAAAACATCATTACAGTGACAGCACCAAAGCCCTTAGCAGTGTTTGATATTGTATTGCTGAAAGAGGAGTAGATAATGGTGGTGCATGAGAAAAACAAATTTCAAGTTTACAAGAAAAAAAAAAAGAAATACAAGCAGAAAACACAAATTAATCAAAACTCTGCGGGTATAGTTTCACAGTGCATCAAGTCCTCTGGGTCATTTGTCACCAAGTAAAAGCATACACACCATATCTTCAAGGAAGACTTTGGGATCTTTAATCATAAGTGATTTTCCATAAGAGCAAAATGATCACCTCTCAACTCCCCAGATTGTTACAACACTGTTTTACTCCTCAGTTTTATAATCTGTCTCAGAATTAAGTAAAGCAGCAGTGATAGATGAAGATATATTGTTACAGATTGCTCGTCTCATACTGGCATAATAAGTCAAGTATAGACATTTTAAAACATAATTCTTGTTATTAAAGGTGCAATATATGGGGTTCACAGCATTAATGTAGCAGCAAACGATGATTGGCTTTTAGATGGATGGTGGGTAAAGTCTGCCTGACGAGAGAATGAAGTCTCTTCCCAGCTCCTCCTTGATTTGTTGACATAGCTGGCATACTAGCTGCATTTGCTTTTAGTACACATCCGTGCTTGTGAGTGTGAGCTTCTCTGCACTCATCGGCTCAATGTATACGACTGTAGTTCTGGTTTTCAAAAGCCGACGGGGAAACCTCAAAAGTAACGGTTTTGCAACCAACGTGTTTTCACATCTGGCTCATTAGCATCCAAAGATAAAAAGGAGAAAGGAAGGAGACAGTTGATTGATAACCCTGACCTTATTGATTTGCTTCCCAGAAAACATGCCTGCTACAACACGTCTTGACATAAATTCAACTTTAAAGGGATAGTTCGGAATTTTGGACATAAGACCTATTTTCCAAGTCAACCGGTGTGTTTGAGACGTCTGGAGACGTTTTCAGATCATTTCATTCAGTTCTTCTAGTTGCCGAGTTTGCTTGTGCTATGGCTAGTGCAAGTCAATGGTTCTAGTTAGCATGGCATTAAAAACAGTCTTGCCCACTCCACAGTGCACCCGAGGCAAATCAATCAAAACACTAGACTGTCGATGTACATATCTGTGTTGATAGAATAATAGTTGAAACAAAACTAATCTTGCATCGCATGAATCATCCATTTTAGTTTCTCAGCAGCAGCGGAATTTTACTTTGCTCCGTCGGACTCAAAACTTTGTTCAGTCCCGGTTCTCAGCTCCATCGGGGGCTATCTCGGTCTCCACAGACGCTCGTTCACGTTCTGCCCTTTGAGCATCCCTCTCGCGCAATTCTTCCTCTGTATATTCAGGCTCGTACAGGTACGGTTGGGTTTGGGTGGAAAAAAACTCCTCATCAGAATCTTCAAAAGTTTCAGTATATTCTCCAAAATGGGCCATTTCTGTGAGATTGAAGAAACTAGCACTGCAGTTCTACACTACTCTGCGTCTGTAGCAATGACAGCGGGTAAACAAACTATTATAGAACCGGTAACTTATAAGTGCTAGGTGATATCACTCCGACGCTGCCATAGCCTACTAGGAAGTATGACACGCTGCTGCTGAGACATAAATCCTTAATAAATGCAAGGTTGGTTTTTATTCAAACATTCTATCAACACAGATATGTACATCGATAGTCTGCCGTTACAATTGATTTGCCTCGGGTAAATACACACCTGAACACCGCCGATTTGTCGGCACTTGAGCCCCCAAGGCTGTCTGAAAAGCCCTCGGAGCTCACTCAAACACCGGGCGGCCCACGGCCCCGCAAACCCACATTTACGCAACGCGAACCCGAACCTCTGCTCCGTCTGGAGAGCCGTAAACCCTCGGAGGGGTTGCGGGGTATCCCTCCGGTAAATACACACCTGAACACCGCCGAATTGTCGGCCCTTATGGCCCCAAGGCTGTCTGAAAAGCGCTTGGACCTCCCACAAACACGCAGCACACGGCCACGTGAATCCACACATGCGGACTCTCCGTCGGACTCAAAACTCTAAGACTCGCAGCCCGAAATACTGCCCGTAAATAGGCAATCGAACCGGGCCGAATTGTCGGGCCTCATGCCCTCAGACCTGGGTGAAAAGTGCTTGGACCTCATGCAAACAGAGGGCAGCCCACGGCCCAGCCAACCCACAATTACGCATCGCGAACCCGAACCTCTGCTCTGTCCGGAGAACCGTAAACCCTCGAACGCATTGCGGGGATTCCCTCCTGGCACCACCAGTCTCCGTTTGTTCGGTCCCGGTTCTCAGCTCCAACGGGGGATATCTCGGTCTCCACAGATGCTCGTTCACGTTCTGCCCTTTGAGCATCCCTCTCGCGCAATTCTTCCTCTGTATATTCAGGCTCGTACAGGTACGGTTGGGTTTGGCTGGAAAAAACTCATCAGAGTCTTCAAAAGTTTCAGTATATTCTCCAAAAGTGGCCATTTCTGTGAGATTGAAGAAACTAGCACTGCAGGCTACTCTGCGTCTGTAGCAATGACAGCAGGTAAACAAACTATTATAGAACCGGTAACTTATAAGTGCTAGGTGATATCACTCTGCCGCTGCCATAGCCTACTAGGAAGTACTGCTGCTGCTGCTGCTGCTGCTGTGACATAAATCCTTAATAAATGCAAGGTTGGTTTTATTTCAACTATTATTCTATCAACACAGATATGTACATCAATAGTCTGCCGTTACAATTGATTTATCAGTATGAGTGTTTTTAATGCCAAGCTAACTAGAACTATTGACTTGCACTAGCCATAGCACAAGCGAACTTGGCAACTATCCCTTTAAAGACACACTATCCCTTTAAAAACTATCCCTTTAAAGACACACTGCTGCCCCTGGAAAAATATCTCACTTATAATACAGAAAATCTTTGAAAATCTTAACATGTATGGATGTGCAAAACACAGGGTTACAGAAGAATAGAATTGAAGTGTATATTGCATTGCCACTTCTCTATACACAGTAGATGCCGGGTCAGAAAGCATACCTTTTACTAGTGACAGGTCCAACGTTCATCTTCATGCAGCTGACTTTGCGGATATGAACACCCATGGCACAAGTCGGGGTCCCATTCAAGAAGCTGGTTCCATTGAGATCCATGGCGGCATCCTCGATACAGGGACCCCAGGATGAGGCCCCCCAGTAGAACACCATACAAGGGTGGTCATTACAGACCCTCCATTCCTCTAGGGCCGGAGCTGCTGGGCACTGCTTCCCTTCTGGCCACCAACACACGGGAAAGAAGGACAGAAGACTGCTGTATAAGTCTACAACTTATCATTCTGAAAAAAAAGCTGAAACGACACAGGGTATTGCTATTTTTATGAGCAAGCAAAAAAAGTCCAACAAAGAAACCTTATTATGTTATTTTCATCCATCTATTATTGATTAGCGCATAAGGGTCTCAAGAGGGTTGGAGCTGATCCCTGCTGACATTTGGGGCAAAGGCAGGGCACACTCTTGACGGGTCGTCAGTTTATCGCTTGGCTGACACATAGAGACACGCTTACATACACACCTACCGACATATCCTGCATTTGTCTGAACTATCGGAAGAAGCCAACACGGGGAAAATATACAAATTGAAGGAACCCTGTAAGACAACTGTGCTCTCCGCTACAGCAAGTCATTAGAATCTAACATGTAGTTTACCTAAATCAACCAGCTGTTACATGCTGCTAGAAGTCAACTGTCCAACGGCTGCTTGGCAACAAAACAAATGTTTGTTCGGGTTAGCTGACCAGACACTTTACAAGTTACAACAAGTTTGAATTACGGATAAAAAAAAGTAAGTAAGGTCACTGTACCAGAAATCACAGGCCAATTTCAACAATTAGAGTCTATGAAAACCTCTATTTATTGACAAGGATGGCTGTTGAGTAGACTATCCCTTTTTGGATACCTGGATCTTTTTATAGTTGTATTTTATTTTGTTCATAGTTTACTATGCAATGCAGTTGACCAGTTTTAATATGAGTAAAGGAGAGCTGTGCAAATCGTATGACTAATAAACTTTACTAAAACTATCAGAGGTTATACTGAGCAAAACACCAAATTCCATTTCATATCTCCAGGTCAGAAAGATGCAGAGGAAAATCTCATCATTATGGCAGAAAGCCACAGTCCTGTTGATAGTGCAAGTGTAGGTTATCCTTGATTCACATTGAGAGGCTAATTTCCCTTCACTGAAATGTACGTACATGTATTTGAAAAATGTGTTCCCTCTTTCGTATGACCATTTGGGAGCAATCAAGTGATAGCCTCTTTATGTGAAGGTGTAATTTTCTGGACCACAAGAGCTCAGTTTCAAGAAAAGTGGCGGCAGTGTAGAAGTGAGTGAATAGGTGAGTACAGTATTAAACCTAAAATGAAGTGGGAGATTACTGACCTGCAAAGCTCCAATGAAGCTTAAACATATTCCTAACCAAAGTCTTGGAATATATATATGAAATGGCAGATGGTCCAAGCACTGGTCATCTCCCGCCTTGACTACTGCAACTCTCTCCTCGCCGGACTCCCGGCCTCTGCGATTAAACCATTGCAGCGTATCCAGAACGCTGCAGCACTCCTTATCTTCAATCTACCCAAATTCTCCCACGTGACCCCCCTCCTCCGTGACCTCCACTGCCTCCCTGTTGCAGCATGCATCCAATTCAAGACGATGACACTGGCCTTCAGGGCCATCAATGGAACGGAACCCATCTACCTTCAAACACTGGTCAAACCTCATGCCCCTAAGCGAGCACTTCGCTCCTCTACTTCAGCTGGCCGGCTGGTACCACCATCGCTGAAATCAAACAAATGTCGCTCAGCAAAGTCCAGACTCTTCTCTGTTCTGGTCCTCAGTGGTGGAACGAACTCCCGACCAATGTCAGGACAGCAGAGTAATTTGCCATCTTCCGAAAAAGGCTCAAGACTCACCTGTTCAGACTTCACCTCGACTCCACATAGCATGACCCACTAACACCCCCCCTCGACCCCCCCCCCCCCCAAAAAAAAAAGCCTTACCTATAGCACTCTGATCATAGCACTGTTGCTCTTGAAGTACTACTTTACTCAGATGAGGACCTAACACTTGTTCTATTTTTAGCTCTTACTTCATTGGCAATGATACATCGTGGTTTCTTTTTTTCCTTCTTTTGACAAATGTACTTATTGTAAGTCGCTTTGGATAAAAGCGTCTGCTAAATGACCTAAATGTATATATATATATATATATATATATACACACATATATAGCCTATGTACATATTAACTCGCTAAAATACCACACTTACACATTACTTTGTTGAGATTTACTGGCACTACATTGATCAGGATCTGTCCAATCTACATCAGCAGGTATAACAAAGGACAGATCACTTGAAGTCGAATAATAGGTGTCATCTGGACTCAGGGCTTAAATGAGTTTGTCCCTGAGCTACAACCCAATAGACACCTGCATCTTACAGTCCGTTTTGTATTCTCCAGCTCTTCCGTAGTATCACACAACATGCAGGCATAAAAACACAATTATAATTTAGCACATGCACACACAATCACACCCCTGCCAGCAAGTAGACAGCCTGCACCATGATAACAAACAACATAGTGTGCAACCTGGCTTAAGTGTGAGATTCTTTCATCAGCTGTTATTGCAGATATGCGTTTGGTTACAAGGATTAATGGGTAGCCGCTGGCTGCCAAGACTTTGCTGTCTGACTTGCAACAACACCTGTTGTACATAGAAAAATACCGACCAGAGAAATCTATGGAAATAGTGATGTCAATGTGTCGGTAAAAACACTTCAAAGACTAGTCTCAATTAAGTTTATTTGCTTAGTTGAATTTAATTTGGTCTTTAGCTTTCTTAGTTGTTACTCCCAGTGGCAATATTAAAGGTGCCATATTATACTGTTTTTCATCAATTTCACACAGCTGTCAGAGGTCCAACAACACTGTCTTCATTATGCATTGCCCAAAACCCATCCATGTTCCTGAATTTCAGCTGTCTAAAAGTTGCTCAAATGAGCTCTGCTGAGAACAGGCTGTTTCTGTGCCTGCACCTTTAAATGCTAATAAGTGCCATCGGTCATCGCCTACTTTGAGAGCCATGGAGATGATGCCGCTTAGTAAGCACACACATACAAGTTAAAATGAACCGTAGCCAGCACATTGTCATTAAAAATTAAACGCAAGACACCAGACCCGGACTGTCGTGCACGGCGCTCTGTCGGACACGCAGCCCTGGGTTTGGTCCGACCGGAGGCAGCAGTGAAAACGCACCAGAACGTGTGAGACAGAGGGAGGATTGTCTGCAGCTTCACCCACACCGGGATTTATTCACAGAGCACCACAAGCGGTAAGTCGAGCTGCGCTCTCCCCGCTGTGTTGCAAAACGCCCCCTATCTCCTATCATCGCGCAGAGGAGTTCTGCTGACTGACACCCTTCGTTACGCAATGACGGGAGCTGAATCTGAACAGCCTGTAGGAGCGCAGTTTTACCAGTGGGTGGGCTGCAGAGACCATGCATGTGTTGCTTGTTTTCCTCATCCTGGGAGTTGACAGGCTCAGGGAGGACCAGTTTATATGTGTAGAGACAGAGAAAACCTGTTTTTCACAATATGGGACCTTTAATATCATATATACTGCAATATATTTACTGCACCAGAGCAGTTGTTGTATATATATTGTAACTAAAAAGACTACTCGATTGATTTAGCAATAAAAATACCCTGAATTATTCAAAATTGAATAAATATATTGTCAGACTTGGATGGCTGAATGGAAATAGATTAGCTTTGCTTCTTCCATCCCCATTTGAAACCAAGGTGAATGTTCTGTTTGGTGATTTTGATTGTTGTTGGTTGGTATTTGTTTCATCTGATTGGTTTGAAATAAACTATTTAAATTGAATTGAATATTTTTCATGAGTCTACTGGTCAGACTGTTTTCCAGCATAACTGGCATTGTAAAAACATGATCAGTTAGTTTACGCAACTTGGTTAGGGCTTCATATTTTGATATTTATCCATATCAATTCACGCATAAAGGGGTTCCATACACTGGGAGAAAAGGAAGATGGTGAGAAGAATTGGGGATCTGGGAGGGTTGGAGGGAGGTGAAAGATAAGAACATGAGTAGACATTACATGCCTGATACCCTCAAAATTATGATTTGCTAATATAACAGTTAGGTAAGCAGTGATATGGGCTGTTGGCTGTTTAGGACAAATAAAAAAGAAAGGTAAGCACAATAAATTATTCCCTGTACAGTACTTTTTGAATGATATGGTGAGCCTCAGTGGTAATTTATGGTGACATGGTATGAGTTGCATACGGTAAAAAAAAACAAAAAATCCTGACATTGGATCTGCACCCCTACGTTACCCATAATCAGACTTGACCAAAGGCAGTTCAGATGGAAAGCAGGTGTCAGGTGTGCTATGTTCGCAGCCACAAGTCACATCGTTTGGTGCAATTTATCAGATTTAGTAATACTCCCTCTAGAGCCACAGAAGGCTTTCTGCAATCTTTTCACATGCACTGTAGTCCCTCACACCTGTAAATAGAATCCCATGTGTAAAATCGATGGAGCTCCCTTCACACGATACCAAACACACTGTATGTTTTCCAGTAACAATATTACTGTACTGTAAATATTTCATATGTAGCTGGGAATTATAAAACTGCAGTTACAGTGCAATTTATTTATGTTCACTCTTATCTTTTGTCCACTTCCCTTTTATAATTGCTTCACTGGTACTGCTTAGTATTCAGTTGTTACCCTGTATGCAATTAACAAAATGACACACTTAATGACAGACACAATCCAAAGTGTTTACAGCAATGCCACCTACAAAAATGTCAAACCTCATGAATGAAAAATCAGAGGAAAACAAAAGTACAAGAATAAACATTCAACAAATCAATCAGTCTAATAAACACCAGGTTAAAAAAGAGTCAAAGTCATCAGAGGGGACGTTGCGTTACCTTTCCCTGGAATGGCTAACACAGTGCGAGTGCGGCTCTGTCGACCCTCTGCTGTCTTGGTGGCACAGCTGTGAGAGCAGGGTGACCAGGACGACCAGGAGCCAACCACACAGTCTGCGGGACAGGCCACCTCGCAGGCCACTTCTGTGGGGGGAGGGTCGTCTGGACAGTGAGAGATGGGCACATCATCCCCTGGGGAAGGCAAGTTAGAAGAAAATTGAAGACATCAGCTTTAAAAGCGTCATAAAGGCTGCATCGTGATGAGACCTATTACACTTTCTGTATCTTGCCCTGACCAGACAGATTAATCACGTAGCCAATCAGAGTAGGGACACACACATTTGTATGTAGGCTATAGTATAAACTGAGACAGATGGATTGTGATGTAAATACACAAACCACCTTGAGGGGTGAGTGTAAATGTGCTTCACACAGAGTGCACTTTGACATCCTCTGCTTTTCCAGGGTTTCAGTTGTTAACAATTTTCAGTCAGGAGAGAGGGATGTGTAGTCCTAATGATTTGTGCTGTTGTGAAATGGCAATAGATCATGAGGGGATCTCGTTGTTGACACTCCTGGTGCATGTTAATGCCAGGTGTAAACATAATCAGGCCTTATCTACATACACTCTGAATATGGACATACGGTAATGCAGGGGCAAGAGCTTAATGTACATGGTGGGATTTGTGCTCAGGTAGCCATTCCTCACTACATTTTTACATTGCACATAGTTGTTTACTGTTATATGGCCCGATCCTGCAGATTCGCCCTCTACAATATCCGCAGGATTCGGACCCTCCTCACAAAGGATGCAACGCAGCTCTTGGTCCAAGCACTGGTCATCTCCCGCCTTGACTACTGCAACTCTCTCCTGGCCGGACTCCCGGCCTCTGCGATTAAACCATTACAGCGTATCCAGAATGCCGCAGCACGCCTTATCTTCAATCTACCCAAATTCTCCCACGTGACCCCCCTCCTCCGTGACCTCCACTGGCTCCCTGTTGCAGCACGCATCCAATTCAAGACGATGACACTGGCCTTCAGGGCCATCAATGGAACAGCACCCTTCTACCTTCAAACACTGGTCAAACCTCATGCCCCGAAGCGAGCACTTCGCTCTTCTACTTCAGCTGGCCGGCTGGTACCACCATCGCTGAAATCAAGCAAATGTCGCTCAGCAAAGTCCAGACTTTTCTCTGTTCTGGCGCCTCAGTGGTGGAACGAACTCCCGACCAATGTCAGGACAGCAGAGTAATTTGCCATCTTCCGAAAAAGGCTCAAGACTCACCTGTTCAGACTTCACCTTGACTCTACATAGCATGACCCACTAGCACCCTCCCTCGACACCCCCCCCCCAAAAAAAAAAAAAAAAAAAAAAACCTTACCTATAGCACTCTGATCTTAGCACTGTTGCTCTTGAAGTACTACTTTACTCAGATGAGGACCTAACACTTGTTCTATTTTTAGCTCTTACTTTATCGGCAATGATACGTCGTGGTTTCTTTGTTTCCTTCTTTTGACAAATGTACTTATTGTAAGTCGCTTTGGACAAAAGCGTCTGCTAAATGACCTAAATGTAAATGTAAATGTTATATCAATGCTCTGAATCACATAAACAGAACCTTTAAGTAGGCAAGATTCTTCAGTGTTTTTTTATCTGAAGAAAATGGTCATCCTATTGGTATTCTGAGCTAGTTTTAAAAGCTATCGTTCAGCCTTCATCGTGCAGTTATGTTCTGAAATATTTATCACAACTCCCAGTCAACTCTTCTTTTAGGAGTAAAACAGCTACAGGAAAGGCAAAATAGTCTGTTTCTGACTTTCATGATAATGGCTCTTTTTTGTGTGATTAAACACTGAAATTACAGAAAATATTCCCTCCTAAATGGCTGGATACCATTCTCGATTAAAAAAACATCTCTATCTCATTCATCCTAGCCTAGGATGAATGAGATAGTGAACATAAGTCATACCATTATGAACATAAGTCATAATTATTTATGTTTACTTATTAGGTCATTTTTGTTTACTGTGTCGATACATTTTGATGGGGCGGCGCCCCATCAAAATTGCAGGAAAATGCCACTGATCCTAGGCACATGCATCCCCCCTTTTTTGGACCCTGCCCAGATTTGGCAGTGCCATGGATTTCTGAAAGGTCTCTATCTGAGAGAGAGAGAGAGAGAGAGAGAGAGAGAGAGAGAGAGAGAGAGAGAGAGAGAGAGAGAGAGAGAGAGAGAGAGATCAATTTCAGAAACAGGGATGCCACCCTGATGTCAAAACAATGCCAGCAGCAGCCTGAAGCATTGTCGGGGATATACGCTCACACACAGCAGTGAGCTATCATTAACTTGGTTGAACTCTGCCACTTCATCATGGGATATGGTTTAACAATAACAACCCCGGGGCAGATTTGTCATCAATTTGTCTTTTTTTTTTCTTTCTCAGAGCGAATACCCTTGATACAGAGGAGGGCAGCGGAGAGAGCAAAGGTAGATATCACCTCATCAGATGGATGTGTAAGACTCCCTTGGGGAATTTGAAAACCCTTTCACGTCAGAGATCTCCAGCCATCAAAGTAACATGTGTGTACAGCAGGAGACGTTAGTCTGGTCCCACAGGCGTATGGGATGCACAAGTTCTTTCATTCGTGAAGATACAAGTGGATATAAGACAGAGGGTTCTGCAGTTGAAGTTAAAACACACATAAAATTCTCAAGCACTGAATGGAAGGGATACTTGTTCTCCCTTATGGGAAGTGCATGGGCTGATGATGGAGTTATAGTGTAAAATTACATTTTAAAAAGAAATGTCCTTCTGGGCCACCAGGAACAATCTTTTTTGGTCTCCAACTACACTACATGGATGTTTCTGCTCTTGAATAATAATTGTACTCACGTAATTGTTTTGAACTAGCAGTGAGATAGTAAGCTGCGGGAAATATAGTGCCTTGACTCAGCATGGCTCCCACTGCAGGTGTAAGTGCGTGTTAAATCAAACATGATAAGCACCACCGATTCTGTAAATCAGTATCTCTGACCAATATTGTATTGAGAGGGGCGGAAATTGAGTACTGTACCAGCTATACAATTTAGTGTTTTGAAATAAGAGACCTATTTTTCTCTCGAGTGTGAGAAAATCGACAATGAGATACAATGTTTGAACCTTTAAATGGGAGTTCCCACGTAGAATGTTGGCTAGAAAACAAGAAAGGCTGGATAATTTGTCAAAAGTTTAAGAGAAATCAAACCTTTGTTTTCAGGTATGGGCATTCCCAAAATAATCAAAGCCTTAGCTGTGACGTACCTACATACCTGTTATGTGACAAAACTAAATTAATAGCAATGACAATAGGGCTGAAATGATTACTCGAGTTATTCGAGTAACTCGTTTCTAGAAAAAGCTTGAGGCAAAAACTCCTGCCTCGTAGGGGCGGGCCTTCGTCTCTGATGTGTTCTGACCCTGGTCTAAACGTTTTTTTCGTACAGAAAGTTGCCGTGCCCGTAACACTTGTCTCCCCTCGTGCCGTAAGATACCGGTCCTGTCTCACGCGTCTCCGTCTGAGACGGTGTCGCAAACCGGGCGGTCTGGTCGGGTGTAGTTTTAAGAACCGGTCAAGTGAACCGGTCTCCAGTTCGCCACGGGTGGGCCGACATTATGCAGTACGGCCATGCTGGGAACGCTGCCTCTACTGTCGGAGCGTCAACGTTCAGAGTAGTTCAAAAAGCACCAGAAACACAACTAGGACAGATGCATGGTGGACCGAGCAGTGTCTCAGCGTCAAGCAGCCACAAACCGGAGCAGTGAGGAGTCAGACATGATAAAAACATTAAACAGTGTTTATAATATCACCAAACATGAGCATTTTAAGTGTATTTTTAAAATATTTAAGTTATTTTGATTTCTTGTTTGTGTTGGGATTTAAATAAAGAAAAACACCTCATTTATCTTTTGCTTTTTCCTCCTTTCTTTTTTTCTTATCTTTATTCCTGTTTATAGTCATTGACCGAATGTGTTAAGAAATTAACAAAAAGACAACAAAAAGATTTGATAGCTGCAGCCCCAAATGACAAAAATGACACAGCACAATGAAAATCCCTGAAAAATGTATAGTTTAATTTCCTTTAGTTTTAATACCACTCAAAACAATGTATTGTGGCCAAAACAGGAAACAAAATAATATTTCATAGAATCCTTCAAATCAAATCAAATCAAATTGTATTTATATGGCACCTTTCATACTTTGCAGTAACACAAAGTGCCCTACAGAAAATAAGAGCGAACAAAACAAAAACAAAACAAAATATGAACAACAAAGAAACACCATGAAGCCCAAACCTCCCACCCCCACAAATATACACAGAGATACACAGAGACATACACACTCACGCACACAAAATTGCCAAATGCACAGACATACACACCCACACACACAAACACACACACACACACCCACACCCACACACATACACTATCTGTCACTGAAGAGACATGGCTGGGCACCAAGATCTGAGGTGAGGAAGAAGCTACCTTTGGGGGCAGTGGCGGTCCTAGGTTTCATGACGCCCTGGGCGAACCTCACCTCCAGCGCCCCCCCCCCCCAACATACCCCCCCCCCACAGACACATACACACAAATGGACCCCCCCTGCCCAGACCAGACGGTAATTCTCCGCGACGGTCGACAAGCGCTTCTGCTCATCTGTTGTTCATTCAGAGCTATTTTTTTTATCATAACCTCATAAAATAAATATGCCATGTTACACTTCTTCTATTTATCCGTTCAGAGAGAGAGAGAGAGAGAGAGAGAGAGAGAGAGAGAGAGAGAGAGAGACACACACAGACAGACAGATGCATCGATACCACTTTTTTTCAAACCGATACGATACCGATATTTGGATCTGAGTACTTGCCGATACCGAGTACCGATGCCGATCCTTCTACCACAACAAAAAAAACAAACGATTAGGCAAAATGCAATGAATTGGAAGACAAGTTTTATTTTCTTCTCTGCTTGTTACAACAAATAATGATAAATATGAGTAAATGACTGTAAAACTTTTCACATTTCAAGTGAAAATAAACATTTTTCTGTGAAATTATTGCAGTTTCCTCATTTGAATCAAACAAAATTATCAATTAGCACTGTCTTCAGCTTTTAGATTAACAAAACATGAATTAACCTATTGCAGAGTTAAACTTCAGTCAGAATGCAATGGTGTGGTCTTTAAACTAAGCTTCTTTTGAGAAAGTGAGAGGCAGATTCTTTTTGATGAACAGAATCATCTCTGCATGATCAGCTGTGATCATGATCAGCTTGCTCGTATTGAACGACGTACTCTCCTTTACTCCCCTGGAGACCTTACCAGCACACAGTTTGCATTCCGCCTTGCTTCTGTCATCTTCGCATATTTTGAAATGAGCCCAGACTGTCGACATGGTGCTAATTAACCGCAGCCGCCAGTTTTATTTTTCAGTTTTTTTTTTTTTCAACCGCCAAGTAACTGGTATCGGTTCTTGGTATCGATAAACTTTAGCGAGTACGAGTACAAGTATATTACAACAGTATCGACCCGATACCCGATGCCAGTATCGGTACATCCCTAGTATTTTCTCTTCCTGTTTCCCAGTGCGATTTAAATATCGCATTTGTCAATTGCGGTATTTTATTTTGAAAATTGCTTTAATTTTGAAAATTGACCGGATTGTCTCGTGTTTCTTTGTGTGATTTCCTGCCAGAATTGACACGATCGCTCGCGGCACGCGCAAAAAATAGAGCAGACGCCGAAACGATCGCTTCACGGCCTAGTCACGGCGCTTCCGCGGCCGGTGTGATTGTATATGGGTCTATGTTAATTTTAGGAATGAAATACAATTTATTTGGCAGCAGTTTGTGTTGTGTGGTGGCCTAGGATCAGTCTATCCCCCGCCCCCCTCCCTCTTGCCGACCTCTGCAGTCGCAAGTTGATCCCCCGCCGCCCCCCTCCCTCTTGCCTCTTCTGACACACACGCATAACCTGTATGACTCTGACTCTCAGCAGCAAGTTGACGTGAGGGCGCCCAAGCGCCCACTCCACCAACTTTGACATGGAAGTAAGTAGTAAACGGTAGTATAGAGATATGGCGACAGTTTTTTTATTTATTTTTTATTTTTTTATTTATTTTTTTTGGAGGGCGCTCGCTTGTGCGCCCTCACATAGATTGCGCCCTGGGCGGTCGCCCACATTGCCCATAGCAAAAACCGGCCCTGTTTGGGGGCCTACGCACACCGAGAGGAATCATGGTCCATGACTGCAGGGGGCGCCACCACAGGGACCACCCCAGCCCAGGCAGAGAGGAGGCTCCACACCAAGGTGCAGAGCTCTCCAGCCACCCGGGCCAGGGCCGTCCACGGGACAGCATCCCCAACGGTGGACCAGAGACAGCTCCCGGTGCGGTCGGCCCCCAGGAGGAAAACACTGGAAAACCGAGGGGCTAAAACAGTAAAATAAGATAAAAAGGTAGAAACTAAAAACTGAAGGAATAAAAACAGTAAAATGCATCAAAATGTATAAAATAGACCCAATAAATGAAACAATAAAAATAAATAAATAAATACAATATATAAAACAGTAAAACAGGATAAGCTAAAATAAATAATATAAAATAGAATCATAATAAAAAATGTAAGAAGCATAAAAGGAATTAAAAAGAATGAAACAAGTCAGTTAAAAGCCTGATTAAAAAGGTGGGTCTTGAGCCTCTTTTTAAAAACATCAACATTCTCTGCGGCCCTGAGGTTCTCCGGCAGGCTGTTCCACAATCGGGGGCCATAGAAACTGAACGCCGCCTCCCCGTGTGTTTTGGTTCTGACTAGTGGTATGGTTAAAAGACCAGCACCGGAGGACCGCAGGGTCCGCGAGGGTTGATAGGGTAAAAGTGTTGCAGATAAATAAGAAGGCCCAAGACCATTCCATCCATCCATCCATCTTCTACCGCTTATCCTGTATTTTAGGGTCACGGGGGGGCTGGAGCCGATCCCAGCTATCATTGGGCGAAGGCAGGGTACACCCTGGACAGGACGCCAGTCTATCGCAGGGCCGACATGTAGAGACAGACAACCATTCACGCTCACATTCACACCTACGGGCAATTTAGAGTCACCAATTAACCTATCCCCATCCTGCATGTCTTTGGACTGTGGGAGGAAGCCGGAGAACCCGGAGAGAACCCATGCTAACACGGGGAGAACATGCAAACTCCACACAGAAGGAACCCGGGCTGACCCGGGAATCGAACCCAAGACCCTCTTGCTGTGAGGCGAGAGTGCTACCCACTACACCACCGTGCAGCGCCCAAGACCATTAAGACATTTAAAAAACTAGTAAAAGAACCTTAAAATCTATCCTGAAACGCACAGGGAGCCAATGCAGCGATTCTAAAACTGGTGTAATGTGCTCCCGCCCTCTTGTCCTCGTCAGCATGCGTGCGGCTGAATTCTGTAATAACTGTAAATTGTATATGTTCTTTTTGGGAAGACCAGAGAGCAGGGCATTACAATAATCTAAACGACAAGAGATAAAAGCATGCATCAGCACCTCTGTGCTGGCCTGAGAGAGAAACGGGCGGACTCTGGCTATATTCTTAAGATGGTAAAAACCTATCTTTGTTATGTTTTTGATGTGTGGAATAAAAGTAAGCTCAGAGTCAAAAATCACGCCCAGATTTTTTACAGATTTTTGCGGGTTTAAAATCCTGTAACTTTGGTAAAAGTTTCTCTCTCTGGCCTTCAGGACCAATGACTAAAACCTCTGTTTTGTCCCGGTTGAGCTGCAGGAAGTTTGCTGCCATCCATGACTTGATGTCTATAATGCAGTTAAAAAGGGCATCAATTGGCCCTGTGTCATCAGGAGACACGGCGATGTACAGTTGTGTATCGTCAGCATAACTATGAAAGCTGATGCCGTGCCTCCTGATGACGTCCCCAAGGGGAAGCATGTACAGATTAAAAAGAGTTGGACCTAAAATTGACCCTTGGGGAACCCCACGCTTTATCTTATGGGTTCCTGAGGAACATGTATCCATACTTACAAAGAAACTTCGATCAGTAAGGTAGGACGTGAACCAGTTAAGAACAGTACCAGAGAGGCCGACCAGGTTCCTCAGTCTATTTAATAAAATGTCATGGTCTACTGTATCGAAGGCGGCGGTTAGATCCAGTAGTACCAAGACTGTGAGTTTCTGATTATCTAAATTACACCTGATGTCATTTAAATTCTTTAAAAGTGCTGTCTCTGTACTGTGGTTCCTCCTAAAACCAGACTGATGAGTCTCTAAAATATGGTTTGAGTTTAAAAAATTTACTTGATTAAAAACAAGTTTTTCTAAAATGTTACTAAAAATGGTAAGTTGGATACAGGCCGGTAGTTATTTAAAACATTGGGGTCTAAATCAGTCTTCTTCAGAAGAGGCTTCACCACCGCCATTTTAAAGGAGGTGGGGAAGACACCCGTCTGAAGAGAGCAATTCACCAGATACAACAGCTGTTCCTCAAAGAATCCATAGAGTGTTTTAAAAAACTGTGTGGGAATTGGATCTAAAAGGGAGGTTGTGGGCTTCACCTTGGAGAAAACTCAACCAAGTGTCCTCGCATCAACCAGGGCAAAACTCTCCAGTGTTTCCTCAGGTAAAAGCAATGATCCAGGTGTTAAAAGCTGTTGGGATAAAAGACTGATTTTTCTTCTGAAGTGGTCTGCAAAGTCCTCACAAAGGGCGTTATCCGCTGTCCTGGAGGATTTTTTTAAATTTGTGTATGTTAAAAGATTGATGGTGGAGAATAAGAATATGGGGTTATTTTTATGCTCATTGATTAATTTTTGGAAGTGGGAGATTCTGGCTTGTTTGACTGTGTTATTGTAATTTTTGAGGTGTTGACGTAAAATTTCACAATGGACTGTTTATTTTGTTTTTCTCCACCTCCTTTCAGCACTCCTGCATTCTCTTTTCAGTTGTTTAGTTTCTTCAGTTCTCCACGGGGTTGTAGGTCTTGTTGTGGGTGTAGTGAGTCAGGAGGTGGTTGTGGTGCAGGACTGGACAGTGAGGTCAATGTTGACTGCTAAAAGCCTTGACCCCTCCTGGTTTGGGTGCAGGCCGTCCCGTTTAAAAAGGTGGGGTCTGTTTAAAAAAGAAATAAAATTGTCCACAAATGGAATACCCTTCCCCAGGCAGTATCCTTTCAGCCACAGGTGTAGCTGTCGTAGGCGACTGGTGGTGACGTCACCACAACGCGGCGGGGGAAGCGGGCCGGAAACAATCAGCCGCTTCCCCGTGTCCAGCAGGTGGTCCACCATGGACCTGAAGTCCTGCTTGAGGACCTCCGAGTGGCGGTTTTTGAGGTCGTTGATACCGGCCTCCAGGACCAGCGTGGAGGCCGAGCTGTGCTGTGCACACAGCTGCAGGGCGGAGGACTCAACCTCCTTGACGCGGGCTCCAGGGTGGCAGAAGGTCCGGCCGCCGCGCACCCTCACGTGCCTGACCATCAAGGTCCCGACAACCAGCACGTAGGGAGTGCGCTGATCCCGGGCTGCCTGGAGGTGCGCGCTGGCGGGATGGGCCCTGAGGTTGGTGGCGTCGGCCCGCTGTTGTCCTGACCGAGACGGAGAGGAGGAGTCAGGCTGGGCAAGCGGACCCCGGCTCCTGAGCTGATGAGAGCCACGACCAGCTGGATGGACAGAACCCTGAGGCGAGCTGGACGCACCCACAGGAGGAAATCCTGCAGGCATAGGATGTCATACCTGTTATCCAGCGGTAGATCCGGAGGCGGAGGAGGTGGAGATGAGCGAGCCCGAGCGCCTCTGTTCACCACTGACCAGGGTTCGCTCGGCTTGAGTGGTGTTGAGCTCACCAGCACCGGAGCCATCGTTCCATCCTCCCTGATGGAGCACTGCCACTCCGCGGGGCGAAGGCAGGAGGTGGAGGGTGCCGATGACTTCGGCTTGACTCCCTGCTGGTGCCAACGGGACTCAGAGAGTGCTGGTGCCGGAGCTCCGGTGGTGATTGAGCCAGTCCACGGCAGGGTGGTGTTGTCCGCGGCCGTCATTCTCCGGTCACCAGCGCTGGATGCCCTCAGATGGGCAACGAGCTTTGACTGGGTCGTGGCAATAGTGGAGAGATCCAAGAGGATTTTTTCCCTCTCCCTGAGGTCAGCCTTCAGGCCAGAGACGCTCTCTCTCAGCTTTGAGAGGGGCGGAAGACAGGACTCGCACACCGCCATCATACCTGCCAGCCTGTGCTGGGGATCCGTCACCCCGGAGCACAATACCACCACAGTTTAGTTTTGGTCCTGGTGCCGAAATGTCCAGGGATATCTTCCTCACTCCTGGGCGGGCAGTCCACTTCACTATATCGTTGCAGATGGGTACAAAGTTGTTGTTGTTTATTTAAAAATTGGCGCCTTGCTTGGCGGTCGTCACGACTTCCGTGACTTCTTTGGTAAAAACAGAGGCAACCACAGGCCCGATGCTTAAAAGCTTTACTCCATGTTTTAAAAAAAAAATACAATAACAGCTGGGCACAAGTGATTTGAACTTTTAAAAACGAGAAACCGTGTTAAAACTAATCTTTACCGGAGCCGAAGTGACGGGAGATCCAGTGACGCCGCACATGCGCAAAACCACTAGAGTCCTTGACCAAAGAATGAGGAATCTAAACCTACATTAATTTGATCAAACATAACATTAACAAATGAGAATAGACGATGTGGGTATTTTACGGTGTGTTTTAAACACAATGAAATTCCAGTATGTTGGACAATCACTTATCCAATTCAATGCAAATTGTGTCTTTAACCCTTGGCTGAATTATCTATTTAATTTTTTGGGAAACACAAACACATGTGATAAAAGATTCATAATGCTATTTTTCATCCAACAGTCACCTCATGGGCTGTTGTTATCAATAGTGTGCATACATTACAAAACACTGTTGAGATCATCAGTAGTACAGAAGCCGCCAAAACCCAGTGACTGTCAGAACAGAGACTAACGAAGGCACAAATATATAAGGCTATTTTGACACATTCTCAATTATTAATTGTAACAAACAAATGAACTACACATATACCATAAATATAAGTATGCAATGTCATAGTGCTCTGGGCATAATATGCTAAGAATTATTCAGACGTATTAGTGCGAACAGTAGAAAATTAGTAATTATTAAACTGTTCTGCTTGACAATCACAACGGACTAATGAATATGTTAGCGAAGGAAACCAAGAAAAGATTCGGAAAGCTTTGCCTGCCAACAATGCCAAAGGAAAAAACTGCAGGATGACATGAATCCAAATACACAACATTTGTGTGTGTGTGTGTGTGTGTGTGTGTGTGTGTGTGTGTGTGTGAGTGTGTGAGACTACATGTGGATCTGCAAATAGATGGCTGCCCTAGGGGTCCCTTTGCATTATTAATACAGGGATCTGTAGTTGGGGCTCTTACTCAGATATAATAACACTGCCTCCTGCATGCATTCCAACATGATTTCTATTCTGCTCGCCCACCCACCAATTAATCTTCATCGCTATTATTCAGGTAGATGTGGAAAAAAAAGTGAGAAGTCCTCGCCTTTGCTTGAAAGTTAATAATCACATCTACTCTGCACGGCCAGCTTTGAAGACACAGCTGGAGGACAAATGCAACAAGGAAAATTGGTTTAAATTGCTGTGAACATAAAAGCAAGCTTTGACCAACTACCCTGGGTTACTAGTTTTTGCTGTATTCAGCTGCCAATCATTAAGCTTTAGCTGTCAGTCGCAGGTGCACCCGGTGTGTTTGAATCAGCATGCCCTGCAGTTGGTGGTTAGTTCAGGAAATGGGACTGACTTCATGGTTGCTGTTCCCGGAGCAAAAAGCCACTGGGTTAGGCATACACTGCACTTTTGCCGTAGTTTACAGTGTAAAGGGGATACAATAAGTCCTCATTAGCCTCCCTGTGTGAGATGCCATATTATTTTAACTCAGTTTGCAACAGTTGAAGAAGTGTCTTCCAGCTCAAAAACTGCATGCAAAGCAACTCCGTATTCAAGTAGGCAAATATGAGGATGAGAAGTAAAATAAAGTTTTAAAGCTTTAGTCTCTGCATGAATGCCACATGATGAGACAGGAGGGGTCGTCTTAATTGGATCTAACAACCGCACTCTATCAGCTGCCACCAACACATATGCCTTGTGTCAGTCATAATCCAGTCAGATTAACAGACAAATAAAATTATGTGAGGGAAATTGACAGTATCCTGTTGAGCAGGGGTCGGCACCCTTTTTGATATGAAGTGCCGCATTTTTAAAATTGCTTGATAAATTGGTGAGCATCATCGCTCAGCATCATGTTTAATTATGACAGCAAATTATAACTAAAATCTCCAACGGCTCTGTCATTTTATTCCATCCATATACGCAACATAGCAATATAATAAAAAATAATAATCAGGACATTGTAGTTAAATATGAGAGCACTATACTAAAAAAGCTTCCATCATTATGAAAAACATCCAGTTGGAATCCTGAACAATCTTGTTTCACGAGCAATTAACAAATTTTGTGAAGATGGCACTGAGTTCTAGTCAATGAAAGGCAGAGTGGGCTAGTCTTTATGGAATGTGGGGATTGAAAAATCAATACAACTTTTATAAATATCATGGCTGGAGAGGGGTTATCTCACACACTGTTATTGTAAGTGTGCCATTTGTTAAGCCACCACATGCCCTAAGGACTTACAACAGACTGTTGTTAAACAGTGGGTGCATTCAAAGAATGAGAATAAAAGCAATTGCTAAAAAGAGCTTCAACAGGTGTATTTCCCCTTGGGAGTTAACATATCAAAGACGGTGTCATGGACTGAGGGGCAAATTAAATCAGAAATTTAGTTGGTATGATGGTAAGTCTATGCTTAGGTGATAAAATAACTGCAAAATCAACATCATGCCAGATTTGACAGCCAATCAACACTCTCTCACATTATGTTTAAACAGTCCTATAAACTATGTCTTTTCCAGAAATATTATTACACTTTCATTCACTCTATTGGGACTCTATTGTTTGCTTTATCCAAGTGGCATTTGATTGTAAAAGCTAGCAGCAAATCAGTATCTATAAGACAAGAAACTGTGCATGATTTTATGTATACACATCTGCAATAACTACCGTGGACTTCAGATTAAGTGACAATAATGTTTCTGTATTCTTTGAGGCCTAGTCACTTATCTACATGACCTGAAACGGACCAGGAGATGGCAGGAAACGCGTGAGGGGAAGATAAGACAACTAAAAGTGTGTCCAGACTGTGTAATGCAGACTGCTCTCACAAAAGTTTTCTTTTTGCTTGTTTTTTTCACAGCGGTAGATCCCTCTGGAACATCCTTCTGGCTCAGCCCCCAAATGTCCTTAAACACCCCTGGGCCAGTCTATTCCATCTCATCTATACCTGAGTGGTTTTTAGGAATTACCTCATGTATTTGCTAAGCAATAAAAGCTGGGCTTTAGGTGATAGAGGATATTTTCTGATTGCTTGAGCAGCGATAGATAATAATTTAAATCCCCATCAGATAAACTCTGCTGGGAAAGTGTTCTCTCTTACTCTCTACAGGCATAAACTTTCCTCAGACAACTTTACGAGTTTTCGGGTTTGAAATGCAGAGTAGTTTTGTACTGAGGAATTGGAAACCAAAAGCCTTTACTCAATCAAGGTGGAGAAAACACTCCATATCTCACTTCACTTAATTGAAGTCCACAATCTTAAATGGTACCTGCACCAGTTCCAACAGCTACTTTCCTTTTTCCCTCGGGTGTAAATATTATGTTAACATCAACGACAATTATCTTTGTGGCTCAAAATTTTCTTCCAACGCGGCTGCTCACGGCTACGGAAAGCATTTGTAAACCAAAGTGACACTGACAATAATCTCAACCATTTTCAAAAAAGGTCTGCAATTGTTATGTTTAGATCATAAATGTGGAGCAAATCCGAATGGCTTTCTTCTCAGCCAAGAAAGCCTGGCCACAGCTGACCTTTCCACAAGCATCGGCACTCAGAAATCAATTAGAGTATCTGTTTGCACTGTAAAAGGACAGTTGACAACGGGATGTCTTTTTAAGGACTTCAACAGGAAAACCAACACTGACAGCATTGTCAGAAGCATTGTTTGAATTCACCATTCAGGATCCACATTCTGAAATACACTGAAGTCAACCTGATTTCATCACACAATTTAAGACGATAAGCTTTATTTGTCCAGCAATTGATTTAAACTTCAACTCAACTAAAGCAAACAGCATTAACAATATCATTAATAGTATACAATAAAACCGACCGGGTTATAAAAGGTGAGTTTTTGATGGTAATTTGAAATCGACTTTAGACTAAACCGCTCTTGCACAGTGAAGTAAAGCTACAAATGCTTGTGACTGAGTTAAGGGTTGGAACACTTACTTGTCGATAAAAAACTCTGAACTCCAGCTCAAACATCTCCGTTAAACCCAGAGAGCTCAAATAAAATCAGCTTTCAAGCCAAAGGAAGGTAGGTCGCCTCACACATTTTGATTAGAGGGCAAACTATACTATGAAAAGATATGTGAATCCAAAAATAAACCAGAGCCTCTTACTATCTCTGATCACCTATGGGATTATTGTAAACAAGCTTTTCTTGTTGCATATATGTCAACCCTACCTTCACTTTCTCCTGCTCCTCTCTGTCTGTTGCAGCGATGAAAATCATTGAAACCAAGCCAACGGTTGCTGTGTGTGCAGACTCTCCACATTCAGTCCAAACAGTCCTGCCACAACAGCTCCAGACTCCCACTGCTCCTTCCACATAACTGTAAAATACTCACTAAATATTACTGGAGGCCCCAAGAAACCCAACGATGTTGCAGATAAAGCCAATAACAATCCACCTCCAGGGCTCGATTTAACTTGCTCCTTCAACTGAAATGCTCCTCTCTTCAAACTTCATGTAATGTTTTCCTGTATTGTGTTTGTTTTCTTTGTTATTTCTTATCCCCGCAGCACCAACTTTTACAGAATGGTCCAAATGAAAAACTAAAATACAGAAGGGTAAAACTGCTCTATTTCTTTATTTATTTCACTATTTATTCGCCATTCAAGAGTTTTTCGTGTAGTGAGAATCCTTATCCTCATGGCTAGAAGCTGAAAGCTTCTTCAACGTTTTTTGGCATTGCAATAAAAAAAAGTGTCCATCATCTCTACTTGTACATTAGACAAGGAGAGCTCGAATATGAATGTGCACACAGGACTGGCTGCTCACGCCTGCTTTCTCCGAGGTCTACAGAATTTATATCAAGCATAAAGGGGCATCAATGAAAATTATATATCAGAGGGTTACTGAGGAAAAATGTCCACCATTCAATTCATGAAAGAAAAACACTGTCTGGTTTTAGAAAGTACTTGTTGTTAGGTCTATGTATGACACTATGTATGACATAGATGGTGCCCTTTCAAAAAAAGGAATTAGCCCCCAGGAGAAGCATACACAAATATTTGCACTTGCATCTTTTTTATTATTGCATCAAAAACAGCGAAGAAGTTCAGCTAGTAACAAGTTAAAAGCATCAGACATTGTCTTCTTCCATCATCTTCTGTTGAACAAGACTTACAGTAATGCTTTTAGACACATTAAAGATGCATGCTTAGAACTGGCCCTGATCCCATATGTCTTAAAGTGATGCCAGATCTAATTCCTTTCTCTATTAGATAAGCTGCAGGTCTAAATAATGTACTTTAATTACACCAATTACTGTACTGTTTGGTTCAATCAGAGTGTGATTATACTGAGTCATTTTTCTGTCATAAAGTTATGATGGTGTATAGGGCCACTGTAGGAAAAAAAACATAGCTAATTTTGTTTGTGTGTTTATTAATACAGTTCAGCTCAACTCCAGTCAAAATCTACCTTCACTACAACAATTGCAATACAATGGAAATAATTATCGTGCTCTTACCTATAAAATTACTATACATTGAAAGAAGCTTCTGAGGATTTTGTATCATGTTGCATATCTTGTTCCTGACACTGCTGTGAATCTGTGTGAAAAAAACTCTGTGCATGAATGGCAAATCCGATCAGCCAATTAAGGAAGCAACAGTGAACAACTTGTCTACATTCTCTAACAATAAATCCACCACAGATGAATCCATAAGCCTTTTCTCTCCAACCTGCCAAAGCTTGCATTCTTATTTTTCCTGTCAAAACTCATTAGACTCTCCTGTTGGTTCATACATTTGGACCCCCCCGCTGCTGCATTCATGAAAAACATTCCCATGATCCATTGTGACAGAATAATAAAACGCATGCAAAAAGAGTGCAATCAGATTTATAATCTGTGAAGATGAGCAATTAACGCCTGCAGGAAGCTGTGATTCTGACTTTTAATCAGGCCAATGTTTCCTGTGCCCATGAACTCGCCGTTGGACTCTCATGAATAACGCACGCTTCGTTAACGCTGATGTTCCTATTACCCAACAGGAGGAAGTGGCTGCGAACAATGGATGACATTATACATGATAATTCATGCAGCACATTGCTACCGATAACATTACATGTCCGGACCACAGTACTGATGGCTCTCCTATGGCCTTAATGAATTTTACTGCTGTCTAATTAATGTTGCAGCACTTTATAACACATGAGTCAATACTAATACCAAGCAATCTTTAATAATCCGAACTGTCGTTCAAATCAGAACGGATGGCAGTGGTGTAGTCCACCTGTAGTACACTACTTTGACTACTGAAATGTGGACTACAGTTCCTTGCCGTGCAACCAGGATTTTATTTGTTTATTTTGTAACATTGTTTGAATTGAGGAGTGGCCAGAAAATAAAGACGCTAAAGAAAAGAATAGGAAAACCTGTTTGAAGTTTGCCTAAAGGCATTTTTAGTTTTTTGGCCCATCTTCCATAGTCCAGTTCTGCTGTGTGTGCATCTTTAAGTGGTCCGATGGACAGATACTCCAATCTGTGCTGGGGACATTTCCAGGTTCTTTGGCCTCTCTTTGTTGCCTATCTGATAAATGTCCTCCTCGTCTGGTCTGTGAGTAGTAGACACTTTATTGAACTAATTATGGGACTTCTGAAAGGAATTGGTAGCGCCAGGTATTATTTAGGGGATTCATTAGTAAAGGGGGTGAATACATATGCATGCACCACTTTTCAGTTTTTGATTTAAAAAAACATAATAATACAATTGTATATAATAAAATGTTTTCCTTTTAACATCGCCACTTTGGACTAGTTTGTACAGGTCTATCACAAAACTTGAAGTTCAGGTTGTAAGAAAATAAGAAAAATGCCAAGAGGGTGATTACTTCTGCAATTAAATGTTTGAGAATTGCACAACCAATTCTGATCATTTCATAATGTTCATAAATTGTTAAACGAATTGTTTGACATGTTGGGAAATATTGTTATTACATAATTTGCCAAGACTGTTATGAGAAGATCGATACCACATTCATTTCACTTTTCACTGCAAACTGTTTGGAAAACGGGCTCGGAGCCTGACGAGTGATATGTGATCTTGCGATTCTTGCATTATTAAGGTTAGCTGAGCTAAGCTTCATGTATAAATTGAAAAAAGAGGGAAAGAGCTACCAAGTCCGAAAGCAACAAAAGGTGAATAGCAGCACATCTAAACGATGGCACCAATCTTCTAACTTAACTCTAGGCAAGAAAGCAAGTAAGCATATACCTAACATGTAGCGACAGTAGCTTGAAGAAGACCCAGATTCAATTATGACGTAACCTAATTCCCTTATGATGCAAAGGCAGGACAGTACCTTTAGCGCCGACACAGGTCACATTCTGGACTGCGGTTCCAGGACCACAGGAGCTCTTAGTGGGAAAGCATCTTTCTTCTTGTTGGACCTGCCACAGGTAACAGGTGGGATCCTCACAGGGGATGAACTCCAGCAGATGAGGGCAGGTCTCTGGGGGACTGCTGGACTCCCAAAGCACCTCTCTCCTCCTCTGTCTGAAACCTGACAGAGCAGAGGAGGGGAGGGAGGCAACATGACAAAGTTGTCAGAGAAGTAATTGATATCCCTGTACAAAAGTGAAGCCAACAGTAAGCACATTGTTTCACACAAAGTATACAGAACCCTTCTCAGGCGATCAATACAGGGCAGTATTAAGACTTACTGGACGTTATCTCTGCGATCAGTTATTAAGGTCTGATTAATTATGCTATCGTCAACAGCAACACTCATCATAACAGCTGCCAGCTCCCTCTGATAACTATGCAATACGATGAAATATCATAATAAGATGAAAAGCAAAAGGTTTGAGGAGTCAGTGCCAGTACAAGGCCAGCCGTAGGAGACCTAGAATTGTTTTGCTGCTGTAAAGTATCAAGCACGATACAGTACATTTGTAAAGAAACATATATTGCAAAGGTAATGTTGGGATTTGGCCTTGTATTTGTGTTGTTAAATCTATAGCAAGCAAATATGTGAAACTGCTATAAAGGTTTTGCGATCCCCAAAGAGAGAATTCTAGACTAGAAAATAGCCAGATTGTATACAAAAGATACTGAATTTAGGACCTTCTTATTCCCATCCCTTCTGTCAGCCATTCTGGGGATCAAAATTATGCACATCACCTGCTTCTTGACCCACCAGGTTCCTGCCATTGTCACATTTCCCCAAACCTCATTAAGCTTGTCAGTGATACAATCAGTTGTTTGAAATGCAACTATTATACATTACATTTTTACCTTCTTTAGTATTGTGACACGCATCATTAGGTTGTTTAGTTGTTAAGTTCCATAGCTCACACTGATTTCATTATCATTGACCATATATTATAATCCATCCATCAACTACTGCTTGTCCTGTATTCAGGGTCGCGGGGGAGCCGATCCCAGCTGACATTGGGCAAAGGCGGGGTACACATGTAGCGACAGACAACCATTCACACTCTCACTCTCTTTGGTCTGTGGGAGGAAGCTGGAGAACATCTCCACGTGGATATCATTTGGCGGGAGGGAGGTGGACATGAGGAACCAAACAACGCGCCAAAGGAGAACTGCTTAAAAGCGTGGGAGTGTGAGTATAGAGACGGATAGTTTTTGTCATTGTTCAAAAGCCTCTGCACACCGACACCTTTCTCTCCAATTACTGAGTCTCACTGTCTTTTCACTACTGCTTCCGCTGTGTCTGTTACTAAATTGGGGGCTGCCAGCTGAGGTGAACTGGCTCCAAAGACACCTGCTGAAAATCTCTGCAGTGGTAAAAAATCTAAAACAACTGCTGCAAGCTTTCCAGTTAAATCATATCACTACTTCATTAAATGATTTACAAAAAAATGTACAGTGGGTATGGGAAATATCATGACCTGACAGTATCCTCCAGCAGCAGCTAAGAGGACATGCACACCGGAGTTCTCCTATGATGATATTTAAATAATGTGACTGAAATGTGATGGTCCAGCATAAACCCCAAGTCCTCTGTGGAGATGTTAAAAAAATTGAATTGTGTGCTGTATTGGTGCTGAAAGAAGAAAGCAGCAAAGATCATAGCCCAAGGAAAAAGCTGTAGATTTGCAGTTTGAAGTCATAAAGAGATAAAATAAAAATCCGGCCCCCCATGTCAGTTTAGTAGAATTGTGTATCTTTCTCTCTCAACCTTGCTAGTTTTCCCTTGGGTGTTTTTGTAAAGTGGCAAGCAACATGGGGCGTAAAACAAAGGTTGACTGGGGACAATGACATGTGACACTTTTTTAGAACAATCTTCCTACCATGTTCTTGAAACATTAGATGAAAATAGCTTGATGTTGTCAGCTGTTGTTGATTCATATCTCCCAGTCTAAAACGTTGATTTCCTTCATTTTCATTTCTTCATGAAAAGGTTCTCACTGAGTGGAAACCACACACTCTCTATCAGTTAGTGAGCTCTCAAAATTTTCTTGGAGATAAAAAAAAATGGCGGGGATAGGCTACAAATTGTTTTCCTAGACTCCAGCAACGCTCCCAGGAAATGTCGATGTCACTCGAGCAGCTTTTTTTTTTTAAAGCAATGCTCACTTAACCAGAGCTCTGACACTAAGCACAAAGGTCCCACATTCTTTCCTGCTACAGGTGGAACCGTGCAACCCTGGGATGCCCACTGTACGAATAACATTCCAAAACCATCTACTGGTGTGAGACAGCAGATTTGGTGTGGATGGCCTTTCACTCACCAATGTCTCAGTGCCGAGCCATGTCTCTACAGTTTTAGCCAATGCAGTGCGTGGGTGTGTGTGTGTGTGTGTATGCGTGGTGTCCATACCCGAGTTGCGTGCATGTTAGTGTGAGTGTGCGAGTGTGTTCCGGGTGGGGGGGTCGGGTCTTTCTTTCCGTTGTTGTTGTTTTTATTGTTGTTGTTGTCGTTTTGTTTTTTATTTTCTAAATTGGTATTTTCTGTACGGCACTTTGTGTTGCATTTACCTGCATGAAAGGTGCCATATAAATAAATAAAATTGAATTGAATTGAATTTGAACGGTGTTCCCAGTGTGTTCTCTAAGAGCAAAGAGACTGTGGATTGATTGGAGTATTGCCCAACCACTTCCTGCTACTCACATCCAAAACCAAAAATGCATATTATTACAGCTATTTTGCATGGGCATCCCCCCCATGGATATTAATAATTGAAAGGTTCCTTGGTCATGCCAGGTATATTTCAGGGAAACAAGGGCCACCCAGTGATTTTCAGCACACTGTGGCTCAGAAACAGCCCTCACTCCAGCTCAGTCACTACCAGCAGAGGCATTACTAAAATTATATCCACTAACCTCCCGTGTTCAATTCATTTTCCCCACATAGCTGCAAAATGTGATAGGCCAAGATAACATGGAGAAATGTACATAAGTCTACTCCGAGGCAATTTAAATTTGTTTCCAGAAAGCAAAGCAAGGGCGACATAAGCATCTTGGCTGGTTGGCTGTTGTACCTGAACGCTGGAATCCCTCGGGCCTGTCGGTTAGAGATGGATCATAGTTTATTCTGATGTTGTGAAACATAAGGGCTAAGCGTACATTCAATAGGAGCAAGAAATTCTCTGCAGCTCAAGGACCACGGGCAAACAACTAGGATCATAAGAATGCCGGCTCGATAACTGTTCACAGGCGACAGAGCTCGCGGCGAGGGTTTTTTCTATTGCATTCATAAGCTATCCCCAGTGATTCTTTATGAATGCCATCAAAAGACACTGTGCCACAAGAGAGCTCCGTGCAAAAAAAAGCAGATGCTGTGTTTTCCCCTCCTTGAAATATATTAATGATGCTGCCTGGCACGAGTTGGCTCATCTCATAGAGATCCAGCATCAGAGAGTGTGGGTACTGACCTGAACAATCCACACTTCAGTCGCTCCCCAGGGGGGCTTTCATGCACATTTACTCATGGCAGGGACGAGGTCACGCTGCCCTTTAGCACAGCACTAACACATTACCAGCTCCTCCGCTGACTGACACACACACACACACACACACACACACACAATGTGAAGCCTTCCTAAAGCAGTCAGATATGAAGCGTTCACCTGTGGAAAAAAAAGACAAGAACATTCAGGCAGCACAGGCGCGCTGAATACTTGAGCGCACACAGACGGAAGCATCTTATCTGCCGTAACTCTTTCCACCCGCCAAGGGACTGAGAGCTGAACTACAGGTGTGCGCCTGTTTCTGTCTTTCGTCTGCTGTGGTTTATACTCAAACTGACTCCCTTCCAGAGCACGATTCCTCTCAGCCAGCCGCTTATCATAAAACAATTTACAATTCAAACATATACTGCCTCTGTATCGCGCTCTGACAACATCGCTCCCTTGCACTGTCATCCTCTCTCTCTTAGCCTCCGTCAGTCACGATCTCTCTCTATCTTTTCATTTAAATGTTGCTAAAGCACCGCACACTCTACTGTGTAGGCGTTAAAAACATCCTGCAATGCCAGAATCATGTTAAGCCCCTCTACGCCCATACTGAAACAGCAACGATTAACAGCTGACTGTAAATGTACTACATGGCTACAGTGTCTGCCGAGCTAATTGTTTTTTGACTTGGTACTTATAATTTCACCACTGGCCCATCTGTGCAATTATCAGTTTAAGTTTTTAATCATATCAGCTCATTAGCTTTAGCCATCTGTAGTATGTTTTGGCTGGCCTCAGTCCATCCCTCTGTCCGTTCATCTGTCAAACATGATTCTAAGAGAACAGTGTGCTGCTAACAAAGACAGGATGATGCATCTTGGAATATGTTTTGGCATTTAAAATAATGCCCCAATCTACTTTTTCAGAGTGTGGTTACATCTTGTCACAGTAGCGATCATGTTTCGTCTAATTTGCTCACGAACCAGCTGATTCTAACTTCTGCTCACGCAGTGGTCTGCAGTTGTAACAACTTTTAGTAGCAGCAGACATTGTTGCTTCAAGGTGACACATGCAACGCTCACACCATTTGATATGAAAACATTTGATATATTATGGCACACTTACTACTGTCCTTAATTCCATAAAGCTGTTGGCACATTGACATGTGGCTCCGCAAATCGTTCAAAAGCCAAAGCTTGTTCAATCTCGTATCCAATTTACTCAATCCTACCTTTCTTCCCCTGGCGTTCTTTACAGTTGTCATGTAGGCAGGCACCCCAAAGTGACCACTGAGAGAGCAGGCAGCGGTGCTGGCAAGGGATGGAGCAATGCTGGACAGCCATGGGGGGCTCTTCTCCAGCGCACAGCCTGGCATTCACAGGCCTGGACACTGAACACACAAAAGGAACACAGGTAAAGGGATATAAGTCAATCTCAGACAGCGTTGGTGTATGTGTGTGTGTGTGTGTGGGGGGGGGGGGGGGGGACAGATTGAAGAAGCATCACAGTGATCCGATTGAACAGAATGAATGTAGATCAGTCCTGACGCTGAAGACAGGAGGGTATTTATGCGTAAAGGCTACAGTTTCCAATGTTGTGCACTGTGGTGAGGCGCAGGGTAAAAAGAAAAAAGAGAACAGAATGACAACTGCTCTTCTCATCTCATGTGTGGCTCAGGAGAATATTAAATAGAGAGCAGCGACCAGCAAAGGGAGTAAACAGGAGCTGAACAGGAAGATATTGAAGCAAGACATAGTATGAACTATTCACTATTCATCATTTGTCCATCACAGAAACTCAGCAATCTGTAATGAGCTCCGACATTAGTCTATCATGTGTTGCTATTCAACAACACAGGGATCTAATATCTAATATTAACTTTTGATGCAACTCTGCACATCATTGAGTGGCAAATTTCCATATAAATGAGAGCCCAAAGAGAAATTCACTAAATATCCATTGTGCATTTTGTCTTTTTAACAAAAGTAATTTACAGGGTGTTTGATATCTTTTTGTAAAAAATGAAATGCTTGCTTAACCACATTCATAAAGTGAGAAGTGGAGAGCTTTCTCCGCTGTTGTGTAATCCGTTTTTCTGCAGTAAACATTGGAGCAAATTGTTATCCACATTACAAGAACGTAGCTCTCCAGACACGCATTTGCATTAGCTAACGCTGTTCAGGTCACATCAATGTAAATATTACAGGTGACAAAGTGATTTTTGTACCTCACATCATTGGCTCAAAGAGTTGATCTAATTTTCAACTAACATATTGGCTGTCCAAATACACCTCTGAGGTAGCATTTCCCTGAAGAGCAACTGCCAAAACATCTCAGCTATGACATGAAGCCACCCAGGACTCATCAAGTCGGCATTATAAGAACATATGGAAGAGGACAAATTCATATTTAGTAATTAAATGAATGGTTATGTTTATTAGGCAGGAAAGAGTGTGATTGCAAAGGAGGACGTTAGCTGAAAGTCATTAAAACCACCCACTGAGCTTAATTAAAAAAGATAAATTAAATACTTGGTATGCATGCATTTTTTTTCTTCTGATGATTGATTTTCTAAGTCTTAAAGTTTCATTGTCTTTAATTGGAATTCAACAAATCATTGTAGCTTCTTTTAACACTGCCATTTGTAGTTCAACACGTCTTAAAACTGTTTGCCTTGGTAGATTCTGGCTTTTTCAATTCTATTTACTGTATATTACTGTAGTTGACAACACAAATATGAATCCTACCAGACATTAAGCACTTATTTTAACCACAACATGAGATGAACAGCCTTTGTAACTTGAGACTGACTTCATAGGCTTATGCTACCTACATTTTATTACAGCTTGTTCAATCTGCAACACAACACAATGCATAATGATATATTACAAAATTATAGGTGGAGGCATCATCAAGTTGTAGTGAATCTATTTAACACCCTTTGATACAATAGCTGACAGGTTTAATTTGATCCAATATGAAATCACATTGTCTTGCAAGTCTGTAAAAGCAATACTTCGCAGCTTAAATTAAATAAATTAAAATGCACATTTTCTTCTATAATCCAGACCAGACACAAATACACAAACTTGTAATTGTAATATAATGCTGTTAGTTAGTTAGACAATAATATTAATGTGAAAAAGAGGTAAAACTGAAAACATGAAAGTTAATACCACTTTTAAACCTAGGCTTTAACAATGCCTGTTTTTGTAAAATGTTATACTAAAGGTACACTTATTTCCCTTCCCTGTAATGTATAATCATCCTCCAACAAGCTCTACTTTTGGTTTCATTGTAATTCTTTGGATAAGGATCTACAAAAAATATAATTATAATCAATGATGTTTTCCAACTGGAGCATGACAAAGCCCTTCATGGTCTGGTTTTCACTGATTCTTGATTTTATTCCCACCAAGCTTCTTCAAGAGGTTTTTAACACAGTTTGACCCAGTATTTTATACATTATTTAACAGTTATTTAATCCATGGTCAATATCTAAACTTTCATTTTTTATCAAAAGTTTTAGAAAACAAATTATTTGCTTAATTTCAATCCAGTTTTAGTGTTTCACACAGAACTGAAACTGTGATTTTACTGATCTCTTTTAAAGCTTGTCAGGGTCTACACCTACATTACAGAAATACTGACCCCATGCGAGCCTGTTTGCAACCTTAGACCCTTGGGCGGGGCCCTTCTAACTGTTCCAAAGTCGAGGCTCACAACCCGAGGTGATCGTGCCTCCTCATTTTGTTTATAAACACTGTGCCTTGTCCATCAAAGCACTTCAACTTTTGTTTTTAAAGGTGCTTTACAAATAACAAAGTCAAAGTGTATTATTATTATTATTATTATTATCATTATTTGTATTATTATTATTATTATTATTATTATTATTATTATTGTTGTTGTTTTGCTCAATTATTGTTTTGCTCAATTATTAATTCATTATTTTCTTGTGTGAACCTTTCTGCCTCACAATGCCGCCAGCATTGCTACAGATTTAATGACCCAGCACAGTCACGTCTGTGTGTCACTGCTGGTTCACTTGCAACTTCCTAATGATGTCAAGACAGCAGGAAATACAGGAAATAATCTTGCACACACGTCGGTTCCATATGGATTAAACAGAAGAAAAATAATGTGTTATACAACACATTGGTAGGCGGATGTTTTTAACTTCCAACAGCGAAGAGTAAGGCCAGCTGTTTCCCCTCCGAGTCTTTGTGCTAGACTAAGTGAGGCTTCTGCTGTCAGTAGCTTCATATTTACCGTACATGACAGCGGTGCATCTTTTCATATAACTGTCAGTAAACATTTGTTTGGATTTCCCAAAATGTCAAACTATTCCTGATCAGCTTAAATCCAGTGCAGCTTTACTGCTTAGCTGTGTAAGTGAGGAATTATTCATTTAAACTGCTATCAATCTATTGCCATACTCTGTGGTGTGCCGATACAAAGTAGTTGCAACCCTTAAAATTAAAAACTATTTCAGATGCAGAGTGGGTCCCTTATGGTATGCAGTGGATTGTAGCTCAAGAAAACACTGTCTGAATAAAATTAAGATTTGTCTTGCCTACACATTAAACATGCTTTAGCTAAAGCAACACAGCATGCTTTTGTTTAGTTTTTTTGTCCGATATAATGAACATAATGCTCTGCTCCTAACTTTTACTTTAATAAGTTATGCTAAAAGCTTATATCGGAACACCCCACTGAGTTCACTTGAATGTATTTGTGGTCTGTCTCTCTATCTTCCAGCGAGCCCTTGGTCAAGTGGGTTGAAGGCGGTTTTATTCTTACCCGCCTTCCTGTGATATGGTCCTGAGTGATCAGGGACTTGAACACAGTAGGTCTTTCCTGGTCTGGATTCCCCTTCCACACAGAATACTGACGTTAGCCAGCCGCCGGTCCTGTTGGCTCAGTAAGGGAAGGATGCGGCATTCGCCCCAGTCGGTGGTCCTCCACACATACCTGACAGAGTGCACATTTGTTTTTGTTATTTTCTAACCCTAACTAACAACTACAATCCACTCAGAAACAATTGATAAATGGATGTCTTAAAAAAAAAAAAAAAGATAACGTGTCAGCATACACACAGCAGTGGCAGTTGTTTTAGAAGAGTTGCACAAAGCAAAAGACAAATTAGTGAGAGCAGTCTCTGGCAAGAGCCACGCGCATATGTCGGGAGGAGGGAGGCATGATTATTTTGATTTCAAACCTTCTAAACAAATGTTTGGTTTGAACTATGAAAAATGCAGTGGTGCAGAAAACAGTAATATTGGAGGAGTTTACCAGAACAACAGCCCCTAGTAATCTATCAAATGCTTAATTTCCTTAATGAGTTTTCTCTAATCATGTAAATCCTCTGCTCTCAGGCACTGCATGTAGATTCAGCAAATAAAACCAAATCTACCAGCAGGGGAAATAATTCTCTATTGACTACTTTGTTAACAGTATGTCATTTTAGCCAAAGCCTATCTTAACTCAAATGCCCCTAAAACAATGAGGTTCTGTCAAACACCGTCTGTCATCCATGTAATTTCCATTGGGTCAGGAGCTCCCAGCAGTACGACATCATATTGTAGGTGGCACAGGGTAATTAAGGTAATGCCCTAAAATATGATTAATTCAATAGACAAATCATGAATATTTGGACCCTCAAGGCTTTAACACATAATCATTCATAAAGCTCAGAGCAATACAATTAAAAATTGTTATTTGGTTTGAGACTTTGTCATTTTATGCATAAAAATCTGCATCGAGAGATTACCTGTGAACAAAGCATTTGTTTCTGAGGATTGTGAGCGCAAAATGAGACGATAATCACCATTGTTAAGAACTACCTGGGGCAGTTTGGAAGTAAATCTCCCATGATGTTGCAAGCTTCTTTTTCCTCAAGGGCAGGACACCGTTGTCCCCCTCCAACCGGGATCTGCGTCATGATCCGTGACCGGAGGCGGTAACCAGGAGACAGGTCGGTGGACCGGCAGGTCTTAGAGCACGGAGTCCACGATGACCAATCAGATGTCTGACAGTCTTTGGGCATCACACAGGCTTGTAAGGTCAGGGGGGAGTTGTCCTTGGTACAGAGACTGCAGAGTGAGAAGAAGAAAAGATGTTAGAAGAATATAACAACGGAGGAACATTAAAGGAACTTAATTTTCTTAATCTTTGTATTCTCGTCACAGTTTTTACAGTTGGCTTATAGAGAGTACGACAGACCAAAGCATGACAGATGTTAAGTGTGTTTGGAATTCAAAAACATTTGCAGACAGATAATATGGCAAATATATGGCATCAATTGTAAGAAATACCATCTACTTGGTGAACCTATAGTTGATTTCTTAAAAAACAAATGACCTTTGCAGCTTCTACTTCTACAAAGCAAAATATTAAGCTATGATACATCATAATATCACAGAAAATAGACATGAAGTCACTCTGTAAAGAAATAATACAAAGATATGCTTACATCCAATATGAAACACATTAGTCATGTAATTACAATTCCATTGTTTAATTTGGACAATCTTATTAGGTAGGTTATTAAGATGTGAGAAAAATGCTCATTTAAGAATTTTACTTTATAATTAGGCTGTAATTAGAAAAGCAGAATGAGGCAGAACTCAGGTGGGAAATGCATATTCAAAAGCCCCAATCACAGTTTTTAGTATAATACCATGCTAATCAGGCACTGTACTGTAAATGGTCCCTTCATACTCAAGTCATGAAGCCAGTGAATCTACCTTGTTGTGGATAATAACATTCAAATAGCAAACACATTACATGATACCTAATTTTAAGCCCCTTCATTGAAAAACAGCATAGGACGAACCAAAGCCATCACATCAAAACCGCCATGATAGTTAATTCAATAATGACATTCTGAAATCACTAAAACTAACACTGCTTAATTTTTATTTAGCGATATACAACTGCAATGCACTGCTGCATATATACACTATATTGCCAAAAGTATTCACTCACCCATCCTAATAATAGGATAATAATATAATAATAATACCAAGAGATGTTGGACAATTCCATGCTCCAACTTTGTGAACAGTTTGGGGATGGCCTCTTCCTGTTCCAACATGACTGTGCACCAGTGCACAAAGCAAGGTCCATAAAGACATGGATGAGAGAGATTGGTGTGGATGAACTTGACTGGCCTGCACAGAGTCCTGACCTCAACCCAATAGAACCCCTTTGGGATGAATTAGAGTGGAGACTGAGAGACAGGCCTTTCCGTCCAAAATCAGTGTGTGACCTCACAAATGCGCTTCTGGAAAATGGTCAAAAAGTCCCATAAACACTCCTAAACCTTGTGGAAAGCCTTCCCAGAAGAGTTGAAGCTGTTACAGCTTCAAAGGGTACTGATGTCACATTAACAACATAAGGGCAAATATACTTGATTTATGAAAATGTTTATTTAACACTTCAAATATCCCCTTACCAAAACATGGGATCAAAACAGGGTTATAAGAATATATCACAAACAATTAAAGTGAACATGTCACAGGAGATAGTGTAAGTTAGGATATAAGTGCATTGGCTTGCAAGTGATATCTCAGACTGGACGTACTTCTATGGTAGCTCATTTCATACCCACAGTACGCGCAGATGACTTTGGTCTTATCGACTGAACCATCTGGCAGTCTTTTGAAGGTGAATTTGCCGTTCACAAATCGCCCCTGTGGACACACACCTTCAAGGTGCGTGTCCACAGGGGCGATTTTAAATGCGTGTGGACGCGCCGCTTCACAGTATTGCACGCTTGGTGGGCTGCCACTAGAGGATGATTGACAGGCGCTCTCCTTCAAACAACACATTTTTGCGAGCGTTCGCCAGCGTTCCCGAGGCAGCGAGTCGAGCCCGGCGCCTCTGTTAGCATAAAGTAGATTCGACTTCAACTTTAGGCAAATGACGAGCGGCCAACTCGCGCGCCGTCTCTCGACATTCGCCGCGACACTACCAGAATGCATTGCACGGCTTTTCACATAGACAATGAATGGGACGCGGGGAAACACCGCTGCCTGTGGACACGCATCTTCACTGTGGATCAAGACTACAGGTGCCACCGACGGCCATAAATCATACAATGCACGTTTTTTTTTTTTAAATACCGAGCGTTAATCGCGCGTTAAAAAAATTAACGACGTTAAGAGGATGTTGCGTTAACACGTTATTAACGCGTTAACTTTGACAGCCCTAATATATATATATATATATATATATATATATATATATATATATATATATATATATGCACCCTGGTGCTGCACTGGTTTCAGAAAAAGACAGGGTTAGCAGAGGGCTAGGCTAAACATTTTTCCCAACATCTCTTAAAAGACTGCATCAATATTGTAGCTTGCTATAGCCAAGAATCACTGTTTATCATCTCTCGTATTGATTTTGGTACCCAACAATAGCAAGATGATATTTTCGATGTATAACATAAGCCCACTACTCTGAGGGGATTTGTTTGTCTCCAGTCTTTCCTTTCTTTTGCCTCCGTAAAATGAAGACGTCTGCTGTAAAAGAGTCTACTGATGAGTGGTTTCTGACACCATAGCTTCCATGAATGGCAGTCACCAATTGATTCAGACAGTCATAATCGGACAATAGTGTCACTTCACACAAAGTAGCTTGAGATAGAGATACACAAATACACACAAGAGATACACAAAGAGCACAAGATAGAAGTGTGTGTGTGTGTGTGTGTGTGTGCACTAAAATCCATTTTTATCAAATCTAAATACCAGGGTTCGCTCAAAAAGCAGGGACAGGAGGGGAGCAGCACTTGACATTTACCACAACAGTGCCTCACCACCATGCTGATATGATGCTGAAGCAACAGCTCTAACATAATCCAGTTATAATTGAATAAATAACTAGCATGGAAAAAAAAAACATTTAATCTTGCTGAATGCACCTCTGCATTAGGAACATTCATTATCATTGGGATAATTCTTGCTGTATTAACGTGCACTTGTGATTGGCTTACCTCAGCATAGCATTCTTGCCATCAGTCCTTGTGCAGCGCACTTGTCGTGTCTGGTATCCGACCTCCAGTTCCCATGACATCGGGTGCGTGTGCGCATGGCGATGCCGGTGGCGGTGGTGATTGGTGTGGTGGTGAGAAGCCTGCGTGTGCAATGTGACTGTGTTGTTCTCGCTGGAGCTGGTGCTGAAGTCCACTGTGGTCCTGCCACTTAACAGGGCATCCTTGTGTTGGGCTAGTCGGCACTCACTCCAGGCCCCCACTTTTAGGCTGTACTGGTACTCGCCCTCTCCAGCGGGGCAACCAACAAAGCTGGAACAAGTTCTGGTCTCGGTCAAGTTGGGGCAATTCGCGCCTCCATACATTGGCGTGGCCAGGACATGTCGAGTCCGATGCTGCAGGCCAGTGCCGCATGTTTTGCTGCAACTGGACCAGGGTGTGAAGTCCGAAACTACACAGTCCTGGGGGCAGGGGATGAGGCACGCCTGCTCCACAGGTGGTTTCTGGGAAAAGAACTCGCATATCCTCAAGGTTACTGTGGTACGGTTTGAAGTGCGCACACAATGGACTTTGCGCCGCTGAATGCCATGCTGTGCTGTAACGCACTCAGCTGTCCTCAGCTTGAGCTCATTGGAAAAGAAAGGGACGAGAAGACAGCCCCCCCAGTCTGACACCTCCCACTCAAAGAGGTTCTGGTGCCAGTCGCAGACCTTAAAGCAGTGACGCTGGCTTTCTGGCTTGTCCATGTGCTGGCAGTGGGAATGGTGGGTGGTCCAGCCCTCCATGTGGACACACCATATCGTCCTTGCCTGAACCCCACCAGAACCACAGTCCTCCCCGATACACTGACCCCACTGGCCTGCAACCAAGAAAAGACACATTTTCATTAAAAACCTGGAGCTTCAGAAAAAAAAAAAGATGATGTAAAGTGCTGCTATCTGGCAGCTTGCAATCAATTCAATACCATTCACTTAACCTCCATGATTGCTTTATTCATGAACTAAGGAATAAAGGAAGGTAATCAAACCACTGGCGAACGTCAAAATAAAAAACACATGGTTCGATTCTCTGTCACAAAGACAAGAATCACTTCACAAATGGATCAGAATCTTAGACCACGTAACACAAGGCTGGTCAGTTGCTGTTAAGTTATGATAATATGTTGCTGAGCTGCACAATTGGCCTCATTCACCAATAGCTTATCAAGTTTTGTTATTAAATTAATGTTCCAGCGTGTTTCATGGTGATGTTGAGGTCCTCTGACTCTAAAGGCTGTATTGTTTTTCCAAGAATAAAAAAAATTAAGTTGTATTTATAGAGAACTTCTCTGGTTTGTAAAGCAGCTTGCCACCTGCTGTGCCCAAACACATCCAGCGTTCTATTAAGATGCCGATTGTGTGCTCGATGGCGGAGCGAGTACATGCGTACCGCTGATTGAACGGCACCTCATCAACCAGAGGGCCAGGGTATATCCTTCATCTGTTAATAAAATAGGTTATTATGGGAATAGAGCCCGCTGGTGCTGGGATTTATAATGAAACACTCAAAGGTGCGTATATGAGTCATGCGTCTCCAGCTTGTTCAAGGTGCAAACCCACATAACCATTTAGTAATAATATAGGAATTAATGTGTTAGTGTAGTGTTCCTTTCTATTTTAAAATACCATAGTGCTTGCATTAAATTTATTCTTACCTAAGAACAAATTCAACACAAAATAATGTCAGATTCTTTGTGAAAATTGCAGAAGTGGGGTTTAAGAAGAAAAGTTTTTTTTCTGGTGTCTTACTCACCACACACTGAGGATATATTGGTTATATGTGCACATTTTACCACACTTTAATTTAAGAACATTGTTGTGGAAAAATGAATCTGCCCAATAAAGATCAACAACCAGGATCAGCTTTTTCTCCGAGGTTTATTCCACTAAGTATTCTCATCTGCAAAAGAAAGTACTGTTCACCCCTGCCTTCTGATGCAAAGGTTCAGAATCAGCAGGAACGACCCTGAGTCTAACAGCAATCTCCCTTTTAAGGAGGAGGAACCATGGACAAAGGACGGATCATGTCCTATCTTACAAAGACAAGATGTACAGGCAAGGTCAAGATTTACAGAACACAGGCGTCATAGTCCTGAAATTATCTTATGTCAATGTGGCACTCATGTTCATATCATCTACAAACAGGCATTAATTTTCGTCATAGCATAACAGTCAGAAAGGAGATGCGGATCGACGTCTGGCCTGACAAATATTCTGATTATAAATTACAAACATCCAAAATTCCCATTACAGAACACAATCAGAACCTGAAGTCAATTCCATCAGTAAAGGAATTGTCTGCAAAAGAGAAAATACATATAATTACATCTAACTGCTTTTCATGTGTAATTTTCATTGCAGAGAGTAAAAGTTAAAATAGCTTGATTGCTTTAGGTACTGCTAACAATATCAATACGTCATGCATAGTTATATGTCGTATGTCACAAGTCTGAAAGTTCATTCTGTTGACATCTAATAGTTTTCTTTGCATAGATAGAGATTTTAAAAAGTGTGGTGGTAAGCCTGATCTTTTTGTCACGGCTGCTTCTAAAATACATCATCCTCATAAATAATTAAGCATCCTGAAATATAAATCTATTATTTGCTCTGGATACATTTGATGCAACAAACAGCCCGTAGATATTGTGAACATAATGATCGTTAATGTCGACTTTAGAAGTTTAGTTAGCAAGATGATATGATATGATTTAGTTAGAAGTTCAGCTATGCTTACAAAGGTACAAAACCATGTTTCCACTCCACATTGAAAAAGTTCAATTTTGAAAGAGAGTGGCAACTTCATTTTCAGGTTTCATCATTATATCTGAGTGGTGTTGTTCCATCCAACTGTGTATGTGACAAAACCGCAGTGATTTCCCACCTCTGACAAAAAGTGTAAAAGGAGCATCGGAGCACTGCAGTCAGAGAGGGAACGGAATCGCTGAAACTTGTTTTCCCGCTGTGAAAACATGCATCGGCATCATATTGCAGCTTAAGATGTAACATTTACATGGATTCATGGCTCACCACACACCTCCTTTATCCGTGAAGAAGCGAGCTACAAACGTCCCGCAGCCGAGTCTACAGATGGTGAGGATATGATACTCATAAAAAGCTCGATTTTCAGATATGATGAAAAGAAAGCTGATTGTCTTATTTATTCATGGGGAGGGGGTTTCATTAGAATCAATGTTAGAGTCCCAACATGAGGCTCCTGAGCAGCTAATAGTTGCTGCACCGATAAAACTCGGGTATGAAAATGATATCTGAGTTTCCCACTCGTAATTACACCTTGAGGGTTCATGTGTATTTGCTCCCTTTACTTCCTCCTCTTGAGAAAGATGCAACGCAAACTGATGTTCCGCCTTATGAAAATGGTGGTCAGTCATGTAAATGTACCTACAGCTCTGCTTGGCATTGAAATTCTTTCATGAAGTGGATTTATCTCATTGATTTTTTTTTTTTTTTTTTTTTGCTTGGAACACCTGCTGAATAATAATGATCATTTGGTTGAGGGCTTGAATTCAGTGTTATTTATTATGTCCTCAAATCTTTACCAGAACATGCTATGATGTAGTGATCCGGGTTGTCTTAAAAGATGCATAACATGTAGGTTATTAGAAAGGCTAATTGAATTGCAATTTCATACAATGTGAGACATATTTGTGATTCATAAAACCCAACCCCCAAAAAATAAATGTATTTCCCTATTAATTTAATTTTTGACCTTTAGTTAAAGTAGACATACATCAGAGAATGAAAAATATGAAATCACTTTGCTGATGTGATTCCCTTATCTTCATCAGTCTCATTCACTTCTCATCCAGTTATTTTGCCACATGCCATGAAAGGGATAATTTGATTCATTTCTTCTAATTGGAATTAAATTGATGTAATAATGAGATCCGACTGCTTCCTAAATTGCTTTTGAATGACGACTCGCTGAATCAGTTCTGTGGCTTTTCGCGCCAGTGAAATCTGTTAACACTGTGTTTCCTGGCCAATCACAGACACGACAACACTGAAGCTGTTGCTTTTTCCTTAAGGGAGCAACATTTCAAACTGCTGAATGGCTTCATAGTTCACCGAAGCACATCATTGAGTTGATTCGTCTTGGCTTTGCAATGTTAATGGGGGCTTACAGCGTGACTAACATCATTATGTTCATGTGATCTTTTTGTCTTAGAGAAAGCCGAACAATGGAAAGAGGATTAATGATTTGTCATTTGGCTTCAGTTTTAGAAACTAGGTAAGACAAGCAAATAAAAGACACATTGAGAGCATTCCAGCAGATGCATATATGTCACAGGTGGTGCAAACTGATAAATAATGAAGATGTCCAAGATGTTTGGTATGAAAGATATGGAAACGTGGTACAAACCTGCGTGTGCCTTGTATTGATCCATTCAAATTGTAGTTGTCAGTGTTTCTTTGAGCAATTATGTTATTTGCCTTGAACAGGATGTCAGAATGATTGCTTCTGCCAGTATTAACAGGTAGAGAAATCCATAAAAACTAGACACACTGGAATGCAGCAGTCAATAAAATTCAGCATACTGACAACTAACAAGCAAAACATGTGGCTTTATGATAATAGAGCTCTATTAACAGATCCATTTTTAGACACTTGAAGGCAACAGGAAAATAATTTAAACTAGCAACAAAGGTGTGTATGCCTAACTTGGATCAGCTCAGCAACATTGCCATTACCGTAGCCAATTCAACTTGTCTTAAATTATTTTTTTGCCAAACGTGGAACCAATGTACACTCCTTTTGTTCAGACCCCCCACCACAGTGTAATTGACTACCCTTCACATTTTCAGTCATGTATCTGTATTTCTGAAAGCACATTAAGGCGGCAGCAGATTGTATTAAACTGAGCTTACATGACTTTGCCTCAGTTTGAATTGACAGTTTGATCTCCGGCTTAAGATGATATGAACTGTCGTGCTATTTGTTTACGACCTCAATGCCACTCGAAGCGCTTTGAACAGGAGACACATGTTGTCTCTCAGAAGATAGAAGAGGCTACCCGAGAACACTCATGGCCGGGAAAACATCTGCGTATGCGCAAACTTTTTAATTATACACTTTAGACAGTAGATATCAGTAGACGTTCATTTTGAAAAAGGGTTCTTCACTCCACTTCAAACATCCCAGCTCCACACTGTGTTTAAAGAGGCATTCTCAATGCCTCGACGTAAGAACATCTTAAATGAGTTGCACCTTAAAATAGACATGAAAAGCCCTCCATGGATAAAAGATATGAGCAGCAATTCACAGCTGAACTCCAAGACCTTGAGCATCAACACCGAGTCCTGAGTGCACCGCTTTCGTGGTTGCCGATGGCGCTTCCTCCTGATAACCACGCTTTCATTGGTGTGTCCACCTTTGCTCGGTGTTGCTGTTTTCATGCTGTGAGAGGATGTGTGTGCCTGATTTATGGCGGTGTGATTGGGAGTGATTCCGCTGCCATGGGAGTCGGCTAACACGAGCACTATCTCCTCAGCTCGGAATAATCACTCTCTCGATCTGTCAGCATCAGCATCTGTCAGCCCCTCAGGAGGAACCGGTCACCTACAGCTCCATTCCTGACGCACTCGGTCGCCTTGCTTGCTACCACACCCTGGGGGGGGCTCCTGGGGGCCCCTGCTGTATTTACTATTGCATTTGCATCCGCATTTAAGAGGAAGGGGAAAAAAAGTCAATTGACAAGAGGAATTCAACTTAGGCGGCGTAGCGTGACGGAACACAACTTCTCTTTTTCGGTATTGTTCGGTTGAACTCTTCAGTCGGACAAGTGATAGCAAAGCCGTACGACAAATAACAAGTTACAGAAGAAAAGCAATCTTCACTGCGCCCTGAAACCAGACAGATGGAGACAAAGGAGGAGCAAACAGCGAAGCAGTAAACTGTCTCTTAAACAGCGGCGCTCCCTCAAGAGAAAAGTGCTCAATCCCTCGCCTCTCTGGTCTCTTTAATTACATTTGGTAAGATCGTCACTGAATTCTTTGCGTTTTCTGACTTCATGCCACCATTTCGGGGGTGTTAATGTTCAATATTTACTTCTGCTGCTTTAATCTCTTACACCAGAACGGCTCGATTTCACGCCACCTGAAGGTGCTTCTCTCAGCCGTTCATTCTGCGTCAACATGACGAAAGGAGACAAATCTTTATTGATCACATTGATCTCTCTATGTACGGTGTCCCAAACACTTTTTTTTAGCTTGTATCATAAAATGCATTAACTACCTCAGTTCTGAAGAGACTTCTCTGTTAACAAATGTGTTACTGAAACTTAAACATCAAACAGTTTTGACTACACATCGATGTCAGACTCAAACTCAGACCCACTTTACAGTGATGAGATACAGAAAGCACATGCTGTTTTTCTCTCTACGCCGCAGTTATTTTTTTTGTAGCATTTTCCTCTCAAACATCTGCTGAGTTAACTCACCATCCATCTTCGACTTCTCTGCCCGTGCTATGTTTGACTATTTGGATACATGCGTCCTTTGTCATAACACTTTTTAATTAAATGATACCTATGCCACTGCACCTCATTATGCACGGAGCAGTCCCCCATGCCACACAACCATCAGTTGTAATTTATGAGCAGTGAGGTGCATCCTCAATTACGACGTCCATATATGCAGAAATTCATCAGATTATCATCAGGCAGTCAATCCATCTCCAGAAGCCCTGAATCAGCTTATTTTAACTAAGTGTTCATGGAGCCGCAATTTAGCAAAAAGTGAGAAGAAAGAAAAAAAAGCGCCAAGGGACAATTCACAAGCAAATTAAGCAACAAAAAAAAAAACGAATCACCTGCAGCTAAAATAAAGTTTGTGTGATGACTAAAAAAAAGCTACTGTGAGAATATTAATCATATATTTCCATAAATGCTCAATAAGTGAATGCATTATAGTATTGGTGCTTTGGCTTAACAATGAGATACTTACGGCAGCTTGCATTATCCTGAGGAAAAGCATCAAAGGTCGTTTCAATATCCCACAATAATGAATTACCCACCTTGGGGCTGCACTACTATACACATGGCCCCAAAGGGCCTTTGTTATAATTTAGCATTCAGTCCTGCATCACCAGCCAGACCCACTGTACTTGAATGCATAATCTCAAACTGAAAGGCCAGCAGTCTAAACCATACAACGCTAACACATGTTGTGCCCATTAAGTAATGTAATCCACATTTGGGCCAATCAGTAACTCCCCACATAAACAATTTAATGCCTTTTTAGCCAAATAATGCCATTTTAATATGCCAAGGTGCTGCAACGAGACTCGTTTTCTTCCATCAGGGAGAATCTGAACAGTGTCCAAGCCATAATGCGCGATAAACGTACAGACAGATAAACACACAGACCGGGACTGATCCAGAGTCTGCAGCCTGATTTCCTGTGTGACGGTTCAAGGAGCCAGTCTCACACTCTATAAAGCATCGTGCAGGACCTGCAAGCTCCTCTGCTCTGATTTATCTCAAATCCATAATGCAGTAAATCATAAAGAGGATCATTTTAATACCAGCTTGAAGACTTCTAAGTGCTAATCGATAATCTTTAGTCAGTGTTAGCATGATTCCTTCAGAGAGTTATCACTGTGTGGGGTAGGAACTGTATTAAAATTGCACAGCAGCAGAGAATAGTAAGAAGGTGGACCCACACCATGTTTCCCCCTTCGGCTCCGGCAAAAACACATTACACAGTGATGTACCCTGCAGCATAATTATGCCAATGAAAACTGTCATTTTTATCCATATATCATTTAAAACCAGAGTAAGACACGTCTTTTAAGTCTATTTAGTACTTGATATGTGCCAAGGAAGATTGACTTTTCAAACAAACAAATAATACTTTAAAATAAATAAACACAAAAGGGCTGCAGTACGTCACACAATTAATGTATATCCAAAGCAATATTTCTGTTTAGATTTTTATGTAACACTAAGCACACATAACACATAAATAAGTGGATAAATAAATAAGAATAGAAACAATGTGTGAGTCTGTTCATTCTTATATGATGGGTGTCATATTTTTATTTGAAAACTCTATGTCTTACTTCTTTTCCATGATAGTGAGCCAGTCAGATTTTTAAAGTCACTGCTGATGATATTCAGGGTTATCCTAATAGTGGAAATTTAATGATCAATTTATCAAGTATTATGGTACGCTCCCCAATACAAATTTATATTGGTGTGTTATGCTGTGTGGCTGAAAATATGTTAGTGGTTAATAAGGCTGCTTCGGGAGATATGCTACAGAGCTGATATTGCATTTCCCCCTAAGATCTTGTTTATACACATAGAACCCAATGCCTCCGGAGTACTTTATTCAGAATCACTTTAAGACATGAAGATTACAGCAGGGACCAGGCAGAGGTGTGCCATACCTCTGTGGTGATCAGGATCTTTTTCTCTGTAATTGCTTGTCTCATGTGGTCTGCTGTCGTCCCTACACCAAGCCTGTGTAGAGGTGACAAGTAATTGGATAAGATGTCATTCACTCCACTGTCTCACCGTCTTCTGCTGACCTGGGATTTCTCTGCTGTAAACACGGGAGCAGAACTAATGGTCAAATCTACAGGTAGCAACCTCATGGAAAGACCCAGGGGTTTTGATAATAAGGTGATGAGGACCATGGGATGAGCGACACAAATAGTGCAGCACAGATCATACACCATACCCACCGAACACCATTATAAGAAGAACCTTGTAAACATATCTGTTTATTTACACCTGAGTGTAACTTGGCATAAACCTCAGCAATGTATTCAACGCTTGAACTAATATTTACCAATGCTGGTGTGTTGGAATTATGATGAACTTGAAAAGAAAAGAGAAAACAAAGAGAAATGTATGCGCTGGTTTAAATATAACTAAACAAAATGGGGAATTAAAGGGACCACAAGGAGTAAAACTTGTCATGTGTGTTTAGAGCCTTGACAAGGTAGCCTTCATGTTTGAACATGGAATTTTGGTTGAGAGCTGATTGCTGATGCACTGCAGAGGTTTGACTTGAGCGTCTCTCAGATTGAGCAGCAATTCTCAAAGTGCTGCTTTTGTTCAAGTGTGAGGTGAAAGCACCACAAATTGAAGCAGGCAGGTTTTATCTACCAGAATAATGTAAACCAGCAAATGCTCAAAAGAAAGAAGAGGAAAAGAAGATGTGCATCAGTAAACTTTTTTCTCTTGCATCTATTACAAAGTTAATGCTTATCAATATGTTTATATAAGACAAAGATCTCCCCATGTCTGCTTGGTGTGTAATACCTAATTCTTCATTCACCATAAAACATTCACCATAACAAATTCAGATTAAAGTTTTGATGTAGCCAAGATATCAATAAATAGTGCTTTTAGGAAATATTGGCTTTACAATTAAGGGAAAAGTTTTGCTGCTATAGAAGACAGGACTAAATCTCAGAGCTGTCAAAGAAGATTATACTTATTATATTTCAAAGATCTAACATATGTCTTTGTTTTCGATCATTTGATCATAATTGTATAATAAACCACATAGAGAAGTTCTTTATCCCAAATTACTTCTGTAGTTAAACTCTAATCAAATGAATGATATTTATCTTGGTCATTTAAGAAAAGAAAAGGAAACGGGAGTTAAATATTAAAATATCCCACCATATCCCACCATAACAAATTGAGTGTACTACACCTTATAGTGTAGCACTACAGTCTATGTATGCTTCATCTTTTAGCCTTGCCTGTATGTTTTCTAAGTAACAAGCGCACAATAATAACTCACCAAAAAACAAAGCAAAGACCAAAAACAGTCACTTCAACAAGTCTCTCTTTCTAGATACACAGAACATATTGCTCTACCAAATATACACATCTACATACATGTATATGCATTTTAATGATAGTCATGTATAATACTGCCTCTCTGTCACTGGTAATGGCTACAGTTTACTGTGCAGCAATTTGTTGTTTCCTTTAATCAACCAGAAAATGGCCCTCAAGCTGAGTTGAGGGCCAATTCAATGTGGACCCTGAGCCAAGAGGTTTTCTCTGACAGAAGAAGCAATTACCCGAGTCAGGTAGCTTGCAGAGGCTATATACTTCACTTATTCTCCATCTGTCATCTGTGATCCCTTTGCCCCTCAGTTATTAATCAGATGCTCCCTTGTGTTATGGTCATCTGTGAGAGGCCAAAAAAATGGAAAGACTGGACAAAATTGAATTTAAAAGCATCGCTATCACTGCTTATTACAACAATGTGAATACCTCGCAAATGAATGTAGAAACCCCACATTACAGAAGACTTTTCCTGATGCCATCAGCTAAAGCTCAGTGTTGAGCTACCAGAAACCCACTTTGTTTCTATGTTGCGCCTCATGGTTAAAGTGCAATGGAGAAAATAATATATGCTTTCAAATGTGAAATTGAAAAATTGCTTAATATACTCTGCGAGGCCTCTGTATGCTGCCATACATTGATAACCACGCGATCCCCTCGATACACGACAGGCTCTGGCCTGTCTTTATCAGAGATCCAGACAAAGCCATCAGCCACTGTGCAGCCGCAGTATCACTTGTTATCACCGAGTCCATTAGAAATGTGCAGACACCTCCGACTCCATTCCTCTGGGAGACTTATAGGAAAGGACAGAAAACTAATGGGTAGTTTGGGAGTTCGGATACTTGGAGGTGAACCTTCCTTCATCTCCCTCAGATAACACTGAGGACCTTCCGGCTGTGGTGTGCAAATAAACCAAAGGCAAATTTAACGGAAAAACGTATGAATGGCATGAATTATTTTTGTTATTTTTGTCTGGTCTGTTACTCGGTTCAATTGATCAACTAACCTATAGGCTACAGACTAAATAATGACCAGACATTCTATACTCAAGTTGAAATACAGATACTTGTGTTCAAAGACTCTGGTAAAAGTAGAAATACTGATTCAACGTCTTTACTTAAAACCTCTCCCTATGAAGGACAATTCTTCCTCTGTTATTTTGCAAGGCTAACTGAATCTCGTGTCATATTAAAAAGGACAAAAAGAATCGATAACTCCCCCACAAGTGCATTAAACAAGTAACAAGCCTGTTTTTAAAATGTAAGAATCAGAAAGTACAGCTAACAGTTGTCAGAAAATGAAATACTCAAATAAAGTACAGATAACTGAAAATTTGACTTTAGTACAGTTAAGTATTCGTTTTTCCCACCTCTGATAATGACAGTGTTTTGTTGGTAGCACAGCATCAGCTGCTTGAATCCTATATTATTATGTACAGAGGATGCATTCAAGCACAATGTCATCATCATATGATGACAATTGTTACCATACGGTCAAGCATTCCTGACAAAACTGGTGACACAACAGTGCATCCATTCAGGGCCAAAAGATAGAAAGAAAAAAAACGGTATTATAATCTGTAGCCTGTAAATGTAACCTCCGCTGCACATCCTTCACCTATCTGTGATGCAACGTGAATTTATTTCTTCACAGATCTGATCAGATCATTGTCGTCTTCATTCTTGAACACACACAAAATGAGGTTATGTAAGCATGTGCATGCATTAAGTGAGAGGCACGGGCGTGATGTACGGATTTGAAAATTACATTAAATCTGGTGCAGCCCAGTCCAAAAAGCAGCTGTGTGGCTTGGATTGTGTGGCTCATAACTCAAGGCAGAAATTGAGACCAGCTCTGAGGATGAATTGAATGCCACAAGATTATTAGGTACACCTTTAATGCAACAGACCTGCAGTAAATCCTACTTGTATGAAGTATCACACAGTATTTCAGTTTCTGTAGGCCGTGCTGGTGAATTGTACAGTGTTACAGTTTTTTATTTTTTTTTATTTTTTTAAGACATTTGAAATGACTATTGGTTATCTTAAGCTGTCTTTTTAATGTGACCTAGCATGCCCCGCAGGGTGTTGTTATCTGTCGGATGTGAACACTCTTAGGGCTCAACTTTGTCTCACTGAGGCACAGCCACAAAATCCACATCTAGAGGTATCCAATCTCAGCCGTGTGAACATAAATCTGGCTTCAGCCGTGATACTACCGGCAGCAACACTCAGTTTTCACATTTCCCATTGACATGGTGCAGGGGGGAATACGTCAATGTTGCTTGGACTTACTGAGGCTTTCTAGCACCGTTCTGTTCTCACACTGTTCTCCGCACAGATAGGAGAATAGAAGAAGACATCAGAAGAAAACTGTTGGGACTTGTTTGCTTTCAATGGGAATCCATAAGGGGCAAAAAGCTCTGTACGCAACAGGAAAAAATATATTTACTGATGCCTACGCAGGCACACGAAAACTGGGAAAAAAAGTGATTTTGTAGCTGACTTTGGAAGCACCAAGAGAATTTCCGAAGGCCCCGGTCAGTTGATTGGCCCAAAAAGTCAGGCCAGTGTTATATAACAAAAGGAAATGGGTGAATGAAAGCGAAAACAACACAGGGTCGCTGCAGTCACTGAGGACATGTAGAAGACGAGACATTGTAGCAGAAAAGATGGATGCGCCGGTGAAAGAGAAAAGGTTGTGCTGAGAAGGAGGGCCTAGAACACACATAACAGAGTGCTCAAAACTTAAATATATTAATTTGTATTGCTATTGGCATGATTATTGAACTGCAATTGATTAGACTAAGACTATAACACATCCTCATGTTTTCAACCCGTCTATAGGGGGCGGGACCCACTGAGGCTACAGACCTATCACAGATCAGTGGTAGGACCTCACTTCAGACTCGGGGTGTGAGCGGAACTGGGCTGATCCTTTTATAATAAAAATGTAGTTCCGCTGGCCACCACCGGTCGGTCCGCGGGGAACAGATCAGTGGGAGTGGCCTGTGGAGCTGTGCATTGTGGGAGTTGTTGTCTTCCACCACATGCGCCAAAAAGTCTGCCTTTTCTCGGTCAAGAAGGCACCAAATTCGAAATTTATTTTACATTTTGACTACATTTGACCCACTTTAAATACAGATTTATGTTTCCACCGTTGAAGTATTCCTTTAAGAGAATATTGTTAAAATGCAGTCTTTTCTTAAATAAAGACGTGAATTTTTTGAAAAAAAAAACCAACAGAAACACATATTGATGAAAAATACTGTTTGTTTGATATTGGTATCAAATTTAAAAGAAATTAATGGAATTAGAGCATAACTCTCAGTAAGCATTGTGACATTGAGACACATACCTTTTACCTGTTTACAACCTACCAAGGCTGATTTAAAAGAACCAGGGACAGAGAGAGGGGACTTAATATTTCTGCTGTCATTTTAGGTCCCATTGAACATTAATCAGGAACATATCTGCAGTAGTTACTGATTAAAAGATAAGAGAAACCCCCTGACCAATTTTCTCACCCAGCTGGGCAGAGAGTTTTAGAGTCAATTATGTGTTTGAGGGCTCTTCTACTGGGACCTTCCACAGATTCCCTCGGTCCTCTGTTGGAAATCTGCAGCCATCATGTCATAATAAGTCAAAGACAGTCGGATAATAAAAAGTCTAAAATATCCCTCTCTGATTTGGAGGTAGCAGCTGCTGTTTCCCAGTGGCTTACCCTAAAAAGAACATGACTTGTCATTTTATTTTCAGTTCCTCCCCAATACACTGAGCACATTACCCAAAAGGAAGACTTGACAACTTCAGAACAGCTATTATTATATATCAGTTTCTGCAAGCAAAGACTGTTTCTGGATTCAAGCTGGCAATACCACATGCTACTTAGTGATGGCTTGAGATTTTAAGTTATGCACTGTCATTTTTACTGTCCCCAGAAGAAAGGTCATGGAGTTGATATCACGACTTTTCATCAAAGCAGCAGGCCTGCGCAAATATTGTACCTATATGACCAATAATTCAAGTGTACGGTCATTAGATTGGACTCTTGGTGGCACCAAGTAAAAGTTATATGGTCATTAAACTCCAAAAATGTCTTCCTCTTGGGAACATTGACGTTCACAGCCAGTGTTTGATATGCACAGAAAGGCAGAAGCCATCACATTACATCCACGGCAAAAGCTAAGAGAAGATCAAACATCACTCTGCAAATCCTAATTAAAAGTTCACCTGGCTTCTCTCCTCATGATTAAGTGCTGGGCGTTTGGGCTTGGAAAATGATGCATGGCGTATCCAAATTATATTAATTATGTGCTATGAGTTTCTTGCACATTTCACATCCTACAAACTCGTGCTTAAGCACCTTTCCCAGTATGGCATTTTCACACAATAACCCAATATAATTTCCGACGATGTGACGAAGAATGTGTGTTCACGACTTCTCAGGAGTATTGATAATGACTGAATGACTGGGGGATGGTGGGCTGGGGATCTTTTGAGATTTTCTGATAAATTCAGGACGTTAGCATTATGGGAACACGTTCGAAGCGCATTAGCATTTGTGTTATTTGTACTCCAATAGCGATGGGATGGGAGGACGATACCACTACCACTAAAAAAGATTGTTTTTCAATTCATATTAAATCAAGTAAATTACAGAGAAATTAACATGCACTCTTGGCTTTCTTGAAACTTTGTCTGTATTCACTGTTACTATTTTACATGTCAAGAGTGCATAACCCAAACAGAAAGGCTGCACCGTATGGACGGGCTATATTTCTGTTATGATAAACTCAGTTTGTTGAATCAGCCCACAGTTTCAGTCTGGGTAGCCCCTGTGGTCAGCTAAAGGCCAGGATGATCTAGTTGCCACCAGCATCTTAATCCATTGCTGGTGGTTTAATCATGAATCGTGACGCTCTAGATGAGATAATCCATCGAATGTAAATGTAATCATAAACAGGCTTTGATCCTCAACATAGCGCAATCTTTAAATGTCTCATGGTATTTCAAAAAAATAAAATATGTTTGAAGTCCAAAGACCAACTGCTGTATTGAATGTGAGCCTGTTTAGATGTGTCAAAAAGGTCATGCTCGCATATCAGGACTGTTTAATATCAACACAGAGCAAGAGTACACTGTTTCACACAAACTGTATTCTTGATAAATCTGCACAGAAAAGGCAATGGCAGAGATAATCGTATTGTTCTCTTAATCCATCTCATACATGCTATTGTTATTATTGTTGTTCAATGTCATCACCTATTCATTTATGAGTGTATGGAGGAGTGGGTGGTTTTTCAATACTTACTGGAAAATAATGACATAGGGATTAAAAGAGTCACAGGAGTTGATTAATTTCAAATTCTATATGTAGGGGCTTTAACCAGAATGCTTTTTAATGACGCAGCAGACAAGCTCAGCTGACACATGAGGCTGACGTACAGCTTTACCAACTTTTCAGCCTCTGTTCAGGCCTCACTTCATTTTTGATGATTAGCTTTTTGGATGCTCCAACTTTTGTAATTGAGTTGCTTTCTGCCATTCTTCGACTCACACTGCCAAATCAGCCAGTCTGAGAGCATGATCCCTGATCAAGGAAAGCCCCCCAAGCAACCCTACCGCAAAACCCTACCAGCACCCTTTTTCCCATCGCTGCCTGTTTATCATTACGCTAGTGTTCTCTCCCCCAGATACACCTTATTGAAATGCAACTTTGTGAGCGCCTCATTTAAATCTCTGTGAACCACATTCCCACTTGACTTCGATATAAGTTCAACATTACAACTTCAGGTTTGTGAAATTCAATAACCCTTTTTTCAACAGGATCCAGGGTTTGAAGGCTGGGGAGAGGGAGTCCTGAGGTAAAGTCACTTTGCCGGGATGAATAATTATAAAAACCATTTATGCCAACTTCCCTTAAGGACATTGGGAGACTTAGTAAGGTCTGTAACTTTGGTATTATTTCAACATAATTGCAATTTTTAGGTAAGGATATTTAAACTGCTCTAATTTTAACAGTAAGTAAAATAACTGCAATATTGTGTAAAAAAGTTGGTTTTCAACCATGGAATTAGTGGCCCGCTACGTTGGTCAAAAGATGATGAATGCGGTAAAACGTATTTCGGCTTAGCACCAACATGTTAACAGTAGTATGCTGTCATTAGCATTTAGTTCTGTTTAGTTCATTGTACTGCCTGATGCTGGAGAACGGGCAGAACAGCCCTCCAGTAAATAAAAAGAGGAACACTAAACTAAAGCAACTTCACAAATAGAAGATGCATGGCCTGAATACTAATCTGTGATTGTGAGGTGTGCGTTCAAACCATTAAAATGCAACTATAGTTCAAGCAAACATTCTAAATCAAAAGATCAGACTGGTTCAAGAATGTCTTAATGCACTCGTGTGCCCACATAAACTCCGAAAGACAAAATGCACAATACATACTGTACAATGCTTTCAAACCTTCAGCCAAAGCCTATCTGAGTCTTCAGCAGTCTGAGTTAGCCAAATCAAATGCCCTCTGTACCAATATTCATCATATAAATGATTGCCGCATGTGTATTAGAGTGCATTTTGCCTGAAAATGATCTGGATATGTTGAGATTTAGAGCAGAGATGTCTTGTTTAACTGGTGTGGAATGGATTCATTTTTTTGCCCTTTTAGGAAATATCCCTCTCTGACCTCATAAGTAAAGCAAGTAGTGAAAAACTACTAGGCACTGTGATTAATAAAATAATAAAATAATACACAAATCATTTATATAATTCACTTTTATAATATAGGGTATAATAATTTACAAGTTATACTATAAGTAAGTGGCCATCGTTTGATTTAAGTAAAGTGATCACTTAATCTTTTATTGTTATAAAGCAGTATAAATATTGAGCAGTACTAGTGACGACGATTAACTGTAATGCACTGTAACTTAGCATGTTATACATTGTAGACATGGGCATCATAATAAGTGTTACTGAAAAATCAATGCCCAGTGTTTAATATCATATTTGGTTCAGAGGCAGTGGTGCCCCTTGCTCAAAACATGGCCTGTTGCAGTAACTGTCAATGCAGCAGATTTATGACTCAGATGTATAATTTATATAAATCAGTGTGCAAGAGAGAATTCTCAACTAATATTGGGGGTATCAAAATCATGCTGAGTGTGTGATGTGAATTATAGTTAAACAATGTGCCACCAAACTCTGTATCTGCCACGCTAGAATCAAGGAATTTGGGGTCCATCTCTGGGTTGTAATAAACTACAGGTTGGACTAAAATAAAAACAATTAAATAAAAGAATTAAACATCTTTATTCAGTCTGAGAAAGTAGGTGGGATTAGGAATTACTTTTTAGCAGTGTGGTGAAATTATAAAAGCACCCGAGAAAAGGGGGAGGCTGAAAGGTGGTAGATGATAATGAGAGTAAATCTCATCTGACCGCATCTTCATAGTGTACATGGAGCCTGCTGACATGTAATTCGCTTAGCCTGAGCAGTTGCTAATCAGCCATGAGTGAAAACGCTTGTGTGGGTGTGCAGGGCTTTTTAGTTATCAAATTGTAGCCAACCTGCTTGTCTCCTAGATATGTTTGTAAAATATAAATTTGTTTTCCCAATGATGTCATGGTGAAATATCTACGCTCACAGGCAATATCTTTTAGGTCAGGTGTCTCAAACTGATCCAGTAAAGGGCCGCTGTGGCTGCAGGTTTTCATTCCAACCAAGCAAGAACACACCTGATCCAACCAATCAAGGTGTGAAGGCACATCAGGTAGGTGAATAAGTCGAGTCAGGTGTGTTCTTGCTTGGTTGGAATGAAAACCTGCAGCCACAGCGGCCCTTTACTGGATCAGTTTGAGACACCTGTTTTAAGTGAAGGAAGCTTTTTGTACCATACATAAATCATAAGGGGGTGTTGATGGTGGATGGTGGGCGTACGAGGAGATCTTTCCATACTCTTAAGTGCTGACAAATTAAACACATTGTCCATCTACAAAACACAATTCATTATGTTTCCTTCTTAACTTGCTGTAGCATATTAGAGGCATAAATACACAATTCCTAGGAGACTGCATTAGTACAGGGCTACTCAGTCATTTAGATAGCCCCATACATCTTCTTGAAACAGAGCCTCCATCCTGCACATGCATACTTTTCAATCCTACATTTTCTGTCAGATGAGTGACATTGGTCATAATTCAAAAATGCATTATTTAGCAGCGACTACCGCATAAATACTGTCAGGATAACCCCGCCGCAATTCCTTCCTCACATGTCCTCAGAGCCTCTCTCCTCCTCGTCTCCCGCTGCACATCCTCTGTTCTTACTAGTCTGTTCCAGCACAGCCGCTGATCAAAGGCTAGAATAAAGCAAGTGATCTTGATAGACAGTGCTCTGCAATCACAAAATGACTCATATGGGAGTTTCTCTCAGGTAAGAATAAAATTCATTTAATTTCACCCCGTCGTGTCTCCAGTGTCTCAAACACTCAGTAAACAGAGCAGGCTATTTTACCAGGTCTCAGCAGAGGGTGCATTTCTAACACATACGGTAGAACATAATTATTTTACTTTTCCAAGTGCACATCACTGGAGTCTCCATCCGCCATTTTTCAGAGGAGATTTTCGAAGAGGAGTGAAACACCCACAGCTGGAAACAAATCATGCCATTAATTATCAAACAATGGAGGACATAGTGATAAAAATAGAGTGGGACTACCTAGAAGAAATGACAAATGTTATCAGTTGACCCATTTACTTCCAGCTCTGTCTGTAGTGGGGGGTGTTAGCTGTTGTGGTGACAAAGGGAGAGCACTCCAGCGTGGAGAGCAGCTTGTCACGGAAACCGCATCATGAAGAACATGATCACAGCAGAGTTTTTCTATTTTCAGCATTACGGTTTTAGTTCCTCCTGCATATTCTGGAGCTTCTCTCTGGACAGTTCTTTTTCTAAAGCAAAGAGGAGTTCATCCTATTAAAACTATTGTAATTAGAACAGGCGTGTCATGTTTTTGTTAATTTAGCCTTTTTTTATGAACAGGAATTACAATAAAGCCCCTTCACTCGAGAGAATTCATAGAGCATGAAACCCTGACAGACATGAGGAACTGAATGATAGAGTTATAACGCCATGTAACGTAGAGGCTTCTTTTATTTTGTGGTGTTCAGCAGAGGATGGCGGGTGCTTTGTCCTGAAGTTCAGTCTATGCAGTGACAACTGCTTTTACACTCGTTTTATGTGCCCGACCTTCACACTGACATGATTATCCTAAAAACTATAAGGGCATTCAAAACAACACCTCAACATTCCCATCTTCTACTAAGGCGTCAAAGAAGAGCATATGCTCCTCCCTGACCATCCTTGCTGCTGATTTACTCAAATCTTTGCACTTGGGCCAGTTTCCAGCAGCGGAACTGGAGAAGCTCTCGTCAGCAGGATTATTCTCATTTGCATTAAAAGGAACTGAAGTCGTTGACTCATCCAATCTTTTTTTTTTCTGCAGGAATTACTGCCGTTGTACCTAGCTGGACACTTCTGTGCCTCTCTGAACATGTCTTTGTTTGCCTTCATGTACAAGTGCAGAGGGTCTCTAAAAAAAACAACTATAAAATTCATGAATTCACATGGCATTTTTCAACAGCCATCATACTACCTTGTGTTAACCTGGGTTTTTCTGGGTTTGCCGGCTTCCTCCCACAGTCCATAGACATGCAGGTTGGATTAATTAGGTCAATAAATGCCTCTAAATTGCCTTCAGGTGTGTATGTGAGTTTGAATGGTGTCTGTCTCTCCATGTTGGCCCAGTGACAGCCTGGCAACCTGTCCAGGGTGTACCCCTCCTTAATGTCAGCTGGGATTAGCTCCAGCCCCCCCGCGACCCTGAATAGGAGAAGCGTTGATAGAAGCATTGATAGATGATAGATGGATGGGTGGGTATTAGGGAAACCATTCAGCATACATGGGGCCTTATTAAACACAAAATAGAAGCTGAAGAGATGGATTTTATGTGTTTCAATATTAGTATTAATTAAACCTGCAGGAGTCATTCAGTAATGAGATGACCTTCTGTCTTTGATTCCCATCATTCAAATAATGGCACATCAGGCTGGATAGTCCCAGCAGCTATGAAACTCTTGATAATTACTTTGTCACAGCCGTCTATCCTCCCCTGGTCCTCCTTCAAGCCTCTAATGGTACAATTTGACTGTGGGAGATTTGTCCAGAACGTTTTGTATAAGGGCGATGAGAAAACCCTGCACTGCTTGAAAGAGACGTCAGAGAGGAGAGCCATTCTGAAAGCTAACTTTTCAGCGAGAATATTCTCCTGGGATTAGGGATCTGACTGCTCGGAATCTCGTGCCTTGTGGCTCTCATGAGACAAGCCGCCGGCTTTTTTGACAGCCTCAATCGGTTCCCTGCCAGTCAGGAGGAGGGACACGAGTTCAAAATGAGATGGCAATTGAATAATCAATGTAATGGGCTTTTGAACGGACGCGTCAAATGCCGTCAAGGTCGCTTTGATAGCTGGAATACTCAGTTTAACATTATAAATATGGTGCTTGCAAGGCTGACAAAGTTTTAATTAAACCAAGGAGAACATCCATTTGTCATTGACTTTTCATTGTTTGTGTTTTCTGACAGTGGTTAAGTAAACCCAAAGGACTATTTGAAAAATTCAGAGTAAATGTGTTTGGGTTTTTAAAAAGCTTGAGAAGTTGAATATATATGTGGAGTAACGTCTTTCAGCCTCAGATCAATACCAGAACTTTGAATTTTATTCACCTTGATCCTAATCAGCCTTGGTGTACTAGATTTAGCCACCCAAGGGAGCTTAGCATGGAATCAGATGAAAAAAAAACTGCTTTTTATATTTTATTTTAATGAGATTATGAATTCCTGCATGAAATTTACGGAATTGTAATGTCAAGCTAAATAATTGGTAGTATATGGATAGAAGAAGATATACACATCTTGAAGGCTTTATAGTGTTTACAAAATGCCTGAAGAAAACATTGAACTGAAGTGTGTCACCTCAAACATTTTGTGTGAGGAAACAGAAGCTCAGCTGAATGAAAGTGTTCTCTGCAACCTCTTCAGAAGTCAAGTGTTTATATTGACGGTGATGGTTTTTAATAGTCCTCATTATAGAGAAAACCCAGCTCACTCTTTGACGTACATATGAATGCTTACCTATGATAGATTACTAGTATTTGTAGCCTGAACATATTTCGATTCATCATATCCACGAGGGCTTATTAGGGCCACTGTAGGAAAAAAAAAACCGAGCCAAGAGAGGGGGGCAGTATTCAGAGAAAAAAAAATTCTAATTTGCGAGTTTATGAAGTGGCAAATGTATTCACGTTTACATGTATGCAATGGGACGTGAGTTTATTTTGATGTAGGCCTACTACAAAATGAGTGTTGAATATGTTTGAACGTAGCCAAGTTGCTTGGTTCCGCTAACACCGGATGTTTGCCGTAGCTATGACAACAAGTGAAAACTACCGCTAGCATCTTAGCCCAACTTCCCGATCAATAACATGCCAAAAGGTGGAGAAAGTAATGTTTTAACAACAAAGCTGCTGTCCTATGTTTGGAGGCATGTTTATTTATCATCATTTAAGTGAATCTGTCACAACAGGGCCAATCACATCAATTCACTATGTTTGTATACTATTATACTACTAATTAAACACTGGAATTTGAATTTGTGCTGTTTTGCTCAATTTGCTGCATTAAAAAAAATCGCTTCACTTCAATTGTACATTTTCATTTCTAAGAGTTTATAGTTGCTGGAATATGATTAACTATTTGAATTCTCAATAACAACTCAATAAATGTAATCTATCTATCATATAGTTTTAGAAAGTACAAAAACTATATTGACATCAGGCCTGATGTTGCCTTCATTACAGAATGATCCCAGTCATTCGCGTCGTATCGGTACTTGGTATCGATCTCGATGTGCCGTATGGTACTGAAATAGTACTATGAGTGTATTCCTAATCTTGAGCTTGAAATTGTACCGTAGCTCAATTTGTTTTTGTTAATTTGTCTTTTTTTAATGCCTGTCATGCGATGCTGTGACGACCCAGTGTGAATCGTTGCTTATTTACCATTAAAGCTCCTCCAGTATGCAGCAGCAAAAATCCCTCTTTGATAAGCAGCTGTTGTCACACTGCTGACAACTGCAAAGCTCAAAAGACAAATCAACTGGCAACAGTCATCCTTGCGATTACATGTAAATAAAAAAAGGGAGTTCTGAGAATGTATCTTCTAAAAAGTTCACAACTGTGCCATTTCAAATGCATTGCCTCCACAGTTGTGCTATTAAAAAAGTCAGACTGAATAATGAATGACCGAATGTAAAACCTGTTCTATAGACATCAGCAAATTCCAGCTGAGAAGTATGGAGATCATTCTAGCAATGAAGCTTAGTCCCCTACAATACTTTATAATGTAAGATTTTAGCTATAGGCAAGAATACGCACTTGTGAATATATATAGGGATCTTAAACCTGTACATAGACATTACCATCATGCAACTGTCAAGCAGAGTGCGGGAAAGTGCACTAGTAAGTTATGTAAGAAATGTTGGATAAGTGGATAGAATTACAGATGAAACCGATTTGTTCAAGTGATTATTAGCTGGAACAGCAGCTTGTTAATGCCATGGAAATGCTGCATGGCATGGAGTGGATAGTCCAGTTGATTAAATAAGAGGTTGCCGCTTGAACATTCAGTGACTTAATTTGTCCTGATATATGGTTACAATGAAACTGCGCTCTATAAAGTATATATATATATATATATATATATATATATATATATATATATATATATATAATGAAATCAGCCAAGTCCAGTCCATCCCTAAGTCCATAGATGTTCATGACAAAAGTTTTGGTCTCAGTCATGCAAATAGGTTCTTGAGAAATAAGTTGCAAAATTAGACTCTATAACAAGCCTTTTTTGTTTTTTGTGAAAATGTAAACGTGATTGTTACAGCGCCACCTTGGGGTCAATGACTTTCATTTTATCCATCCATCCATCCATCCATTGTCTACCGCTTATCCCGTATTTAGGGTCGCGGGGGGGCTGGAGCCGATCCCAGCTGTCATTGGGCGAAGGCAGGGTACACCCTGGACAGGACGCCAGTAGTCTCATTTTATGTAACTCAGAATTAGGTTGGAGTTGCAACCCACGTGCAAATGTTGGTGACTTTTTGTCTTACAGTTTTGGCTGTAAGAAAATAAATACATATGTTAATTATGTATTCTGTATTTTCTTTCAGTCTCAAATTTCAAATGAACAAATCTCCTGGTCGTACTTAACAATTGTGGTGTTTATTCGTGCTCACAACAGAAAGGAAGCTGCTCTCCAGCATGCCTGTCGTGACAAGCTTTGACTCCTTTTATAAGCCAATTCTATCACCCACAAGCTACTATATTGGCTGTTAAACTAACGGCTGACAGGGCAGTGCATTTACCTTTGCAGCCAGACGAAGCCTGTATGAAGGTAACTAAATATTCTCTGCTTGCAACAGTTTATACAGTGATGCTAACTGGATAAAACATGCATTTGACTAATATAATTTATTTTTTTCTTTGTTCCTGTTAAAGAGAAAAAGCCCTCTGTAAATTATTCAGCACAATTTGGTTTAATGTGAAATCCTGGCCGACTGGGTGTTAGAACACTGCCTTCTTTGAGCTTATTTTTCAGAAACAAGAGAATCTCGCTGCAGCACTGATGTTTGATTTCAGCTTTGATGCTGCAACAGTGTTGTGAAATTGCTTATAAATATACCCAGAGCCTGAAATGAAATGTTGCCTGACTGTATCTTTCCACATATGGGTGTATTTATTCTTAAAGCCACAAGGCTCTGGGTAAGACTAGGTCCTGGAGCTTCAGTTGCGTAAATTGTTTGAATAATCCAGCAGGAGCTCAGAGCAATCCGTCTCATTAAGGAAAACCTTTATTGATTTCTCAATCTTTTGAAAATCATTGCCCCTCAGCTGATTCTTGCAGCTAAAAGTTCCCACGTAATTTAGATGAGCAGGCAGCTTAATTATTCAATCCTCTCGAGACCACCGACAGGATTTATCGAAACGACACATGTGATTTCATTTTTAGAGCCGAAAACAGAGGAAATGTGAATGTAACAAGCAAGTGAAATTTTGAAATCACTTCAATCAATTCTTCGAATCAAAGTACTCGCTGCAGTCTTAAAACTGAACAGTCTCAAATGTATTAAAGTTATTTTGGAATACCATTCTTTTGTACCCTCAGAGACAGAGCTACCTCATCCCGACGAGTTGGATTACCTCAAAGACACATAATACTGACAATAAGAACTTAGGGTTTATTCCTTTTTTTCAGAGAGAAATGCTTTGATGCACAACACAGACCCATCTGGGATGCAGCTAAGAATAAAGCAGCCATTTTCCTGTTTGTGAAACTAAGCTGTAAAACACAAATAACTTATGAAAGGTGGATTCAAGCAATTTGAAAACTTTCTACTGAAAACCTACACTCATTTCCAAGACAGGAAATAAAAACCTGAGAGAGAGGATCTTACTTCTTCGTAAACCTGACACAGGATGAGCGCTGTATCTTGCTGTAGTGTTTTAATGCAGCCGCTTATGGAAGTTGAAATAAATCCAATTTCAACGCTCTGTTTTGGAGTATATCAGCATTCTGATGTATATGATCCCTTAAATGTCAAAAACTACATTCAAAAAAGTTACATTATGCAAACTTTCACTCACTTGCCGTTATATTCCTAAATCAATTTCCCCAACACATAAACTAGTTGTGCGTAATCTACAGCATTATTGGAATGGAATCAAACACACAGTACTGATGTAAGGATAAACCTCCAGGCCCTGTCATATGTGATATGGCATGCTTCCTTCTGTAGTTTAAAAAAAGAGACTATTTCTATGGTGCTTTTAACTCAACTATTATTACCATCCCACAGTATTCTGAAACTTTCCAGTGTGCTCTGAGTTAATGCTGTAAATGTGGAGTAAATGTATGCCTCGCTGTTAAAAAAGGGCAAGTGGGGCCGTTTAAAAGGGTTTGTCTTTCAGCAGTCACGTTAAAGATTTAAATAATAGCCCCATTAGCTGCAGAGTTCCAGTGCTCCATTCTGGTCTCCAAGACACTGATGAAGGTCAGGCGTAAATGGCTCCAGCTCTCTGTTTGAGCCAGAGACTCCCAGCTTAGCTACAGCTCTGGGAACTGGCTCACACAAAAGATTTACCCCACAATGCTGCTGGCCTAGATAGACACACCAAACACACAATGGGGTGGCTGTGCATAATTTAGAGTGCATCTTTCCTACATTGACAAGTCCAAAATTAAAAGGGAGCTTGTCAGCAAAATGAAGTATTCAAATATATTATGTCCATGGTGGAGCTGCAGAAGTGAAATCAATATATGTCAACATGAACGTGATACTCAGGCATGTGATATAAAGCCTGGAGATCCTTCAGAGACAGAGAATGTGAGACACGTGTGGCTCTTTCTTCGCTCATTTGAACCAAACAGTAACAAATATGTTTTTGTTCTGTACCGCAACACGTCTTATTGTACAACTGACTGAGTTTCACTTCAAAAGCACGATGCTACAGTCTGCCAGAGGTGGTGTATTCACAGGTGAGGCATGTTAAGGTTGCGATTTCCTTTCTTACGAAAGTTGTTTTCATTTTCGAGAAGCAACTGAAGCAACAACTCATAAGCCATCTTAGTCCAGCAAGGGTGTCAAATCCTCACTCATGTTCCAGTTACAACCCATTCGAACATACGCTCCTTCAAGTGAAATTAATCAATGTCTTTGTCACTTGAGCAGTGTCATTACCCAACCACAGAGTGCAATGAAAGTGCTTATCGCACAGCAAGTGGGGCGTGTGTGTGGGCAGGCCAAGTTTTCCTCCCGACGCTGCTTTGAAAATGCATTTTATATTCAATTTGTTAAGCAAGCGAAGGCTAAATTGTGAGATTTATTTTTTCATAAAGGGAGTGACTTATGACACCATCTTTCAATACAGTTATCCAAACATGATTCTCCCAAAAATGTAATATATTTTTGGAGATAAAATATTGCACATACTGTAGAGGCAGATTTATATTAAAAAAGACTCAACTTTGCATAAATGTGTAACCATTGAAAACTAACTATAGGGCAAATCAACTGCTGTACATACCAGGCCATGATGATTTCCTGTGCACCAATATGTCATTAACCATGTCACATAACCACAGCATACACATCATTATGGTAACAATCCCAGCTCTGCTTGTCTCTACAGAGCTGGGGGTGGATAGTCCGTCAGAAAGAAGGTGTTATTATGGTAACTTCCCAGGCGTATGGCCCTCCCGGCTTGATGATGTCCAAAAGCAGCCTGTAGTTTATGCTCCCCAACAATGTGTGTCAGAAAGAGAAGGATTACTTTCCCTGCAGAACTGGCTGCACTGATAATGAATTTAGTATTATTCTCCTATAATGAGAGGTAGTTATGACTGTTTGGCTGACTCTGGTATGTGTGCATGTACAGTCTGTATACTGGAGGGTGCTGACACTTATCAGCATATCCAACTGTACTATACTGTAAAAACCTGAACAGGTTCACAGAGATTTATCTTGTTAAACCCTTGGAATGGTAAAAAAAAAAAAAAAAAAAAAAAACATTGGAACAATTTTGGCAAATGGCCATGGCCAGCAGGTGAGTGTAGTTGTATAACTAAATGTGCGGAATTACTTTATAATTCACCACATCCAGTGATTTCCCTAAAATCCCTAAATTATTGTATTTGAATACACTCTATAGAATGGGGCGTTGATTAAAACATTAATAGGAAAAATATATGTTTTACCTGCTTTCCACGAGAAATGATGGTCCTTCGGAAACACAATATCTGATTGGACTGAAAAGGAAAAGAGGGACACGAAGAGGAAGAGGCTGAGGTAGTTCCCAGCTTGCCACGTCCAGGCAATGACCCCAAAGTCATCTTTTAGAGTCATAGTCCAGCCCATTGCTTCCTCTCTTACTCCTGTGGGAAGAACATGAAATTCATCAGTAAGCCACTCATAAAAATGGAGAGAGAAGTGGGCTGAAGAGAATGTGTGTAAGCTCTTTAAAAATGGGGAAAGTGGAGAAGGTGTCAGATACTCTACGGGTGCTGCTGAAAAAATGTCCCACTGAAACCTCCAACCCAGAAATGTGACTTTCAGTCACCTTCAAAAGTGCATAACACTCTCTCGCACATGAATCATAGCATCTCCTTCTTCCTCCTCTTCTTTTCTTTCCTTTTTTTTCAAATTCAGCATACGAGTGTGATGACATGTCTGCTCCTCCACCCACATAGACCAAACATAATTAGTTGGAGAGGCTTGAGAATCTCAGCCTCCCAAGGTAGAAGTGGACACATGTATTGCAGGAAGGGGGAGACTTTAAGCTTAGCGTAATACAGGGTATTAGTACCTTTTTATTGCAGCTCATTTATTCCTATCTCCTGCTACTGTGATTCATGTCCTAGGAGTGTTAGGGATTAGTCCTGGATTCGCTAGGCCTCTAATTGTGTTGTACGGAAGCCCTGAGCGGCAAATTAAGAAAAATTCTGGTGATACATGTTTTAAGTCTAATCTAAATTGTTTTCTCTGCTTTGCTCATGAATTAAAAATAGGTTAAAACAGCAAAAGAAAAATCCAGCTGTGAAACAGGTGTTAAAAAGCATAGGCAATGTTCCAAACACAGGATACATATATTTTGTGTTATTTTGTGAATTTAAACACACCTGGAAGAAAGCGTGTTTAGTTCTATTTAAAGCATGGGGCAGTGGTGCCTCCAGTGGCCAACATGATTATTAAAACATTGTTTTAACTATTTAAAATAAAATAAACTTTAAAAGTAAAAAGAACTTTGAACGTTTTTGTGGCAAAACCTCTTTTTTAGGTGTTCTTATATCTTAAGCTCAGGTGAGAAAACAATTACGATCAGTCTTAAAAAAATAAAGAATAATTTTGCCTTACTAGCCTCTAGGCTTCCATCGGGTTGCGTTGCACCAACAGCAAAATGAATGAATATGGAATTGAATCCGTAACACCTAATGCTTTTCATGAGACTGATGTTATGGTCTTCATGAATGTGGAGATTTGTTTTCCAAAAACAAATTTTGCTGCAATGTAGCACTTGGGTAATCTGACATTTGTTATTAATGACATATCATCCCACAGAGCCCTCCCGCACATTTCTTGTCATTCTGCAATCATGCCGTGAGTTTGGTAGTGCACAAAAATACAACAACAACAAAAAAACAATTGAGAAGAGTTGATTGAAAAAAATACGTTTCTGCAGAGATACTGATATTCATAAAATGGTATCAGAGATAAACTCATGTCAGCTGGTGAATTTAATGATAATTAATATTAAGATACTGTTTCTAAGATAGTAATAGTAAACAATAACCTGACTTTAATAATAAAGTACAGCATGACAATATGAAAATATGTTAGTAATTGAATTATTTTTTTGATGTTTCAGATCACCACAACCCATTGAGTTTACATTTCCTGGTGATAACACAGTATCATAGAGGGTATTTGATGGTAGATTTACTACTGAGAGGCAGTGGGCCTTTGAGATTTAAGATTATTTACACATGGTGTGTCTGAAAGCGCTGGGTGCTTGATTTTTTCTTGCTTGATTTCATTCAGGGAAATTAGATATTGACGTTTATGCTTTAGCTGTGTTTCGGTGAGGGCAAAAATTGCTTAATGAAAAAGAATGGCAGGATGGAGATGGCTTGGTGCCTGGAAAGGGGCTGCCAGATGCTCAGTTTTTGATGGAGTCTCCTATTTTTGTCCGGGTTTGATGTGTTATTCTATATTCTACAGTGTGTTGGTCTCTTCACGACAAAGGGGCTTTTAAATGTGCAATTTGGGAGGGAAAAAAAATGTGTGGAGAGAATTCTAGTTTGAAAAAGAACTAACATTATCAACAAAATGTGAGGTTACAGTGTTGACGTAATGTCAAAGATGTTTTGCAGAGAATTCTACAGAAATGAGCGTACTAACCGACTAGCCCATCCTTTCATGTAATACTACTTTAGGCAACAGTGAGTCACTGTAGTACCAGCCTGCCCTCAGTCCAGAGAACAAAGAAGAAAAGCAGCATGTCAATAACACATCCATGGTCCACGTACGTTTTCACTGTATTTTTGTTTGTTTTAAAGTTTGATTAAATCCAAAGTGGCAGAAATGACAACTACTCGTGTCCTCCCCCGATCTCCCCACCACTAGGACACTACTTTGCTTGGAGATAGATCCCCAGTTAGCATTTAGCTAGGAATTCTGCCAGCGGTGCAAACCCCAGCTCCAGGCCCTCATCCCAGGAGACTGCCCTGACTGGATCAGCAAACTTTCTGTTGCTGAGGTCACACAGGTTAGCCATGTGTTCCACCAGCCCACTGTGATTCCCAGCTCTGGGTTTTACACCAGCCAAATTTGAGCCACCACAGCTGCCATTAGGCACTGTCCCCTGCAGAAGGCTCCCCTCCCAGCAAAGCAGTCCCCTGTGAGCGGGGGGGACGAAATGAAAACATTTGTCCCTCATTGGTGCCACGCAGGACCCAAGGCAACAAAGGAGCTAAACTAAAATGTGCCGTTCCCAATAAGCACTACAGTTAACGCATCGATGACGCCGTACGTGAATATTATAAGATAGTGGTGTTATTTTGACTTGCTCTCGAGTTTGGTCCAATTATATGTATCCTTGCCTTGATGTTAGTAGGAGTTGGCTTTACACATGAATATACTTCCCTATGGGGGTGAAATGCTGCCTCTTATGGGAGCACATGGCTAGGCATTATACATTATGCATTTCACCTTTAAGCCCAAATTCAGGGTTTGGCATTTAGACGTACAGCGTTTGTATCTATCCTCAATGCCCCTGCAGCTTTTGTTTCACACATACTATACAGACACTTACAGTATGCCACACATGATTTGAATTCCATAAACCCAAAGAATAGTGGTTATTTGTTCTCTCTGACTTTGAATGAATGCTATTTTTTTTATTTTGTTTGATGAAAGCTGCCTTTGTCTCACATTCTGTAATGACCAGAGAACTCATTCTACTTGGATGAATAAGCAGAGTGGTCTGGCACTTACACAGCCATATGCCAATTAGACACCTCTAGTTGCTGATTACTAGCCAACCTCTTGGGCTGTACTGCTCTGGAAGCCATACCTGACTGCACCCAGATTACATCCTCCCTCTAGCCAGCCTAATTTGTCTATTCATGGGACAAGCAGCGCTCTCCATAGGCTCACACAACATGTCCCAACTGATTGGGAAACACGGTCCTGAACAAAAAGCAAGCAATAAAAACAAGCATGACCCCAAGGCATATCACTATTGTTTTTCAAAGACAGACATTGAGATTACCATAGTGTTAGATATGGGTTGCTTTTTTCTTCAAGCCCATCGGTTTAAAGAGTTGGCAATTGTGTTCATACAGCTCAGGCTTGGACTCATCCAGTCTGTGCCTGTCAGTAGAGCGAAAATACAGACTATCCTGAAAATCTCAAAAAAGAAAAGCTCTTAAGCCGCTAAATATCTGGGTCAAAGGAATCATGCCAGACTCTCAGTGGTCACAGAAAACCTTGCAAACAGCAGCATGGCTCAGATGCTGCTGTGCATCCTATTAGATACTCCGTGATCTGATGGAATGCAAGCTGCTTCTTTGTCTCCTGTGGTTTCTTGTTTGGTAGCAGCTCGCTGGATGCAGCTACCATACGGGAACAACGAGCAACCCTCCACAGCCCTTTCTTTCACAGGTGGCCACAATAATTAATGTTTGATTAGATCTCTCCAAATGAATGGCAAAAGCTAATTTGGTATGCCAAGTCTCTTAACAATCCACATGCTATCCTCCAGCCTCTCTTTAAATAAGCCAAACAGCCAGTTCTGTCTGGAGTAGAAACAAAGGCATTTGATCCAAGTACGTTTTTTTCCCAGAAATGCCAAACTGTTCCCTGGATTTCCACATAATTATGAAGCCAACCGGCTCATTCTCTCTTCACATCCTGCCCATATCCCTGTTCTGTTCTTTGAGAACTGCATCCAGTATATTCAGGTGAACACAGCTGTGAGTATTTTTACCATGTTGTCGTGCATGAAATTGTTTTTGATTGGGTTTGGCAATATAAAAGAGAAATCCACTTTCACTTAAAAGAGGCTGATTTTGCAGATGTATTCATTGGCAGAGATGGCCATAATGGCAATCAGAAATGCAATGTGAAACAGTTCTTTGTTTCCTTTGATCACAGGCTTGTGGGTGGATTCATCTTTCGCTGTATGGACTGATAGTTGACAATATGGTATTCCATCTCCATTTTATTCCTGAATTCCTCTGATACAGTTCCTGTTTTTCTATTCAGAATAGCAACAAAAGAGCCTTCAGAATGTGTTGGCTGAACCAAATGCTGACAGCTTATGTGTAGTTGCCATTCCTCGCCTCTTATGACTTTTCATCATGATTGTACAACAAAAAGGCATACAGTGCCAATGAGTGCCGGAGCAAGAAGTAGTTTGCCCTACCTATCTATAGTGAGGCAACTTGTAACAGGGTCCTGGATGGGCATGTAGCAAGTTTGCAGAGTTTTTGGCCCATCACAGACCTGCAACGTCTGGGGGAGGAGAAATCAGATGACACTTGGTCACCCTCAGAGAAAAATGTGATGGTGAGAAATAGAGAGGGAACCAATGCTCCTGGAGGCCTCCACTTCTCCCAGCATCACCCTCGATGTGGCCGAGGTGGATGTAGGGGTCAACAGAGGGGTTCTGCTTTGAGCGGACGGAACAGAAATCATCATGTCTTAGCGTCTCAATAGTGTGGGCTGTATTTTCTAACCAGAGTTATATTAGCAAAGACGGAGCCCTTTACTGGACCATATGGGTGTAGGAGGGCCCCTGCCACTCGCCAAAGAGGGTGTAGGATAGCTTAGCAACGGAATGAGTAGGGCACTGAATGCCTACAGCATTTTGCATTGCATGAATGAGCCTTGTCCTTACTCAAAGCTACTCTGTTTAAGTCACTGCACCTTCTGACAGGGTTACAAATACTACGATTGAATTCCAGCCTAAATGCACTTTTATTTCAGCCCAACATTGTTTGCAATAGAGCAGCTAATATTGGTAGCGAGAGCAAGAATCCAACAGACTTCTGCTGAGTGTGTCTCAGCTCCCAAGGAGTGAGTGTAAATGCTGCCCTCGGTAAAACAGCAATCAGAGGACAGGAGTGAGAGAGGGAGAGCGAGAGAGGAGAGAAGAGATACAAGCATAAAGTAAATCATAGCAAAACTTAGTCAAGATTGTGTTCTGTCTGAGTCGTTCTGCATCCCTGTGCTTCTCAGAATCAAGAAATGTCCACGCCTCAAGAAAACGCATGGTCGAGACTGGAGGAATGTATTACCCAATAGAGGGTTATTGTGTGGCTACAATATCATAACCTTCATTATGCGTCTTGTGTACTTGCTTGCATACAGTGTCTGTGTCACTCTGCTCTGCATTGACAGACAGACTCACCTCAGTTAATCCCGTAATCATGATCAAACTCTGGCTGTTTGAACAGAACCGCTGTTTCTCTGTCAAGCTTGCTCAAGGAGCATTACCCCAGTGGCGTCTGCTCTCCACCGCGGAGCAGCGAATCACTCAGAAATGGATTCACACACTCGTTCAATGAAACATTGTTTATTGCCTGGGTTTAGTTTGAAAAGTGGAGCCAAAATGATTGTGATAAGCTATTTCTTGAGCAGATATCTCAAGGAAGATTTAGATGGTAGCATGAAATATAGACTTCTAAGAGTGACGTCAAAATTACATTTTTTCCTCATTTATGTTGTTGCTGCATATTGTCTAATTTTTAGTGGGTTGCAGATGAACTTAGTACATAAATCTTTTTGATCCAAATATTTCTGATCTTGATAACATTAGTGAGACAGTTATGTTACCGCAACGGAAGATGCTTTTTATTAAGTGTAGTGGAAAAGGTCTGGGAGATGTATCAACATCTGTACAAGCGATACCCAAGTGGTGCAGAATCACGTTTTACTCAGCCTGAGGCTACAGTGTGTGATTCTGCAGAGGCATGCAGATCGTTTGATTGGAGTTTGCATTAAAACAGTCAGCAAATTAGTTATTTGTCCATTAGTCCATATTTTATGGTATTGTTTTTTTTTTTTTTTTGTATTATACAACATTGTTTTGTGTTGACATTATAATTTGTTGATGGAAATTGTCTCACATTGTCACATTTTTGTCACATACATCTTGTTTGTTCTTGTTCCAGACATTTGTAACAGAATGTCTTCCAACTATTATCTTTGTCATTGTTTTCTTTGATGAAACAAACAATTTTTGCATTGCAATCTAGCAGCACCCTAGAATAAAATATGACATTTGCTTAAAAAAAAAAATGTGCAGGTACCTGAGCCAGATGACTGCCAGGCATCCCTTTAGGTGAGCCGGTTGGTACAGTGGCAGATGCTTTTTACAAGTCCTTCCTCAGAAGACGGGAGAAAGGCTAAGAAGGCCTCCAAAGATGTTAGGTCTGACAGGGACAGTAAATAAGCTGTACCAGGCCTTCCGCCTGAAGCATCATGCAGTGGCTTAATCCTGTGTGAATCAATGTGCAGAGGCCTGGGACTGTGTCACTCCTCCAGCAGCAGTTAGTGGTATTAACTCCCTGGCACTGGTTCTGTCAAGTACACGGTACCCACTGATGTCCCCACCAGGGCTGGCAAAAGAGTCTGGGCTACAGGGTCTGAGGTAGAGGAAAACAAAAAGAGACATTGATTAAAAACACCTGACACCGCAGTAAAGTACAATCTGTCACTTCACACAATGAAACTCATGGTTATATTTTTTTCCACATGATGCATGATAGCTATTTTGCATTGCAAAAGATAAAAATATCATCCATTCTGTCTCATTCATTCTAATATTCATCTTAGCGGAAAGATCTCAAAGAACGTTTCTCTGCATCGGAAAGGATTTTTATATTTTTATTTGCTGCGGTAATAGAACGGAAGGGCAATGTCATTTATGGATTGTATTAGCAAAAGGTTGGTTGCTGTTTCTAAATTGTATATATAATATTAAACAGCAGGGCTTATGGTCAGGATTTGTTGCTGCCTGTCACATTACACTGTCACATTCTGACAGTGATATCATAGACATGAGTGCAGTCCAAGAGAAGCAGCTTGTCTTTTGCTCTCCTATGACATTCAATGATTACATGTCAACCTTCCAGCCAAGCCTGTTCTGAGAGCTCATCCAGGGGAAACTGTGATTCTATTAACACCTCCTGCCCTTGTCTCTCGACCACCTCCAACCCCTTCCCCACTTGCCCGAACCTCTAAGCTCCACTCCCTTATTGATCTTCCGAGCCACGCTCCTGAAAACCCCGGATCCTAGTGACCCAGACCTTATTTCCCAAGGCTTTTAAGTGCTTTGCCTTGCCATTCCATGGTGGCTCAAATGAGCTTGTCTCAGTAGCTGCACTTCTCCTACCTTAGCTGGCTGCTTACTACATAAAAGCCAACAAATAGGATGGAAGAAAGGTGCTCCTGGAGGATGGAGCAAAATCAATTGTGAACATGCAGTTTCAAGTAAGGACAAGCAATTCATTTAATCTTTATTCAATCTCAACTTTAGAATTCTATTACAGTCCAAGTGTGTGCTCCACCACTGTTTTCTCACCTCTAGTGGATTCCTGCATCTAGTTATAGTTGGTATTGCAATGACAAAAAAGACAACATTTAAAACCAGAATAATTTCTTTGAATGTAACAGACTTGTATTCATTCACACTGACTTTTGAACCAGAGGAGATGCCTTTGACTGGCAATGAGAAAGAATTTCAATGAAGAAGTTTAAGGCACTTCTTCATTGGGTTCACTTTTCAGACGTTGTCCAGGCTGAAATATCTCAATAAATGTTGAAAGGATTGTCATGACTGGGTTTCAGCTATGTACATTGTTCATTTCATGAAATGTCATGAAGTCGCAATAACACAACTCTGCGAGTGCGAAACATCACCATGCTAACATTGTGTTACTGTCTGTGAGCATGTTAGCATACTGACATTTAAATGTAGCTCGAAGCACAGCTATACTATAAGTGCAGTCTCACAGGGGACGACAGCATGTAGATTCCTCATCGAATTATACCTACTCAATAAGCAAAAGGTAATTTCAGTCAACAATATCATGAATTATTTATCAGTTGGCAGTTTATTAGCACTTAACCAAATACAACAGCCACGCAGTCACAGGATAAAGTCAGCTTTACTGATTTAAAGAGGCGCTAATTCAATATTATGGTCATTTTGTGGTCAAGACTGTAGGTTGTCATTCTGTCGAGTTGTATTGCATTTTACAGAAGCAGAGTGGATCAAATAATTTGTCTACCACATTAATATAAATAAGTATAGACATAATATTCAATCCAGCAGCACCACAAACTGCATCCAAAATGAGCAGCAATTGGAATCGACACCTCTCTCAGCTTCAAAAGGTAGGATATACAAAAGGGTATTAGGATAAGTGTAAGCTAGTTGTGCCTATATCTTTTTTTAACTTATCCTACCATGTCCACCTGGGACAGCATAGCCTGAACAAGCCTGTGTTCTCCAGCTTTCTCTGCTCAAGCCCAAAGAGTTCAGCCAAAACACAGAAGTGTATGCCAACCTCTGTTGTGACAACATTGGCCTCTGACCTCCACCTGCCTCATGCTTCACACCTTCCTTCAAGAGATGGGTACTTCACATGACTTAGCAATGTCCTCCGGTCCCACAGCCAAAAGCCCCCTAAATACAACTACACAAGCTTGTGCTCGACATCACAGGCATTGATTTCTTTAATATCCATCCTAGAGTGTGTTTTCTTTTAAAACCTCGGTTTGTACAAAACAAGCTGACAAAACCTGAACATTGCCCAGCTCAGAACGGATACTAATATGACCTGTACAATTAATAGAAAAAACCTGTGTAAACACTGCATCAAACACTGCAGCTGGGATTTCTTCCAGGGCTTCCAAATGCATTATTTTGGGAGATCAAGTCCAACGCTACAAAGCTGGCTGATAGTGTAGGTCCGTTACAGTGCTTATGGGAAATGGTCTGTCAAAATCCTTGATGTACCTTATGTCACATTGCACCCTGGAAATAAAATAAAATATATATGGATATTGTCAATATCTACCCCAACTGCGTTGACACGTTTTAACCTATTAACACCAAAGTGAAAATGACTATTTTTAAATAATACAAAAATATCACAATGCAATTCATGTATACCTGGTATGGATATATGATATCGATAAACCATTTTATACTCATCATCATCTTCATGGACTCGGCAGTTAGGACATTTTGGATGAAAACTTGCATTCTTCTTGCCCGGGATCTGAACAAATCTGCAAGCTCATGTTTTATTTGCCTTGTTTGCTGTACTTTTGAACACTGTGTGTTTACATTTACATGTTGCTCAGGTGTTATTTTCTTCCCACCAGCTTTTCTGCCAAGTCCCACCCTGATGTACTGTGATTGGCCATCTACACAAGGCGGACCTGGTCACTAGATGAGCATTAGGTCACAGGTTGGTAACCAATCAATAATGAACTGAGGTCTTCCAGACTAATTCACATTTGCTATCGGTCAGGCGTTGTCAGGGTAGCCGCCTCCTGCTAGACAGCTGAAGATGGGCAGGCAGTTCACCTTCCAACATGAATGACCCTGAACACACGACGGGAAAAAATGCAGAGACTTAAGGTGGAAGGTGAACATACTTAAGTTGCCACAGGTCAGATCAGAGCTCCGATACATTTACTTGAACGGAGCAGTCAGAATGGACAGATTTCACCCAATCTAAGTGTGTAAAACTGACATGATCAAACAGACTGATGGTTGAAACAAAAAGGTGACTCAAACAAAAAGCATGCATTTAGGGGATTGATCAATCTTCCTTCCTGCTGTTCTAGGTTTTCGACCTGTATCCCTTTTCTGAACCGTTTTGCCTTTTTGTGAGTTGAATGTTGTTTGGAAAATGCACTATTTTCATTTGATGTCAGGCTGTAAGACAAACCAGTGACTAGTTTAAAGTGGTATGAAGTACTGCTTGTGTAGGTGGATGTTGAACTTGACCGTCTCCAGCACATTACCATCTGTCAAATAATTTCTAATTGCCATTTCTTATAATAAACTGTTGCAAACTCTCATGTCACCTGAATGCCTCCAAACAGTCTTGGCTGTATTCACTGACTCAAACCTTCCAGACACTTCCCACACCAGCAGACAAATGTCAAACTTGCAATAATCATCACTCAAACACATTATATGCATTATGCAATCCTTCCAGGAATGAAAAATAAGTTAAATGGTTAAGATGTTGAATGGCGCTGTATTTGACAGAGAGAGACGTAGCTATACTCTGCCAATGGTTCAAACAGTCTGGTAGTCTGGATGCATCTGAAGCTAGGGTTGTGAACTCAATCAGCTGCATGTTTATCGTTGTGGCACCGAACATACTATGGCTCTTTCTGCCCACCTCCACGTACAGTAGGTGCAGTAGTTAAGTAAGCTGACAGGGTCACCGCATTGATAAGGGCTTGGGAGAGAATTTTAACTCAGCCATGGCGCCTTGCCTCACCACACAAAGATCACTTAACTGATACCATCAATCTGCTCCCTTTTTCACGATACTGGGGAATTGGTTTTAGTTTGGTTTAAAATATTTTTATTCTCTAGATTGTGATCGTTTCTGAATATTTATTTATTAGTTACTTGGTTGGAGAATCGAATCATTGAATTAGCTGGCCTTGGAAGCACATATGTTTTTAGAAGATTGCTGAATTGCAGTGATTAATTACAAAGCAAATGTGATCGGACAGGGTAAATTTGGAAACGGCAGAACTGTGGCACCAGGATGTTTAAATATGGACGAGCTTCAGAGAATCTCGGAATCAAATTAGTTATGTCACATACTATTACTGAGGGGAAATTTTTACCTCACTACACATAAGTGTATTTTTTATTTTGAATCACAATCTGCACATTTCTACTTCATTTCAATTGCAGTAATTCTTGGTAAGTGATTAACAGCTGATGAAAGGGAAAATCAAACCAGGCAAAGGTGAACTCCGCAGCTCGGTTAACATACAAGGTATTCCACCATGTGGTTGAAAATCAAATGTGTGACAAACAATCAGTGTTAAATATGATGTATTGCAGTTCCTCGTAGGGACAGTGTACCAAAACAATCCAGAGTCATTCAGGGACAAGCATGCATTTAGAAGATTAAAATGGTGCAGTTTAATGTTAAGGGATCCTTGTGTAAAACGTAGAATTATGCATCAAAGCTGCATTAAGGATATGAAAGGTTTTTTCATTTTAGGTAGATATTCATGCACCATTTACTCTCTCACACATTCCCATGTTCAAAGCGAATCAATAGCCTTTAGAGTAAAGTGACGCAAATTGATGCGATGCCTAAAACGAAGCCACAGAGCATTGTGTTCTTAGCCAGATAATTCTCACTGAATATTTTTTTTTTATCTATAAATATTTCATCAGACATGAAAAGGGATCTCTGCGGATGTCAAATTAGCACAGAACAATAGCAGAACAAAAGCTGCAAAATGATAAGGTTTTTATTGATGTGAACATGCTCGATAAGAAAAAGACATGTCTCAGAGAAAAAAATATGGAAACGGCTAAAGTTGCTTGAGGTGAAAAGACATCTCTCGTCTTCCGTATGCAGAATTAATTGGTTATGTGTCAAGCATTCATCTTCAGTACAAATAAAGTAACTACACCTCCTAAAAAGCTGTGACAGCATGGGCAAAAGACAGCAAAAAAAAAAGGATTTGGAGCAGAAACAGACACCAAAAACAAATGTGTGCTTTCCGTAGCAGAGCTAGAGAGAAATTATTCCACAAAAGTCAGAATGAGGGAGATGGAGAGCTTGAAAGAGCATCAACTGCTCCTGCATAACCGGATTTGTCCTATGTGGCTGTTCCACCTGGCCTCCTACCTCCCATTCATTATAAAAGCTTATAATTAACGCAGCAGTGGCTGTAATCCTAGTCACTCTGTTTTCCCTTTTCAATTGATATGAGTGTCCCGTGGGACTGGGGTATGCAGGTGAGCATGTCTGAGTCCCGGCTGCTGAGGATCCAGAGGGGGTTGTCAGCCAAAGAGGGAGCCATCAAGTGTGAGCGAGGGGGAGGCGTGACGGCGTCAGGATTAATTTTGAGGAGGCCTGCTTGCTGAGGCGGGCTGATAACATGGGTCAGCAGTTGCAGAGACACCTGGACCCTGAAGCCACGAATGTCTCTCTGGAAAAGAGCTGTTAATGTACTCAGAGCGTGTGTCTATTTGTCTGTGTGTTTGTGTGTGGTAGAGCACCTGCCTAGCTTACAGAAGATGTCCAGAGATGGCTGAAGCCTGCGAAAAGTCAATTATACAGAGGGGGAAAATGTCGAAGAGAGGGGAACCATGGGTGAAATTAAAAGCCAAGTTCTTGTGAAAGTGGTGACAATGTGAAGTCTTCACCAGAATCGTATTAATCTGAGTTTCATTTAAAAAAGTTAAGAAGTTCAGATGTTCCAGCGTGTTGAAGAAAGAAGTTGTTGCATGCTTTGTTTGAAAATGAACTGAACACTACTGCTAGTTTGACACAAGACTATGCAGCTTCTTTCATCAATCAACACATTATTACCAATCAACAAAAGGCTTTCACTGGTTTTATTTTCTTTGAATAGATCACACTTGAATATAATGTGCCTCAGTCTGACAATAAAAGTAAAAGTAAACGACTGTATGGCTACATTCCCCTAAGCCGCTTCAAAGAAGGCTTTGCATAATAAACGTGTACATTTTAAAGCAATATTGCACCGTTTTATATCAAGGCACAGCTGAGACGCTGCAAAGATTTGAAAATTGGGCGAGTGACAGCAAGACCACAACAGGCCAAACAACACAAGAGAGTTCACAGACAATTCATGCTGCAAACAAAACAAACAAAAAGATTTGAAAAAAGTTAGGGCTTGATACTGAAGCATTACCTTTCAGATTCTAAGACAAGACTTCAGTTCATGCATAAAGGCTCCACTTTGGTATTTTGAGTCATCAAAAACATTATCATTATCTTTCGCACTCTATTAGTTCTAAATGTCAGAACATTATGTTCACTTTGTTCACTGACCTTTGCTAACCCATCAACACTGCAAGCAGCACTAATTACCTAGACATGCACAGCTTTGTCTCTAGCTCATACTGTGATATCTACTTCAAACAATGAGCCAATTGCTATGCAATGACCTATTCTTTATTACAGTAATGTGCTGAAAGACAACATGCAAGTGTGTGTGTGTGTGTGTGTGTGTGTGAGTGTGTGTGTGTGTGTGTGTGATATCAATCGAAAACTGTGTGGGGGATTAAAAGAGAGAAGGTGCACACATGAGGAATGCAGAGTTGTTTTTCACCTAATTGAAAAGACACTTCATCAGATGTCTCCTATTCTCAGACATTCACAATAGTTTATGTCTTTGGTTTGTCAAAGTGGAACAAACATTTACAGAACCTACAGAAATGTTGGTTTGATTCTCCCTGCCACCAAACACAAATTCCAATTGATGATTCAGACGTGGTAATAGGCAAAGACAGCTAACATGCCCACACACACACACACAAAGCAACTTCTGAAATCTTAAAAATGGACAGTCTAAGCTCCACTGCATCAGAGCTCAAAGTTCACATTTTGAGGGGAGACACGTTGGCACTTTGTGCTCAAAGGAGGCACCAGTATTGTGCCGGGAGATAAGGGCTCAGGACAATAGAGAGAGGCTGAGAGACTGGATGCGGGATGGATGCTGTGTGGATTATCAGAGTGCAGCCATGGGTGGAAAGGAGGGCAGAGATGATGAAAGGAGGCTGGCCCGGCGTCTGTTACTGGGAATCATGGTTCCATGTAGAGGAAAAGGCACTCAAACGGGTGACTTCCTGTATTGATTGATGGGTGTTCCAGGGATTAAACCTTAACCTTGTATTGATCCAGTTCACTTTGCCGGTGTGGATACAGGGGGAACGATGCTAGTCTCAAGACAGCTGTTACATTTCCCCTCACTGGTTCTGTTAGCCCACCAATAAGATAACGGATGTCACTCACAAGTGTTGGCACCACACTAGGCTGATGAGCAGGAAATGGAGGCGACAGAATGCAATTTGTCACTCACTCTACGGATGTTAATGTCGGGTGTAACATGAAGTGGAATAAGTGCCTACTCGTATTGGGTACACAGACAATGTTTTGGCAGCTACAATTAGGCCCTTTACCGAGCGTGTGAGCATTTGATAGGAATCGTCTTCCCGTCTTGCAGGGTTTTTGAAAGAATGCACAATCATTTGTGAAGATTAGTGTGTGAATCATAGCAATATAATGATGACAGGAGAGGGTGGCACTCTTGAATGATGGAAACATCATCACTCATGTGTTCCTGGTAGATGATCGGCTGCAGTCTTCTATACTCACACTACGGCTGAATCTCATTTGCAACAGTAAGTGGATGGTGATTGCTATCATGTTTCCGTTGTCATTGCTTCATGACTCAAATGAAAATAGCCTCCTATAGATTCTACAAAGTCTCAGAGAGGCAAAACACATTTTTAAAAGCATCTTCAAACTCATTTGTTTCCTTGTTCTCAAGTATTTTTTTTACAGTTTATCCATGATTTTATACATGGCCTTGTCCGCCTCTCCATAGTCTCTCTTCCTATAATAACTTTTACAAACCCACATGTATTACTTGTTTTGAGAATGCATACAGTGTAAGTGTTTAAGCCGAAGTAGAAGTGTTTTCTCTATTGCTTTTGCTCATGTCTTGAAACAGCGATGCTCAAAGCCTGATGTGTCATTTGTCAAAAAAGCTGAAATGGTACAACACAACACCATGGGCCCTAGTTTCGTGGCGCAGGGCGGCGCAGGGTGGCGGAGCCGGCGCAATGCAAGTTCCGACCCGCACAGCCTTGCGCACCGTCAGTTTGGCAGTTTGGTGGATTGCCTGCGCCAAGATGGGTGTGGCGGCGCAGCAGGGGGAGGCGTCACATATTCAGCTTGGTGTAGCGGAAGTTTCGTGGCAAAAAGCCTCGCCGAGACTGCGCTGAAAGCTCGCCACATCCAACCTGGTCTACTTTCGGCGCAAGGCGTAAATAAAGTCCATTGATTCAATGCAAATCACAGCTGGCGGAGTGGAAGTTTGGCTGACGGCGTGCAGTGCGCACACGTCACCGAGACCTCACAGGCAGGTTTCCACAGTTCCAGGCACATTTAAATGCAATAAATAATCACAACGAACACAATTTAATGCAACTTATTGAATCAACACGTGAATTTATATCTATATCGATTGTCCCGTCACATCTGACGTCAGATCAAAGGCGGATAGCGCGTAACGGAAACTCAGCCTCTCGGAAACTAGGGCCCCATGACTCACCTGCAAAAGGTCAGAACTCACTCAAAACCTCTAATTTACTTCAAAACAATATTATTGTCTCGTGAAAAATCACTGCCCTAAGTCCGTTTGGCATTGTGTAAACAATGGTGGTCAAAATGTTTAGATGTTTTTTTTTCAGGACGACAGTGGACCTTAAGATTGCTTAAAGCCACATTTCAGGTTTGTCCTATTTTTTAAATTGACACTGAATGTTTACTGTATTAGAATTTTATTATTGTCAAGTTAACTGACTGCTATTGAGTATGAAAATGAATATGATACAGATGCCTATTTCAAGAATACATGCTTTTTCACGGAAATTGTTACTGTATTTTTATTTATGTAAAGCAATTTGTGTCACGACCTGGCTATAGGAAGGACAAAATGTGGAGACCACACATGATTGTTTAAAGTAAAAATATTGGTAAGAAATTCTACTGATGCCCTTTTTTTTTTTTTTTGCTATTAAGATGTTATAGGGATAAACAATTATCACATCTTCATAATTGCTTTTAGCATTTATTATTTCCTAACACAATTTTAATTATTGTCTATGTATTAGTAAAAGATTAACATTTCAAAATGTCCTTGTGAGGCCAAGTCTTTACATTAGAAGCATTCCTTGCGTCACAATAGCAGTCTACAGACTCTTCTACAAAATACACAGCCTGACACTGCCCTGATTGTATCACAAACAAGCTGGAACAAAATGTAATTAGAGTATTTAAGTCATATGCAATCAGCTTGTTTTGAGCCAGCTCACCTGTAGTGAATAGACTTGATTAGAGGGAAGGAGGAGCCACAGTCAGAACTTAAGGGACAGCAGTAACTCTCTTCAAACCACATTTTGTCTGGAGAAAGGAAGGAAGCTGCTTTGTCTCTTGTTGGTAAGTCAGAAACTAATTGTAGATTTGAGTTTAGGCATTGTGTGAGTAAAGCTAGTGGTAACATTTAGTCTAGTATTGATAGCTTGTTGTTGAAATTCTTGTGAAGCTGTCTGTGCTAAGTGAGCAATCAGCTTGTTTTGAGCCAGCTCACCTGTAGTGAATAGACTTGATTAGAGGGAAGGAGGAGCCACAGTCAGAACTTGCGGTAAATTGAGCACTTAAAAGGCTGTCACTTCAGCGTCAGCTGCAGCGTCGGGCCATCAGAACGAAGACAGCTGAACAAAGACAAGGGAGTCTATCTGCGGGAGTCAAGACAGCTGAACAAAGACAAGGGAGTCTATCTGCGGGAGTCAAGACAGCTGAACAAAGACAAGGGAGTCTATCTGCGGGAGTCAAGACATCTGAACAAAGACAAGGGAGTCTATCTGCGGGAGTCCATCGAGGAAGCCCATTGAGGTAGGTATAACATCTCAACCCCCCCCCCCCTCGCAGCCATGTGTCTTATCCCAGTCAGGACATCACACTGGAGAAGATTTTACCGAAGATCCTTCACTCGAGGCCGTAACCCATCCAATCTCTGCTACCCACCACTCTCCACCGGTAAGGAACTTGAAGTACTAGGGGGGCTGTGGAACTGCCAGTCTGCAGTCAAGAAGGCGGACACCATCTCAGCCTATGCCTCCCTGCAGACTCTCCACTTCCTGGCCCTCACAGAGACCTGGATCACCCCTGAAAACACTGCCACTCCTGCTGCCCTTTCAACTGCCTACTCGTTTTCACACTCCCCAAGACGAACAGGGCAAGGAGGAGGAACTGGGCTCCTCATCTCACCCACATGGTCCTACCAGGTCCTTCCTCTCGACCACCTACCCCGATCTATGCTTGAATTTCACGCCGTCTCTGTCACCCTTCCTTTCAAACTCAACATCATAGTGATCTATCGCCCACCCGGTCCTCTTGGTGACTTTTTGGATGAGATGGATGCCCTCCTGAGCTGCTCCCCTGATGATGGCACACCATTCGTCGTCCTCGGTGACTTCAACATCCACCCGGGAAAGCTGCATTCATCTGAATTCATAGACTTCTTTTCCGCATTTGACCTTACACTGTCCCCCTCTCCACCAACTCACCGGGCCGGGAACCAACTTGACCTTGTCTTCACAAGATCCTGTGGCATCTCGGCACTCTCTGTTACCCCGCTCACCGTGTCCGACCACCACTCTGTGACTTTCTCCATCCCCATGAAGCCCACCTCATCCCTCCACTCTACGCCTCGAATGGTCACCAGCCGCCGCAACCTGAAATCCCTCACTCCTTCCGCTCTCTCCTCAACTGTTATCTCCTCGCTCCCATCCTCGGAACAGTTCTCCTTAATGCCTACTGAGGAAGCCTCCTCCATACTGATGTCCTCACTCTCCTCTTCTTTGGACACTCTCTGTCCCCCAATCTCACGACCTGCGCGATCATCTCCCGCCCCTCCCTGGCTGTCTGAACCTCTGCGAACCAACAGATCATTGTTGCGAGCGTCAGAGAGAAAATGGAAGAAATCGGGACAGCACGAGGACCTTGCTCACTACCACCTCCTCCTCTCTGACTTCACCTCAACTGTTTCGGCAGCCAAATCTGCCTTCTACCTGGCTAAGATCAACTCTTCTGCCTCCAACCCCAGGAAACTCTTCTCCGTGTTCTCTTCCCTCCTCACCCCTCCTGCCCCTACCCCCCCTTCCTCCCTTACTGCCGATGACTTTGCAACTTACTTTACCAAGAAAGTACATGACATCAGCTCCTCATTCACGCCTATTCCCTCCCAGAAGACATCTCCCCCAACTCTCAACTCGGATGGTCTTACCAGCTTTAGCTCCCTCACCTCTGAGGACGTCCACGCACTTGTTACATCTAACCGCGCCACCACCTGCTCCCTTGACCCGATTCCCTCCTCTCTTCTCCAGGACATCTCACACGACATCTTGCCATTCCTCACCACCCTGATCAACTCCTCCCTCACCTCAGGTGTCATTCCAGCGGATTTTAAGACCGCTATCGTGAAGCCTCTCCTTAAAAAACCCACCCTAGACGCTACTGACATCCAAAGCTACAGACCTGTATCTCTTCTTTCATTCCTCTCTAAAACCTTGGAACGTGCCGCCTACAACCAACTGTCATCCTATCTCTCGCGGAACAACCTCCTAGACCCTAATCAATCAGGATTCAGGACTGCTCACTCCACTGACACGGCCCTCCTCACAGTGACCGAGTCCCTGCGAGACGCCAGAGCCTCGTCCCACTCCTCCGTTCTCATTCTCCTCGACCTATCTGCTGCATTCGACACAGTCAACCACCAAATCCTCCTCTCCACTCTGGCTGAACTTGGCATAACTGACTGTGCTCTCACCTGGTTTACATCATACCTGACAAACCGCACCTTCCAGGTCACATGGAATGGCTCTATGTCCAAACCCTGCTCTCTGGACACGGGCGTCCCTCAAGGCTCAGTATTAGGACCGCTTCTGTTCTCACTATACACCAGATCACTAGGTTCTGTTATCACATCGCATGGATTCTCCTACCATTGCTACGCAGATGACACCCAGCTGTTCCTCTCTTTTCCCCCGTCCTCTGACGCTCACATTGCAACTCGCATCTCGAACTGTCTGGCTGACATCTCTGTCTGGACAACTGCACATCACCTCAAGCTTAACCTGAATAAAACCGAACTCCTCTTCATCCCAGGGAAAGACTGCCCTCGCATGGACCTGTCGGTCACTGTCGAGGGCATCACAGTATTACCTTCCTCAACTGCGAGGAACCTGGGTGTAATCCTCGATGACCAACTATCCTGCACCCCCAACATCTCTGCTGTGGCCCGATCCTGCAGATTCGCCCTCTACAATATCCGCAGGATGCGGACCTTCCTCACAAAGGATGCAACGCAGCTCTTGGTCCAAGCACTGGTCATCTCCCGCCTTGACTACTGCAACTCTCTCCTGGCCGGACTCCCGGCCTCTGCGATTAAACCATTACAGCGTATCCAGAATGCCGCAGCACGCCTTATCTTCAATCTACCCAAATTCTCCCACGTGACCCCCCTCCTCCGTGACCTCCACTGGCTCCCTGTTGCAGCACGCATCCAATTCAAGACGATGACACTGGCCTTCAGGGCCATCAATGGAACGGCACCCTTCTACCTTCAAACACTGGTCAAACCTCATGCCCCGAAGCGAGCACTTCGCTCCTCTACTTCAGCTGGCCGGCTGGTACCACCATCGCTGAAATCAAACAAATGTCGCTCAGCAAAGTCCAGACTCTTCTCCGTTCTGGCGCCTCAGTGGTGGAACGAACTCCCGACCAATGTCAGGACAGCAGAGTCATTTGCCATCTTCCGAAAAAGGCTCAAGACTCACCTGTTCAGACTTCACCTTGACTCTACATAGCATGACCCACTAGCACCCTCCCTCGACCCCCCCCCCCCCCCCCCCCAAAAAAAAAAAAAAACAAAAAAAAAAACAAAAAAAAATAAAACAAAACCTTACCTATAGCACTCTGATCTTAGCACTGTTGCTCTTGAAGTACTACTTTACTCAGATGAGGACCTAACACTTGTTCTATTTTTAGCTCTTACTGCATCGGCAATGATACGTCGTGGTTTCTTTGTTTCCTTCTTTTGACAAATGTACTTATTGTAAGTCGCTTTGGACAAAAGCGTCTGCTAAATGACCTAAATGTAAATGTAATGTAAATGTAATGCAAAACAATCCGACAAGTTGTCAACTATAAATGTTATAGAGCAAATACTGTATTATTTTGATTTGAGTCGAATGGCAGGGAAAGTTTCCAAGATGATTATGAGGCAAGAAATACAATACAAGTGTTTAATACCAAGTGTGTGATGTCAATCTTTAAGATGTAAGTCCTCAGTTTGAGGAGAAAGCCAAAAGGTCAATGGCAAAATATGATATGCAGGTTACTCCGTTGACATACACGTGCCTGTGCTCATCAAGACTCTCTCTTGGGAATCAGGCTAAAAGTTAAAGTAAGACTCAAAGTACTCAAACCACAGACTTGGAAATTATGACAAGCTGGAGATGTAACGGCACAGGATGAGCCTGGACTTAAGCTACATACAAACAGAATCTACATCTCCGATTCGACGGGGCACCCCACCACAGCATAAATCTTTCACAGCCCTGCTGTACAACTGACGAATCAAAGGCCCTTTAGTGGAAGGGAGGCAGCTTATGCCAGTGAGATCAGATGGAATCAGCTAAAGCAAACAATGCATGATATAACCGAACCATGTGCAATAGCATTGTGGTTCTTAGATTCATAAAACTGACTTACTGGTCTTATGCCAATGATCCCTGAATAATTTTTCAATTTCAATTTTTCTCAAACATAAGTAGAACTCGGAGGATAACCTTGGTGCTTTGAGGTGTAAGATGAATGGCTGTGCTATTGCTGGAGCTGACTTCCTTCGGTGCTATAACTGTGCAGCAATCACAGATGATAAACTAAAAGTGCATGTACCGCTGAGTACCATCATCAGTCGGAGTTTGTCTACCTGACTCAAGTAGATTTGGGCTGTCGCATGCAGCTTTGGGCTCTGGTCAGGTTGAAGTTAGGATTGTCCATGAACCATTTGTAAGCATAACACACCTATAAGCATCAGCAACAACATATCTGTATGTATATGTATATGTGTCACATATACATATAACTGGCCTGAAGAAGTGTCAGGTATAGTACAAATTGAGTGAGAAGTGAAAAGATTGCTAGAACATATTTTAGAGATCTTATCATTTCAAGATAAATGTATGGACGCAAAACCATGTCATTTTATTGGGTGCATTGTATGCAACTATTTCACATTAGCAATTACATAGTTGGGGAAACGTGCCTCCAGGACTACATTTCCATCAACACTATACCTCAACTTTGGTCCAAACTGCCAAATTTACAGTTTATTGAATGCTGAATTGATGAATGTACTAGGACTGAAACAATCACTCAAGAAACTTGAGTAATTCAATAAAACTATCCAGAGAACGCAGACCATTTGATGCTGTGTATCGACCGCGCCAGTTAAAAAATGTAGTTAAGAGGGATGGTAAAATGGTGAAAAGTGCAAAGATGAGTCTGGCTGTGAAAATGAAAAAACAAGACTAGGAGAAACCTAGTATATGGCACATGGTCCAGTATGATCAGTGTGCTTGATTGCAGATCACATGACATGGGTAGGCTATCTTTGAGTTAATTAATGTTGGAAGAAAATGTGTTAAGGTGTTTGATTTGAAAGATGTTATAATAAAGCAAAGCATTCATTAGTCAGTATTTTATTAAGTTATCAAGTTTACACTACAATATTTACATTTGTTTCAACAACGCATGTTTGATTTGTTTTTTTAGTTATGAATTTTACATGGATCTAAATGACCATCATTTACATAACAGCAATCCAACCTGCCATCGTGCTATATATGATAAAGGCCTAACCTCAGAGAGGAGTAGAAAAGTTTCTAGGTGTGTTGTGTATAGGTTCTGACAGGGGCTGTGCATCAGCAGAGCGCTCTGTCTGACCTTCCCTGCTGCTGAGCCCATTACGCTTCAATTAAAGACAGCGGCCTGCTGCGACCAGAAGGAACAGCTGCTGGGCCCACATGGTGGTAATTCAATGAGCGTCCCAGACAGGGGGACACAAAACTTGATCCACCAATCAGACACACCTATGCACAAGGGGATACAAATTTACTCTGCTGTATTGAGCCTTGATACGGTGAAGCGAGAACCGTGACCTGGACGCCATGAGGCTCTCACAGTATGCGAGAGCTCGTCGGAAATGTTGCTGAGCTTCACCATATGGGTAATTTGATTGCGCGTCCAACAGAAAATCTGATTAGTGGCTATGCTCTCGGTTAATGGATACTCAAAGTTCATGTTAAAGCACTGCAGAGATTCTTTTAAATTGCATTTTTATAATCATTTGATGGGGTGATTATGGTGTCATCTTCCAAATGGTATTTCAGCTGCATTGTCTTCTTTTAACCTTATAATAAGGGAGATGTTTTCATATCGCAGTGCTTTAAACACAGTCTTTATGTGGTTGAGATTAATGGTGATTATCATCAATAGAACATGATACACAACAACCATCCATTTCAAACGATTCAATACAGTTTATGTTCATATAATACAGCAATCGCAATACTTTGTGTGCTTCATCTACAATCTCTATGTTAAGGAATGTGCTCTCCAGAAGGACACAGAGATCAGCTATGCAAACCTTTGCTGACTTGTCTTCACAACGCAAGGATCTACAACTGGTGCAAGGCTATGAACTGCAGACTAGACTAGTGAAGACAATATGACACAAAGTTTACACCTTTTTTTAATCTTTTTTAGGCTTTTCCGAATACAAGACAGCAAAGACACCACATGAGACGGTCCCTAACACCTCCATCCTGATGACCCTGCGCAGGTCATAAAAGACAGCAAGCTGACAAAATATTGTGAAGTGGCTTTATAAATAGCAGAAAAAGTGTCCTTTATGTAAATCTCTAAACACAGTCACTCCCGATCACTCCAATGTCTCTACTCTAATTAGTTGGTAAAAGCCCAAAAGCACTTGCAACCCCAGTTTTTAATAAATTACAAGCCGTTGGGAGACTTCAGAGGTATGCGCAAAAGCATTGAGAAATAAGTACTGGTAACAAAGACAGGGATTTCATTAAAATAATCATCATACAAGCCATGCATCTAGCACATGAAGCTGTTTACACTATCAACTTGTAGTACACACATTCACCTTGAAAAGTTGTACTTGATGCAAAGCAACAGAAAATCCTGACAATGCAATTAACATGAAAAATGTGAAACAATATGTTTGTGTAGACAGGGTTTCCCCAAGGCTCCTAACAATGCCCACGCCTTATCTGTAAGTCTTGGGGAGTGTAATTACATCGGGGCCCGCCGGCCTGGGCCAGTGCTGTTGGCGTGATTGGATCTCTCTTTGGGTTGACCTCTTTGACCTAAGGTGACTGAAACAACGCTCTACATCTTGACGAGGAACAATGCATTAGTTAATCAACTGATAAAAGCTCCAGATAAAGGTGTCCTGATCCCATTAGAGCTAGAAGTAACTCTCCACTATCTGCTGGCAGTTTTACTTTTGCCAAGGATGTAGTGGAGCATCCTATGTGGCCAGTATCTTTCATTATGGGTTGGGCTCTTAATGAGCAACTTTTTGGAGTGCAGAGTCAGCGGAGCATGCACAGAAGACGGACAAATGCAGAAATAGTCTTGCCTAGATGTAGATAGTGAATCCTCAGCTAACTTACTGCAGTTGTCCTTATTTGTACTTTTGTATTTCTTTGTCCCTACAGTAGATACACGTTTTCTCCGAGCTGCCACACACAACCATCAGATAAGAAAGTGCTCAAATATAACTCAAATATTAATGCGTTCAAACCATTACTCCCCATTACAAACAGCCAGAGCTTCATCAGAGCTGCTGTTTGACGAGACCAACACACAATAAACTAGGTGACTGCGATTGAGTTAAGGGTACTTTGATTTGTTTCACGGTCACCACACGCACATGTTGTCACTCATCATGCTTCTCCATCGTATTCAAAAGGGCTTTTTCTCACGTATCTTTGTTTGTCATCAGCCGTCTGTAATCAGAGCGTAGATTGTAAGAAGGTTTGGGACAAACAATTAATTTCAGGAACAAAAACATCATCCTGCCACTGAGGCCTTGTTAGAACGATACAGGTGAATGCTCTCTGTGGGGCATTATCAGCATGTGACTCATCTGTCTCACAACAGTGCAGGGATGGGAGCATCTTTGTCTCTTTGAATCTCATAATCTACTCAGACCTTCAGTAGCAGAGCGTTGTGACAACTCCTTCACAACTGTCACATTTGAATAAATGAAACTGAAACAGGAAATGGAGTCTCGGATCAACACTCACTAACCAAAATCCGCTACACTGAATAATGCATTCTTCATAACAGTGTGCCGCCAAGACATGTGAGACAGAGGAGAGGAGGGCACTGCCTGCTTTGAATTAGATGGTAATTGGAAACCTGACAAGTAACACTGTTCTCAGTCTCCTAGAAACACAGAAATTGTAGATTGTTTACAATCAACAACAACAACAAAAGGGTCACACAGCCCTTTAGAAAATTGCCTGACATGAATTTAAGAACAACTAATAACCTTTATTTAGACAGTTTAGCACTTTGTAACCAAATCGGAGCAGTGAGATAAACACAGACAAAAGAAAAGAAGAAGTGGCACCAAAGTAGGCACCAGTTTCACAACTTTAGTATTTAAAACTTTTTAAATTTAATATTTAATTGATTTGCAGATCTTCAGCAATACAGAATTTCAGAACTTTTGGGCCCTGACTGCAAAAGGCCCCGTGCCCTCCAGTGTGGTCCTGACGGAGGTGAACAACCAGAGCTCAACAGTCCCCAGGCTAAGAGCTAAGAAGACAAGGTGAAAGTGAAAATGAAGGACACTTTAAAATTGATTTAATAAGCAAAAGCAAACAAGTGAGGACGAGCGAGAAAATGGCAAATGTACTAAAATGTTCTCAATTTTGGGAGCTGCAGCTGCGTTGTTGTAAACATGTGCCTCAGGATGACGAGCTAACTTGGATATTTGACAGACCACATCTCAGTGGGGACTTCCACAGTATCCAGTTGTTGTGCAGTATTCATACAATGCCAGCCACTAACAGCACTAGATTCTCTATCCAAGCATGAGCAGTAGAATAACACCACATGCATACCAACTTTTTAATCAGGACAGTTGCTGCTGCAGAGTGTCGTCTCTCATTAAGCAGAAAGGAACCCCTAGTGGCTCAGCCCATTACTACAACAAAACTACCTTACATGGCCTGACAGTTCACATTCTGCACTCATCTCGCACTGTGATTTGAAAGGTTTTGATACGCACATTACCTTTTAAAAATATATGTGAAATTTGAATTCTAACATCTCATATTTCCAACTGTTTATACATATTTTATTATTTGTATGAGGATTTTAAGTCATGATAAGGACCATCCTGTCTGAATCGATGCATACTCTTTCATTATTTCCACTCAGTTTTCCTTGGCCCCATAGATAATAATTTGGTTTAATATGCTCTTTTACAGTTTTTGCAAGGGGGGGTTTTGGTTTTGGTTAATAATTTAATAATAATTTATGAATAAGGGGGATCTATTTAATAATGCATATACTGTATATGGGCCGTGTGATATGACACAATTTAATTGAGCAAAGTAAATAGTCCCTGTTGACTGAGCTTTAACTCTTGGCCTCTGTTCCCCTTTGTGTGTGTGTGTGTGTGTGTGTGTGTGTGTGTGTGTGTGTGTGTGTGTGTGTGTGTGTGTGTGTGTGTGTGTGTGTGTGTGGAAGGGGGCAGTTAAATGGTTGTGTTAAATAAACTTAACTTCCTATAAAGAGTGAGGTTTAGTAGTAAGGGTACTGTGGAAGAAAACTCTTCAGGTCCAATTCAGTGGCTGGTTCAAATGAGGTTTAATCACTGACAGTGGAGAAAAGAAATTCACAGTGTGTCTATGAAGATCCAGTCTGAGGAATGGCCTGGCTGAGTTGAATTTATACAGAACAGTTTGATAGAACAAAAGGGAAGGCGTCGTGAGTGGATTTGCATTGAATCAGCACATGTCTCTCTGCAGAGGAAGAGACATCTGTTAAGGTGTGACCGTTCTTGGGAGAGCTAGACGATGTCACTACAGGGGTCACTCATCGGGCCTTGATCAATGTATTTGAGACAGAGACCATTCAGGAAGAGGGAAAGATCAAAGAGTCTTTTCATCAAGACGGCAAGGGTTAACACAATGGAAAACAGCTCAGCAGGACATTTGATGTTTAGAGAGAAAGGAACATTATACCAAAACCAAATAAGAATTCTAAGGTAACACAATTTCTTCTACAGTACCTATATCATAGTCAAGAGCTTAGGGAAACTGACCAAGCATGTGTGTTTTTACAAACTGGGAGTGAGAATGTGTTGAACATAGCTGTCCATGTTTGATATGTGCTTCTTATCATTGAGGTTATTCCTTCTGACATTTCAATTTTTGTGAACAATGGCTGCAATTTGGGGACTATTTGGGCAATTTTGAGCTGTATTTGACTAAATTAGTTTTAACATCAGCACTGTTATTGTATTGTATTGATCAAACAAAGACACACTGCTCCAGTCACCACTAACTAAGTTGTGATGAAATTTCTCACACTTTTATCAACATATTTTTCATGACCCATTGTATACAATATGTGCAACACATAATAAAGATCATCTTTGATGTGCATTTTTAATATTTTAGTTAAAATCTTGTGAATATAAAATATCTCACTCAGTTCAATGTAGGTTGAGCCTCTGTTATTTTATAATCTGGTTATTGTGTTCTTGTATCCGTTTCCAGTTTTATTTTGTAATTTCCTGTTCTAACCTCTCCTCCCATTTCAGGTGTCTTGACTCCCCTGCCCTCATGTGGGTTGATTACACACCTGCCCTAATGTTTCTCACCTGTGCCTTGTTGCCTTCTGTTGTGTTAAGTCTGTGTCTTCCCCTCACTCCCCATATGCCAGATTCTCTTTGTTCCCTGTGAGAAAGCCTTCCAGCGTTACTTTGTTTCCTCAAGGTTTCCCAATGTCTGAACCTCACTCTGTTTTTTGACTACCTTTACCTCATCCCTTTGTCTTGTTTTCTCCGCTGACTGCCAACACGTGTACCAACCATTTTTGCCATTACAGGCTTTACTCACTCTCTCCAGTCTGTGTGGGTGTGAATTTGGGGCTTGTGCATTAATCTCGTGTCACAGCTGATAGTACAGACAGGTTACCCCCCTGTCTTTACTATCAGCTGTACAGGGTAGTACAGTTCATAAATGCACCCTAATAAAGTGTTGGCTGGCAGGATGAAACTGAAGCGAGAAGATATAACTACAAGTCGTCTATTATTCTGACTGTGTCATAATTAAATGTGGCACTTTGAAAGCCCCCACGACTATGTTACACATTGATGACAATTAAAACAATATTTAACCTCCCACAGTAGAGCTCTAATCGTTGCTCTCCTAACTCCCTGGGTGGGAGGATGCTGCATGACATAGGACTCATGGTGTTAGTGCTCTATCTCCTTTGTTGGATGAGGCACTTATCTGATTGTGCTTCCCAGATAAGAGAGGAAAGAGAAAAGGGAGGCTGAAAGTGGGACCTTATTGAACGTTCCGTCTCTGTGGAGAACTCGGGGCTGGCTCACTTTGTGAAAGCTGAGACCTCACCGTGACCAAATCCAATCAAATGTTTTGAGGGCTGACAGGTCCAATCAGTCAGTGGCTGGTTGCTGCTCACCTCTCGATTCAGTTTCGAAGGAACGTGTCTGGTTTAAGACTTTTCAGATGCAGAAGCAAAGCAATGTTGTTGAAAAATGACAAGAGGAGGAACAGGATAAAACTGAAAAGACAATGTTTTTCTTTCTCCTCCGCTATCTTGATGGCATTCTATATATATATATATATATATATATATATACACAACAAGTCTAGCTATTTCATAACACAAATACACACTTCATCTTTTCATACATATATGTAGCATCATGTGAATTTCACATTAAACCTCCGATTTATATCGTGATCGTAAGTTATCCCTCAAGCAGTTAAAACCAGTTCATAGAAGGTCTTTTAAAGATTTATTTTATTGTTACTTTGCCAGATAAAGGCCCTTTGACTTAAAAACACCTTGTAGCTGGGAACCGCATTACACAGAGAGAAGTACTGAACCCCTCTTTGAAATCCATGTGGCACAATAGCACTGGGAGGTTCTGTCTTTCAAAAGACCTGCGTGGGGCAGTTCATAAGGAGTGAAAATGCTTCAAATTTCATAACGAAATAGAATTACAGCGCAATACAAAGACACCTTTGTCCTAATACTTTCGATTTTTTTGTCAGATCAACTTCTTGAAGGCAGAATTTTTTGGACATCACAGTCCTGCACCTTTCCTGACCATCGCCAATGTCAGAATTTGTTTCATTCCCAGAGCTTAGGCCAAAGAACATACAAACAACAAAATAAACATAATAGAAGTGACCACAAGGCAATGAAAACATTTTTGCCGTTCAAAGTTCTTCAAAGGACTTCAGCACCGGACAGCGCCAGTGCAGCCACTATAGGCCTATATCCAAAATGCAACAAGAGGTACATTTACTCCATAGTCAGACCACTGTGCATTGGTAATAATGTTTCATGCCAGAAATGAACGGAATAATATCCAAGCCTCAGCCACAACGAGGAGTGATATGCATTAACCATGCCTGTTAATTGTGCACACACTTTGGCTATCATCACTATACAACATGTTGCACGGGTGATTATATTTCTCTTGCATGCAAATATGACTTGTAGGTTGATTATATAAAGGGCTGATTAAAATAACAGTGGGAATGTCAGGAATAGCCACAGTGCAGACACAAGGAGATATGACTGTATGCCTATTAACTTTTTTACCCTTTCTCTTCTCTCATGCAGAAACCACTCCATCGCTTATTTACAGGCACACATACCATCAGCCCCCAGCCCAAAATGTCACACACACACACACACACACACACACACACATGTCATAGGGTACACAAGTGGCATTAAATGTTGTGACGTGGCTATAGCACCCCCTAGCCCTACTATAGCACTGTGCCTGTCTCTGCCAAAAAGATTGTCAAAACTATGTCCATGCTCTGTATATTTGGGGAAAAAAATAGGGACGTACAAAAGCTAAATATGCAACAAATGTATTTTTTTTAAAGAAGAAAACGTGTGTGTATGTGTGTGTGTGTGTGTGTGGGGGGGGGGGTGATCATGCACTTTAATAAAATATCCTTTAACACACCACAATTTCTGAACCGCCACACCTTTATTCCATCATTTCATTCATTTATTTTGAACGCTTGTTAGCTGTCAATGTGTGAATAGTGATTCACAGTCAGTATTGATAACAACCCCTAATATTTTACAATGAATTCTTAATGATAACCCCAACATAGAGCTGAGTGGAAGCAACACATTCAGAAGTTATGTGGGAATAGTAGATGATATCAATAATAATAAATAATAAATTACCCTGATGGCATAGTTTGTTCATCAGATTAAATGCTGATGCCCCATCTGCCATTCATAGTCAACCTTAACCACAATCAATAGACACGCTGATCTAGATTAACATACCATAGCTTTTCCCCGTCTCGCTAATACAGAGATAAAATCATCTGATCCCAGAAAGACAGTAGCACAAAGAACTCTAATGATTTCCTGCTAAACTTCATCCACCTCTGAGTGCAATTTTAAGACAAGAACTTAAAACATCTGTAACAAAAAAATACACAACATTTTGATTGCAGTTTTATCTGTTGATATGTTATAGTGTTTGTGGAGGCATTATTGAAGCAAGGATTGCATGACTGTTGTGTGCTGTGTGTGTGTGTGTGTGTGTGTGTGTGTGTGTGTGTGTGTTTGTGTGTGTGTGTGTGTGTGTGTGTGTGTGTGTGTGTGTGTGTTTGTGTGTGTGTGAAAGCTCATACACACACATGAACGAACGCACCTTGTAACTGCCACGGTTAAGTAGTAAAGTAAAATGATGTCCCCTAAACGCAAGCACGTTTATATGCATTTCCTTTGCATTATACGGACAGGAATCTCACACTGTACTCTAATACTGTATACTCAACGCTGTTTAAACTAATCAATGCACAGTGAGTTGCAAGGCATGACAGCGATTCTAATTGGCTAGACAAGTTTTAGATCACTTAAGCGATGTTAGTCGTGGACCATTTAACCCTTAACTGAAACTCGAGCAGTTAATGCTATCAGTTAAACAGTTGGATTTATTTATTTTTTTATAAGCTGAGCAAAAAAAAAAAAAAAAAAAAGAGGAGCAGATTTCAGGAGAATAGCAAGTCCACCTTAAAAGTCAGACCACCTTAACCGGAGTTGTTGCTAACTTCAAGGCTAACATTCACATTAATCAGCAGATGGCAAGAAAGACACGGGAACTTAAATATAAATAAACTGTACACACACTGCTACATTCACAGCTATAAGCTTACTGCTAAATTCACTCTGCATCACACACATGCTGCCTCTCTCCATCAGACGCTCGCTAATGTGATGTGTGATGCTGGGTTTGCAATACAATGGCAGAAACCCTGTCAGAGTGTGCCAGGCAGGCACACAGCTGACAACCTTGCAGCTAGAATAATTGATGCGGTACAGTCTTGCTGGGAAAGTGGTTGCATGTGGCCATAACAATGTGCGCAACTTTGTGGCTGCTAATGCCACAATATGGGTGAACTGGGGATTCAGCTGCCTGTTGTGTGCACACACTGTAGCTGGTGATAAATGATGGATTCAACCTCTTTCTGCATTTGTTATAGTTGCAGCAAGGCCCTAATCTTGCCAGTTAACTGTGAATGATTGGTTAGAAAGAGTCGGCTAGCGGTCAGAAAGAAAATTCAAAATTAGCATCTCTAATCCCCTTCATCTGTGACGATGTTGATATATTCCTGGATTGTGTTCCCACTGTGCAATGGGCCCTTTGTTATCTCTTCAAAAATTCACAGCTTATAGAGCAGATGTTGTTATTGTTAATGAAAGCAGCAGGCAGGTGTTTGTCTTGGATGTGGGCTGTGTGACCATAGCTTGGAGGAGGTGTTCTTCACCAAGGTTACAAATTACCAGCCTTGATTTGAAGATTGTCATCATATGTGTGTATATTTAAATATATAGCTCAGTCATATATATATATATATTCTGTAGTGCCAGTATGCCCTCAGACCAGTAAAAAGGGAAGTAGAGCTGCATCGAGGGCTTGTCAATAATGTAGTCATAGGCCATGTGCATTTCAATAATTTTTTTATTGGATTAAATCCAAAGTGGCAGAAACACAAGAACGACTCGCAACCTTGCCTTGGCCTCCCCGCCGTCAGGAGGCTGCTTCCCTTCGAGTAGAGCCTGCAGCAGCTCCAGGAGCTGGATCCCCACTGAGCAGTTAGAAGTGTATTTGTATTTGTTGATTTCATTTAAATTAAAAAAGTGCCACAGAATATTTTTCTGAATGTAATGTATGTGAATGTTTTAAATAAGATGAAAGTAAATACTAAACTTTAGAAGCACTGTGTGTGTTTAGGAAGGGAAGATGCACACGCACACCATTATGGCTCGAGATGTTCCGATACTCGTGCTGTGGGTATCGGCCGATAACAAGTACCAATACCAGTGTGTTCAAAGAAAGAAAAGAAAATTAAAAGATCATAAGTATGCCTGCATGAGACTGTGAAATGTTTATCATTGTGGTAAGGCCTGGCTCAGATTAAACCCTTTGTGAAACATGAAAGAATACAGCAAACGGAAGCCATTTATTTTAAATAGAACAGTATAAAACAGTAGTGCAAATTTGCAACACTCGTGCCACACCTCGAAATTGAGTCTTTGCATATGTTGCACAGGGCTCTCAAGTTTTTAACTTAGCGAGACGAGGGCCGCCTCCCACAAGCTCTTTAAACTGACCGTTGACGATCTAAAATAAAGACAGATTCAGCAACTGCATAGCTTATTTCTCACATAAAATGTTTTCAGAAACACATTTCGGTGAACTGCATGAGAAATCCTAGATGTGGCGTGTGAGCATGTGAACAGGTTGAAATGCGCGTGTCTCACGCCTAACGCGTGAAACTTGGGAGCCCTGCAACTGTTGCATGTCGCCGTCTTACTGGTGGGAACATCCACTGTGAAGTACTGTCAAACCACCAACATGATACGCTAACATAAGCTCCTTGTAACAGGTGTCAGGTGATCAATTCGTCTTCAGCAGCTTCCGATGGCAGCACAGTGCAAATGTTTTAAGAGCGGCGAAAAAGAACTGTGTCAAAGCTAACGGAACTAACCAGTAAATAAATTTGTATTTGTAATAAATTACATGGTATCGGATCGGTGCCTGGACTCGAGTACTCGCCAATACCAATGCCAACATTTTCGGCAGTATCGGCAGTATTTACGATACTTGTATCTGAATCGGAACAACTCTAGTTATGGCAGCCAGTTTGACCTACTGTCCATGTCGCTGCCTCGTGCATCTTGTAAAATTGCAAGCAGCCAGGGAGCAGGCCCGAACGGTAGGATGACAAATTGATATGCTTGACCTTTAAAGGTAAAGTGACGGAACTTTCTGTATTTTGATTGAATAGGAACTACCCCAACTACGCTTGACCCAGGCTTAAAATATATCTATAGATGTTTTTTTAGAAAAATAAAACCCTCATTGGTCGTTTAATTTAATAGTGCCAACGTTCACCAAAAATAAAACTAAAGTACTAACTAATCCAAAGCAATTCCAGATCGCAGGAGTTGATGTGGATGACCAATGAGCACTTGTGTGCCCTGGCACTGTGTTGAAGAAAACTCTTCAGGTCCAATTCTGTAGCTGGTTCAAATGAGGTTTAATCACTGACAGTGGAGAAAAGACAATGTCGCGGTTGCCACACAGCCCAATCTGCCCTGATGTGAGGCAAGAGACAACTTATACAGAACCAAAGGGGCAGGTCTAAACAGTGGATTTACATAGATTCAATACGCGTTTCACCCTGGGCAAGAGACGTCCTGAGACAACATAAAGGTGTGACTTCCTCGGAACAGCTGGGTTCTTGCTAGATAGTGTCACAACAGGGGCCATTCATGAAGGCCTTGATCAAGTATGTGGGATGAAGGTGTTTCGGAGACGGTCCAGGAAGGGGGACAGATCAGAGGGTCTCATCATTAACATGACAAGGCTTACATACAACGAATGCAGCTCAGCAAGACATTTGAGGTTCCCGAGAGGAAGTAATATTTAAACAAAACAAATTGGAAGGTAACACATTTTCTTCTACAACTGTTAACTGTGCTACATTTGTAGGGAGTGATTCCCATTCCAATGCTCTGGCAGTTGGCCAGGAGGCACTCAGCAACAGCACAAGAAACCAGCCAGTGCCAGTCATTATCCCATTGTTTAGAGGCTCACAGCCTGTCCTAATTAGATGCAAAAGAGCATAGAAACTGTATCCAGTGGTACTGCAAATGAGGATAGAGAAACACCTCACGAAACCTGCTGCTGCTGCAGCAGGTTGGACTGTAATGAAATAATAAACTACCATGGGATCTTCTCCTGTGAAACAGGCAACCGCTGTACAGGGCAATGGGCCATCAAAAAAGACTTGCAACACCGATCCTTGCACCCTAGGGGCCCTAGTTTCGTAGACCAGGCGCAGTCAGCTTTCAGTGCACCTGCGCCGCGCCGACGGGGTGTGTCCGCCTGGACTTTGCAAGTTTCATGCACCGCGCAGGCTAGCGCAGGCACACCTCCTGTTTCGCCCACCGGCGCAAGTGGGAAAGAGGGAGGAGAAGAAGGAGTGAATGGGAGATGAGGAGGAGACGAGGCGTGGACTGGGATTAATACAGCCGATTCAGATCTTCACCAATCAAATGAGCTCCTCTCCTCTCATTTAATGCGTTAGGGGAGGTTCAGTGCAAGATCCGTCACTTGACAACCCGAAGACAGAAGCAGCGCCGCCGCTCCCACCACGTACATCACGCGCTGTGCGTGCGTATCATAATAATAAAAAAGCCGCTATTATAAAAAACAGGAGAGAGAGAGGGAGATGTTTTGGTCCGAGAGGCTGAGTTTCCGTTACGCGTGCCATCCGCCTTTGATCTGACGTCAGATGTGACGGGACAATCTATATAGATATAAATTCACGTGTTGAATCAATTAGTTGCATTAAATAGTGTTTGTTGTGATTGTTTATTGCATTTAAATGTGCCTGGAACTGTGGAAACCTGCCTGTGAGGTCTCGGTGACGTGTGCGCACTGCGCGCCGTCAGCCAAACTTCCACTGCGCCAGCTGTGATTCGCATTGAATGAACCAGGGCCGTTTCTCAATATGCGTTCTTCTCTGTACTTCTGTTCTTGTGGACTTGAGAAACGTCATCAGCGTCGGACCGAGTACTGTTCCAATTCAAAGTTCGCATCTGGCCAAGTACGGTCAAATACCCCGGATGTGTTCTTGCCCCGCCCATTTCACCGGGGATGCATCGGAGGAGACTTGTGTGGACTTTGGGCAGTTACGTATCCCAGAATGCATTTCAATAAAGCAATGGCGGAGGAGAAGACGCACAAAAGTTAACGTTAGAAGTTTTGAAATTCTACTGTTTTGGGGTGAATAAATGTTTTTATGTATTTTTGCGGGAATGTCATTTTTACAACTTCAAATCGGTGCTGTGGGTGATTTATTACTGTAGCACGTAGTTTTTATTCCGACGTTTTCGCCGCTAACGGCTATCAGGGCTAGCTACCTTGCTAGCCGCTAGCAAGTTGGCCCGGGCACTTAGCATTACTGCTACCCCGCTGATGACTGCCTTGTCCCGGTGTGACAAGGCAGAAAACATCATATTATATCCTCATATAATATATAATAAAATATACAAATGAAACGGAGTTGTTTTTTATAGTGTTTATTTTATTTTAACCAGTGAAAATAACCGGAAGTTGAACGCCGTCAACCGGAAAAAACGATGGCGTCATCAAGTACGTTCCTGTTCCAAATGCAGAAAAAACACCGTCCTCCCGTTCTCCCGTCCTCCCGTACCCCGGGAGTTCGTTCTTCCAACTGAACTCCGCAAGTCTAGACTCCCGGAGTTCACGAGTTCGAACTTGGCGTACTGGGTATTGAGAAACGGCCCAGGTTGGAGCTGGCGAGCTTTCAGCGCAGTCTCGGCGAGGCTTTTTGCCACGAAACTTCCGCTACACCAAGCTGAATCTGTGACGCCTCCTCCTGCTGCGCCGCCACACCCATCTTGGCGCAGGCGATCCACCAAACCGTTTTAAACTAGGGCCCTAGGTGTCTAGGGCACAAGGGTGAAATGCGATCAACTCATACTCACTTTTTAAAGACCTGAACAGCATGAAATGGCTGTGAATAAAAGCATCAAGCTATTAAAAAAGGCAGTAAAGATGTTTACGGAATATTGGCTGGATTCCCTACAAGACTTGGCAAGAGAGGTGGAACAGTCCATTGTGTTTGCTGCAACTTCATAAGCCTTTGCCTTGCTCCTTGGCTACATTTCTCATAGACAAGATGACCAGTCATCTAGCATCCATTTGTAAGAACGCCAGAACTTTTTTGTTTGCACACAAAATATTTAAACCAGATAAGCACGGATGAAATTGTAACTAGGTGAGAGACATATGAAACATATGAAACTTGAAATATATCATATTTATAATAGCCTTGTTTTTACCCTCCTGTGTCTTGCCATTTCACTTTGGACTTTGCTTTTTTATCATTTGTTGGTATGTAAAGGTTGAGACACTGGATGAGATAGTCAGTGATGTGCCTGCAGGGGAATCATCTTTGGCCCTGGTAACACCAGGTGCACAATATGGGAGCCTTCAAGATTCACATATTACACATTCTCATCGTGTTGATAATTTCCACTCTGAGGCAGCTACTTATCCTGGAAAATCAGACAAGACGCAACAGTGGAATCAAAAAGAGACTTGCTGAATCAAAAGCACATTCCTCCGACAGGATCACCCTGTGATCTCACCTCTCCAGTCTAAGTCTGCATTACTAATTGGTAAGGTATACAACTTCCTCTTGCAAGTCATTGCTTGTGACATCCTCTGATGTAAATTATCTTCTCTTTCTGAATCCATAAGACGAAAAAATGGTGGTTAATTCAAAATCTGTACTAAACCCTTAATATCAAAGTGGCATCACATCATATCCGACTGACTGCAGCTGCACATTTACATTAGAGCGATAGCAAGAACAGCATGTTTTCACCAGAGGTCATGTGTTCTCTTCAGGTGAGCAACTCTTTTCTTCTCTCATTAGATGTAACGAGTGGTGACACCTCAAAGACAGCAGGAGAATAACAAAAAGATCATGTCTATTAAGACCAAGGGTCTATGCACAGGAGGGGGAAAAAGACATGGTTGACCATCAAAAAGCACTTATTCTATTATGTGAAAGGAAGGACTTAGTGAATGTAGCCAGTGATCCAAAGTTAATAGGAAAGATGGAGATCCAAGCTAAAGGCCAGTGGGCTGACAGGAGGCCGACCGGCTTTTGTGACAGCTTCCTTCAACTGCCAGACAAGTGCCTAACATCCAAAGAATAACCTTTGTGGTCAGATGGAAAGAGCTACAAACAAATAAGCCGGTTGCTTGACAAAGACCCTTGAGATAAGGCCTGCTCCGGCGCCTACATTTGTATTCCAAGTAGGGTGGGGGTTGGGGGCTATGTAATTGAAAGCTATTGGGGTGTTGGGGTCAGTAAATTCAATAGACTCTGGAAAAACTGTTTGTGTTCTGAGTGGAAATGTGAAGTAGCAAGAGCCCAGCTGAGCATAACGATTCTTCTGCCTAAATAATAGCTTCCAGATTTTGCCCTCTATCGGATTGATGTGAAGAGGGACGGGAGCATGAAATCACTGCAGCTAACTATGTCACGGGTAACGCTCGCTATAAGAGGTTTCTTCTGAGGAGGATATCTTAACTTATGTGGATTTTCATACTTTTTAATGAAAGGTGACAATTCTTTGCCACAAGCTTCCTTGAATCAGCATTTTCTTTTTTTAACTGAAGGAGTCAGCAGTGAGTTACAGAACAATACATCATTTAAAGAGGTTTGAGAAGTGATTCTACTTTTACTTATTAATGAATTGAAATGAATGAATGAAACACACAGAGCCCATAAAAAAAGATATACTTCGGTGTGGTAAGCACCACTAAAGGTCCACCTTGAGTGATTCGACCTTCATCTGATGTCGATCTAGTGCTTTTACTGCCCTGTGTCAGCAGACGTAATGGGATCAAGGAATCCCTGGATGCTCCCAGCATGCCTAATCACTTGATGAGCACACATCAGGCGCACACACATAAACACCTGGACAAACACATTCTCCATATAAGGAAACTAGAAGTCCACCCTGAAATAAATTCCGGTCCACACAAACATGCTACTGTTGAGCTCCTCACTCATTACAATCTAAATGGTGACAATTAAATTCCCCTGGAATACCACAAGGGCAAATGGCTTTCTTTCTCTATTCTGTTCTCGAGCAAATCCAAACTTGTGGAGGAATGGGGTGCATATTAACACCTGCGATGATTATTTATATTTCTCTGTATACTCTTTCTCAAATTTGAATCCAATTAAGTCACACATTGCATTTGTATTGTCTCACACAAGTGAAGTGTTTTGTCCAGTGAAACAGCATACCGGTGGAAAGTAGTTCATTAATTTGGCCTTCAATTTGACTGCTTTGTGTGATTCGGCATACAGCTGTGAACAGTACAGTACATTATGTATCATGACAGGAAATCTATTAATGGAATATGTTACATCACCAATTTTGCCAGCACTCGTCAGTTTTCACTTACGGAAATATAGTTCAATCAAAAAAACTGACTGATAGGCTGGAGGTTTTCATCCTTAATCTGATAGCGAATATTAGGCCTATCTGATACTGTGGAACAATATGGCCAATGATCAATTTTCCTAATAGGGAATGGGATTTGACTAGTAATCTGTATCATTTCAGTGATATGCATGTTCACTGCGAGCAGCTCTTTTGAGTGCTTTTCAGATGCATCTAATCCTATTAGCAGAAGTATGTCATCGACATATTGCTTCCTTACTTTCTACTACGTGTAGTACTAATACTTGCTCTGTCCTTTCCTGGCATCATTTCAGGACAGAGATATAGTATAATTGAGTCCCCTTATAATATTTATATTATGTATTTACTTAGCTTTGTACAAACAAATCTCTCGCATGAAAAAAATGTGTTGCATTTCATTTACGACACAGAACCCCTGCTATGATTCATGACTTATTATACAGATAACTTATCTTTGCCAAGAGATTATGTATTTGGTTGTGTGTGTGTGTGTGTGTGTGTGTGTGTGTGTGTACACGCATCAATCTTGCATACTACCGGACCCATCAGCATAATATGTTTTGTGAGTGTAGGCCGAACCACAAGTGATTCACACTTTTGGACAGTATTATTGACAGCATATTATATTGACTGTTTTATACGGTCATTGGCGTTCGGCGTTCCCCTACTCCTGACCGGTTAGTAGGGGCCGCAAGTTATCAACAACTGCTTCAGTTTGGACTCTTGATTAGACTTTTCAAACATGGTGGTAGTGGCTTTTTAAGAGACTATCTGAGTCCTGTCGGCCGGGGAACATCTATGTGTTCACTGTGGCTTAGCAAATGACAAACTCAGCCAAGCACTGACGACAACGAAGCATGGCTTCTTATGTTGGCAGGAGGACAGCTAGTTTGTGCCTGCTGAGCAGCAGGCAGAGAGAGAGAAAGAGAGAGTGGGGGGGGACTGTATGTTGTCACATATAAATCTGAATAAAGTTTATTTTGACCAAAACAGAGGACAACTAACCACGACTTTGGGTTTTTCTTTGTTTGTGTCAAGTCTCAATGGAGCGTGGCTTCTCATGTCGGTAGAAAAAAAGCAAGTTTGGCACAGATCGGCAGTGGTCCTGCCTCCATCGCCAAACTTGCTCTCTTTCTACCGACATGAGAAGCCACTGGAAGTCCACTGGACGACGGCTGCAGAGACTTGAGGACAGGGAGGAGAGAAAGTAGCTGAAGACCCGGCTGTAGGTTGGACCAGTGGAGAGTAGAACAGGATCAGCAAGTTGGTGCAGCCCAGCAGGAACTGGTGTTGGCCGAACCACCAACAGGACACGTGCAGGTGTCGGCCAGACCAGCTTGACATCACCAGCAGGCAGCAGGTTTTGGTTAGACCTCTGACAAGTCACTGGGCAGCTGAGGCTCGTTAACTCCAGGACGTTAAAAGTCCTCTGCCCAATCTGGTAGCAATTTTTTTAGCCAAGGCTGAGAGGAAACCTCTGGGCAGGCAACTGTCCATGATTCTTCCCCGTCCTCCCTGTTGGAGGCATTTCTCCAGCCCTCTCAAATGCAACGGTTTGGTTGTGTGTCAATTCACACATTTCATGGTCAAATAATCACTTCAACTATTCATTCATTGCATAGGTGTTCAATTTTCTATTTTATTCAATATCAAACATACAGACAAGAATACTGTTGAATAAGAGAATGAATGCCTTTAATAAAACTGAAAGACTTGTGTTGCAATGCTGTGCCGTCCGTGAAAGTAATAGCATTCATATCAGCCTCAGCTATATTAGTACTAATAAGCAAATGTAAGTGAATGAATATGCTCACTAGGTTGGTGAACATGGTAAACATACACCCGTTTGTTCGCATGTTGACCGGCATTCAGCTCAAAGCACAGTTGTGTTATCAGTACAGCCTCAAACAGCCACTTGCTCTTGGAAAATATCATTTTTGTTTGATATAAATGTTCATCTATATCAATATTAATTCAGATAAATACTGTGATTTTATCATACATTGTACTGTATTTGAAACTCTGCATTGGCAAATTTATGAAAATAGCAGTTATAAAAAAGTAATGTAGATCAAATCACTTAAAGGCCCATTTCATTAAATGAGCCAGAGGCTGTGTGGGTGCTTCCTAACTAGCAGGAACAGATGGATTGGTAAAATTAAATTGTATACCAATTTCAAATCATATAGGAACCCACAAGGGACATACATATAGTAACCGGGAGAGTGCACCCCCCGACACTCATCGCACCCCCACCCCCTCTTTTCTGAACAGATCGGCTGCCAGATGAAGTCTATTTGCCAAGAAACACTGTGCTCTACTGTACAAACTGTAATGTAATCTCCTGGCCTTGATCCTGGTTATGTGCCCTGATAGGCTTATAAAAGATTAATTATCACATAAAGTCTCCAACATTAGTAGGCTACAAATCTCACATGATGCTCTAGGAATGAAACACACAAACACACACACACACACACACACACCATCCATGTAGAAGGCATGCTTTGCATTTCAAATATTTGTTTTCTGAAATCAAATCATCGATTGCTCCTACGTGTAGCCAGGACGCCTGTAACTTGACCATCAGCTTCAGTGGGTGTAACACACTGCCTGCCTCCAGGAGTCCAATACCACCCTCATATTTCAATCAATAATCAGGATGGGATGCAATTAGTAACTTGGACGGGTTGTGAGAGTCACGTGACAGATCAATAGAGCAGAGAGGCGGCACACTCATTGGGGTGATTCACTGCCCAACAGTTTGTCCCCCGCTCAGCCGGAATCCGCGCCGTCTATCTTCTTTATATGAAGCATTCAAGGCTGGAAATATGCATCTGTCAAACGTCCCCCATTACTCCGGCTGCCTGTCACACCTGGGGCAGCTCACAACCACCAGAAAAAAAGACGGAGTGGAGCTGTCAGTGGAGAACCCTCAACGGACTGAAGGCAACAGCTTCCCCCATTTCTCCGACTCTAATTTCCTCAAAATGTGGATATTTTTCTGGGTCTCCAGCTGAATGCTGGGTTAATGACAGAGACTGTGTCAGGCAAGGAGCTGAGACCTATTATAGGCTAAAGGCTCTCTCTCTCTCTCTATATATATATATATATATATATATATATATATATATACAGTGTACTGCTCACACTAGAATGGTATTACACCGCAGGACTGGTGCCTGTGTTAAATATAGAAGAACGTGTGATTAATTTTGCTAAAGTTGTGTATTGTGAGAAAGCTCATATCAAGGATACCTTCTGTGTGCAGTTTTGGTTGCAGTGCCCACCAAATGGCATCGGTGCCATGACACTGCTACACTGTGGTTCTGTGGTTGTGGACAGTGGGCAGCGTGCTAAAAAATGAACAGGTTTCGGCGTGGGGTCTTTACAATTAAAGTGCTATGCCATTGATGTTTCCACTGTGGCGCGTCTGTGATGTTTTCTCACCTCAACAACCAATGTCTTTTCACATCACAAAGCTATTTCTCTCATTTCCCTCCACTGTCCAAGAGCAAGCTGCAAACTCTGTCATGAATGAAATATAAGCATACTGCTGTATTACTTATGAGACCTAACGCAACTTTGCTCTGAGCTATTTTCAGATTTCATTTAAATTCATCAGTGTGATGAATATACTTACACCACAAACCCAGGCAATGGGGCATCAGTCCATGAAAAAATATTAGCTAAAGATGAGCTTCAGAGATCACGTATCAGCCAAGACCACCTTTCAACGCACCAATGATGTCTACCTCACACCAATCATTAGAATAAAAGCCTTCTTGCAAGGCTCCTCCAAGTAATTCTGAGCCAAACAGCAGCAAAGTGCACCACAAGACATGATTCAAGTGACACTAATGTACTCCACTGTTGATTTTCAGATGTAGGCACTGCATTGTCCTATTGCTTATTTTAACTTCAAAGGCTGAACATTGCTCTTGGGCAACCTTAGACTCATTTATTAACCTCCTCAATAGCCGAGGCCACTTTAGTGATATATGCAAATTCACATACTCAGGAGGAATACGAGGAACTCTTTTCACATATATATTCTATACTATACGTGTCAGTAAGTATAAAGCCTCCTTTGCTCTGACATTTTTGTGTATGGACTGGATCAAATGGTCCTCTTTCTCCAGCATATTAAACTGTTCCTTGCACACAGTTTAGTGAGTTGTAGAAGATCCATTCAAATATACATCCGCACATGTTCAGACACACAGAGGCTCTGTGGATGACAGTGAACGTCCTTGATTCTTCATTCTTGCACCAAACAGACAGACAGCAGGGTTTCTTTGCGATATGAAGTCAAATCTGAAAACACTCCCTAATTTTACCAAAGAGACATCAGCTCCTCTGGATTTAACCTCAGTTTGGATCTGCAAGGATGCCAGCAGCTTCAGATCAATAAAGAGTCCAGCCCGTCACCTGCTGATGTGTGAAGGAACACCTGAGCTCATGCTCCCGCAAACTCTTAAGTCACTTCCCACCACCAGCTTTGATCGGCAAAAGCCCATTTGCCTATCTGTCTTGTTCTGCCACTGCATCTTCCTCTGTCTTTGATGGTGTCTGTGATTTAATCCCAGCAGTCCTACTCTCAGTGATTTATGAAGCCAGATTCCTGAAGTTGTCCTCATCACAGCTAACCAACAATAAAAAACAGTTAGATTGCTTCGGGTATGAAACAACTTAGATCCCACTGCCCCTCTAATCTCCACTTCAGATCCACCACGACAAAAAAAAAAAAAAAAAGAGAAGGTAGAGGGGGAAAGTAGATAAATCAATTTGTGTACATACAGCAAGCCATAAGGTTCTGTCTTTTCAGTATTGCAGCCCATTGGTGCAAAGTGAATATATCACACACACACAAAAAGATCTTACCTGGGCTCTTGGTGTGGCTGCTGCTGCTGCTGCTGCTGCTGCTGCTGCTGCTGTTTGTAACAGATCCTATCTCTGCCTGTGGGACAGAGTCAGGGAGACGGAGGAAAGAGGCTGGGAAGAAGGCAAAGAGAGAGGAGGGGCGAGGAGAGGGACCGCGAGCGCAGATAAAGCGAGGGAGAGAAATCAGAGAGCACGCGAGAAAGTGTCTGTGGACAATGAGAGAGAGACACGCGCAGAGAGGGGGGAGAGAGAGAGAGCGGTGACAGCGCTGCTCTCACACAGCGCTGGGTTACACTGAAGGGGATCTGCGCTGTCTGTGGGAGGTGGTGCTCCTCAGTCAAATGACATCTGCCTCTCTCTTAAAAACCATTGGATAAGAGGGATGATTTCCTAATAAGCCATCCCCGCTGTCTCCGAGTGAACACACCCACTCCTTCTTTACCATTGCGCGCAGACACACAGAGAGAGAGACACACACACACACACACACACACACAGATATTCGTTTACCGTGCAGCCTACAAAGATTGTCTCTGTCACCTCTTTTCTCTTCCCTCTCTTCCTATCCACTTTCCCAGCACTCCCACATGTCTTTATACTCTCAGGTCCTTTCCTGTGCATTGTTAGTTTTTCCACGATTGTTACAGAAAGATTTTTTTTTTTTTATCTTGCAATTCAAAATTGCTTCAGTTCACTTGTGCCTTCTTGTAAAGTTTCCAATAGCTTTCAAAAAATGAAAAGATGATTGGCTTTTAAACTAATTTATATAATTTACAGGCCTGCCCTCTGAAAATGTGTCATCTTTCAACTAAACATAACCACTCTGGGTATATAATGGCCCCGGTCACCATGAGCAACCAAATAGAATACACAGCAAGTACTGGCAGAGGAATGCTAAGAGTTAGCAGAGAAATGTCAGAGTTTCCAATCTTGGTAGTTTGCGTGTTTTTTTTTTATTATTTTTCATCAGGTTTAGGTCAGATTAAAAAATTTGGACAAAGAAATGATGGTCAGTTAATAGATTTAACCAATTAGGCCAAGTAGATTTAACCAATTCATGTATTGTGGTTGAATGGTTACATGCAGCAAATTTAACACTTTTCACCAGCCTTTTAAATGTGTAGGAGGTGAAAAATGATGGAATGCCGGCTACCACGGCAATAAAAGTTTTCAAGTACTGCCATAGACTGAAATTACTGTGATTATACAGTAGCTGTTAGCGCCTACTCACAAGGTTCTTGCTATTGCGGAACTCTACAAAACAATTAACAGACACCTGTCACACCACATTCCCAGCTTCATCAGGAGCACGAGGACCAAATTGAGAGGATCTCCTCCCACCTGCCAATAGGCTTTGAAAAATACACTCGCAAAGCTATACCACCAACGTTTCTAGGACTGGACTCAAAGGGACCCTTCCCCAAAGCCTTGAGTACCAATGTCAGTAGCCTCCTGATCCCTTGCAAGAACTACTTTATGAGAGGGAGGCCAAAGACCAGTTTGTCACTAAAACCTTTGTCGCAGGAAGAAACAGCTGCTGTTTGGAGCTGCTGCACACGCTGCACAACAGTGACATTAAACAGCCAACCACACACATAACACTGCAAAAAGGAGAGAATAGACCCAACTGCACAAGAGAGGGGATCTGGTTCCCTTTCCTCAAACCATCATTGGACCCTTTTACTACTTTGCTTTGTAACAGGCAATGGTGGATCCGACTCTTGCCACCTGGATGGTCTGCACAACCTGTAGAAAGAGTCCACTCCTCCTCAGCATGTTACTCTCAGGAGACAAGTCTGGAGAGGGAGGTCCAGGGTGGACAAGGTGCCAACCTCACCCGCCTCCTGAGACAGAGCTAGGGCACCGAGAAGGGACCTGGAGCTACCAGAATAACAGACAACTGCTTGCTGCCTCACTCTCTGCAGCAGCAGAGGAACTCTGTGGAAAGGTGTAAAGCACATTTTTCATTTAAGCACCTCTTGATTGACCAGCTGCAGTTATGCAAATATTCAGTTGGCGAATGAGTGTTCGTGATTGGAGGAGAGTATTTCCCAAACAGTCCAGTAGAGCCCCCTATTCTTTTCTTCTCTCTTCCGAATAAATATTATACATAGCTGTCTTTGCAATAGCACCCAAAATAGCAGAAGCACAAGAGAAGTTGTGTTATTCTGTGATATTGATGCTATTTAGCCTTAAGAGCCAACTCCTAAAGAGACTAAACATCAGCACTTCAATGGGTCCAATCTTGACAAGGACCAGGTGCGGATCCAACAAACAACAGGTTGATATGGTTGGTAATGGCCTTGATTACTTTCTTCAGCAGGTGAAGAAGCAGGCAGGTAACTGAGTTCAGAGTAATTACCGGGTAGCTTTGGGTATATGGAGGGCTTGGAGGTTCCAGTCAAGGAAGTCGAGGTGTTGAGCAGGTGAGTGGAGCGTGGTGACTGAGCTCACACACACTATCAACAGTTCATGGGAAAGTGACGGCACCTAAGGTAGCAGGTTGAGGGCATAGAAGCCAGGCAGAGGACCAAGAAACCAGATGCACCCATGATGACAGAGGCAACAACACAGCAGGAGTCTCTGTTGTTGAGTAACCCACAGGAAAGGGAGGTTTAGCTCAGGAGGTAGAGCGGGTTGGCTAGTAACCGCAAGATTGCCGGTTCGATCCCCGGCTCCTCCTAGCTGAGTGCCTGGTGTCCCTGAGCAAGACACCTTACCCCAATTGCTCCTGACGAGCTGGCTGTCGCCCTGCGTGGTTGACTCCGCCGTCGGTGTGTGAATGTGTGAGTGAATGGGTGAATGTCAGTCATTGCTGTAAAGCGCTTTGGAGAAAAGCGCTATATAAATGAGGCCATTTACCATTTAGGAAAGATGGCAGGGAAACTCACACAGTGTAACTGATGCAGGAGAAGGCTGGGACACCCACAGGCAGGCAGAAACCAGGAAGTACAGAGTCTAAATTTGTGGTCAGGGACAGAAGGCCGGGGGCTTAGAGGAGGCAGGGTGATCAGAGCAGAGTGGAGTCATAAGCAGGACATCAAACCGATGGTGAGGGCTGGAGAATCTTGCATTACACTCGAAGCTGAACAACATGGATGGGTGAAATCTTAACAGCATACATACAGACAGATGTAGGCTATAGACTTAAAATGTTCAGACAACCCAAAGCACCCCTCCACATATTTTCTCCACATATGTGGTATAGCTTTGACTTTAAGAAAGTCAAAGGATGCATGTATCCTCAATGCCTGCTGCCAACTGTTCACCATAATGGGATATCTGTAATCTTGTGGGCAGACATTCCTGGGCAGCCAAAGTAATTACATCGCCCATATTATTGTCTAACAACCCAGCAATATGAGACCACCATATGGCACAGACACTATTCCCTCAAGGTGTATTTAATGATGATAATCACTAAACAAATTCAAGACTGGTTTCATGATCATCAACACAATCACTGCATCGAAACATCGTTGGACATTTTCTGGTGCAGAGAATGTAAAGTTCTACTCTATTGTTATTAGAGTGCTGATGTGAAATTGGGGCTGAAATGTTTTATCAGGAGCAATAGTTATATAATTAAGACACAGATAAACAGCAACAGCTTTAATACAATTGTTAGTAGACTGGACTAGATGGCATGGGTGAATCAACTTAATTGTTCTGTTATGAAGTCTAATTGTAATATTAAAAATATTTTAACACAACCCACAACTATATTTATACCAATGAGAGGAATTATACCATCATCCTTGAAAGCTTTACACATGAATGCTTTTAACCTACAATCTGCAAGGCAGTCTTTTGGGTTGCTATTGATGATGCAATGTCCACTGTAGAGTGCATGATTGTGGGCCTTCCTCCTTAAAAGGCAGAGTAGGTCAGAAAATCACAGAATCTTTGACTTTGAACACATCGCCAAACCGAAAAAGTACCGTCCCTTTCATTCAGACCTCTCTTCTTCCTCAGAACACCTCAATGAGTGCTCAAGTGCGTTTACTCAGGAAGTAAGCATTGACAGACAAGCAGGCCGTCCGGTTATTTTCTCTGGTCCAAGTTTTTTTATCGTACAGGGTATTTTTACAGTCCTGCCACAGCCACAGATGACAAAAAAAAATGTCAGAGCATTTAATTTATTCATTGCTATCAATATGTTACAAGGATTTCAAGTAATAGAACAGAAAATGTTTCTGAATAGAACTGTTCTTGACATCAGTAAAATTGACTATTTATAAATCTTCATCAATGGAAGGAAGATACATCTAAATTCACAGTTCGTCATAACCATATTTAAAATAATGTTTGGTGCAGCATGATTTATCATTTGGAACACAGGCACTATTTTAAAACAAATTTTACTCTCAGAGCCCAGATGACCATGACATCAGGGGTAATTTTCGCACACTTGGCAAATCTAATCTACTGTTGAAGTGGCACTGAAGCAGTTGACTCTGTTACGGTTATGTTTTATTTGGACCCAGGAGCAAACTCACAGATGCAATGGACAGTTTAAAGTTTCAATAACATAATAAATGGACAGGTGGTAATGAGGTCAGGGTGGAGGAGAATGAACTGGGTACAGCGATGGCACCAGATCCGACAAGAAGTAAGCGGCATGGGTCTGCCACAGGTGAGTCTCTGGAGGCACAGGAGAAAAGACTGACGTTAGTCAAGATTCAAGATTCACTTTATTATGTCTCCCAGGGGATAAATTTGTCTCGGTTTTGGGTTGGTTGCTGCTTCACAGTAGGATATCACATGACATACAACACACAACATACAGCTAGTTAACCGTATGGGTAGGACAATTAAAAACATAAGAAAGAGAAGTAAAAACATTTGAACAACAGTGCAAACAATTGTTGTACATGATATTGTGCAAAGAACGCAATTAACCAGCCATTCCATTCCCATTCATTCTGTACATTCACTCTCTCATACATGTGCAAAACAGCAATCACACCACCCTACATACATCCTGAGCATACTGTCCCTCCATTCATACATCTATACCTGTGCAAAGTAGCAATCCCACCAAACTACAGTTATTCATTCTAGTCTCATTCATTCATCCTTACATACACATCCATCAGGTCTTATTCATTACAGTATGCATACAATTTTCCCTCCACATCTCCCTATACATTTAGTCCTATTTACCTACACAGTTCTACAGTACTACATTGCTTCCTAGTCACCAAACACAAACAATTAGAAGATCTCGCTAGGAATCACTTATGGGGCCAGGAAGGTTTACCACTGAGATGGTGGAACAATCTGATGCCGAGAGGATGAAGAACCAGAGTATTTGTATCTGGACGTCGGTAAGATGATTGGAACCGGGTGCGACGCTGAGCAGGTGCGGTGAGTGAAGGAGAAGTGGGAGGGGAGTGATGCCATAGCAGGGCCATGACAGCCTCAGCCGTAATAAAGCAAACTTTATTGTGAGGCATATATTGGAGGGATGTTCTGCGATGTGTTTTGGCACGATTTTAAGAGGAAGAGGGCTGGCATTTAGAGGAAAAGTCATGCTCCTGGAATTGCCACAGAATAGAAACTATTTGGGGATTTGAGTTTTAATATCCCAATTTGACACCTTTCTGGCAGAGCGCATCAAAACACATTGTCAGAAAGTTATTGAATGTGAAGAGTTCATAAAGTTAATGGGAGAAAAAACAGGCAAGTAATTGCAGAAGAGCTTCTTATATTTCTCTGTCATTGTTGATTCCACACCCGACCTATCTCATGGCAATCAGTTTCTTCTGATTTGTAAGCAATCAGGGCAAGGCAGTGGAACGTTTTCTGTCTTTTGAGCTTATTCAGAGCAATAAAGGACAAAGTTTAGTGGATTGTATCGTTGTCATGGTGGGCAGGCTTGGCCTGAACTTTGACCAGGCCAGTCATTTGACAATGTGAGTAAAATTTTCAGGCCGCAAATGGACTGCTGGTGCATTTAAACCAAAAACAACACATGAATGCATTAAGATTGTATCTGACGCTTCCTGTCACAACTGTGAGGGACAACAGTCCTTTTCACAAAGGGCCAGGATTAAAAAAGGAAATAAGGACAAAGATGTCACAGATACGCCTGAACAACTGATGGCCATTGAGCCAGAACTTGTCCGGAGTTGGACATTGAAGTTTTAATTAAGGACTTTGCTTGTTTGTATCTGTTGCTCTGTGTGTCTTGTGCTATTGAATAGCACCGCTGTTGGTTCAGCTCCACGGCGGTGTTGTTGCTTGTGCGTCGGTATATAGTCTATGGACTGTATGGCTGCGTGTGTGGGGGTAACCTTGGTTTTTTGGCCCAGTTGATTGTTTGTATAGGTATAGGTGTGTAGGTCATCATGTGCTAGAGTAAGTGCCATTTAGAGTAATTATATCATTAGATAATCTGTTTCAGAGGTGTTCAGGCCCAAGGCAAATATTTCATCCATGCATTCATGTCCTTAAGGCATGCTTGGGGTTAAGCTTACTGGCTGCCTTTGTCTCACTTTATCAATAGTGAGGAAAGGGCAGTACCGGTTGAGGACATAGCTGATTCATTTTTATCTCTAATAGTTATAATTTTAACTAAACACAACCGAGGGTGATTGGACTACATGACTCAGTAGAGTCAGCCTGGCTACAGTCCTGAAACCAAGGGTTTCTCTAATATTCCAATTTTCTTAATTAATGATTACTGTCTCTGTTCTTCTTGATGCTTATTAATGACCGGGTGAGTTGAGGCACAGCCATTGTCTTCTATCTGTGTCTATTGCACTGTTGGAGTATCTCACTGTTGGGACACAAGCTTATCTGTTGGCTGTTTCATGTCTTCCATAATTGCATTTCTGATGGACTCCTTTTGTTTGACCCATACTTTTCTCTCTGACCCACTGTGCAGTAATTGGCTGAGCTAGCGATAACCCACTTGAGTTCCTGTCATTCTGCGTTGTCATCCCTCTGACATCCATACTTTAATCCAAAGAGAAATATAACCTAGGATAATTGGAATTTTTCTTTCTTCAGCTTCCGTCAACTTGCTTTTCAGAAACAAGTATCTTTCATTTTGACAAGATCCACAAAACAGCTGCCCCATCAGGCAGTAATGGTTTGTACTGCAAAACATCTAACACAATGATTACAGACGGGACAACACTAATTAATCCGACAGCAAGCATTCAGATTTCTTCAGGTATAGAGGGGCCAGAAGATTTTTGAATTATCTAAACATGTAAGAAGTGGGAATATTATTTACACAATGCTCTCATCTTCAAGCAGCAGCTAAACTTCAAAGATGACTTTGTGTTTCCTTTTCATTTATAATCACAAAGAATTCATTTTGAGATTTGCACACAACAAGGTGTTACTCTGTAGTGCAGAAGCAAGACGTGCCTTTCTTGAGTTTTTTCCCTCTCATAGTATTTTCCTTGGATAGGCAGATTGGAACACTCTGAATAATCAGTCACAAACTGAAAAGCTACTGACCAAATCAAAATCATTAATCCTGACAGTAAATTCCAATCATCCAACGCTGCATGGGCTGATAACTGACTCTGTGCTTTTCAGCCTCTGGATGCTCTGAATCACACGGTGTATGGCCGAATACCTGCCATTTGCAATCTGATTATGCATTTTATTTGAAGCTGTTCTGTCCGAGTACCAATCAGGCTTTCAATCAAGTTTCCTGTCTGTTTGCCTTTGAATCATTTAACCTCACATGTCAGTGTCAGCCAGCGGCAAGCTCCTGGAACCATATCTTAAAAATGGTTGTGGTTAAATTCACTTATCATATTAAGTAATATTGTAATTCACTGCTATCAGCTTCTTCATGGATTGGGATATCTCATAAATTACACCCCTGCTATGGTAAAGGAGATAAATTATCTACTTTTTTAAATAGAAGATATCACCGACTGATATTGACAATTCATCTCAAACAACAGGAACATGTGTGAGTAAAATGTGAATTTAAAACAAAAAAATACAAGCTGTCAAGAGTATGTTCAATGATGATAATGAACCATATCAGACATAATGATTTTTGTTGTTGCTGCTTCACCATTTATGAAATTTCATTGAATCATTCATTGATGGCAAAAGGTCACAGTACAGATGTGATTCACTATGATAAATAAAAACATACAGTAGCTCTTAAATAAAAAGAATGATGGATGGTGGGAATTTTTATGAAATAGGTCAAATTTCTTTCCTTAATTTCTAATATTTTGGTTACTTTGAAAACTCCAAATAAGTGGTCCATTGAGAAACTTATTTTTCCAAGGTCAAGAATAAATCTTCAAGCCAGATGGTTTTGTGGGAATACTTATTATCTTCACCAGGAGATAATGAGATTGGTCGTGTGTGTGTGTGTCGTGTGTGTGTGTGTGTGTGTGTGTGTGTGTGTGTGTGTGTGTGTGCGTGCGTGCGTGTGTGTGTGTGCACAGTTTCTCTCCACTGCCAATCTCGCTTACTGCACCAAACTGCATAATAGTTTGAGTGATGCATGCATTTATGGCTGCATGCTAAAGGACCTCTCAGGTTGCAGTGACTTACACTTTTTCGTCACACCTTTTATTGCCTTTCTGATTGCAGGGGGCCATAGGTGAAACACAGTGTTCAAGATTATTGTTTTGTGAGGAAAAAACACTGTTTGGCTACCAGCAAACAGTTAGCAAAACTAATGGTACACACACTGCTGACTACATCATCAGTGGACAGTCACTGCCTAATGGTTAGAGACAGTTATTCCATGGCTTTTTATTGGGCTACAAAAGAAAAAACTCTAAATAAACACAGTAACACCTGAGAGAGAAAAAGATAAATGTCTGCCCAGAGCTTTCATAATGCTACTATGCATTACAAGCAAACTTTGGAAGAAAAGGAAACAACATGATTGATGGTGTGGGCGAATAATCTTTATTGTTCCATTGAACTATAGGCCTACGTTATGTGATGTGGCTGGTTAGTGAGGGCTGTAACAAGTGTGCTGTCATCATGTTGTTTTGCTATGATTGAGCAAGACCAACAATGTGGTCAGAGAGCAAATAATCTGATATTTCAGGATCATTGGTGTTGGGCAGGAACTGACACACTGGACAGCTCACTGGGTGATGTGTTACATTTGGTCCTTGAACTCGACAGTCATGGTGAAGATGATGATCGATTCTTTTCTGACCGTGTCAAAATTCACCAGTGCTAATGGTCAAACTTCTTCTGTGGCCATGCAAAGATCAGACCCTAAAAGAGGTGCTCGTAGTTTTAAAGGTTCACTACTCACATTCTGTAGTTAATGTAAGTGTAAATTTGACATACATGTACTTTACTTGAGACTTTTCTTTTCATGGCATTTTATATTTCTATTCCACCACATTTCAGAGGGAGGGAGGGAGGGTTTTATTATTAGTCGGACAAGGATAGGACAAGGATAGGACAAGGACAGGAAGACACTTTGGGCTCTGGCTTATTTGAAAAATGAATATCAGATTAATCAACAATAAAAAGAATCATGAGTCTTGTTAAAAACTGTCTCTCCTCCGTTCTGTTACTCAAGTAACATGTTCAATGCATGACTTGAAGTTGTAACATATACTATATTGTGATATTGGGTGCCTACTTTTACAATTTGAGTACTTCCTCCATGACTGGTCTTTCCATCATTAAGTGAGAATTCTGAAGACAAAGCAACACACATTACCTTTTTTCAGGTAAATGTTAACATTGTTATTATATGTATTATTGTTTTTTTTTGTGTAGAAGGCTAATTACTTTGCCATCAAGTATGACAAATGAGCATTCTGTTTCGTGATTTCATTTTGAGATTAATATCTCGATTAGTACGCCATTTCTACAACACTTTTTCAAATTGTATAATATTAATATGCATCCCAATTATAGTCGTATTTAGAATTGTATTTAAATGCAAATTTGATCTGTTTTTAATGTATCAATTGAATTATAAAGCATACCAGCATTACCAATCAATCTGAAGGTGGAAGACAAGGATGTAGCTGAAGATCTCCAACAGGGTTATCAAAACATCAACATAAATAGCATGCATTTTAATTTTTGGTCTTTCCTTTTTTCCATGGTACTAATCCTAAAGGGTGTAATGAAAACAGTGCAGGCGAGAGACATTGAGTAATTGCAGGCTTGGCAGTGTTATCCATTACAGCCGAGAGAACTGGGAGGAGGGTAAGCTCACCCAGAAATGCTGTTCCTATTTACATTTAGACAAGCCTTTCTTTGATGTCAACCCCCTCTCCCTCCTGACGGGGTTAACAGTCTTTTAATCTGCAGTTGACGGGCAAAGTCACGTGACTGATAAGCCCCGGTGCAGGACAGTTTACGTGGCGGCAGTGGAGTTGGTGAAAGTAATAAACACTTGTGCAGTTTTCCTTGCTAAGTGAAAGTCATGGGCTTTCGCTGTTTTCACAAACCTTGCAGAGTCAAACTGCCGGGCTGTTGAGCACAATCCATCATTTTATATGACTTGTTTTACATTTTTCCAGGTACAATTTATAAGGTCATCCATAATCACTGCAGTTCCAATCACGTCAAAGATAGAGCTGAGGTGCTGGAGCTATACACTATCAAACTTAATGAAAAAAAGGTTCTACATATAAATATTTCCAAAAAAAGATGTTGCAATCATATCAAAATGAAATCCATTCTGCTGCTTTGTGAGTAAACAAATCATATTAATCAGCAGTATATCTATTCTCCATTATGCCATGAAGTTGTGTTATGATTGCCAGCTACAAGTGTCACGGTCCTTCATTAAGTCCACTCTGACTTTGATAATGCAATTATTATGTGTATGTCGTAGTTTTTTTTAACATTCTTTAATGAAACACAAAGCTATTTTTTATGATCACACTGTGTTTTAAGATACATCTACATCGAAGAATAGATTCTACATACAAATATCCTCATGATCATGTCTCAGTAAGCCACAGTTTGTTACTCATTTTCAAATTTTTGACAAGGACATTTATTTTAAATAAAACCACAACGCTATGGATGGCATTTAAATAAACAGTCTGGCTTTTAATGTATGACAAAAGGACTTGTAAAAGTACAGTTATATTTTCTTGGCAGAACACCTGACTGCTGACTGACTGCAATATCAGTCGGCCCATCATAGCTACATAACTAGCATTAATTAATCAAATCTCAGGGCCTACACACACTAGCATGTTTTGGTCAAGGCTAACTTGAATGGACTGTAAAAACGAAATTAATTAATACAAAAAGACTGAGACAAACAGTGTAGCACTGACCATGCACAATTTCTTAGCCGGTTTCCACTGATAAGATAGACCCTGAAAATGTCAGCATGTAGCTTCTTACATGCTGCCTTGATGACAACAAGCAAAACCTCACCAGCTGGATAAATCCTCCTGGAACAATTCTCGTTGACCTGTAAAGTTGGCAACTTATAAATCTTTAAAATACTTTATTCTTGAATGACTCCTGCTGCATCTACAGCAACATTTGTTTTCTTTCTTTCTCTTATAACTTGCTTTTGCCCTTTATCTCAACTATTCCATTGCATCTGTGCTTTTCTCAGTCCTCTACAAGCTCGATTACAAGCACATATACAAGCAAAAACGCTGTTTCCACTACTTATCAACCTGAGTCAGAAAACTCCTCATGCCCTGAATAATTGAATCCTCTTGATCCATTATCCCGTTTTCTCACTAATGATCTAACCGAATTGAGCTTCTTCTGTCATTTAAGACAATCAGTACATGTTCATCTGAAAGTCCTCAAGCACATGTGTCTGTGGAGATTCTCACTCAAGGTAATCTCGGATAGCTTTATCATAGGCAACTGGACTTGTTCTCAAAGCAAGTCCAATAGCCTACAATAAAGATTTCAAAGATTACAAATCCTTATCCTCTGAACTAAACTAAAAGAAATCCATGGCCAGAGCTGCAAACAATAGGCTGACAGGGCCCCAGTTTCTTTTCATATATCAAAGTAATTGATTAATATACAGCTAAAGAAGTTATAATCAATACTTGTTTTATTGTAACAATGAATCAAATGGCTATGCCTTAGCATTTAGCAAAGAGACTGGGGTTGAGAACAAGACCAATGTTAAATGGCCAGAAACCAAAAAAATGCTCATACATTTGCCATGTCAACTCTGAAAACTGATTGCATGTTAAAGTGAAATTCATCTATAAATTATTGTTTTTTTGATTGACAATGATTTAATATGAGTGTAGTTGTGAATATAGTCAAACTATTATATTTTATATTATTTCATATTTTGCAAAGATGTTATCTTCAAAATATCATGCCGTGTCTTAGGCTGAGCAGCCTCTGACATAAGTGGGCTAGAAAATGTCATGAGCAATAAAGGCTGTGGAGAGTGCTGTGTTTTCTGAGGAAGCAGTAGATTGATTTGGGGTACAATGACATCTGCATGTTCACAAGCAGTCATTCAATGAATTACTGATTCTGCCTCTTACAAATCATTACAAAAAGCAATTAGGCTGTTTGGCTCCATACATTTACTCAGTTAGCTTGTGCTGTGTTAAGGACCGAGGCTAATAACAGTAATTATTTTCCAGAGATTCAGAGATCCATGCAAGATGCACAGTGGGAATCCATTTGTGATATACTAGATACTATATACTGCCATTATAACACCATTTGCTGTGATCGCATTATATCATGTCTCAGGCATAGGTACCTACACGGGAGAAGCAGATGTAATAGATAGTTTCAACCCACATTTCCAACCTTCCGTAATTGCACACTCACATGGACTTTCACACGTAGTGTAGAAAATGATATGCACCTCCTGAATGCATCCTTGGTGAATGCAAATGCTGTCAGTAGGCAGCGCACACATTTGTTTGTGGAAGATCCACAAGGAGATTGGGATCACACCGAACAATACAGCGTCCTTGCAGAAACATTTTACTGAAAATACTTGTGTATTTGGATACTGGAGAACAGCTGGGTGCTGAATTTCAGTCCAGCATCAGTGAGCTGTAATTTATATTTAAAAAAAAAATAAATAAATAGAAAGGCATTTTCTGAGTGAGCACAATTACAAATGTGTTTACAGGGAAAGTACTGTAGCCATTCCAATTAATCCAGTGTACCAGAAAATAAATACATTAGATAACTACTCTATACTTGCATGGGTGCATCAGAGTCAGAAATCTATACCTCCTTTAGTTTGGTGGAGGGTTGGTATTCCTTTGGGAATGGAGGCAGTGTACGGATGTGACTCCCTCGGGAACCATGGGTGAGATGTTGACATACTTCCAACGCCACATAGTCTTGATATCTGTGGAGCATCTTGAATGAAATAACATACACATGTAAGATGAGGACATTCACATACAGCTGTAATGGAGAACAGTCAAAAGAGGTAGGAAGCATCCAGTTTTAAAATTACTATACAAATATCATTTGAAAGTCCACTACACACTGAAATTAAAAAGTATCATAAGATACCAATCTTTTACTTATTTGACCGCCCTTGCACCATTAATATTGTGTTTTAATTGAAGGAAAAGTAATAAATTGTAAAATACATGTTAATTTCTATCAAATATTAAAATATCCTCAAGGTAATTTATTGTTATTGTTATTAAAATGACTCCAAATAAAATTTGTATTTGTTCAAAATAAATTAAAAATAAAAAACATGAAGAAAAACATATCCATAATTACATGCTGCTGGACAGCTTTTATCATTTTACGTTTTGTTGCTCAAAGCACAGTAGCCCAGTCAATGAGACACTGAGTGAAAAATAAACAAGAATAAATTATACTGTAATATTCCATTTTAGGCAAATCCAGCAGGACACTTCCTGCAAATTTTTTTTACTTACTTACTTTTTTATTTGCACATAAAAAGCGACAATTACAAAAAACAGAAATGAAAGAAGAATAGTAAGTGCAGGAGAGGTTAAAAAAACCCTACATGGGCTTATAAGAAGCACCTCCCCAAGAAATATACACATTCAGAGGATAAATCAACAACAACAATAGGAGAAAGCAACAACAAATAACAACAAAAAAGGAAGCAATACAAGTGGCAGATTCAAGGTGAACTCATGTGTGCTATACTCTTGAGAGCAACATGAGGAGGAGGATCAGATTGTTCCAGCAGCAGGAGCTTTCTTTCCTGGCTTGGTGTTGGAATGACCAGTATGAGCAGGACATCACACAGAGAGGTGAGTTTTAACTGAAATTAGTCAGCTAGTCATATTTCATTCTGTATAGGGGGGCTGCCTGCTGTATCTGCAATGTCAAACTTGAACAAATACAGTTTATATCAAAGTCAGGACTAACTTGCAGATTTTCCTTGCGAGAATGTTTTAGGATGATTCAGTGTGTTGTGGAAATTGAAAATATCTGATTTCCTCTTCCAAACTCTTCACACACCCACAAAGTCTCTATGTTTATCACACTCCCTCCACGATGCTCTGTCTGTCTGGAAAAAAAATACTGTTTAATCAATGTCCTGAAAGGACTTTGATCATATCAGCAGACCCAGCTCCCCTGACTAGGTTCTAGGCGACTGTTTGTCCCATTATTTCATCTCTGATATCTCCTACTCCCATGTCAGGCTGGTCCACGGCAACATTCACACTGCAGTCAATCTTGCCTTCGTCACGATGCTGCAAACTGGGACTACTTTGTGAAGTCGTGCAAAGATAGAGATTGACGGGTGAAGGGGAAAATAATCAGAGGTCACAAGGTGTGATAACGCGACGGGGTGTGAGCAAGAAACTGGCATCCTGTAAACACACACTGGGGAGTAGCAGCAAGACTGACATACTGTCTAAGAGTCTAAAGTCATATGGACATTTAAAAAAACAGAGTCGATGGAGATAGACAGTTTGCTGCACAATTACCTCGTGAAGGACAGAGTAAATACCACGAATGGATATTTTTTATGGTGTGTTCATTTCCATGGGCCAGCTGCTGTATGATGTACACAAACACACACACACACACACACACACACACAAACATACAAACATTCTCTTTTCCATGCAAACCATTACCATAAAGCATCTTATGATGCAAGACGACATTAGAAAAGGCAATGTAGCTTTGTCTCCATCTCACCCCCACATGATAGATGGTTTATTACAGTGTGAGTCTGACAACTCCTATCTTGCCCCGGACATAATTCACCATTAGCATTTACACATCACAATTGAAAGCGTATCAGCCACAGCCTATAGTCTACGGCTGCAGCAAGGCAACACATTGTTGGATTTACAAATGTGGAATGCGATTCCGGATTTATTTATAAATTGTAGAGGGACTTAAATTTAGGAAATGCCCTCCTAGTTCTTCTTCACCCGGCTAAGGCAATTTCCTGTGGAAAGGGGTGGCAGTAAATATAGTTAATGTGCTGAGGCGGCAATGCTACACCAACATGCTGTTAAAACAAGATGTGAGATATTGGGGTGATTCTTCCCACAATTGGGATGTGAAATCCTGAAGCGAGTCTTGGCTAGGATTAACCGTGAGAAGGCCACGAAGACGGTGAAAAAATACATCAAAAATGAATGAGAAACTGTCACTGCCTTGTTTCAAATTAGCCGAAATGAACTGAAGCGTTTCATAATGTTTCGGAGGGAAACAGGGAACTTCTTTGAACTCGGGCTAAAATCGGATAGAATTGAAATGATGTACAGAGGCACCAGTCAAACCGCACACAGCGTGCTAATGTTGACCAACTCAGCTGGTCTGTGACGCTCAGAGAAAACAAAACAGGCCAGAGAGGCTAGACACAAATGTTGATGAGAGCTGCTCACCTTGAAGGCGATAGATTTGGGTTTAGAGATTTAAATTGAAATTGGGTAATTAAGGTGAATTTCATAGCGTGGCTCCTTTTCCTATTGTATTCTAAGTGAATTGGGCTTTTAAGATGGGAGTGTGTTTTAATGAGGGAGGTAATGCATGCTAATCACGTAATAAGTTCAAACGGTGTCAATGATAAATGAAATGAAGCACATAAACACTGCTATTTTAAAAGGCACGAGTCATTCAACATGTACTACATTGTTTTATCTTTTTACGAAACTCTTCTGCAGTTTTAAAGACTTGTCAAAGACAACTGGAAACATGTCTCACTACTTCTAGATATCAAAGAGCTAGATTAATCAGAACTGACACGTTATAATAATCATAGAAATATTTGCATGAAGCATCACTACCCTGTTGCATAAATCAGGTTGTTGTCATACACTATTCTATACCTAGGAAAACCTACAGAAAGTCATTCACAGACCGTATATAACCCACAGTATTGACTTTTATTCAATCCAGTAAATGTCATGAACCAGGAAAATATGTCATGAACTGTTAATAAACTTAAATCTCTGATTCTATTGAAATGTATTTTTCTTCCTCCTGACCAACCTTGCATCCATGTGACTGGAGTTGGTGAACAGAGATCACAAGAGTGAGCCTTGGAATTACAGTTTTTCTCAATCGCTTTGGCTCATTTCTTGAAACATTGTTAACATTCTCAAAGCCTGAGGTGCATTTGTCAAAATAACTTATATGGTAACAGAAAACCATAACTCACCTGCAAAAGGTCATAACTCACTCAAAATGTTTAACTTCAAAATAAAGTTATTAGCTCATATAAAAAGAGACTGCCATCAAAATGAAGTTGGCAGTGTGTCAACAATAGGGGTGAAAATGTTTAGATGGTATTTAAGGATGGCAATGGACCCTGGAAATTCCTTAAATCTACATTTCAGGTGTGTCCTATTTGTTTAATTGACCACTGAATAGTATCCAGATGCTGATTTCAAAAGTAGGTGTAACCGTTGGGGAAAAAACCCCAACTGTTACTAAAATATGGGACCAGCCACGGCAAAACCAGGAACAAGTCTACCTCGGGGCATTTTGAGTTATTCACAGATTCTGAAAGTGTAAGTCTAAGCTTTCCAATGATGTACATAGAAATCTGATAATATTTGAAGAAATTGTGGCCATTTGAATGTATGCTTCTCTGAAAACATATTAACATATTATGTTAAAAAAAATTCACAGATAATTATTTGTATTTAATTCATACATTTATTTTTTTAATTTATAACGAACATTCTTTATTTTATTTTTAATTTCATTTATCATTTCATTTCATCCCAGAGGTCTTTTTGATTCAGTTGGTGGTCCTGGGAAGTAAAACTTTAAAAAGATGATTTCATTGGTTCATTTCAGTTTAGCTTAATTGCTATTGGTTGAAACGGCGCATGTCCCGCCTCCTTCATGTAACATCGCTGCAGGAGTGTGTCGGAGAATACACAGAGAGCAGCAACATTATAGTAGAAACACGGTTTAAAGTGATGAAGGAGATGGCGAGCTACCTGTGTGAGCATCTGGATTAAGGAGGGGCCTTCTCCCCTTCTTCATCTTCCATCCTGTCAGCGTGGAAGGGTTGTGGGTAAGGACTTTCCTGGACGATTCACGTGGACTATTTTTTATTTTGAGAAAGACATTTTATTTTACTTTATTATTATTCAAAACAACAAAAAACGAACTGCCTGCAGTATTTGTAAACTATTTATTTTCCTATGTGTGCTTAATACAGTGTTTTGCTTAAACTTACTGGTGAGTTCCTTTTTATTTCATTTCATTGTGGTCTAATTCCTTCTCATTACTTTGCCTGCGAACCAGTGTACTTACCTGTCAGGTGGGTTACATAGGCTACATTCAAGTTTTAGTTTTTTTACAGTGTTACACAATGCACTCACAAATTGTTACTGTATTTTTATTAACGTAAATCAACTGTATTCCCCTCATGAGACCACCACTGGTCGTTACTCCTCTTCCTCCAGCAGGCAGTTGCCCCCGTTCATTATTTACCTGACCAGGTTCCTCCATGTTCAGAAATGTTGTATTGTGTTGTAGTCGAGCTCTATAAATATGTTTGGCAACAACTGTACTGATGAATAGCACCTGTAAGCTAACTTGAGCTAAACTGTGATTGGATGGAAGAAAGGAGAAACTCCCCGTTCGTTATGTGAAGTTCAGGTTTTTAACTGACAGACAATTTACCCATTGAGTGGACGTTACAAAAAAATCCATTCTACAGTAATGATATTTATGGTGTATTTATGACTGACAGATTTTGACAATTGAAAAGACAATTTGGCATGTGATGACCTACATGATGAAATAATTCATACATGTTTTGAAGAGAAAAACTATTCAACTGAGAAGCAACATAATCAATTAATCAGCAAGAAATATTCAGTTGGTAATTGTTCAATTCAAAAACTTGTTTAAAAGAATGAGAAGGTCAAATCTGTTGTGAAACACTGGTGTGAAGCTGAAATTAGTACGCTACACCTCACACTCACTGTGACTTTAAAAACTTTATATTTGCTAATTATTTCCCTAAACTGATGAACAGCTAGACAAGGTACGATAAATGTATAATTGATGTTTGATAAAAACAAACATTTGCTTTATGCAGCATCACAGTACAGAATGAGTCTGAGGCTGCCTTCACCTTGCACCTGCAGCATTCATGAAACAAAACAAACTGGGTCAAGGTGGTTACTGTATATCTGGGAAGCATCAGATCTCAGTGGTCAGAGAAGAGAAGAGAAATAACTGCAATGTGCAGTGATCAGCAAAAATGTAAATCCCCTCTTGATATACTGTGGTTATTTTGTGCTGTGGGCCGGCCAAATTTCCGAATAGACCTTTAAATGAACACAGCAGTACAGTTTATGAAGCATTCAAGGCTCTCGGATGATGGCATATACAATAAGACTGTGCAGAGCAAAGGCTAAACTAAATCTAACTGTGCACACTATGACCCAGCCATCTCCCTCTTCAGTGTCTGGTCGGGTGAGTTGTCTGTAGCTGGGTGCCATGCATCTCAGTGACAGGAGACAGATGGTGTTTGACAGAGGTCACCCATGCTGCACAATCATCAGCCTCTCCAACTGTGACAGTTCTCAACATGTCCACCGATTCATTATTCATAAACAAGATACTGCAAAGAGTGTAATTGCCACAGATTACAGCCTACTGATGCTTAAAGATGGTGCCATTTCATTTCGGAGACATTATATTAATGACTCATCAAACTAAGGAAGTGCGAGCTGGTGTATGGCTAATGTAGATTCAGAGAAACTGTTAAACTATTGTCATTTCATTCTATTTCATCATGAAAGGCACTGTTCGGTTTAGAACAGTTCCTCGCTAAAAGGAGGAAATCGGTGCAATTTAAAATGAGGGGTTTTGTGACAGCACTGTGAAAAATGTGTAAGGTTGGAGCATTTTGTGCTGAACATGTTAGATGTCCTTTTTTGACATTGATGCCCAAACTCACAAGGGGTTAATGTTCAAGGTTTTCCCTCTGATTAACACTCTGCGCCTAAATCAGCTTGGATTTGAACGATCGTTGCTTTTGTCTGCTTCCATTTTCTCTGTGTATTTCTTATTTCTGCTTTTGAGAAAGAGAAAGACATGTCATAGATCAGACACCCACATGCTGGTAACATCACCCCTCAACAATCAATCAAGACCTTCAATCGGGGACCACCTTCAGTTATTCTTTTCGACCATCCCCATTGGTCTTTTCAAATGGTGTGGAAACAATGAGCTTTCCTTCTATTTCACAGCAACATTACAGCACCTCCCAGCATCCGTGGCCATTTGTGATTGTGCATGGTAAGTGCTTCAGCACCGACTTTGCTCATGTTTTTACAATAAAGGGAAATGAAAACAGCTGAATCTGGATCTGATAATGGCCTGTACGGTTGCAAAGGGGGGGGGGGGGGGTAAATGGGTGAATCTGAGATAACAGCCTACAGCCACCAGAATAGCTTTTAAAGCGCTGCGGCAAGATACAAGGGGACTGTGACGATGGCAGGTCTTTGTTCCCAACCTTCAATGTAGCGAGGGCTCCATTCTCTCTCAGTCTGAGGTCCTTTCCCTCCATCAACTGCACCGATTAAGTGCTGGTCCCACAGAGAGATGAAGGAAGAATCAGATTAGAGAGAAAGTCTGATGCACAGAAACACCAGCAGCTCCCATAGGACAGAGGACCGCTATAATGCCAGACCTGAACCCCATCACTCTGACAAAGGAACAATGTCCATCATTACAATGAAAGACAAGTCACTCTGCCAAGTAGAAAAATAAGGGCAGGAGAAACACACACGCATGGCTGAAAATATGAGAATATATATAGGTGTCACCACAGTTGTTAGTGAAATCATGAGACATTCGCAAGTCATGTCACTCATTTGCTTGTCACGTAAAAGTTAAGAAAAAGAGTGAGAATGTGTGGATGGGCACACACACACGTTATGTTTTAAATCCAGTATTTCTGAACAGTTGCAAATGAAAATTGTTGTTATTTGTAGAATTAGATTCGACTGCTGACAGATTTGGAAACATTTCCCAAAATCCAGTCCAAAGCAAAATGGTTTTATCGAACAAAATATTCTGTTCCAATCCATATTTTGGCATTTATCTGTTAAAAAAACAACATTTCTTGATTGCGCACACCTGGCTTTTAAAGGGAATGGGAGATGACCCTGATTGGTTTAATTCATGTTATGCCCAAAATACTAAATACAACTCCCTTGGCTCTCTTAGTCCAGATGATGTGCCTTTTAACTAGCAAAAGTGGCGTTGGACCTGCCATAAATGCACTAGCACCATGCACTTAAGACCATGCGCTATAGATTGCTTTATATAGGATCCTCTTTTGTCTTGAACCATAGACAAATACTTGACCTTGATGTTGCAAATATAAAATGAAGCATAATACTGAAATATCTGCCTCAAACTAAATATTATTATGGTTAATAACCTTTACGGGAACGTTTAAGGTGATACATGTAAGCAAAAGAAGCCAAGGTTGTTGCTGAGAGGAAAACGCTTCTCTGATAACATATAGTAACCAGAACATTTCAGAGAAACTTTGAGTGGGCCTGTTGCTTGGCGCCTATCCCAGTAATCAGTTTTCTGATTCTGGGTGTTTGCCAAGCGGACTTGAGGGAGCATTGCATGGTTGCCAGACACTGGATGTGATAGTAGCACTTATTCAGGAGTACCTGAAGCACTTTGGGTGATAGTATTTGTGGCAGTGATAGTCGTAGTCCTTCAAGTAGTCGCATGAGTGCTACTCACCAGCATCAGCAGTAACTGTTTCATAAAAAAAAGATGCTATCAAAAGGATGATTTAGCCCAATACAGAAGTGGCATGAGCCGTACAAACTTTGAGACTGTTTTACTTATACTTATACTTACATACAGTATGATGAAGTAATGTGGGTCCAAAGAGGACTGGGTTTCAGCACTGTTCGGGATGATTTCCCATTGTTGTGTATGTGGAATTATTTCAGTCAATTAGTTGAGTTTCTATGAGAATCATACCATTCCCACTCAAACCATGTGTTCATGTTTTTTTTTTGTATTTGCAACGCTGCAAGGCAAGTTTTCCCCAAAACTTCTGTGCGAAGAAGAAGAATAATAAGTAGGCTATGGCCCGTGTGCTTTTCACAGCAGCCACACTAAATTCAGTTTCAACCCAAAATCACAGCCACTTATTATTAAGCCCTGAGCAGCAACCAACCTCATGGGTGGAAGACAGTCTATTAACACATTACCTAGAATGGCACATAAAATTTTACAGCCAGGACATCTTCCATTTATCAGACGGTCACCTCTGTTCAAAGTCTGACAGAACCTCTATACTCCTGACAGCTGACTGAAAACTTGATTGAAATCTAACCCAGTATCTTAATTATATTACCTTTCTGGTACAGACTTGACAACTCCTTAAATGTGAGTCAAATATGAATTGAACTGCACCTTAGCTGATAGCATGCTCCGCTCTGGGGATGGCAGTGTCAGAGTCTGCCAGGCTGTCAGTCTGTCGATCAATTTTGCTCGACATTAATCCGTATTATTTTGGTAGTGACTTTTCATTCTGCACCTTATTAAGTTTATATTTCTATCTTTGAGTGAAATGGCTCAAATAATATCCTAATGATTAACATTCAATTTGATATCAAGATGAATTGTTTGATGCCTGGGCCTCTAGTCATAATTCAGTTGTCCAGTACTTTGGTTTCTGGCCAAATACCTGCAAAACTAACAGCATTCCCACCGACCACAGAAACAGCCCACTTTGTGTTTAGTTCTAATGAGCATATACATGCTAACATGCTAAACTAAGATGGTCAACACAGTACACCTTACACCAGGGATCTCAATGTCGCGGCCCACGGGCCAATTGTGGCCCCTGGAACGATGTTTTGCGGCCCCCTACCTGAAATCAAAGCTTGGTGTTAGTGCAGCCCGCACGTATTTTTCTTCACTTTATCTGCTTGAGTCGTTGCCCTGTGCAGTTTGTATTTTTTAACACATGAGCTACCATAGCTCCGGCTCGTGACAACAACACAAATTAGCAACGTTGGTCACTTGTACCGTAATTTTCCAGACTATTGAGCGCACCTGAATATAAGCCGCACCCACTAACATTGGTCCCCCTTTTTTGTGGAATACTTGATGTGGCCCAGCCTCACCCAGACTCTACCTTTAGCAGCCCACAGGTTAGTTGAGTTCGAGACCCCTGCCTTACACCAACATGCTGTTATTTACCAGCCAACCTAACCTGCATGTCTATGGACAATGGAGCACCCTGAGGAAGTCCACACAGACACATGGAGAACATGTTCAAACTAATGTACATAGAATTATATAATGGAGTTTCTATTTACTTACTAACATTACATGTAATGACCAGCTGTATTATATAAGTTATAACTAATCAGGAAACGACATGTACGTAGCAGTATTTAGTATCATAATCGTGTTTAATGTGTGATGGATTGCAATCCGTGTTGCAATCCGATAGACATTTTAAACATGCTGCATAAAATATGTCACTGTCACCTTTTATTACAGAGGTATCCATTTTTTTCTCTTCAACCTTTGGAAGCAGAAATTTACAGCAGCAAACAAGCACAGTTCTGAGAGCAGGAAGATGTTTTGTGCACAGTTTGGCAGTACAAATGGCATTTCATTAGGAAGAGAAGGTCAATTGTATCCATCACCCTTGTTGAGATAAATGAACAATTGTGTGGCACCTAAAAGATCATCAATTGATGAAAGACTAACATTGATCTAAAGAAATAGGCCTCGGCACCCAAGTGCCTCAAACATTATTTAGGCTGTGTTTCTTTAACAAAATCAGCCTCTGAGGCACAGCCATAATGCTAAGCCTTTAATTAGCATGTTAAATGAATGCAATTCCACACTATTATACATGATTACCAGGTGTCTGAGATAAGAGCAGATTATTCATCCGTTTATCTAAATTAATTAGCACAGAGGTGACCTATGAAGACTTGTATTTATAATGGTATTACATCTGTCGACTACAGATCTAAAAGTATTGTTCAATAGTTTATGATAGTTTGCTTTAATACCAGGCACTGATTATACAGTTTTGTTCCCAAGGCGAGATGCCCGGATATTCTGAATGCAAACTTCCAATAAATATACGGAAGATACATATGGTGTATTTTCCCTCCAGGTATGCTCTTTAGCCTAAACAAACCTGACGCAGACACAGGCCAGTGTGAAATCTCCGAGGGAAGTCTAGTTGGGGAGAGTCATCCGCCCAGTCAATGCATGAATAATGTATGAAGGATCTGGAGACATCACTTAGGGATGCTGTCAATATCAGCTGGGGCCCTGCCCACCCCTGTGGCTGCTGCCCTTTACCACAACCTTTAAAAGGCGGATTCCCTTAATGCAAAGACGCAATTGTTTTCTAAAACACCCTAATAATAAGATAGAAATAAGCCTTTTAGTGACCACAGCAAAATGCATGGGTGTGTTTTGTGCAGGAACAGGGGAACACATCTTCATTGATATGACAAGGATGAGTACTCCACTGTTTCTTCTTTGATGTGTTATTTCTCCATTGTTTTCCGTCCACTGGTGATGTTCTGTTCCAGTGAGTGAAGTGTTATGCAGTGTTTGTCTGTGCATGAGGACAGCTGGGCTGTATCATATTTGGTTAAAGTTAGGCTACAAAATGATTGGTTAAGAATAGGGAAAGACAGTGGTTTTGGTTAATGCATCACATCTCATCTATATTGAACACACAGCAAGGTGCACGGAACATAAAAATCTAAATCTTGCTTTGGTTTCCAGGAGTGGATATTGTAAAGGGTTAGATGATCAGTTTACTGCAGTATGTTGACAGTGAATATTTTGCACATCCAAGCATTTCATCAATAGGCAGCACTGTTTTTTGTAAAAAAAAAAAAAAAGGCATAATAACCAATGCAATATAGTTGTAAATGATTATAGAATGTTTAGGATACCGGCTGTGGGGAACTGGGATCTTCTTCCAATAAGTAGGATCACTGAAAGTACATTTCCCCATCACTCCAGGTTCCCGGTTTATACATCCACACTATCAAAATGACTCCGTAAAACTATTTATACTGGACACACTAATTATCCCAAAATTAGTCACAATGGCAGAAGAAAAGTGTTAACGTCCACATCTTTGTGGTTGGACACACACTTACACACCATCCTTCCACACTCGATAAGTCATGTTGCATTCATTCCTTTGTTTACAGCTCCAAAGTCAAGGCAAGATTCACTTCTAAGAGAAGGAAAAGCTGATGTGATAAGTCTCTATTCGGTTGTGCACAACAATGTTTAACATTTGCTCTAAGTGAAAAGCAAGTTTTCTGTTAAGGCGAAGCCCCTTGGGGGATGACACCTGTTTCATTTTGCAGACTACCTGAAGGAGATTGCAGCAGGTTGCAGCAAACACAAGACATCTCAGATCAATGGTGTATTTGGAGTATTTATGTGCATGATCAAAGTAGTAGCTCCCACTCGCAGGTCATTTTGAGATATCTGCCGTATATTTAAACAGTTGGAGTAAATACTGAAGCGAAAAAGCAAGACTTTATACACTGTGAAGCTGAATGAATGACACCCAAGCTGTTGGGAGATTTTCAGCAGAGCGGTAGGAGCTGCTGCACTTTGGCCTCTAGAGAAAGTGAGGAAACAGGAAAGACAAAGCTTTGACAGAACAAACTCACAAAAAGCTGTTGTGGGATCTCAATTGCAGCTAAGACTGTGCAGATGAGTTCAAGAGAATTGCACTCAAGTCAAAGCTGTGGCATGGAATGGCTCTGTAAATACAGTATCACAGTAGCAGCCAATGAAAATGAAAATGAAAATGTAGACCTCTGAGGTAGTGAAGTGTGGCTGTGCTGCATTAATTACACTATATTTGTATAGTCCCAGTCTGCCCCAGTTTAGTGTATATTTTCACAGATCCGAGTTTCATACATCAGTGAGTTTATTACAGCTTCTACTTTGGTACAGCCTACACGATTAATGGTGTGTTAATGATTCTGATTTTGAATCCAAGCCACGTTGTTTCTAAGAGACAAGAGTCATTCTTAAATCCACTGACAGATACGAGATGCTGATGTTCACTCAGAGTCATTGGTATTACATAAACAAACAGGCATTCTTGTGGTGGATCCCTGCCTCAAGTGAATTGCCATGTGACTGCATCAGTGAGAGTTAAATCCATCTGCTGTCATGTCACCCAGCTGTCTATGAATACATGGCAAAAAAAAAAGAAATTCCTAAAAGGCACAATCCGTATTATGGATTCAATCTGTATCCACATTGGCAACCCAATGAAAATTTCCCCTGTCTAGGAGCAGTCTCCTGGAGAGACAAACAGGGACGGTTCAACGTATTCTCATGTTAAATATCGCATCTTCAAAGTCGGTTTAAATCAGCCCCAGGCTGAATAAAGTAACAGGGGAGTTTCATGCGGAGTCAAAAAGAGAAAACGCCTTTGAGCACATACTTTACCTTCCTTGACAGGTGCATGTTTGTTTTCTTTTACAACAGGCTCTGTTTATGGAGCTCCTTTAAAAAAGAAATGAGGCCCATACTGCTCCTTGCCATATGCACTATTACTGATTCAGATTTTACCATTGCCGCCGAATCTTCTTGTTACTTGTCATCATCTCAGCAAAAGAATTGCTGCTCGCTGTGTAACTGAGTGGCGACAAGTTGAGCACAAAGTGTGTCCAAATTGGCCCGGCACTGTTTTCCAAGGCAGACAGAGTCTATGACAGCTGTTACTTGTTCCAGGTCTCAGTATTTCCTCAAGGCTCCGAGCGCTTTCTTGAATCTTCGACTTCAACCCACAGACAGAGCAACATGGCCAAAATTGATTAGAAACACTATCACATTGTATCACTAGCTCGAAGTCATTCAAAATTTTAATACACGAGTAATACAACGATAGAAATGAAGCAAATTGGTGAAGTGATAGCATGGTATCAGTATCTCTTTGTTCTGATTGTTTGCCTGCATTTCTCTGTAAGATATAATTTCGCATGGAGAGCTAATAAATCTGGCCTTTTTGTTGTTTAAGCATATGCTGAGAAGAAGACATCTTGACGAGTTTGAAGTCAGAGCTGAGCGAAGCAGCCTGGAAGATCTATCGGAGTCACCCATGTAGATTTGACAGTTCAACAGTGGCAGATGATTCAGCAGAGTTGAGGGGGAAGGGGGGTTCATTATCTCCTAATTACACGAGATAGAGCAGAGGCTTACTGAGCTGGAGCAGGAAGACACCTGCAGACTCAAGTGTGTCTCCCCAGATTCCTGCATTGAGCTGGCAAAATGCTGCATACTAACCAAAGGATTAGAGCGCATGATATTTCCAGACACCTTTGGAGACGGTGCAAATGAGGAGCTTAAACCAGAAGAGAAAGGGAAGGTGGTGATGGATGTCGTCAATTGTAACTGGAAAAGTTCAGCCAGTCTAATCAGTGATTGAATAAACATGTCGATTTGTTTTGTTTCCCTCGGCCAAAGCCCAATTGTCCACCCGACAGTTTCAGCCACTGCAACCACGTCCGTGAAGCATCTGCTCATATGGTCATGATGTTTGAGAAAGTGTTGGACACAGCTGGCACAGAAATAGCCATAGGACATTGTGGACTCATACTGTCTGACGAGATGCCATGCTACATTATTAACAGGGAGAGGTTGCTTGTTTCCCAGGCCAATCATGTTAAAGTCAAATGAAAACTTTTCTCTTCCTTCCGGCAAATGCACACGGCAGGGCCAGCTCTGTTGTTTGTGGCTGACACTCCGACAAGGATAAGCTAATTTGTTGGAGCCTAAACAGGGGCAGCTTGTTCTGGATGTTTGTGTAAATGCACCCGGTCTGTACAGGAAAGTGGTTTCTGTGTGAAAGGCCTTCATTTACCTGCATTACTCAGTGGGTAGCGTGCTTTAAGCCTTAGTAAGCAACAGCTGTGACAAGCCCCTTTCTGCTACACGCATTACATTTAACAAAGGAAGCACAAATCCCAATCTCACCTGGCCTGACAAACTGACTGATCATTTGCCCATCTCAATATAGGTCACAAAGGTTTTTTTTTGCCGCATCTGGTTATGGCAGAGAGCGCATGGTGACAGAATGATTCTTCATCCACAAGTAAGATTGGAGGAACTAAGTTAGCTCTACACACAAAAGGTTTAAAATTGGATTTGCCGTGTCTCCTGTGCAGAGGCTCCCACCACTGAATTGAGAGCAGCCCCTCCTCTGCTGCTGCTGCATGAGAAGATACTCTGCCATCTAGTGGGCGGCTGGAGAACAACACCACTATGACACTTGGCGACGGAGTTAACAAGTAGCTGTGATCATCCAAGCCTCCAAGCATGTACTTACCTGTCACCTCCATAAAACAAATCTTACTCTCCAAACAAGACTTAATGACTCAGCCGGCTGGTGTAATGATGCAGGAACGGAGGACGGGAACACAGTGCTTAATCAGAGCATGTTATTGCCGCCGTCTACTCATCAGATTTGGAAAATTGGAAATATTTTTGTTGGTATTTGCTTGCACATTTCTTTCTCTACTGAGCTTAAATAGAAGCAGATGAATGGTTTTCTGAAGAATTGCTCCATTCATCACAGAGAAGTACATATTGGTTACCAATAGAGCATTACCTTGATCCAACAGCGTCGACCAATCTCCAGTTTTGCTGCTTTCTGCACCACAGAGCTCGAGCGGTCCTGATTTGATTGTGTTTACAGGGCTGGGTAAGGGAATTAACTTTACTCTATTTTCTGTACTGCAAACACAAACTCATGAAGTTTTATACAGACGCAAATAGTGGGGACATTGACAGCAAAACGCCTGAAAGGGTTGCAGAGGAAATGCATTTGGTTCAATGCCAGGCTAGTTCAGAAAGAGAAATTCCATATCATGCCAGCACTATGGTGGGACATATTCTCCATTGCTTAATGGATTACTGTTGAGTTGCAGGAGTACAGAAACACAAGTACCAGGAGATATAGAACAGTTAGGGAACTATAATAGTGCACACCTCACCTTCTGCCTGATCTTTCCTCTCGTTGCATAAAGGATTTCATCCCACGGGCAAATGGGAAGCACCAGACAGACCTGAGCCAAGGTAATGGAAAGTGAACGCAGCCTTGTCAGCACATCTAATTAGCAATCATGGCAAAGCCTCAGCCTGAGGCTAATGGAAATGTAGATATGCTCCTATGTACAAATTAAATTGGAGGTAGGATATAATAACGGACTGGTAGATGGGGACCAGGAGCCTTAAGATGCTATCTGACACACGTGCCGGCTGGCACTGCTTCTGCTGACCAAGCAGTCACAGCAGCCCTCACCCACAGAGCAAGAAGAAAGAGAGATAATTATGTCATAAAATAATGAATTACACTGGCACCAGTTCAGAGGCTTGTAGATACTATTCGTCAGCACACCAATTGCCTTGTGTGGCTTCCAATTTGGTTGAGTCAAATAAAACCCTGGAAGTGGGGAATCTATTCACATGTGCTGTTCTTTTTCCTTCACAGAAGAATGAGGAATAATCAAAGAGGGGGGGGTCTCTGGGTGCCAACTCTTTTCCATTACAATGTCTGAATTCAAGCTGCTTTGGCTCTCAAGTGGAGACCAAACTTTCTGCCTTCTGTGTTGTGTCTCAGGGCAGCATGCATATTTCATGTTAATTCCATTCTAATGGCATCGATGAGCAGTGGACGGCGAATCGCATGTTGCTGGTGTGACTACAGGGCAGGCGTTAAAATATGCAGCGTCCTGCTCAGCAGACTAGATCGCTGAGACCGACTCCCTGAGTGTAATAAGGCTCCCGGCGGCTCAGCAGGGGGAGGGTGAGTTCACTCTGCATGCAGTCATAGGTGATTTGTCAGTGTGGTTGAGAATGTAGGAATATAAGTGTGGGGGCGGATCGCTCTGTGTGTGTCTGTGTGTGAAGATGGTTTTCTCTATATTTCATCATCTCAAATTATCCGTCCTGTTTTTTATTTTCTTTCTTTTTTTTTGTTGTCGCTTGAAAGCAAATAATTGATTTCCCTTTTTATTGTAGGCTGATGATGGTTTCATGTGTGTTTGCTTCTTTTTTTTAGGAAGGTATCAATTCAGTCATCATGAAATCACCTCAAACTGGTTATCTAAATACAGTTTTCGTTCTGTAAGGATCGAGATGTTGGCTCTGTATCCTCACAAGCTAATGAGTCCCTATACATTGCATTTCAATACACAATTAGAAACTTTTTTGTTTCATTGACTGGGATAAACTGTGAAGTAAGTGTGCCAAATCTGTTAGTGTAAGTAGAGTGTTACTTCAAATGAAAGTAATTAAACAATACTAATTAAGCTTCGTGAACCAACCACTAATTACCTTGACTCAAGTCTCTGTGAGATAAAGCAGAGTTGCTACATCATGAGCGACGGAGGTGAGGTGGAAAGATTAGCCAATTTCTCTGGTTTGATGCAGCCTGCATATTCCATACTCAGCAGCCCGGCTGCCTTCTAATTAAAGAACATCACAATAAAGACGCAGCTAAGGCAGATATTTACCTCAAGTAGCTTTTCATTTAGCCATGTCTGAGCTGCATTCAAATCTTTTCAGAGACTCTTTGTTGCCAGGCAACATGAACCTGAGGTACTTTATGGCATTCCAGTTAGACAGTTTTCCCATCAGGCTACTACAATTCATATTTGCGTTACACACTGACATTCCCGTCTTTTGACCTCGACAAAGTCTCCAAACTTTTACATTTATAATTCTTCTATAAGATGTGTAAATGTGTAGGAAAATGCAAAGGGGTTTTGAAATCACGTTCAAACAGAAAAGTCAATAACTCCAGTTTGATGTATCCAAAGTAGAATGTCATATTCAAAAGAGACTCAAAGAAAAGGTTTCTTGGAAGAAAAACATTCCTAAATGTTTACCGCCATCGCTGAGAATGCTGTTTCTCTCTGTTGGCATGCCAATAAACTCCCGCTCGGGGAATTTGGCCGGGATCCAGGCGGACATGGGCGAGGTCAGGGAGTGTGACTGTCCTCAGAACAGTGTTGAAACGTGACAATTGGGTCAAGACTCACTCTCATGCATGGAGAGACGAGCCAGATTGGGCCTCTCGCGTTATTGGAAACTGTCCACATGAATTAGAAGACATTTGAGAATATGAAGAGCTGACCCAGCCACAGCTGGCTTTCCTCCCCCCGACACCCCGACACCCTCATCTGACAGGGGTGCCATCACAAATCCCCATGTAGGGATCTCGGGGGGAGAAGGAGGGCTGCATGATTTATCAGGAATAATCTTTGCGTCCTGCTTTTACCTGCTGAGTTTGTAAACAACATTGATCAAGCTGGCATAGCTTTAACAAATGGCTGCAGCTTTTAAAAATGACAGATCATTACAATATCGGTGCAGGAGCAAGGGTGGCTAATATGGATCATGGCCTGGAGATAAACTCAGATTCTGAACAGCACCATAGATTTCTCATGCATCAAGAGGACCAACAGCACGTACAACGTTAAGAAAGGAGAGAGTCTGAATAAAAGTGTTGGAAAAGATGTACTGGAACGAACCACAGCCACGAGGACAAAGACAGCACATAAACCTTTCGTGATTAAACAGAAAATGCCTGACTCTTTGTGTTTTATAACACCAGCTCTATGACAAGCATCTAGCCCACTGCGCTTTTGCTGAATTCTCGTCTCTGCATATCAACTCCTTCATCTTTGAATGTGGCATTTTAATACTGCGCGGTCTTGAAGCGCTAGCTCAACACAGTCTTCGCAGATACAAAGACTGATATTTTGGGTGTCTCTTCTGCTTGAGAGAGATCATTTGCAGAAATACCATTTTTTGATTCCGTATAGATAGTACGACCAGACGAGGCAACAGTATGGAATAGAATAGAACCTTTTTTTAAGTAAAATGCGTCTTCAACCTTCCACAGAGCTGTAGAGTCGGAGAAGTAGGGCAGCGCTGTTCCCCTTGCATGCAGTCAAATGAATTGTAATTGCCTAGGGAGCTGGAAATCAGGCTACAGGGTACAGAGAGGAAGGCAAAGCTCATTCAGTACCCTGATCAGTGGTGATGACTGGCAGATCATTGTTGTCATTCAGAAAACAAACAACTCCAAGGGCCAACAAACAATCAGCTGGAAGCCACCAGGGACCAATGATATAACCATGTAGGAGAAACTTAGCAAAAGGAAAGAGAGTTTCATTTTGATAGTGGGTATGCTTTGGGCTTGTTATAAAAACAGAAAATGATGATATTAAAACGTACTTAGTGTGATGATTACATAACTGCAATGCTGCTTTGTCATTGCAGTTTAAGACAGTGTATATAAGATCTAGGTTGTGATCTTGTAAGTAGGTGAAAGACATGGTGGAGGAATTAATGTATGATTTATCAATTGGACACAGAACCATCTGAGAACGCAAACCTCTGTGGGAGCTGCCCTTGTTCTTTTGAACAAACAGGCGTCATTGTATAGTCCACCAAGCCACTAGCTAATTCTCCTTATAGTTCTGTTTTTCCTCACACGCTCCTGTAAAAAATATTTAGCCATTTAGCTGAATGCTCCACTGTGTTCACCAGCTGCTAATGTTGTCCTTCACACTAGGTTTGTCTTTCTCACTGACGCCTCCCTGATGAAGAGCCACAACAGAAAAGACATAAATAATAAAACCAAAAACAATGAGCTGAAAGACACTACATTCACCACAGAGCTGAGGACAATTGTTTCCATGAAGGATTGCAGATTTGAGTCAATATATTGACTGAAGGTAGATGAAAGAAATGTTGGAAGTTGAACCGTGGCTGAATGTACAGTAATATGCCAAGCAGGTTGGAAGAAGCACTGAAAAATGTGACCAGTTTCCTTCTTATTCTATAAGTGGCTATAATGAGGTGAGATCCTCTGAGGGAATGCTGATCTGTTCTTTCCTCCTCAAGCAGCGCCGTCCAAGGATACCGATATCAGCCGGTCGCTCCATTTGTTGAATTGTCGATTCCGCCAATAGTCTGATCTAGAGGAAGATGTCTTAACAAGTACCATTTAACTGACTTAATTACTCTACCATTTGGTATGAGTATGCACATACAACGCGAGTTCTAATGATTGTAGTGACCTACTGACCTTTCGTCTTCCTCCAGCCTCGGGCCAAATGTTCCACTTGCACACCTCTCAAAATCTAATGGGCAGATTAGTGAAATGAAACTGAGCTTGTTCAGCCCAGGAGTGTCACCAGGTGCCCCAGTTAAGTAGATGGCTGTTGGCATAACGGTTGTGCAATGACCTCTTCAGAATATTTTGTGTCTATGATACTATGTCCATTTGATATGCAAATAAACGGACAGCTGTTTGGATGGAAGTGCCTCTCTTGAGCACTGCATTTGTTGACCTGCCGGGGGAAGTGCTGAAAACATGCCACATTTGTTTCACTTTGGAGTGCTGTGAGTGTGTACGTGCGTGCCGTTTGGGAAGGGTATTGAGGCAGACTGTGTTTGAGCTCATTTGGCTTCGTTAATGAGCTGAACACTTCAGGGGGGCTATTCCATATAAATGTTAGATGTGGTTGAAAAGCTATGGTCTGTAAGGAGTCCCCGGCTAGCAGATACATCAGTTCTGGACTAATAAAATAAACAAAAAGAATCGTTTTTAAAAATCATTCAGCACCGAGTCTGCAGTCCCACATTCGGCTTCTAGAGCGCTGAACCTCCCACTCCGGCGAGTCCGGCAGCAGCTTTTTTCCAGCTAGTTGCCTTCTTCCTCCTACCCACATACAAAAACTTAGTTCTTTCTCTGCAGCCTTGGTGCAGAGACAAATGGCTTCTGTAAATTAACTTAACACACACTGCCAATAATGGCAGTCAAAGCACTGAAAGAATGATTCACCGTAGGCTGAATCAATCTGAACAAAACAGTGAGTGAGGCAAACTTTTCTGCAGTAAGCGGTCTACTTTTGAGATGTGAAGTTTTCCCCTTCGTGCTTGTCATTCACGACTCCACTTGGTCCGGCATGCTGAAGATACATTACCTCTGCGTATTTGGATTGTCAGGTTTACATAATCTGTATGCCGATTTCTGACATATGTTTCCCTCGCTTTAACCGTGTGCTTTGTGTCGACTGAAGATGAATGAAAAAACACAATCACGCTGACAGTCGACGAAGCAGATATTGTAATAATATTTATTTTTAAACAGTAAAGATAAAAGATATATTCAGCATACATATCTCCCAAGAAACATTTGTCCCAAACAGCTTTACATTCCACCAGCAGCCCATGCAAATTAAACAAGTCAAAAGTAATTTCTTTGAGACAGGATTGCTCATTGATGGATGGAGAGACTGCAAAGTGAGACAGAAAAAAACAACAACATAGATTTACCCCAGCAGACCTCATCACATTTCAGGATGTCCTCTGGAATCGTTTTTGCCAGGAACTTCTCTCACACGCTCATCTTCTCCGAGATAAATTGGCTGCCAGCCAGCTGGTCTGGATCATTCAGGTCTAAATGAAGAGTGAGACAGAATAGACAGCCTTGTCAATTTGTTCCCAATATCCTGGCTCAAAGTGCTCCCCGACCTTCCCACTTCAATCCTCCACACTATTAAGAGCATCTCAATTCAGGCAGAAAGGCGCAGAGCTGTTAAGGCAAAGTCGTATCAAGACGAACAGCTTTAATTATTAGCATAGAAAAATTAAAACGTGATGTTCTGCACCTATGATGTCAAGTGCGACGACGGCGTATTAGAGCCACTGTAGGGGAGCCGAGAGAGGTGGGCAATATTCGGAGAAAAAAAGTCGCAAATTTGCGACTGCTAGTTTTGCGGGTATTAGATGCAAGGGGAGGGACTTTATTATGCAGCAAACTGTGATGCGTGTTTTACTGCACAGTGGCTTTGGCATATACCTGTCAGGGGACTTTCCATTTCATTCAGATAAATGCTCCTGCAGCTCATCCAGCAGCCTGTCTTCATCACTTTGCTCTCCTTTTGGAGACTTTATGGCATCTTAGCAAATGGAGGCAGCAGCCAGACAAGGTTTAGAGCCCCCCCCCCCACCAAAACCCCAACTGATATAAATGCTGACAATGTAATTTAAAAGCTTGTGTAACCTTTGACAAAACAGTTTGGTGAGACAACTGCTGCCCAAATAGCTTCGCTGACATTAAGAAAAACAGGCTGCATTTACCTTGATTTGTGTAAACCCATTTCCGCCTGTACCACCAGATTAATGAGTTAATCCCAGCTATTCACTTGTCCTCTCTGTAAATAAGGGGAGTAAACAGTCATGGATGTGAATGTCATGGTGTATGTAAGCTCTTTAGTTGTCCTGCATGGTGAGTAAAATGAGAGAACTTAATCTCAATTGTGGCTGATGAACACAAGACTGTTAGTGGAAACAAGGAAAGATGCCTCAATGAATCAGGCTGAGAAGACTATTGGATTACAGTGTATCAATGGCCCATTTACAGTGGCCACTTAGGTTTTGTTGATGTTTCCGATGGTGCTGGGAAATACTGTGTCATAATGTGCCATCAATTATTTACAAGTAATGTTGTCTCTTTGTCCGTTGTGAAGTTGAATGCAAAAACCAATAGCTGCCATATTAAAATTCCCATTCTCCATTTGATGTTGCCATCACTTGAGTATTTTAGTGTGCACACGTATGATTACGTTTGCATGGCTGTTTGTCTCCACTGCCAAAATTACAAATGTATTTCATTCTTGTTTTTTTCCCAAAGGCTTGTAAATCATACTGCGGAGGCGGAGAAAGGAAGAAAGGCCGGTTCAGTTCACTTGATTATCCCAGTCAAGTAAGCTTTGTATGAACTGATGCAAAGAGCCGAACATGCAGAAAGATCAGAGAAAGGTGCAAATACATTCATTCATTTTCATACACGTTTTTTTTTGGATTAATCCCTGTATTCGCTTCTTCGCATAAGAATATGATGCCACCAAATCTGTGGTCACTCTGATTAGGTCATACTGTATGTTCCTTCTTAATTTGAAGAATACTGCCAATCTGAGCCAACCCAACTGGTCCCAAACCTATAACTAGTGTGAATGATTACAAAGAGAGCATGGGAACATAGCCACAATGTTACAAGTTGCACAACTAGCAGGTATGCAACCTTGTAAGGTAACCGAGTTCCCTTACTGCAACGATACAGGACTTTGCTCTCCATGAGCAGATTATGAGCTAAACAACTCAGAAAATTTGCCATTTTAGAAAGAAAAGGTTATACATGTTGTTTCCCTGCTAAATGAATTAACTCACGTGTGTAAATTTACAGCCAGAGTTGCCAAGAAACACGCTGTCAACTTCACATAACAGTCTCTCAGGATTTCCATTATTATATATTATTAGATATCTGAAGTGTTTATGTATTTCCAACAAGTCCACGCTATCTTAATTTAGCAATTCAAGCTGTCTGCCTGATTTTAACACCTGCTGAGAGCTGCTTATCTGTTGTGTCCTGCTTTCATTTCCACTAAAACATGTGTGTGTTTATAGGATGTTAAAGGATTTTCTACGAAAATTAAAGGTAAAAAAGATGACGTCACCGACTGCGACCTCGACGTACAAATAAGCTTATAGGTTTTAAGACACCTGTCTCGGAGATCTGCCGTCACCCCATTGAAATGGACATGAAAAAATATTCAGAATGATGATTCATGATGCCCCTCCCTTGAAAAACTGCTTCTTCTGTACAAAAGTACAATGTGTCAGTTCTCCAAAGTTAAATGTTAAAAGTTGATTTTGAGTTCAGGTACTCTGGTACTGAAGAAACCATTTGGCGAGGAGCAAGTTGTTTTCTCAAAATGGAAATGGAAGCTAGACTTAAAACTCCCAAAAAGAAACTTGACTTCAACATTTTATTTAAAAATTAATTTATCCATGGGTAATGAAATTCAAACAATAGCAACATTTAGACTGCACATAAATTATGTCAATGTTTCTAGTGGTGATGTTTCTAGATTGCAAGTCCTTACCATTGTTTCAACCTTTCTTAAACAACATAAGGCACAAAACATGTCTGTGAATATTATTGCACCACCTTATTTAGTCACTCGGTTGCTCAGTCTGTTGCTTGTTAATTTGTGTCGAACCAGTGTATTGTAATTTAAATTGTCTCATCCACGGACACAACCTCCCCTCACATATTCACTCACACAACAGCCATTTTCACAATTGTGTGGTATCTATTTTCCCTCTTGCTTGTTCTCAATTTGATATTGTGCCCGGGAGAGAGTGGCAATTAGGCTATCAGTGGCAGCCATCCAAACCAATCACATTGCATTCGTCTTAAACCCACATTTATTTCCAAGAAACAATATCCCCTTTAAATGTGACTGGATGTTATTGGACCCGATGGACAAAAATCAACACAGTGACGACAACAACAATCAGCTACATTCACCGATTCACAAAGGGGCCAATCTGAAATAATGAATGGCTACGTTTTAACAGCTATTTACATGGAACTGGGTTGGAAAGGGAAATAAGTGACTGTGAATCTGTCAATTGTGGGAGAATTCATCTGTGTAATGACGCCTGTGTTTCCACTAGATGGCCCTTGCACCCAGCTGTGCTGCCTCTTTAGGAGTCATGTTTCATTAGCACTTGATTGCTGCTTAATTCTGCCTCAGAAAAGGAGAACAACCGACAGGGGCGTGGAACTTTTTGATTGAAAGACTTGAAGTCCATTTAATTTAACAATAATTAAGTAAAAAATTACAGGCCCAATCTTTAATGTATTTATTCTACCTACCTACCTACCTACCTACCTAATATAGTTATTTTTCATTATCACCTTAAAGTGTGTTGCATAACGGATGCTCTCTATCCTGCTTCACGCGTCAAAGCATCGGAGACTACGTAGTAAGTCAGAAATAGCATTGAAAAACAACAACAGTGTACAATGTGTTCTCCCCATTTGAGGAAGTGGTTTTGCTCACCAGACTGTCACACGCAATCCTCCTTTGACTTCTGATATTGAAAGCATTTCACTAAGCAACATGCAACTCGTGAGCTAACCAACTGCAAACGCTGCCCAAATGAACAATGGCCTGTGTATTGGCTGACAAATACGAGGCACTAAAGCCAGGAAAGTCTCTTTGTGGGATGGGAGATGTCCGTCACTATCTCATGTTGGACATAAATTGCTCTCTCCGCAATGATGGATTCCCCTCCCAAGGCCTCTCATGAACATCTCAGAGCTGAACGGCTTTTTTCAGCCTATGGGTTCTCACTCACAATATTACAAGGTTTCTTTTGTTTCCTGTGGAAGCATGGTACCCTGGGATCCAACCACACTGGCCCACATGGGGATACTGGGTGTCAGAGGAGTGCTCAGCCTTGACGTGGCTTTAAGGCAGAAGCTGAGCTGTATCGGTAGAGCTGGTGCTGTTTCTCTTGTTGATTTATGGTCCATAGACCATGATAAAATAACGTGGAGGCCTAAAGGAAATCGTAGACAGCCCTGTGAGTGAGAGAGGGAGGGTAGGTAGGCGGGGGGATTTTTTTTGTCCAAAGCCAAAAAGCCATGGGCCGGAGGGCAGGGCGTGAATGGGTGTGTTTGTGTGCAGGTGGTGTGTGCGGGCTGTCCGGCCTTCATCCTTGCTGGGTCAGTTTACCTCTCTGTCCCCACACACTGACCCTTTCATATGGGATATACCTCCTCTCCTTTCACCCTGACTTTTATGGCCCCATGTAAATCTCTCTCTGGTAACACAAGCCTGTCGGTCCTCTTCTAGCCCCTTTCTTTTCAACACATTTATCCTCATGGAGAATTCAAAGAGGCACTGCTCCAGGGAGATGGTATTTGGGCCTGCCCGACTTGAAATAGATTGGAAAAGGCAGAGGGATGATCAAAAAGGAGAAAGTCCGGAGCGAAACCTTAGACATGGGAACGGCTGGACACTCGAGTGGGCAAGAAAGCCCCACACAGATGAAAGGCCGCCGTCCATCAATAAGTCATTAAAGCAGACATGTGGACTCAGAAAGAAGAACGCTGACAATCATGGTTGTCTCTGCTACAAGCGTGAGCGCGCATGGAGGGGGATTGCAAGGTGAAATTAATGCTTGGCCTGAAATTAATAAAAGATTATGTGAAAACTCCGAATGAGTCAAATGGGGAAGTGATGAGCACCATCTGGTGGAATTAGCTTTTATGGCTTCAAATGGCTTTTATTCGCTCTGCGTGTGATGAGGAAAAACCCTGCAAGCTCCAGGGGCTTTCTATTTGTAATCAGGCTCGATTGCAACAGTGGAAAGTGAGTGCGACGGGGTCTCTAACAGCTCAGGCAGGACTCCCTTTCACAGCATAATGCTCTATGCAATAAAATACCACCCAGGGCAGTCTGTCAGCTTTACGTTTCCAGTGCTGTTTATGCTCTATTTTCAGAATGGGAGAAATATATGGATGGAGAAGCAAATACAAACATGCCACTTATGACAGACTGCTTTCTCCAGCTGGCTTGTTGGTTAATGCGCATATATTTGAAAAGGGCTATAATTGTATCACCGGAGGGCCAAACAAGCATCTTTGACCCTGATCTGTCTTAGTTAACCCGTAAGAGATATAATAGTCTGACAGGGGTCCGCAAGCACTTAGTCATGAGGCCAATGTCACATGTTGAGACAAGGAAGCTTCTGAAGAGCAACCTATAACAAAATTTACTAGGCAGTAAATTCAGCTGCTTTAGCAGGAATAGTGACAGCACAGTGTTGGATTTAATGCCATAAAATCTGTAGGCTGGGAGGGTAAAACCGTAGCCAAGGCGCAGCATTCGCTACCATACAAACACATTTCACGATGTTTCTCATCTGATATGATTGCAAATGTCCCAATATTCTTGTTGTAGCTGCTGACTGTTATTCATATCACCTTTCCAAATTGCTTTATATTTCCTCAGCGTTACTGCCGTGAGGTTTTATGCATGACTTCAGAATTAGAGAGAAATCAGTGCACTCAATAGGGCTGTGCACCGAATCCTAATCATCTGATAGACTTCAGCTCTGAGCGCTGTAACGATTTGGAATGGCTTTGTTGCACTGATTGTGGAAAAGACTCATGACCAAACAAAGTCATTGTACAAATGTCTCCCCCCTTTCAGCCATTAGTTGTGTGTCAGTTTAACTACTTACTATCAGGTCTTTCGAGGGTCTGTGCTTGTTAGTGCTTTAATGACTTGAAATTCCCTGAACAAACACAGTCAGGGAAGAGGTCACACAGCTCTCCTTTCACTCATTCACTGCAGGGTCGGGTTTATTTGTTTGTTTGAAGGGTTCTTCCCAATTTGACAGAGAAACATTGGCCTAATTTAGAGGGCCTCAATTAACCCAATGGCCCGTAAATGTCAAGCTATTACTTCTAAATCGTTGAAAGTCCAATGTGTGGTGAAAAGAATGATATGATGAAGTTTAAATAAAGATTGGACTATGAATGCCCAAGTCACTGACCTTTCACCTGAAAGGTGAACCAAATGGGTGTCTCTCAAAGAAGGTGGCAAGCGTAGAACACAGTCAAAATGAGCAATGATGAAATCATCGCTTCATTGTCAGAAAAGTCAATATTCACGTATACCGGGCATGGTGCTGTGACAACCAGATTGTGGAAACACGTTTGGCTTTTATTTGTTGGTCCTCCAAAATGGCTGCCAGCGTGTGCAAACAGTTCCAATTCCAGTTCTCGTTTTTTTCTCTCTCTTTTTTTTGGTAAATGCTCTCCGGATTGGCTACATTTCTCATATTGAGGTGTGATCTCAGGCATCTGATCATCATGTGATCTTTTTAAAAAAATGTGGCACATTCTGTTCTACAAAGTTGAAATAAGTCTTTGTGAATGAATAAGGCTGAACTAAGGGGAGGAAATGTTCTTTCCAGGTGACCAGTGGAAGAATTATACAATCCTTTTACGAAAATGGCCAACTTTCAACAAACTGTGGACAGGAAACAGCCAACGTGGTTACAGTTTTTTTTTCATCCACAGAGGTATGGAGTGTGATAAGTGATGCATCATGAATGACTGGCAGTAGGACAGAGCTGCTCCTTTCCTACCTAGTGAGCAGCTAATGGTGCAGAGAGCATACCCCAGTGGGGGAGACAAACTCTGTGGCCCTGCTATGATGCCAGATGTGCTGTCAACTCTGTATTGTCTGCAGCAACAAAGCACACACACCAGGCTCGGCACTTGCAGGGTATTCACATTCAGAATGAGATGCTCTGCCATTAACGTTTCTGCCGCTCGCGCCTGTCCGCCCCTGAGCACTATGAAACCGTCATTTATTCTCATGTTTAGCATTTAAGACTTATTTGCCTCAAAATGAGAAGAAAACATGTCACTGGAGTGACATGGTTCCACATTTTCCTGGTGCAGTTTCCCCCTCATTTCAGAAATGAACAAGAAGCGAGTCTTCGCAGAATATGGCATGTCAGTGCACTGGTGTCAAAATGAATTACACTTAATGTGGGAAAGAATTATCAAAGACGTTGATTTGAGTTGAAAAACGGGTGAAATCATCTGATCTTTTTTCACCTGTTTGGATAAGAAAACACGATCTTAGGACTGAATAATTGAGCAAATGATGTGCTGAGATGGAGGTTTATTTGGGGGTGACCACACACACACACACACACACACACACACACACACACACACACACACACACAATGAGAATATTTTATGAGACACACGCACACAAAACATAAACACAGAGAAAAGTGAACACACCATATAGAGACAGACATGACACGCACACAAAGGGACACATGAATACTGACACACCACAAACACACACACACACACCCTCCCCCATTACTGAGGGAGGGGTGGCCATCTGCCCTCAGCAGCAGCAACACAATGACCAGATCAGAGGAATCCACTAATGAACAAGACTTTTCTGCCGTTAATAATTCATTCAGTGCGTCTTTCTGTCAAACAACACATTAGATTACACATTCATCTGAGGAGGCTGCTCTGTTTGTCTCCTAAGCACAGGCTTAGGCACCGCTGCACAGCTAATGACTTAATGACCTGTGACTTCTTTAAGCAACACATCACGTAGGTCAACTCAGTGCTGGCTGAGACTTGAAATGGTGTGGCTGCATAAGATTCCATGACAAAGCGCCGTGTAGCCGCGTCGACAAGACAGAGAGGGTTTGTTTTGACACAGTCTGACGCCAGCGTGGCAGAGGGAAAAACAAGCCTCTGCACCAGTCGATAGTTCATCTTTCCAAACCTCTCACGCAATCTGAGATGAGGAAGTTAGAATCGGGCAGACGACGAGTGCTGTATTGTCCCGTGGTCTGTGGCAGGGCGGGGGCGGGGGGCGGGTGGAGGTTATTGATCTCACTGTGGACATCTGTGGCATCTATCAGAGGGGTTGTCAGTCATCAGAGAGGGGAAGTGAGGCCAGAGTGGAGTGGCTTTACGTGGGTGCGTGTGATGAAGCGGGCAGCAAGACAAACAGGTTCACCCTGAGTTCACCCTGTTTCTCTACCAGTCCGACAGAAGCAACTTGTTTTTGTTTTCTCTATGTCCTTTTTTTCTGTTTATTTCCCCTTCTCTCCCACCGCAGACCTCTATCTCTGCGCCAGTCACCATCGCTGAACACGGAATGTTTGTGTGAGAGCGTTAAAGTGTTTTCTTGCACACGAGGTGTCAAAAAAGATGTATTTGTGGATGGATTTCTTTTCTTTTAAAGAAGCAGCAGTGAGAGAGATAAGCAGAGTATCTGCAGCTTTCATTTACTTATGGAAGCAGTGGAACATGAGCTTGATTCACAGACGTTGCCAAGAAAATGTAAAACAGGATTGATGCTCCACATTCTTTGGCGTCGCAGCCAAGCCGTTGGCTACGCATGCGTTTATTTGTAAAAAAAAAAATATTTTGTCCAGACGTTTGCCTGAAGTTAGAGAGATTAACTGGTTATCTGAAGAGGGAACTGTTGCAACATCAGTAAACGTCGGTACTGACACTCTTGCAATATATAGGTTCAATAACTCGCCTCTATGCGGTGCACAAGTTTGTGTTTGATCTGGAGATATTTTGAGAGCGTGGAATGAAAGCATCTTATGTGGAACCACATCACGTTATTAAAGGACAGAATAGAGACAGCTCGGAGATGGATGGAAAGCACTTCTCGGAGATATGCGTTATGAAAACTTGATTTATGACATTTTGCTGCCTCGGCGTTACAAAGCCGGTGTACTATCATTATCTACGTGGGAGAAATAGAAAAGCCCTGCCGAAGATTTAGAAACTTGATGATGGAAGAAACTATCTTTCTCCACATATTATGATGGCTCTGAGCCGCTGGGCATTCAAACACAGTAAATTTAATGAATCATGGGGGATGAGAAAAGGAGAGCCCATAAAGAGAAGTAGCTGTGCACGATGCCGGGAAGGGAAAAAAGGTAAAACGCAGTGAGTGTTGCATGAGTCACCATTACTGGAGCCCTGTCAGAGACTAAAGACAATGTTGGGTGAGTAAGACTAATAATAAGTCTGAACAACAGAAAGGTGAGTGAGATCAGGTTACAGGTGCAGGAGAAAGTCTGTTGCTTTATGTCTAGCGTGGCAATCCGTGCCTGTGAATACATGCATGGATTAGGGTCACGTTTTAGCTGAAGTGTTTGCGTGATAACGTGCCATTAAATTGCTATGTTAACGTGAACAATGATGTCCCTTTCTGCCAGCCCAAACATACCAAAGAAACCAACTCCTTGTCTCTATTAATAATCAACCACCAGAACGGTATCCTGAAGGAATAAAATGGTGTATCATTTTGGAAAATATGCTCGGGCACCTCCTCCGAGAGTTGGATGAGAGGATCAATACCACTCTGTCTTCTAAGTGTTAACTACAGAGCTGGAGCCAGGATAGTTAGCTTAGCTTAAAGACTGGAAGCAGGGGGGAGCCTGGCTCTGGGCCTGGCGGCACCTCTAAAGCCAACCCGGTCTCACCCCCAGCTGGTACGACAGTTGGTCAAACAGCAAGCAGCACCAGGAGACCGCTGCAAAAGCGAAAAAGTAAACGTTTAGTCACGTTGAGTCCTTGTCATGTGAATTGTTAGTCACTCAGTGGTGGCGTGAGTCCTTGCTGCGTGAAATGAACAGTTCTTTTCCTAGACCTGACAGAAGTGAACAGTTCTTTTCCTAGACCAGACAGAAGTTTATTCTAAAAGGACGTCATGCGTGTTACGAGTGGAAGCTGAAGCTTGGTGGGAAACCAAGAGCATCATAGTGTGAAGCTTTGGGACACTGACCAAGTGTCTGTATTTGACAAGTTGGGGGGGAGAATATGTTGCTCAAGCATCATTTCATGTTTGTGTCATGCATACAAAAACAAGGTTTTACAGGGCTGGTATGTGCCGGGTCTTTTTTTAGACAATGTACAGTAACTTCCCACTTTTTATGCTACATCTTGTGGCTGTACCTTCATATTGAGCAAACAGACATGAGTGGTATCGATCTTGTAGACCAACTCCTGGTGTTGGCAAGAAAGAGAATAAACATTTTTCCAAAATGTCAAACTATTCCTTTATTATTTTTTATTATCGCTTTGGGTTCATGGACCAAAATATCAATTGTAGCTGATTTAGATTTACAAACACATGGGAAATGTGATCGATCTAACTGAGGGAATTGTCATGGTAAAAGCTGATCAGATCCAGGAATGCCACAGAATTTCACTTCAGGGCTTCCTCTCCAATCTCCTTTAGCTAAGGGCATATGACCCCCCCTCCCCCTTTATGATAGGGAAAGTGTCCCAAATGTCCTTGTTTCCACATCCCCATAAAGCAGGTGTTTCTGACAGACTGGTTTATTTTGTGAATATTTAAACAAAGTATTTCATTTTGAGCGTGTTTCAACACTGTTGCCAATAAAGTAGGAATATTTCATTTTCAGACACAATCCTCTGTTTATTCCTATTTAAATGCATCAGTAATAACTTTTGACCAGGTGCAATGATTACATTATGTGCCCCATGTATTACCCAGGTGAAATGAGTTCATGCATAACATTTGTTTAATATTTGCAAATGATTCCAACTTAATGGATGACCCTGTATATTTTTTGTGGTAGATTTATGGCTTAAGACAGTTTCTATGATCCGGAACTGATGTGTGCTTTATATGTATTGGTATTTAGTTGGAAAAACATTCATATAAAAAAAGAAATGTGACTGTCACAAGTCATGTTATGAAACCCCCCATTTACATGGTGATGAAAGGAAACAGGAACTAGTGTTTTTGTTTACGTAGGGTTAGGTGTGACTGAAGTGCCATGTCGACAGTTTTTCCAGCAGAAGTCATAGGACACAAAAACTCTTGATGATGTTCAGCTATTGAGTGACTTCTGTCTGTGCCACAGATGACCCTAGACATTTATTTGCCCTTTTCTAAGCAGCATCACATCCCAAACATCCTTTCTCAACATCTGCTAATATATGTATAAGTCAAAGTCTCCTAATTTTGTCAGACATCATATGAAACCAGATGGAAAGCTCCCAAGGGGGACAGGGGCCCTCTTTAATTCTATTACTCTGTACACACACACACACACACACACACACACACACACACACACATACACACAGTCCAAGACATATGCAGCAAGTGGATACCACAGAGAGTAGTTCTTACAGATCCGGAGCTGCCCTGAAGGCAAGAGGCCCATGATGGATCAGACGTTGATTTGATTTGAAGTGAGTGTGAAAGCCGCCGTCCGTGCCCTCTGCCAGAGAGGTGAACCATGATTGAGCAATGGCTGTCTGGAGGGTTCACTCAGGATGCTGTAAGTGGACAGGCTGGACCTGCTGCTAACAATCACCTTTTGTACAAATCGGCTGGAAATGAATTGTTGATTCACAGAGTGGAAAGAAAGAAAACGAGTCCCAGCTGCCAGCTATTCCACCACGCCTTCTCAGAGGTGTTGCTTCTCCGTGTTTTGTAGTACAATTTTAATGTGAAAAACAAATGCTGGTTAAAGCTGTTGGAGTATGATGACATGAATTAGACGAATACAGAAAATAACAAGTAGCAGTAAAATAAGCCATTAACTCACATTGGTACTTCAGTACAGTAGTTGACTTAATGTGCTGAGCCAGTTTCTTAGTTAACTGCCGTCATGTCACTAGACCGAAGGGATTTCCCGGGCTGCTTAGAATTTCATTTGGCTTTCTGGGTGCAGTTGAGTGAAATACTTTGCATTTTCTTTCTACAAATGAATCTGTTTATTGTTTCTCTCCGTTACCACAACAATGATTCACCCAGTTCGTGAAAGCTTTGACATGAACTGTTGGAGTAACCTCAGGAAAGCCCCTGTGACGCACAGCAGAGCATGGGCTTTGCACCTGCAATTTGTCTGAAATAAACAGGAGGAGAAACTGAAAGTGAATCGCGGTCGAGAGAGCGTCAGTAAGTCCGTAAAGCCCTGATTATGCTTCTGCGTAGTGATCACGCAACGGCCATGCAACGGCCACGCAGTTGCTGGGAGACCGTGATGGTTCTGCGTTGGGTTTACGTGTCGAAATGCAATTCAATGCCACACCGGTAGAGGGCGCTATGTTTTTTGTAAAGAATGACTGACCGACCGAGACTCTTGACGTATATCGTCGTTAGCCTCGTTATAGCCTATTTGTTTACTTTCCGGTTTAAACATTCACAATTTTTCAGAACTTGGTGTTTTATTTTTTTGTGCAAAAGAGACAAGGTGCAAACAATAAAACGAGGTGAAAACAATAAAAGTAGCCTTTTAAAAGTTTAAATGGCGGTGTTTATGAGTGGAAACCGGATAGCGGTCTCCAGCGGATGTAGTTAGCAGACCAATCACAGCCAATGCCGCTGTGTTGGTGTTGCGTTGGTGTTGCGTCGCCTCGACGCGCGTCGAGGATTTTTGGGAGGTGCACATCAGACCCTTGCGTTGGACGTAAGGGGGGTCCGCAAGGACGTAAGGGGTCCGTAAGCGTTGCGTTGTGTCGACGCGGAAGCATAACTTGGGCTTAAGACTGCACGCCACTGTGACCTCTGGTCACATGGAGGACGTAGAGCAAAGAGGTTGCTAGTTAGTGTGCGATAAACACTTCAGAATACACAAGGCTTATCCAGGTACAAGAGAAGAGTAAACAGTGAATCACAGCGGTGCATGGTGCTAACTGGAACACAAACACTGCTCTTGCTGTCATACAGATGTTATTGATGATAACCCAGAAGCTTTGTTGACACACCTGATAATGACACAGTCTGCCGGCGGCCTCAGGGCCATCCTCTCCGGCCACCGCGGCTCAAAGCAAATATCAAAGTGTCCCACTGCTTGACAGATCATAATCAGTCTGAACAATATGAGTTCATCGGAGCTTTCCCCCACCCGAGGCCTGAAAAACCTCCTTCTGTCTCCACAGAGGCAACGCTTTGTCACGTCCCTCTCCCCAAGCTCACAGTGTCTAGAAGCCGCGCGCCCGCTGCTAAAAATTAATTAATGGATGTATCCTGCGTCACTGTTTGTCAGAAGAAAGCTTGTTTTGACCGAATCGGCCTGCTGAGGCTGAGGGGAGACCAGAATATAATTTCCAGAGGCATGGTGAGAACAAACAGCACAGCAGAAATAAGACTCAACACAAACAAGGAAACAAACAGCACCTGTCATATCCTGATCAATAGCCTTCCTGTGGGGATACAGTGCTATTGGTATGCTGACAGAGTGACCAGCTCCCGTCCTATTTCCTGTCATAAACAACTCCAAAGCATGGGCCTGCTAAATAATCAAAAAGTCCGAAAAAAGCGGGCCCTGGCATCGGCTCAGCAAATCCAGATGTATTATTTACGCCACATCTTTGTTTACACAAAAACACAATAATCCTCACAGATTTGGGGCAGTGGGGGGTACGAAAGGTACCACACTGTATCAGCAGAGGGATCTACAGTCTTCGTTGTCTTTAGAAAAGAAAAGAATTCAATTGTGCGAGAGAAAATAAACCCAAAGGCAGCTGAGTACAAAGGGCTGCCGGTCCCAAGCGAGCGCCTTTAGGATTCAACCAAAGTGTTGGCTCGAGGAGGAAACTCTATCATAGGGCTGAGGGAGCACAGGGGGTTGTTTTGTTTAGCTATAAATCCTGGTATTTTTTAATTCACAGGGGGCACTCCCTGTCTGCCTCGATACAAACATGAGAGGAAACAACCCGAGACTCCTTTCATTGGCATTATGGCGTTTTTCTTCCATCCCCAGTATTAGCTGAACAGACATCACCGGCGAAGAAGGAGTAGACACTCAACAAAACAACGAGCATACCTGCATTCACGCCAGGTATATCAGAAAGCTGGCACAAAATATGGATTGCTTCACAATGGGCTCCAGCTTGATGAGCAGACTGTGATTAATCCGTGTGACTCATCAACAGAGCACAAAAACAAAATGTATTATGTCAAAAAACAGTTTGTTATTTTACCACTGCCCTTTCCTGAAGACTAGGAAGAGGCAAATAAAACGACTATTTGTTTTCTGTTAGCTCCAGGCAGTGAGCGTAGACGGTGTCATCTTTCAGACAAGGAGGCACCACGGGGGCGGTAAAGCATCCCTCTGGCCAGGGCTGATAGATGTCCTTCCACTGGTGCTTTGTTCTGGGCTGGTGCTGGACACTCGCCCGCGTCACTCCAGACCACAGCCTTATGTCGCTCGTCACAGGAGGCTCCTTACATCGACAAGGATGCTCAAATCCGGCTCGTCGCCTCTCCATCACGGTGTTTAAATAATGAATGAAGCCTGTCTTCTTGTTCTGACTGGTGCTATAAATCAGCACTAAAAGCAAAGAGCCACAGGCAATAGTGTTTTACGCACAAAACCCCTGTGAAAAAGGTTAAATGTTAAGGTTTACTTGACTAACCTGAAAGAGAGAGGTAATGGTGTTTATGCTGGTGCGATGCAACGTTTTTTTTTACCCTTTTCTGTCAAAGTATGGTTTAAAAGTAAAACACACATCACAACTAAATGGTTTCTTGGCAGCCTGTTTTCAAATAATATGTATGGTGATCAATAAAAGTGGAAAAATAACACTTTTGTGCCTGTTGGTGTGATTTTAAAAGATTCTCCGTCACGGCTCTTGATGGTAGAAATAATGAGGGCGTCTGGCTTGGCAGCAGGTTTATTCCCAGTCTCCTCCTCTGGTCACTCGACTCTGGGAAGCTTATCTGCTGTCATCTGGCCTATTGTCTCCGTTATCTGATGTGATCAGGGCTGAGCTGAGCCTCTGTCCGCGTTTGGGCCTCCTCCAACGTCCACGCAGGCCAGATGGAGGAGCTCCACCTGCAGAGAGCCTGAAAGAAACTTCTGTGATCTTCTGTCACATACAAATGCAGCAGAGGAGTCTCCCGGTGACTGGAGGAAATAGTAACTCAAGGAACCCATTCGGAACGTGATTGAAATTCTTACAACTGCAGGTCTCTGATCTTCTGAGGCGTTGACAGTTCTATAACCTTGTGTCTTCGGGAAAACCTGAAAGGAACAGACTGTGAAAAGTCATGCAAATGAATACATTCAAACCATCCATTCAATGCCGTTTGCATGATCATTATATGATTTGAATAATGTATACTGATAGTACACATGGGAGATAAACCTCCATGGCACTGGAGGCCGTTTACCAGTGTTTGAATACTGTTGCAAGGCAAAAACCACAATAGAGACGTTAGTGAAAAAGGAAAGGGAACCCCGGTTGCATTTATCATGGACTCATAAAAAACACCCTTCCGATGCAACAACAAGCTGCATTTCTCTACCGGCCTTGTAGCTTGCGTTGGATCTGTGCCATATGTGATATATATTTCTCCCCTAACTGCTGGAGGGCAGTGTCACCCATTTCAGTTTTTATTGGTTCATGCCCCGTTGTCTAATTCTGCAGGGATCTCATGTCAGGACAGGCAGCAGCAGAATTCACGGTAATCAGCGTGGAAAATGTTGTGGAGGGAAAAAAATCGCCCACCAACGTTGCAAACTGGGGAGGAAGCATTCTCGTATTCCAGTAAGAAAAAAAAAGTCACCCCAAAATAACTTCAGCAGTTGTAAGAATGTATATAACGTACTTATTGTAAGTCGCTTTGGACAAAAGCGTCCTCTAAATGACCTAAATGTAAATGTAAATGTAAATGTAAAACTGATATGGACCATCAGAAAAAGATATTATTACTCATAAATGCCCATAAAGGCATACACCAAACTCTTTCAATAATTCAAGACTCCAATATGTTTTTGCTCAAATGAATGTCAAATCTTTTCAAGAGTTGTATCCATCCAACCTGTTAATACAATCTTAATACATTTGTCATGGAAAAGAAATCACTGATTATTGCTTCTGACTATAAGTGTCAGTAATATTTATGTCATTTCAGTTGAGCGCACACAGGCTGGTTCTGCACACCCTTCGCATGTCATATTGAATTATCTGGGGTGTTGTGACCTTGAGGATGAGGAAAGAGTTTTTAAAGTGGGCCAACAGCACATGCAGCAAAGTAGGAAGTTTAAGAGGGTGCCTTCCAAAGATAAGGAGCGAGCTTTGTCTTTAAAGCGGGCCTATTGTTCAAATTCACACTCGTTCTTCAAACACAAACGTTCAAGCAAGCAAGTTGGATGCTTTAACAAATATTTCTCTCTGCGTGGAAATATAATCATTAATATTTGTCTGTGCCAACATTGTGAAGGAGAAAAATGCTTTTCCACCGGCACCAGCAGCTTCTGCATGTCAATCAAATCAAGCCTCTTAGTGAGATTACTGCAACTTCTCCACAATATTCGCATTCCTGATTAAAGTCTTGTTATGAAGTCGTGTATCATTTTTCTGATGCCAAGTTTTACTCGTCTAGACTTGGTGCGTCTCCTCTGAGATTAAACCAAACCGAAGGATTGGAGAGAAGGAAGGATGAATCTCTCACCTTGGATGAGGACAGCAGACTTCACAAACCAACCGGAGAGAGATGGAAAAAAACAAAAGCACCCTCATAGAGCCTTGAAGTCTGATAGATAGATAAAGAAGTTATGCATTCCAGTGTGGATAATGAACATGACTCCATGTGCAAGAAATGCAGGGACATTCAGATCATCTTAAATCATTTAAAAACACACAAACCCACACTCCCCAATACAATAATGCATGCCACAAAGTACATTCAATATGCACACTATATGCAGTGTGAGTAAAAGTATGGGGATTGCTATAGAGAAGGAACTAACATTACTTTGATAAGTGGAATATGGATTAAATCAAATTACCAGCTGAAAATAACACAATAAAGAGCACGCAAATGTGTCTACAATACACTGGCGAGCATTCAGAGCTCTTCTGTGTTTAGCTGAATCAGACAAAACACTTTAGAGTGCTCAGACAAGAGATTAAAGGTAACCTTTTTTTGGCATTTATGGGCAACACCCAAAGTCAGCTTCAACAATAAAGGTTGGATGTTGTTTTTTTCTGTTTGGTGATTGAGTGAAACAAAAAGAGTGAAGGTGATATTTGAACAGAGGTATCATTATGAAAAATGATCCCGTGCCGACTTGCTGAAGGGCCCGGGATGAGTTGGAACTGGAGGACTTGCTGTTGACTGAACGGCGCTGCTCATTCTTCTCTTTATCTCTCTGGCATTCTTCGACCTCATTTCAATAGCCATTCTTCACCGGAGAGCCTTCATCGCCGCCGTTCACACTTCTTGTGATTTGTATTCTAAGTAGCTCACAGATCTTTTGTATTCCGGGACGATAGCAATCTGAATCCTCACGCTGACAGTAGAGGCTGCAGCTATCCTGCTGAAGCTGGGAGGGGGGGGGGGGGGGGGGTTGTCTTATTTATTATGAGGAATGAGATCTCTTTTGTTGAAATCCTACTAAAAGATAATCTCCATGTACACACAGACTCCGCAGATGATGAAAATTACATTGCAAAAGCAGGTTGTTTGCACAGTGCACTGATTATACCTTTTTTTTTTTTTAAAGCTACAAGACAGGGCACAGATATTACACTGGAAATTGTTTTCTCTTTGCCCCTTTTTTTTAAATGAATGAATTTGAAATGAACAAGAATACCAATAAACCATCCAAATGAATGCCAAGAAAACATTCATAACTTTTGTGTCACCCATCAATGCGTCTGTAGCAGTATTTTTGACGGAGCAGAGCTTTATACTGAAATCCCGCTTCCAATTTCAGCATTTTCCTCGAGTCTCCGAACGTTCAATTAGTTTTTATTCATGCACTCATTGGACCTCATGAATTCTGCATCGTTGGTGCTGATTTATAAAGTTAGTTAGTAGTACATTCGTGAGACATTACGCTCATAGATGTACTGTTCGTAAGGATGGCAAAGTGATCCAATACCATCTCAATCTGCAACATTTTAAAGATGCCTACGACTCCAAACAACACATCAGGCTGGATTAAAAACAATTTAGGGGAATTCGAGGAATTTGTAGTTTGTAAAAACACATGAATGCTTCAGACAAAATTCTTCTCGAATATATACTCAAGAATTAGTTAGTGGAATCCCCCTCTGTTGTGAGAAGGATGTGAGAAATTAAACGAAAATGAAATACTGCATGTGTCATCCAGCACACAGATGCCATCCAGGAGCTCTGCTTGCAGACAGATAACAGAGAAACTGTCTGCGTCTGAATGACGTTGATAAGAGCATCATACCAATACAGTAGCCTTTCTCTGAGCTGCAGAGTCCCCCTGTTCCTCTCCTCAGGACTTCCACTGCTGGAGGATCTGAAGACGACACACACACACACACAGGATTAGTCTACAACCATCCCTCTGGGAATGCTGTATTATTGCTGATTATTAGATTATCTATTTAATTTTGCTATTGTATCAAAGTTATAATCACTGAGCTCCTAATTTGTTTTTGTCTGAGTGCACACATCGCTGTTGAGTGTCACCAGATTGCTTTTAAATCCAACTGGGCGAGTGTTTCTTTTTCTGCAGATGCATCATGCTAAATACCCATATTCTAAGAGAATGACAAATACAGTTACCTTCACACAAAAAGCATATTCTGCAAAAGCAGCATGCTTGCGATGCATAAAAAGGTAATTTAGAGAAGAGAACATGTTGATTTTGTTCTATAGAAATTTGCTTTTTTTTTTCAAAATGTTATGTCGTCATGCAGGTAGAAGAAACCCTGTTTACCGCAAGTAGGCGTAATCAATGCAAACAATGATGCACGTTGACTCATTGAATCTATCAGTGCTCTCATAGATCAAAGACATAGAAACAGCATTTGCGTGCCCCACGGAGGAGATTCGGTTTCAGACAAGCGTCGGCTCCCTCTGAGAGGAGGGTGGGCCCGTCATCATACCTTAACTGAAATCAGAGAGGCTGGGTAAAGCTGCGAGAAAATGGATGTTCAACACTCTGAGGCCTGATACATTTGATAGAAATCCCACATTATAGGGTGTGTGGTTCTTTTCAAATCCTCTGGGGGTCATTTAGCACTTGGCAGGGCAGACATAAGAGCACTTGAGAGAGACACGGTGTGTATAAAGGTGAGGATGGATTCAGACCTCCGCTGATGAAAACTGTCATCAGACACAGTTATGCAGTGATTTGTAGAGCCAAATATGAGGCCTGGACGCTCTAAATGTCAGTCCATGCAGAATGAGAAGGGGAAGCGCAAAATATGAGGCTGCTGCTGAGCGGATGATATATTACCAGGAAAGCATGTGTAATCCTAAAATTGTTCTAATTTTCCAACAACCCTTGTGGAAAGGCTTCTGTAATAAAGTGTCAGTTTATAGTGATCTTATTAAACTAAAGATCGAGTCAGTCATTTGGAAAAACCACCAAAACTTTGGCTTTGATCGCATCTCCAAACCAAAAACTTTTGTATATCAGCGCATTTAATGTATTCATTCCTAACAGTATGTTACAAGGATTTCAAGTAATAAGTCATTATGATAACAGAAAGTGTTTCTGAATATAATGACCTATTCTACCTTTAACAACACCTGTATTGCTGCATTTATTCCATATACTTGATTATTCATTATATTTCTCATTTTATTCCAATTACATTTGCTTGTGATTATGTGTATGTGAGCCTGATATGGTGATTTTACTCCTATGATGTGTGTGAGTCTATGTGTGTATGTGCTGAAGATGACATATATGATTGTTTACTTGCACTCTTCTTGTTTTCTATTCGATTTCTAATTGATTTCTATATAACTATGTATACCTGTTGTGAAGCACATTGAGTCTGCCTTGTGCATGAAATGCGCTTTATAAATAAAGTTGAATTGAATTGAATTGAAATGATGTTGTTGTTGCAGTGTCACAATGTATATCAGGCTATTATTAATAACTATATGAGTTATCAGGCTATTATTTAACTATATTACTATAGTTCTTGCTCTTTACTTCCCGTTGCATTGCATACAGACACAATGCCAGAAATGTATTAAAAAAATAATGTAAGCCTTTTGTCATGAAATAATTGTAACAGCTGCAAAAGAATACAGTCCTTTAACACGCTGTCCCCAGAGACTTGCTGCAACGTTTTTTATGAGGTGGCGAAATAACAGACAGTTTTTTTTTTTTTTTTTTTTCTGTACAAAAAGTTTCACAAACTGCCGTCCTCACCACAAGCAGATTCGTTGGTTTTTATAGCGCACCCGTTTTTGGAGACGAACGCATCCTCCCACTCCTCCTCCTGCTGGGAGGGCGGGGCCAGGCGCGCCTATATATCGAGTTGATTGCTTATAGGCGCAACTGATCACCACGCTGCAACACACAGACGCACACTGCTCCTGACGTTACGTTATCAACGAGTGGTAAACATGGAGGTGAGTTCCTTTAGTGGTATTTTTTTAAACATGTGGCAGTTTAGACCCGTTTTGCTTGAGGCGGTTTAATTATAATGTAGACTCGTTGTTGTTGTTGATTTTAATCATTTTTACACCAGTGTTTTTGTTGGTATATAATTCACTCATTTTACAAAAAAAAAAAAAAAAAAATCAAATACATTGCATTTCATCCAATGGTTAAAAAAAAAAACAATACATAAAAAAGTGCAAATATAAATTTAAACTTTTAGACAACACCAACTTTAGAAACAAGTTAGCAGATTTATATATGTTTTTCTTAAAGAGCTGATGTGATAAGTAATGTAACTGTCAACTGTTTTCTAACTTTTCCATTCCCTTTTCTTTCAGATCCTTGACTATCCATTTGACTTCTTTGATAACGTTACTGACAACATGTCAGAGGGGTCTGGAGATTTTGCCATAGACATCCAGGGGCCATGTGGCAGAGCGCTCAGCAGCGACTTCAACAAGATCTTCCTACCAACAGTTTATGGAATTATATTTATCCTGGGAATCATCGGCAATGGATTAGTTGTTGTGGTCATGGGCTACCAGAAAAGGGTCAAAACGACGATGACAGACAAGTACCGGCTCCATCTCTCCCTGGCTGACCTCCTGTTCGTCCTCACGCTGCCCTTCTGGGCCGTGGATGCCGCCAAAACCTGGTACTTTGGAGGGTTCCTCTGTGTGTCCGTGCACGTGATCTACACGGTGAACCTGTACAGCAGCGTGTTGATCCTGGCCTTCATCAGTCTAGACAGATACTTGGCAGTTGTGCGGGCCACCAACAGCCAAGCTATAAGGAAGCTGCTTGCGAGCAGGGTGATCTATGTGGGTGTGTGGCTGCCTGCTGCTGTGCTGACCGTACCTGACCTGGTATTTGCCAGGGTGCAAGACATGAGTTCTTCAAACTTCCGTGTTTCCGATGAAAGCATGGAGACAGACTCCAGGATCATCTGCCAGCGCATCTACCCGCAAGATACCAGTCTAATATGGATAGTCATATCCCGCTTCCAGCACATCCTGGTGGGCTTCGTACTGCCCGGGCTGGTCATCCTCATCTGCTACTGCATCATCATCGCCAAGCTGTCTAGAGGAACCAAGGGCCAGGCTCCGAAGAGGAAAGCGCTGAAGACCACGGTCATCCTGATCCTTTGTTTTTTCTCCTGCTGGCTGCCCTATTGTGTTGCCATCTTTTTGGACACCCTGACCATGCTGAATGTGATCTCTCCTTCTTGTCAATTGCAACAAGCGGTGGAGACTTGGATTTCTATCACAGAGGCGCTGGCCTATTTTCACTGCTGCCTAAACCCCATCCTCTATGCTTTCCTGGGAGTTAAATTCAAGAAATCAGCCAGGACCGCACTGACAGCCGGCAGCAGATCAAGTCAGAAAGCGACTCTCATGACAAAAAAGCGTGGGCAAATTTCATCCGTGTCAACTGAGTCCGAGTCCTCAAGTGTTCTGTCAAGTTAACAAACAGTCAAATAAAGTCTGTAACTTGATACCCCTCAGGAGAAAGAAAAAAATAAGCTCCAATTCCAAAGAACTTACTACATTTTGTAAAGCTGTAAAAGATGTAAAAAGAAGAGTTTTTTTATACTTTTGGATTTCTTTGCCTCTTTTTTTTTACTGCGATTGTGTGTGTTTTTATTGGGATTTGTGTAAGTTGTATGTTGCTCAAAGCAGATTGTGTCCTCAGGCTGTGCCTCGTATTGTCATTCAACTTTACAATCAGGATCCATTTACTGTGTTTTAATCTTTGCAATTTGTGCTGCTGTATCAAAGCTCAGGTGTACATACTTTTTTTTTTCATGGATGGTAGCTGCTCTTTGAATCCTGTACATAGTTTGTAGCATTTGCATGTTCGCACTTAAATTGTGTGATTATCTGAAAGCTGTTATTTATTGCCCACAGTCACACTGGATGTTTTTTTGTTTTTTTAAAGTTTTGTAAAAGAAAAACTGCATGCTGCTTTTTTACCATTTGAAAAAATAAATAAAATAATTTCATTGCTTCTCATAATGACTGTGGTTTGCATTTTCACCTAAAAACAGCTCCTCCTTCCCTTGGGGGTTGGGGGATGAGGCATGTGTGTGTGTGTGTGTGTGTGTGTGTTGGGGGGAGGGGGTGCGTGGGTGCTTGGGGGTCAACACAAATGTCTCCACCTGATCTGGCTAGAAAGCAGAAGGAGGACAACGCAGGCAGACCCTGTAATTGTAAGGACATCTGTGCACTTTTACATCTTTAGCAGCAAAGGCACAAAAGCTAAAATCTTTGGTTATAATTAGCACCCATATGGCTCCCTAACAAAGAAAATAGCATGTTATGTTCTCCTTTGACTCGTTCCTTTCTTCTCAGTTAGATATACTGCCTCCATTACATTTGGCTTGTAAACAAGTGTTATCCTCATGCACTTCTCAGGCCGGGTCAGTGGGTCGGTTTAGTTATTTCCCAGCTCACAAAACAAAATGAAAAATAGTATTCAGGACACAGGTTGTATATTCTAAAGATGCAAAAAGGCAGACATATTCTTTGTGGAGCACTCACGCAATATATCGTTGGCAATAAATCTGCTGAAATTACATAGTGACAAGATAAGACATAAAAAAATGACAAGTTTAAACACACATGCTGACATCAATCATTCTGTGGGTTCTTTTATCTCCAGCACATACTAGAAATGAACCTGGGTGGACTGGTGACAGGGTGATGTTCAAGTTGGAGACCAAAGGAAGTCGGCAGCAATAGATGTCAAGGAGAATGAAGTCATAACGGCTGCTGAGCTATGTGACGCTGGCATCCATTCAAGATTCCAAATGAGGGACATTTCCATTTCTTTACATGTAAAAAAAGAAAGAAAAAAAAGGTGTGAAGAGCCTCCATCAGGCCACAAGGTTAATAGCTATTTGGGGGCTCTGGTCTCTCACAGTGAAAGAGGATAAAACAAAAGGTGCTTTTTTCAGTTGGAAATGTTCCCAGATGTTTCCAAATTAGCATACGAGCTGGACTGTCTCAGTCTGTGCAGGGACAGATATGTGATTAACACTTCAAGTGTTCAGATGAATCCCCTTCATCTGCTTCTTTTACCGCCATCAGGAAAGGAAGTTAGAGGCTTTGGGATCATATCAACACAGAATATACACAGAGTATCACCGTAAACTGATTGATCTAAACCTAATTAATCAGATCAGATAGAATCAGATATTCAAAAAACATGCAAATCACCAAACAATGTTAAGAATTAACAAAACAAAAAAAAACTTTTTAAAGGGTATATACCCTAAACAAACTATTTCCCTCTTGATAAAAAAAAGTCCTATCTTATCACAAGCATGATTTTGAACATTTAATTCAATTAAATTTTATTTATAGTGTCAAATCACAACAGAAGTCATCTCAGGACACTTAACACATTGAGCAGGACTAGAATATGCTCAAAATGTCCAGAGTCAATACAATTTCAAAGTTCCAACATCACCCAGGGGCAAGCGTTACAGCGACAGTGTTCCTTTGGGTTCCAACTGCATTTGGTGTTGGTACTATAGTAGTAGTAGCAATAACAGTAGTGGTGAAGTTGTGTAGCGGGGTAAAGACAAGATGAAAATGGTGTTAATACTACATGACAGTTCCCAAGAGTTCACCGCATTTAAAGGCATTTGCTTCATGAATGCTGCCAATTATTTGGCCCCACATGGGTGTATTACATGCCATTCTCAAAATAAATAGCCATTATCACCGCAACAAAACATAATGGGATTTTTTACAGCTTGTCCAAAGTGCCCGCTTGAGTGCACAAATGATACTCAGGGCGCCTCTGGGAATAAACCCCTGTATGCAAGAAGGCGTCCTTTCATTCATAATTAAAGCTTTTGCTCTCTCTCTCTGTGTGATGACAAAATACTGACTGCTCAACAATATACACAAGCCATATACTGCCTCTTCTGTGTTTATTTAGATACACTTGGCTCACCTCATATGATAATATTCTCATGATGCTGTCACCATCTCTTGCACTACATCAACATTCATTTCCTGTGCAAATTTGTTTGCAAAAATCCAACTTTCTGGCATCTAATATATTAGTTATAACAAACTCATTAGTGTGTGTTGAAGTAGTGACGAGTTTCTTGTTTGCTTTATAGGTTAAAGGCCAAAGTTGTTGAAATGGATGGGAAATGCTTTCTTCTGGGGATTCATTACCACTAAGTTTCTAACTGCAACTTGAAACCATTGTCCAGAAGGACCTCATTTAACTGTTGTTGTTGAGATGTATCATATGTATGAGTGACAGCATAACCAGTACGTGCAGGGAATATTTTAAAGGGCCATTTCTTAGGATGAAAGCAACGCAAATACCACAGGTTCCTTTTGGGCAGTGACCTGTTCTACTAATGGTTACATTGTTTTGGTTGGAAAGTGAGCAGCAGGAAGGCTGTTTCCTGCATCAGGAGCTCCTGTGGTCAACAGCCTGAGAAAAGCTTTGATGACCCCCCACTGTATTCAAACCATGACTCGCAACGCTTGGCCATTCCTGTAAAGGTCAATGGATACCTGGATGCACCTAGTGCACTCAACCCAAGGCGTGAAAGCAATTTCATGGGGAGTGTCGATTTTTTTTATTCTAATGGTTTATAAAAATCACAACATGACCACACACGGTGGTGTTTGTGGGCATGTTTGTCGGTGTGAAACGTTTATTTACTTACTTCAGAGATTTCACAAGATCTCTGTGGCACCTCTTTATCGGAAACAGAATTGCATAGATTCATAGGCTGTCAATAATCCTCTTACACCAAAATATCCCCTGATGCCATTACAGGTTTTAAATGTACAGCTTTTAATGCAGATACCATGTTGTATACCATATGATTCATCTGTCACTGTCAATATAAATCCTACACTGAATAAACGGTAGAGCAATTAGACGGTATAGATCTTTACCACAGATAATCATCCAGGATGAAATTATTTGTATTTAGTTAGAAATATTTCTTATTTAGTTCTTTGTATTTTTTTTACAACTTCCAGAATACTTATCTTGTATATACAATACTTTTTTTTACATACCAGTTCTGTCTAATATTTTGCCATTTTGTCCAGCTTTGTTGTACATGCTGGTATTTCTAATTCTGTTTTAATTTTTTTTTAAATAGTATGTTTCTTTGTATGTGTTATTATAATATTATAATCGGCCAAACATGTAGATTCTTATTATTATTAAAGACTATACTTCTACATATGTCATAGGTTGCATGCTGCCAATGTTTATCATATCTTATAATTCATAACAGTTTTACCATGAACAATTATGATAGAACTGACCCAGCCATTATTTTACATGACGCATTTCCATTATTTCGTCTACCCCATGTGCACAACGGTCAAAATAAGTCAGTCGGAACTACAACGAGAGGTCCGTATTTTCTACCCGGAACCGAAGGCATCCGGTAGCTTTGGTGCTCCGTCAAAACAAGTCCTTCCTTCCTGTGCCAGTCCATGCTTTGAACAGCTGATGTGGTGCTTTTCCCTGTCAGACAGCCGTGAAACATTTTGTCCTCATTCTCCAAGAATATAGTCCGACATGACTAAAGAGCAAGTCGAGGGGTAAGAACGGCGTGGAAGTTGTGCGTGTCATATCTGACGTCTCCCAGCAACGCTTTCACAACGCTTTAAGCGTGTGCTAGCAGTAGTGCGGATAGCATTAAGCTAGCATTACCTGGATATCCAGCAGATTGCATCATCTTGACAGTTTAAGTAAAGACATCGTGAAGTTTTACTCACGTGAGCAATACGTTAAAATACCAGCAATACAACACTATACCAGTGACTAGTGTATCTACGGGAGGGATCTTGAAACGCACAATTACATTATTATATTACAATCCCTCAATTTGTGATGCCTTTCTTATTACGCCATTAGCACAGATAGATTTAACTGACACGTGTCTGGGATGTCTGGTGAATTCGCCATGTAATAACTTTTTAAATGTGAAAATATGCCTTTATACGTGGTCCATTTCGTTATGGTAACAGACTCGAAGCTGCAATGCGAAAGCAACATTTAGACCAAATACTGCAAAGTGTAGATTACTTGCAAAGCAGCATTACTGAAATGTGTCTCCTTATGATTTCGGATATCACCCTGAGTATTATTACTCATTTATTGGTTACTAAAACAACATTTAGAAACACGGTTTATAAAAGGAGTCTGCAAATCCCTGCCTGTCCCAACCGGTCGTGCTCATGCACATTCCACTGTTGTGCTTCTGTCAGGTTTGCCTAGGGTCACAGGCCGCGTCGTTAAAGTTGGAACTTATAGCCAGCAAGGAATATTTAAGCTGAAGCTAAATAAAGTGGTCTAACTGAAGCTACTGTAACTTATTATAGAAAATGCACCGAGATACACTGCAATGCAAATATTATCTGACTAACATTAGCCCATCCGTAAATGATTAATTAATACAACACTTAGCTACATTGGCGAGTTGTGTATTACTAAAATGTTATGGTACAGACAACATCAAAACAAAAGCTGTTTTCTGCAGGATAATGTAATTACAACAATGTCACAGATAGTAGTTTTAACAATTACCCGTGAATTGAACCAAACTCTGTCAACAGCATTCGCTTCACAAATGTGTAATTGCATTGGCTTGCATTTTGAAGTGTAGAGCTTTCATTTGTAAATTGGACGTACAAGGACTTTTTGTATATGCAGCCATTTATTGTTTTTAATGAATACACCTGTTGGACATGTGTGTGTATCTGTTATTCACTAAAGGCAGTTTACTGAGTTGTGATAGTTGCCAAATAGGATTCACTGTTAATTTTTAAAGAATGGACGACCATGCAGTTTGTTTGTGGATTGATTTGATAGCAGATTGTAGTTATTTGTTCACAGCTGCTCCACAAACTCATCTGACTTGCCTGAGGGTAAAAAAAGCTTGTTGATGCAGTTCAACAAATCCAACTGGTTAACATATAACATATCACCAGCCTGAGCTAATCTTTAAGTATGTCTTTATAGGTTCTGCATCTATTGGACAAACATCCTAAAACATACATATGATTAGCCGAAAGCTCCCATGTGTTATATCAGTGTTATATGAACCTGAACTGCAATTAGAATTAGATAGATTAAAGGAATATTTGTTTATCAATTACTAACATGTGAGAAGTAGCTATGTTTTTCTTTCATGCCTTCCATTGACTGAATAATCAATCAAGAAAAATCCTTGATGAATTGATGTAAATGAAACATCATCAGTTTTGATACAATGATGCTGTTACACATCTCTAAAGAATCGCCACTGTAACCTGGTGGAGGGGTTTGTGTGCCCCAGCGACCCTAGTTGCTGTGTTGGAGGCAATAGCTCCTGGCTCGGTCCCAGGGACTTCCACAGGTGCTCTACTCATCCATGTGAGCACTGTTAATGTGGAAGAGTTTTAAATAGTAAAGTTTGAGTGAAAAACATTTGCGTTAACCATACAAAGTTTTCTTCACCAAATCAAGGTAACACAGGGTGAGTAACTGATATACCAACTATTACCTTTAATCTAACAAGGTAGCATTAGGATACTTGTATGTATGTTTCAGGTAGTTTTGTACAATAGACACAGAACGTGTGCTGTTTCCAAACTAAAGCAGGGGGAAATATCATAAAAACAAATTCATGACCAAATTTATTTTCAGGTGTTTGAGAAATATGCTGCTGCAGTGCTGTGCCACCATTTCTGTATTATTTTAAAAACTTCTCATGTGAAACCATGAGCAATGTCTGCAGGTTGTTGGAAGAGCGTTAGTATTACATTAGGCAGTAATGGACTTTTAGAAACTGGTCTGAAGTCTTCTCTTTGAAGACGACGACATTATCTGATGTTGTTTTTGGTTCTTGTTTTGGCTTTATTGCTATGAATAGTTTGCAATTCGTCCTTGTTATTTCCTCTGACTAAACCGGAGCAGCTCCCATTTAGCTCCAAGGCTTCCTTCAGGTCTAGACACCTGGTCAGTGGGGAAAAACAAGCAGCACTCACTCATCCACCTGCAATCTTACCGCACTTTTATAAAACCCTGAATGCAAGCCTGTTTTGTAGAAGTGCAAAGTACAGGCTGTTTATTATACTCAGTCTTTGATCACCTCGTTTATTGCAGCTTTTTTATTGCCTTTTATTCTTTGACCAAAAATTGTGCCAGATATTGCTTCCTCAATAAGACACAGATACTGCCCTAATGTTGCACTGATGCAGGTCAGCTTAAATGAGCGTCGGAAATCCGATTAGCTCGAGCGCATACAAACAACAATGAAAGGTGAACTTTTGCTCGTCTCACATTACATGACTCTTCAACTGCAAGTGAAGTTCGTATGCATCATGAACATGTCAATGCGTACAATGGCGGCCTTGTACGAGCAACTACCGGTGTTGTATCTTCTTCGGATCTACGCTTTTCAGCTCGTTAAATCCGCGGTGCAGTGTTGCCCTGGTAACACGTCTTCACCACGTCACGTCTTTTCCGACTCGCTGGCTTGCTCGGTTGACAAAGAAGGGCGTATCGACTCATCTCGCCTCTGATGCGGCTCTGTGACTACCTCCGTTGCCGTCTCAGAGGTCAGAGAACATTCTGTCACCCCTGTCCGTCTCGGTTAGCGTTTACATCGACAACGGGGCGTAAAGAAGGCGTGATACTCCCGCAACGAAAGGGCAGCGTAAAAGGGGCTGACATTGTGTTGTGCTATGTCGTGTGGCAGGGGCCTGACAAAGTAAAGACACCTTTACTTTCAGATAAGACTAAATGTTATCATAATTGGATAAATCTGTATTCTTATGGATTTAAAGTGCTATTGCGACTGCTGTCTTCTAGTGTTTATCTAGCTTATCTTACTTTCTGACATCTCTGCTTTTAGCTGCTTTCCATCTCTCCATTCACATCAGCTATAGCTGTTTGGTTTGAAATAACAATAGGAGTAAAGGTAGTGCAAATACTTGGAAGCTGGACGTGGCGATGGCTCAGAATGAATTTTCCCAGGCGGTCAACAACTTCCTCATGGGATGCAGGAGAAATAGAAGGTGGAAGTTGACTTAAATGTTTATGTTATGCACCTCTTCCTGTTTCAGGGCGGCGACTGAGGAGGAGCAGCAGGCTCAGTCAAAGAAAGGCCTAAAGAAACAGCAGAAGGAAGCAGAGAAAGCTGCAAAGAAGGCTGAGAAACAGGCCAAGCTGGTCAGTGTTGTGATTTTGTTTTTGTTGTTTCACATCCGTCGCCGCCTCTTACAGCTGGTAAGGCTGTGACGTGCGGTTCTGCAGGGCATTGTGGGTCCAGGAGGGTCGGTTAGCCACAGGGGGGGCAAGAGTGTCCATTGTTTAAGTATTCCTGTCATTTTTCTGTTTGTTTATATCCACCCAAACAAAGTGTTATTTTTTTCGACCAGAGTGCACGACATATTAGCACATTAAACATTTTATGAGTGGCTTACTTACTTGAGTCTTGAAATAAGCAAGACTCCCACACACTTTCCAACATTTTTTACACACTTTATGAACAGTTTATCTGGAAACTGAATCAATTGCTGGTGTCTTGGGTTAACACATTTTTTTTGTATCCCACAAACATATCTGAAGTGTCAGCAATCAATACATGCATCGACATTTCATGGCCACAGATGTCACTATAATACATAATACATGTGTTTACTAGAGATGAACATAATATATATATATATATATATATACGTTACTATGGTGGTGCAATGTTTCCAAAACATACAAACTTCCCAAAAAATAGGGCAGATAATGGATTCATTGAAAAATAACAGATTGAGTCGTTGGTGACATTAGCTAACCGTGATGTCGTAGAACACATCTGGTTTCACATTTGTTTGCCAGGCAGTCTGTTGTAGCAAAATAATATGAATGGGTTAATCCCTCTCCATTGTTAGAAAATGTGTCATCTATCTTAACACTGGCTCATCCAAGAATAATTAGACACCCTGTGCATCAGTGTGTCATGATTCAACAGGAATTTATAGGTTGAAGCAATAAATTATCCTTTCTTCGAGCTGGATTCATCCAGTCAGCATGTTTCATGCAAGGAGCAGGTGTTCCCACTGTTTAATACCCTGGCTATTGCCGCCTATATCAGCGTGGTAAGCATCGCCTCAGAGAAGACCTGAAAGATGAGCTGAATGTTCATTGATCGAGTGTTAGCTTTGTCATCTGCCGTTGTGCACTTTTTGTGCTGACACTTGTCACTTTAGTTGGTCCGGTGTGGGTCGGTTGCTTCACGGCTATAGAAGGTCTATATCCAGTTCATCATAAGCTGCAATATCATCCATCATGTGACTGGATTATCATATCAAGGATGGGCGATTCCAATTCACGCCACCAGTCATTTCCATACACCAATATCAATTTGCATAGGAAATGGAATTGTAACTTTGCCAAGACACAATCTCGTCGCACTCTGGGAGTCATTTGCCTAGAAGTCAGTACGGAGATAAAGAATCTGTCCACTTACGCTCTTTCTATTACAAAGCAATATCTCCTCCTGCCATTACTCATTGTCTATGATGTGTTAGGGCAATGTATGGAAGAGCTGTGCCTTCCAGGGATCTGAGGCTTGGCTCCAGGACTGAGCTATGATTTATTAATTTTATTCAAACCCCTGATCGCACAAGATGAAAACACAATTCACACGACTGCTGTAGCAAAGCGTTTTTCAGTTGCTCCATTTGAAGTCAAATGTTTTTGAAAATTTGTAATATTTTGAATTGAATATATATTCTTGTTGTTATTTCCTGGGTATTTGCATTGCCCTTTAAATCACTGTCGCTTGTTTGTGTCTCAGGCTGCCGAGCAGCAAACTACAGAGGAAGATGTAAGTATCCCCTACAGACCGCAGTACTCATCCTCCAAGACCAATTCACCGCCTTTCTGTCTGACTTTGATTCTACCTCTGCTTTCACAGCTTTTTGCAACAGTTTGTATGCAAATGCTTGCACACTGAACTCACTGTCTCTGTTGTCTGTTTGACAATTTTCTCCTCAGATCGTGATAAGCACCATTATCTGCTCTGTTCTGTCTGTTATCTCAGATGTGGTAGACAGACTGACGCTTATGAAATCAAAGTGGTAGAGTTGCCTTTGAGAACAATAGAGAGTTGACGCGCATACGCTAAAAGTGGTGTGATGTTTTATTTAGCTGTTTGATGAAATGGCTGATGTGGACCGCTGAGATGTCATGCTTTTCATTCTTTCAGGACTTTGCCAAGGACAGATATGGTGTGTCGCCGTTGGTCCAGTCCCAACAAAAACTGGGTTAGTATTAAAGGTATTTCAGTCACTCATCAGTAAACTAACCGCCAACCAAACACCCTCTCATTGCTGAAATAATAATCAGATCTTGGAGATTAATTGAAGATTTGCAATGGAACAAATTACAAATGGGTAAAACCTTGTCTTTCGCCTTGGTGTGGCTACAAGTTTAATGGGAATTAAAGACCCATTTCTCTGTCAAATGCGGTAATGTTTGGTGTTTTGATAGTAGTTGAAAGTAGAAGTAACATTTTCCCTGCTGCTGTTTCAATTCATGACATTTGACTGATCACTCTTTCTAGATATTTTTTTTATAGTATTTAGTTTTCTCTTTTTGTCGCCACAATGTCAGCATAGTGAATGAAAGGTGTGCATTTATTCATCCATTATCACAAATTCAGAGAATATGACTATACAGTATAGACGGTAAACACAAAGACACACTGTTTGAGTATTTCCAGGTACCAGGTTTTGTTTTTATCTATGTGTGATTCTCAATTTCCTGTCAGTCATGTGACACTTCCCAGAAGTGGAAGACTCTTCAAAACTCACAGCTTTGCACGCTGCTCTGTCTTTTTTTTATTTGTATGTGTTTTGCTCTGCCTGACCTGACCGACGGCGTATTAGGGAATAGTGGTTAAAGTTTAGTTTTTTAATTGATTTAATATATTTAAAAACAATGATTGGTGAAATTGTAAGCCAGGTTGGCAAGGTCAATTCAAGATCACTCCTTCCTATTTGTGTTAAAGGCACAAGGACATAGCAAGACATTAACATACAAGTCGCACATATCAAAGCAAAATGCACGGTGAACATGGGTAATTTGGTGCAACGGGTTAAATGGACTTTTTCAAAATAAGATCCATACTCGAGGTGAGGAATTTAGCATGATAAAAAAAAAAAAAAAAAATTGAGAACGTGTCGTAACTCTCAAAAGTGTTTTGGTACAAGGTGTGACATCCTGACCTAGAGCTTCTCCGATTACCATAGCCTAACTGTCAAGTTACAGATAACACAATTACAGCTGATAAACATCATGAAAAAATGCTTCTGCTCTCTTCTCTCAACACGATCGCAGCAGTGATAATTGCAGTAACTAATAGTGTGCGATCGCTCCCGGATGAAAGCGGCAGCAGACGGACCTGTCGAGGTCGTCCATCTGTCTGGATGCTCTTTCAGCTCCAGTGGCAGCAAACAAACTCGGGCCTCCCTCACCTGCATGCCAATCCCAGCTATTGGGACATGGAGGGGGGGCTGAGGGCTTTCATGTGGGTTGATGCAAAGTTCTCAGCCAAAAGGGTGGCTCCATTTTCTCTGGTGTAGCCTCAGTGTCTGCTTCTTCTGCTCACTGATAATAAGGAGAAAGCATGCCTCTGAGTGGCACAGGTGAAACCAGAGCCAATTTGTCATATAGCCCACAGAGAATGGGTGCGTTAGACAGCTTTTCAGCAGCCCTCCTAGTATGTCTTATTTATTAGGCACGTCTGTAATTTGAGCATTTTATGGTGTGTATGTCTGCACATGCATGCTTATTCACATTTCTTTCTGCCTTTGGGAGTGTGTAGGGGTGAGTAGGAGGATTCTTTACACAGAGGTGGGGAAACAGATGCAGAAATGTCCTTTGAAGTTATAAATTCTTTATGTGTGTGTGTGTGTGTGTGTGTGTGTGTGTGTGTGCGTGCATGTGAGCAGACAGAGTGTTGGTACGGGTCCAAGACCTTATTCCCGAGAAAGCTGACCAGCTGATCTGGCTGCGTGCCCGAGTCCACACCAGCAGAGCCAAAGGTGAGATAACTCCCCGTCTTTGTTCACCTTTTCTTCAGCTTAGAGCCACTTTCTTTGTGCAAAAGACACAAACAGCCGAGATTAGATGACCCCTGTGTTAATCCTTGGTGTGCTGTAGTGAATTGTGAAAAACTTCTGCCCTTGGGCAAACTCTCCACGTCAGTCCCTTCTTTTCAAGACCCACTTGCGATACCAGTTGCCTTTTGACTTGCTTTAAGATTTCCCACGACCGAGATGACTGATATCGTTCTGTTCAGGCTGATCGGCGCTGAAGCTCAGAAACCACAAAAGAAACGGGCAGCTGTTACTGAGAAAATACATCCCAAACTGTAACCCCGTACAAACTTTTGATGAGACATTTCTCCATTATAGTTTCCTTTGTGCAGTTGTGCAGACACTTGCACAGCAGTTTTTCCTCCCCTATTCCTTCCATGTTAAGCAGAGTTCGACAACCTGGGGGCATTTTTGATATCATCGTCAGATTAGCATGTCACTGCCAAGCTCAGATAACCTGTAATTGTCAGGTCTCAGCTACTGGCAGCCATGAAGTCGCTCTATTTGAATACAATGAACCCACTCAACCTTTTCAGGTTATTACACCTCCGTATCAACGCCAGACCTTTAACTCCGGTAATAAACCTGTGATTACATAAAAAAACGAAGGACTCAATGATTATCTTTCAGCCATTTCCTTTCAAGATAACTTCCAGAGTCAAGAGTCACTTCCCCTCCGCTCACGTCTTCATTCTCTCCGCTCGCTCTAAGGATGTCCGTGTGAGCGGAATAACATCCTGATTTGGTCTGGGATGAGGTGCATCTGTTGGTGGGATTTTGGCATTGCTATTATCCCCACCACCCACCCCCTTCTCACAATCACCAGACATCAAAGTATCTGGGTGGTCTGACTGTCTACTGCCCTCAGTTTTTGTTGGCTAACTTGTTTACAGTCTTCCTAGGTGTGTGTTTGTTAGGAAGGTAGCAATCAGCCTTTCCTCACACAGTGCTCTTCAAAGAGAAGACTCCATTCACAAATGGTTCACACTTTACCTGCAGATGACAAGGAAGGTCCTTCCAGCTGGGGGATCCCTTCCTCCTCTGGAGTCACATGTAGACTTTTGACTAACGAAGGCACATTGCTTTAGAGAGAGCACCCAAGCTTTTTATTGGGACAAGCTTGCATTTAAGAGCCCGGCACCATCTATTGTTGTTGTTTTGTTTTCAGGGAAGCAATGCTTCTTGGTCCTGCGTCAACAGCAGTTCAATGTGCAGGCACTGGTCGCCGTGGGAGATCGTGCCAGCAAGCAGATGGTCAAGTTTGCCGCAAAGTGAGTACCAAGGCTGCACTTCCTGTCAGAGAGGGTGCAAACAATGGTGGGAAAACCCTGGGCCCTAATCGTCCGCCGATCCATTTTCACACATTCCGAGTGAGGTGGAGGTTCGGGGGGTATCAATCATTTTTCACTTGAAAACAAAAGCTGGCTGTTAACAGGGCGGGATACAGCAGTGTTTTAATGGAGCGGTTCCTGTAGAGATGGCTGATACAGCAGCTTGGATCAGAGGAGGAAGAATTACTTCAGCGCCAAGCATCATTATTCATGTTAGCAGCCAAATTGTAGTCCATTACTGCTAGTCTATGAATGAATGCAACTTTCAGTGGGTATGCACTTGCCCCTGCAGGGCTTTATGGGCAGGGCTGGTAAAATGCTGCTTTAGGCTGACATTTGATGGAAAAACTCTAAAATTGGACTTGACATGAATTTTACATTATTCTTGTATTTAAAGTACAAGAACATAAAGTGCATTCATCCGATTTTTGGAATCATTGTTTTCCATCCCTGCCAGTGATGAACTATATTTGTAAATGGGGAAGAACCTAATTATCATGCATTACTTAAATGGCACCCCCTGAAATGTTGCTAAATGGCAAGAGGGCAACACCCACAACTGTAATGCACCAGACCAAAATGACAGTTAAGACGTTGGATAATAAAGAACTTAAGCAACCCAGAGATTGCCTCGTCTGCGGTTTCATCCTCCCAGAGAATCTTGCAAAAAGCGGAAAGGAATCAGTTTGATTAAAACTATGAACAGCACGTCACTGACAAAGCAGACTCCAACATGATTGGGATGTGTTAAGCTCCCTTGTTGTTCCAATACAATTCCCAGCAAAGTTTTATAAGATGGCATCTGCAACAAAAATAGATAATCCATGTGATACTTCCATTCAGCACAGCCAGATTAATTTAAAAACTTGAACGTTTTCATGAAATATATAACTGATGGAGTTTATGTGCACATCTGCCTGACTCAATGTAAACAGGGCATCTGCTAGATGATTAATGAATACTTAAATGTGCATAAATTACCATTGAGCACACATTACTTATACTTTTGTTTTGTATATGAGACCCGAGGAGCAGTATCTTGAGGTTTACTGGAAACTAAACCCCAGCATTCTTCTAATGAGGGCGAGGTCACTGCTGCTCAGACCCGGGTCTTGACCTTGCTGTCTGAACACCCTGACCCCATTTTGTTAGAAGTGTCAGAGTGCCTTGACCACGCTGTAGGTCCTCCCAGTCGGTCAGCTGACCTGCTCCCAGCTGTCTTTGAAATTCATCATGAGTTTCTTTTCCCCTGCAATGTCGAGAGCATTGAACACAGGCACAGAAAGGACCAGAGACTTCAAACTGCATGTTGTTTATATCGCAGTATATTGTGTTTAGGACATCATATGTGCCTATTTTTCTATTAAAAATGTTTTATTATTTATGATTATATTATTATTTATATATTTCTTATTTTAATGCATTGCTGTTTCTCAATCCGGTTGTGCAATGTTGTGGTTGGGCAGTTACATTATTGTGCAATGCATTGCCACCTTACAACAGAGCAATGAAAATGGTTGCACGGTTGCCAAGACAATGTAGTCTTTTAAAAAATAGCAAAGTCATGCTGCAGCCTAACCATGTGCCATTTTTTTTGAAGAGTTGCTGCTTGCATCTAAATGTTACGTGCTTTTTGTATTTAAATCTTTAAGAACAGGTGGCACTATCAGTTGCGTGGCTTTCTAGCCCTTTGTCCAGTTTCACACACTTTGGTGTGATGATTGACAAGCCGAGTAAGACGCTGGATTACATGTAAATCCTCTCATAATAATGGCCAGGGCAGTAATGACATTGCAGGGGGGAAGTCTCATATTGTTTCTCAGATTGTATATCGAAGTCGTCCTCCCCTCAGTCACACAATTTAATTAAGTGATCCTCAGGCTCTGCAACCTTTACTCCACTCAAGTACCTCCGGAGCGCCCAGTGTTAAGCAGAGGGTGGAGGTGAATGAAATGTCATTGCCACTGCTCACTTTGATTGGAACTAATATTTAAAAGTTTCTTTTCAGAGCAGGTCTATCCCTTCACACCGAGCGTAACGGGACAGCAAACAGTAGCGGGTGTTTGCAGCCTTGGTGTCATCTTTAATCTTCGTCTGTCTTTTTGTTTGGCACAGCGGTAAATCACTCTCAGGTCTTGCAGGATAATGAGGGTTTGAGTGAGATCTCAGGTCCTGATGGTAATGTTTGGCACCGGTCCTTGTTTGTGGGCTTTAAGGTATCAAAGCCTACGAGGGTTGGTGGAAAACCTCCACTGTAGGGTCTCGGATAGGAAAGTCAGTCAGTCTGCTGAGCTCCGCTTGCCTGTTGTGTTATTAAGTGATCCATTATCAGCTGAAGAAATGGCCACATGTGTCTTTCATGGACAGGGTGTTGTGTTCCTGGGACATTGATTCAGTATGAAAGCAGCCGCTCCCTTTTTCCCGTATTTTTCATCTCCATGTGATATTGTCAACTCTCCGTCTTGAGTTAATCAGTCTGTTTCCCACAGTGGGTGCTGAATGTGTTGTCGTCAGCTTCTGGGCCACGAGACAGAGGTTATTAATGTGGGGATTTATTAATCTAACTGATCTCCTACTGGAGGGGGAGGACTATGGCGGCAGCTGTCGTGGGGCTGAAGGGACCGCAGTACCCCAGAGTTCAGTCCCTCATTACTGTTCTTTAATGAGGAGGAGTGAAAGATTACAGTGGGTCTCCCATCTGGCCTTGCGGTGCATTGCAGTCCGTGTTGTTCCTCTTATCTTCGATGATGCTCTCTGGGTTTCGGTGAGAAACCTGTGTAGGAAGATGGTGCATTGTATCTAAAACCTATAGTGACAAAATTGGAAATGGGTTTCATCACATGCTGTAGTTTATTGTATGATGGGGAATTCTTACCCCTTGGTGTGAGTGTCTTTTTGTAGTTAAGCTAGGTACTTTCCAGGGTCTGTAAAATGATTAGGGCTGCAAATCTTTTGCAACCAATTGACTTATATGCAATAAATAAGGGACTTTTTGATTATGCACATTACTATAATGTATTTTGGCTGTCATCTGCCTTGAGCTGGTCCTGGTTTAGTAGTGCATACCTTATTTTGATAGACAGTTGGGGCTAATAGGGCCTTTATACCTCTCAAAGTGTGCAGTGTGATACCACCGGATGCAGATATTTTCTAAAAACCAAACATTAAAAGCGGCTGCTTCTGAAACTAATAATAATATTGTGTCAGGTAGGCTCCCAGAATTTATTTTGAAGTGAAATTGTGTTTTCATGGTGTATTTTGGGGCTATTCCATAACAGACTGCAAAGTCAGAGTAAGATAACACGTGTGGAAACAGTGACACATCTTCTGTTTCTGTTTGTTTGAGCCTAACATAAGTAGACACACGTTCTGAGCAGAGGAAGGAGATGGTGAGCTTTTTTGGTCATGAAAGCTGCAAAGTTGCAATACCCCTTTCCCACCATTAGATAATGTTATCGTGGCAGTTTTTAGCATCCGTGGTGATTTGGGGAAAGCATCTCGTTTTTATCCACCCAAAGCAAAATCACTCAACCATATGCTTCACTACCCCCTGCAAAGTCACACCAAGACGAATGAAAACACTTGCATGCATCAGTCACAGCTTAATGGACACACTGTTCTCAGGCAGTTAGCCCCCGACACAGATGAATTTGTTTTCTAAGTGCTGTGCGTTGTTTACACTCCACCCTCCCAATTGTTTCCACCAGCATCACCAAGGAAAGCATAGTGGACGTGGAGGCGTCGGTGAGGAAAGTGGAGCAGAAGATCGAGAGCTGTTCACAGCAGGACGTGGAGCTGCACATTGAGAGGGTGGGCACGCCGTTTACTGCAATCACCCGTTCCTAACGGGCATAAACACATCAACACCGTTCATGATTATTAGTTACTTTAATCATCGCATTTGTGTTTATGTTGTAAACGGCAGGCAATACTAGTTGCACTTCAGTGTGGAATAGGGGACAAAGGGAAATACACATGAATGTGATATAATATGCACAGTATTGCAGGGCTCGGGGGATTGCCTAAGATTCTACAGTTGTTTTTAATGTTTGCATCCACTTCCTGTGGCTGATCATTAACGGCATGGGAACCCACAAGTTCGAACTCAGTCACACACAGTTGAGGCTTTGACGGGCGAGGCCGCCAGTGTCTTTCACTTTGACTTGTTATGTCTGCACGTGAACTCCAGGTGCTTTCCACTGTCGGAACATCTAATGGAAACATTGCTGGGTTATCACCCTCTGAATTTGAATGCTCTTCGTTTATTTCTCCTCTCAGATTTTTGTCATCAGCCAGGCAGAGCCTCGTCTCCCCCTGCAGTTGGAGGATGCAGTCAGGCCTGATGGAGAGGGGGAAGAGGTGAGGATGAACGTAGGGGTGCATGAAAGGCTACACCTAAAATTCTAACTATTCACCCTCTAATGTTGTTTGCACCACTGTGCCTACTAATGTAAAGTATTGGCTGACACCCAAGGCTGACCTTATTCATTCTTTCAATGAAGCAATGCATAGCAGTTCACACTGATTGCATGACATTCGGTTGTTGATTAAGGATCCACTACTTCTTGGTTTGGCTGAAAAAGAGAAAATCCAACCCAAGAATTTAGGAGGCATTGAGGAGAATAGCAAGTCTGATCCTTTCTCGAGGTGAAACTTTTCACTGTAAGTGAAAAGAATCATCATGTAATGGCATTAAAGCAGCGCTGTCTCAGCCAGACAAAAAGAAGCTCGCAGTCGACTCTTTTCCAGACGTTATTTTAGAAAATGATTTTCAGTGTGAGGAACTGGAACTGACTGTGCGAGAGTCCACTGTCGAAGGAACATGCCTGGAAGCCATGGAGAGGCTGGTCTCACTATACAACTGCAACACTAAACCATTATGCCTGAATGTATCTGTATACTTTATAGTAGAAGCGAAGTCGCAGCATATCCGTGTGTGAAGTTACTCCTTCACAGACAGATGACAGCAGTAAGGAGAATAGAAGCTTGTGTTTTTGGCCGACTCTAGGATTGGGTAATTAAACCTGGTTAAATTAAACAAGATAAATAGCACAATGGCTGGTACTGATTAACATCACATTCAGTGAGTAACATCATCTAGACTGACTCCCCCCCTGCCCATGCAAAGTGGGATTTCATCACTCAGTGTTTATAAGAGCTGGCAGCCGGGGTTTAGGGTGCCGTCTGAATTCCGATTTGTGCATCGATGCTGAATAATTTGAGAGAATCGTGATGCATTTAGGAAGTCATTATATTTCCCACCTGCAGCTCAGGTAGCAATTAATGGTCATTAAACCTTGAGGCTGTGTTTTGGAGTGTGAATCACTGGCTTAACAGCAAGTCACTGTGATACAAGTTTGATTGGTTGGCCGTTCAAATGCATCTTCACTAAGGTAACTGTTGCTAGGCCCGTCACACTGGCAATATTGCATTTTCAACAATATCAGGGAGAGATATTCCAAAGGAGATAATAGCAGATTTCTGGTCTTCTAGACCTGAAATACTGAAGGAAATGACGATAGTGTTCATTTGAGAGCTCCATTCACAATATAATTTGAGTATTGTGAAAGAAGAGGCCATTAAAATCAAGAGAAAAGCCCACGTCTCCTAATGTCAGCGTCAGGCACCCCCACGCCTTGGCACCTCACATGAAGCACAAACATCTTTTTTGCTATATTTCCGACTTGTCGTCGGATGGATGACATGCTTGTTTGTGAAATGCAGCATCTGGAAAGTAAACTTTGAGTATATTTATCTTGAAAACAAAAAGAGCTGCATTTTGGGATAATGGATTTATTTTTCTCAAAAATCTTCCTTCGTCAAGTTTGTCACAGTGATTAACAATAATGCTTCAGCAATAGCTGTTTGTTGCAAACCTTTCTATTAACAGATGTAAATAATATGTTAGGGATGCAGTGAAATCAAGCGTGGATCCATCTTATTCAATATCAAATGTTACATTATCATATTGCTTTTATATATGTATCATGAGCAAATCAATATATGGGTCGGCCCGTGTTTATCCTGTAAGCCAATCTGTGCAGCTGCAGCAGCATCCCAGGTGCTTTCTGAGGGGATTTAGCATGTCAGTCACACACTCGCAGCAGCACCTGCCTTCCCGAGAGACATGGGCCTCAACAGCCTTGCCTATCCAACTGTACGCCTGTCTAACCCTTTGTCCCCCTGCGTGGGGCTGTTTGCAGCAGGATGTGGCTACACAGGCTATTAGCTCAAACCCCAGCGGATCCTGAGGAAGCCTGACATCCATGACCCTGGAAGCAGTGGTTCCTCCTGTGATGAAACATTCATTCTTTCATTTGTTTTTTTTGTTTTTTTTTATCATTTTTGTTTATATTTTATCACCCCCTTGTCCCACATTGCAGATGTCTTTTGTTGAATTTGACCCCATTATAGTTGCTTTAACTTGGTTTAAGCTATGTGAGCTGGGCATGTTTCATAAACTAAAAATACCATATGGATTATTGTTATTGCAGGCTTATAATCTGCCAATAGTTGATATAAGAAGTAGTATTTATTTTATACAGAGAATGACGTGTTTTGTATGTTTCCTTGTATTGTCTTCCTTGTGAGATCTGAAAAGCCTACACAAAGCATTACACATCACATATTTCATAGTCTGCAAATTGTCTGGTTATAAGACACGTTTTTCTTTTTGGTCCTCAGGAAGGCAGAGCCACCGTCAACCAGGACACCAAGCTGGACAACAGGGTGATTGATCTCAGGGTAAGTTGTGACCAGAGATAACAAGTGTCTGTCTTGACGTATAGAATCTTGCAAGTAACATTTTCACATTTGAGGCTTTTAGTTCTTGTCTGGTGAGATGGGAAAAAAACTGTTAGTTTAGGCCTTTTTTCAGGCCTGCTTTACTTTATTTCCATCAAAATACTTTGTTTTACTATCTATTTATTTTTTAATTTACAAATCTGATAATAAAGTTGTTTAATTCCATCTAGTGATATAGGAAATGTAAAAAGTCAAAAACAGTTAGAATTGAAATGTAAAGCATATTTACAGTAAACGGAAAGTAGGCGACCTAAAAGTTACTAGAAATCTCTAGAAATCCAAAGTTAACCACTGGTGTCTGTGTAAATGGTATGGTTTAGTGGTAGATGCTCAACCTATACCAGCAGCAGTATAGACCTGTTTTGATCTGTGCCTCCCACGTGTACAGTGCAGCAGACAGGAAGGCACTAAGACCACAGCACACAGCCGTGTAGCTCACCAGCCTCGTAACAACACCTGTTTCTGTACCACGGAGGACTTTGAGCTCACAGACTCGAGTCTGTCATCAATTTTGTACTTTAGAGCCCAGTGAAGCTGTAAAGTGGTTCCCACACTGGCAGACTGACAGACGCTCCAAAAGGGAACCATTAACTCCCCCCAATAATAATTGAGTTCCTACAACTCCCCTTGTAACTTAACCATCCTTAAACATCAGGCACTTCACACTGAAACATATTAGGAAATATGTCCTGAAATACGTTAGCGTATGACGGCTAGACATAGTGGCAGACCCATCATTTTGCCGTGAAGTCAATCCATTTATTATTAAAGGTATATTATGCAGCAATTCCCTAAATAAAACACTGCATAGAGTGATATAAAAATAATCCCTCTATATCATCACTTATGGCCCACTAGACGTGTGTGGTAGTGTCTGTGTTTTCTCTTTTCTTATTATTTTGCTGTGATCCCGACTCTCCTGGGAATCAGAAAAGAGTGTTTGGACCCCCCCCCAGCCAATAAGCAGTGTGGACAGTCCACTCTCATTCCCAGGTCAAACACCGCTGTTTTCTCACATACCGAGGCTCATAGACCTCAGAGGTCTGACACAGGCACAGAGAGAGCAGACAGGCCACAGCAGGATGAAGCGTGCTTCTGCAACTTTAGTTCCAAATCCGGCAGCTTCCCTCATGTGTGTGAGGAGATGTGGATGTGTTTGTTTGAGCGCTACATGGTAACTGGCGTGAAACAATCAGAAAAATATGATTTATTGTTCTTCAGCTTATTTCACTTTACTACGTTGGAGAATTTTGCGACTGTTCTCCCACCACATTACCCGTGTTTCTGACTGGACGCACATTACACAAACAGGATTACTATTGCAAGGATAGAGAATGCAACCGTTCAACTGCCGTTTTGAAGAAATATCAACTGGCTGTATTACTAGAAAGAAGAATATAGATGGGCATGATTGAAACCTGCCTCCCTGCCACAGGCAGGTTTCGGGCCAGCACTGCCGGTGCCGCTGAGAGGCATCTCAGGTCCAGGTCTATTTAATGAGACGCCACACTGTGAGGGCACGCTCTGACAAAGTGCCAGTTTGAGTGTAGACAAACCGTTACATACCCCACCCCACCCACCCTGACACCATCTCACCACAGACGTGCTGTAAACAGGACGTGCTTTCTAATTTGTGAATATGGCGCACTGACTGGTTTTGAGTCGGGTTCAACATAGACCACAGCCCGACATGTAATACATGACACAAATGAGTCACATGAGTTGAGGTTCACGTGGGTAATTTGGTTGACTGCTTTTTAAAGGTTTGAGTATAAAGTGTTTTGAAAAACGGAAAGTTTTCTGTTTTCTTCGCTTCTTCTTTTTGTGAAGTATTCAGATTGGGGCTGAAGGAAAAGTTACAGCCAGACAGCCCTGAAGCACTGTCTGCAGATTAATGAGCTTGCCAGTACTTGGACATTATCACCTTTCCATTCTGCAAGCTGTTAGTTAGACAGGGCCTATTCAGCACTGGACAGCCATTAGTATTGGGAAAAAAGGTAGAAACAAAAACTTTTAATTAATGCCATCCTTGTGCATCTTTTATTGAAAGGACCAGGAACTGTCTTCACAAAGTCATGTAATAACTGGAGTAGAAAGCATCTAAGGCAAATGGTGTGGTTATTTCAGATGAATCAGTCAATTATTGTGAGCGTTCTCTCTTTTTGACATGGTCTGTCGCCCAACTGTTGCATTTTGTGGGGTTTTGGGGCTTAAGTTTCTACAGTAATCTCTCGGTTTAGTTTGAGCTGTTTTTCTCCCCGCCTAGATTTCAGCATTTACATTTCTAATGATAGGTTTAAAGTGCCTGGGGCTCCCGCTGGCTTTGAATGCATGTCTTACCCTTGCCAGTAGGTAAATGTCTCAACCTTCATCTTAAGAGGCGTTGCATGAGCAGAAATCGGCAGTCTTGTTTTGCGCATATCCGTTATGATTGTATAATATAGCCAATCAATCACGCCAGGTGTGGTAATGTCTGCGTGTGGCTTCATGGTTTTGTGTGTGTGTGTGTTTGCCCTCTAAAGACGACCACCAGCCAGGCCATCTTTCGCCTGCAGTCGGGAGTGTGCCAACTCTTCAGAGACACCCTCACCCAGAAGGGCTTCGTGGAGATCCAGACCCCTAAAATCATATCAGGTACACGTGGATCCTGCCCCATGGGGAGACTAATGCTAATGTGCATTGAATATTTTTTTTTTTTATCAGATATTTTAATAGAGGAGTGCTTGTTTACATATGATCGCCCACAGGTGTCCCGTGAGTCATCGTGTGACAGTTGTTGGTTTGACTTCCTGTGCACAATGTCCATTTTTTTTCTTCTTTCTTTTTTTAGTTCAGTTTATGCTCACAAAACCGTTTCAGTGAGTAATGGAGAATTTCTGAACCCAATCATGCACGATGTTCCAGTAAACAACAGACGGTGATGTGTGAAAAAGAGTTTTAGTGTTTTAGAGCCATCCGGATTTTAATCCAGCCATGGAATTTTGTTGCATCGACCGACTCTCACATTAGCTCCTCGGCTCTCACATTTCCACACAACGCCTTTCCTAATTTGACAGAGGAGGCCTTCCTTAAGCTTGCTCCCAAAAGACCATATCCAACTTCGACGGAGACGGAGGGGAAAAAAACTACTTAAGATTCAAACAGAAATCTTCCTTCAGAAGAGACAGTTATTTCGAGCTTTTCCTGGCACAGTGTCTCTCTCTTCCTGGTATCTTTTTTCTCAACATCGGGTGTGAGAGATAACTTGGTATTCTACATGTATACATTTTATCTTGTGAAAAACCTTTGCACTCGTTATCTGAAATGTATTCATTGTTTAAATCCTGGAGGAAAATCCTCAGTTAGATGTGTATATATTTTACAATGAAAACTCTATGAAAGTGAAGAGGGACAGAATTTGAAATATTATTAAAAGATTATTTGTATTTCTTACAACAAACAACAACATATTACACAGTCGTGTTCAATAATCTGCAGTCCTCGACCTCCCACGTGACTCGTAGGTTTGAAATCAGCTATTGTGAAACTTGTGATACTTCTGTAAACGTCCTCCTTCCTTCAAGAGCCAATGAAAATGGCTTAGCCTGCCCCTACTCGATTCAAAACTGGCGCTTTTTTATTTTGGCGGCTTCTGTAAATCAACAGTCTGTGCTTTTTGCAAAAACCACATCTTCCTGCCTGCCCACACCCATAGTACACAGTGAACAGATTATACCACCGCCCTACTATTGACAACGTGAGAATATCATATCATGTCTTCTGACGTCAAATAGGGAACCGCAGATGCGTTATGTAAGTCTGCCTGATGGAAACTGAATTTGTTTGTTTTGTCAACTGTATCGTTTTTTTAAAAACAAATCAGCATTCAAAAATCTGTTGTCAAAAGATTGTTGGCCCAAAGTGGTCATGGGAATATTATTATTTTCAATTAGAGTCCCAACCGAAAAGTCTAGTGAACAGTCATCATTAGCTGTGGGACAGTAAAAACCTAATTTCATATCTAATAGTTGTCTTTGTCCTTTTTTGCAGCTGCCAGTGAAGGTGGTGCAAACGTCTTCACCGTGTCTTACTTTAAAACCAGCGCCTACCTGGCCCAGTCCCCCCAGCTCTACAAGCAGATGTGCATCTGTGCTGACTTTGACAAGGTCTTCTGTGTGGGTCCAGGTAAGAGCGCCTCCCCACTGTCCACTCACACATTTTCATTCACTTACGGCAAACAGCGTAACGAGCAGCAAGAGTGCTGTGAAAACTGTAGACCCTATTAAGTCAAATGACAGTTTGAGAATGGCTGCGAATGCATTTTGGACTGTTAAACTTGAACAGACCTCCCTCTGTTGCTTTCCCTGTGGTCAGAGCTGCTGTAGAGCTTAGTGTGTTAGCGACACATCGGGATTGTAAAAGTCTTTATGGTGCTGTACTGAGTTTAAGAGCCCCTCGGCTCTTTAGATAAGCAAACACTGCCACCACCTGAGTGAATGCATACAGTCTGTAACGAAACAACCTCCATAAATACAACACATGCTATACACAGCCTTCCTTTTTTAATTTGCTACTTGCATGGGATTTTACGATGAAACTCATGTCTCCACCGAGACGAATAAAACATTTAAGAGCAGGGCGCTCACTCATTCAGTATTCTACAGACTCGACTGAGGTCTTTGTTTCCTTCTTAGAAGCTCCACTGGAGAAATCAAAGGGCTTAAGGTCATCACTGCTTCTAAAGCAACGATGCACTCTCCACTGTTGCCTTAGTTACAGTCGCACCGATTCAGCAAGTAAGGAGAACTGGAATCGGAAGTCGTGTGTAGTTAAATGTTCACAGCTGTGATGCCACCGTGAAAACAGCTGAAGAGGTCCGTCGTGGAACAAACGGGTGTAAACACAAGGCACGACTGAGCAGATGCCATGCTTGTTATGTGTGGAGTCGTTTTATTCTTTTCACAAAATGTATTCCAGAGTCAGATGCAGAAAACTTTGTAGTTTCTAGTCCAAAAAACTGTGTGCATACAAATGCAGAAAAATGTATAATCAGATTTAGAAAGCATGGCAGAGTTTTATAAAACAGTCATTGCGTGCATGTGCACATACCTGATTTCCACACCGCTCGGCCGTATGTGGGATGGAGACACTTGCTTAGTAAGGCCCTCCAACATTGGCGGAGCAATTCTCCTTCTGCACGATATATTGGCCCCTTTCACAGCAGCCAGTTTGGCATGTCAATGCAGGGTTAACCCAGGTGTCATTAATAATATTTATTATGGCCCCGTTCCATTTTAGTGGGCCGAGGCCCTGGTTTTGTGCATGTTGGCTCAATAGAAAGACTGACACTAAATACAACGGGACCATAATTAACTTGATCAATTACACGTTTCCCTTACCCTGCAATTACATGTCAAAATGTCTGCTTTAAAAAGGGCCCTTTTTTTCAAGCATTGCTATTGTGACGTGTGCATGCACAATAGTCTTGTGCTTGACACAAGGAAAATATGCACAGTTCTAGGTTTCCATGACTAATTCAGTGTTTATCATTAATTGCCTGCAATCTGTGTTTTGACACAACAGCATTGCATAATGAACCGTATGTATTTTTACACACCAACGGGCGAGCGTCTGCCAGGGGGATGCAACTCAGTGTGGGAGGATCTTCTCCCCGGTGCTGGCTCCATGTTTCACTTTAAGCTGGTCGGGTTGTAAAGGTCTGAGTAAAGGTGGCCCCAGCCGTGGGCTCTACGGCACCTCTTGCCCTGACCTCGGCCCTTTGTGGGACCGTGGACTTAAGACTAGCTGCTCCCCCTCCCCAACGGACGAGTCTTGTCATATCGCAGAAAAATAATGGTGCAAAAATGGTGACAAAACACTATTTCAATGAATCCGAAACTTGCATACTAAGACATTTTCCTAATCTTATGATGCCACCTGGACAAAGTGATGCTGAATAAACTGCCATTTCTCTGGAAGATGTGCAACCTATCACTTGCTGATATTAAATCAACACATTTCAGTTTTCAGGGCAGAGGACTCCAACACGCACCGTCACCTGACTGAGTTTGTGGGTCTGGATATTGAGATGGCCTTCAACTATCATTACCACGAAGTGATTGACTCCATCACTGACACCATGGTGCAGATCTTCAAGGGCCTGAGAGACAAGTAAGATAATGTAGTAAAGCTCAAACTAAGCGGTTGACATTTCTGTTTTACTCTAAAATTCTGTGAGCTGAGGGGAGGCGATGATTGCACTTGAAATTGATGCACATTACAGGCCACAGCTGCTGAGATGTTGTTTTCCTACTAAACAGAAGAGGTGGATTTTAACTGTTTAAATTCGGAGGATAGCAAAAAGTATTGTGTTTCATAACAAGACTATTTTCGCTGTTGAGTCCAGATTCAGTGTCGGCCATTGATGTCAGCTAAATCTGTTGATGTGGCTTTATTGCCTCCTAGTGGTGTGAAAGAGTGCAGCATGTGTAGAGAAATGTTCAAGCAGATCCTAAACTTTTTTTTTTTTTTTTGGACTGAATATGATATGATGGTATTCTGTAACCATACGTGTATTGATGGATGTTTGTCTTGTAAATTAGTTGGCATTACTAGAAGATACAAATGTATGGAGGTTTGGCTGGTGTGCTAGTACTTTTTTTAAGCAAAAAAAGAGTTTTAATATGTGTGCATGTGCTTCTGCCTGCATCAGCTTCCAGACTGAGATCCAGACAGTAAACAAGCAGTACCCCAGTGAGCCTTTCAAGTTCCTGGAGCCCACTCTGAGGCTGGAGTACACCGAGGCCTTAGCCATGCTGCACGAGGCTGGCGTGGAAATGGGTGACGAGGACGACCTGAGGTCAGAATTCATCACACGCCCTGTCTCTCACTTATTTTGTCAGATGATTTCATTTGCTGAAAGCAGAAATACACTTAGACACGAGTTTAAAGAGAGGAAATGAAACATCAGACCAGTAACTCAGCAGTATTTAAACATTCAAGTCATTCTTGTGATCAGTGCTATTTTTATTGAACATTTTTTTACAGCAGAATTAAGAATTGCATTGAAACATTTGTTTTTGTCATGGTGTAAAACCACTAAAAGACAATAAATAATTTTATAATAATCCCTTTCAGAAATGTCATTATCTCAAAGTTATCTGTTTTTAAAGTGAATGTCTTTTGCTTGCTCTATAGCACTCCCAATGAAAAGCTGCTTGGACGCCTTGTCAAGGAAAAGGTATGCTCAAATTGTCTTTTCATTTATTTACTTTATAATTTTGTGTATTCATATTGGTGGTTGGACACTGCCTGTAGAAAATTATGTCAACAGGTTAGGAAAACTATGATGTGGAATTAAGTATTAAAAAGCCATCATTTGATGGATTGTAGCATTTGTAGCATTTAGCATTTAGTTAGCTGTGAGAAAAGCTGCCAAAACAAAGCAAGGTGATCTAATTATCACATCCTAACACCTGAACATTGCAGGAAGTTTCCATTTAAATGATGTAGGTGGGGTTTAAAAACATAATAAAGAAAGGCAATGGATTTACAATTTCACATAATTCCATCAGTGCACGTGGCAAACGGACTCATTTTACAGAACTTTCGTAAGTGAAATGTCAGCTATAGTGCAGGACTTGGAATCAACTGCCATAAACAGGATGGTTTAGTTCAAGTCACTCATTATGCAATGTTACACAATGGAAACAAAAGGGAGAAGTAATTATCTTGATTCATCCACAGGTAACTGCCATATCCACAAAGTGTCTTTTTATAAACAACTATTGACTGTTTTCTTTCCCTTCAGTATGATACTGACTTCTATGTGCTGGATAAGTATCCGCTGGCTGTTAGACCCTTCTACACGATGCCCGATCCCAACGACCCTGTAAGTCTCCCACTTTATCATGGACACATACATACAGTGCGCACACAGTTGATAACTTCAAGAACACATGTTATTTTTATTTTAATGTTTTGTCTGTCTCTCTTTTCTCCTCCTCGTTTTTGTCCAGAAATACTCCAATTCATATGACATGTTCATGAGGGGAGAGGAGATCCTCTCTGGAGCTCAGAGAGTCCATGATGCTCAGATGCTGACCGACAGGGCCACCCATCACCAGATTGGTAAGAGTTTAGAGGTGGCTCTGATAAAGCCGCATGAAGTGATTTCTGTCTCCCTCTATCGGTGGCTGGTTGGAATTACAACACTAGGATATTTGCTGGATTGATGGTTTATTACAAGCTCTTAAGCCGTTCTTTGTTTCTTTGATTCTACAGATCTGGAGAAGATCAAGGCATACATCGACTCCTTCCGGTATGGAGCTCCCCCACATGGCGGTGGAGGCATTGGTAAGGAATATCTGCTTTTATGGGTACCACACAAAAAAACCTAACTTCTGTTTTAATGAACACAGATCACTTGTATCATCAGAATATACTGTATGTGAATATGGCAAAGATTGATGATTTGTTGGTTGAACTGTCATGCCTTCCAGGCCTGGAGAGAGTCTGCATGCTGTACCTGGGTCTCCACAACGTGCGTCAAACCTCCATGTTCCCACGTGACCCTAAGCGCCTGACGCCTTGAACCTTCAACAACCTTAGACAAAGCAAATGCTGGTGATGGGAAACAATACTAATCCACAATGCAGAAAGGGGGAGAGTAGGGGGAGCTAGTGCCACTCTGTGACTCAAACATGCCACTATGATTAACCATTAAGATGAAAGAATGACGCATTTGCAACAGTAGGGTGTACTTTATTAATTGGTGTAGTTGTCCAACAGCAGCAAATAACATATATAATATGGAGTTGGCCAGTGATATAGGGGAAGCTCCTGTAAAGGTCCACACACTTAATCCATTTTTTAATCCAGTCAGTGTTTCCAGTCTTGGTTCTTTTCTATGGGGATGTTAAAAACCTACATTAGTACAGATCTATGTCCCTCCTACTGCCAGCATAAGGACTCATGATTGTGGTCTCCAGCACTATGCCTATAACTACAGGTTTTGTATGTCATGAGAGGACAAAACAAAAAATAAAAACTTGACAAATCAATGACTTGGTTCTCGATTTGTCTGTGCTGCTTCTGAACCCGTCACCTATTAAGTTTTATAAACATTAGAATTTACAGATAATGCATCGTTTAATCATACACATGTATGTCACTCTAAGTATAGACTCAAGATAGTCTCTCGTGGTTGCATGATGCATGCATCATCTGCTACAAAACCAGTTGCTGAAACAAAAAGGCAAAACAAAATATGAAATAACCACCATGCATATAGGCTTTAGTTCCCCTATTCACAATTGGGAAAAAGTGATGAACTTAATTCACTGCTCTGCTTCAAAGAGTGCAGGAATATATCGAAGTGCTCAAGTGTTACTGACATAAAAAAAAAAATAACCTTTCATTTATTAAAATGAATAGCTTGGAATTTAGAAATTGAGAGCTGATGGTGAAACATCATAACTACATTTAGCAATATGTTCGATGTCAAACAAAATATCCTGTGAGTCCAAACTTGAAGATAACAAGATGTCCTCCAATAATGGGTTTATTCGGTAGCAGCTCCACTGAATTGAAGGATGAAGAGAAAGATATGAACAATGTCAATGTAGAGAGACAGAGCTCCGTAGATGTACTCCTCCGGGCTGATGGCCAACTCCCGATTTCCAATAAGAAGCTGGGTGCTGTATACTAAAAACTAAGAGAAAGAGAACATACTTAGAGCATAAGAATATATTTTTCAAGTGCAGGATGGAGATAACACCATCACAGGCTTTGACAACAGTTGGCAAAACTCATTACATTTTCATGTACATCTCAAATATGTACAAGCATTATGCACAGCAGTGCTTTGAGCTAAATGCTAACATGATAATGTGTGTAACCATCTCAGCGTGTGCGCATAGGTAATTGGTCATAAACCATTGTATTATGAAAGTGTATGATTCATGAAACATTTGACATGTAAGTGCTAGAGAAAAGTCATTACAAATCAACACAATACTTTTTGAGACATTTCACTCAAAACAACTTATTAATGAGAACCTTTAGTGGTGCTAAAAAACAAGGCAAGGGACCAGCGAGGTCATTTAGAGTCTTAAAGGGAACACCAATGAAAGTCATTCTGTATACACTGAAGGTCTAGTTGTTGAGATATATTCCATTCTGAACCAAAGAGGTGGACTGACAGTGCCACCTCTGGAGTCAAGCCCCAAGCACTAAAAATACCAAAATCCAGTGGGAAATGTGCCATGAAATGTGATGATTATGTTCAACATCCCCGGAGAAGGAGCATCCATTGTGCTTCAGTCCCAGACCACAACAATTTACCACAGATGATATCACATAGGTGTAAAGGCCAATTGCTGTGAAATTTCCTGGGCACCTTCATGGTCCTATTGCATTGCGATTTCACAGCCTCTTGTGCCCACATCAAGACAAACCTGATGGAACTAAGGCTCTAGAAATATCAAATTATCAGCATGTTGTTGGGCCTTTAATGATAGTAAGGACCATTGAGCCACTCGTTATTCAGCAATAACCTTGTAATAAATACCGTGCTCTCCTTAAATCCATGCGAGTGCCGACTCACCAGAGTGTAAACGATGGCTCCAATTGCGGCATAGAGCATATGCAGCCAAGGGACCTGTTGAGTGGCATAAGAAAGGCCTCTGAATGTGAAATCAGTCACAGAGAAACACCAGTAGAGAGAATAAATTAAAGTATTCGACCAAAGAGTCCTCACATATTGGAAGGAGAGCACGACGGCCGTAACGATCCCAATGATCATGAGCACAACGGAGGCAATGCAGAGAAGTCCCCCGCAGGAGGTGAAGTCCACCTGTGATGAGAAAAAAGTACTTAACCAGATAAAAAGGAAGTTAATCTGCTTCAAGTAGCATGGAAGGGTGTTCGAGATCATTTGAAAGATCAGAATGAGGTAAAAGAATCAGGGAATGTTGGATGGATGAGGCATGCACCAGCAGAATAAAAATGTTACTTATTTATCTCGAGTTGCAACAAACAGAGCAGTTGGATGCATCTTATCCCAAAATGTTTATAAATATTTAAAGGAACTCAGTGGCCCATTGTAATGCGAGACAAAGGCGTTCTTTTACACTGACAACAAAGACATCTTCTGACAAGCCACGGCCTACTGAGCTGCAGAGAGAGAGACACACATCTACCTTGGTTTGGAAGCAGAAGATTGTGACAGCTATACAAACTAATGCCGTTATTCCCATGGCAGAAACACCGCCTTTGTTTCATAATAGCTGTAAAAGATACATATAGTGATTAAAAAAACCTTTGCATATCACAGGGTGTAATAGATAACCATCAAAATGCACCATATTTATGTAATGTGGTGTATAGCCTGAGATGGAGCCAAAAACAAACCTCGAAATTGTTCCAGACATGTAAGACAAGGCGAGAGTCTGCAAGATAAAATAGTTTTCTTTTTACTGGTGGTCTTTGTTTTGTTTTGCTTCATTATTCCAGGCCCTCCTCAACATATTCTTCTTAGTTTGGCCATTTGGTTCATCCTCAACGACCTCTGACCCATACTCTCTAAAACAAAGAATACTTACAAATATTCCCAACAGCACAAGATTCCATGGGAAACGCCTCCTAAACATAAGTTGTGATTCAAATTTTAAAATGTATACAAATTAGGGTAATGAAAGTTGAAATGAGACAACATATTAGCAGGAGTAAATCTATTTTCTAACTTGTTCAAAAAGGCCAGGGCCATTCTTACCTCGGCCCTTTGCAGCAGACGAGAATGCAGTAAACCACAAGGTAAACCACACTATGGAGAGACAAATCACTGTGATTGTTATTGCATATAACAGCATGTCATGAGAATAATAGAAGTGTGACTTTTGTTTATTCTGGGGATTTGATTTGCCTATGCTTTTATTTTAATCTCATTGCCTTGAAAGTATGTTCTGATTTGTTCCTTGAGTGTAACTCACAAAGATGCCCAGTAGATGCCAGGGTATCTGATGACAAACAGCCTCACTGGGTCACTATGAAAGCACAGACAGAACGGGTCACTCAAACTAAAACTGTTCTTTGCCTTCCATCAACATGCATTACGTCTGGAATATTTGACTGTGATGAACACGAGCACTTACACGAACGTAAAGACGCCAACAACTGAAAAGGTGACGGCAAGCTGCACTGTTAAGATTAAGTAAACCTGCCCACAAACACAAAAGCAAGCAGGTGTGTTGAGCACACAAGAAAACATTCCAGCGGCTGTACATGATCATAATTGGCCCTCTTGAAGGTCTGTGTATCACATGACTGATGATGAAATATCCTTACCTTTCTAATGAAGGCATGCCGAATAGATGTGCTTTCCCACTGGGTGCTCAGAAAGTCCTCCATGTCTCCTGCAGAATTGTAAATAGCAAAGTGGTTATTTAAATGTCCTACAGTTGGAAGCTAATGTACTATAATACAGGATATTAAGTATCATGTCCCCAAACCTTGGCTGGATGCAGGCACTCCAGCAGACAGAGTCGGTATTGTGTTAGGCATCCCAGATGGAGGAAAGCCAGGGGCTGCCCACATCCCAGCTTGAGGGTAGACCCCCTCCCGGCCCCAGTAGCCAGGCGGGCCGGGGCACATGCCTGGACTGGGGCTGTAAGATGGAGGTGGTGGAAGAGGGTCGCCATGTTGTGGCTGGTGGGGGTAGTTTCCATACTTAGGATGGTGCAGCGCATCCTCATAGGGTGGAGGATTATCAGTTTTAGATGTCATGACCGTGCCTTAAAGACAGGATAAGTGAGCTGGCATGACATATGAAGACAAGACAACATGATACATATAAAAGGCAAACATATTCATAACATCCAACTCCTTCTCATGTCTGGTCAGTATGTCACAGTTATCCAATCAACTTTTAGGAAGGTATACTTTTCAGTGTCACAATTACTGAATAAATCTGGTTATTTTATGATTACACAAACAGGATTAAATCCACCTTGTAACAAAGGTAAAACTCCAAATGTCCGTATTAGCTATCTATGAAGCAGATGCAAAAATTAATGCACTATATAAAATAACAATTCTAGCAACAACAACAAAAAAGTCTAGATGAACAAAGACACATACGAGAACATAAACCCCCAAAAAAGGGAAGAAAGAAAAGACATTTTTCTCACCTGGCAGCGTTAGTCTGAGATGGGAGCACTCTTCCCTTCTGTCCTTTCTCTCCTTGGAGGGTTTGCAGACACCACGGGAGGATGTTGCTTCTGTAACAGGATATGTACACTGAAACCTACACTGATGTGCCTCACAAAGCACGGTGACTCCAGGTTGTTCAGGCTCCTATACAAAACAATAAAATAACATACAATTAAAAGAACAAATCTCATAAACTGTTGTGCCCTACAATCATTTAGCAGGTTATGTTAGTTATGCTACGTAGCACTACTCCCAAAGGTGGTGATTTTTTATAACAGGCTTCCAGAGAATATTTTTTTTCCAAAGGCCTATTATATTTCCCCTCTCGACCCAAATGTTAGGCCTATTACCTTGAGCCTACTGTACGTGTACTGCTCTGTCTCAGAACGGTGTCGCTAAATTATTTAGTCCACCAAAACTTGGCTGAATTCCGTATTGATGCCATATACAATTATTAAGTTGTACATGTAACTTACATAGAGTAGTAAATGATGGGCTAAAGCCTCAAAATTTTAACTTTGAAAAGGTTTCTGAATAGTGTTTTTGTGGCCAATTAACCAAGAAGAATTCAAATTAAGTTGATGAAGAGGTCATTTTATTCACATTTGACGTTTCTTGAAGAACAATCACAGTGGACTCAGTTGAAATAGAGAAAAACATATATATATATTATACCTTTATTATTATTATTATTGTTGTTATTATGTAATATTTATGTATATATATATACACATTAATAATATATATATTATACATTTATTATTATTATTATTGTTGTTGTTATTATGTAATATTTATGTGTATATATATACACATTAATAATAAAAAATACAGTATAATATAATAAAAAACACACACATATATACAGTATATATATATATAATATATATATATTATACATTTATTATTATTATAGTTATAATGTAATGTGTGTGTGTGTGTGTGTGTGTGTGTGTGTGTGTAGCTTTTTGTTTTTTGTTTTTTATCTCCTCGCTTCCGGGTTTGGCGTGGTGCGTCACAGCATTACGTTCCCCTCGGCGGCTATGGCGCTTCCTCCCTGGATCGGTACACTGGTTGCCACCGCATCCTTGTGCTGTTTCTTATGTTGCTGTTTTCGCTACAGACGCAAAGGACAAGTGCTCTGGAGGAAACTGCTGAGCAGAATAATGGCCCGCACGGAGAAGCCGTTGTTCCGAATTGCGTGAGTATGATTTGGCCGTCTTTAATAAAAAAACAACAACAACAAGATTTAGTCGTCACCGCGGTGATTCTCGTTAGCGTAGCTGAGCAAGATCTAGCCATTCTTACTAAGAGAGGCCGTCCCGCTAAACTCTATTCACATATCTACCAATTATAAGTTGCGTTGCCAGGTGACAAAGGTACTAACGTTACCCCTGCCATGTTGGTCGAAAGCCTTTCCTGAAACCATAGAAGCTGCTGTTTTATTCGGCATAAACACGAGCCACGAAGGACCCGTTTATTTTAGCAGAGGATTAAAATAATGCCAACCAACTATTTGTAAGCCTCTTTAAAAACCATCTCTTAATCACTGACACCACCACCACCCTGTCTTTTGAAAGATGGTGGTGATAGTATCACCAACCCCTGCTACCCCACACAATGTTCTAAGCCTTTACACTGTTTCCCAGGTACACGCTGTACACACGGACCAGACTTGGCTACATGTTCTACAAGAGACAAATGAGGAAAGCCAGAGAACATTACCCCTCTGGACACTCCACAGCTCAGCCCATGGAGCTCAACGGTATGAGATGCTGAGTGGCACCCACAAACGTTGGTTGGGTCACACACAGTGCATTTGTTGTTAAAGACATACTTTATATGTACCTTTTCAGTTAATACGTCTACCATTCACAAATGAAAACATTTAATATTAACATTTCATATGTCATTCTTTGTGTGTTCACAGGTATCAAAATAATTCCCATCCCGGTACTGTCCGACAATTACAGCTATCTTGTAGTTGACATGGCTTCCAGTGTTGCAGTTGTCGTCGACCCTGCTGACCCTCAAACCGTTCAGGTGAATTCCTTTGCTGTTAATTGTGTGCATTATGTGTAGATATCACGTATGTGTGACAGATGTGACAGATGTTTCCCTGTGCAATTACTGCAGCCATCTTTGTTGTGAGAGTTGCAATACACTGTTGCAGGAAAAGTTGAGAAACGCCAAACATTTGCCGTATCTCATAGCAACACTATCTAGAAAAAAAAAAAGAATTGAATAGTTGCTTTGGCTCTATTTCAGTAACGTTTTGTGGGTGCTGTCAGGAGTTGGTTTATCAGTTTAACGTGAAAGAGACCAAACATAAACTAAAATCAATGGATTATATGGGACAATATAAAATGAGATATAGCATGGTCCCATGGACGCTTTAACAATTCGGTTATATTACAAAAATGATTTGATGAAAAGGACTCATAACATGGTGTAGATAGGTACAATGGGACAGGAAAATTGGTGTTTTATGTGTGATTGTAATTCTTGACCACAAACCACTTTTATCAAGCTTTCAAGCCCAAAGTGACCCTGATCCTGACAATTCTGCCCTTTTCTTATTTAGTCAGGTATTGTAAAATGACTTACACGATTTCAGTGCACTTCTGTTTTTTTTTTTTTTTTGCCTTAGAATTATGTATTTCAATAGCTGTGCTTTGCATGAGCATGTTTTTGCATTTTCAGCAGCCTCTGTTATGCACCCAGGTAAAATGATGTCAGTCATACTGATGCAAGCTGTTTGATATGGTGATTGAAAGTTATGACAGCACCTGCAATCTTTCAGGCAGTTCTGGAGGAAGAGGGAGTGACTTTAGAAGCAATACTCTGCACACACAAGCATTGGTGAGTTTAGAGATTTTTGTTTATTTATATTGTTTTATTTTCATTTTGAATTTGTAAAACACATGAGGAAAAGGGGCTATACCTACCAATTATGACTATAAAAACGTAATATTGTATGTAGTGAATAGGGGTAAACGTAATGTTCTCATGTACACAATCGCTGGTGTTACTATTATAACACGTATTGTATCTTATCTAAGGAAAATATTACCAACCCTAATAGGATTACCTTTAAAATGTACATTTATACATCAGATATTCTCCCAAGACTTCATCTAGAATAAAGAGTGAGTGGTTAAAAATGTAGAGTGTAGATTGAAGGCCGAAACAAAATGTGTAATGGTCCACAGTACTGGTAAGCCTCTGCTTTCTGTTCCATTTACAGGGATCACAGTGGAGGAAACAAAGGGTTGAAAAGGATTCACACCTCATGCAGAGTTTATGGAAATGCAGCTGATAACATTCCTGGCCTCACGCAGTAAGTTCCCGACTGTACGGACCCCTGTCTCGTTTCCTCTGTCAGACTAGTAGCATCTGATTGCATGGTATATTATCCTAGTATGAACCATCAATGTAATGCTAAGTTTAGAAATGTACTTCTCAACTCCCCTTTCCAATTATTAGGTCACGGCTGTCATTCAAAATCTACATCTAAAATTGGCCTTTTATAGAAAGTTATATATTTCTGTGTTCCCAGCCCTCTCTCACACAAGGATTCAGTGACAGTTGGCCGTATGCACTTTAAGGCCCTCTTCACTCCTGGACACACAGTGGGCCACATGATCTACCTCCTAGACGGCCGGGTAGTCGACGCACCCTCCAGCCTCTTCTCTGGTGACCTGGTATTCCTCTCAGGATGTGGTGAGTTACAACAGAACAGGACGCATGGAAACGATCATATAGAACTGAGAGTGTGTTTCACAGCAACCCATGCTTTCATGTAAAACACAGAAGAGACAGGAAATGCACGTCATCCTACACATAACGTGGACTTAATGCTAATAAGATAATTCATGTGAAGGTGAGAAAAATGTCAGGGAATTTGACTTGTTTTATCTAAATAAACAATCCTCTTCAATCCCTTCGCACCTGTATTAACGGTAAAGTCTAGCATCAATCTCACAGCACCATGAATTATATTTGTATAACGACAACATAAAATCAGCTGTATGCGAGCATGTGCATATGCAACAAGTATGCAACCGAAAAAGCAAGAGAATGAGAGAGACTAAAGGTAGCACAACATTACAAACAGACGTTGTATTAACTTGTAGCCCAAGCCTCTGTTTCTCATGCAGAGATCTACCCACAGACAAGATGTAACTTGAATATGTAATGAACAGTTATTGGTTGAGTGCTTATGACCAGTCTGTAGCCTACTATGGTATTTTTATGGCAGAAACCTTGTGATACCTCATGCCTTGCCTAAACCTTCGACCTTAAGAATAGTTGTTTTGTACGTATGTGTCTTGTACAGACAGGGAATGCATTTTGAATGCATGACCCTGACTCCTGTGCCTATTGTTGATGCTTAAGCACTTACACAAACGAGCACCTTGCCTCTCTAAGTGGTCTCAAGAGCAGCATGTCCAGAAAACAATGAGTGCACTCTCACTGTCACCGTCACTGTCATCTCTACTCAACGCGACTACAACATGCGAGGCAAACATACGTCGTTCTATTTCCAAGCATGCTGATTAGTTTTGCTTTGCCGATCCCAGTGGAATGTGGGTGTTTGTTCTTAGAAACACAGTAATGTAAATGTCCTTAAAGCATGGCTGATGTTGAACAGTTATGTTTTTTTTTTGGTTGCGTCTTAATCTCATTACTCGTTACTTTTATGGTTATTGTTTTTACAACCCAGTTTCCTAGAGGCCACAAGGAGTTGACTTATATGAAACTAGCAGGTCTCTATCATAAACATTCTTATTAAATATGGCTGTAATTTAGTCATTGGAGATCTATTTTTGGTTCAAACACCAATATAATGTCTGCTCTTTAGTATAATGGTATACATTAAAAATACATTTGCCCCTTTTCTTGTACTTCCTGTTTACAGTATTGGTTAATTATAACCCCCTGGACCTCTGATGAATCAGGAATGTGTTGTTTTTCCTAGAATTTTTACCAATTTAAAGTATTTATTTTAAAGTCTGGCCTTCAGATTGCAGGTACAATAGTTTCTAAAACGTGCAGATACCTGGTTACTTGAGCTGAGTGAAACCTGTTGTTGTTGTTTTCAGGAAGGATGTTTGAAGGCAGTGCCACAACGATGCTCTCATCTCTGGACACGGTCGCCTCTTTGAGTGATGACACTCTATTATGGCCTGGTAAGAAAACTCTTCTCATTTGTTGGGGGCTCTGTTTCAAACCAGTGAGTCATTGTTTGTGTGATGTCGATGCGGTGGGGGTTTGGATTAGGGCTGTCAATACTATTTCCATTTTAATCGGATTAATCACAGGGTAGGTGTGGATTAATCATGATTAATCACCATTTGTAAATATATACAAAGAATTCTCATTTTCTCTGTATATTGTTGTGGAAACGGAAAGATAAATGACAGAAGGCAAATATGCACGAGAGTTTGAAGCCTCCACATTTAGGGATGCACTGATACCACTTTTTTCAGACTGAGTACAAGTACTTACATTTCAGTACTTGTTGATACAGATTACTGATATGAGTACTTAATAACACCATTACAGTTCTAACACTCGCTTTGAAAACATTCAACTTTGTGTTTTCCTGATACAAACAGAGCAGAGTTTGCAGTAGGGATAGTCATAATGAACTGTTTAACCGTGCTATCGGTTATACAGTTAAAAGAAATAGTAAAGATAAAAAAGCTTAGAGACTCAGAGAAGCAGCTTGTCACTTAAATGAGAATAGTGCTGGTCCACCTTAAAGGTCAGCCCACCTTAAAGGTCAGCCCACCTCAAGAGTTCCTGATTCAGAGCTGTTGCTACATTCATAGCTGTGACGCTGTAACACGCTCTCTCCCTAAGTGCCCTGGAGCAGGAGCAGCCAGAGTTGTTGCTAACATCGAGGCTAACCCCCTTCACTTCTATCAGCTGTCCGACAACAAGACACAGGAACTTAGCTCGTGTCTAGGTGTAGTGTTTATTCACGGAATAATAAGTGGAACACAGACTGACCTGCTGCATTCACGCTGTAACGTTACTGATGACTTCATACTCACTGTCACACACTCTCTCTCTCTCTCTCTTTCTCTCTCTTTCTCTGGCAGCCCTTGTTTGAATGTGTTGCTGTGACTTGATTTCTGTATTTTGAAGACTTAGAAGAGTTTGTATGAGAACTTCCTATTGAATGTAAGCTTTTCTCTCTCTCTCTCTCTTTTGTGTCCACTGGCTACCTCTCAGGTCATGAGTATGCAGAGGACAACCTACTGTTTGCTGCTGAGGTTGAGCCTCGAAACGCTGCCAGGGAAAACAAGTCTCAGTGGGTGCTGCAGCAGCGAGATCAGAAGCTGTGCACGGTGAGAATGATATATTGCCATTATTATGCCTCTGTAGCACGCCATCCCATAGAGGATCCATGGTGTCCAGCACCTGGGAAGAAGGCTTTAACACCTGCCTTCAGTGTATGGGTTTTCAGTGCCGAGCACTTCTCTCCCAGGCTCTTAGTCGAGTCTCTGTATCTGTGATAAAGTCCACAGGCAGAGCCAAGGTTCACTTTTGACTTAAGAGCCTATCCAGAATTTAGATTCATCCATCTATACAACAAGGCTCGAGAGGCGATATATATATTTTTTTACAACAGTTGTAATAGCAGGAAAAGCCCAAGTTTTACTGATAACTAATAACAATGGCTTCAAGTGTCCCATTAAGCTGTGATAGTGAGCCAACATGCCCAGCACCAAGACCCTGAAACGGAAGCATCTAAATCACTACTTTTAGTATTTACACCTGTGCTTTCCTGATTAGTAACTATAGTTGTGTATCTGTCTTGCTGTGATACGACCTCAGCCTCGCTTTTTAACAGTGCTACTTTTACTTGATATCCATTAGCTATGTCATTTTAATTTGGGAAAAGAGCGCATTAAATCTACATTCAAACCTACACTGTTTAAGCTGCTTTCAACTTCTATGATGCATCTATCTATCTAGTGCCTGATTAATACGGACTACTTGCAGAGCCCTGAAGCCCCGTCGCCATCTCATCTGACAAAATTGCACCAAGTTCCACACAGACACCGACATATAGCCAGACAGAGATTCCTTGCTTTATAGTTAGTTGTTGTGAGGAACCGTTTTGCAGCATTCGAGTGCAGGACTGGCAGGAATCATTTGTTACCCACAATAGTGGAACTGCAACAGATTGAAATGCATGTGACCAGCTGTCTGCTTGAGTGAGACTACATCAATTTTGAGGAGAGCTGCCTTTTGACGTGCTCTTCATTTTCAGAGTCCCTCCACTGTCGGAGAGGAGAGGCAGTACAATCCTTTCCTGCGCAGCCACTCCGCAGAGCTCCATCTGGCCCTGGGTCTCCAGCAGTTCCAGGATGAAGACTGGACCCAGTTCAGGGCTCGGGTGCTGGAAGAGCTGCGAAAACGCAAAGACCTCTTCAACAGAAGATAGTATTGGAAACACTAAGACCAGCTAAGCACGGGCAAACAGATGAGCGAGCTCATCTGTACTGCACAATGGTACGTTGTAAAATAAGTCTGTTCAAATAAACCACTTTTGGGACATTAAGTCATTTTTGGACCATTAGAAACTTCTATCAGAGACCACTAGGACCATAGTCACAACTTGATTCTTACACGATACTATTCAATAAGCTCATTACCTCCACACATACTGTATATTATGCCATGTAGACAGCACAGTTCTCAATTATTTCCTCCTAAATAAGATGCAAACAGTGAGATTTCTGGATTTTTACAAGTAGGTACAAGCAGATTTCTGATTCTGGTGTGTGAACAGGATAGCAGGTGTGCATACTATTTGGGTACTTTATTTTTTAACTGCATAGTTTGGCTTATTTTTGAGGCAAGTAATGCATTGTTTTAAAAACCTTCAATGAAAATCATGGTTAAGCTGGTTTCACATTGACATGTGGTGCTGAAGAGTAATTAACTTCTCCATGGAAGTTGGGATGTTTTGACTTGAGTATTTGATTGTGAATAATTCATTTTGTTGTAATATTTTCCAGCTGTCATGGTACGGTTAGTTTAACAAATCACAAACACTGTACGCAAGTTTGTACGTTAGCCCTTCATGTGAAGCTTTGTTTGCTGAATCGAAAAGCCAATTTGGTTTTGACTTGAAAGAGATGTTGCTGACATTACTTCTGTACAATGCATGTGATTGGGCTACTGTTTTCATTTATAATTCTCTGAGGACCACAGGTATTGAAGCTGGAACACATTTTCTACTTCAGCCCTTTTTTTGCACCCCTCAGCGAGTCATTTTTGCTGGCAGAATGAGTAGGATTTGTTAGTTGCAGTTTGTAAACACAACATTCAAACTTGACCCCTCCTCCCCGGGCTGAGCGGTACCAGAAGCCCACACCCCCAGACCCCGGTTATGGTTAGGGTGCTCTCCTAGTAAAAGCAAAGATTCCCTCTTGTTTTGGAACGAGCTTTGTCCACTTGGCATTTTGCCTTGTAAATTAGCATCATTTTCTGCATTCTTGTTTGAGGTGGGAGAAATAATCGATTCTATGATGCATCGATGCAGTTAAGTCTATAATTTTTTTATAGCACATCAACTGTATCATACAAATAGGAATTGGTTTGAAAGACTTGAAGGAAAAATCATTTAATAATCAAATCGTGACCCTCTGAATCATAATCGAATCGTGAGGTGACTGACGATTCCCACCACTCATTTTTGCCTTAGGTTGACGTCCAGAAACATCCCAAACACGGAAACATAAGGAAATGCAGGGAGAGGCCGGGTTCCCTGCACAGACACAGAGACACACCTCGAGTGGTCATAAGTGATGATTGAGAGAGATTAATTTAGCATGTGTCTATACATTGATTTTTAGGAGAACCCTACTCATTCTGCCTTTAACTAATTGTTCCCCTTTGAGAATTGTGTCCAAGTGTCGTGTAGTTGCACCGTGTGAACGTGAACAGCAACACACGTGAAGGATTTGACTGGTAGCACATTGTAATGTATGAGATATGACTGAATTGCTGTTGAAAGAATGATTTCTTGTGTAAGCATGCAGAATAGCAACAAATAAACAGTGATGTTGAATCAAGCAATCTGTAGGCAAACGCAATGTTTTACAAACACTTTCCACTTTGTTTAAAATGTGTAATATGTAAGGGTATGATGGTGCCGGAAAGATCTTTAATTTCCTTTCTAATATGAGAATACAATGTGATATCCACTGTGGTACTCAATTTAACATTTAAGCAGGAATGTTTTTATAGCCAATTTGAAAACTTTAGAAACCAAAATGAACATATTTTTTAATATATTGAAGGATTTGTTATACTGTGACAATTCTATGATGCAAATGATTTCAGTATAATAAACAATCTTCTTCCCACGCAAACTTCATTATTTCTGTTGTCTTATTGTAAAGTAGTGCAGCTTGTGTTAAGCTGGAGACGGGCCTGAATGCAAAGGAATAAACCTTTTCAATCTTTTGAGGAGCTGTGAACGCTCCTCAGATTCCTCCGTTGCTCCTGCGATAGGGCATGAATCAAAGAACCTCGTCCCCTGGTGATTGTTGACTAAAATGTTATTCTGTTTGTTTGATGCAGATTCCCATCTTATTTGCATATGTTTGAGTTATGAATACCACCACATGGGAGACCGTTTTACTTCAGGTTACGTTTTAATGAGGAAATATGAAAGTAAACTCCTTCATTAGAGCTGCGTCTGCGTTATTTGTTGTCTTTATGAGCGTTCCAAACTGACAGCTGAGTTATTTTTCCCACTGCTATAACTTCCCTAAACACAAATAGGAGAATAACCTACTTTATGCACACGCAAAAGATGCACCTGCAAAGTAAAGGGTGAACTGAATTTTCTGTTGACAAAGCAGTTTTAATACAGCAGAAAAACCAGCAGTATGAGTACAATTTATTATGCCTCCTGTATTACTATTCCCATGTTATTGTATTACTCTTCTATTACTAAGGCATTTAGTTGTAGGCTAGTGAAAGAACAGGTATAAACAATAAAAAATACTGTGCTTCTCCAGCAAAAGAGGCAAAATGTCTGCTTTGAAAAAGGCCTAATACAGATGCATTTATATTTTTAAATCAAATAACATGATCCAGAATAATTGCACAGAAATAAGACAAAGACATCACTTGACAGGATAACTCAAAACTTTGAGAAATATGTGTTTGTTTCAATGACACAAGGGGTTGTTTTATATGTTGTCATAATTTTAGATGTAAAAGAAAAGTATTACAAAACCACTTTCAAAGCATTTTTATGTGGACAAAACTAGTAGCTATAGCATAATGAGCGAGTCAGTATTAATATTTAATGTTATTGATCTGTTAAGCAAATAGGATCAGCACAATTTTTTTTTTTTTTTTTCGCACCAGTTAATTAATTCACATTGATGGTTTTAATGATAGTTCTGTCTCCTTTTCAAACCTATCTTTTTAATTGATTTGGGATGCCATTGGTGCCTCTTTTATTGGACAATACATAACGATTGATACCGCATATGACTTAAATAACATCTACTACAATGAGTGTAATTGTAACGCATGTGTTGCTCTCTAATCGCCCCCATAATCCAAATAAGAAGTCTTCATAATCTTCTCCACTCCGTTTGGACTGCGCGCCGCCGCTCTGCGTTTCTGTCCCGTTGGCGTGACGTCACAAGCAGGAAGTGGATGCGGATGCGCCGTACGTCCCGTCCCAACGACTACTGTCTTCAGGCAGGACTTGTCTACCACTAACCACGGATCCTCGGTCAACATGTTGAAGGCGGTTATTCTCATTGGGGGGCCCCAGAAAGGTGAGGATACTATAACGTCAACCTTGTCGTCTTGTCAGCGTCTGCTGTACTCGGTTTAAGCGAAGCTAGGTTGCTAACGCTAGCAAGACCTCTGAAGACCCGGCTGAGCTTGTTTTAAGTTCTGTGACTGACGTGGCATAAAGAGGGGTCATTTAAGACTTGATAACCTTTTATTATTAGGACTCGCCCCACTAAATGTCAACATGTAAACAACAGCAGCAGTCAGTAGTTCTGTAACACTTTTTACACACCTGTTATTAGTAGTATCATCTCGTTAAATTAAAGACCCATTAGCTCTGGTATCAAGTGGACGTAAGAACCATTTTAAGATTATTTTACATGAATGCTCGTGTACACAATCTTCAACATGCATTCATTAATATAAGTTTTTACAGGAATTAAGTCCTCTTTGATGACTTAACGTTAAAGGCTTTATTTAGTACCAAAAGTGAGTTGTGCAATTGCTTGGCCATGATCAATATGGTAATTTAAATGTCTTTTTTTTTGTTCTAAGAGAAGACATGGCATTAACTATAATGTACTAAGGGGGTGTTTAGTTCTGGTGCATTCTAGAAACACGAGGGGAAAGTGATCTGGTTGTTTGCAAGTAATGGCTAACTTTGCTCTGCAGGCACCAGGTTCAGGCCGCTGTCCTTTGAGGTACCCAAGCCCCTGTTCCCGGTCGCCGGTGTTCCCATGCTGCAGCATCACATCGAAGCATGTGCCAAGGTGAGCATCGCTGCAAGAGTCTGTGCAGCTGACTTTCAGCAAATGTAGGATACGATACGGTATTATGGAAGCTAAAATAAATATTTTAAACGTGATACTGTAAATAGCTTATATATTCAAGTTAGAGGTGGTAAAGGGTTGTTCATGTTAAAATGATATCAAACCAAATTAAAGTCAAGTTTCATCAGATGGCAATAGCCTAACCGGGTGTTTAACACAGTGAAGAAGAGCATGTGCAGTGTAAAGCGGATAACAGCCCTCTATGAAATGAATCCGGTAATGACCATCTTTTGTGTTGTAAGGTACCGAACATGAAGGAGATTCTGCTCATCGGCTTTTATCAGCCAAATGAAGAATTGACCAGATTCCTGGTTAATGCACAGCAGGAGTTCAAAATATCAATCAGGTAAACAACAGAGCTCGTAGCTACCTCATTAAACAAGTGCAGACATAGTAGTGGTGGTGGGGGTTACGTGAATGTACTGCTAGAGTGTCAAGTTTCAAGACATTTATAGTGAAGGTACTTATTTTTCTTATAACACATCATTCAGTAAAGAATAGACATCAATCGTGCAATTTTTAATTTCCGAGATGCTCTGAATGGTGACAGTATTTGAAAACATGTCTTTGTTGAATGCATAAGTATGACAGAAGTATTAATATATCACTTCTTCTATCTAAGTCAACGTTTTCTATACAAGTGCTAGTTCTTGTCCTGCCACTGTATGTTGACTGCATGTATGCTGTTCTTCCCTTTCTCTCCATCTCAGGTATTTGCAGGAGTATTCAGCCCTGGGCACCGGAGGGGGAATCTATCACTTCAGAGATCAGATCGTCTCCGGCAGCCCAGAGGCTTTCTTTGTTCTGAATGCAGATGTTTGCTCAGCGTTTCCTCTCGCAGAGATGCTCAGCTTCCAGAAGGAACATGGAGAACCCAACAGCTTTGTTATCCTTGGGACAACGGTGAGATTTCATTTTTGGCAGTGTTTATTGTCTCTTTAACACCAAAAGGTTTTTCTTTCTGTTATTTATCGTGTTTAGCTTTTGCCATATTGAATATGAGGAAATAGGAGATTTCAGTTGTTTGATTCCAAAATTATGTTTGCCTTAATTCATACGGACATTCTTCTCTCATCAGGCAAACAGAAAGCAATCCATGAATTATGGCTGTATCGTTGAAAACGTGGAAACCAATGAGGTACTTAACACTTCTTATCTTATGTCTCTAAGTTGTCACTAATCACTATCTCACCTTGGAATAACAACTACTCCTCTCTTTTTTCTAAATTCAGGTCTTGCATTACGTGGAAAAGCCGAGCACGTTTGTGAGCGATATCATCAACTGCGGCATATACCTGTTGAAGCCGGACATCTTCCAGCATATCGGCGCTGTCTTTCAGAAGAACCAGCAGGACATGTTGTTGTGAGTAGAAGCTCTCCTTCATGGGATGGATCTTTGTGAGGCAATGCATGTGAATACCATTCATTCCATTTCTTTGGTTCTCTTCATTTGTCCTTTTGTTCCTTCCTCCTCCCTGCCATGATTTCTGTTTGCTCACAAAACCATCAGATATCCGTACGATGGGTAAGTCGGTACATTTGGGCTGCACGGTGTAGTTATAGAGCACTTGTTGTATGTTGTGAGCTGTAGAAAGAAACCCACGATGAGGCTGCGATTGCATAGGCTGCTTTGTGGATGTTGCCTGTGCCCTTTTTCTGATGAACCTCCCGTCTTGCAAGCAGCTTGGTTTTGTTTTTTTTGTACTGTGGTCATTTTTTTTTGACATGCTGTCCTTCGAAGTGGCACTGAGGGGGTTTCCCTATCAGAGATTAAATAAATAGTCTGACATTTTGGTAAACATACTTATTTACTTTGTATCAGAGAGGTACAGTAGATGAGTAAACTGAAGCCACTCTCGTATCTGTTTTGTAAATAAGCTGCCCTTCCTCTGTCCAAAGGTAACTACATCCACCCACCAGGACCTCTATAGCTCACTAGTTAACACTTTGGGGGTCGGAGGGGTCACATTTTTGGAGATTTTACACTTTTTTCACTCTTTGTGTTTTTAAATATTCACCGTGGTGTAGAAGACCTTACATTTGGTACCACAAGGACCACGTGAAATAAATGACAAAAGTCAAACCACATTGTGCATAATTCACCTGCCAGCATCAATAACACTTAAATCAAGCTGGCCACTGCATCAGCAAAAATATTGAACACATCAGAGATACTTGATAGAAATGAGACGGGATGTGCTCCAAAATCTCCAGGGGGAGCTCTTTGCCTCAAACCACATCCCCTCCTATTTGGTAAAACTTCGATTATGGGTGCAACCCTTTAAAATATTCTTTCATCAATATTTAACACTGTTTCATAATATGGGACACGTAGACTCTTCTACTTAAGTTTTAGAGCCCTAACTAGGTAATCAACGTTGGTTTTAGCCCAGCCCTGATACCATCAACGTTACCTGATGCATTTTAACTCTCGTTTTATTCTCAGGGCTTCAAATTCATATTTTTTTTTTTGGCTTTGAGAACACTTTGAAGGTAATGGGACCACTGGGCTGGTTTTGCAGTGTGCATGGCTGCAGATGGAACACCCTCGCCTGAAGTGTCTCATAGTCCTGCTTAGTATTTAGGTTATAATATAGTACATCAACTTTAGGGGAATACGGGGGCCTCATTTTTCAAAAATAATGTGTCACTCGATTCTTAAAACAATACGGATAGAGAAAATCTTGATATAATTAGAACCATACCCTGATTGTGAGTTAAGTTTTGTATATTTATCCGTTTGGATTTCATTCTAACCCCTAACCTTGTGGCCACAATGATTTGATTTAGTAAACCTGGCCCTGCTTTGTAACTCAGTGCCATAAATTGATGATGTGTCTCCTGCAGAGAGGAGCCGACCAACGGCTGGCACCGAGCGGAGGCCATCAGGCTGGAGCAGGACATTTTCACTGCCCTGGCGGGGCAGGGCAAACTCTACGTGTACAAAACCCTCAGCTTCTGGAGCCAGATTAAATCTGCAGGGTGAGTGCTCATGTCATTGATGTTGCCACATTCCATGTCTTTGTGAAAGTCCTGTACCCTGTAAAAATGTTGGAGGAGAAGCAAGACATTAGACTGTCATACATGTAGGCTTAAACAGTATTTAGAAAAATGGTTGTGTGTTCAGAACACAGTTGGATACTGTTTTTATTGTTTTTGCAGCAAACTTAAATTTTAAAACAATTAAAAACATTGTGCTTTGAACACCAATACCATACATTCCTGCCCGAATCCCAAAGAAAGCATCTGATATCGATAGCATAGAGATTGATGTTATCAAAAAATAAAATGCCTTTTGTTGTGTTGTTTTTGTTATCTTTTCCCAGGTCTGCAATTTATGCCAGTCGGTTGTACCTCAACCAGTATCACACAACTCATCCTGAAAGACTGGCCTCTAATAAGGAGGGAGGGCCCAAAATAAGTGGTAAGATTCATCAATCTTCTGTAGTTTGTTCCTTTCTTATATTGCAGATATTTATTCATATTTTATCTCTTTTCCCTAGGTAATGTCTACATTCATCCTACAGCCAACATTGACCCTACTGCTACGGTAAGAACTCAATTGGGCCGCATGTTCCACCTAAATAACTAAACACCTACAACAGTTGCCTTTAAGAGAAAACTGTTTTGTTAAAAATGTGCCACTGTTATTGCAGAGAAAAAAAAAGTCATATTGGTGTCTTTCTTTTCCTTTGTTTCTATTGATCTAGTTGGGTCCCAATGTCTCTATTGGCACAGGAGTGACTATTGGTGCTGGGGTCAGAGTTCGAGAATCCGTCATCCTTCATGGTGCAACTCTACAGGTGAGTCAACACCTGTACACCTGCGCTGGCTTGCTATATTGGCTTCTTGCCTGCACCGCAGTGTAAATAAGGTGCACTGAAATGTACTGAGATCATCATGCCATTTACAATACCACAGAAACAAGCGAGCTAACGAACCCTTTGCTGAAAATGTGAAGTCTCTCGCACAGTATAACCTTCAAGCCTGGAATTAAACTGGAACTCAAGCTGAGCGAGCTGAAGTCAAATTTATCTGTCCATTCACAGCTGCTGACGTCCTTAGATTTTATTAGAAACATTATCCACACTTCAACAGTGACTTGTCTCGAATTTATCTTTAAGCTCTTCCGTCACACCAGAGACCTGCGTCTCTCACAAAGATGTCATTATTCATTTGGAGACTGGCATGATTTAATCCCACGTCTCAAGTGATGACTCGATGTCTCTGAAAGGAATTTAGACTGCGAGTGACTTATTGGCTTTTATTGCATACTGCCTGCAAGGACAATTTATTAGTTGAGTTTTACAATACTTCTAAATAAACACTGCTTGTCATTCATCTAAATTTACTCTGATTTGGCCATGGTCACTGTTTTCATTTGTAGAAACGGTATCTAACACTAATGAACACAGGTGGGACCCAAACGCAGGACACAGACAGGCTGGTGCTGGTAAGAAGAGAGAGTTTCATTGTAACAGATGATCAGGATGAGAGGCTGATGATCGGGAGTGGGAATCAATTGCCAGCGGGGAGGAAGAGCGATGAGGGAGACTGGGGCTGGCGTGATGCAGCGGTAACTTGGTAGCTAGGAGATAGCTGCCAGACTATCAGGGAGAACAGGCAGGTGGTTGATGATCGTGGGACACGGGAGAAACGGGTTAGTAATGCAAAACACGGAGAAGCCGAAATCGCGAGGAATATAAATCCTGAGTTGGCCTTGAAGTGTAGCTACCACTGAGGTTGAAACAACAATCTGCCGTGGAATGCTTGAAGAGCCGGGGTGGCTATACCGCAAGCTGATGAGCCGATGAGCTGATGAGAGGCAGGCGAGCTGACTGGGAGAGGAGATGAGCGGATTGCGTGAGTCAGGAGAAGGAGGAAGGGAGATCACTCCCATGCCAACACAGACAAAACATAAACAGATGGACAGGGGAGAACTGGGAATGCAGGAAAACACCAGAGAACCTTCCGGGTGTTCAGCAACGGCCGTAACACACTGCACATATGGATACCCGAAACCTTTTCAGTTTTCATTACGGTTATCTGCTGATGAAGAAATTAAGTTTTAACCTCCCATGTTTCTGTCATGTTGTTTTTCTTTTCCCTATAGGATCACTGCTGTGTTTTGAACAGCATCGTGGGATGGGACAGCACTATTGGGAAGTGGGCAAGAGTAGAAGGAACCCCAAGTGACCCAAACCCCAACGATCCCTTTGCAAAGATTGACAGCGAGACCCTCTTCAGAGATGGAAAACTCACACCCTCAATTACCATTCTCGGTAAGCTTGCTCTGACCTGAAGTGCATTCCTCAGATACATTGTTAAATATACATCATATTCAGATTTGTAATTTCATTTTTCTTTTCACCCTTTTTTTTAACGGTCCATCCATTCATCCATTTTTAAAGGTTCTTCTCAGAAATGAAAAGTTAAGGAATTAATGAAGGAAATTATTCCATGTTCTACATTGTGTTTGCTTAGACAAGGGTTACCCCCTGGACCATAAATCATGTATTTATGCATGCATTTCTCAATAAGTGTCCATCGCTGCTTGATAAATCTGATGAAATATCTCTCAGCGTTAATCAATTATACATCGGTCCTTGTTGCCATCGTTAGTTCTAAGCATGGGCGTCAGACCCATTGTATGAGGACAAGTACCATTCGCTTTTTAAAATGACTTTGGATCCCCTACTTTTTCAAGTTGTTAGAACTTGTTAGTATCAATGGGAAAGGATTTAATAAGTAAGGAATAATCCACAACGGGGATGTAGCTTATTGGAGAATATACTCTGACTACAGTCCTCTGCACTTAACTCATTGATTTGATAACATCAACAGAAATTCATTTAACAGAAATTGCAATTGCATGCAAGCATAAACAGATCCTCTGAATTAGTCATGGAATCAATGAATATACTTTTTTTAATATTTTCAAATCTGTGATCTGACAGGAGCCAACCATTTTACAAAGTGTACCCATATTTCGTTCTCATGCTTTGGCCAGATCAAACCACGTTAAATGCATCAGAATACAGGAAATGACATCTACCCCCCCCCCCCCCCACACCACCCTTTTTATTGTCCCGCCCACATTTGTTTTTGCTTCAGACAAAGTCTAATACTAGAGGATCTTTTTCTATTTTTGTCAAATAATATTTGATTTTATTAAATGGTGCTCTCTTTAGCCTAAAGCTATTTTCACCATGGCTAAACATGCAAACTACATTTGAGGGGTGCTGTTCTTCATTCACAAACCACAGGAGTGCAGGATAAAACTGAAAACTAATGTCTTATGTCCTGTGTAGTGTTCTACACTTCACACACTAAACACAGCCTTGCGTTTTCTCCTCAGGTTGTAACGTCACCATCCCGTCCGAGGTGATTATACTCAACTCAATCGTCCTTCCGCACAAAGACCTCAACCGCAGCTTCAAAAACCAGATTATTCTCTAGTAATCTTCCTCATTCTTCTGTCCACTTACTGTCACTGATGAAGGATGCAGCTGGACGCGCTCCGGGACTGCCTATGAGTTACTGTATATAAGATGTCAAAACTGAAGATATGGGACATTCATTAAATAGTTTTGAAAGATAGATTTTTATATATTTGTCCTCGAGCCTCTATGCATCATTGGGTGTCAGCAACATTAGAGAGAGGCTAATCACGCATGTTGATTCACCTTGAGAAGTGCTGTCATGCCGGAGGTTTATAATGTTTTTCTTTATTAACTTTACCGAACTGTAAAATTACTGCAGACACTAGTGTAATATATTTGGTTGATAGTAATATGATGTAAAAAAAAAAAAAAAAAAAAGTTTATAGACGACCACTCTTTGTTTGTCAAGGGCATCCTTGACACATTTTAGACTTGTTACTTCAGCGTGAGAAGAGGATTTATTAGAAAAAAAAAAAATCCCTGGCTACTGACTGTGGTACATTTTTAGAGGCGATTATTTGTGTGGAGCTCTGATTAAAACCGTTAAGCATCTTCATTGTTTGTCTCAAAAATTGACTGCCACTAAAATTAATCAGCAGGCTTGAGATTTACATTGCAATCAAGTAATGTTTCCTTTTAAAATGTGAACTTAGCAGGGGGCCTTGAGACTCATATAAACAACAACAACAGCAGATACTTAAATGGTGCAGCTGCAATCACTGGAGGAAATGTTCCAATTTATGGATATAGCACATTAACATTTGCTTATTAAGCCCTTGAGCACTCATGATCACTTCAGCACTTTTGTTCCAATTATTGAAAAGAGAGTGTCTCTTAAGGAGTGATGTAAATTGTAATACAGGAACTGCAGCATAATATACTTTAATCAAATCTCTTAACACACTATCTGTCGGTGAAAGGGGAAAAACAACATAATGTATATTATTTAAAAGGTGTTTATTTCAGGTTTATAGGTTCTTGTGTTTTCCATTGTGGATTCAGGTGCCTTACTGCCTCACAAAACTGCCTCGTGTTTTTATCCACATTGTCTTCACAATATAGGCAATCCTAGAATTCATTGGATCAAATAGGTTTTCCACTCACATATTAAATCTTAGCTTCTTAACTCCTTTAGTTTTTGTGATTGCTGTTCTTTTCTTTTCTTTCTTTTTTTCCCAAAGGTTGTTTTCATTGTCTCCGTAATTGTTGAAAGAGTTTCTGAAACGTGTTATTACTTGTCTTGACCTAATGCACATTGGTACAAAACTATGTTTTGACGAGCTTTAATAAGACTTCTGATCGATAACAAGTAAAGATGTTGCTTGTGTAGAATACAAATGCATGTAACACCTTTCTTATAGTGAGTATTAATGCAAATTAACAAAACTAGTCTTTCTATTCTGAAGTCATCAGCTGATGGAAAATGAAGAGAATGTCATACTTGTCTTGTTGTTAGGTGTTTTAGCAAAACCTGTTTCCAGGATGTCAAATGAAATGTCTCAACCAAAGTGGACCACGTAATACAAGTTCAATACCCCACTTGTGCTGTTATTATATTGATATCCTATATTTTTGTGTGTGATGTGTTAAAGAGCGCCACTAAGCGTCTGCACAGGAAGCACTTACGGTTAATTTCAGGACAACATGTCAGACTGAGACACCATCATCTCAGACGTGGTTCAGCAAAAGAGGCAAATTGTTGGGCCCCCTGTGAAACAACAACTCAATCATCTCTTGCCTCTGATGTACAAACTGGGGTCAGTGGCACACTGTACTCTCGGGGGGTAGAATTGGACAGAACTAGTCAACATCAAGATGACATCCAAGTGGTGTTGGATAGAATATCTCCGCTCATTGATAGCTCAAAGATGAATTGTTTGTGAAGCAACATAAGAGAGGACCGGCAAATATGTCTGATCTATTTGACACTGGGTTCTTCATGACCCAGATTACACAAACAAAACTACACTATTTCCATAAAAGGCTTTAATAAAAGTACTTTTTGAAAGCTGGATCAGATTGAATTATATTTAAACTGTCTTACTCCCCTGGCATATTAGCTACTCATTTCAAGCTTTTACACCAACAGCTTCCATAAGTCCTTGTGCCAGAGGTTGTGTTTAACACAGGGCAGTCAGTACAACATAACAGATCTGTAATTGAAGCATGAGGGAAACTGAAGTGTCTCCCATAAACCCCTGGGACATCTCCAGTGGCTGGATGGATTCTGTTTCAACAGGAATCTCCGTTTAGGACACTAGAAAGGGAAATAGCATGAAAATAGTCATGGTCCTTGTATATTCTCACATTAGTGCCAATCAATACACTAGAGCTACTGGATATATCACAATGTAGCCCTACAATGATGGTGGCATCTATCACAGAAATGTGAAAAGGAAATAAGCTGCACTGACATTAAGATTAATTTCATACTAAAGGCAAACATTTTGTAAATGTAGAACATCTTGCAATAGCAACTACCCCCCTTGGATCCATTATAAATATCGACTTTTTCCAACTAAAGAAGGTTGTCTGTGAGGCTGAAGTTCCTTTTGAAGGCTGAAAGGTATTTTAACCATAAATGACTGAGTGCATATTAGGATGCTACAGCTTTGATCAGTGTGTGCTTATCTTGATAGTCAGGTCTCTCAAGCTTCAGCATTCATCTCTTCTGATTGCCATTTTTTTTTTTTTTTTTGGCTGCAACCACTGAACATATTGTTGCAAACATGCATGCAGGCATTAGTAACAGGCGTTGTTGCAATTTGCTTTGCGGATTGTTAACATTGGGCTTTGAGGCAGTTTTAGTGCCACTCATTACCCTTGAGGTTCTCAAGGGTAAAAGCAAGTCTACAGCCCATCCTTAATCTCGGCTGGATGAGCTGCTACTAGCATATCAAAAATCTCAAACGACCACCAAGTTGCTTAACGGTGCCAGGTCTTCACATGAAAGGAGGATGCCTGATAGAACTATAAATAATATGATATACTAATACAGTATTATAGGAGTACAATACTTTGTGGAGTAATCTGACATTTCTGGTGTTTGAAAAGTCATAGGAACAGACTGAAAGGTTAAAAAGGTCACTGTGAAAAAAAAGTGTTCATAGGAAATAAGCAAAATAAAAACATCTTCAGTGGTCATCGTCTCCTTCCAGCTGCAGTGTGCATGCATCTGGCCAGACTGGCTGCGGGCGGCGGTCCAGGGACGTTTCCTTGCGAGAGGACAGGTAGAGGGTTTGCATGTCTGAATTTCTAAAGGATGATGTCTACCAGAAGTCTCAAGGACTGACAAATGAGCTGTCAAATAGTAACTGACATCTCACACACACAAAGTCACACACACTCAAATGAATGTGGTGAAGAAAAATAGCATTTGGCTGTCACGCATCACCAGAGAATACTAATGTTGTGTTAAACTGTGCTCTGAAACATCAAAGAGCATCAGTTCCCGAGTCCCTCTGAGAGGTGTAAAGCTGTCGTTTTTGTTCCCCGCTCAGCAGATGTGCTGTGTTGCAGAAATGTAAAGTCAGTCTTTTTGACTCCTGACTTTGATAAATGCGGTGTAATGCCCCCTGAAACAGAAATGCCAACTAGATGACAAAGTTATCTCGACACAAAAGATTTTAACTTACATTTGTGCCACAAACATGACAGCATATTCTGTCAATACTCTTTTGTAAAAATACAATACAAGGTAACCTTCACTATTGAATGAGCTGACACACATTAGTCTTTTCTTACTGAAGTATCAGTTATATGTTCTGTCATTATCTTTTGATGAAATACAGTGTATTAGGCTACTAACAGAAGAAAAGTGTATACACATATTGTATTATTCTATCTAAGCTATGGTCTACGATTTGGAATAAAAAAAAATCCATTCAGTCTATCAGCCGTAGGCCTGCATAGAAATTGACCAATGGGAGCCATTGCTCCGGAAGGCTCCCATTGGCTCGTACCCTCCCTCCAATCCCCTCTTCTCCCCCACTCCTCGTCATCCCGCCTCGTCCCCTCCCACTCCCGCCTCGTCGAATCGTGGAACACTGAGGGGAGGGGTTTGGTTGGGGGGGTTTGGTTTTGGCTTTTTTCAAATCTGTCTCAGAGGCTCAACTGATTTTCAGAATGTAGACCATAGCTTTAAGAGTGAAGTTGCAGACAACATAATGGTGGTCATGGAATCGCGATGTATATTATATCTGCTCATTTCAGCCACTGGCAACTGAGTCAAAAACGAAAAAATACCGCGTTGTCACATATTTGCTCAAATGCTGCTAGTCTGACTAACGCTGTTATTTATAACTTCATAGCACTAAGTACCATCGTTCTCCCTAAAAAGTCCACGTGGTATTGTAGTAGATTAACAGTTCGACACTTTCCTCCGACTTTGAATGTAGCATTAGTTACAGCTCTTGAAATACAGTCAAAGTTGCTATGCAGTTTGAATAAAACCCAATTTTCATGTTTTGCTCCTCCATTTGTGTTTTTGTGCCTTTCACATGCTTTGACAAGTTTAATACTGAGGAGCTAAGCCAAGTTAGAATCCCCCACACTGAAAACAGTCTTAGTTCCACTTCTCAGCAGACTGAACTTTCATAAACTCAGCTGCTCTCTTCCTCTCTGGTTGATACGTCTTAGCACAGGATTTAACACAAACAATGAGAGAAATCCTCAAATGTGGAGCAGTACGACTGCATGAACATGAAATTGTGTAAACGTGTTGTTAAATTGAAATGCACAATGCTGTGATGAATGTAGATCGTCACTTCTGCTCTGTTCGAAACTACCGTTGAGGGCTCCTAGTACAGGGTTTGATACTCCCTTCCACCAAAACACTGTACAATAACTCAGTAAATCAAATCATGGGAATCAAATGAATGTAATTATTTACAACACTATATTGCATCATACTCTAAAATGATTAGGATCAACCTACAGCCCTAATATCAATGTATTTGCCACCGAGAGTGAATTAATGTTCAAAAGTCTTAGTGTATTATCAATCACATGTCAATACATACAATTCTTATTTAAAACTGCATTAAACTGAATTGTTTTGTATTCAAATTGATCTGAATGTAGTAATCAACATGAGTCTGCAGCTTTGCACATCTTATGCTGCCGTCTTAGTTACCACCCTCCCCTAATAGAAAAACATATAGCTTCTTCTGGCAACATGTCCGTATACAAGAAGCAGTGTACTGAATTTCCAATTTTAAACATGGGATATTTTAGCCATTCAAGATTTAAGACCGCTGAATTATTGCCATCTCAGATAGTATATGTACATATATGACCATTGTTCATTAATTTTGATAAAAGTGATCAATTGTGTGAGTCTTCTTATACAGTTTGTGTGGCATAACACTGCGTAGCCTCTATTCCTAGGCTCCGATCAGAGATTAGTTTCATCTATGATGCATCACTTTTTGCATACATTGCTTTTTTAATTCAAGAACATAATCAATGTCTGTCTATTCTATCATGGCTGATGTGTTAAAAAAACAACAACTCATAACTGACTGACAACCAGTGGAAAAATAAACATTTCAGTAATTAACCACAAAGGACATTTAATATTTGTTTTTGTGCAAGAGGGCAATACATAACAGTTTACTGCTTTTGTGGAGAGTGACATCAGCTCCCTTGTGATCCAAATTAGCAAGTGGAGACTTCTGCACATCATTCAGACATGAATATTACAGAAACCACACATCAGCTGCATCTACAACTGCTGGGGAAAAAATGGTGGGGTGCCAACGTCTGAGCCTGCCCTCAGGTTGAAAATACTCCCATCACCAACGATGCAGTGTAAAAGTGACATGATGCCCCAGAAGATCACAGTTGAATTATGGTGCAATATTAGCTTCGTTATGCATTATGTTTCAACTGACTTCTTACCCTGGAGAAAAAAAGTTCATAGTTCATATTCTTCTCTTACATTTTGATGAATAATTATAAAGCCAATATTCGAGTGCTACCATAAGGGGAATTCAGTACAGGCGAAAACCACAGATTTCCAGCTTTGCTATCTGACAGCCTCACCATGCAGTCAGCTGGATAGCCTGGCTGCCTCAGTTTTGAAGCACTTCTCAATATCAACATCCAACTGGTTGTGGGCGTGTTTGAGTTTCAGCTCTGGAACGGCTTTGGCCATGACTGATTTCATCAGCAGTTCTTTGTATATCATGATCTCCAGCCCTGCATGAAGCTTTCGGGTTGCCTCAAAGTCTTAAACCACTTCAGCTAACTCTGAGATACAGAAAAAAAAGAAAAAACATAGTGAAAATCCATTATCTCCACCCCACTTACTTGAGTCCACTGTCTAAATGTAAGAGCCAGTCACTGCTGGGACCAAACTCACCCCTCTTCCCTTCAACTGATGCAAGGCATCAACAATAATAATGCACAGGCCATATTTGCTTCTGTTGACAGGCTGACAGACCCTCTTGTGTCAGTAGCCATAGACCTCTATGCCATGCAATGAATTTCCTTCTTTACCAACAGCAGTAGACAAGCTGCCAGAGCCTTCATATTGGAAATTGGTTCTGTATAGCATTCCATTAAAACCAATTCAATTAGCATCACACCATTTGATCCTATCGACTATGAAACTGAAGAAATATCTACATAATATGAAATCCTCCTGCCTTAATCATGGCAAAGTGTGGTCCTAAAGAGACCTACTGGAGCACTTTGAATACTTTCATATAAATACGTTTATATTTCTGTTTGTGGACAGATTAATGTCACCACAAAAGCGTCAGGAGAATGCAAGATGCGGTCACAAAACAACCATTTGGGCCAAATGAAGCCAGGTGTGCTGCCACAAAGTGATCGTCTGACAGAAACTGATTTGGCAGGTGGAATACTGCCTTTTATTTGTTGTATTGGCCCTTTAAATTTATTTCAACAAGTAAAAGGACTGGATTGGTTATAATAGGGGGCATAGAACAGGTAAAATAATGAGAGTCATAAGGAGAATTGCAATAGAGATCAATTCTTTATTGTTTACACAACCCATCAAACAGTCTAGTTTCCAAATACAGGCATACTCAAGGATATTAGACATACAAACACATATTAACACCGGAAACAATATTCCCTGGGATCAACGTAAACGTCATGCCCTATTCCGATATAAACTACAAACACTATGGTGTATGAAGTATGATTTTTCGATTACAAGAAACGTTGTAGTTTCACAAAGGCCTTTGCCATTACCACGGACATAAAGTGTGTAGTTATGACAGTTTGATCCAGATAAAAGCAGCTGTAGACGGATATAAACTGGGCGATACAGCTTTCTGGCACCACGTTGGATAAAGGAGGTTGTTATGGTAAGTTACGTCTCCTCAAGCGACTTGTGGGTTGTTGTTGATTTTTTTTAAGAGTTGGACGTGGAGAAAGTCGTGACTGCATGTAATAATCAATGGAAAAATCGCCAAAGATCGAATTAAAAACAACGATTTTAGTGTTAGCTAGCTAGCTAGCTAGCTAGCTAGCTATAACCACATACGAACACGTAGCATCATGCTACTGAACACAAACACCGTGTGTTTAATAAACAAACACACAATGTCAAGTGTGACTTCTACCAACAACAGTGGCCCAATACGCTTAACCTCGACGTCACTGTAACTCAGAGTTGATAAACAAATAATGTTTTCGTAGCGGCAAAAGCGCAGGTGCAATTACGAGCACGGTAGGAACTCACACTGGCTAACTGTAATAATTGAAGGAAATCAAAAGGCACGACGCAGCCATTAAAAAAAGCCACGAAACACAACTAAATATTTTAGAAACGTACCTGTTTGTGTTTTGCTAAGTAAGTATTGCATTAAATAAGCTTAATATCCCTCAAGTAATAAATGCCATCTGGTGGGAGAAGAGCATTCAATTAACTAGCTAGCTTACAAAATATTTGGATGCTGCATCCTTGAGCCTTTATTTAAAAACATTTGCTCTCTGTATTAACAGATGCTCATCATGCTGTTCGTTTCTGCCTGGCATTCTGCCCGACTGTGAGAAGTCCAGCTAAAGGATTTGTGGCTAATTCTTTGATTTTGCTGAAGAAATCCACACCACAGTTGTAATGAAGAGTATAAAGTAATGGGTTAAGTAATGACAAACGTTTTCTGGGGAAGGGCCTCCAAACCAGACCACTGCTATTCTACTTAGACTTTAACTTATGTCTTATGTACATGATTGAAGTGAATATGAAAAAATAAATGAACATAGTGCACATTGAACTTATGTAGTGTGCTTCAGACCTCAATCTGTGGAAAGAGTGGACAAACGTGGAGTAGAGTCACAGGATGCTGATGAGTAACCACTGGAGAGCTGAAGGGCCAAGCCGCCATGTGAATCTAAGTGAAGCTGTGATAATGTGGGGCTGCAATGCTTCTTGATTTATGCAGTGGGCTAGATGGTCCAAATGTATCCTCTTGCAATATTTATTAGACATGCACACCATCACTCTGCATTCTGAATTCAATAGTGGTAGGTGGACAGAGCACTATGCATTGCATTGCATAATGCAGGGCTATCACCTACACATAATGAAGAATGGCAGTGTGATTATTTGCATAATTCCCATAAGATCGTAATTTTGCACATACTGTACATCTATGATTAAAGCATCTGAGGAACGCCCTGTCCTGAGGGGGGGGTTGTTGCTTCTGCTGTGCTGGCAGCAGCTGTGAAACATCTCCTGCATTAAAATAGACTTATCTATATTGATGTCTTGTCGAAGTATAGTTTTGTTCACTAACTCATCAGCTTTCCATCCTGACCACATTCTACATAATATTTTCTGTGCCATTACCTAGCAGTACTAGTGTGTTTTACTACTTATTTTGAATTCACAACAAATACATTAACTGTTAAATATAGGGTTTACAACAGACACAGAAACCTAGAAATAACAGTGTTTTCAACTACTCACCATGTTGAATATAACTACACTGGAAGTGTACTGTAAGATTGGTGTCACCTGTCAAATAGTTTTTTGGAATAGACAGGAATCTAGGCAGGCACTTTTAACCACACTATCCAAAATTTAGCTCAGGCTGAAATTACTTTCCCAACATTGTGTGCTGTAACATATTATACTCATATACACAATGCAAAATACACAGTTAGTTATTGGGTTAGTAAAACACAAACCGAGCTTTGCAGATATATTACAACCATATTTTTAATGATAGGTAAACGATAGGAAATTGCTATTTAAAAAATGCATACCATAAATATGCAATACTTTAGATTGCCTTGCTTAGGCATTTATGTTTTACTTCGTGCACTATTCTTTTCTCCTGAGGTTCACCATCCAGTCAAGTTCTACACCCAGTGTGACTGAGGCACAGGGCAGTGCAATTACAGGTAGGAACAAAATTTCATTTTTTATTGATGTGAACACCTGTTTCCTAAACTGGGACTCCTGTTCAGCATTGCACTTGTCAAAGATGAAGCCTAAAGGTGCATTTCTCTGTCCCCAGTAGAGGGCACTGTGGGTATTCATTGAGGCCAGACGTGTCTTGTGTGTCTGTGTATGACCCCCCTCGTGATTACAGTGTTTGAGCAAAGCTGTTGTATTCGGTTGACTTTGTGGCACTTGGTAAATAAGATGCAGGGTAGCATTAGAGGCTTTCTTCACCTTTTACTTAATTCTAGCATTCCCTCTGCACATGTAAGGACCGCAAAACACACACCATTATAATACATCACATTTCTTATTGATCTAACAAACCTTTCCTGCAGATTAGAAGGTTGGCATCCCACTGCTAGATGCAGACGCAAGCCTAAGACCAAAAGCAGATGTTTGTTTAGTGTTTGATATATTCATGAGGACATCAAGTTTTATCAATGGGATGGTCAACTTATGTCATGACTTATCTCACTGCATTTTATGCAGTGTGGTGCAGTGTTTATAAAGACCAAGTGTGCAACAATATGTTTGAATATTCCTATGGAATTGATGTAATTGAGAATTGATACATCATAGAAGAAGAATTATTTTGAAACCTTGCAGGTGAGTCTCCACTCCATAGCACTTTCATCATCCAGTCTGTATAATGCTGTCAGACTGAGACATGGGCAGAGTTATATTAATGGATCCTTTTTTGTGGATTCATTTCTGATTCATCTTTCTCCTTTGCACCTTTTCCCTTTATATTCACACAATACCACCGGTACTCTTCTCCTATTGCAAATTAATGTACTCGCACACTTTTTTTTGTTATTGGTGTCCTCACCAGTTCCCTAATCTGGCATGTCCTATGTGTATATAATCATACCGTGATTGTAAATAGTTTTGATCTCTAAATTAAATGCTCTTGCAGAGGCTTGTTGATTAAGGAAAATAATTCTGATGGGGTTTGTCGAGCAGAATCTGTTATCCTTTGTACATTGCTTGTAAAACACTAAAAAAAAGTATCAGCATGCATTAAGAAGACATTGAATTTTCTTGGCATATTCATTTAAATTAAATGGGGTTTATCTATATGAGACGTGAACTGCCATTGCTGTTAATTGTCCTCTTCACTGCAGTTAATTCTCTAGAGAAGTTGGTTTACTCTGCATCCATAAGACAGACTGTATAGTGGATATCAGATAATTAACATCATGTTGGCTGTATCTTGCCTTTTATATTAAAAAGATAACATAACTCTGTGGCGGCAGTAAACCGGCCACTGTCACAGCTTTTGTAGCTCATGTGATGAATCGCAGGAAATGACGTCCATTTCTACTCCCATTTGAAAAGTGTCGCAGGTGAGACTAAAGGGGTGTTCACACCAAACGAGACATCAATTATTTTTGTCAAATTACATATAAAGTCAATGCAAAGATGGGAGTGACGTGACAGACCCGACACGACTGAGGTAAAAGTGTTCACAAATTTGCACGTGGCGCTCTGACGTGAAGCCAATCAGTGTTGAGATTACAGAGCGGATCCATTGTTATCATAGCTAGCTCTGGTCGAGCCGAACGCCATTGCCAAAACAAGCATTTCAAAAGTTATTTGCATATCGTTTTGCAGACGGACTTAACAAACCATCACTTCTGACTTTACCAATTGACGTTACTTCAACATCCGTTTATTGCAGTTAAATCACAACAGCGTTTTTTTTTTATTTCGGCGCATACTCCTGTACTTAAGCAGCATCTCCGGCCCATCCAGTCCGTGTGACGTGAATAAACACAAATGGTCACACAAATAAATACAACTGGCGTGTGTTTGGTGTGAACGCCCCATAATAATACACCAGAGGAAAGCCAAATTCCCTATTACACGTGCTAATAAAGAAAATAGACTGAAGGTATTTCTGTCCCTTATAGTTGTTTTTTAATTAACCTGTAATTGTGTGTTTGTACGTCAAAACCATAGACTGCATATGATTACTGTGATTACACCCATTGATTTGTGGACTGTCATTTTGAAGAATTCAGCATTTTGGCCATCACCATCTTTGCTTTTTGCAGCTGGTAGTAACAAAAGAAGGTGAAACCACAAACAAACACTGAAAATGACCATGACTGCTAGTTGTCATGAAAAGCAGATTACAGCTGCTGTGATTATGATAAAATACTGTTCAGCCTACCAGCCAGTCAGCCCTGTGGTGACTCATTCTTTGACCCGGAAACATTTTCAATAAATTCCTTGCCAACACATTGTTGTAGGTGACAGTTAATGGCCTTCACTTCATAAGACAAAAAGGCGTTTGAGAATCTGTCTTACACAACAATAGTGAACTCAAGTAACATGATTACTAGCGTTCATTGAGCTTTGTTAAACCCCCTGCCCACATTCACTCCAGTCCGCGGGTTTGCTGTGCTGCTTATCAGCGGTATGTGGATTAATATGAACAACAAATATATTTAGAAATCTACAGGAGTGCTAGTTGACGATAGCTGATAGCTGTTAACAGCCATTAGCAGAGTCTGTTTTTATGAAAGGTACCACTAATGATGACTATAACAAAAAAAAAAAGTTGAACATTAAGTGTAAATTATTTTTTGGGATGGGAGTCTGCAGACTTAAAGCCCACATTGTAGTATGTCACTTAAATTCATGTTATCTCGGGACACTTTACACATTGAGCAGGACTAGAACACACAAAATCCCAACATCACTCAGGAGCAAGCATTACAGCGTGACAGTGGTGAGAAAAAACTGCCTTAACAGACTTTTAGGCAAAAATCTCAAGCAGACTAGCAGGCTAGTGGGTTCTATCAGCATTTGGTGTTCGTGGTTGTAGTAGTAGTAGTAGTAGTAGTAGTAGTATTAGTATTACCAATAGTAGTAGTAGTAGTAGTAGTATTAGTTTTAGTAGTAGTATTAGTAGTATTAGTAGTAGTAGTAGTAGTTGGAGATGTTCCATTTTTTCCCCCTCCCGATAGCGATTCCGAACAAATGCGAGGGAGGTCACTGTCTTGTGCAATATAATGCAGGGTTGTGGGGGCGCTGAAGCTGATAGCAGCTGACATTGGGTGAAGGCAGGGTACATCCTGGATAGGTCACCAGTCGAGGCATAGAGACCGACAACCATTCAGGCTTATATTCACACCTATGGGCAATGGAGTCATCGATGACCTAACCTGCATGTCTTGGACTGTGGGAGGAAGCCGGAGAACCCGGAGAGAACCCATGCTGACACGGCAAGAACTTGCAAACTTCATACAGAGGGGCCCCTCTTGCTGTGAGGGGGCAGTGCTAATCACCTCAGCATTTCAACTTCAGATTAATTGGAAATGACACGTGAGAAGAGATTGCTAAAATGTACATGCATGCCATAGTGAGTTATTTTTTTTTTTTTAATTTTACTATCACTTACTGTTAAACAACCTGGTCTCAGGCTAGCACACTACCCACACTACATTGCAGTCTTTGTGTAAATTAATACTGCAAATCTGATAATGACAATAAATCAGTAAATTTGAGTCACTGCCTATTAAAAAAATGCTATGATTCATTGGGAAGCCTAGAATAAATATGTTTATGTGTTATGTGTTTGTCTGATGTACAAGGTGATACATGGCTTGACCTCTCCCCTGCCGAGACATTTTAGCATATCAGTTTGTAAGGGGTGCAGCAAGATGGTCTGCGTTCTCTGTTAAAACTGCTTTAGACTACAGCAACTATAGAACTGAAACCATACAGTTAATGTAGAGCTCATTTTAAAAAAACAAAAACCAAAACAGCTGCTGTTTTTGTACTTTCATGCGTCTTTTATCATGGTGTTTATTGTGTCTGAGGTATTTTTTATAGACAAAATGTGCTTTTTATGTCTGTTATGGAATAATGCACCACAATGATATTTAGTCAATATGACATGCATAATCAATATTCTTTTTATTATTGGTCTGTATGCTTATAAAATATTTTGTCTTTTAGTGTGACTTTGTAAAATATAGCCATTGGTGTAACTCTAGTGCATTCAGAGCAACGATGTATTATTGTGCATAGCCCTGTTAAATTAACCAATAAATAAAATTGAAAGGCATTGCCTGCCTTGATTATTTGTGGTGGGAATTAGATGTACACCCAAACTGCAAGTACTGTAAGCCCTTGCAGCTTCACCAACTCCAAGTGGTTTAAATGGTCAAAATACAGATTTCGACCAAACTTCTAACCTCGATCTTAACCTAACCAACCTTTGCTAAGCTACAGCCTCTGATCAGATATCACTGGGGTTAAATGAACCCAATGACTTAACAGTAGTTGGCTTCATTCTTTATTTGAAAGAGGTAGGGTCCAGGGTCCACAACCAAAACCAAAACCCAATAAATGTCACAGGACCTCCTGAGGAATGCATCAGTGAGTCATATAAAAATCAGTTTAGGACTAAAGGCTTTCTTAAATTCAGTCATACTGTTGCATAAAACCATCCTCCAGCCTATCCACATGACATCTTCTGAGGCAGACAAAAGACCTGCACTTTACCAAGAACAGTAATTCACTTACTGTTGTAGAGTACTTGCAAACCCTGGAAACATTGATTTGTGTGTTTGTGTTTTGAATTTCTTTGCAGGACTATTATGAAGGCTGTGTGTTTATATGCAGTGGAGGTGATAACGTGGCACTCCAGATTCCTCTGGGAGCCATTACTGGCATCGCTGATGCAGGAAATAGATTAAATGTAGAAAATAATACCCTTGAATAATTAATTAGATGAGTTTTAAATCAACAGCAAACACACTGGATGCACAAAGGGAGCAAGTATAATTTCAAGTGTTTTCCAAGAATGCTGTTAGATGCTTGTAAAATTTAAAGATAATCAATAATAAGCTGATGCATGTCATTAAACTTAATGATACACTTTAAAGTCTATAATTCATGTTCCTACTGCATTTGTTTCACAGTAGTCTTAGTCAGACCTTTCTCAAAAAAGGTTTCCACACAATAAATTCTATTATAATGAAAAATGCTGTGGCTTGTTTGTATATCTTTATACCGACCGCAGTCATCTTGGGTGAAGCACAGGATGCAGCGACGGTGCCCTTGCAAAAAATGGCAGTTGATGAGCTGGCTGAAATCAGCAATTTGGCAGACTGGTTTCACAGTAAAGGCCATTAACAAAAAAGAGCTCCATGTGCGTAAAGGTTCAACCAAGTTAAGTGTTGAGTTTTTGGAAATGAACTTGCTTAAAATAGTATTTTTTTCTAAAAACAAAGTTCAAATTTGAGTTATCTCGACATCAGGAAAGGTTCATTCATCAAAAGAGCAGGACATTCACCCAGTAGAAGACTGCTGTTTGTTTCACTGTAGGTTTGTCACATACTAACATACTTATTTTATTAAATAAACATAAATATTTGAACCCAAACCACAAAACAGAACACTGAACATTTTATGAATTGCTTCTAGTTCATTTTCTCTATAATCTCACTATAATTTAATGCCAACAAAATGTCCTGAATTGTACTGACTTGACAGTAACGCTGTCACTGACTTTCAAGGTCAAGCAGAGTCTGTCAGCCCCCTCTGGAGATTGTGGTATTATTCAATAACTCTGTTCATCTGAGATGTTTCTCCTGAGACAATTCTTGTAATTTAAAAAAAAAAAAGTAAGCTTTGCAAAACCTGGTCCCATGTGATTGGGGAGAAGAAAGTCCTGTGGGGTTGGGCTTGAATGAAGAAAGCTACTGGACTGAATGCCCTATTGTTCTCTAACCAGCAGCTTGAAAAACAGTTATCTTTGTGAGGCATCTTTATTGAATATTGAATGGTGAGTAAGTTATTGTATGTATATTAATGACTTATGAGAATAGTCAGTGAAACAGTATCATGTGAGGCACATCTTTTCACACAGTAATATGTTTAGTGTTTTATTCTATATGAATATATGAATGTGGTTACAAGATGCCATAAGTCAAAAATTACAATAAATAATACCAGGAGAATGTAATACATCTGACTCCAAAACTTACCAAGGCATCTCTCGAAAGCATATACAGGTACAATATGTCCACTCAAATAAATTTTCAGTTTATATATTTGTTGGGTCGTATGTCCACATCGTGCCCTTTCCTGAGTGCTCTGCTTCTTTTGTGTGGCAGCACTGAGCAGCAAACTTAATAAATCTCTGAACTTTTCCAAAAAGTGCTGGTGACGTCGGACAGATACTATCATAACAAAGACCGAAAAGCACATTTGTGGGAGCAGATCGGTCGGACAGACACTGAATGTTCCTGTTAAGTGTTATTTTATCACAATGCGTGTTATCTCCGACGGATCGTCCTCCTTGCTCTAAAGTTACAGGTGTCAGATTGAGTATTGATAAGCTCATCCATACAAAGTAGCAATCCTCCTCCAAAACATCCTCCTTTTTGCTGGCTTTGGCTGAATGTTGACTTGTGACGAGATTGTGATTTGTAATTATTACAATTTCAGGTAATTATTCATCATCATCATTATTATTTTAAACAACAACACCCCCCAAAGACAAATATTTTGATCTGCTCCCACAAATTTCTTTTCAGTTGTTATGTTCTTATCTGTAATTTTTCACCTAGTGTTACTCGTGCGAGTTTGACTGCAAGAGCAGTTGTGTTTATTTTTTAGTTTTATACCTCGATGTAGACACCGACAAGGTTTCATCAATCATGGCTGAAATAAACACTATTACTACTTCTTACATGTTGTCCTAGATACGCTGGGTAACCAAACGCAGTCCTATCATAATATCATCCAGAGGGACTGTGGCTGTGAATTTAGTTGAGCTGTAAATGGCAAGCCATGCATCGGCTGGTTTACTGCAGTGGTATGGTACAATTTTCTTGTAATTTAATTGCAATAAATATATAAAAAAGGATGCCAAAACAACAACATAATGACGACAAGTGGTAAAAAGTCCAAACTCACTGTTTATTAGGTCTGTCCGCAAGATGATAAGCAAATAACTTTGAGTTTGGATGGCAAGATCAGCTCTGCTAACACTGTAGCTGCTCCATAAACACTTGACATAACGTTGTCTAGACAAATATGGTAGTGACCTTGTTAATATTAATAAAGACAGTCTGTGGTTTATACACATAGTTTTGTTTGGTCTCTGTACTAATTTGAGGTTTCATGGTAGAGGTCTGGGAGACCAAATACCGCATCAATATGTTTTGTCTCCATTTCTGATTCCGTGAGGACAGGAGGAGAATCTCAGTGCTGATAGACTTCCGCGTCACAGCGTCATTACATGTTTTTATATAAATTCATCTCAACCGCGGCTCTGCATTGATTTTGTATGCGGCATGCAAAAAATGTATTATATTATTTGTTGCAAATAATCTTGATGCAGTTTATGATTCTTATCCAAAATTGTTGCAGTTGCTCACATTTAAATGCCGACCTGCTTCTCCTCAGTGTCTGTGTTTTGTATTGATTTGATTGGTCAGGACAAGAAAGTTACAATGATGTGATGCACTTGCTAGATGTTATGGGTATGCTTTGTGTAGAGACATTAACATGTGGAGAAATTTAAAATGATGAAAGTTAAAAAAAAAACCTGTGCACTGGCGGTATAGCGGTGATGGGGTCAACACCGCGGTGCACCTTCAAGTATGGCAGTGATGCGGTTATTGCTACAGCCCTACTCATGGTGGCCACCCACTCATGATGTGGTCTTCTCTTTAGTTAGATCGTCCTATCTATGGGTGATCAGCTGATGCGATTGTGGGGCATTGCATTAGTAGTTTGCGGTATGATTTTGTGTTATTGTGGTAACATAAATGCAGTTTATGATTCTTATTCGTGGGCACCAAAACATTCTGGGATCCAATCCACAGTGACTCAGTTTTTTTTCGGCAGCGGCTCACTAACCTGCCCGCACCAACCTGAGTGACAGCAGACATTTACTGAACCAAAATAGTTTTCATGTTGGCTCCATGGGAAGAAAACAAGAGTGTTTGTCGGCCTACGTATTGATTAATTGATTTTAGCAGTGAGGGGAAATTGCCTGTAGTGAAACAGGCGAGCTCACAGACAGACTGCTCAACCGCACCGTTTATACAGATGGGTGGAGGAGAATAGATAGATACAATCATGCTGTGATTTTTTGGAAGTGATAACATCTACCTTTTTTTTTTATTTAGAATTTTGACTTTTGGACTGAGACAACTGCGGAGCGTTGCTTCACTTATTGTGCATGTCTGTGTTTTGAGACAGAGCGGGTAGATAAGGTGGACTGTTGCAGGCAATATTCCTGTAAGATATTAATTATATTTGAAATGCTAATGGTACGAATGATGCTTCAAAACAGCTCTTTTCATCAGTCAGTTGTATTTCCGTGTGTGTGTGTGTGTGTGTGTGTGTGTGTGTGTGTGTGTGTGTGTGTGTGTGAGAGAGAATCCATCCAGCGGAGCCGATCCCATCCTGCTTTTGCCAGTCTATCACGGGGCTGTAGAGACAGACAGACAAATGTAGAGACAGACAGACCATTCACACTCACATTACCCTTTTAAGTTATAATAATACTATTAATAATTGTGGACAATGTGGAAAATAAGCCAGTCTGTGAGTTGTGTTGATATTTGATAGCGGGGCGGTGTATGATGCATGATGCAGGCCACCGCGAGAGGACTGAATGGGTTTCCACGAAACCACAGCGTTTTAACTTTGCAGCAGTCGCAACAAACCTATCAACCATAGGTTTTTGTTTTGGAAGCCTCTTGCCTTCTCCGTGCTGCAGTACCTCCGTGCTGCAGTACCATTCCTACTGATGCTCTGGCATAAATGATGATTTAACCTGTTTGTTCATCAGGATATTGTTGCATCTCTATTTTGTATTTAAATATAATGTGAATGTTTCATTCAAACCATTCAAACCAATTCCTATATGTATTATACAGTTTATTTGCTACATTACTTAATAAAATGTGGAAAGATTGCAAACAAAAAACCCTAATATTTGGTTATTTTGGGCAGACGAAACATTTGATTTCATTTTTGTCGTGGTATCATTTCAGTATCGTTATCAAGGCATTTAGGCAGGTTATTGTAGCAAAGTTACAATTTTGTTATTCTGTAACAGTAATCTCATGGTGGCATTAAATGCCACAGTAATCCAATCAATAGTCATTGCTTTTTAAATAGACATATCTAATTGTGTAAGTGTTTCTCATCAACCTCAGTTGTACCTAGAATTTTCTTTACTGCAATTTCTTGTTACTCATCATGCCACCTATACAACAATATGCAAACACAAATGCTATTAAACTTCCACTATTATTATTATTGTTTAATTATTGCTTATTAATTTAGAGCAACTGAGTAAAATTATTCTTGGGGATGTGTGTTCTTCAAATTTACTTTTTCCTGGCTGGTTTTTGAAATACATTTTTTTTCACAGGCTTTTTTTGTTGTGTGATTTCAATATAGAGCTTGACTTGAAACATGCCTTGTAATTATTGTCTAGTTAAAAACATAAAACATGTCTTTCTGAATGAATACACATCACACTGTATTTAGCTCAGTAGTGATACAGCCCTGTTACCACTGGTGGTCACTGGCAACTATTTTTGCCATTGTGACATTTCAGTGGCAATGATCTTTTAAATACAGGAGACATTGTGCTTTTCACATATTACCGTAGGATACCTTAATTAACTCAAATCTTGAAGACAAGAGGTTCCAATGGCACTTTGACATTGGATATTATGCCTCTATGGCAGTTTGTTGTGGTGTTGGACAGTTCAAAGTGGTCAAACATTAAGTAGTATTTAAACCAATCAGTGTCCCATATTAGTCACGGATAGTGGTACAGTTTAGTGAGTGAGGGACCTCATATCATGCATATATGAGTCTCCCACTCACAAAGCACAAGTTTTAACTAATGCAGACAGATTTAAATGAAAAGATCTGAATGAAAGTGTAAGGGTAGATTTTATGGAAAAATAAGGAAATGGGAAAGTCATTGGAAACTGTGATTTGATACTAAAGTACATCATCATCAATTGCACTGGTGTTTTGTCATTAAGATGAGCCACAGATGTGGGGGTAGGTCAATTGTGACTCATTCCCCTAATATACAAACACATTTTAGCATCCTAATGGGCTTTGCATCATGCTTTTGATTCCAGTAATTTAAAGGTTTCAGTAGTCTCTTTTCCCATCAAAGTACGTGGAAAGCAAATATATTTTCAAATAATGCCTTCCCCCTCCTAAACGGCCTCAAATTGTACCTCTCTTTGCATATAGAGTAATTTAAATTGAGTCTTGCAAGGGGGCAGTGTAATTCATCATATCCATCAATTTATTACTGTGGATAGCCATGAAAATATTAATTAGCTGGGTGTTATACATTTGTGAAACTAATTATATAGACAGAATATGTTTAATTTCAGTCTATTAGGGATAAGCAGTAGAACCATGGCTTCTTGTGCTCTGCTACTTTGGGGTAATTTTGGAGCATTATGGAGAAACTCAAATTGAGTGAGATTAAAAAATCATTATCACTGTTTAATGAACATCCATTGTCATCCTGTGATTTTAATATTTAAATATTGCAGCAGTAATAATAAAACAAACACTAAGAAGATTACAGATTATTATTATTCTCTATTTTGCTGCCTTGTCTAACAGACTATGTCACAGTATATGGCTCGTGACCAGTGATGGCTTGACATTGAATCAATTATACAGTGGAATGTAAGTATTTGTGACTCATTTCCCCCGATAAGAAAAAAAAAGGTGATCATCATGTTGGTGAATGAGCTGATCAGGAATGGCATGTCAATGATGCAGCAGTAAAGTACAAGTAGTATGACGAAATAATGATAATTGGACATTGAAGTGGAATGTTTTTTTTATAATTCATTAGTTTGGTCTAAGAATGAGCCTATCCCTGAAGCAGAATTGCCCTGCCATCTAGATGTAAGCAGGCTGTTCAGTTAGTATTTTTAGGCAAGAGAGTTAAATCCCTTATCTGTGATGACACTGAGAGATAGCCTGGGGCTTTATCAGGAACAATTAGAGGGAGACTGACTTTTTCTTAACTCAATTAACAACTCTGAAATGAGTGCAGCAGAAAGTCCAAATACAAATCCAGAGTTAACATACTAAGGGAAATTGTTTGAACTGTATGTTAATTATTTAAGGAGTTGTTTTTTTCTGTAGTTTTCATATTGTTTTGGAGAGAACTGTAAAATGTTATTATGGAGGGTTTTGGGGAATTTCATTCATTACATTATTTGCATTGAGTTAATTTTGTTCCCTTTTGCAAAAGTTAATGTTCATTGTTGTTGCATGTTCTCCCCGTGTAAGCGTGGGTTCTCTCTGGGTTCTCCGGCTTCCTCCCACAGTCCAAAGACATGCAGGATGGGGATAGGTTGATTGATGACTCTAAATTGCCCGTAGGTGTGAATGTGAGTGTGAATGGTTGTTTGTCTCTTGGCCCTGCGATAGACTGGCGACCTGTCCAGGTATACTCTGCCTTCGCCCTCAATGACAGCTGGGATCGGCTCCAGCCCCCCCGCGACCCAGAATACAGGATAAGTGGTCGACGATGGATGGATGGATGGGTTTTCCTTTGTCGCCAACTGAAAATTTAGGTTTAGAATCCCATTTTAATTGTTTTGTTGTCTCAAGATTTTGGTCATGTAGTCAGTGTTATCAAATAGTTTCATAGAACTGGAATGGATTTTTGCTGGGGGATTTTCTCCTGGCTCTAAAAATTCCAGTGTAATCGGACACTGAAAATGTTTATTACCTCGCATAACAGTGATTTTATATATATCAGAGATTAGCATCCCATGTCTGCCAAACTGAACATTTTCACTTGTCAGGAATTGATGAAAAGCAATGTTGTGTCACAATTTTTCATTCTGTCATTTCATTTATCATTTCAATTTAATCATGAAATAAAATGATGTCATTATCTACTCATATTTTGTTGACAAAATTGACACTGGATCCCAGGGTCAAAACCATTCTTTCTCCTTAACATTCAACACACGTTGGTTAGCATCCCACAGGTGCCGTATCTTATCTTCAAAACCATAAGCTGATGCAACACCGTCATAGTGCAATAATAGTTCAAGCATGGCTCATCACAAGTAGTATTGGTTTGTTTCCTTTTAGTAAAAAAAAAACTTTGCAATAGAAACTGATAGCATGTATGGTTACTCCATTTGCAGAAAATTGCCTGAAATGGACATGTTACAAAATTGTAGGTATATATATATATATATATATATATATATATCTTGTAATGCATAGTGTAAGCACTGTTGTGCCTCTGATGCTGTACTGGAGTACTGTCACTCTTACTGTCGCCTTTTGGTGCTACTGCCTGAGTTGACAATTTAAATTTTCTGACTTGGCACTTAGTATGGCCATAGCAATCTGGGGAAACTACTACTCCTACTACTGCTGATATAGGAGGACCACCCAGCATTGTATGAGACATACACCAGTGCAGCTCCAAAACATCAGTAAATACATTGTGCAATATCACTTTAAAAGTTGAGTTTTCTGTTACGGGCCATGGAATTTTATTTTTTATTACTACATTTTGACATGTCACAGAAATGGCACTGGTACATCCAAATACGTTCTTTTTTCACTAGGGGCATTACACTTGGACTGCCACAAGTCTGGACCTGTCAAGCTCTCATGGGTTTGATTCATCAAAAACACAAGCAATGTTAGGTATTGATAGTCACTCAAAACACCTTCACTTCTTTATTTCTCCCTCAGATCCTCTTCACTCCCTGTTTGGCTATTAAGGTTTAATGCTTGCAGGGTAACTGGGAGTGAAAGGTAGAGTCTGTTCAAGATGGGATTAATAACCCCCTGAACAGGTAGTCAGCCAATTAGGTCATGAGCAAATGTTGCTTTCACACAAAATAGATAACCCATGTCAACTAAAATGAGTTTGCACTACAAGGACTATGTAGCCTACCTGCCTGAGCCATGTGTTGCATTTGCACTTGCTGTTATTGCACCTAGGGTGTTGCATGCAACATAATGCAGTGACTGATATAAATTGGGGAAATTGTAAAGACGTGTGGAAACATGCTATGATATGATCATGTGTGTTGATGACAAAATCAACAAGCATGACTACGTCTGTCAAAAAAATGTAGTTTGGAGACCTCCTCTGGGATTCCAGATGAAGGATTTTGTCATTTGCGTTGCTCCCTGTCGCCACGACTACAAGACTCCCAATTAAATGACAGCAAGTTGTGTAGTGAGATCAGTAAGCGATCTGACGACTTTCAAAGGCTTGTAGTGTAAACTTGATGTAAAATTTTGTCTGGGATCATCAGTCTAGGTTTTCAGCTGATAATGAGACCAGTGTTTTCTTATCAGTCTCCTGGGGCCTGTACTACGAAGCAGGATCTGGGCTTAGCGAGGTAACTTAAGCGTTAACCCTTGGTTTTCCGTCCTGTGACGCTGGTTCACTTCTTACATCGCCATGGTAACTTACGCTAACGGAGCAGGTTATGTTCCTGATCAGAGATCAACGTGGAGAAACACACCGCCTATTGACCAATCAACTCTCTTGGTGCCGGATAAAAAAAAAGAAGCTCGGTGGATCGTGAGAGGGTCTCGTAGGAGAACTATAGAGTGTACAGAGACCGGCAAAACCCTTTTTCTGTCCCTGACGATGTTTTATATGAGAGATACAGATTATCATCAGAGGGAAAGACTTCTGTGTCAGCGTGCAGCCTACTGACCACTTTGAATTATGTTTTTATATTTACTTTATTTGCTCCCAAGTCCATTTTACACCACCGGGATTGCAGCTGAAAGAATGAGGCTGATATTGTCATACACCACATAAGAATACATCTAAGCAACACATTCATTCTTTTAAAGTTATATATTTGGCTTTTTATTGTGGACAGCGTGAGAGTGAAAAGGACGAGAGAGAGCGACGACATGATTTAAAAGACAACAGCAGGGCGGATTCAAACTCGGGACCGCTGCGGGGAGCCTCAGTACAAAGGGCGGTAATGCTACCACTGAGCTATCAGCGCAGTTAACATGTTGTTTTAATCAGTCAGATCTAGTAGTGTCCTTATGATGGGGCAGTCATATTATACTACTAATACTATTATGACTTAAGCATTCACGCAGTCTGCGAGTTTTTGCCAGCTGTCCTTCCTGCATTTGGCAGATGAAACTGTTGCTTTTTGCCTGTATTATATGTTTTACTTCTTCGTATTTCTGTAAGAGTATGGTTTGGTCCTTATACGTGAAATATGCCGCTCCGCTGCCGTAGACTGATCCATGTTTGTGATTGGTCAAATGCTGCAAACGCCGCCTCTTTCATGTGCACACGCTCATAGCTCACTGTAAACCCGAACAAGTTCAGAAAACTCAAAATTTATGCTGTAACTGATTACGTAAATGTTTTTGAGTTAACCAAATACATTTTTTGAGTTACACTTTACTTAAAAAATATGTGTTCAGTTGACTTAATCTATATTCTAAATTCAATATAATTTATCATTTTCCTTAACTTAATATTTATGTCTTTTTCATACTTAAATTATTTAAATTAAACTTTCATTAAATTGAAGTGCACTGTACTTAAAAAGTATTTTAAGCAGTTATTAAAACTTGTATGTATAAAAACTTAAAATTTTACTTCAGTCTTACTCAAAAAACATACTTGTACATAACTCATAAGCTCATGAAAATTGTATTGATTTAAGTTCTGAATACTCAATTTTTACATTAAACACACACACAACTTCAGGTACAATTTCAGTTTGTTTTTATTTTGCATTAACATTGTTAATCCAAACAAGTATGAACAATTACAGCAATATTTCTTTAAACCCCGCTGAAAATGTAACTGGACATTAAACAGCTCAGTCACCTCCTGAACGGGTAAGGAGTCTGTATATGAGTGTGTGTGTGTGTGTGTCCATCTCCATGTCATGACATGACTGAGCATGTTAAAGTGCTTAAAGTAAAACATCTGGCAAGACTTTGTAAACAAATTAAAAGGATTTTACAGCTCATCAAACTGCAAAGCAATTTTAAACATAAATAAAACTGAAATAAATAATACCACTGGCCTTTGTGCATAAGTCTAACAAGAGCTCTTTCATAAAATAAAATAAATAAATACATTATTGTAAAGGGCATAACTCACACTATTCCGATCTACAGTGTAAAAAGTGTGTGTCCTGCTTGTGCTCCTTCACTTGCACCAGCTCTACACATTATAAAGGAATTTTCAGTGAATAAATGACAGAAATATACAATTGCTAACAATTAAAACTGTAATCTTTTTATAAAGTGCAAACATGATTAGGTAGCTTTTTTGGTTAGACAGCCCACCAGGTGTAACTTCCATTCAGATGCTTTGGGCAAAAGCATATTCAACATACTGGCACATTAAGACACTAGGCACCAAAAACTCGCTTCTGTATGTGCATACAGACGTGTGCATGTGCATAGACACAAAGTGCAATGTGGTCCCATCAGCACTTTCTGGATGAAGGTAAAAGTGTGAATGAGTTTCCTGGGGTGGTCCAAATGCAATACATACATCAAAACAAACAACAATACAAATGCTTTAGCCAACCTGGGGATGTTGCTCATCACAAGCTCATCTTCTACCACAATAGCAATGGATGCAGGACTGAAGTCAACTGGACTTGTAGTGCTCTCGGAAACCACCGTGACAAGGGCAACAGGCGTGTCAGTGATGTCTGGCTCAGGCGAATCGTCCTCCTGGAATATACAGGTTATATAAGGTTAACTTTCAGGAACTAGACAATTGCATTATATTAATATTTCACAGGTCATGACTGAACAGCTAAGTATTAGGTAGGTATTTCAACTGACTATTCTACTAGTCACCATCCAACAGGTAGGTATACATGTAAGTATGTCAATCATCGGGTCAAGGAAGGAAGCTGAAGGAAGGACAGGGGGAAGAAGGGAGGAAGGAAGGAAGAAAAAATGAGGGAGGAAAGAAGGAAGGGGAGGAGGTAGGAAAGTAGTGTGTGTGTGTGTTATTTCATGAGTGGTAAGGTCAAAAGGTCAACCAAAGTATTAGCCCTCTGGGCAAGGTGAGGTCAGGGCTTTGTGGGAAGTTAAATTTAAGGATTACAGGGCTTCTATACCACATACTGTATGTATCCATATGCATCCACACTCACGCCTCCACACAGGGTTTGGAAGGTGGTTGCGTTGTATAGTTAGGCAGCTTTTAGTGTTGAAAATAATGCTATCCATACAAAGCAAGCAATATGACCTCATTGATACTAACAGTTCTGCGAAAGCAGTGCATACTTACATTCCACGTCTTGAAGAACAGTGGGTCCTCCTCACGTAGGTATACCGGGAGGGCATGTAGGGCTGCAGTGCGTCTCATGTTGACATCTTGTTCTTGCTGAAAGGACAAGCAAATTGAACATGATGAACTTTGTTGCTGTCACTGTTGTCCGTATAACTAGATTTGGACCAAGTTGAACTTTAACTCACCTGGAGGTCATAAATATATTAGGATGTCATGCAGCGCCTCTGCTATCATGCCGGTGTGTTCTGCCTACCTACAAAACAAAATAAAAAAACACAATAGGACAAATTAATTGGGATGAAACATGTTTAGACAGGGCAGACTGAGAAAGATGTGTAAAGATTGGTAGAAATGAGAAAGAGTGAGCCTGTTTTACCTGCGATTCCATCCAAAGAGCCGGCCATTTCTGTAGGAACTCCTTCACCATTTGATCCCCCTGAACGATCTCTTGGCGACGCAGGGCAAAGGTCATCAGTGTGACAGTGCTGCATCTGAGAAGGGCGGTCTGAAGTCACACAAGGGACATGTAAAAACTGTGTCCTGCTTGTGCACTTGCACCAGCTCTACACGTGTCTTTGTGAAACCACGATAAATTAATTTTCAGTGCATTAATTAAAGAAATGTACAAATGCAGGAGGTGTAGAGACATGGCAAAGGACTAACTCTTGAATAATGGCTATGTAGTGCTTAAATAACTGTCTGAGGACACAGCATCCAACTTGCACTTCCACTCCATCATTTGAAGTGCTTACTTTCAAACTAAATTAATTCTCCTACAAGTGAGTTTAAATAATTTGGCTTACCAAAGAAAAGGGTCAACGCTGGTCAATATTCTCAACTTGATCCTGTGGAAACAGATACAATAAGCAGTAAGAAACCAGTTAAATTATGTAGGCTACTCAACAACAGCTTTACCATTTATTAACCCAGAATCTCAAGTGTTAATATAACTTACCAATAAAGTTGTTCTCAGATGATCTAAGTGACTGTAGGTCATATACAGTCAATTACATAGATCTTCAAATGCACACACACAGACAGACTTGATTATTACAAATAATAATAAAATGTTAGCCCATTTATGCAGGGGAAGCAGCACAAGCTAAATCTCAGTTACCTTGATTTGTGTGCATGCTCGCTTCTCTGCATCCACTTCAGCCTATAAGGAAAGAAAAAAATTGAGGTTCAATGTAAGCTTGCAGATTGCATAAGTTTACAACTTCATGTCCATGCATTACTACGGACGTTACTAGCACTCAAGTGCATACGTTACTGAGTCGGCTAATGGCTAAAACTAGCTGCAACTTAACGTTCGCTCGTCTTAAGAAAGCTAGTAGACCTACGTTAGTTCATTCGGTGCATGTAAGAAGAAGAAAAATATTTACCAGATAAGGGCGCTTCACATAAATATCAGCGCCACACAAAGAAATGCTACGGCTGCTAAATGAAAAGAGTTACGAGCTAACATCGTTAACGGCGCAGGCGCCGCAATTCAAAAATTAGCGCGAATCACCGCGGCCATTGCCCGTTACCCTAAAAGTAAAAACAGCGCAGTCTAACGATCAAACACTTTATTATTTGTGATACCCATGTAACGTTATAACAAGCAAAGCAGTTTTAACAAGTTTGTTTGGTTTACTTACAAGTTAATCCATGAACGAAGATGAGACGCGGACTCTCGCACACGGCAGCCATCTTGGACAAAAAAATTTGCGTCGGTCAGGGCAGCAGATTCACAACGTCGTGACGTCATGACGTCCGTGTACGGAGCGTTTACTCAAAAGCGATTATTGATGGGGAACACTTTACTCATAAATGCTATGCCACAGAAAATTAAAACTAGATAAATCGTTCACGTCACTGATTAGTTATAAGTTCTTTCAACTATTAAACAGATTTTAATTATTGTGCCCTCAGTCCTTTTTTACAGTGCTGGACAGGTAAACCCTGGGTTGAGTTAACGAGTTGATAACCAGCTTCGTGTGACCGCTTAGCTCCGATTGCCTTTGTTAGGGTTACTTCAGCTGGATCTCTGAAAGATACCCTGGGTATGTTGAACTCGCTTCGTAGTACAGGCCCCTGTTTGGCTATGACAATCTTGGCAACTTGGTGGTAGTAGAGCTGGGGCAATTTCCGGTTTCACCGTTCCAGTGGGGTGTATGGGGCTAAACCAGTTTGATTTATGCAAACCGACTGAACCAGCATTTGGCCTTATGACACATTCTCGAAAATTAAAATCAGAAACCTGTGCCGACAGCGTCACAGCACTAAATCCAACTTGTATTGCATTAGTAATAAACAGCAATGATGACAAGTGATTACCATAATATTGTTTTATTTATAAACAGACTAATGGTGCCGCCGCGAGTGTCTGAGGCAGCCGGTGCACAAAGTGTGGCCACCGTGCTGCTGAGCGAGCCGAGGCCAGCATGACGGATCACATTTCAGTAGAGGTGCGCACACCGTACCTTGTGTTTGTTAGTTGTTGTTAGTTCAACGTTTTGAAGACGTGTTACTAGGTGAAGTGCCACCGGAGCATTTAAGGAGCTGAGAACGTAGATCCGAAGAAGATAGAAAGCCGGTATAGTTGCTCGCATGAGGCTGCGGTTGTATCATCAACATGTATATGATGCTCAGCAACTCACGGTTGACCCATCATGTAAATATGCAAGACAAGCAAAAGTTCACCTTTCACAGTTGTTTTGAAGCCTCGAGGTAATTTGATTTCAGACGCTCATTAAATACATCACATGGCCGGCTGTGTCGTCACGGCTCCTCTCGTTCCAGTTTTGTTTTTGAGATCTTATTTCACCTTTTATTTATTCAGGGGGGAGTTTCAATGACAGCAAGTTTTCAGGAACTCTCTGATCACATTCACGCCTGGAAGATTTCCAGTACAACCACAGTGTGATCTGCTAGCCACTGAGCAGCTCCACTGTTGCAGATGGGGTTAAGGACCTTGCTCAAGGGCACCTCCGGGGAGGTAATGATGAAGGGGCTGCTTTTCACTTTCCTGACCCAGATTTATAGCTTGCTTCCCTAACCTTTAGGCCACCACTGCGAGATAATATATGCACCAACAGTGCATTTAATCTACACTGTCGAACAACTTTTATGATCACGTATCTGTTAATGTCGAAGGAGGAATTCACCCTGAATAAAATGCTTTCCTTGAGTAGTTGTTTAACTGCAGTGAAGTAGAACAGCTGCCCTCTCTCTCCTCTCTCTCTCTCTCTCTCTCTCTCTCTCTCTCTCTCTCTCTCTCTCACACACACACACACACACACACACACACACACAGTACTGTTTAGTACACTTTAGTACCAAGAGTTATACTGTCATTGTTTTCAGAAATAAACAATAAGAGCACAAATTTGTTTTGCTGTAGTGCTTTCAAGCTAAAACTAAATTGTAAAGCCTCTCAAATGTATTGCTGCTGTGGCAGAGAAATGAAACATAATTGTATATCAGTGAACTTTTATCATACCGTCAAGACCAGTGGGAACAAGTTTCATTAGAAATTTCTCACTCTCTCTCAGAAAAAAAAGCTTTAATGGCAGCTTTCATCAACTTCCATTTTGCATGAACTTTGCTTTTATTTTTTGAAATGGGTTGAATAGATTTGAACTTGGCTTCCTGTTTGTGTGAGATGGATATTTGATGGAAAAAGGTTTTCTTAGGGATAAAGGTAATGTATTTGATTGGAAATGTCATTTTACTGTTTTCTGCCTCACCCATTGTGTCATATAAACACCTATACGTTCAATTTTAGTGGTTTTTGATGATGAGCTGCACATCAACACATTCACTTTTGGGGGTCTGGGGTGAACCTGACCCAGGGGCAAACTCCTGTCCCAACCATTTCATACTTACCCAGAGGGAGTGAGTTTGCAGCAATTGCCAGAAAGATTTGTCCCCAACATTGTATCTGGATCTTTCCTTTAATTCCATCTACCACTGCATAGCAAGATTGTGTACTACTTCAGTTCCACCATTAGGCATGGGACAATATGAACATTTCATTTAACGATTATCCTGGCCAAAATAATTGCTATTCATGATATTATCCCAATATTCCCCATATAAATGATGCAAAAATGGATAAATAATAATGTTTTTTTTCTATTGTGTATTTTCCACACTCTATTTTTCAATTCTTTCACTTTTTGCTTTCTCAAGTCACTCGTGACTAGGGTTGGGCATTGTTTTGGTTTGAACACTTCTGATTCCAATTCCGATTCCACCTTACAATTCTGGTTTGTTATCCATTCCGATTCTTTGAGGGGTGGAGTAGAAACAGTCACGTGCTTTTTTCACAGGATGCATGCACGGACCCTCGCACACACGCAAGTCGGGTACTACGACCGCCTGCCAGTGCTGCGGCCGCCTACCTGGCCACCGCCCCATCACTGGACGTCCGTAACAACCGTTAGCCATTTAAAGTCATCACACTTGACTGCCATACACAGTTTCATGACATTTCCTCTTAACAGTAGGTGGCACTCTGACGGTGAGTAAATATTGCAGTGCAGATATGTTCAGGGTGGGACTCTCATCAAATGGCCACACTCTGTGACTTTTGGAGGACCTTTCGGTAATTTTTCATTATCAAAGCCTTTAGAACAGGCTCACAAAGTTTGATTGACCAGCTTGGTCTAGTGATGATCCACAGACATTAGCAAAAATGTGTTTTTCACAAAATCCAAGATGTCGGAAAATGTTGGTAGGCAGACTTCAGTTTTGTACAGCACTCTCTCCTGCACATGTGTGCCAAATTTCGTGTCATTTGGATTAACGGTGTGAGGGGCGTGGCATCGAAGGTGCTAGGTGGTTCTAGTGAGACACTTTTTTGTGGCCAACTATGAAACCTTTAAAATGTCAAATTTTTCGGCAGTCCCCATGCACACACCAATTTTGCTTAAATAGTTTTTTCATGCGAAGGTCCCCAAAAAGGCAGTCCAACTTGCGGAAAAATAATAAACAACACAGTTGTTAGTAGGGCCCTGTCCTGATGTTGTCAGTTCTTGGGCCATAATAATTATTTACCAATTTGGGAGCTGCAGCCAATGTGGGTGTTGATGAGAGAAGTAGGAATGTCTCTGCAAGATGATGCACTTGCATAACTGCAACCATGCCAAAGAGAACAAAATATATGCAAAACTCACACCCTGGTCTGGACTATGAATTAATATCCTACGTTTCTCTGCTGGCATTTCCTTGCTTTGCTGCTAATGGAAGTAGAGTTTCACACTGCAGTTTGACATTAGCAGCAGTAGGTTTGCTACTAGCAGTAGCAATTTGCGTTTGACCGAGGAGCACAAGGCAGGACAGGGTGACGGCGCAGCACGTTGAACATGGTACACTCCTTATTTATTTGTACACCATGCCGGCGTAGGTGTTCAGTCATATAAGCCGGATGTACGGTGGCTGGCTGTCCACTACGGAAAGCAAAAACTTTCTCGTGTTATATTTGGAACCAAAGATCAGATCTATTATTGTGTTTTTTTTTATCCCAATGCATGATCAAATCCTATATCTTTCCATGCCTATCCACCACAGAACCAAGCTCGAAGAAGGTTGGTGTCTGAGAAAACCTTCCGTGCCTTTCCATTTTGCAATATTAATAATCCGAGAAAGTTCACCTGTGATATAGAATATCTAAGGGAGATCTGGACATACATACCTGCAGAGCATACAGAGAACATCACACGTCGTATGCATGAGGTGAATAGGGAACGTTTCACATACCTCAGTGGGACCAAAGCAGAGCTACCATGCTGTGGCCAGTTTGCCTGAAAAAGGATGTACGATCGTTCAGCTCACTGCCTGTGGGACATGGCGAAGTCTTGTCGCTTTAAGAAGGCCCACTGCATGGCTGAAGACTTTGAGTCTGTGAGTAATTTTCTCGCTTGCCTTTGAACTTAATCCTTTCAGCAGAGGTTTTGGCCTAAAGGCTCTCACAGTTGTATGGGAGATATGAATAAACCAAGAAATATGCATATAAACCACAGTGTATTGAAGAATCAAAGACTTCCCACTCTTATTTTTTTTACCTGGTTTCCAAGTGTGATTAGTTTCATAGGAGATGGACAATGGCGTTTTATGTATTCATAAATATATTAAACTATTTTCTTCCAGTCTATAGAATGTGCACAATCCTCATTTTGGACAAGATCACTGGAACTATTTCATCTATGAAGACAGTAACTAGACATCAAAGCAAAAAACTTTTTCTGTTTGATGTCTGTGTCTTAGTGTAGAATTTCTGAATCAGTGAATTGTATTTTTGGTTTGTGGTCTTACACCTGAGTATGTGCTTATGTGTGATAGAGCTGATATCTTATGGCAAAAATCATAATCAGGATTATATTGATTAATGTTTAATGTTCTTGTATTTTTTACTTTATAATTACTGATTGACTGATTATAAAATATATTTAAATAGAATTATAAAATAAGAAGTAAAATAAATACATATATGCATACACATTGATGTTAACGAACATACATTTAAAAAATAAAATTATTAAGAATAATAAATAAAACCAGATTGGAAGAAAAATAAGATCACTATGTCATAGTAAAAACTAATTAACATAAATATTCAATATATACTCCTTAAAAAAGTTTGGAAACGTTATTTCGGTCGATTATTCCTCCCCTTTAATAATACCAATTGGTATTGTATTTTATTTTGTTGGAAAGCCTTATTAGTCACTGTTACAACGAGGTACAAATTGTAAGAATCATGCATAGGACAATAATTAAAGCAAAAATGTGTGCACTGCCACAACCAACTGAAAACTCCTAAACCTATATTTAACATTTTGGTTTGATTTAATATACAGTATGTCTGATTTAAGTGTGGGAAATGACAATGGTGGCACATGTAGCTCCCAAGCAAATCAACATTTAAAAACATTGTTTGATTTAGATTTTCTATTTTGTATAGCAACAAAAATGTCAATCGCCAGAAAATCATTTTCTCAACATAATCATTAATGTTCAATATCTTGTTCTATAATGGTTGGAAGCCAACATCAACATTTAAATAATAATAATAATAAAAAAAGATTAATCGCCCAGCCCTTCTTGTGTTCAGACTTTAGCTTTTCAATAAAATAATTTAATACAAATAATTGTTTTCCATGCATTCTTTGCTGAGAGATGTGTATGATAACAGGCATAACAAACTGGGAGTGCAATTTGTCCGTCATCTGTTGCATATCTTGCATGTGATCACTAAATGCCAGTCTTTTGTAAATGCATTTGCATTTTCTGCATTCTACAGAAATCTTAACCTCAGGAAAAGTGTGAATTCACCATACAATTTATTAAAATAACTTTGAATTTGACACTGTGGTTGCAGCATGAGTGATTGAACATGTTGATTTTCACATTGGGAAACAGTTGAAAAAAACAACTTGAAAATGTGCATCTGTAAACAGATTTCAGATTATACTTATACTGTTGGCTGATATAATTTGGATCTGCACCAAGTCAAAGCTACATTCTAATTTAATATCCACATTTGCTCTGGTCATTATTTAATATTCTTGTGTGTAGTCTGGTTGCTGTAGTCTGCTCTTTCAGTCTGAAGGTGTGTGTACAAATTGTAATTTGAGACATGTGAAGAAATGTGTGTTTATCTTTGTCTATTTCAATCAGGACAAGAACTTAATATTCAGTATGAGTTGATGCACCACTCATAAAAGGGACATAATGCGCTCACAAGATAATTTACGTGAACTGTTTTTTCAGTTCAACCCTCTTTTATAAATAAAAAATAGTATTTTTCAGTTTATTAACGGAAGTCATCTGACTTCTAGTTGGGTGGATTACTTTGTGGTATTTACAATCTCTTTCTATTTGATGAGAGATCCAAGAGCATCAAGGCAGATTAACTCTTCCGCTATGGTGTAAATAAACCCACCAATCTCTTCACATCCATGGCAGCAACTCACAAGGCATTAAGTTGTGAAGTCTTTATCGATAGCTCTTGTGTTTAGGGGTTTAATTAAAACCCTGCTCACTGAGAAGGCAGTATCACTGCACTGAGATATCTTTCACACAAAAAATATCAGGTTTTATCATCATGTTTGCTACAACCTCGTGTTAATATCTGTTGAGTTACAAAGTGCAGGCAAATCATATTGATGACAGCCATATCTTAGAAATGGCACTAAAAAATTCCACCTCCACTATTCTTCCTGTGAGGAAACACCAACATTTTACACATTTTACAACATTCCAATAACTCTCAGGCTTAGGCTACTCTCCCATGTCTAAGATAATAATGTAGATGATTTTCTTTTTTGTCTTCTTGACCATCCGCTGATGGTCAAGACTAGGTTTTTCATTGATGTAATGACCTATCGCCCTTTAGGCCGCCCAGTGTAAGGTGGAAAACTTGAAGTGAGTGGTTTCCTCATCCTTATCTGTGACCCTGGGTTTAGATGGAGCATGCTGCTCCACACTTCCAATGTTCCAGTACATCTGGGAGTTTGCTCCTATGACCTTTTGATCCATGAATGTGTAATTGAGCTGTTAGTGTAAGTTGCTATTAAAATTCAATACATTTCACGTCGAATTTGGTGCAATTAAGATATGCAACATCAATGTCAATATTAATACTTTTTGAATAAACATGCAGACCCTGTGCAGCAGTGGGGACAGGGCGACAGAGCTGAGTTGAACATGTCATCCATAGCAGGCTTTACAGGGCTCATTAACTAAAGTTCACTTTTGCTGCTGGATGCGGGATATCCTGTTACAGCGGAACTCTTCACTTCCCTGGAGTCAATGAGCAATGAGTGGTTCTTAAGAACGTTACAAGCAGCAAAACCGGGAGCAACTAATTGGTGATACCCTCTGAAAAGACACGCTCCGAACAGGCACTGGCACTGCACTAGTACAAATAATACAAGAAAATACTAGTGTTTACTCATTGAAATGCTGTTCAGCTAACATTCCTCTCAGATGTAAACTCATAGCATATAACCTATTGAGAGTCATATGTTTGGGGTAACCTTCTTGGACAATCAAAGCATCCAGGACAGTGTGCTGCACGAGTGGAAATATACAGTATAATCAACGATTTAAAAAAAAACAAAAAAAACTTGCCAATTGTTTCCTAATGCATTTTGAGTCAATCTCTGGTACTGCTGCTCACTTGGCTTCATAATCTTTGATGAAATGACAAGGTACGCACAATTTCATTGTCTTTTGAATAAATGTCATTGTTTCAGGCAATAACAATCAAATTCTTATGTCCAGGAAGCCATCTGTAATCTGCCGACATCACGTAATATGATATCTTGGAGTGTGTCTGAAACTGCTCACTGCTAGCAAGCTGTGCAATTACTTAAATTAGGAAACGTGATTGAGTTACCTATTCCCTACATACTTGAGTCAAGACACAAGTTTGCTACTGGAAAAAATATCAAAATAAGTGTCATTTTAAAAAGTAAATACTGGAGTAACTGGAACTGCAGCTATGGGAAGTACAAATTGATTAGTGGCCTTGAAATTATATCCATGGTAGTAAACCAATTCTTTATCAAATCTGACCGGTCTGAATGTTTGAAATGTACTTTCAATAGTCAAATAAAAACAATTCATTAATGTAGCTTTTGTAATCTCTGACCCCTTGAGTATGTACTAACTGAGCAGTAAATTGAGACAGTTTCAAGTGAAATCTTGAAGATGGCGTGAGTCATCAGGCATTTCTTTAATTACTTTTGCAATCAATGGTTGTGAATTTGTTGCTGGTGAAACTTCATTGCAGGTCATTGAAGTCCTGATGAACTAGCACCTGATCCTGGCAGTTACATACCACAAGTACCATAAGACTCTGAATTTGTATTACATGAATATTCTACCTTTTTTGTTTTTAAATGCCTAAAAAAGAGGCAGTATTTTATTACATTGTACTCACACTTATCATTTAAATCAGACTAGATTTACATGCAGCTTTGCTTTGCATGATGTTCCTTCCTGCCTGGAGAGCCTGGCAGTAAGAAAGTAAGTAAGTAAGAAAGTAAGAAGTCTTCTGTCCAGTCACATACAAGTGTAATATCCTGCAATCCAACCTGTTTCTCTTGTTAAATATTTTGGAGAAATCCGAGTGTTTGACTTCAGCAACAGGCAACCAGATGTAATGAATACATATATGATGTTGTCATGTAGGGTAAGCATCTCCATTTCCCGCTCAGCCAGTATCCATAGCAACTCCAATTGTGCAGGTAGGGCCAGATCACTGGCGGTAATTGCTTCAAACCGATGCATACCTTTACCAAATTGACCTTTTTCAAAACCGTGAGTCATATTAATCATTTGTTTAGTCTCCATTTAGGCTGTGTTCTGACTTTGTAGAGTAATATTGATTTACAAAGCCATCTGCATGGAGGCACCAGGCACCAGCTTTTCAAATAGGGCACAATGGTGCCATTTCGTCCTGTATGTCAGGGTGAATGGACAAATAAATCGGTAACGTCATAACAGACAGATCCGTAGACTTCACATGGTGGCATTTGGCTTCACTTTTCATCAAACATTTCAGCTCAGACATCATGGAACTTGGAAGAAACTTAAAATGTGCTTAGCCAGCTCTGTTGTGGTGGACATACACGGTTATAATAATTAATAATATAATAATTGTAATTTTAATGAATGTAATTGTTTAAACAACAACTTCGCTTGGAAGCCGTAATGAGGTAATAATACTGGTTATAAAGAATTCATTTTAAGAATAATTAAATGTATGTTTAAAGATGTCAGAGCATTAACCCTGCAGACAGTGGGTCTATGCATTATCTCTCTGTTTTAGGTGCATGGCCATGACGATCTTTCCCCATTTACATGTATTGTTTAATTGCTGAACACGAATCAATGTTTTGCGTTGCACAGCTCATTGCAAGTTCTAATTTAGTAATTTGAGGGTTTCTTTTTGTAACCCGGGAGGTGAATGTTCTTAAAAGCACAAATCAGACCATCCAACGTCCACCACTCTTCCCTGTGTATAATTAGATTCAAATCCTTTTCTCTGATCGTAGAAAACACATTATCCTCAACGTCATTACCACAAGCACCATTAGGGTGAGTGGCCTTGCTTCATTTGCCTGTCTCTTTTCTTCATCTTTAGCTGTGACCCCATAGCTGTTTGCTAAGCAGAGGAATTGAGAAAGGATTGGCTTAGATGAAATGACAGGCTAATAGCATTTAATGCACCGTTTCAGCATGATGTTGTCCACCCAAGCTTGTTTGCAGAGCAAGACTATCTGATATGCCCATCTGCAGCCTCCAACTGTATGTGTGTATCACTAGTATGAATCTGTGGTGTTTTGTGTGCGTGTGTGTGCTTTTGTGTGTGTGTGGCCCTGATCGGAGACGGACAAGCTGACACACGTAATGGAGAGAGATGTACACTGGGCAGGCTTTGCAGTGCACAACAGGCTTTCAGCTCCTTAGCCTTGTTTCAGAAACTCAGGGAGAATGATGGCCTGAGAAGACCACAGCCAAACTAAAATCACTGGCATGATAAGAGATCTAAATGTGTTTCAAAGAGGATAGGCATTATTTGAGTGAGAGAGTTATTAACCAAGATAAGAAGCAAGCCTCCTACACATAGCCCAGCAAAAGCCCAACAGTTTGGAGTTTAGAGGTCTCTAAACTTGGATATGTGTACTACTGAAAGATCCACTTCTTAGCTTAAAGGTAGTAGTCAATTATCAACAAGGGCACAACTAATGCACAGATTTGTATGCATTTTAAAATCAAGACTTTAAATCACAAATCAACTGGTCATAAGATACGATGTCCGTTTACAAAGATTCTATGACTGTACACTGCAAGTGTGAGAGAGGGAGGTGAACAAAATCATCAGTCATCATTATCAGATTTCAGAAATGAATTCATCCACTACCTTAACACTCATAAATGACAGCAATTTTGCCCCTCTAGGCCCTTATATCATGTTCACTCATGATTCTGTCATGACATTATAATATCCAAATTGTCAATTTTACAGATTAACAATGTATCCTTTAGTGTAGACAAAACCGAATTAAATATTATTGATTTGACAAAGCACAATGTGAGCGACTAACCTGTCGCTATGAAGATACCGCTGTTGTGACTCACGAATACAGATCCTGAACTGTCTTAATTGGTCTGACCCTGACAACTCCCTTACACTCCCTTACACTCTAAGCAAAGCTCAGCTCAAAGACTTAACTTGCCTTCATGTCTTTAACAGTTTGGGAGATCTGAAAAGACTGTAGTTTCCTTCCATTTACTTTCTACATGACTTAATAAAACTACTGTCATTTCAAAGATTATGATAACAGGCTCACTTACCTTATGCTTTCATGAGAGGGTTTTCATGAAACAGAAAACTCGACCTAAAGCACTGTGTAATAACTGGATTATGGTGTTTGTGGGAGAATTGATGTTGGAGAATGTTTAGTCCAAGGATAAAGATGGGCAGATGAAGACTCCTATTTGACTTTGAAGGGTATGTATTACCATACCACGCTGCTACACTGATAAAAGTTTCAGCTTTTAAGAAACCAATTCATGTACATACTGCAAATAATGAGGTTATTTTTTTTACTTTCGATCCAGAAAAGGCAGGAAATGGTGAATGATTATGCACTGAATATGAATACATTTCTCATGTACAATAAACATTCACTGATTAAGCTTGAGGTGCTGTGGCCTTTACCAAAGACCTCACTAGAATAATGCAGTGTTGTTGTTTTATTAGCTTATCTGCTGCAACTAAGGAAATCTTGCATACCTAAATGTTACAGAAAGGTATGCTCACTGCAAACTAATTTCCACAACCACTGTGAAATTTGAATTTAATAAGCTATTATCACATAATCTGTATTATAGTTAAATGCAATAACTACTGCAGATACATACACACAAAAGGAAAGCCTAATGAGGTTTGCATGACTTATTGTCTGTCTTGCAGTCAGCTTCATTTAAAGCCATGCTAAATTGATTTTTGAAAATATTATTAAACCTACTGAACCGTTCTTTCTCTAATTATTACAGAGCAACCTCAATATTTAATATATATATATATATATATATATACAAACCACATGCCCTGACGCGAGCACTTAGCTCCTCTTCTTCAGCTGGCCAGCTGGTACCACCGTCGCTGAAATCAAACAAATGTCGCTCAGCAAAGTCCAGACTCTTCTCTGTTCTGGCGCCTCAGTGGTGGAACGAATTCCTGACCAATTTCAGGACAGCAGAGTCACTTGCCATCTTCCGAAAAAGGCTCAAGACTCACGTACGTCAAGTAAGAGCTAAAAATAGAAGTGTTGTGTGAGTATAGTAGCTGTTCAGCAAACATACCTTAAGAACAACAGTGCTATGATCAAAGTGCTTTAGGTAAGGTTTTTTTTGTTTTTGTTTTTTAGTTCTCTGCATCTGCTCAATGCCCTAAATGTAAATAATAATAATAATAATGTGTGAGTTTGTGTGTGTGTGTGTGTGTGTATATATATATATATATATATATATATATATATATATATCACACACACACACATACACACTCTCACACGTACACACACACGCACACGTTTTTTCATTCTGCAACTCAAACTAAACCTTTTGAGCCCCTCTCTCATCCCTTTGATGCTGCATGCCTAGAATGTTAACCTGCTCAAGAATACAGCCTATTTCTAAGGCATCCTCCCTCTTCCTTTGTGTTTAAAGTGGAAAATCACCATACTACCACCTTTGGTTGATGTTTGAGTGTGTGTTGAGCAGCTAAATGGATAAAGGACTAACAGCTCAAGCATCCAGAGCCATTCTGATATTTTTCCAGGCCTTTCTCCTTTTGCAAGACTGTGGTCAATATGAAGAAATATAGCATTTTGATGCATAGATCAATCTAAGTGTTTATTCTTGACATTCTGCCATGTACTCACTTGAGTTTAATATTTTATATATTGCTATCATAATACAAATTACTGTTTACTAAAGATACCCAACTATGATAAAGTATGCAATATTCATTCTTTACAATGTCAATAGTGTTAAGCAAACCGTGACATCAAAAAGTCAAAATCAGCAGTTACTCTAAAGTACACGTGTGAATCCAGAGGATGTCAGTTCTTTGTAACCACCACAGTTCCAGTGTAAACCTCTCGAGGGGTTGGTAACTTGGTATCAGATTGCACTCCCAGTTGGAGGATTGGTGTATTTTATCCTCTTATTTTAGTTTAACGACATTTTGCATTCATGTTGTGTTGATAATGGTAGACAAGGCACAGGTTGGCTTAGTATTTCAAGGTGATGGACACTAATTTACGCTGAAAGAGACTAGCTGTGATTTGTTCCTCTTATCTATATGGATGGCCGTCTGCATGTTGTGCACTTTAACTGGCGCTGCTGCCATCATTATTGCTGCTATGGAGACAGGAGGGCGGACAGGGTCTCATCGAAATCCATCAGCAAGTCTGAGATATTCAACCCCGCCATGCTCTGAACAGGCTCATACGAAGAGTTCATACTAAGGGATGGGTGCGTGACTGGTAAATCATTCTACATTAGTCGGCAACTTTTGAAAATCAATGCTTTCCTGCAGACAGAAGTGCATGGGGTGAGGAAAGAATGATGCGGAGTGGAGAAGAACATAGTGTCTGTTTGGGTGTAAAGGGTGGATATCATATTAATGTTGATGAAGATGAAAGGGGTCATGGAGTCAGTGGCAGCAAGCAGGAGCCAAGTACAAATAGCCAAGGCCTCATCAGCAGGAGCTACCGTACCATGTAAAAATAGTACACACATTGACCACATTGAGCCACATCTTCATAAAGCATTAAGCACTCATCTAACTGTGACTGCAAGCCTGAACTATGACATTGAAGCCATGAGAAAAACCAATACAGCCTGTTGTGTGCCTTAAAACACCCACCTGTCCACGTCTACTAACCAGGAAGAAGTAAACGCCTGTGACACTGAGGCTACTTAAAACATGTTTTCTCAATTTCTCTCTTGAATTTTAAAATAAAAAAATGCTATGCCTGAAAATGAGAACAGTGTGGCTAAAACTAGATGAACTAGTTCTTAAACTAGATAGTCCTGGCAATGTATTGTAGTCTAACAGTCCTCCGTCCACTGAGTAAAGTGAAAACCAAACATCAGAGCCAATCACGAACCTCCGATGCTGAGAAATTAAGCCAATACAGAAGTGCCAAAAACTGCAGTTCAACAAATGGCTAATTGAGGCTGGCTGCAAAAGTGAGTCAATCCCCATAGACCCCCCATGTTAAAATGACCAGCTTTATAGCAGAAAAAAAAACATTAGCTAGGTACAGAAAGTGTTTTTTTCTGTAGCTAATTTACCCGTTTATGATAACTGTAAAGGGGGTTAATTTTTTACCTAACTCACCTGTTTAAATGATATTAAGTCTGTCAGTTAGGCTGCTAGATGTCTCTCCTGCTGTGTCACCTGTGCTCAACAATCCTGTTGCAGATTTTTAAAGTTATGCTGACTGCCAAGATGGCAACGGCCAGACCCACACATTGTGAGCTTCACAACGGCTCTAGAGAAACCCATGGGTGAAGTCACAGAATATATTTAATACAGTCTATTTTCAGAACCAATGAGCCAAGCTAAATTAAAACAGACTTTAATGAAATGGGCTCAACAGCAACAACTTTTCATATAACCGGTGTAATATCAGCTTGTGGTGTGGAAGTTTAAAAGAAGTAGTTTGATTTGAAACAATAAACATCTGTCAGCTGCCAGGGATAGAGGGGCCATGGGAGGAGACAGGCAGTTCCCAAACAACTGAAATGGATGAGTGCATTGGATCTGTAATTAGAGAAACTGAACTTTTGCCCCTGCAGTCTCATGTGCTACAGGACAGTGAACTGTAAGCCCATGAGAACATCCCACTTCGGCCAAACATTCAGGTACCATTTCTAGTATTTCGTGAGAATCCAAAATGAACTAAATGTAAAATCCATATTACTTCTATGATTTGCTGTTCAGTAGTCTTTTGCAGTTTTTTTTTTTTTTTGTAACATATATCCTGAATATTCATAAATAATAAGTAATTGAAGGTGACAGATGGCACCTTGCATGGCAGCCTTGGCCATCATCTTATGAGTGTATGAGTAAATGTGTGAATGTTGACATGTTGACAGTGTACAACGAGTGTGGTCGGAAGATTCATTTACAATTACCATTTACAACAAACCTCTTTAAAAACTGAAAACTCCGTATTATGCATTGCTTACTAATTTTGAATATGCACTTGCCACATTTTTAAAAAATGTGGTGATTGTATTGTTTCACAAGTTGTACCATCCATTCATCAGTCGATAGTAGAAGTTCTTAGAACAGAGCAATTTTGTCTCAGGTGGATATCTGAACTTTCCATCATTACCTGTTCTCTCAGTCTCTTTGTGTTATTAGTATCAGCTCATTCAACGCGTCTGCCAGAGCTCAGCAGTAGATTTATATCCTTGGATTGGTGCTCAGGCCTTCGCAGGTGAGTGCAGGTATAGGATAGTCTTAGTGGAGGCAGTAAGGAAGAGAAATAATGGACTCGAAATGGTTTTCTGCGTAATACCATGAGTGATGACACTCATTCAGTGGATAGACAGGCCTGTACTGTGGCTTTCATACTAATTGCTTTTGTGTCTTAGTTTAAACCTTAAGTTGTAGACAAAAACAACAAAGCTATCATTTTAAATTTTCCAAAGGAGTGTCTTACGTGCATTTTAATCTAATACAAACATGTTAAATGTAAAGCTGGAGGGTTGTGTTTTATGGCCTATTTTATTGGGTTGAGTTGGTCAGTAGACTGGAGTTTGACATGGGGCTACATCAATTCAACGGACTGCATTTTTGTACAAGGAAGTAAACAGACTTTCACTATGCCTACATCACACATTCCCATGGTGCCATCCTCTTCACTTCAACAGACTAACAAAATTGACAGGCAGTGTTTGGGACTGTCCTGGATCAAGAACAATTTGGAAGATACAATAGACAGTGTTTAACATAGATGCAGTGTGTGAGATCTGGCTAGAATTTGAGTTTAAAACATAAAAAAAAACTAACATTATCAGCAGAATGTGAAGAGTTTATAGTATTGCCGGTATTTTAAAGAAGTCTTGTGTTGCAGAGATACTGAAATGAGCATGCTAGCAAGTAGGGATGTCCAGATACAACTTTTTCACTTCCGATACGATACCGATATTGTAGCCTTGAGTATTGGCCGATACCGATATCAATACGATACGATATCGGCAGGAATCATACATACATTTATTCCTTATTTTGTTGTGTGGAATGTTAGAAAAAGCTTGATAAAGTGATGTTACTGTTACTGATGTTGTAGTGATATAACAGAAAACAATAGTCAGCAACAGTAGGTATAGGAAAAACTGACCCATTTATTATTAACCAATTGGTTACATAAATTTTAACCTTCAACATTATGTATTACCTCAACAAATCCAATAAAAACAAAATGTTATATTTAAAGTGCAAAATAACCACTAGTTACCAACGTAACATAACTCATACAATTGAGCGTCTACCCAGTGCAGGCTCAACAAAGACAGTGGACGATGGTCTGAGCTCCAGATGTCTGTGGTGAAGCTTATAGCATTTGCCTTCCCTACTTGTGCGGCAATACACTTTTTAACCTCTTCGTGCATCTGGGGTATAGTTTTGTCTACAATGTAGTGGCGGCTAGGAAAAATGTAGCGAGGCTCGAGGTGCTCCATTAAGCGTTTAAACCCGACATTACTCACCACCAACAGGGGCTGGTCATCAAGCACAATAAACTGGGCTATCTTTTCTTTTATGGCCATTGCCTTTTTGCCGTCCCGTGGTAGTTTGTCACGTCTTGCAAAGCTTTCGGCCAGCGTGGGTTGCTGAAGCGAGCCAGAGGTTCGCCTTGCTGCTCTCGCGAAAATCCTCATGTTCTTTTTTGTGGTGTTTTTTCAAAAGTGCGATGAGGTTGCGTGTATTGAACCTTCCCGGTTCTGTCCCTCCACGGGACACTTGCACCAGACAAATGTTACACTTCGACACAGCCGACATTACTACACCTTGCTACAAGCACACACATTGTCGTTGTTGTGATCACGTGGGCTGTGCATGCTGGATCAGAGAGGCTCTTCTTCCGCGGCCGGAACCAACGTTAATTAAGGGGCATTACCGCCACCTACTGTGTTGGAGTGTGATCGAACCAGAGTCACTTATTATAGAAGTGCTGGAGCGGTAAATGGACTGCTTATATGAGAGCGCTTATATCAGAGATTTTAGATGCAGTCCGATAAAATCCGATATTCACTTTTTTGGCTGATATCGGACTGATTTACGATATCAATATCGGATCGGGACATCCCTACTAGCAAGCTGGCCCCAGCCAGTCTTGTAATACCACTTGCACCTAGAGAGGTGATAGTGAGTCACTGCTACGTCCAGTGTACAAGGTGAAAGGAGTGCCGTGGAGGACGTGCCGCAGCCTCATGGGCAGCACCAAATACATTCTTGAGATATTACAGGACACATTTTGCCACCTCCCATCCATTGGGCATGGTCATTGAACCAAGGTCCTCTGTCACATCCTTATGTGGGTACGCAGGATTCCTCGTGACTCTGTTGGTATAAGCCATCCAGTTTTACATGTAGAAATGGATCCGTAAAATATGACTACATATTTTAAGAGTATGTTATACATATTTGGATAGTGAAATACGTGTGAATCATGGAACACATTTTAATGGTCTGTGCTCTTTCTGGATACACAGTAATTTCTTGAAGCCTGACGAGATGGATTACAGATGCATTTCCTGTTATTTTTCTCATAAGAAACATATTATTTAAAACACCCTTGTTATTCCACACAATAGTGCATACACAATCTACATATTTGCTCCCATGCGTGAAGACATTTTGGGGCATTGGTTTACAGCAGGCTGTTGATGTTTTATAACAAAGATGTCACTGTAGGTGGGCACCTAGTTGAAGCAAATCTCAAAGGCCACTATTAATAGCAACTGTAGGTGGCTAACAAGTGTGTTGTTGCAGGAAAGGGAAGGCTAGCTGGTCTGCAGGGCAGCTGAGGTGTCAGGAGGGACTCTACATAGCATGACCCACTAGCACCCTCCCTCGACACCCCCCCCCCCCCCCAAAAAAAAAAAAAAAAACCTTACCTATAGCACTCTGATCTTAGCACTGTTGCTCTTGAAGTACTACTTTACTCAGATGAGGACCTAACACTTGTTCTATTTTTAGCTCTTACTTTATCGGCAATGATACGTTGTGGTTTCTTTGTTTCCTTCTTTTGACAAATGTACTTATTGTAAGTCGCTTTGGACAAAAGCGTCTGCTAAATGACCTAAATGTAAATGTAAATGTAAATGTAAATGGCTAGTAGAATTCAAATGTTAGCATATTTTGAAACCTCATAAATCAGCTTATCAGTTCGTCACAGACTGTACAGTCAACCTTTTAAAAAATAGACTTGTGTTTTAGTTGTTTTGCCATGTAGAATATGTTTTATCATGTTGGCCTGCCACAATTATAAATGATGATCTGTTATGGCAAAGTCACTTCAAAATGATCTAATCTAATATTGAAATGATGTCACTTGGTTGTCTTGTCTGTTATGTGTTACGGACCTTGAGATCATCCGTGACACAATTATTGACCCCAAGACACTTGTCTTATCATGACATGTGCTCCTCTTTTCTGCTCATCTGCAATGCAGATGTGTTTAGGGTTCTCTAACATCAGACTGCTATCCATCAACAAATAGACAGGGAACAAAGGATGTAATCTGTCACATATTTACTGTGATCAAAGTTAGCTTAAAAAAAAATTCAATGGTGATCTGACAGCAGGGTGGACTGGCCATCTGGAATAGTGGGGTTTGTTTTCTGTAGGCTTGTCCACCTGCGGGTTGAAAGCGAATCTGGCAACACTGACACTACATGTTTTATAGCTCTGCATCAGACTGGTGGGTGGGCTTTATATATTTATATCTTTACTGGCCACATTGTTTCTGATTAATATCAACATAAACTGATTAGTTGGGACTAATTTGCATTCTTTGTCAAAAGAAGGTGGTGTAAGCATAACATCTCGTCTACAACAACAGTGTAGCAAAATGCAACACGTCAGCAAAACCACAGCAGCATGTGTGGTGTGGTTCTGTGTCTTCTGTCTACCTTTAGTGCTGTGAAGCACTCCCAGCCCAGCACACAGAAAATGTAGTTATACAGATGTAGCTGGACACTTCTCGCCAGCCGCAAGATGAAGGAAAAAATACACAAGCCATTGGATATGTTAGTTCTCTTTGTCATGAAGTAAAATGCATTAGTTTATAACAGAACTGTTATCAAATATTAATTAATATGAACTCATCTCAAATCAATCTAAAATCTAAAAAGACAGATTTTTCCCCCCACTCCATTTCCAAAATTTTATTTTAGCAATTGATATAAAAAACACACAAATTGGACTGCATTATGTGTATACACATACAGTATGATGCATGAACTCAAAACAAAGCTAGACAAAATGAAGTGGGAGTTTACATACTTAAAAAAACTAGTAACTTGAACTTGAACTTGAACACTGGGCTTACACTTTTTCATTCACACCTGTGAGGGATGAAAAGGTGCTATAACAAGATGATCTAAAATCAATAGCATGTTAAATTAAAGAGGTGTATTTGGCAAAGATTTCACAAGTAAATACCAGACTATATTTGTGATCAATTGAAATATGTACTCCACTGTTCAGCATTCTTTACCAGGTTTAAGTCTGTCGTGCATGACTCATAATAACATTGTCAACTAGAGGATTACACCAACCGTGACACCATATTGGTCCAGGGGTGTAAAATGGGCCAGGGGGGTGCAATGTCCCACTAACTACCCACTTCTGGTGCCCTTGCTCAGCCCACACCCATTTTCAAAATTGGGCCTTCATTTTGATCTAAACTACAGATCTGTGAAGCTCTTTGATGCCAAATCAGGCATGTGGCAATACAACGGGGGTGTAAAGCAGTTGGTGGAGGTGCAGTGGCAGACATCACATGCAGAAATCACATGCTAAATGGAATCTACCGCAATATGTCTGTCATGTGCTGAGAGTGCCCGCCCCAGTCCACTCAGAATGCATAGGCACACAGCCGCAGGAATATAAATCAGGCATTATGCTCATAAAGCACAAGCTTCGAATCTGTATCAGATGTGGAGTCAATTCTAGTCAGTGTTTGATACTCAAAAGACGGGTGGTTACTGTCGTTGGTGTGAAGGAAATTAGGATCAATTATTTAGTATACTTAACATATCTGATGACCACAGCTCAGATACTGTATGACTATGTCGTCTCTCTTCTCTTTGCCTTTTTGGTCAACTTCTACTACATGTCCTGGTTCTCTCCAGTGCTGCTGGGTTGATGGGGGATGTTGTGGTGTGAGGACATTATCAGTCCCAGCTTTACCCCAACCCATGACCTCTGTCACTTTGACATGGCATGTTTACGTAAGTCAAATGTGAGCGAGTACATTGGGTCTGAAGTTCCACCTGTCACCCCACACCTCCCATGATCACAGCCTTATTTACAGTCCTTTCCCACAGCCTTTGATTGATGGCAGCCATCTCATTGACGCCATCGCGGTCCAAGGCCTCCTAACATTTCCAATCGGCACGTCCTCCCTCACTCACGCTGGCTGCACTGCAATTAAAAATCCCCTGGAACTGTACTTCAGAGAAATAGAAATTAACCATACCATAACTATTACTTTGCCGCTTTGTTATTGTTCGAGAAAAACAGGAAACAGAGGCATGTGGAGAATGGGGCAAAGGAGAGAGGTTAGAAAGAGGGGTTTTGGTGTGCTCTGAATGATTTATTAGTGTAGCTGGACACTTAATAATTACTTAACACACACACACACACATACACATAGATCACCTTTACAGTATTTCTGTCAGGCGACGGCGTGAGAATGGAAATGATATGTGATTGATACCAGGAACCATAGGCACGGCCCAGGGGGAATGCAGTGCAAGGTCTTACTTATAAAAACATCAATCAGAGAGCACGCTCTGTGAAGCCATGGATTGTGAAACACCAGAGGTCCCCCACCCCCACTCTTCATACTGTGAACAAGATGTGCCTCACTGTTAACCCGGATAAGTTGAGTTTACTTAAAAAATTTTAGGAAACTGGTTGCCCTAAAAAATTTAAGTAGTTTGATGAAAACTTGAGTGAATTCAACTTAAAAAAATGTGTTGATGGCATTGTTATTTTGAGTTCAATACACTTAATATCAAGTTTGTTTAACTTAAAATTATTAGTAATATTAATTTACTTGCCCCTTTATTCCACTGAAAACTTAAAGTTAAATGCACTAACCTTGAAGATGATTAAACTTAAAAACATTAGTAATATCAATTGTTTTACATAGTTATTCTACTTAAAACTTTAAGGTGAATACACTGACCTCCAAGCTGATTTACCTTAAAATTTCTTAGCCCAATTACTCCACTATAATGTAACTGCAAAATTAAATGGGTTTAACAAAAAAATAAACTATACAGATTAAATTTAAAAAATAACAAGCAAAATCACAAAAATACATTGTCCACATGTTTTATTAAACTTGTCCTTATGTTGTCAAACTAAATAGGTTTGCAATCAAAAAAGCAAATAGGACTCATGTATCAGGATGGCAGTACACTACAAAATCAATGGCAATGCTATACAATACTGTAGGTAGTTATAGGAGTTAAACTGGATCAGTACCAATAACATGAATCATGCATCAATCAGCATGGAAGCAAATTGCCAATGCATAAAGAAAAAACATATCAATCAGTGCCAACAGTAAACATGGCATTTTTTTAAAGTGAAACATTAGAAGTCATCAAGCAGTCACATCCAAATCAGTGGTGCAAGTATTTAGAACTCTGTTTTAAGCAGATTCTTCAAAGATTGAATTTGGGGTTTCAGCTCACTTCTGCCCAAGTTGAGCCTGACCCACTGAATAAAGTGGAAGGTGCTTTTCATACACTCTGAGGAATCAGGATGGCATTAAACTATAAAATCAATGACAATGCAATAGTAATGAAACTAGATCAATGATAATAACACCATTAAGACACCAGTCAGCATGGAATTAAACTACAAAATCAGTGCCAGTGCCATAAAATATACTGTAGCCAGAAAGGTAATGGAACCAGACTGCTGGATCAGTGCTAATAACATGAATCATACACCAAACAGGATGGAATCAAACAGCAAAATCAGTGACAATGCATAAAACCTTGCCTATCAAACAGTGCTAACAGTAACCATAGTATTTTTAAAGTGCAACATTACAAATAACCAAGCACTCAGATCCAGAGCAGTGGTGTAAGTGTTTAGACCCCTGTTTTAAACAGATAGTTGATTCTTCAAAGATTGAATTTTGGGTTTCAGCTCACCTCTGCCCAGGTTTAGCATGACCTGTTGAATAAAGTGGAAGGTGCTTTTCATGCACTTGGGGTAATCCAGGTGCAATGCATAAATGAGTCCAAAAAGGACACAGAAAGCCTGTGGCAGGTTGGCTAGCTCCTCCATTACAACACTCCCTTCCAAGACGATGCTCACTCTGGATGGGTTGAGTTGAGGATGTTCATCAATGCTGAGGATTCCCACTGAAGTTTCACTGTACGAATCCTTGTCAGTTCCATCCTAACAGAAAAAAGACAAAGAGAGGACATTGTAATGTCAATGATGATTTTGCTTAATTTTGGCAAGCAAAATTGGACACAAATTAAGAAAAGACAACGCCAATTTTAAAATGACCATAATTTGACCTGTGCATTATAAGAGTCCTTGAAAATCTATGTGCTGAAATGGTTTTATAGCTCAGCAGCGATTGACAGCTTTTTCAGTCCCAGTCAAGCTGAAAAACTGTGTTAAAACTATTTCCAGTATAGATGCAATGGGCTCTATGCACAGCTCCACTACTTGCTGAAATTAATACTGCTCCTTTATTTCCTGTTTTACATTATTGGACAAACTGATTAATCCAGGTGTGCCTGGCCATTGTGAAAACTCAGACACACCTGGACCTGTTCAGGAAACAGGGATGTGATTGGCTATCGACAAAAAAAGCAGGAAATTATAAATGGACCCACGGTGCGACACGGCAACAGTGCCGCCATTACACACAATGACATGATTTGATCCGAAATAAGGAAAAACAAAATAAAATAATCACATGCCTGAGGTATGCCTGAGGAGAAGTAGTGGAGCTATGCATGGAGCCGAGTGTTGCAGTTTCTACAAATTTAAGACCAGTATTGTCCTTTAATCTAGGGGGTCCCTGTTCCCTGTGGCTACATCTCACAGCTGATGGCAAAATCACAGAAATAAAGACAAAGGTGAAAGTTCAAATGCTTGTATAATTTAAATTTGTTTGTAATTTAAAGTAGTAGTAGTAATTTCTTTTTATTTATATTTTTATAGTAAATTCATATCAGAGGTTGTGCTGTGAATCAATAACGCAGGTATTCAAAATAAATTCAGTTACTTACCGAGCAGGTTTTGAAGAATGCAGAGGGGTCATCCCCCAAGATGACTGGCAGTCCCCGTAGACAAAGGCACCTGATGTCAGTTGGCTCAGTGGTCTGGAAGATAGTGGACATAACTAAGTACACTCATACTGTTTATGGTTAAATAGATTTCAGAAAGTCACCACAATTGAATTACTTCATTACAAACTTCATCGACATGGAGTGGAAAGGAGAACAGAAGAGGAGCGATAAAACCAAGAAAAGTATAGAAAGTAGGAGAAAAGAGGAGGAAGTGGAAATGGGAAATGGGAGAACAATGAAAAGTATGTCAGCCTACCTTTGTCTGACGTAAAAGGTCAGTTAAAAGCTGTCCACTCAGACCCTTCTTCTTCCTGAAGAGGTCCATCAAATTTGGCGAGAAACGGTCAAGTGCCTCAAAGAAGTTTTCTTTGAGATTTTTCCCCACCACTCGGGTGAACTCGTAACTCACCTGAAGATATAAAACATAGCCAGTCAATTATAGGCCCATAGTCAAATGAAAGACATTTATGACCGTCAACGTGATACGATTTAGGTTGCAAAGTGTTAACCACTTTTTCTAAAAACTCAAAAGAGGCATACACACCTGGCTTTCGGAGAAAAGTGCTGGCCATCGCTGTACAATCTGGGTAATTGCAGGCTCGTCTTTCACAACTTCTTTTCTCCGAAGAGCAAAGGTCCTATCCATCTCTTTCTTAATAAGGGACCCATCTGGCTTCACCTTCATCATCTCATTGACTAGAACCTGGCGAGCTGCTTCCAGGTTGTTGTCATCCAACCCCTCTGGATACTGAGGCAGGAAGTTTATTTCTCCTTTCCTTGGTTTCTTGATGTCCTTGTTTGGAGGGTCGCCATTTGTCGAGTACCTTCCACGTTTACCACTATTGACAGTGACGTCAAGTCGGCCCAGCTTGCACATTTTAGCTCTGTAATTTCCTATCTTGAACTTCAAACTGTTCTTCCATCCAAGACAGCCAGAGGGTGACCCCGCTTCTTTAAGACATGGGTGCGTTTCTACTAAAGCTTGTGCAACAGCCCCTAAATCTTCCTTTGTTGGGTATGCATCGAATGCATAGATGACCTCAGCCAGTTTCTCAAGGATACCATGCTTTAGCTCTTTTGTCACTTTGAGATAGGTTCCATCCCTGAGATATAACAAGTTACCTTGAAGGAGTCGGTACTCAACATCGACTGAAAATTTAGGAATTTCAAACACCTCTGGCCATGGTACACTTCTGTCCAGAGAGGAAGTGGACAGGATCTCGGTGTCTGCCAGGCTACCTGTGTCACTACACAATGAAGGTTGTTGAACTGGTTGTTCAACTGGTTCAGTGACTGGTACCAACTCAACCATAGGAATGATCTTAATGGTTGGCTTATCTTGGAGTTCCGAGACATCTTCAAGGTTACACAGTTCATTGTTAAAGTCAGGGTCTTGGTACTGTAGGACGAAGTTGTAATTTGCTTGGAGAGTGCCCTTAAGCCAGCCAATCAAATCTTCAAGTGTGTCCGGTCGTTTCATCATTGTCAACTTTCTGATGTCTCCCTCTGAGACAATAACCCTCATGATGAATTTCTCTTGCAGAGCCATCTGGAGAGAAATGATATACACATGAATTTAGCAAATAATGTATCGTTTCAGTGTTACCATAAGTTCTCCCTGGACCCTGTATGCTGACAACGGTAGGATATCATTCAGCTCTGATATCTTGACCACACACGTGGAGAGGATATCACCACAGAGAAGTTGGTAAGATCTCAAATGCTCACAGTACAATGTGGTCATTTTGTGGCAGATGAACATGATTTCTGTGTTAGCTGTAACAATCTTTTCAATCTGGGCAAATTCAGAGAGACCTGAGCATGATCCAAAAGAGAGAACCATGCCTGGATGATAAATGATCCCATCTATGCAGACAGATGACACATCCAGAACAGACTCTACCTTTGCAATGTCTCGAGCAAATACTCTCTGAACATTCAAAGGGAAAGAGGAAACCAAAACTGGAATAACCTTTGTCATTTCCACCGATGGCTTGAAAAATGCACTGCAGTCAAGATGGTAGCTGACTGCTTTCTGGTGTTTTACAGCAAGTGTCATTGCAACATTTTTGAAATTTTGAGTGTTCCGAATTGCTCTTTTAAAGAACTTATGTTTCCCTTCAAAGCGCATTGTCCAAACATCGCACAAGGGACCAAACTTCCTCACAAGGTAAGGATAGTGTTCCAGGTAGTGATGCTTTGGCTTTAACCGAAAACCTGGAAAAGTTGACTGCAGCAGCCGTCTGTGTTCTGTTATTTTACATTCCATGAAATGCAGTGTCTCTTCAGTATGCCTGGGTGCCACAGCCAGCTCGATTATGTCTTTCAGAAGCATCAGAATTTCCCAAGTGTCATCACCCTCAGGAACATAGTGACCAATAAGAAATGGGAGGAGCCTTATAAGACACCAATTCTCATGGCCGTTACCACCAATGCTTTCTTTGCTGGTAAATCCCTTTCCAATAATCTGAGGGCGATCTGTTTTGTCCGTGAATGTGTACTTAAAGTGTCTGATGGCCTGATTTAGTGTGTCTAATGTGAAACACCTCTTGCTTATCAGATTTTTAAGACACAGGGACAACTCAGTTGGCACAATGCCTTCAAAGAGATCATGCAAGATGTCAGGAGGATACCCAGTGACCACATGAAAGTGCTCAAGATTTTCAGTCAATGGACATGCCCTTTTCACTCCATAAGTCTGACTCAGTGCTGTGTCCTCTCTCACCTCCTGCACTTGCCTATCATGAGAGTCTTTGTCCCTGAGCTGAAAGAATCCAGAACATACCTCTTGTTGTTGCGCGTCTCTGCTGCTCGCTAGACAGAATCTGCAGAACTTGTCAACCCTGAAGCTCTCCAGGAATCCAGCAAGAGAGTGAGCACCAAGATTATCAGCTGCAACATATAAGACTGTGCCTTTCACACTTGCACCTAGTGACTCTACGTAAACACCATTTTGCTCCAATATCTTTAGATCATAGATGAGAGGTTGCAGAACTTCTGCATAACCACACTCTTTAACTGTAGAGGTATTGCATAGAAGAGCAAGCTGAATTGAGTTGAGGGTGGACCTGTATTTTGCAGGTATGTTTGCAATGACCCAGTACACTGCACACATTTTATGTTTCAGCTTTGACGTTCCTAGAGGATTGGCGATTTCAAAGTCGTCAATATAAAGGCCAAGAGCAATTGTGAACTCATCGCTTGCAAGAAGAGAATTTTCATTAAAGTACTGCCCATCTGCATAAGAGGTGTATTCCTGCAGTACATGGACTTTTTCTGTCATAGCTTTGTCTAACACATCACTTTTGTTAAGTAGCTTTTGGAGCATTGGAACAATGGGGACATATGCAAGTGTTTTTTTGCTTTTTTCCACAACATATTCAGTCGGATTTACCAGGGGGAACTCTTTGCGTACATAGGCTGCTCTCTTTTTAGCAGTTCCTAAGGGTCCTTCTTTGGCACAAAATGACATCATGTTACACTCTGAAACAGCACTGATAATTTCACTCACAACTGTATCATCCACATTATCAAAGTATTTATTTAGTATAGTCCTAACTTTGTTATACAGAAGTGGTTCTGACAGCTTATTGATTTGACAAAGCTGCTGTAATACATCTTGCACAGAACTCTCTGGTATGTGCATAACTGTTTGCATCTTTAACAGAAGAGATGCTAAGTTGTGCTCCAACTGATTTCCTAAATCACGCAAGTCATTCTCACTGGCTTCTTCACTCACTCCTTCCAACTCTGCCATGTCATCAGCATGTGACATTTGCTCTTCTGCACCATCCTGATCATGACCTTCATAATCACAACCAATGATTTCTGACTTGAACCTCTTCCAGTTGTGTTCCTTGTGTGTTTTACTCTTGTGTGCTTTGAACGTGGAGTAGACACTGCTTTCAAACTTACAGTCTTTATAAGGGCAACTGACTTTATGGTTGACTTTTAAGTGTGCATTATGCAGGTGACTAAAGTAGTCACTTTCAGTACAAGGCTCAGCAAACCCACATGACAGACAGCAAAACTTCACTAGTGCATCTACAGTTGGTTGCTGTTCTGAAATTTTAGTGTGAACGCGGGATAAGTGTACTTTTAGCGCATTGAGTGATTTGAATGTACACAGACATTCCTGGTGTAAACATGGAAAGGGTTCTGTTCTTGCATAGCTCCCATGTTTTAGTCTATAGTGCTTAAATAGCTGTGCTCTCTTTTCACAGATGAAAGGGCAGTACTTACACTTCCACAGCATGTCTTCTCATGACCTGCAACATGATAAAAAAGAAAAAAAAATTAAGGGATGGGGAAGTAATGTTAGATTATTCTCTAGAATCTGTATTTTGAGACTCAATTCTGGACAGTGGTAAAACTGTATAATGTTACTTGTTTGACTTTCACTTCTTTAAAGTAATGTACTTTGTATAAGTAAAGAGGGTCACATTCACATTGCATTACCACAGCCTGTTCACATGAATACAGTAAGCATTTGACAGGAGATTTATTAACAGATATTGGCAGATATTTAGAGTGAAAACATACACAAAAATATCCAAGGTTAGGGTTTCGGAGCAGATTCAAAATGCCGGTTTTGAGTAGGAAGGGATGCGGGTGGGTGGGTGGGGGGTGTATCAGTGAAAACAAGATAAAATATCATTGAAAATGCTTAAAATGTCGTTTTCATTGCTGACAAACAGCTACTAAAGCCACGTGTGTCTTAGGAGAGAAAATGTCCGTTAAAAGCCTAGTTTATGCTTCTGCGTCAAGTCGACGGCGTAGCCACGCCGTCGACGCAGACCCCTACGCCGTAGCCTGACGTGCACCTCCAAAAAATCCTAACTACGCGTCGCATTGACGCGGACCGCAGAACTTCGAATGCTCAACGACGCCGTGCCTACGCCGTCAACGTGACGCAGAAGCATAAACTAGGTTACACTGCTAGCCAACTGTATCTTAACATTACCATGTCAGTTAAGCTAACTTTAAATCAAAAGTGGTCGCTCACTCACCAGATTCAGTCGTCCCGTCGCCCTCTTTTTTGCCTCTACTCCACTCGAGGCATCCGTCCTCTGGCAGGGCAGCCACCGGTGCCAACGGCTTGTTAAATTATAAAGTTGTTGCAAAATGTCTCCTAGCAGCGAACAACCGAACAGCTCAAAATAAGCGCAGGAGAAGAGACGCGTTGCAAGTTGCAACATGCCTTCAGGTGCATTCAAGTTCTATCAGAATAATTGGTTAAATGAGTTTCCGGTTGACAAAATCACACGAACACTGATAGGCTACAGTAAATGTATGCCCATGTAGAGTAAAATAGATTAGTGAGTTATTTATTTGCACAAATCCTGATATCAATGATATCAAGTCAATGTTTTGTGATTTTAGGAATTGTAGAGTCTACTATTAGAACACAACAACAAATATGGGATAAAATCACTGATATAAAGCTTAAAAGTGTTTCTGCATAGTTTATAACAACATGAATTATCTTCAGAAACGGTTAACCATGTATTTTTAAATGTTTTGAGAATTATATATATTGAGAATTATATATATATCTTTTTTTAGCATCCACAAAGTTGAAAAATGAAAAACCTTTCTACACTACGTGAATGCAGCGGGAATTTTAGAGGCGTGGCCATGACCAAAACTTTAAAATTCCATCCTACTTAACTTAAAGTTACTCATTCATGACATTACTTTCAAATGTAAGTGTATTCTACCTCGAATGAGTAGACTGCACTTAAATTTGATTGTTGTACAATCAAACTTAAACAATCAATTGCAACGTACATAGATAATTTGAGTAGAAATGAAATCCGGGCTAACAGTGCTCAGAGGGAAGTAGGGTTCCTTCGCTCCGTTAATGAAGCTACTGATGCTGTTCATGCCTGCTACATACAGAAAAAAGTATCAAAATCCTGTCATCATGCAAACCATGGTAAGCTGCAAACAAGCATGCACCACGCCAAGGATTTAGCCACATACCGTACAGCCATAAGCACGTGTGTTCCCTGACATAAAGTAAAAATGAAGTGATTGTTTTTTACATTAGTCTTTGTACTGTTGTGAGGCTCTACAGGGCTGCACCAACACACATTTTATCTTGGTTGTAGGAGAGATGGTTCACTAGGGCCTATTTCAAAAGGGGATTGGATTACAATAAATAAACCTGCGATGAACCTGGACTCCAGATCAGTACTAAAATCACATGCATTAAGAATAAGCACACATACATACTTTACAAGACATACAACCACAAACTTGAAATACCCCAATGCATGAAACTGGCAGGACATAATTCAGGTTCTGATGCTGGCAACTTTGTCAATAAAAAGAGCACAAAAGTCTAACATCATTGTGTAGAAGTGGCTTTGTACAATAGAATAAGGCTGTTGATGTTTATAAATCATATCTTGGGATTGTCGGGGTTTTCTAAAGTGAGCTGTGTATTTTTGTCCTCTGACAGATGAAAGTAATAGATTGTGTAGTATCACTGTTACTGTGAAAAGGCCTTATACTGGTACATTTATTTTGCACAACAAACATGACTTTGGCTCATTTCCATTTTCTCTTGCCACTCTATGGACAACTAATGTATAATGATTTCAGTTTTAAGAAACCTATACCTGAAATATTATTCACTCAGAAATGCTTTCTGTGACTATTGAAGGTGTTGGACTCTCTGGCTGGCTTTAATTGGAAACGATCACAGCTTGGACCATCTGAACTAAAGCAAGCTTAAATCATGGCTTGTTATTTGAGAGCACAACTAACATGAGTGCTGCCTCAAGTCATGTAACCTTTTGTGTTTTTTGTTTCTTAGTACAACTGTTTACCAGGCACTATTCTGCTCATTATTTTTACCTTCAGAAAGGTCATTTGTCAAGTCGCATTTAATTGGCTTATTTTTCATTCAAACAGCCCTCTGGAGAGTATTTCATTTAAAATGTTGATAAGCACCTGTTTCTTCCTGGGCCTGTCTTCTGCATGATGTGATTTTATAACATGAGGGCACCGGTGAACTCTGGGTTTGTATAAACATGCTTATTAGCATTTTTATGCTGGAGTGTTGATGATATTGACATGTTTCTTTAACAAAGAAAAATAAACTTGTGCTAATGTCACATTATTGTCCACGTGTTTCTTTATTAATGTTAACACTTAATAATGAGCATAATTCACCATCAGTGCTTTTGCCATGTGTGATGATATCTGTGGAGTTATTTTTAATGGTTGTTTTTTCTTTTTCTCTTCTGGCCCATTCATTTGTGATTTCCTTGAAGGAAATGTGAAAGCACTTCAGCTTCCCCTTGCTACCTATTTGCATTTGCAGTATTGTGCAGGTGTAGTGGCTAGGGAAGGGTCTGGAACCATGCTAATGAACAACCTTGTTTTAATTAACTTCAAGTTAAAATGGCGTGAAATTGAAAATGATTATTGCAAAAGCAAACATGCCTAATTAGGATATAAGGGGTGTGAGTAAATTATTTGATAACTATTGTTTATTTGGAGTTGTGCATCAGCTGGTTTGAGTTAGAAATTAATCTCCACAGCACATACTGAATTCACGACGGTAGCAAATCTCATTTTCTAGGGTGAAGAATTTATCAATATGAGCTTTACATTACTGCAATAATTTAAAGCTCTTTTAAGCTTTAACACTTTCCCTCCTCATGATTATAACATAGTGTGGAAGACGTCTTGTTTTCCAGCAAGTAGGAGTGTGAGATTGACCTTTGATTGACCCAAAATGAGATAAATTAATCTAATTTTGATAATCAATAATGTAAGTCTGTTAAATAAAAATAATAAATAAAAAATAAATTGTGTATGAATTCTGTATTGTACCATAGTCAGTGCTTGTTTTTAGTGTCCATATGCTTTTCTAATCTTAATTGAAAGATCCAATAGAATTAAATGAAAAGTTTAATTCTGACCTTGATGAAAAGTTTTAATACCTGCACTAAACAATACTTTCATATTGCAATCAGTGTAGCTCAGCAGAACAGGTTGAGAGGCTGGCACTGACATGACGGTGTCTGCCATTGGGTGATGAATGAGCTTGTCAGATTAGAGACAATTTGATCATGTCTATTGACTCCAAGTTTAATTTCACTGATCGCATCATGAGCAGCGATGCATGTACAGACATACGCTCACTCATTACAAATTGGACTGTGTATGTTCCTTCTTGCTTTGTTATAATTTCCATTCCGACTTGCTGTTTGTATTGACATGGCAGTGGGGTTAATTTTGGAAGCTATTTTTAGATGTAAGACTCATCCGGATGGGATTTCTTTTTGTTGGTGAGGTCTGATGATTTCATGCACCAGACAGTGATTCCATCCCATCCATAAAACAGCAACTGCAAAATCCATCCATGCACATGTCATGCTTTTCCATGTTTGGGACCATGATGTATTTTCACCTCAATCTAGAATGATTTGGTTAGAGCTTGTTTGTAGAATTTGTTGAAATAATTGTAAAAATAAAATACACTGTCAAGTGAAAATTTTCCTTCCAGTTGACCATCTACCATGCTAGATTTGAGTGTGCTGAACAGCCCGGTTCTGATAAAAACAAATGATGAAAAACAAAGGAATTGAAAAAGACTGGAACAGATATGTAGTGACTGTTAGCTGAAAGATTTATATATTTATTCAGGCCCATTTTTCTATGACTTTGACGTAAAAAAAACTTTCCGAAGGGTCCGTATGTCATTGTAACACAACTCAATTCAACTCAAACTGTATTTATAAAGCATTTTTATAACAACCAATGGTCGACCAAAGTTCTTTACAGGACAATAAATTATAGTAAACATAATACAGTAGAAGCTTAGATCATGAGCTGAATACAGTATCAATAATAATAGACACAATAGGGCATAAATCACAAAAAAGTTTATTTAAAAAGCATAAGATACCTTAAAATCAAAATAAAAAAGATCAAGTGGCAGCAGTAAATAGTGGTCCCTTACAGCAGCAGTTGTTTCTGCTTAGCAGTTATTTACTTGGCAGGGTGGACACTTACAGCTATGGGACTTTTCACGGCTTAAAGCTCCTTTGAGTAGCTATAGCTCACTGTAGTTGGCACGCTTAGGTAGAGCATTCTGAACACAATCATCTGGATACATTTTAGTCTATTTTATTGGACATGTTAATACTTTGAAGCCATGACACACTGAACATGTTGTCAATTATCTATTTTTTCATTGAGACTATGCTGTGAAAATTTCATTCAACTAATATGACTTGTATCCCTCCTTAATTCAGTGGAGAGTATATTAATTTCCCACATTTCAGCCAACAACAAAAAAATCCAGTGGTGCTGGGCTCTCAAGTATTATTAAACTTGACATTTCTTTCTAAGAATGTTTAAACAGAATAGCCATGGGACCTTTTGGATTGTTGATCAGACAAAGAAAAAAAGCAATTTGAAAACATGGCTCCAGTGACTTGTAATCAGCACCGACATGTGTCTAGAGGATTATGGGACCAATAATAAAACCAATAATAGAAAAATACATAAATTAATATTGAATGAGTATACATGTTAATTGCAGCTAATTTTTTGCATTTTATTACAGATTGTGCTTAAAGTTCCAAAACACGGATACATTTTTAGAAATCAGTGTCCAGTCGATAACAACATTGGAAAACCAGTCTAGATACAGAAACACTTATTAGACCTGGGAACGTTCAGAAGTGGTGGCTTTTGCAGGACCCAGGCCTTTTCTTTTTTTTTTCGAAAACTGTTGAGAACGCTGATCACTGTTTAGATAACAAAGTTGTTCTTTGGTTACATTAAATCCTTATCAGCACTTACAAGCAAAGTAAAAACTAGAAATAAAATGATAAAGCGTTGTAGTCACCAATTAACCTCTTTTTACTGACTACGGTTGATGGACAACTGTAACATGGCTATGATTTTGATAAGAGCTGCTGCAGGTGCAAAATTCTGATGTCATCCAACAGTGACGCTGTGATAGCAGGTGTTCGCTTTTTTTCGCTTGCAACCATTTCTCTGTATGTCCAGTTATGGACACTGCAAAGGGCTTCTTAGAATATTTCTGAAGCTTGGTTTTACCTATGTGTCATGAACATGAATCATCAATGCATTTTGTTTGAAACTACTATAAAGCTTTTATTGAAAACATTAATAATTCAATAACGACAAACCTCCCAGGGTCTTCTTAAAGTGGTCGTACTTTCTACGTCAAAATAATAGGAATCTGCATTTGGAGGGAACTGTTTTTAGGAGGGAAGGCCAAAAATATTTTTTCTCTATCAGCACGCTAGCCTTGTATCAGAATCATTAGTACAACCTTAAGCTGTGACCATATGAATAACACAAAGACTGTGAAATAGACAGCACTTACAAGACAACAGAAGGAACAGATTTTTGATAGATAAAAAGCTGGATTCTTATTTGTATGTGTAACTGTACCAGAAATGTGCTGTACAGAAAACACTTGTCCTACTTGTGCTTGATGTTAATTTGTTGACCTGACTGCTTGCCTGAATTTAAAGGTGCAGGATACGAAATGTGCATAATTTCTATTGCCTTTGGCTCTCAACATGTCCACACCTAGCTAACAGTTTTAATGGCGCTCTCACACTAGGGCCAGTTGATCCCTACCTTGCCTCCTCTGTCCCCCAACTGAGCCTAGGCAAGATTGCCTCTTGTACATATGTCATCATGTCGTAATACAACACACGCATGGCTTTACGTGGTTTTCAAGAAGCGCTGTGTCAAAGTTATCACTATTCTAATGTAAGCGGAGCTTAGTGCGAGCGAGCGGAGCGGAATTTGGAAAGAGCGCGAGTGTTTGACTGTGTCCTAGTCCAGTTCTGCTCTGTTTCCGCTGACACCATGAGTTTGAAGCATGTCCAAGCGCAATCGTGCCTGGGCACGGTACGGATGGCCTAGTGTTAGTGTTAACACCCTGAGGTGTTCTGTGAATTTCATAGAGCTGTATTCACTCTGAATAGCAAGCCACAGATTCCCTGCTTCACTACAGTGGGACCTATGCAATGAAATCATAAAACGTTGTTGTGATTTAATTGCAATAAAGAGTATGCCAAAGTAACAACGATTGGTAAAAAGTCCAAAGTCAAGTAAGTCTGTCCGCAAGACGTTATACGTATACCATTTAAAATGCTAACACCGTAGCTGCTCCGTAAACACTGAAAATAACGTTGTCTCGGCATAAATACGGCAGCGATCTCGTTGTTTGTACTACAGACAGCATCTGGTTTGAACTCATAGTTTGGTTTGGTCTATGAAAGGTAAGATACTACCATAGAGCTCCGGGAGACCACAGACCGCTACGCTGTGTTTGCCTCCATTTCTGATTCAGAAACAGAAATCTTGTTGCACAAATATATGTGCCAGGTCACATCTGTGCATTGACTTTATGAAATTTGGTCATGCAAACAATTTGGGTCGCGTTCGGTGTGTACACTCCTCCACAGTAGAAAGTACGGCAAACGTGCTGACAGAGCTAACGGTGTTTCCCTGAGGCCCTATGCTTCTGTAATGATATTAAAGATTGAGTTGCCATGTGAGAGCAGTGCAGAGCAGTGGCCATGAGATGGGACGGTGGGACACGCTCACATGCACTTAGTATGCGGCACTGGCCTGGCTATGTCAACAAAGCAAGTAGAAACTCAATCAACACATACAGAGGGAGTCATTACTATAGATTTCATTGCAAAAATGTGTTTGCTGCTATGTTATTGCTCCAATATCTTATTTTGGTACTTTAAAGCTACTATGAGGGTTTTGTCTGCTAAATCTTTTAATGTCTGCACTGTTTTTAATTATTGCAAATATGTTTTTATTCTATTTTCTTTCTGTAATGCATTTTTAAAATTTTTATTATTTTCTTTTAATTCTTCTATTTTTCTTTTCTTTTTTCTTCTCACTTTGTTTTATGATGTGAAGCACTTTGAGTCTGCCTTGTGTATGAAATGTGCTATACAAATAAAGTTGCCTTGCCTTGCCTTGCCTTTTCTTTTTGTGTTGATTTGTGCGGTCCCTGTGGACAAAAGTGATTAAGAGCACTCAAGTCCCTTTATAAGCCTCTCATTTTATTGCAGTAGGGTATGGCATTATTCCTTCCCTGTTCCGGTTCTCCTGTGACCATGTTCCCTGCAGGTGGCCCAGCAATACAGCCTAGGCCTCCAGCAGCGCAGTGTTGGCTCCCAGCAACGACTGTCGGATCAGCGAGGCAAAGCTCTGTTCCTAGCCGGAGAAACGTGAAGCTCTCCACCTCCCACCATGCATGATTTGGTCTGATTTCGCAAGGATTTTTTGCCATTGCAAAAATAGCCCATCTTCAAGCTGGTCTTGTACTCATGTAGGTCATACATGAGGTCATACAGGCATCAGTATTAAATTTAGATTCATTCAAAACCAGTTCAAAGTTCTTCACAGTAATTTTCAGTTAAAAAACTGCTTGTTGCAGTCCTTTGTCAATACAAGATGCACTGGTAGTGTCTTCCATTGCTAAGAGTAGGTTTTTGTTGACTGTTTATACACTCTCCAGAATTCTTGTGCATCTGGTCTTTACAAAAAAAGCACATTACAATTCCCAGCTGCTGGGAAATGCAGCAATCACAGCCAAGGCGATGGAAACATGCCACTGGGAGCCCCCCAAAGAAAAAAACATGTACTGTGTTCTCAAATTCAGAAAGAGCTGTGTATGATTTCATAAAATACTGCTCTGGGACAGTCACATTTTATTCTCATCATGCAGAGCAGTTATGTCTGTTCAGAGTGGCTGCTGTAGCAGTATAATATGATGAAATACTCTGACGTGTTTTTTTTTTTTATCTGTTTGGCACACAAACATGAATGTAGAGACCTGCGGTAAAAGCTATACTACTTACATGACATTTTATCTTCTCAAACCCTGTCTGCAAACCCTCCAAACAACACAACTCAACACTTGAGGCCTTTATCAAATGGTTATGGCTTTGATATAATTTATGCTATTTAAAAATACATTCTTGATATCTGATCAAAATGTTGCATTTTAAATTACTTGGACCTAATTAAAAAAAGCACACTTTAAAAAAAAAATCAGTAGGCTTACTCTTTATTTATTTAATCAAATTGAGTCTGGAAATATTTAATATTCACAAAGTAAACCCATGTTATCCTGAGTAGCAGTGATGGAAGAGAGTTTAAAGCATCATTGCAGTAATCGCTAATCATCAATCCTTTTGGCAATGAAACAAATATAGCAAAACAACTGTCATTCATTCTATTTATTTCCTGAAGCCAGAGCTCTTGTTTTGAAACTAGATTGGACAAATGGTTGTGCTACAAATGAAATGTTAATTGCTCCGTGACCATTATTGTTTGTCAAGTCATTGTTAATGCAATCATTTCGATGCTGTAGAAATTATCACTCAGGCGTACTGGTGGTACTAAAGTATGAATAAGGCTAAGATGGCTGGTTACTCCGCTATATTTACTTAGTGATACCAAAAAATACATACACACAGTGGTGGAGTGTACCCAGGTATTGTACTTGAGGAACTTGAACTTTACTTGAGTATTTTTATTTCCTGCAAATGTATACTTCTACTCCATTACATCTCAGAGGTAAATATTGTACTTGGTACTCCACAACATTTGTCTGACAGCTTTAGATACTTTCAGATCAACAATTTTCATATTATTCCCGTCCAGTGAAAACCACATCTTGTCATTTGGTAAATGCTAATTTTTATGATAAGCTGAAGGATGAGGTGTTTTTTTTATGGGTTGAGAAAATGTCCTTACTTAAGTTAATTTAACAATTTAAATCCCACTTGGATCAGCTGTAAAATGCATAGTCATAAAGCTGAAAAAGAGCTGATTTTCTGAGCTCATAAAAGTTGACTTTTAAGAGATATGTAGTTCTCACAGTGACGCTACAAATATTTGAACAGCTTATCATTGCTGCATTGCTGTAGACTAAACCAATGTATAATGGGGTTTATAATTAGCATAACTGTAAACATCTACTAAAGAAACATGCAAAATACACATCAATGAAGCCATAATGGATTACTTGCTTGGATACTTTTTCTTATTTAAGGTTTTGACTTTTACTTGTAATGTTGTATTTTCACAGTGTGGTATTAGTACTTAAGTAAAGGATCCCTGTCCTTCTTCCACCATTGCATATTAACATCAACATTTGCACACCTTACTGTGTAAACATGTGCATATATGCTTTTCATGTTGAGCTGGTGACCGTTGATTTTGACAGATGAAACAGTAACTCTTGCAGAATTCACTTTAATTACAAATTACAAAAGCAATCTGTTTATTGTACCTTCTGTAAGTCGGTGTCTGTATTTACACTTGACCAACAGTGTTTTTTGTTGTTCACAAAAATGAATAGTGTTCAGTCTATCACTAGTAAAATGTTTTACGTAATTTTCTCACTTTATTTTATGGTAGCTTTGGGTTGGCTAAAGAGAGAAGCTTATTAAACTCAAATGTATTGCAGCAGCAACATATATTCATTAGGTCATTTGACATTTTATTAAAAACACGGAACACTTAGATAAAAGCCTGAAAAATTATGAAATACTTGAGAATATGTCATTAATACACACACACACACACACACACACACACAGATATTTGATCAGCCCAAATCAAATGATCCCTCTGGATTTATTTGCATCAGTGTAAACTTGTAAAAATCCTGCTCTTGCACCAGATAGGGAAACAACATGCGCACAAGTACAAAAGTGGTAGATTCTTCCACCAGCTGCAGTGTCCATGTTTTCGGAGTTGCATCAAGTACAAATTTAAAAACACAGAGACACTGAAGAACACCATTCTGCTTTTATTAAATTGGTGTGATTCCTGACAAAAGGAAATAAAGCGCCTCCTCTTTCAAACCGAAGTGACAAGTACTTACCACCAAGTTTCACAATGCCTACACGGACCGTTTTTGCATCAGTGAAGAGCTGATCACAGAGCTTGTGAAACTGTTGGACTACTCATTAAAAACTTTCCTTGCCTTCATTTTCTTTTAAATCCAGCATGCTGTGAAAATCTGGAACTCTGACTAAATCTGATTTTATTGTTGTTAAAATGTTGAATGAGTACTCGGCACACGGTGTGTGTTTTAAAACTCACCAGAATATACCCCCCCCCCCCCCCCCCCCCCCAAGTAACTAGGGTACACAAAGTATGAATGTAGTTGGTGGCACATACAACACAATTTCTTCTTTTGATGGTGCAATCAGTTAAAATTGTAAGCATATTTGTCAGATATTAGCTAAAGGTTCATATAAGTATTCAAGTAATTAATATTTTCTAAAACATAATTGGTTGAATGACTGTTCGCAGTAGCGAGTGATTACCACAGAAAACCTGCGTGAGTGAAGAATGAGTCGGTGCAGGAAAGCAGATCGGGAATCATTTTGTCTTAATTAATATTCGTGGTTCCAGTCGCTGTCGGACTGAATGACAGCATCAGGAGAGCTTGAGTCACTTCTGAAAGAACGGTCACAATGATGTAATGACCCTTTCCTCTTTCATAGTTTCCTCACATTACAACAGGAAATAAACTGGGACACATTTGGAATGTCACATTTACAACTGTGAAATGGTCTATAGTTCTCAATGAGATGTAATATAACAGCTCAATGTCTATAATAAGTCCAAACAATATGATAGTGACTGACAGTCTGGCTATGTGCTTCCTTTAGTCAACATTTAGTTTGCGCTGCAATAGTTGCAAGATCAATTAAATATTTTAGTTATGCCTCATTGGTTTTCAGTTCCAATTTATTAAATGCCCAGCAGCAGATTTAAGTTTTGAAATTTAACATTAACATTGTGAAATGTCACTATTCTGCACGACTGCTACAGCTTTCTCTGCCCTATTAGAGAATCAGTGTCCCCGATGTGTTTGTGGCATGGATTAACTATAGCATGGTGTAATTCAAATATTCCTTATAAACGATCATTGAAAGCCATCCTTGTTTCACATTATTCATACTGTTTTATTTTCAGTTTTCTTAAGATAAGGTGTTTTTTTTAGTGTTGTTTTCCAGTGTGATGAATATTTTTTATTCAGACATTAAGAAGTAAAATGGACCCTTTATCTTACTATGAGCCATGGCACACCACAGAAGTACATAGCACAAAAACAAAGAAAACATTGTCTCTTTGTTTTTTTGTTAATCACAACAAAGCAATGTTTGCTATATCAAGGTCACATCATAATTATTGTGCCTATGGCAATTCCATGATTTAAAGAAAACGAATACATAACTATGGTCTAGTTTGAATCATTTCCTTCTTTAAGACTGTCTACAGTCTGGAAACATAATAAATGTGGTACAATCATCTGGAATAAATATATATACTATTATATATACTGTTTATACCGTGACATCATTGAAATTAAGGATATCCTCAGTATCACACAGCTTGTCTTTTGAACTCCCCCATAGTCCCCCCCCCCCCCACCGATTAGCACAATACAATAGTGGCTGCTGATGTGTTCAAATCAATGACTCCAGAAACACAGTGAGGAAACAAATCAATTATTGTTTAAACACAAGTCTCCGATGTCCAGGAATCAATAGAAGAGATGTATTAACACTCTTTAAAAGCTCTGTGACTCATTTCTTTTTTTTCTTTTTTTCCCCCTTTGGACAACAAAATCACATGGACCTCTTTGTCATCCGTGACCCCGTTAGACTCACCATTATATCACTGCCATTAGCCAATGCAATGTGTACTTCAGAAATTGAAATCTTATTAGGTGGAGGAGAAAATCTTACAATACTGGGAGATACACGTGTCCCTCTTTACTGTATGTGTTCACACTTGTAATCCTGGTTTCATCATTTGTCAGTGATCGTAATAGCTAATATAAGGCATCCAAAGTTTGTGTTGCTCTTCTACTGTTCTTCTGTTGTCTAGCGTAACTACATTAGCATTAATACACTTTATATGCCGGAGTAAGTGGAGTTGACTTTGTTATTATTTAAATAGTTTCAACACTTTATATATGGACTGTTTCCCCTGATATATTCCCCATTTTGCATTTCAAAAGTTTCAGGGCAAAGTGTCTAATTGCAGTTAGTCACCTGTAAACTTCACGTTGCGTTTTCTAATCATGAATGTTTCAGAGAGGCAATCATCGAAAACATTTGCATTACAGTTCTCATATGGAAAGCTCATGTCTGAATGCATCAGCTAAAGGTGTATTAGATAGTCAAAAGGTTGATTCGGGACCAAATTGACAAGAGCTGGTGACTATTGCCTTTAATAAGAAATGGATATTGCTTTTGCAGCAGAAAAAATAGACTGCCACGTTAACCATTTGACTCCTAAAGTTTATCCATTTTGGTTCCATTGCTGATATTTTAAAGCGTTGCCAGGTGTTTGTGTGTACACTGAGAAACAAAAGTGTTGTTTCTTAAGGTTTAAGGTTAAGGTTTTGTAAAAAAAAAAAAAAAAAAAAAAAAGTGGTGAATATTACATTTCAGTTCCTTCCTTGATGAATGGGATAGTCATTAATACAGAATATACAAACAAAACACAAATCCCATTATGGTAACACAGCATTATTTTGATTAATAACTGTAATATAATTTCTGTTTTGGAGATTGTAATCCTTTACACTACTTGTTTCTGACGAAAGCAATACTATTACAGTAATACCTTTGATGCTGCTTGGACAGCAGGTCCATCTGAATCACAACCAGTGTTGGGCAGTGACGCATGAATCAGAAATATTTGTCAGTAATTCTTATGCATCACTAGGGCGATTATTGGCTTTTCAATCATGAATGTTTTCCATCATTTTGCCCGTGTTAACGCCACATGGCTAACATTTTGTCAAGAGTCTGAGTTTGTTTTATTTTTGTTTTTCTCACATGTTGGAAGTTCAATCTCATAAACTGTGTGACCAAAATACAGACAGACACTCAGACACTTAAGTACAAAAATGTCCCCATTGAAACCCATCATACCCATTATTTTTGATCCTGCAACCATTACAGTTATAACCATGTATTCCATCATGTCAGCCTTTCTAGTGCCCTGGCTTTAAAATTATAGTTTTTACTGTTTTCCTTCAGATTGAGCCATTTTCTTACATTTGCCCTATGGGGGCAAATGCTGTTTTCCTGGTTTCCAAGAGGATTATTGCTAATGTACTATGGAGCCCTGCAGTGGTTCAACATCAATGTTGTTGCTTATCATTGACATATCCCAGACTGTGGAAAAAGTCCTTTCAGTAAACAGAAAATAATTAATTGTTCCCACTTATTTTTTTCATCACAAATGTGGATTATTTAAACAAGACATTTTGTCCTATAAGGACAGAGGGACAACTTTATTCAACACTTTGTTTAAACAGCCTAGAAATAAAAAATACAACCAATATTTAAACTTTTCATTCTGGATATTTGGGTTGTATCGAACTATGAAGTGATGCCATGATGATCTCAGTCATTACTGTACAGTCATGCTGTCACTCCAATGAATTGTGGCAGAATTGTCCATGATTGCATTTGAAATGCAAAATAAGGAAAGCCTTTCAAGGCAGAAGGGCTGCTTAGATGCCAGCAGTTTGCGAGCAAATGCAAACCACATCACAAAGATATTGGATAAATGTACATCTGTATTAAAGTGACAGTACACAACATGCCACCATCCCTGGTGCCCGGCTCCTTATCCAGTAATGTCATTTATTACTCTAAATTGCAAGGTGTATCCAGGGGATCCAGGGTTCATATTTTATGAATCACATAAAATGAAAGAAAAAGACATCCTGGTGATTAGTAATTTCTCGCTGAGGTTGTCTTGACTTCCGCCAGGATGCTCATGGTGTTATTTATCATAAGTCTCCTACCTGTGATGTCTTGTTCCAAGCAGAACAGCAGGTGCTGCAGTTGACACCCTGGAAACTCGGTTGAATCATGCAATGGAGCAGCTGCCCTTCAGCAATTATGGTTATGAAGCCATAAATCAGAGCTTAATAGGAGAGAGAGTGGAGTGAAGCTAAAAGACATGTGCTTCTTCAGTGGAATTGTCTTCTTGTGTATATTGTCAGTTAATTTATTATAAATAATTCCCCAGACCTATATCTTCAAAGGGCATTTTCATATGACCAGTATTTTGACACAGCTTTAAATAAACCCATGAAAACAGTCCCTAAATATGGTTACTTCTGGCTTAAAGGGATGTGGCATGTATGGTTTCCTCCCATTAAAATCTCTAAATACAACTTGACCAAGTGTTTTATATTTGTAGTGTATTATCTCAAATGTCTCCAACAAAGTCCAAACCCATAAAGCTGTAATTCTAGTCAAGGTTATAGTGTCTTTCGCCCACCTGTCAATGCCTTCGTATCCCTTTTCCCCCATAGTTGCTCGAACGTCTGTGGCAACATGGGAAACACCAGATGATACATCAACTTAATAGTTACATCTACTAGGGCAGGTGTAAATCATAGGCTACAATGTTACAGAATTATAATACAGACCTTTTTCTGTCGCACAGCAACACTTAATTGCATGAAACCTTTCAACACAGTAATCTAGTAAAGACATAGTTTTCTAGTGAATAGTTCAGTATGAACCTAGTTGAATGAATCTACTGCAATGTGCTACTATGACAAGAGGTGCATGCTAGCCACTGAGCTAATCTGCACAGTAATGTTTTGATGCTACAACGGCGTCTCATTTTATTCATGATTGTTTTGACCACTGATAACACCGACTCAGTCGACTCATCTAATGGTAGCGAACTTACCTTATGTTAGCTAATGTTAAATATTTAATTAAAATAACTAAATAACATGACAACAAAGAAAAAACTTAGTTAGTGAAATGCTCCGAGTGTATTTAAGTTACCTTCAAACGTATATACGCAAATGATAAGCCTTGGCTACAAATAATTATATAGTATCTCATCTGTGAACATGAGTCACATCAGAGAGACTTGGATCAGCAGTGGCGATTTTATTAACAATGAAGACAACAACTCCCACACAACTACACAAAATCAACAGTCTGTCTTTGGTTGTAGTTTTTGAGTGAGCAGCAAAAATAACATTACATGAAATCTTCTTGACTGTGGATTAATACTGAATGCTTTTGCACCAAAGTAGAACATTTCTTTATTTCTCGTTTTGATCAATCAACCATTTCAGTAGATGTCTCATCACCATTGCAGCACACCTTTTAAATGTAATGAGCAAATAATGTGCTATTACACTAAATATTTTTGTATGCCATGGTCGATAACATTCCTTAAACACAAATGAATTGTCCTGTTAAAATACCATAAAAGTAGATTTGAATAGAGTAGCAGTAGGACCAAACTGAAGAGAAACTTGTCTCTTTGTACTCGTATTTGTCCCTTCTCAGATGTTTAGCTTCTTTTCATGGGCGTAGTCATAGTGGGGGTTGTGTGAACATTATGCATCTCTTTGTAGTAATTTTGTATAGTGTATAGCTTAAAAAAAATAAATGTAAGCAGTCACTTCAAACAGAGGCTCCAGCCCAGTGGTTCCTTGATCAGTATGGCCCCAAGGCATGATCCCAGTAGGTCTGTTCAGAAAAGGCCTCGACACACCTTTTCAAGCCCACAGTGAGCGTCTGTCTCCCTTGTTTTTGTAAGTGAGGAAAGCAAGCGAACAACTTGAGTCAAGAGGGTACACACAGTAGGTCCTTCTTTTTTCATCTTCATCTCATCTGATCATTTCAATGCAATAGTATTTTCTCAAAGGCATGGCCATCTGGAATGAAGCTAAGTGGGCTGAGTGAGAATGGTGTGAACATGCTGCTACTACTGTTTGTAACAAACAGTTCAGTTTTATTCTACTTTTAATAATAGTAATATTATTCTTGTTCTTATTATAAGTGTAACAGTTATAATGAATCATCTAGAAGGCTGGCTGTGGAAGAAATCCCTCTGATTGGAGGGAAGGGGATAAACGAAGGTTAATCCTCTCAGACAGGCAGAGGAAAACGGCTCTGGTGTGACAGGTCTCCTGTTCATTCACCAATGCCTCTGCTACCTGGAGGCTGAATCCTCCCTGTCTCGCCATGAAGGCTATTTACTTTAACACGGATAGACACTTGCTGTCCTTGAGTGAGTGGGAATGCAGTGTGGAATTTCGCTCCATAATTCAGACATGTTGTTAATCTCTACCATTTTGTCCACATTTAACACTAGTGCCCAATGGTATGTAATGGAAGCAAACATTTGACATCAATCAACGTTACTGTCCAAAATTACATCTGCGAACTGAAATAGTAAAACTTCACTGGGAAATAATTATAAATAATTGTGGAAAAAAAGGCCAGTCGTCAAAAGTCAGGTGCTCCAGAAAGAAGTGAGAAACGAAAATTATATGAGCAACAAATTTGTGACATCCTTTGACTCCCTTCTGAACCCTTTCTACAGCCAACATAGTACCAGGAGAATGAGATGCCCAGAGAATCCCAGGATTGGGCGGGTCTTATAGACTTGAGACAGCGGCCAGGTGCACCCAATTCGTTGACGGCCTTCAGCTTCAACCAACCAGGAACCAGCAACATTAAAACACCACACACACAGACACACACACACACCCCGTTAGGGTCCCTGGGGCCGTCACACTTTGAGGAAACAGCTTGGCTGTGTCCGAAATCACTCCCTACTCCCTATATAGTGCACTATATAGGGAGTTCGCCATTTTGTAGGGGTGTCCGAATGTGTAGTGAGCATTACTATTCCCTATATAGTCCACTCAAAGTTTCCCACAATGCATCGTGAAAAGTAGTGTACAGCCGATGGTCACTAGCCGAGCAAATTTTACCATCATGCATTGCGCAGAAAGACAAATCGCGAAGGGACGGGAGGAGAGAGAGCAGGAAAAAGCGGAGGAAATATGAATAATCGTACAATAATAAATGTTAATATTTAATATATGTATTGCAGAGCAGAACAAGACGACACAAACGGCCAAAGTGTGATGTTTTCCTTTATTTACTTAAAAAAAAAAAACGCGATATATATTAGCCTACTTATTTATATGAGACATTGGGCGTGCGGCGGCCGGCCGGCGCCCGGCGACAGGCGGCAGGGGCCGGCAACAGTTGGCTGGTGGCCGGCGATAGGCGGCGGCAGTTGGCGGTGGCCGTGGCGGCCGGCCGGCCGGCGATAAGTTGCAGTGGCCGGCGACAGGCTGCGGGGTCTTCGTCCGTCAAAAACCGTCACTCAAGTCAAAGCGCCGTATGACAGTCTGAAAACTATAAAGATGCGGAGATGAGGGACAGATTGTGGCGAGCGATCGCTGAGGAGTTTGGGATCGGGGACGGACTGCATCCTGTTCAGGTCTGGTGGATCGCGGAGATGTGGGGTGCCGGTAGTGCTGCAACCTGGTCCTGAAGTCCACCTGGATCCGATCGGGATCGTTGAAAATAAAAATATCAATGAGGACGATGTAGCCTAGTGATCGTCTCATTATTGGAAATTATTTTTTTCTCAAGAAATGAGACGGCCACGGAATCCCCCTCCTGCTGGAGGACTCGTTCTTTTGGTTTTGTGAATTTTCGCAACGAATATGTATTAAAAAAATAATTATCCTGGTAATTTCTCTGCGTGAGACTTAAATGCCGTTGGCGGAATCTGACACGTATTAATTATGCGTCAGGACAACGTCATCAACGGCGCCGAAAGAAATCCCCCGAGTAGTGTCCGAAAGTGTTTTTTCATTTTGCCTTTGAGTCCACTATATAGTGCCCTCCATAGAACTACCCTATATAGGGAGTAGGGAGTAGGGAGTAGGGAATGATTTCGGACACAGCCCTTGACTCCGCACCACTGTCTGCTCAGCTGTGATGCACACTCTGCCAGTGCTGAGAGTATTGTAACAGCAGTGAGCACCCACATTTCCCATCATGCCTGCCTCCTGGAAAGTGCAGTTAAAACCGTTAAGTTTGCTGTTTTATGTTTCAAAATGCAGAGTTTAATCTTTGTCTGTAATGTGGCTGTTCAGATCAGGGTGTTGAAAATTGTCATAGTTTAGTACCAGTGTGGTGACTGTTAAATTGTTTTCTTTGATATCGGCACAAATCTGAGAAAATATACACCGATACACCGGGCTCTATTAGGCACATTTAAAACAAAAAAACACTTACAAAATACATTTTTGGAATGACATTGATATGTTATGTTTTACGAAAAAAGTCAAATTACCATTTCCAATTTCAGCAATGAACCTATGTTATTCATATTTTTACTACAAAGAGATATTGATATTGTTTAAGATTAATCAAACTGAAACTGTAAGAGAGGGACCAAATATGCTTTTTGAAATGTAGAAAAATGGTCTTTAATAGCTTATTGCTGACTTATTTCTTGCACTACACCCACAAAACTGTGGCCAGCCTATTTAGTATGTATTGATGACTCACCCACAGCTGAATACCCAGCGCTCTATCTAATCTGGTCCATCAGTCTCCCAATAAACCTTTCTCTGTAGACATTTTTAAATTCATCTTACACCTGTGATTTTCCTTTAATGTCAAGTTTAAATGTCTGTCATGAGAAAGACCGATAACAAGGGCTTGATGATAATTCTTCAGGATTTAATAATGATTATCAAATATATTTCTGTGACAAAAGTATTATGGACATCAGAGAAATTGTTGCCCAGCCTTTTCTTCCAAATGTAAAGATGCTTTACGCTTAACCCCCTTAAAGGAGTGCATAGGGTCATTGGGGAAATGGGGATTCTCTGCCTCCCCACCCATCCTGGGAGGCAGGGGCAGGTCAAGGGCTCTGATTGTCAGTGTTTATTAATGGGCCCTGCAGAGGGGAGTGACAGCAGGGTGATCTCTGTGATGATGATGTCTTATTGCTTTTCATGAGCACCTCAGGTACATACATATTTATGATGCGTTGCCACCTTGACGCCAACTAGAAATCTCTGTTAAACAACCAGCCCAGTCGGATGCGTACCAAAGCAGAGCTGGAAAAAACAACGTTTAACACTAATATAGCCTAGGCCACATTAACCTTAACGAAACCACAGGACTACTTTCCACAACCATTTACATTTAAGGTGGCACAAAAACAGGAAAATGGTTTGATGTCACAGCAGTTTGGATAGAAAAATGAAAATCCCATCCTGTTACAGGAGAGAAGCCACTGTGACAACGTCAACTGCACTATAAATCTCCACAGTACCGATGTCAGCACTTCATGTTTATCAGATGGCTTTTTGACCAACAATTGAATTAATTTGGACTAATTTCCAGGACAGATTGATTTGTGACACTACACATGTACATATTAAATATTAACAGCCCGCACTTCCCCAGGGACAGCTGGGATTTTAAAGGGCAACTCATACGCAGTCATTTAGTTGATTAATATGGGCCACTCATTTCGAGCAGACAGATTTGTTTTACTTATTTATTCATGTCTTCAAATCCCTTCTTATCTTTTTTTTTTTTTATTATTATTCTCTGCAACTTCATCAGGCTACATTCAGTTAAACCAAATTATGTCACACTGTAGACCGGCCTTGTTTACTGTCCAGACTGTGACATTAATATTTTTTTACAAAGCATTGGCACATTAATGCAATCAGACACAACAAAGGGGCAAAGAAGCAAGACACCAGTTACTTTCAGTGAAATATCGCTCACAGTCTTCCCAATACAAATGATGCTGCAAACACAGATTTGTGAACACATTATATGCATTTGAACCACTTGAATGAGGTAAAAAGAAGAGCCTGGCATTTTTTTGGGAAACAATTTTGTTAAATATGTAGCAGAAATGCACCAGTGGTTAACGTGGATGAAGATAAGGTCAAATAGCGGTTAAAGAACACTTAAACTCAGAACAGTATCTTCGCTCTGATGATCCACAAATCATTTTGCACTTGATCTCATACTCGAGGTTTTGGTGTTTGCAGCACAAGATTTGATCTGGGCTTTTAAATCAAATGGCCTTTATCTTTCTTACCTTTCCTTTTTAAACAAGCAGAAAATACCTCTCGTCTGCAAACAAGTTGCAGGATTTATTCAGTGTGCAGCACGCTGTGATTTGTGATGACAGGAGTTGAATATTACGCTGATACTGTATGGCACTGTAAATCCACCGCCTCATCTCTGCTCCCGCTGTCAAATGTATTCTGCAGTTGCAATTCAGCCATGTCCCCTCAGCACTGAGCTTACTGAATAGAGAAACAATGAGTGCTGTCTAGAGACAATGTCACTATTATTTTAGATCTCTCAAATCTCTCTTTCTCCATCTATTTTCTTGGAGGTTTCTCCCCCATCTCGTATCTTCCCCACATTCACATTCAGTCACGCCATCCACTCTCACTGTTGATTCACTTGTCCCTCCTCCCCCTCTTAAGCTGCACTAGATCCTGTCATTTGTGAATATGTGCAAAATGTGCAAAGGGATCTTTGAAGAGGGGCTGCAGTCAGTCCCTGTGATGATGCTTTCCAGAAATGTGCTGGCTTAATGGCAAAGCAAGGGCATGCTTACAGATTGGATGCACTATGCCATCTTTTTTAGATGTTATTCACTTGTCTTTGCTCCTGTCACGTGGTATGTCTCGTATTGGTGAGTAATCACACTTACAGCACACTGATACAAATATTAGATGTGGTCCATATGCACATTTCAAGATGCTGTACCAAATAGCAACACTATATCAGGAGAGAAGAGGACTTTCAATTCACTTCTTGTACTCAAATATTCCATGGGTGAGTACTGAGACGACTTTCTTAAATTCTCACTTCCTCACTTCTTCCTCTTAGTGTTTGGAGACAGAAGTTTGGGATAATCCAGTGAGTATCTAGTGTACCATCATTACGTTAGGGGACTAGGAGGATTAAAATCAATGCAGGAGAGATATTCAGATATCCTGATCCGCCCCACCTCCACCCTCCTTATGAATAGAATACATTTTCAGCACAACAGCATTCTGTCACTTTTTTCCCCCCAATATGCTGTTGGAGACGGGAGACATTTTTAAAATACACATACTGTAAGGGCATTAATATAGCCCAGAGAATTGAATTTCAAAATGTCCAGTCATGTGACATATTTTTGCATTTAGGTTGCATTAAATAATGACTGCAGCTGCCACCCCTTCCTCACAATGTATCAGTTTCTGAATAGAATACAATTTGTTAAATACGTTAACACCTCAGTGAAGGATCTGATGAGGAAATTCATCATTCTGCCAGATGCTGAGGAAGCACCTGATTACTTCTCTGTTACTTGGAAAGGAGATATTATTTAGTCATGCATCTGGGATACAGCCAAATATTCTCGTTGAGGAAAAGGCATTTCTCTGTCTCTCCAATTCCTTCGATTATGTTTATTTCAATATATCTGCTTTACCAAATCCCAGGCTTTGAATTGGTTGTCTACAGTAGTGAAAACAGTTTTAATCCCTAAATGGTGCCTTTTCAAGATGCCATATTTTAATATGAAATAATTTACCAGTACAATAGTGAGACTCAGCTTGTATCAGTCACTTGGCAGAGACACAGCATTCACACACACATTCATTTAAATGCTAAATGCCAGCTCCAAATGGCTATGCTGGCAGCCAAAATATAAAGACAATAATAGATTATTGTTTGTTAAAAGAGGGTTATTGATGACCCACATTATTTTTGTTAAGATTCAAATATAGTTCCATACAGAGGGTTTGGCTTGGAAAGACTGGAATGAGATTCTATGTTACACATTGCAGGTCTTTAAATGCTGTGGAATTAAAGTTAATTGGGGTAGATTGGTGCCTGAGAGCAATAAATCTCCACTGACAAAAAGTGATACTGTTAGGTTTTGTTGGTTAATCCACAACCCAGATGAACACATGATACTTTGTCAAATATATGAAAGTAAACTGGATTTCCTCTCACTAAGCACTCCCACAAACAATCAGGAGGATTTCCCCTGATTCACTATATGAAAGTGACTTTGAGTGATATCATTCACAGGCACAAACAAAGGTAATTTAGTTCCTGCCTTATTTTGTTTGTTTTAGTGTAACCCAAGGCTATTTAGAATGGATTTATCCAAGTCCCCTAACTTAATCTGCCATTTATAGGCTGAGTGGTGGGGGTTGAGGACAGGCATCAAGCATTGTGATTGGGCAAAAAAGTAACCTAGGAAACCATACCGCTTTAAGTGTTGTAAATTGGTTAAAACTCATTTATCCGTAATGTGAGTTGCGAGATGGGTGAGGTAAACATGATCAATCAGCAACTGTGTCACAGCTCAATTTGTTTCGACACCAGGCTCTGTTCCTTCGATTTCTGTGTTAGGCATGTGTTTTCAAGATGTTTTCAGTAGACTGCACAGGTTCTGTATGGAAATTTGGAGCATAATTGAGGAAAGCATTTCAAAAGTAGCCTCATAAATAATGCAAATTCTGTGTTAAATGTCCCTGACAGCCAATGCTGGCGCTGCAGAACGTGAACCTCAAGAAAGGCTGAGCTGGTCTATCTGGTCATCAGGTGCCTCCCTTGGAGTGCTATAAATTGACAGAAATGGGAGACAGTGCAGAATAGATGAGATAGCTCAAATGAGTAACACTCCCCATTAATAAGATTCTTAACGTGACACTCTGAGACTCCAAATTGGGCCATAAACAGTTAGTGCTACACAAAACATATAGGCCTGAGCCATAACTACTTACATTGTTTGAAGCCATCATCAATAACAGAACAATACTAATTTAACTCCACATTTTATTTTTACAACCTAGTGGGTCATACTGCTATTTGATGCTACTATATACATGTCAGCATGTGTTAATATTTACCTGTCTTAAGATCACTCCAATGTCGGATGGAGCAGAATGTCTAAAATTAAATTATCATTTTATAGTATTTACAATGTTAGTTTTTTTTTTTCCACAAAGAAAATCTTGAAAATAACATGGCATTATAGATTTTCTAGCATGGAATTATTGCTGTGGTCTAAACAAACCAAAATAATCATAATTTGAGTATATTTAGAATGCCAAATCTAAATGTACTTTAACATTTATGTATTTATTTTGTATAGCATATCTTTGTCATATGAATCCTAAACAAATTATTTATTTTTAATCAAGTTATCAAACAATTTACACTTTTTTACATTGATCCCCCCCGAGTTTGTTTTTCTCCAAATACTGAATAGGAACTTCTGGTAGAAATTAGACAGGCCCAGTCACTGATTACATAATTACCTTCTGCCTTACTTAATCAGACACTAATTTCATGCAGACGGTGAGCACATGTTCAATGAGAGGGCTCGGATGTAAATCGGGCCCTATACAGGTAGTAAAAGAGATCAGTCGTTTTCCGTGCCTTCATCTCAACTGGGCTGTGACACGAACACTATATTTGTCTGAGCCTCCTGAGGTTTATAGCAAACAAAGTACATCCACTTTACAAACATTTCCTCATTTTTGGCTGTTAGCTGTAGCTTTTGTTCCCCATGGGTTCTATTCTCTCTCAATCTTGTATAGTTTTTATTTTCTCCCACTTTCCTTACAGTCAGTAGCTTCTTTATTTTTATATATGCAACTGTGACAATGTACAAGCTAACTATAGCCTGATTGGCCTCAGCTTGATTGGATTAATTATCCAACCCACACAAACTAAACAGTTTAATTAAATAGAACTTCCTCAATCAAGGTTATTTTATTTCTCAGCTGTACTAATACACACACACATACACACTCCTCCAGGCTGCCAGGATTTGGCCAAGACCTCCACTTAGGAAGACCACTAAAAGTCTGATATTTTACTCAGAGTGTGGTTCAACTCCAAGAGTTGGTTTTGCCCAAAGGTGTGTGACAGATGTGGGTGATGTCTGTGCCCCAGATCTCCAGGACTGTGCCCCCTTTGATATTCCTTGACTTGGGGGCTCGCATAAGCCCATTGAGGGAGAAGTCAAGGTCACTCCCACTCTGTCGCAGGAGCCTCATGAATATTATGATTAATCAGGAGTCTTTTGGCTCAAATGAATGACCCCAGCATTGTTGCACATGGCCCATGAATTCAAGGCTGTAGCTTTTGAGGAACTGTTTGTGTTGCCCTCCCCGAGCAACCTCCATCCTTTTTCACCCACACGCCCACCCTAACTCCCTGAAAACATTTCTTACCCAAAACAAAAAACAAACACAAACATTGGTCTTTCTCTATGACCAATGTTAGATACGAATAATGTTAGATATGACACAATGAGTGGTGAGATTCATTATTACCTTTGGTTTCATAAAAATAAAACAAAAAAACATTGGTGAATTTACAAAACCTGAAAGCATTGCTCAGTGTCTCAGATATTGAATGGGACACATTTGCATAAACAATCAGATGTAGTCCAGAAAAGTGTTTGCCTTCTGCGCTGTAACCAAATTAAAGAAATAACAAGTTGGCATCTTCAAATTGCTGTAATAGCAGTGTAGATTTTGCATATACTTGGGGTCCATGTTTTGAATTTTGTTTTTTAAATATATGATTCAATAAATAAACTGATGCAAGTGTTATTATATATAATGAATATACTTAAGATAGACTAATTATTGCACCATGTCAACGAAGGCTACATTTGATGCATTGGTGTGTTAATGTTACCAATATCACAAGATCACGTGATAATTGCAAGATCATGTATCACACGAAATCATGAAAGTCATGAACATTAAACTAGTCAGGCTTCAAGTAATGTCTCTGGCATGGACTAATCATCATGGATATACAGCTGTGGGTGTGTCTTAGGTGTGTGATTGACAAAACCGACTTAATCAACAGGTCTGCCTCAGTATTTCTGTTACACCACACCTCCATTGCCTTCAGCACGATCAGTTAGTATATTTTTAATCTGTTCAATTATGAATAAATCAGATGATTTATTAAATATTGTCCCCCTGTAATTCCCCACGACTGTTGCATAGCTTATGGCCATTTTTTTTTCTTCTTGAAGCCATCAACTTGTCCGCCATTATGTAGCCAGTTGAGAAGGTCAAGACCCCCCCCCCCCCTCCCCTCCAATTTCTCTGTCACCATGTTACTGGAGTGGAAACAGGTGTCTCATTTGATGTTGTCCAGGCCATCACTGACTTTTTCCACATTTATTTATCTATTTTGTGCTTCAGTTCTGCACATGGGCCACTCAAATTGAGTTGCTCCTGTTCCTCTGCTGAGTGGCTGACAGCTCCTGGGATGTCAGGGGAAATGACTGATGGGTGGGGGACAGACACATACAATAGCCAGCATTAATGTACTCGGAAGGTCATATCACAAATAGATCAAATAGTTCACATACAGGTTTTCATTGTTGATTTGTATACTGTGTTTTGTATCAAACCTTGCAAACATACACAGACAGCTAATCTTCAAATTAGCATATGTTGCACCCCCACTTACACTTTCTCAAGGCTTGCTGGAATGCAGACCTTTTCCTCTAATCTTAGATTGTTTTTAGTACTTTCCCTCAGTGTGAGACAAGAAAATGGAAAAATGGAATAGTTTGGAAAAACAACAGCTTTATCGCAAATGCTGACCTTTAATTACAAAACCTTTGCAGAGGGAGACCTTAGCTTTTACTTAAGTTGACATTTATAAATACCGAAATGTCCCTGTGAATTGCTTTTTGTTAAAGCCAATGTATCGTCGAGCAAGATAACATCAGTCCATTTGTCAAATACTGTAACTGTTGGCTCAGGGGGCTGGCAGGGTGTGTGCAGAGGACAATGTATAGCTGGTCTGAACTGTCCATGTACTGTATGTAGAGGACAGACACGTTAGCAAAGTGCCTCTCCTATCAGTCACAGTTGCGATGGAAAGTCGAGATAAAGATAGTAGTCTACCTTGCTACTGTGTTTGTGTGCCCAGGACAAGAAATCGATACAGCTGGTTTCAGAGACTGTTTTACAGTCAAGGCAACACTCAGCTTAAATGTTTGTCTGTTTTATTCAATGACACTTGACTGTGCAAACTATTACCTACAGGGAGTAGAGAACAAACGTGAAACAAATAAACTAGCTGTCGACCCATCTCGGCATTGTTTGCACTTACAGATGGAAACTGGATAGTGTGGAAATTTTCTTTACAGAGTGTCGAGGCAAAATGTATCACAGCTAAGATCCAAGCCATTATATTACAGCCTCGGAGGAAATATTACTTCTCTGGCTGGCTTGTTTTATCCCTGATCTTTCTGTCCACCCATCATCACAGAGATGGTGGCATCTGTGGGGACATGCGCCTTCCATTGCCTTTCCCCTGATGAAAGAGGATTTCCCATCTGATATGCAGTAAAGGTTATCTGGTTCGCAGTCATGTTTCTGTATAGCATGCACTGCCAAGCAAAAACAGGAAAACATTTCTCCCCCAAAACTCATTTCAGCTTTACTTTTCATTATTACTACCACGAACATAGCGCGCTTATGTGACCATAATTCTTTTTTTTCAGTGAACACAACACAACTCTGATGCTTTTTGGTCTGAAATAAAAACAAAACCACTGGGTGATTCCAAAAAACCTTTAGGGTACCCCTCTCCCTGTAGCGTGTGGCAAATATTAGCTGGAAAAGAAATGTAAATAATTGGAAGTCTGCACAAACCTGCAGAATATTGCCCCTCTCACAACAGAATACTTCAAAGATGTACCAGGATTGGAGAGGAACAGGATAAAAGAAGATGTTTCCCAGTACTGTATTCTTGTATTTTGCAAGAAATCAGTCTCTTTTTGCACTTAAGCCATTAGTTTTGGAAATTATTTGATGCAATTCTCAAGCAAACTTATGTTTCTGACAGTAGGCCTCATTTGACCTTCGGTTTAAAGAAAAAAAAAAGAAAAGAAAGGAGAAAATGGTGCCTGGGGCTGAGTAGAGCAGACAAGCAACAGCTTCACATCACTCACTTGGATTCAGAAAGGATAGAAATAGCACTAAAAGCACCCACTCTCACTTTGTAACCATTCCTTTGTTTCCCCGTCTCTTGCGGCAGCCCATACACCCTGAAACTGTCCTAACTTTTGCAAAAAAAAATTTAGGTCAATTTTGCTAGTTTTTTCTCTCATTAGTGCAAGCAGGGTCTCAATTAACTGGCTCATTTAAAATTAGTGATCAATACATATTTTTTAATACATTTTCTGAATGTTTTATTGAGTCATTGACCAAATAAGTTCATTACCGTAACACATTTTCAATTGATGATAACTGAATATGTATGACAGTTAGACCTTTTATTTTTTTCATGCATGTTCTATTAATAGTTCAGAATAGACACATAGTGTAAACATTCAGAATTTTTTTTATTGATACAGTAATTTTAGTTATTATGTTCATCACCGTAACAAAATTACATGTTTTACACTAAATCTTTCCTGTAGTGTAAATTTCACTAATAAATAAAAAATGTCAATTCAGTAATCTGAAAACACTTGACAAATAGTTCCTGTACAAAAATAAAATTTGAAGTTATCACTCATTCCCATCCAAATATTTACATATACAGCAAGTGTTACGGCAATGAAAAGCTGTTACGGTAATGAAAGGTTTTGTTACGGTAATGACCTCACACGGCATTCATACACAGAAGCCATGTTTTTAGTATTCAAAAATTAGGCTATATGGTCCAATCTTTTTCACTGTTTATCATGCAAGTCTACATTAGAAGTACTGAATGATTAGATTGTCTTTGGTAATGAGATATTAAGCTTGACTTAAAAAAAAAAACAATGAATCAAGAGCAATTCATAACAGAATAGCAGAAGGTTTAATGTAACCACAATCAATACAATGTATACAATAACATTTTTAATTCATTTTCAATTCATTAAGAGCATCATTAAGAGCATTTTCTAAATGTATTTATAACAGACCCACCATCAATACAATGTAATAAGAATCAATACAGTACAATAATCAAACAAACAATAACTTTCCAACCCTCCTCCCCCTTTCAACCCTCCCTTATTTATGATTTCCCCAAATCTCTTCAGCAACACTGAAGTGCCTGGCCAACGATGTAGTTGGCATAGGCTCAGGGATCAGGTCCAGGATGTTTTCTTGAAGTACCAAATGTACAAATGTCCCGTGGGATCCTGGTAGAGGGGGTGTAGAACCGATTCTTACCTGCGGACTCCATGGTGTCTACTTCGTATTCATCACCTATGATCTAGAGAAGACCAAAAAGAAATCACACTCAGTGTGAAGTGAGCAGCCCTACAATAGCTCAAGCAATGAACAATCATGCTTCAGGCGAATGGATAAGCCACATTAAAGGGATAGTTTGGAATTTTGGACATAAGACCTATTTTCCAAGTTAGCCGGTGTGTTCGAGACGTAAGGAGACATTTTCAAGAAATTTCATTCAGTTCTTCTAGTTGCCGAGTTTGCTTATGCTATGGCTAACGCAAATCAACGGTTCTTAGCTAGACAGGAATTAAAAACCCTCCACAGTAGGGTTGGGCATCGAGATCCGGTTCCAAATAGGAACCGATTCCTAACCTCCGGTTCCGGAACCGTTAAGAAGCTGTTGGAATTGCGATCCTTTTTTTTCGGTTTTTAAACGTCCGCGCCGGTTTGTGTGTTACTCCGCTCGCTCTAGTTTGTTTGTATTAATCCGCCCGGCGTGCGGAGACTCCGCGATAGAACGAAGAACGTCAATCACTCAACATGGACGCCACTCGAAAGTCTGGCTTCATTTTAATTTGAACAAAGATGGATTAGCACAGTGCAACATGTGTGGAAAACTATGCGCTAATTAGCAACACGTTACTGTAGTCTGACTACTTTTTTCAGTAACGAGTAGTCTAACGCGCTACTATTGCCAAACCAGTCGTCAGATTAAAGTTACTTATCTAAATACACGACGAGTTACACATTAAAAGAGCAGGTCCCGCCCGGTGACGGTGAAAAGGCGCAGCGTGTGAATAAACAAGACGAGTTCTCGATTTCACGGAGCTCCTGCTAACTCAGTCTGTGCTGAAATGCAAGCGGAGTCTCTCTTGAGTGTTTAGTGGAGAAATGTCTCGCTGCTTGCTGGCCCCGCCCCCTCCCTTCGTCATCACGCCGCTCATACTTGAGGACTGTGCTCATTTGTTTCATAAAACCAATCCTTGCTGCTCAAATGCCGGTTCTATATTCATAAAATGTTCATTCATGATGTTACTGCCATTACAATATGCAAACAATTATTTAAGTTAAGTGAAGTCAAGAAAACATGTATTTTCTATCAGGACATAGTTTTCAAGTGCAACTTAAAATGGATACATTGTTGATGTTACTGTTAAAAAAATCACATCAATAAAGTGAGTATTGGCAAAATCTGTAGTCTGATGCAGCTGTTGAATGTAACTTATAAAGTAACTTGTAATCTAACTTAGTTACCTTTTAAATCAAGTAGTCAGTAACTTAACTAAGTTACTTTTTAAAGGAGTGGTCAGTAGTCAGATTACTTTTTTAAAGTAACTGTGGCAACACTGGACCTGTTGACCTGCACCTCAAAGAATCGGAATCGAGAATCGTTTAGAACAGGAATCGAAACAGAGGATCGGGATCGGAATCGGTAAAATCCAAACGATGCCCAACCCTACTCCACAGTGTACCCGAGGCAAATCCATTGTAACGGCAGCAACGCGTCCGATGGTTTACGGGTCTACAGACGGAGCAGAGGTCTGGGTTTGCGGTGCGTAATTGTGGGTTCGCGTAGCCGTGGGCTGCCTGGTGTTTGAGTGAGCTCCGAGGGCTTTTCAGACAGCCTTGGGGGTAAAAGTGCCGACAGTTTGGCCCTGTTCGATTGCCTATTTACGGGCAGTATTTTGGGCGGCGCGTCTTAGAGTTTTCAGTCTGACGGAGCAAAGTAAAGTTCCGCTGCTGCTGAGAAACTAGTTCCTCAAAAAATGGATGATTCATGCGATGTGAGGTTAGTTTTGTTTCAAATATGATTCTATCAACACAGATATGTACATCGACAGTCTAGTGTTTCAATTGATTTGCCTCGGGTGCACTGTGGAGTGGGCAAGACTCTTGTCCATGATGTTTTTAATGCCTGTCTAGCTAAGAACCGTTGACTTGCGTTAGCCATAGCATAAGCGAACTTGGCAACTAGAAGAACTGAATGAAATTTTTTGAAAACGTATCCAGACGTCTCAAACACACCAGCTCACTTGGAAAATATGTCTTATGTCCAAAATTCCGAACTATCCCTTTAAGAAACATCCTACCCTGGTCGAGCAGCTTAACTCATTGAGTGCCGCGATGTTTTCCAAAGTTTTAATCCTGGTACTAGCAATTTAGACCATCGTTGACGTTTTTTGTAGAGCCACAGTGTGATGCTCTCTTGGCCAAAGCAGGTCGGGAACACCAGCCCCACCGGTGGTTGCGGGCCTGCTGCGGCATGGGTCAGTGGGGCTGGGGTTCTCGGCCTGCTTCGGCCGAGGGACCATCACACTCTGCCGCAGGAGGCTGTGGCACGACGTCTTGATACTTAATAATGTACTTGTATATTTCTAATATGGTAACACTTTACAATAAGGGTCCCTTAATTAACGTTAGTACATTATTAAGCATTAATATATAAACTGTGTTAATTAATGCTGAAAATAAATGAAAAAAATTTTTTTTTGCTAAAATGGCTACAGCTAGCTAGGTAGTTAGTAGATATGAGAAGGAATGCTGCTACAGTACAGTATAACCCCTAGAAAGCGAACCACAACATTTGTAGCCCTGATAATACATATATAATAAATTACCGTAACACTTCATTTCATTACCGTAACAGCCTTGCATATGTTACGGTAATGAATGCAGAGTGTTACGGTAGTGACTGGCAGTTCCATGTAGCTAGCAATAATTAGCATAGCTAGCATGACTGGGCATAAATATTTTCACTAACAGTTTGGCTCTATAAAAGTTACTTTTCCACAGAATATAAAATAATTACCTACAAAACTATTTTAAATATACCCTGTTACGGTAATGAGCAGTAGTAGTGTGCCAAGGGGTGTATATAATTACAATTTTTAACATATCTACTGGAAGAACTTGAAAGATGATCTTACCTGGTAGCCATTTTGCAACTTCTCTTCCACACAAGGCATCATGGGACAAAAAACTTTATTTGTTGGTACACAGGGATTTTAATCAAGCCAAATATCTTTGTTACGGAAATGAACTCTTCACTCCCCGGACACATGTATTTGGCCAAGAAAATAATTATTCACAAATAGTTGGCCCAAAATGGTAACACTGCTAGTTAAAGGGTATAAATCCAACCATTTTTTGTATTTATATGTATATTAAATTATGGGGATGTATTGTGATAATTTGGGGTTTACGATAAAAAATAAAAGCCTGGACACGTTACGGTAATGAACTTCAAGGTTGAAATGTTGTCATAAAATGTAGAGTAATCCATCAAATGCAAAGACAACAGAAGTCCTACAATTAGTACATACCATAGTTTGATATATAATGCAAAAGTATGATTTTTTAGTAGTTTAGTCTATCAAATCCTTACAGACATGTCAAAATGCAATTTCGTGAGAATCACCTTTCCCAAAAGGTTGATTCACCGCCACGTACAGCCAGAGCAGAGGTCATTTCAACTGTGAGGCACTAAAAAAATAAAATAAATAAATAAATAAAAACAATCTCAGATTAAAATATCCTGCATTATCCACATACATATGTATTTTATTTCCAATATATGAAATTTAAGTCCAGTTTGGTGAAGAAAAAGAATACTCTGGGATGCAAATACTGTATGACTATGATTTCTCTCCTCTCTAATATTGTAACTAATTGTTACAGTATGCAAAACAAAAGATGGATTTGATGATAAGCAACTTTTGAGCTAAATTCAACCCACATTGTCTAAAAACATTTAGTCAGCATTCCTAGAGGTGCGGCGTGTGACACTTTAAATTTAGAGGTATTGTTATTCATATTTCATGTTGTATTTTGGGAATAAAATTGATTTATAAATATGTAATATTATAGACTTAACAGTTTTGATGGATGTGAATATAAATTCATGACATTTTCCATCAAGATAGGCCACAGTTACAGTCAGCACTTCCAGATAAAATATGTCTCATTCCAAACCATGCAAATAAAAGGCAGACAATAAAAACGTGCTGTCTATTGTTTGACTTTTAAATAGCTAGCATGTGGTGCAGAAGGCAGAAATATCTGAAAAGTATTTATTCTTAGATGATGATATACAGTAATTTAATTTTAATTTGCATTTGAATTTGTTTTATATGCATAATTAAATCTACATTTCAAGTCCCAATGAAACGTAATTTAGTGCATGAGCTTCTGTACTACAGTACAATGAAATTGATTATTTCAGTGGTGTACAGTCACAACAGGTATACAATTAAGTATGTGTGATACAAAAATATACACTGTCAAATGTCAATCCTTAATATTTGTTATTTCAAAATAAACAGCAACTAAAGTTTGTTGGCAACTCTGCGCCGGGAGGATTACAGGGCATGATTTGACGCTGAGCGCCATCACAACCATGCCAAACCTATAGGCGGCACTGTAACGAGAAGGATAAAGCCATGCAGGCCAATCAGAATCCTCAGAATCAACAACAAAAAATGACACAAGAAACTTCCTGTTCCTTTCAAAAGGGTAAACATGGACGCACACCTTAAATATTTTGTTCTTTGTCACATACTGTGACACTTGGGAACCTAAAACTTAAAGTACACACACAAATACAAAAACAGCGGTTTTCGGAGTTTTCCGAAATTATTGTTTTCTGTGATAATACCTCAGTTTTCGTGAAAATGAAAGGCCACACTGCATGCAAATAAATGTGGTTTTCCTACGTGTAAACAGGGGCGAAAAGCAAATATAATACTTAGAATTCTATCTGCCTACCTCAGGCATGAGTAAAAGGAGTCATACCGGCTCAGACATCTCCTGGGTCAACAAGGTGTGTGTCAGGTGTTGAGGAACCAGGGCGACCTGATGATAAATGATCTACATTTACATTTAGGGCATTTAGCAGATGCTTTTGTCCAAAGTGACTTACAATAAGCACTAGGGACTGTCATCATCACCACCACACACCGAGATTGGCTTCCAAGCCCCAAGAAAGGCAGTAAGCATTAACACAAGGGCAGCTGACCTGACAATGAAGATTATAAATGACCCTCCCGTGGTCAATTACCTCAGCTAATAAACAAAGTACCCTCTGAAAGTCTACTAGAAGATGTGAATGCATTATATATACTATCCCTACTGCTACCATAACTGACCAACAAGCTGATATATGGTACAGCAGCAGTGAACTTAAAAATACTTGGCTACAAGATGAACAACACAAACCATAAGAAGTAGTGTCCCCCAGAAAGAAGGAGGCTGGAGGCCAAGATCAAGGCAACACAGAGATAAGTTAGCCAGCTATCAGAGCTACCAAAAGGTGCGAAAAAAGAACTACCTAAGGAGCACATCAAACTCCCCATACCAGAGGCACTACTGACTCGCATATGAACTTAGTGACATCCCATTCTTAATCCATAGGTTTTAATATGACGTTGGTCCACCCTTCACAGCTTTAACAGCTTCAGCTCTTCTAGGAAGGCTTTCCAAAAGGTTTAGGAGTGTGTTTATGGGCATTTTTGACCATTCTTCCAGAAGTGCATTTGTGAGGTTCTGCACTGATGTTGGGCAGGAAAGCCTGGCGCTAAGTCACCACTCTAATTCATTCCAAAGGCGTTCTATCGGGTTGAGGTCAGGACTCTGCGCAGGCCAGTCAAGTTCATCCACACCAAACTCTCTCATTCATGGTCTTTGGACCTTGCTTTGTGCACTGGTGCACAGTCATGTTGGAACAACAAGGGGCCACTCCCAAACTGTTCCCACAAAGTTGGGAGCATTGAATTGTCCAGCATCTCTTGGTTCAGATTTCCTTTCACTGGAACTAAGGGGCCAAGCCCAGCTCCTGAAAAACAACCATAATCCCCCACACCATCCCCCTGACCATAATCCCCCCTCAACCAAACTTTTCATGTGGCACAACACAGTCAGACAAGGACCGTTCTCCTGGCAACAGCCAAACCCAGACTCCTCCATCAGATTGCCAGATGGAGAAGCGTCCACTGCATTCAACACTTTGCATTGCACTTGCTGATGTATGGCTTGGATGCAGCTGCTTGGCCATGGATACCCATTCCATGAAGCTCTCTGATGTTCTTGAGCTAATCTGAAGGCTACATGAAGTTTGGAGGTCTGTAATGGTTGACTTTGCAGAAAGTTGGCGACCTCTGCGCACTATGCGCCTCAGTATCCTCTGACCTCACTCCTTCATTTTATCTGAGTTACTGTGGAAATTTCACAACTGGACTGCACAGGGGCCTTCTATCACAGTACCATGCTATGGCCATGGAATTGATTGGAGCACTTGATTTCAATTATTTGGATGGGTGAGTGAATACTTTCTGCAATATAGTGTGTATGTGTGTAGGGCTGGGCGATAAAATGATAAAGATACATATCGCGAAATAACTTTTCCTCGATAGAAATATGAGACACGCTCGATACAATTTCGATAGAATTCATTCGTCCATGTTTTGACGGACATAACGCCTGGTCCACACTGGACACGGAAGCGGCGCGGTGCGCCGCCGAAAATCGCAAGCGATCCGCGCACCCCTGTTCAGACCAGACGCGTATTTCTCTGCGGCGGTCAACAAGCGCTTCTGCTCAGCTGTTGTTCATTCAGAGCTATTTTTCCCATTAAACCCCATAAAATTAATATGCCATGTTTCTGTAACCAAGAAGTTTGTAAACTTCTTGTATTTATCCGTTCTCTCTCTCTGAGCGAGAGAAAGAGAGCGAGAGAGAGAGGGACACACACACAGACAGAGAGTGTGTATGGTAAAAGACAGTAGTAGTGCAGATATACCGTTGAAATACACATTTTTTTATCTACTCTTCACATTTATTAAATGTATTGTCTCTTCCTGTTTCCCAGTGCGAGTTGAGATACACAAATATGATCGCGTTTGTCAATTGCGGTATTTTATTTTGAAAATTGCTTTTATTTTGAAAATTGACCGGATTGTTTCGTGTTTCTCCGTGTGATTTCCTGCCAGAATTGACGCGTTCACTCGCGGCACGCGCAAAAAAATAGAGCAGACGCCGAAACGATCGCTTCACGGCGCGGGAGGGCCGCTTGTATTCGCGGCGCTCCGCGTCCAGTGTGAACGACACCATAGCTTAACAGGGGCGCCGAATGGAAGCGGGCTCCGCTACGCGTCTATTCGCGGCGCTTCCGCGTCCAGTGTGAACCAGGCGTAAGAATAGCCAATCATAATTAAGTAGCGCTGCACCGAACCAATCATGCTGGAATAGAGCCACGTCAAGTTAGGTTGACGCACACAGCACACGTAATAGTAATTTGATTTATATATCGTATATCGATATCGACTGATATGAAACAAAATATCGTATCGGGATTTTTTCCCATATCGCCCAGCCCTATATGTGTGTATATAGTCTGTAAATACCTCATAACCTACTTCTTGACCAATTTTCTCTTCAAACCTAAAAACATACCATCAAATCTGACATCAACAAGATGAACTGTGAAAAGGGTTTTCACATAATCGTCACTTGAAGGTATGTATTCACCAATTCCTTTTTAAACTTTCAAGTTTTCAAATTGCAGGCTTTTAATAACTTGAAAACTGGTGGAAACTCTCTGGACTCACTGCCATTAGAGAGATAAATATAGTGTCCGTAGGTAAAACATCCATGCTTGAAAAGAAGGGGTTGAATGCAGGCCGACAGTGGTGATTATATCAGTAGCAAACCCTGCATGCTAGGTTAATCTCATTGGAAGGCACAATAAAACCAAACATGATGCTCACTGTGATAGATTATCCATCTTGATCAATTTTCAACTTTCTCTCAGTTGATTTGCATACTATGTGTTTTTTATTTAATGTGGGGATATGCTAAACCATGAAAACCACCAGTCTTTTAACACAAATGTATTAATTCAATGTACTCAAGTATCCGGTTATAATATATTTTCCATTCAACTCCATACCTATATCTGCTGAGATGGTTTTTGTCAGGTAAGGACGATTATGAGCTGCTGAGAGCTTGACGTTGTGCTGGTACTGCAGCCAAGGCAATCACTTGTTGTGACAGGGACAAGGAAGCTCCCTCTCCCTGCAGGAGGCTGATTGATTGGGCAGTCAGGAAGAGGGAAATGCCCTTCACAATGGGCAGGGAAGGACAACAAGCCTGGGATGCTCTCACTCTCTTCCAAGAACTTTGCATTTTGCTAAACTAATCCTCACTGTTGACATCAAAGAACTGCAGCTGACGTGGGAATGAGCTATACTGGAAATGCTTCTGTCAAACGCGATGGATGCAAGTGGTCCAGATTCATAAAGATTCCTGCTTTGACAGCACTTTTTTCATACTCTTCCAAAACAGCCAAAATGCAAGGCCTTAGCATCAGTGTGTTTCTGCAAATTCCAAATGGAGAGGAGGCTGCAGAGCTAATATTTGATGTGCATTGCACCGTTGGGTGGATCAGCAAAATTATGTCAGTTCATATATCTTATCCCCTTTCTTATTTGTCATCCCCTGATTTAGCAAAATGCATGGCTTTGTATATTCAGTACTGCCCTTAATTATGTGACAAGGCAATGACAGTTTTTGTGCACACTACACCTTTATCTTTATTCCTGCCGCTAATGATTGAAACATTTAAAATTATGTCATGGTGATGCTAACCCACACCCACTCTCAGTAAAAAAATATCTTGGATAACTTCTGTGATTTATTTGTGTATTATTTACAATGATTTATCATGAAAATTTTTTCAATGCTTCTGTTTTCTATTATTTTCTTATTTCATTTTACTGGCACAATACACCTCAGGGCTTTATGAAGTATTTATCATAGCAGTTGCATATTGTTGGAATTTCTGGGGCCAATTTCCACAATGTGTTATATCCTTAAGTAAACATTAATGATTTTGTTACTTTTCTGGAGGTTACCAGTAATAATTTAATACTTACCTTACTGTAGCATTTAGAAATACATTACAGTTTACATCTATGATATAAACAACAAGTAAAATGCAAACTATATTCCCTCTCTTACATTCATCCGTTTCAGTGAGGACCTTGTTAAATGTATGTGCTAAGTCATACAGAGCCAGAGCACCGTAGCCATTACCAATGAGGAGGGCTCTGCATGTTAATTGCTGATCCTCACACTTTTTCATTGGACTCATTCTAAATCATGTGTTGTGAGCTCCACGCAAAGTGTACCAATTTATTCTCATTAATTCTCAGCTGCACACAGTCATATTCCACTCACATATATACCATGAAGTAAAAATATGTATGACATAGATGGGTGATCGTGGACTATTTTGTGAAAAAATATGGTTGGCTTTATTCCACTAAGAGTACATTAGTAAGGTAAAAAATGGTCACATGCATGAATGTAAATGTGGTACGATCTTATCGGTTTTTCTAAGGATACTGCAAATGCTGTCACTTAATCAGCTTGTGCAAAATCCAATGTAAAGAGAGTAAAATGAACCAGCATTCAGTAATACACGTGAACAACATTCAATGATATCTTCTTGTTGTAATTTTTTAATTAAGTGGTAAACAAATAAACTTAATTCAGTGAGTTTTTAGGCTGTTTGGGACAAATGAGATTATGATAAAATGATAATGATAATCTGATAAAATATAATGAAAATTGTCTTATAGAATTATACCAATTTACCAATGATAAGAAATAATCATCAGTATAGTCAAAAGGCAAAACTGGCTATTTTAAAGAACTTCACGTTTTTTGCAAAGATAATAGGAAAGATTGATTTCGAAGGTGCATGCACTACCACTATATTCAGGGCTCCAGACTAACCTTTTGCATTGGTTGCACTGGTGCGCCTAACTTTTTTTTTTAGGTGCACTGGCACAAAATTTAGGTGCACTCGAATTTTAACGCCATAAGGAGACCATTCTGGATCCATAACTTTAATATAACGTGAATGATTTCCAAACAAGAATAAGATATTGATAAATCCTTGCCTTTATTTGAAGGACATTGACATAAGAAAAATATTGTGCTTAAAGTGCTTCACTGAACTGAAATTGACTATTTCGATCAAACATTTCAAGTAAAATATAACATTTCAAAATAAAAAGTGCTAATGGTTGAAGGAATCAAGTCTTACAGCTGGTCTCCCCTGGCTGTCACTTGCCACTCAGATGGCCAGCACTTGTAATGTGGCCTTCTTGCCCGTTGGCCTTGGCTAAACCAGCTTGCCACACTCTCCCTGGCATCAAAATCCTCCAAACTGGGCCCCTCCACACTGATCCTGATCAGGTCTTCCACTGTGTCTGTGTGAAGCGATGCTCTAGCATCTGACTTGATCCTCTTCTGTGTGGAGAATCCTCTCTCACAAACGGCAGATGACACGGGGAAGACCAGTAGAATGTGGACATGGATGCAGTATGTTCTGAAAAATATACAAACCACATTCTCATTGGTATGTACAAGCTGTCAAAGTTGTTTTTATGTGAAAGTTGACATTGATTTTGATATCAAAATGTCAAAAAAACAAAACAAGTAAAACCTTGTACTTGTACAGTATGGCTCTCTGGTTAACATTAGCTCCCAAAGGTTGAGGTCGGTCTTTTCCTTGAACATCCTGGCAATTAACAGCTTCAGGCCCACAAACTCTTCTTTTGCCAACTCATTGTTAACACCATTTCTGAAATTGACATGTAATAAACATCCAATCAGTGTCTGAATTAACATGATTGCCACCAGCCCTACTATTATGTAGTGGTCCATTATGCTACCTTGTGAGGACAGGGGAGAAGTGATCCAGGAGGAATGCTAGGTCATCAGCACCATGGTCCACTAAGTCCTCTTGGTCTTCTGGCCAGCTATCATGATTGAAGATGTTGAAGCATTTGACAGCCTTGGCTGTGGCAGTGGCAGATTCAGTAGCATTATCTCCTATTGGAAGGATAAAGACATATTAATAAAATGATAAACACATCATTTCTGGTCAGTGTTCATAAGACAGAGGAGTACACTTGCCTAGGAGGCTACAGAATCTTGCTTTCAAGTGTTTGACAGTGGAGTTGATCGTTGCCTCCATTGCTCTCTGTAATCTACTGATAGCACCACCATCCTCTACCAGCTTAGAGACTTCTCCCTTGAGTGTAACTGTCTGGGACATAAAGCATAAACACAAATTCTAGTTAGAAAATATAAATACTGTATATATTCATATGTTTATGTAAGAAACAAAACCATAAATGTACTTGGAATTTGTAGAGTGGCATTTCACTCTGCTCATCCTGCTGCCTCTTCTGCAGCCTGAGGTCAGCCATGAACTTTGACAGTCTGCCCCCAGGCTTAGGTCTTGCAGCCATCACCTCTGTTGTCACCAGCAGATTTTCAAGAGCACAAACGGCCTGTTAAGACATATCAAGCACTTTTATAAATACAGCTGAAGCTAATAACAATCAGTACTGAAAATTAAATTCCATTTCATCTCCCTTACCTGAGGTAGAATGGTCTCATTTTTCTGAAGCAGGAGGCTAAACTTGTTTATTCCAGCAAAACTCAGCCAGAAAGTGACAAAAAGCCACAAAAGTGCCATCTTCCATTGATTTCTTGACCTGTATCATACAACCACAGTAACTATTCATATAGCCTTTAACATGAATTAAAAATCTGCCCAGGGAAAATGGCACTAATTTAGTAAATTCCCTGTGGAAATCCACTTACCTTTCTGGCTCGGCCTGCAATATCTGCATTGGAAGAAGTCTCTGCCAAATGGTCCATATGAAAGTAGACCGCAGTGAACTGGCCATGGCCATTCTGTCCGGGTCTGAGGAATGTCTCCAGCGCCCTGGAGACATGTGGAAGCCATTGTGTTCCTTTAACCCCACCGGGGACTAGGACATCCACTCCCAGGTCTGCTCCAATGGCTTTCAGCTCCCTCATTGATTTGGGGCTAAAATGGTAGGTCTTCCACACCAAATGTAGCAGATCATATACTTGACCCACCATAACATTGTCCCTCTGGACTGACAATATGGCCAATTCCAATCTGTAATGGATACATTTCAATTGGTTAGATAAGCTACCTCGTATTGAGAAAATGCACAAAAGCCTATATACTGTAATTAGGCCTACCTGTGAGGCATACAGTGAAAGGGCACAACAAAATCTCCTGCATCTCTTTGTAGAAGGGATATGACCCCCCCCCCTTTGCAGCACCCAGAGCAACCGTTTTCCCAAGCCAATCTGCACAATGATGCCCAAGTGCAGCAAAAGCTTTCTTTGTGGCAGCATAAATTCCTAAGGAAAAAAAACATATATATCATGCAGGTTACCAGCCTATAGATTGTAAAGGGGAAACTGTGATATTTTATTTATTAGTTTACTAGTTAACAGCCAGGACGATACAATTTTCTTAAGATTTTATTTATTTACTTATTTATATTATGTATAATCTCTCATGCTGTTATGTGTCTGGGCTTCAAACATACCTTGTGAATGTGCATGCTCCACCTCGATATGTCCAATTAACGTGTTGACTGGTCTCCCTTTGCGCAAAATGCGGCTGTAGATGTTCACACACTCCTTTGTAGATACGTCTGTGTCCCCGTCAATCATGAAGGCCATGTATATGGCGTTTCTGACATCCACAGCTGTCTTTTGTTTTATGGTGTCAGCTATTACCCCAATGAATTGGGCACATGCGGTATCATTGCTGTACGTCGGGTTGACGTTTAATCCGTTCTTCTTCATCAGAATAATTTCTGATTTAAATTTGGTGAAAGGCAGCTCCTCTTTGGCAATGTTGTATGCAACATTAAATTTGATAATCATTTCTGATTCCTCAGATGACCTGATTGCTGCTGCCTGCCGCTGAAATGCAGCTGGGAGAGGGGCCACTTTCTCCACACACCGGTCCCGGCATGTAGTGTGTTTTTTTGACATGCTGTGTTTTTTTTAAAGTTTCGATACAAAACGTTGTTGACCCGCTTACAAATGCACTATTACCGGCCATACTCTGACCGCACTCATGACAGTATACACAGTGCATTATATTACGTCCTTTATCGTACCGTAACCAGGGAAACTGTTTCAACCACTCCTGCCTGAAAGAATACGTGTTCAGCTTTTTACTTTGAGTCTCTGTGCCGGGCTCTTTCTCTCACTCGGTGGTCTCCTCTGGTTCCGAGTCTGATGCCGCCGAAGGACCGGGGCTTGGCATCTCAGCAGGAACCGAGGGAATGGGAGAAGGGGTGGTTGTCGGCTTAGATTGTTTAGTGAAAACACTTTCAATGCTTCTGCCCCTCTTCATTTTGCCTCGTTTTGTCTCGTTTTGTTTCTTTTCTTTTCCCTTTCCGCTACTGTGGTGCACAGGTCGCTTGCGCCGCTCGCATTTTTTTTTTTTTTTGCCGCTCGCAAAACACACAATGGAGAGCAGTGACCACAGCCAATCCGAGGCAAAGTTCCGCCCAAACTCTGTCTCTTATTGGTTTAGACCAAGATAATGATCTACCATGATTGTCAGTTCAGTCACAGGAGAACACAGAGAGATGATGTGCTCGTAAAGTACATTTATATTTTTTAGACGCACCGGTGCGACCTAGAAAAAAACGTAGGCGCACTCTTAAAAGTTTTGGTCGCATATGCGACCAAAATGGTCGCACTCTGGAGCCCTGAATATTGTATGTTGTCTCAAAGGTTTTAAAACAGTTCCGTATGGAAGTACTTCAATGAAAATGCAGTCCAGAATTGATCTAATTTCAATACACAACCTAAATAAGCAATGTTGTTGAAACTGACATTTAATGCTTGAGGGTGGGGATGCAACCATGGCTTGGTTTTCATTGTATTTCTACTGAATAATTTAATAGTGTCTACTAATAATTACCTCATGAATAAGTATTGCAATGTTTTTAATGGCTGTTATTTCTCCTGTGACGTTACAAAAGTGTGGGGATAGTCAGACCAGGAAAGATATCTATGTTCAAATCCATCCAGGGGTTGCCTTGTGTCAAAGCCTCAGCACAAAGGAAGATTAGTGTGCCAGTCACCAGAGACTGAGGCTGTGCACTCTCGTCATCCAACATGGCTATAACTCCATGTGCTCTAACACCAACTGGCAGAAAGGTCATACCAACCTGATCTTCAATTTAAGATGTTGTTCACGCTCACACTTCGGCTTTCTCACTTTTGTTTTACTTGGTGTGTACTGACGTCGCCACTCTTTGTGTATATTGTTTCTGGAAATTCACAGTTGACAAGGACTTTCAAAACAAAGTTGGAGGATTTAATTTTTAGAGTAGAGTAGAACAGGAATATAGGATGCATTTTCAGTAGGGTCCCATGCTGAGGAGGGGTTGTGTGACACTCAGTTAAACCATCTTCAAGTATCACATGCCAGCTGTGAATAAGCTAGCTGAAGATCCCTTGCCTCGGGGAGATCATAGTAGCATCACCAAAGTCAGCAGCACAGAAACTGTCATACACAGACACCTCCTGTGATCTTTCTTCAACAGCATGGAGAAAGCTTTGATTGGACATATTGCCTACCAGATAGTACAGTCAACTGTTCACCGCATGCATATTTATAGGGTGCACACTCACTTGCTTTGTATCAGGGTATGGAGTGCAAGGGAAGAATAATGGGGTTCATTACAGGAATCCATCCACATCCCACTACATGCCATGATGTCAGTGTTGGTTGTGTATACATTTTTAATAGGTAATCAACCTGGCTGAAATGCTACTTTCGGAAAAAGCCTGAAATGGCAAACAGCAGCGTCTTACTTTGTTGCCTTGGAAACATTGGATTGGAAGCACCAAGCAGTGGAAAAAATGATGTTTTAAGGAGCATCAGCTCAGTGAGGGAAAAAAAAGTTAATTGGTTTTGAGATTCAACCATAACTCACCAACAGCAGCTTTTGTTAACCCAGGACGGGAACAGAAATATTGAAAAAGTTCTATAATCTGAACTAACTGGAAATAAGGATTGGTGCATGCCACGGACACAGCATATTCCTGCTGCCTTAGCCTGTGAAGGCTATTTGGAGTGGGAGCTTAAGTTTGACACAATGTGCCTATACAATGGGTGGATCTGAGGTCTTGGGGATCTGCGGAAAGAAGCGGAGCCATAACAGAAATCCCCACTACAAAGAGAAGAGGTGAAAAGGCAGTTATTTAACCAGATGCCCCACTCAGCAGAGAGAGGATTAAAATGCACTACTGCTTATCTGGCATAAAGACTTTGACTTTAAAACTGCAGGTTCCCTCAAAACATGGTGTGAAGGTCAGCCCTTTATTAGATGCCTTTTGTGTGCTAATGAGAATGCAGAGGGATTTATGTGTGGTTCCTCTGTTCTTCTACTCACGTCAAGCTCTAATGTAGAAAAGAAGGAATTAGAAGAAAAATGTGCTTTTTGTTTTCAACCATTTTGTGGCATAAAACAGATTTGGATTTTAAAAGCATTGTTAACTGTTCAAGGTGAAGTGTGCTGTTCAAAATGTGTTTCAGAAATGGTTCAGATATTGTATACAGCAAATCAAATCAAATACATTGTTTTTGAGTAAAGCCACCTATGTTTTATTGATTTCTTTCCAGCTTGCATTATTTTTCAGTTCGAGAAAAAAAATTCAATAGCAGGTATCTCCTAAATAATACTGCCATGAAATGTTGTTTGTCTATTTTTAGCACAGGACCAGAGCAGCTTGGCATTTTACCTAGAGCAGTGGTTTGGATCACAACAGTTGTTATTTCTACATTACATCATGATCCATGCTGGAACCTTGATTTGGCATGTTTAGATGCACACCTGTACACCTGGTACATATTTGTCCTATTTGTACAAATACAGTGAAGAGTGTCACACTCTCCACATTTAAGGGTGCAATGCGATAGACTTGGCCAAAATTTGACTTTAATAACATCAACAGAATGTGAGGATGTTACAGTGTTGACGTTACGTCGAAGACGTCTGTATTGTTGCAGAGATGTCCTGAAATGAGCTTACCAAACAGTAACCCTGGCCTGTCCTGTCTTGTAATAACACTTGTACCTCGAGAGGCGATAATGAGTCACTGTTGTTGAAGGTACAGGTTTGGTGGATGTTTTCATAGTAATTGCATTCATCCAAAGTGGCAGAAGCAACTCATATTTGCATTTCATCGGAAGTGGCCTTCAGTCATAGCTGGAGCAATTAGTATTCCAGAATCACCGGTGATCACCACACAATGCATGCCGGTTCGATTTGTGTCCAACTTGATCCTGACTTGCTTTGACGTCATGCAGACAACGATAACCTCACGAGATCCAGGCGCTACAGTTACTCTTCAGGGAAACGCCTGGCTTTCGACTCACTTAAGAGCTGATTGACTCTAAGTTTTGACACTTAACACCACGTTTAGTAGAAAATGCAAATTGCCTGTGTGATTCTATCATGCCAGCCGTGAAGGTTAGCCCCGAAGTTAGCAACACCTCTGGCTGCCCCAGCATCCAGCCCACTTGATGTGGTCTGTTAAGGTGGACCAGCTATAGCTATTCTGCTATAAGTGACAAGCTGCTCCTCTGAGTCTCTTAGATTTTCTTAAATTTTCTTTTTTCTTTTAACTGTGTAACTGAAAGCTACGACGGCGTATTAGGGCCACTGTCGAAAAAAAAAAAAAAAAAAAAACGGAGCCGAGAGAGGTGGTATTCTGAGATTAAATGTCACAAATTTGCTAGTTTTAAAGTGGCAAATTTGCGACTTTAAAACTAGCAAATTTGCAAGTTTTAAAGTGGCAAATTTGCTAGTTTATTATGATGCTAACAACCGGCATTTATGCTAGCTAACTTCCCATGAATGTAGCTTTTATCTTACTAATTAATCCTTAGGGTGATGGCTCTTGATGGTTAGTGTTGGTTAATTTTATATGGGCCAAATTGTCATCTTACGGTATGTGTGTTTGTTGATCGGGTGGTTTGGCTAAGCTAGCGGTCATAGAGGAAGTAATCACGTAGCGTGACCCGGATGTTTGCCGTTGCTATGACAACAAGTGAAAGCTACCGCTAGCTTAGGCAAACTACCTGCTCAATAAACACAAATAAAATGACAATTTGGCCCATATAAAATTGATAAAAACAGCCATTACCTTAAGGGCCTTAGCAAAGCGTCACACGTTGGGATGAATTAATTAGAAAGATAAAAGCGACATTCGGAAGCGAAGTTAGCTAGCATAAATGCAGGTTATTAGCATCGAAATAAACTAGCAAATTTGCCTCTTTAAAACTTGCAAATTTGCTAGTTTTAAAGTCGCAAATTTGCCACTTTAAAACTAGCAAATTTGTGACTTTTAATCTCAGAATATTGCCCACCTCTCTCGGCTCCATTTTTTTTTTTTTTCGACAGTGGCCCTAATACGCCGTCGTAGAAAGCACCTTAAACAGTTTATTATTAATTTATTTAAATTCAAATTTATTTATATTGTCATATCACAACAAAAGTTATCTTGGGACACTTTACACATCGAGCAGGAGTAGAACGCGTTTATGATTTTCAGAGGCGATGCATTAACATCCCATTCTCTGTATCAGGAAAACACCATGTTGTAGTTTTAATTTGTTACAGTTAGAAAGTGCGGATGATCTGATGAAAATGTAAAAGTTTTCAAAGTGTTGTTAGAGATGTAATGGTGTTCTTAATTACTCATATATTTACTCAGTATCAGCAAGTGATGAAATTTAAGTATTTGTACTTAAAAATGGTCCCTCCCAAATATCCATTCAGAAATCAATGCGAGAGCCTCTGCAAGGCTTCCCTTATTTTTATACAACAAACGCCTAAGAATCATGATGTTATAAGAATTCCTTGTGTATATAGAGAAAACACAATTTTGAATGCAGATATACAGTGTGTGTGTTTGTGTGTGTTTGTGGCTTAATGTTTTTTACTTCGAAAGATCTTGCAGAATTTATTTTTCAACTCTCCCCCTTTTCTTTAACATGACATGTCCATTATTGAACCTGGCGACACTGGGAACAGTGCAATATCAGATCCGAAGCAGCTTTCTGCTTTTATAAATCCCAAACTCTCACGTGGACCAAAGCTCTTCCTATGTTTCCATGTCGGCTATCTCCCAATCACCTGCATTAGATATAATCCTATAACCATAGCATTGAATGTGGAGTGGCTCATTAAATGACACGCAAAACAGTTAATTGCCTCTTAACACCATCAGGTATTTAACATCAGTTGCTTTTGCCTTTTGACAATGCACACTCAATGATAAATACATAATCAAATGGTTATTCAAATTACTTACCAAGTACCTGCAACAGTACTTTTGTACTCTTCTCAACAAAAAACAAGTAATGTCCTGAGGTGTGGCACTGATTTTTAAAGCACCATGCGTCCTGGAGGGTCGCTGTCAGCGGCCCTCCAGGACACGGTACCCTGGGATCCCACCTGTCCCCGGCCGTCCTTCTGCTCCACTCCCCACCTCCAGCGATCATGGGCTCAGGTATCTCATGGCCGAAAGAGGACCCCACCTGGAGCTGTTTCGCCTCCAATCCCACTCTCCAATCGCTATGAGGCCCTGTCGCAGCTGGCAGGCCCCCCGGGCAATGATCGGGGTCCGGGCTCGGCTCCTCCGAACGGCGCGGTATCCACAGCTCCACTCCCCGGTGGCGCACCGCCACCCAGGCCCGCGGGTCCCTCGCCATCGGGGGGAAGCAGGGCAGCTGCCCTGCACCACCAGGTCGGTCTAACATCCCCCCCGCTGTCTTCTGGAGGTCCCAAAAGCCGCTCTGCTGGGGCCTGTGTTGTTCCCCTGCTGACAGACACCACAGCCTTCCCTCCACTCACGGCTAGCTGCCTTCCAGCAGGTGGGTGTCCAACTCGGGGCTGTCCGCCTCCCCCGTCCTGCTCCTCATCCCAGCGCAGGCGGCTCGTCAAGGACGCGGTGCACTGGCACTCATCAAGTTCCCGTTCTCCCCACCTGGCGAGGGATCACACCCGGCGTCCTGGCGCGGGTGGCGGGGTGGCTGAGCTGGCTTGTCCCCCTGAAGACCGAGCGGTCGCTCCCACAACCCTGGTCATTGGGGACTCGATTTTGAGGCACGTCCGCATGAGGGGGGCGTTCACCATGGCGTTTCCCGGAGCCACCGTTGCGGACATAACCGGGAAAATACCTGACATCCTGAGCGCACATCCGCAGGCAAGAAGGATTATCATCCACACAGGTACGAATGACATCGCCAGGCAACAGTCCGAACTTTTAAAACAAGATTTTATCCATCTTTTTAATTCCGTCTCACAGTCCCAGGTGACTGTTTTTATCTCCGGCCCCACCCCCACCTGCGGCAGAGGGATCGGCAGCTTCAGCAGGCTGCTCAGTCTCAACACCTGGCTCTCCTCTGCCTGCAGCGCACACCAGGTAGGCTTCGTCAACAACTTTGACGTGTTCTGGGCGAGACGACACCTTTTTGGGTCAGACGGGCTCCACCTGAACAGAGCAGGTGCCCGCATGCTAGCTGCCAACCTGGCATACGGGGTTCAGCATGCCAATCACCCGAAACCCGCACCAGCTGCTTTGTCCGCCACAAATTGATGTCCCCCAGGTCCATGCTCCTACGATTTCAGTTCCACCTCTGACCACTATACATACAACACCGGACTTGGACCTTATATTCACACCAACACTTCACCCATTCCCGTAATTATTACACACCACCACCAAATCAGACACCACCACACCCACTCTGCGAACTTTCATAATCTCAGACCACTCACAGAACAATCCACCACTCCAGTCAACAAACCACCTGTCACCATAAACTTGGCACTTTTTAATGTTCGCTCTCTGTTAAATAGAACTTTTTTAATGAATGATGTGATTTTAGATAACAAATTAGACTGTCTTCTTTTAACTGAGACATGGCTTGGCACTGACGCACCTGCTGTTCTCACAGAGGCTTCCCCACCAAATTTAAATTTTTTATCTTCTACTAGAGAGGGTAGAAGAGGAGGAGGGACGGCATCGATTTTAGATAATTCATTGACCTCAAATGGAGTATTTTTTAACAGTTACTCATCATTTGAGCACCATGCCTTTACTTTTAGCAGTCCTCCAATTCTTTGCCTTACTGTTTATAGACCACCCCATCACTCTAGCTCTTTTATCAGTGAATTTTCTGAACTTTTATCAATTATCCACACTTCTTTTAGCAGGATTTTAATAACTGGTGATTTTAATCTACACGTTGACGATATCTCGGATCCGATATCCAGAGAGTTTTTAAATCTTTTAAGTTGTCTTGATTTTAAGCAGCACGTCGCACAGCCAACTCACAACAGAGGACACACCCTGGACCTGGTCATAACCCATGGCCTGTCCATCGGTGTGTCCTCTGTTGTCGACCTGGCTGTGTCTGACCACTACTGTGTATTTTTTAACATCACCAGTTTTAACCAAGAGGAGGCCCCAGTGAGAACGGTGAGGAGGCGCTACCTTACTTCTGAAGTGGCTGCAAATTTTATGGAGATTTTACAGAGCACTCCTGCTGAAATTCTACCTGCACCTTGTGATTTTATCGTTGATAATTTTAACAGCAGACTGAAGTCAACCTTGGACTCGGTAGCTCCACTTTTAACTAAAACGATAAAAAGAAAACCTATACCCCCGTGGAGAAAAAACATTGAAATCAATGAACTGAAAAGAAATTGCAGGAGTGCAGAGAGAAGATGGAGGAAAAGTAAACTGACAATTCATTACGAGATTTTACGTCAACAACTCAAAACCTACAATAATACAGTCAAAAAGGCACGAATTTCACATTTCTCACAACTCATCACCATCAATAAAAACAACCCCCGGTTCCTCTTCTCCACTTTTGATATTTTAACAGGCACTAATTCTAATAAAGTTTTTAAGACACCCACAGATGATCTTTGCGAGAACTTTGCAGACCACTTCAGAAACAAAATCAAGGACATCAGATCCTGCATTTTATCCCATCAAGTTTTAACTGTTAACACAGAACTGATGTCCTTACCTGAGGTAACACTGGAGAGTTTTGCCCTGGTTGATGCAAGGACACTTGGTCGAGTATTCTCCCAAGTAAACCCAACAACCTGCCTTTTAGATCCCATTCCCACATCACTTTTAAAATCGTTTTATGGATTCTTCGAGGAACAGTTTTTAAACATCATGAATTGCTCTCTTCAGACGGGTGTCTTTCCCAGCGCCTTTAAAACGGCGGTGGTGAAGCCCCTTCTGAAGAAGAGCAATTTAGATCCAAGTGTTTTTAATAACTACCGACCTGTATCCAACTTACCATTTTTAAGTAAAATTTTAGAAAAACTGGTTTTTAACCAAGTTAACGACTTTTTAAACAGAATTAACATTTTAGAGAAACATCAGTCTGGTTTTAGGAAAAACCACAGTACCGAGTCAGCACTTTTAAAGATTCTAAACGACATCAGGTGGAATTTTGATAATAAAAAGCTCACAGTGTTGGTTCTACTGGATCTAAGCGCAGCTTTTGATACAGTAGACCATCACATTTTATTAAATAGGCTCAGACACCTGGTGGGCATCTCTGGTACTGTTCTTAACTGGTTTTGTTCTTATCTCACAGACCGATGCTTTTATGTAAGTATGGATACATGTTCCTCAAGAACCCATGAAATTGGATGTGGGGTTCCCCAAGGGTCAATTTTAGGTCCACTTCTTTTTAATCTTTACATGCTGCCCCTTGGGGACGTCATCAGGAGGCACGGCATCAGCTTCCATAGTTATGCTGACGATACGCAACTGTACATTGCCGTGTCTCCTGATGACACAGGGCCAATTGACGCCCTTTTTAACTGTATTTTAGACATTAAGTCATGGATGGCAGAGAATTTCCTACAGCTCAACCAGGACAAGACTGAGGTTTTAGTTATAGGTCCTGAAGGCCAGAGAGAGAAACTTTTACCAAAACTACAAGATCTTAAACCAGCACAGTCAGTAAAAAATCTGGGCGTGATTTTTGACTCTGAGCTGAATTTTATTCCACATATCAAAAATATGACGAAAATAGGTTTTTATCATCTTAAGAACATAGCCAGAGTCCGCCCGTTTCTCTCTCAGGCCAGTACGGAGGTGCTGATGCATGCTTTTATCTCCTGTCGTTTAGATTATTGTAATGCCCTGCTCTCTGGTCTTCCCAAAAAGAGTACTTTAAATCTCCAACTATTACAGAACTCAGCCGCACGCGTGCTGACGAGGACCAGAGGGCGGGAGCACATTACACCAGTTTTAGCGTCGCTGCATTGGCTCCCCGTACGCTTCAGGATCGATTTTAAGGTTCTTTTACTCGTTTTTAAATGTCTTAACGGCCTTGCGCCCTCTTATTTAGCTGACCTGCTTTTACCATATCAACCCTCGCGGACCCTGAGGTCCTCCGGCACTGGCCTTTTATCCATACCAAAACCCAGAACTAAAACCCATGGTGAGGCGGCATTTAGCTACTATGGCCCCCACCTGTGGAACAGCCTGCCAGAGAGCCTCAGGACCGCAGAGACAGTTGATATTTTTAAAGGAAGGTTAAAGACACACCTTTTTAATCAGGCTTTTAACTAGTATTTTAAATTCTTTAACGTTCTTATGTGATTTTATCTTATTTCATATTTTTGCTTTTATCTTGTTTTTAGATGATATTGATCTTAAATAATTTTAGTTGTTTTACTTATCATTGGTATTGTTTTATGTTACTATCTTTATTATCTTTTATTAAGCTGGTCACTTATTTTTTCATGTGTTTTAGTTTTTAGCTTTAACTCCAGTGTTTCCTCAGGGGGGCCTTCCACACTGGGAGCTGTGTCTGGGCTGCTGCTGGGGGTGCTGTCCCTGGGTCCCTTCGGCCCGGCTGACTGTTGTCTGTCGGTGTCGGGGGGCCTGGGCACTGGTGCCCCCTGTGGCACAGCCTGCGACTCCTCCCAGTGTGGATGGCCCCAAAGATAGCGTTTCCTCAATCATCAGTGTCATGCCATGTCTCCCTATTGTCAGTAGTGAGAGTGTGTAGGTGTGTGTGTTTGTGTGTGTGTGCGTGTGTAGTATGGAGGGTGGGAGGGAGGGGCTTTATTTGTAATTGTTTTTTCTTTTCTTTTTTGATGTGTAAAGCACTTTGTGTTACATGTTCATGTATGAAAGGTGCTCTATAAATAAAGTGAAGTTGAAGTTGAAGTTGAATTTAATATTAATTACTCCCTTATACATTCATTTTAAAAGTCAACCTCTGAACTTCTTAAAATAAGTACTAATAATGTAATAAATTCAAACATTGCAGGAAGGCGCATCTAATATTAAAACCTATATGATAAAATATATAATAAATAATTCCTGTAGTATTGTCAAAGGTCAGGACAAGCCAAGTAAATGGTGTTTTCATGCTTTGAAGCTTCATGTTGTGGCTTTTATTTTCAAAACATGTTTGAGGATATCATGATGTTTCTATAAGGAGCCAAATGAAGAATACCTTGTAAAACATGAACATTTAGTTATGTTTAGTCTACTGTGGAAGCTAAATTCAAAGTATTTTTGCACTTAAATGTGTGGGACATCTATATATTGCTATACTGTATGTATGTGGTGTGACTTTTCTCAGCCCCTCAGCTTACATGCCATTAGTATTCTACTCACATGCACAATAGCCTGTAAGCAATGGACATTGAATTAGGGGAGAGGTTTATGCTGAAGGTATGGCCACAGAACACATAAATCTTTAATTTCCCATCAATAATGTGGCACAACTAATGACGATGGAAAGACTAAACATCAGTAAACACAACATGTTGTACAGCATATAGTACAAGGCCACAACACTGTTGGTGGAATTATTTGTTGCTGCAACTTACTATTATTTACAGACAGTTGAAAAAACACGTTTGCAACAACTGCTGTATTATGTTTTAGTGCCCAAGAAATCTATATAGTAATCCTTTTTTGCAGTCTATACTTATTTTATATTTGCGGTACACAGTGTTGACAGATCATTGCACCATGCTTTACTAAAGCAATGGACATGACAAGAAAGAAACTCAAGCAACAAACATTTATTAAATGATGTTTGGTCACACAATTATATAAAAGCATTTTGAGGGTGAGGCCCTCTGAAATTCCCTTCTGCTCTGACATTATGGGCCCTAGTTTCGTGGCGCAACGCAGGGCGGCGCAGGGTGGCGGAGCGGGCGTAATGCAAGTTTTGACCCGCGCAGCCTTGCGCACGGTCAGTTTGGCAGTTTGATCGCCTGCGCCAAGATGGGTGTGGCGGCACAGCAGGGGGAGGCGGCACAGATTCAACTTAGCGTAGCGGAAGTTTCGTGGCAAAAAGCCTCGCCGAGACTGCGCTGAAAGCCCGCCAGCTCCAACCTGGTCTACTCTCGGCGCAAGGCGCAAATAAAGTCCATTCAAGGCGAATCACAGCTGGCGGAGTGGAAGTTTGGCTGACGGCGAGCAGTGCGCACACGTCACCGAGACCTCACAGGCAGGTTTCCACAGTTCCAGGCACATTTAAATGCAAGAAATAATCACAACAAACACTATTTAATGCAACTAATTGAATCAACACGTGAATTTATATCTATTGTCCCGTCACATCTGACGTCAGATCAAAGGCGGATGGCACGTGTAACGGAAACTCAGCCTCTCGGACCAAAACATCTCCCTCTCTCTCTCCCGTTTTTTTATAATATCGGCATTGTTATTATTATGATACGCGTGCACAGCGTGTGATGCGTGTGGTAGGAGCGGCGGCGCTGCTTCTGTCATCGGGTTGTCAAGTGACAGAACTTGCACTGAACCTCCCCTAAGGTGAAGATCTGAATCGGCTGTATTAATCCCAGTCCACGACTCGTCTCCTCCTCGTCTCCCACTCACTCCTTCTTCTCCTCCCTCTTTCCCACTTGCACGAAACTTGCAAAGTCCAGGCGGACACACCTCGTCGGCGCGGCGCAGGTGCGCTGTGCGCTGACTACGCCTAGTCTACGAAACTAGGTTATAGGTTAACAATTAAGCATAATAGTGTCTTCTAGGGCACAGGCATATGCTAGCTAGGGAAATGCTTAAAATTATGGGGAACTTTGTCTCACACAGCTCACAGGACAAAATTATTTGAATGGAAAGCTGCAAAGTCTAGACGGCCTTTTGTTCAACCATAAGAGTGAGCCAGTGAACATGATCAGAGTCGAGTTGAAAATTCTATGCAAGAATGGGGTTGAGTGGACATTACTTATGTATTGTTGGCTGTTGAAATGAATCCAAGCTGCCTAAAGTTTTTGACTGCAATAGGATTTCAAGAGTATCTAGCTTCTGTATAGTGACATATTTCCAAGTGAATCACAAGGAATTTGATTTGATCATTCAAAAGATTAGATCACAACCTTCTCTAGCTCAGAGCAGAGCCGTAGTCACAGATTTATTGATGGATGGATGGCATAATATTAGTGGTTTAAATTGATGAGTACTAGGGGTGTAACGGTTCACCAAAACCACGATTCGGTTCGACTTCGGTTTTTGACTCACGGTTTGGTTCAAACCTCGGTTTGTAAAAACATACTGAAAAACCTTTTGGAAAACTTCCAGAAAAAATGTCTGGATTTTATTAAAGGATATATCAAGAACATGAACATTAGTTATATTAACAAGTATAACACTTCTCTTTAAATAAGTCCACAACAAAAACATTTTTTTTAAACACTTCTATTAATCTCTTAAGGAATAAAAAAAATAAACATTTGTCTTAAGACCAGTCTACATTGTCTAAATGAAGTAAAATTGAAAAACTTCTTACACCAGTCTGAGGTATAACAGAATTAAATAAAAAGCACTTCTCTTAAAGTGATGGTTCGGAGTGAAATGGACCCTAGGTCATTTCCACCATGACCTCCAGCCAAACACCCCCTCGGAAGCATTTTTAGCGATGGTCAGCGGTGGTCAAGATAGGGCGATCAGCCGAACGGCTTCGTAATAGCGCTATGGTACTTACAGTATATCTCGTAAATTACCCCACTAATAATGCATGGAATGTTACTAAACTTCTGCAGTAGTACACATACGGTCCGTACTCACAAAACAAGGCATTTTAAAGTTTGTAAGTACATCAGGAGTTTATTTAAAAAGAACACTTGCCTGATTCTACTGCTAAGGCTACGCTGTTTGCGTAGACGGCACCGTGTTTACACAGCTTCTTCTTCGTTGGTGTTTAATGGCAGTCTGCGTTTACCCAGCTGTTTCCGTGACGCGAGTTTCACACCAGCGTAGGAAAAAGTTTCGCCGATTTTTTATAAATGCTTGTCGACCTGATAATATAAGCATTTTTGAAAAAATGTTTTTAAACGAAACCTTTTCATACCCTCGCGTGAAACTCGCGTCACGATTAACAGCCAGGTATACGCCGACTGCTATTAAACACCAACGAAGAAGAAGCTGTGTAAACACGGGGGACCCGCTAGCTCAGGTTTATTAGCCATCTTGCAGACATGAAACTAACCGGAGGGACCTGACACACGTGTGCGGTCGGGGCGGGGATGAACCGAGGTTCGGGAAGATAGAATGAGTTTCTGAACCGAAGTCCTCTGAACCGAGGTTTTCCGTTTCGGTTCAGAACCGTTACACCCCTCATGAGTACTGATGTAAAATGCTTCATGTTTTGTTTTTTGCATTTTGATACAAAAACACGAAGACATCAGTTTTTTGGGCCATATATGTTTATATGCACTATATGATAGATGGGTGAGTTTTAGGAGCCCAGGTTGATACACAAGTTCATACGGGTGTTTATGAGCTACAACATGTTTAATGTGCAACCAGAAAAGCTGCCGGATTCTTTAAGATCTGCTTTTGAGAAGATTTACTGCACAGTAAATATAAGGCAGCAGCAAGTTGGCTTAGCTGAGCACTGAACACTGGGCACGAGGAAACAACTAGCCTGGCTCTGTCCACAGGTAACAAAGTATGCCTACCAGCACCTCCAAAGCAAATTAATAAATGAAAACACAAACGGGACTATTTATTTTTGGAAGTCACAGTGCCAGGCCAGAAGTAGTTCTCCGCATACCTCCTTGTATCATCACAATGTGCCATTTGTACACCTCACCGTTTGCTTAGCTGTTTCCCCATCTCTATGCTACACTAAGATAATTTACTTACTGGCATCCTATATGTAAGCACATTCCCTAAAGTGAGGTACTACTCCTTATAACTAAATTTTACAATGACAATGCAAGTGTCTGCTCATGCAGAAGCCACTTCCAGGATTTTCAAGGTAAAAGCCCTAAGCAGCCACATCCCAGTGGTAGTCCTGTGTTGACAGACAACAGACAAGGGGGTTGGAATTGTGTTTTGCTGTAAATGATAATGTTAGTTCTCTTCTTAATTACACAGTGGTGTGTTTGAAAGTAAATTAACATTCATTAGGCCCTGTACACTCACTGCTGTCAATGTCAGCCTTGGGGCAGGTCATATACGTCTTAACATTTTTACAGTAGGTGGTATATTTTTGTTGTTGTACAGTCCAATATTAAATGCCCTTGGGTTGCTGTGGAGTTTGCCTCGGCGCCTTGGGAAGGTTGCTGTAAACATTGTTGGGCTAATTGTCTGAATATGACAAGGCTCACAGCAGCATCTGAAACATGGTTTTCAACATCAATTCATTACACAGCCTGTGCTGGTGTGTTTTTTTTTTGTGTAACAGTTTTTCTGATAGATCTTCCTTCATGTAGTCCTTTTTACTTTATATGTGCTGCCTAAATTGAGAGCTCCAAAGTCCTGCAACGTGTCTTATGAGAGCACAAAACATATGGGGGAGTATTAGAGGCCTTTTGAGGTTAGAGAGAAAATTGGCCATTTGTCTGCCACATTCTGCCCATTCTCCCATTACCTGTACAGACCCATTACAAGCTATAACTGTAATAACTCCTCGCGATCTATGACTGTGGTGTGGACACCAGTGAGACACATGAACCCAGTGCAGGGGTTTATGTGCAGTTTTATGCCTAAGTATTTATTCCCGGTGTGGGTTTTAAAGCTTTGTTTAGCTTCTTTTTAAAAGTGCAGCTTGTGGAGGGTTTTCCTGCGTGATCCCCAAATGACTTATTTTCCTAATGCCACTGTTTTTAACTGTACCATAGACTTACCTCCTGAGATTATAACAGCAATGACATATTCAAAACCCCAGAACTCATCGTTCTGCTCAACAGTTTTCATCCCCTTTCAAGTCCTTGCCACAGAAGGGGAGCTCATGCAGAAAGGATTTGCCCTATCCATGTATTGTACCTGCTGTAAATGATAGATTTAGAGAGAGGCAGGAAAACGGCAAATAAAAAAAAATCTCTTTGACGCAAGACATGACAAGTGAATAGACATAGAAAAGAAACCAAGCACACAGAAAATTGGATTTTCAAGAGCGCCTTGTCTCACAAAAAATGACCAGTCAGAGGGTGTGAGGCAGACTGGCTTTCATTAGCCTAGTCATTTGGCATCACTGAACCATGAAGATGGTTAAGTGATATTATGTTAACCTCCTGTTTTACATCTAAAGTTGAGATTAAATGTAATTAGGTAGCTTTTGTACTCCCCACATGGTCTTCTGGGTAATTGATGACTGACTGAAGTCATTTACTGACTCTCTGCTCTATTGTTCTGATCTCAGCCCAGCTGTCTGCCATTTTTGCAATGATTGACTGAGACCGCAGACATCTGCTAGTTTGCTAAAGCTTTGATTTTCACTGTGGCCACATCAAAAGGGAAATAGTGAGTTCTGTTTGGCAATTTATGGTATCTCTGCCCTATTTAAGCCCAGGGTTGGTTGAAAAGATGTAATGAATGTTAAATTTCTCCACACTGGAGAAAATCATCAAAAATGAGAAAAGTGGAGCCAAAAACTGTACTTAGCAGGGTACGGCAGCATATGGATGTCTTTGACCTTCACATTTTGCACCTGATTCTTATTCTTTTTCTTTTACCACAAACATTTACTGTGACAGCAGAACACATTTTCTTTATGAGAAAGTACATATTACACTGAGTCTGGCAAAAAATGCTTCACATTGTAGACACGTTTTTGTACATCTAATTGCTGAATACGCATTAGGCTGGACTGAAAGACCGAACGTGAAGCAGGGACATTTTAGTTGAACTGTCTGGTAGTGTTGTTTTACAAATCTCTACAGTATTATATGAGAAGAAGTCATAGGAATTTCTTTACTGTCATTTTTGTGTCAATAATTTGTGTTTAATAATTTAAAAAAAATGAAAGTCCCAAAGACAACAGACATACACAGCGGGGAGCTACTGTACCTAATTTATTAGGTACAGTTGAAAGCAATAAATAAGTTGGTTAATTATATTGATGCGATTTTCCAAACCAAAGTCGGAACGCTATAAAGCTGTACTTTGTATCTGGAGACAAAATCACATTAACATAATATAACCAGAGGTGTTTTGGCCTATTTAAACCACAGTTGTCAGACTGGGACTTTAAGAAGGGCCAGTTAAATTAACCCTGAAACATTACGAGGGCAGTGATGTGGCAAAAAACATTTGTGAGGAAACTGCAAGAGTAAAAAACTAAAACCACACGAAAGACTGTCTTCCCTCCCTAGCCAAATCCAGATGAAAGAGGAAGGGTTGATAAAACTGTCGATATGCACAACCTCATTGCCTTGAATTATTACCTCACATCCGACGCAGTAGGCCTAAGGATCGGGAGTATTGCAGAGGTGCTCTCAGGCCCTTTTGCCCTGGGTTATGCTGTATAGCGACAAAAAGGAGGGATCAAATAAAAGTTTAATCTATATAGCTACAGTTAATATCCACCTAAAAAAAGAAGATGATAGGACATCATTCAAAGATAAGGCAGCTCAGGGTGCTTTGTGGCAAAGATGCAAATGCTACAGTTACGTTAATGTGACGTTACATTATCAAAGGAACTAAATGTCATCATGATTTCATATATCATATATATTTCACGGTTTACACACAGACAGATTTATGCAGGAAAATAAACTGTACCCATATTAGGGTCAGGCAGATGCCATCGTCCATCGCTGATGGCTGACAGTCATCGACCTCCGTGCCCAACATTGATTTAAAAGCCACCTCTGTCCACTCCAACATCGGGGCCCGGCTTTTTGGCCGTGCTTATGGCATTCATGCATGCTTATTTATCTCTGATTTATCAACAGTGGGCAGATTAATTTGCAGACCAAAGTTCAACTAAAGATGGACACTAGCGTCCATCATGAGCAGTACCAAAACAATAATTGTCATCAGTTTGGATAGTTGTAGTTGCGTATTGCCTCAAGATCGCGCGCACACACCCAAGATAGAGAGAGAGGGAGAAAGCAAGTGTGTAAGAGAGCTACTGCTTCAGTTACAAACACAGTTACAACGCAGCATTACAAACTACTTCTACAGTCTGTGAAATCCATTCATTTCTGGGAAAAAATGTCAGAATTTGTAAGACAAGATTCCAGTACACGTCAAGTATGGCCAAGAGTTTATTCATACATACCATAAAAAACATAGTATTTCTTAAATAATTGCTCTCTATAAATCAAAGCCAATAAAAAAACACAGACTACTGTACCATAATGGACTTTGGCACCGCAAAATGAAAGCAGTGCCAAGTGCCAACACATTTTTTGTGTGCGTTTTTTATTAAAAATAGAATAGAATAGCGGTTTAAATAGGATTTGTGACTGCCATAAGGAAATACCACCATATTCAAGAACATCACATGGATAGCTTCCCTTCAAAGAGACAGAACCACTGCTGAATATAGATAGTTATAATAGATAGATATAGTATAGAAATATTGCATCTGGTCAATGTAAGTCAAGGGC